>OY288242.1:55293733-56546233 GCA_958450325.1 Agrostemma githago
ATGGTTCACAAACAACATAGACCACTTCCAGTAGATCTGGATTATTACTCGATGACCACTTTATCTCTGGAGGCACGTGAAAAGCTCTCCAAGGTATGCAATCGCTGATAACAATGTGTGATATACTGGTATTCCACCATGGGTAATGAAATAATAATCTTTCTGTTTTTGTATGTTAATTTTGGTCATTATATTTAGACCCCATGTCTTTCATAATCGTAAATTGTATACACCCTACTATGTCCCATAATATTTGGGCAAACTCAATCAGGATATTAGTTCATGAATATAGGAAGATCTCTCACCCATGCTTTTCTCGTCAATTATATTGACGGTCTCGTGTTTTGTGTTTTTTTAATTGTTATCTGTTGCTTCAGTGTCAAGAGTTTGCTTGCAGCTTTGCAGCACAAATAATCGGCCTTACAAACCGCGTCTCTCAACTAATCTCCGATGATGATCTTTGTAGGGATTAAGAGTGCGCGGAAGCAGTAAATTCAACCAACAATAAGAGAAATTAATAGACAATAAAATTATAATGGCAAAATAAGCAATAATAACTCCACTATGGTAAAGTGGGAATCTAAATAAAATAGAGAGATATATACAATGTTTTGTAGCTGTCGTAATGTAACGTGATTATAATTCTAATCAAATGCTAAGCTATTTATAATACCACGAGAAAGATAATTGAAAACCAAAGAAAAACAAGTTTGTGACTCCGTTGGAAATGATCAATAGGCAAATGATGAGTGACTTCCTGAAACTGAAATCAGGGAATAATTACTCTATTGTGGCCTTGTTTGGCAAATAGCAGTAGCAGATTCATAATAGCGGTTAACAATAGCAGAATACGGTTAGCTGATTGTATTAACAGGTTTGACTATCAAATTAAATTAGTAGAATTAAGAAATAGTGTTTGGTAATTAGCAGATTATGGGAGAATCGAATTGTTTTCAGTTATAAATTCAGTTGTTTCAATATGCTCCTATTAGCAACGTATTCAAAAACAGTAAATTCCGGCGAATATGCTATCGCAATATGTCGTTTACCAAACACATGAAATTAGTAGTTTGATACTTTGATGGTCAATCTACTATTTAGGTCGGAATCTGCTAATTTTTTCTCAATATGACGTTTACCAAACAGGGTCTATATAGGTGCATATGATATGATTCTCATATGAGAATTTGTGTATGGTCAACGTCTTTTGTTGGGTTATCCTGTGAGTTGACAATTGAAATTTGAGATTAAGTTGGGTATGTGTACCGCTTTGAGTCCGTTGACTCCGTCCTTAGACCTGGGTATCTGAAATGCTGAATCATACGGACTATTATTTTTTAATTGAAAACAAGAGTTTCTGTAAGCGAGTTATATTTGGTTGCAGGTAAGACCACAGACAATTGGTCAAGCTAGTAGAGTTGGGGGTGTAAACCCATCTGACATTACTGCTCTCATGATCATCCTGGAATCAAATAAGAGGCAAGCCCAGGAACAAAAGAGACGTGAAGTGATGTCTTCATTAATGATCGAGTCTGAAAAAGAAACCTCCGAATCTCCAATGGCAGAAGCACTCAGCTCTTGACGTGTGGTAGCTGGTATGAGGACCCACAAATCGGAACAACTGCGTTAAGTTGTGCATTGTGGAAGTTTTTTTATGGGCTGCAAGCCCACAAAATATTGGTGAACATTGGCTGGATTGGATGATAGGTGCCCAAGACAGTCTTACTGGTAAGAGTGTGTGTGTGCGCATGAATATTTGTTATCATCATTTCAGCAGTTACCAGTAGTCATCCCGCATCAAAGCATATGCAGTACTGGCTACAAGCAATGGAGAAGTTAAATTAGTGATAAATAGGTGGTTGGTCCAAGTCAAAAGTATACACTATTAGTTCATGTTTAGTTCCACATTTTGACTATTATTTACCTGTTTTATCTTGCAAAGCTTTTACTTGTGAGTTATTTCTTGTGAGTTAACTTCATAAGTTATGACCTTTTTTTCAGAATACTGTGTACTATTTACCTTCAAAGGTTTTCATCATCAAGCTCGGTAAGAGGAGATTGCGGCATCTATCTATTTATTTCTATACTACGGGGGTGTTTGGTAAATGACGGATCCGAAAAAAATTCACATATTGACCAACAAATATGCCATTTGTAGTATATGGTAAATGGCGGAATGTAATAGCATACTAAATTAAAGCCCGTGCATCGCCAACTTAGTTATACGGGATAATTGTTACATCCAATGTCTAAGTCTAATCACTATTTAATTACTCCGTATTATTTAATTGACAAATTATTATTTAATTAAACATTACATACTTTTTTTTAACAATTTTTTTTTAAGTATAATTTTTTGGGGTTTTTCTACGTTGTACCCTCATGTTTTTCCATTTTCTACCATATACCCCTCTTGTTTTCTAAACCCTCACTTATACCCCTGTAATTGATTAATTTCATTAAACGTGACCTAATTACAATTATTCTACTCAAAAACCTTAATTAATTTTCATCTCCGTCTCCTATGTTTTCTCTAATTCTAATTTTGCATGCATAAATTTTGATTTTTTTTTTTTTCATTTTATCATAATTCTTTCACTCTTTATTTTAAGTGGAACATTAATGTTTTGTTTGTTAATGTGATTAAATTAATTTCGTTAGAACCCAATAAAATATCATTATTTTAAGCTAAAGAATAAGCTTGGGTGAAAGTGGAGGAAAATCAATTAGGTAAAAAAGAATAAGAATTGATGTATAAAATGAGGAAAATGGAGAAAATTAATGAAATGGGGGAAAAGTTGGGGAAAATGGAGGGAATACAAGCCAATGTCCTCAAAATTGGTTATGTCATAGTCGAGAATCACTGTCATGTCATGTAATTAACGGAGCATTAAACGGATAATTGTGATTAGGTCACGTTTTCAGAAGTTAATCAACTACAGGGGTATTAGTAGGGGTTTTGAAAATAGGAGAGGTACATGGTAAAAAACAGAAAAACAGGAGGATACAATGTAGAAAAACCCAATTTTTTTAAACAAATTTCACTATTGTGGAAATAATAAAATGAACTCATAAGATCTTTTTTTGAGACAATACTTTGCAAATGCTGGTTGATACGCCATACTTGATATCTAAGGATTAAGGATGACATTAATTTACAATCATAGGATTACTCCTTATTAAATTTATCACACTTATTATAAGTTTGTGGGACAATTATACTCTCTCTATATCTATATGTTCGTCTACTTTCAATATACTCCGTAATACTTTTCACATATATTAAACAAAGTTGACGAACATATAAATACGGAGGGAATACTATTTATGCATAATAAATTTACCAGACTTATTATTTTTCAACGTGGGACAAACCACATACTCTCTCCTATCATTTCTATCAATTTTCGCCTACTCTTTCTATCACAGTCGATCATTTGTTTTCCTTTGATTAAAATATTTTTCACAAATAATATAAGAGGACAACATTTACCGAGACAAACGGACAACAAATGACCGAGACAGAAGGAATATTATTTTTCAAAAGTTTTTTTGGTTTTTTTAGCAAATAGATCATTTCATTAATAAAAAGTCATACGACATCTACAACTTATATCGAAATTGAACGGATACAATACTATAAATTTTGAGTAAAATAAATTCTCGTTAAAATAAAGATCTCTCACTATAATTTTGATCTCCACTTCTGCACATCTTCTTTCAACATATCGTTGTTAATGATACAAGTTTTCACAAGAGGGTCTTTGGATCTTCCAAGGTTTTGAAGAGAATTGATTTCATATAACCTGATAGATTGCAGTAGTCAATTTGACATAGATTGAGATACCATATATATAATGAAAGATTGTGGTACTGATCTTCCGTGTCCTCTCCCCTATCATAAATTCAACATCCCTCCTTGAGTGAAACCCATCAATTGATGGGGGCTAATCTCTTCAAACTGAGAGAACTTATTATAACTTGAATACTAATACTCATACTAATACTAAAATGATATAATTAGTTAAAATTGGGGGGCTTACCACCAATGAATGGTAGTAGCCCCAATTTTTTTTGGAGGCTATGGTTTTTTTGGGAGGAGGAAGAAGGGTTTAGGTTATGAATTAATGGTTTAGTTTTTTGGTTTATATCTAAGGACGAATAATTACTCTTACTTATGATATAAATTTCTATCATTTTTTATTTTTATATGTAATAGATTCATCACTTTAAGTTTTTTTTTTGGTGAAATGTGAGTATTGCATTCATCAAAAATAAGGAATTACAAGGCATATTCTATACAAAGTGGTATCAAATACCTCCAATATAAGGTTCCAAAACAATGGACCTTAACAGACATTCTACTTCCAGTAACTGTAGCCTATGTTACGCAGAAACTGAATATCCTCAGACGTAAACTTCTCATGTGCTCCAATTTTCACCCTGCTTCGAGCATCTGCAATGATCCTTCTAGCTAGTACCTAGTGTGGACAATAGTCCCCTCAATTCTGGCCTTGTTCATTTGAATCCACACCATATAATAACAAGCTGCCAAAACTGCAGCATGCAATCGCCAGTATATGGATCCAGGATTTGTAGCTAAAATATAGCTCAAGTCAATGCAGTTCATGAGTCTATTGCTGAAGGGGCAGACAAAGAATAGGTGTTGAGTTGTCTCAGCTGGTCCTTGGCATAAGCAGCATGATTCATCCTCCACACACCCTAACTTATACAGTTTTTCCTTGATTAATCCCATTATTTAGGATTAACCAAGAGACATGGGCATGCTTGGGCACTGTCCACGCATTCCATACAAATTGTATCCAAGATGGTGCTGTAGGACTGGGATTCAACCAGTCATACCCACCCTTCTTATGTCTAAGCTCTTCTTATGCCTAAGCCACCTGCACTCTTGGGGAGAGTAACAGTCTCTCATGCTACAAATGGCTTCAATCCTCTTAATGGTATGTTTAGGAATAACAAAGATTGATGCCCAGTAGCTGTATAGAGTGTTTAGGACAGAAGAAATCAAAGTAACTCGCCCAGCATAGAACAGCTTGCGAGCTCCAAGGCTTCTGATCCTGTTGGTTATCTTTTCAGCAAGTATATTACACTCAGTTTTGTTGAGTTTTCCAGCTTGTATTGGAACCCCCAAGTACCTAAAAGGTAGAGCACCCTCTTTAATTCTTGTGACCTGAAATATATCCTGTTTAAAGAAGTCTTTCACTCCTTTATAATAGGCCTTAGACTTGCATTATTCATACATAGACGAAGCTTGGGAGAGTGTAGAGAAGACCCTCATAAGAAGCATGATAGACTTTGCCTCCCCTTATAGAAGAGGAGGAGGTCATCATCAAATACCAAATGAGTCAGCTTCATTTCTTTGCACAGTGGATGGTAATTAAAAGGCCACCCGCCTGTAGCATAGAATAATGTCCTAGTTAGGTACTCCATGTAGATAGTAAAGAGGAGATGGGAAATTAGGTCCCCTTGCCTCAGTTCTCTCTTGCCTGGAAACTATCCAAAGAACTAGCATTGAGTACAATTGAGTAGGAAGTAGTAGTGCTGCAGGTCATAACTCTGTCAACAAATTGAAGTGGGAATTGAAGGGCCCGCATCATGCTCCTCACAAATTCCCATTCCACAGTATCATAAGCCTTCTCTAGGTCCAGTTTAAACATACTCCTAGAAGATGAATGCTTTCTAGAGTACAGTTTAACTAGATCCTGACAAATGAGGACATTCTCAAGAATTGATCTCCCCTGAACAAAGGCTCCTTGAGTCTCAATTATAATATCTGGTAAAACAAGGGCTAGTCTATTCCATAGAATCTTTGAGATGACCTTATAAATCATGTTGCAACACGCAATAGGCATGAACTGAGTGACATGTACATGTCTATCACATTTAGGTACTAGAGTAATATTAGTAGCATTAATCTGCTTTAACGAGTTCCATGTGTAAAAAAAATCCATAACAGCCTCACACACCTCAGCTCCAATGATGTGCCAAGAATCTTTGAAGAAGCTACTAGAGTAGCCATCCAGCCCAGGTGCCTTCTCCACAAGAATAGAGAAGAAAGATTGTTTGATTTCCCCAGCTGAAACTGGTTTCATCGGCATTCCCTGGTGTTGGTCAGAACACACAGGGCCTTGATCAATGATCCTAGTATGAACTGGCTGCACCTCAGTCCTAACACTCAATAAGCCTTTATAGAACTCCAAAAAAGTTGCTTGGATACTAGCATTATCAGTACATATGTCACCCTTCATGCTAGTTACCTGAGTCACCTTATACCAAATGCAATGTTGCTTTATAGTCTGGTGAAAATCAATCAATCAATATATATATTAGGCTTTTTTCGAGTGATCTCATTGGTCCGTTTCATCAAACCTCAAATTAGGAAAGTATCATAAATAAATAAATAAATCAATCAGAGAATCTTTTAATTATTATAATATATATTTAATCTATTATATTAATGTGATGTTATACAATTCTTAAGTAAAAACCTTTAGAGTTCATTTTTTAGAAACATTATCGTAAATTAAATTATAAAAATGAAATAATTAGATTCGTGGTAAAAAATGATTTCATTAGAGTGTAAATTTCGTATTATTTGTTTCACATTATGCGATGAATTTATTAGATATAAGAGTTGTAAAATTATCCCACATCGACAAATTTTAATATGATGATGAAATTCTATATAATCATTCGTTCTTCAATATCTATCAAAAGTCTTTTGAATCTAAAAAACAGTTCTTAAGACTATAAACCTTAATTAATTATCACTTTCGCTTCTCGTCGTCGGCGATTAACTTAAAATCGTCGACAATTTTACATAACTTACCCGTTTTACCCTTTACTCCCTTTTCCTTCCTTAACTAAACAAAACAAAAATTACTTCAAAACAAAATCGATCAACTCAACAAAACGAAACAAAAACAAAACGAAAACATCAAAACAAAACAAAACAAGTTACTGCATCTCTATCCTATTTTACCCAAAAACGATCAATTTCCTTTCCCTTCGTTAAGTTTTCATAAACTCTTGCTTAACCCAGCTAAACTCGACATCAACACCAACAACCCCAATTTTCCCGTCAATAGCATCAACCATCAAGCATTCACAACAATTTCCCGTCAATTGAAGTAGGTAATAGCATCAACCGTCAATTTCTCGACCCGACCCAGGCGCACCTCTCCGTCGGCCATAGACTTTAAAACCCGAAGTCTACGCCTGGGCATAGACTTTAAAACCCGAAGTCTACGCATGGGCATAGACTTTAAAACCCGAAGTCTACGCCTGGGCATAGACTTTAAAACTTGAAGTCTACGCCTGGGCATAGACTTTAAAACCCGAAGTCTATGCCTGGGCATAGACTTTAAAACCCGAAGTCTACGCCTGGGCATAGACTTTAAAACACGAAATCTAGGCCTGGGCATAGACGTTAAAACCCGAAGTCTACGCCTAGGCATAGACTTTAACATTCGACGCCTACTCGTAAAATCAGACGTTACATTTCAACGTCTATGTGGGCTATTCTCGGGCTGTCTTGCCTATACCGAAAAGTCTTTCACGACTGTCTTTTTTTTTTCCGCGATAACCAATGAAATTACACCGCGTACATGACAAGGGAAATTAAAACTAACCTCGTCAACGACGTCGTCTTCCGAATCGTTTTCGGTATACGGCAAATTTAAATCAAAAGGGAAATTGTTAACCGTGTTCGACATTCCGGACAATTGTCAACGTTATTGGAAAAATCAAAATATAAGCGTTTCGATGTTATTCCGATGATGAGTCAGTTAAATTTAAATATAATAATGCTACTTTCGGACTTTGTAATTTCCTTAGGTTAAATAGTGGTAGGTTAAATAATAGTAAGTAGGTTAATTTAGTTAGTAAATCGTGATAATATAATACTCCGTAGTAGTTAGGTTAAATAAAATTTAGTTAGGTTAATTTAGATTTTGTTTAGTTAGTAATTAAATAGAGGGCGATTCGGTCATTTACTATCATATTTACCGACGACGTTAAGTAAATCGCCGACGACGATGAGTAGTCTCCTATATTAAAAATTAAATATATATATTATGAAAGTAATATATATTAAAATTATCCCACGATGAGGAAATTTTAGATTATAAATTAGAGTAATCGTTCGGTTATAAATATCGACCAAGAAAAACTTTTAAATTATCCCACATCGAAAAATTATGATGGGGGAGATGGAATTCTATATTATAAATATTAGTAATCATTCGGTTTTAAATATCGACCAAAAAACTTTTGAGTCTTAAAAAAACTTTTAATGTATAAGACTACAAATTTAATTTAATACATAAGACTACAAATTTAAAATCATCCCACATTTGTGAGGTGATGTATTTTTTTAGTCTTAAAAAGAGTTGATGGAAGACTATAAACTTAAATAAATTATCCCACATCGAAAAATTATGATAAGTTGATGAATTCTATATTATAAATAAGACTAATCCTTCGTTCTTAATATCTATAAAAAAAATCTGTCTTAAAAAGTCTCTTAATAAGACTACAAATTTAAGTAAAAATAATCTCACATTGAAAATTTATAATAAGGTGATGAAGTAAAAATAATCCCACATCGAAAATTTATATAAATTATACTTCATAGTAATCATGTGCTCTTAGATATTAATCAAAAATCTTTTAAGTCTTAAAATATACTCCGTATTAAGACTATAAATTTAAGTAAAATTATAAAGTTTTATTAAACATAAATCTTTTGAGCCTTAAAAAAGTTGTTAAGACTATACACTTAAATAAAAAATTATAACACTTAAATAAAAAAGGGAAATTCTCATTTGTACCCTCTAAGTTTTTTTCTTTTCCCAGTTGTACCCCTGCGTATAAGCAATTTCCAACTGTACCCCTGAACTCTGTTAATTACTCTCAACCGTGACTAAACTAGAATTAGCCGTTAAGTATGGCTGTTAAGTGCCAACTTGCAGTCCTAATCTAATGACATGGCGAGTGACATGTCGGTCTAGTAGCCTTTTGCGTTTCGTTAATCTCTAATTACCCCTTCATTCTAATTTCGAGTTTTCGCCTCGTCGAAATCAACAACAACATGCAATAATAAGTGAGAAAATCAACGTAGAATATGATGATGATGATGATGATAGTACATAGAGGAAGAATGACAGATGATATGTGATGATCAGTGAATTCGAACAGGGGAAGAAAGGAAGCAAAAGGAAGGGTTTGTAGTTTGAAATTAGAATGAAGGGGTAACTAAGGATTAACGAAGTCCATAAGGCTACTAGACCGACATGTCACTCGCCATGTCATTAGATTAGGATCGGACTGCAAGTTGGTACTTAATAGCCATACTTAACGGCTAATTCTAGTTAAGTCACGGTTGAGAGTAATTAACAAAGTTCAGGGATACAGTTGGGAATTGCGTATACGCAGGGTTACAACTAGGAAAAGTGAAAACTTAGAGGGTACAAATGGGAATTTCCCAATAAAATATTATAATAAGGTGATGAAATTTTATATTATAAATAAAACTAATAAAAAAAATTTCTTAGACATCAACCAACTTAAGTAATTCTCCCACATCGAAAAATTATGATGAGGTAGTTTAAAAAAGGTCTTAATAAGACTAGAAACTTAAAATTATCCCACATCGAAACAACATCGAAATAATGATGATTCTATATTATAAATAAGACTACAAATTTTAGTTAAATTATCCCACATCGACAAATTATAATAAGGTGATGGATTTCTATATTATAAATAAGACTAATTATTTGTTCTTAGATATGATACCAATCAAAAATCTTTTGAGTCTTACAAAAACTCTTAAGACTATACACTTAAGAAAATTATCGCACATCGAAAAAGTATACATCCTCTCTTTTGAGTCTTAAAAAACTCTTAAGACCATAATAAGACGATGAAATTCTATTATAAATAAAAGTAACCATTTCTCCAAATTATGATGAGGCGATGAAATTCTATATTATAAATAAGACTAATCATTCATCCTTAGATGTCAACAAAAAACTTTTATTCTTAAAAAAAGTTCTTAACAAGACTACGAAAAATTATAATGAGGTGATAGAATTCTACGTAATCTTTCGTTCTTGGATATTAACCAACAATCTTTTGAGACTTAAAAAAAGTTCCTAAGACTAAGACTAAGACTAAGACTAAGACTAAGACTATATAGTTAACGTATAATTATCGCGCATCGAAAATTTAAGATGGGGTGATGGAATTCTATATATTATAAATAAGAGTAATCATTCGCCTATAAATAAAAGTTTTTAATTAGACTATATCTAAACTTAAATAAACTTATTTAAAATTATCCCACATCAAAAAATTATAATAAGGTGAATTTTTTTTATTATGTAAGTAATCATTCATCAAAAATATATACTCCAATAAGATGATCAAATTCGATTATATAAATAAAGAGTAATCATCTATCCTTTAACTTAGATATAAAAACAAACTCTTTTAATCTTAAAAATAGCTCTTAAAACTATAAACTTAATGAATATGATGAGGTGATGGAATTTTATATTATAAATGAGTAATCTTTCGGTTTTAAATATCAACCAAAAAATCTTTTGAGTCATAAAAAGCTTTTAAAAAGACTATACACCTAAAATTATCCCACATCAAAAAAAAATTAAAACAAGGTAATGATTCTATATTATAAAATAAGAGTAATCGTGCATTTTTCTGGGTCTTAAAAACAGATCTTAAAACTATAAATCTTGAGTAAATTATCCAATATCGAAAAATTATGATGAGGCGATAGAATCTTATATTATAAATAAGATTAATCTTTCGTTCTTAGATATCAATAAAAAAACTTTTGAGTCTTAAAAAATCTCTTAATAAGACTACACACGTAAAATTATTTTCACATCGAAAAATTATAATAAGGTGATGAAATTTTATATTACAAATAAAAGTAATAATGTATTCTTTTGAGTTTTAAAATAAGCTCTTAAGACTATAAATTTAGCTGAAATTAAGTTTGATTAGTAATATCATGTGATCATCTTATTTATTTAATGATATAGATTGATTAAGTTTCTTATTTAACCATCATTAATAAAATTAAGCCAATTAACCCGTGCAGCACATTGGCTTTTATCTAGTCTATATATTTTAGGCTTTTTTCGAGCGATCTCATTGGTCCGTTTCATCAAAGCTCAAATTAGTAATGTATCATAAATAATAAATAAAAACAATTAGAGAAATTTTTAGTTGTTATAATATGTATTTAATTTATTATATTAATGTGATGTTTTACAATTCTTAGGTAAAACCTTTAGAGTTCATTTTTTAAAAACATTGTCGTAAAATAAATTATAAAAATGAAATAATTAGATTCGTGATAAAAAATGCTTTCATTAGAGTATAAAGTTCATATTATTTGTTTCACATTATGTGATGAAGTTGTTACATCTAACAGTTGTAAAATTATCCCACATCGATAAATTATAATACGATGATGAAATTCTATATTATAAATAAGAGTGATCATTCGTTCTTCGATATTTACCTAAAGTCTTTTGAATCTCAAAAAGAGGTTCTTAAGACTATGAACCTCAATTAGTTATTCTATATTAAAAAATTATGATGAGGTGATTATAATTTATATTATAAATAAGAGTAATCATTCGGTTTTAAATATCGACCAAGAATTTTTTTTAAATTATCCCACATCGAAAAATTATGATGAGGTGATGGAATTCTATATTATAAATATTAATAATCATTCGGTTTTAAATTTTGGCCAAAAAACTTTTGAGTCTTAAAAAAACATTTAATATACAGGACTACAATGTATTTTTTTAGTCTTAAAAAGAGCGGATGGTTGACTATAAACTTAAATAAATTATCCCACATCGAAAAATTATCCTTCGTTCTTAAATATCAATCGAAAAACTTTTAAGTCTTAAAAAGTCTTTTAATAAGACTACAACTTTTAAGTCTTAAAAAGTCTTCTAATAAGACTACAAACTTAAGCAAAAAAAATCTCACATCGAAAAATTATAATAAGGTGATGAAACTTTACATTATAAATAATCCTCCGTAGTAATCATGTGCTCTTAGATATTAACCAAAAATCTTTTGAGTCTTAAAATATATATTAAGACTATAAACTTAAGTAAAACTATCCCACATTCGAAAAATTATAAAGTTTCATCAAACATAAATCTTTTGAGTCTTAATAAAGTTGCGAAGACTATACATTTAAATAAAAAATTATAATAAGGTGATGAAATTCTATATTATAACCAAAACTAATAAAAAAATTTCCTTAGACATCAACTTTTACTATACAAGAGTAATAATTGTTTTTAAATATCAACCAACAAAAAACTTTTGTTTTTTTAAAAAACTATGACAAAATTCCATATAATTGTTTTTTTAAATTATGATGAGGTCATGAATTTGTAGTCTTATTTTAAAAAAACTTTTGAGTTTAAAAATGGTCTTAATAAGAGTACAAATTTAAAATTATCCCACATCAAAACAACTAAAATAACTTACGGTGATGATTCTATATTATAAATAAGACTACAAATTTTAGTTAAATCATCCCACATCGACAAATTATAATAAGGTGATGGATTACTATATTATAAATAAGACTAATTATTTGTTCTTAGATATCAATCAAAATCTTTTGAGTCTTAAAAGACTCTTAAGACTATAAACTTAAGTAATTATTCCACATCGAAAAATTATACCCTCTCTTTTGAGTCTTAAAACACTCTTAAGGCTATAAACTTAAGTAAATTATCCCACATCAATTATACTCCCTCTGGTCACTATTTTTTGCCTCATTTCATTAAAATACCCCTTCACTAATATTAAGAATGGAGGAAAAAATAGTGAAATTAAGGTAATGGAGAAAAAAATAGTGAACGAAAAGAGTATAATAAAACGATGGAATTATATTATATAAATAAAAGTAAACCATTTCTCCAAATTAGGATGAGGTGATGAAATTATATATTATAAATAAGACTAATCATTCGTTCTTGGATATCAACAAAAAAACTTTTTAGTCTTAAAAAAAGTTCTTAATAAGACTCGAAACAAATAATGAGGTGATAGAATTCTATGTAATCTTTCGTTCTTAGATATTAACCAACAATCTGTTGAGACTAAAAAAAAGTTCCTAAGATTAAGATTATATAGTAAGTATAATTATCCTGTGTCAAAAAATTAAGATGGGTTGATGGAATTCTATATATCATAAATAAGTGTAATTATTCTTCTATAAATAAAAGTTCTTAATTAGACTATATCTACACTCCTCCGTCCGATGTGGGATGGGGATTGAGACGCATTTGCAAAATTAAAGAAAAGTTCAAGGTAGGCTTCGATGGAGGCGAATGGGATGGTGACAGCCGATATACTACGGCCAAAGGATACAATTGGATTCGGGACAAGGAAATAGAAGTAGAATGGTACAGGCTTGTGTGGAACAGTTGGACCATTCCGAAACATAGATTTATTGCGTGGATGTACCAGCATGACGCGATGAACATGAAGACCAAACTGTACGGTCTCAACCTGACTAATGATGACTTATGTTGTGTGTGTAATGAGAGACCGGAGGATAGGAAGCATCTTTTTTGGGAGTGCGAATATAGTCACTTAATTTTGAAAAGCCTGGGTGATTGGATGAAACATGATTTATGCAATTCACTCGATATTGCCCAGCGAGATAGGATGAAAGGCAGCAGACTCCAGCGTGCAGTTCTCAATAGCGTGATAAATGCCTCCGTATACTATATTTGGGAACAAAGAAACAAATGCAGATTGGACGGTGTTCTAATAAGGCCTCAAGTAATAAGTAGGAACATTATTAAAGAGCTGAAAATGTATTTTAGTAGTGTTCAGAAAGGGAAACTCTCCAGTAGGGATGATAATTTCATCTCCAAAATGATGGATACATAATGTAATTCGATTAATTCATTTATTAATATACCACTTACACTTTCCCAAAAAAAAAACTTAAATAAACTTAAGTAAAATTATCCCACATCGAAAAATTATAATAAGGTGAAATTTTTTAATCATATAAATAAGAGTAATCATTTATCCAAAATATATAATAAGACGATCAAATTTGATTATATAAATAAAGAATAATTGTTTGTCCTTTTAACTTAAATATAAAAATAAACTCTTTTAAGTCTTAAAAATAGCTCTTAAAACTACAAATTTAATTAAGTAATTTATACCACATCGAAAAATTATGATGAGATGATGAAATTCTATATCATAATGAGTTATCTTTCGGTTTTAAATATCAACCAACAATATTTTGAGTCATAAAAAGTTTTAAAAAGACTACAAACCTAAAATTATTCCACATCGAAAAAATTAAAATAAGGTGATGATATTTTATTTTATAAATAAGAACAATCATGTGTTCTTTTGAATTTTAAAATGAGCTCTTAAGACTATAAATTTAGCTGAAATTAAGTTTGATTACTAATATCATGTGATCATCATATTTATTGTAATGACATAGTTTGATTAAGTTTCTTATTTAATGGATGTACATAATCAATGTACATAGTTCGATTATAATATGATGATGAAATTCTATATTATAAATAAGAGTAATCATTCATTCTTTGATATCTTTCAAAAGTATTTTGAATCTAAAAAAGAGTTCCTTCAAATTATAAACCTTAAGTAATTATCCTATATCGAAAAATTATGATGAGGTGATGAAATTTTATATTATAAATAAGAGTAATCATTTGGTTTTAAATATCGACCGAGAAAACCTTTGAAATTATCCCACATCGAAAAATTATGATGGGGTGATGAAATTTTATATTATAAATAAGAGTAATCATTCGGTTTTAAATATCGACAAAAAAAACTTTTGAGTCTTAAAAAAGCTTTTAATATATAAGATTACAAACTTAAAATCATCTCATATTGAAAAATTATAGTGAGGTGATGAAATTCTATACTTCGTATTATAATCAAGACTTCAAGAGTAATGTATGATGTATTTTTTTTGTTTTAAAAAGAGCTCTTAAGACTATAAGCTTTAAGTAAATTAGCTCACATCGAAAAAAAATTGACAAAGTTTGACAAGCTGATGGAAGACTATAAATAATGATAAGAGTAATCATTGTTTTTAAATATCTTTTTTGGGAAAAAGGTAAGCTTTATATTAATATCAAATTGGAAGAATTACAAACTTTCCCGACAAAACAACTTAGAGTCATACAATTACCAATACAAACTCATTGCTCCAAATATTGAGCAATCATCCTATACTTATCCTGAGCTAATAGAAACCTATGCCTAGCTCGACACTCCGCCTGTATCACCTTCAAAACCTGCTCCGGACTTGGCATCCATTTCTCGTGTTTACTAAGATTTCTCACTCGCGATATATGATAAATGGCAGCCACTACAGCACAGTCCACTAATCTTTTGTGACCAACATTGTCAAACCGATAGCTGCTCCACCAATTCACCACATCCAGAGGAGGAATGCTCATGTTAAGCCAGCACGACACCATTCCAATTACTCTCCTACTAAAAGAACACCAAAAGAAAATGTGGTCCTGATTCTCACTCTCATTATCACACAACCAGCAATCAGTATCTAGATTGAGCCCCCAACGAGTTAATCTTTCATTTGTTTGCAGCCGATTATGCATCATTATCCACGCAATGAATGAATGCTTAGATAATACTAACCTGTGCCACACCAACTTACTCCATCCTACATCCTTTTTATCCATTCTTAGCCACGTATAACCCTGCAGTACAGTATAACCCCTACCATCCTGCATCCAATCTTCATTCTCAAACCCAGACCTGAATCTGTTGTATACGGTACAAATGCGCTTCCAAGACCAGCTAGATATTGCAGAACTACACATCCCCTTCCAAGACCAAATGTTGCGCTTCCAAGACCAGCTATATTGTTGGTTTTTAAATATAACCAACAATATTTTAAGTTTAAATTAAAAAGGTCTTAATAAGACTACAAAGTTAAAATTATCCCACATCGAAACAATTAAAATAAGGTACGCTGATGATTCTATATTACAAATAAAAAGACTACAAATTTTAGTTAAATTATCCCATGTCGACAAATTATAATAAGGTGATAGATTTCTACATTATAAATATGACTAAGAATTAGACTATATAGTTAAAGTAAAATTATCCTGCATTGAAAAATTAAAATTGGGTGATGAAATTCTATATATTATAAATAAGAGTATGAATATGTGGAGTATAAATAAGAGTATGAGTATGAGTTAGGAGGAATCGTAGCTTCAAGTATATGAATATGTGGAGTCGGGCTCCTAGTTTTAGCAAATGTGTGAAAGATTCGTGGGATATGCCGATTAGGGGCACTTTGATGTTCCAAGTCGTGGGCAAACTCCGAGAATTGAAAATACCACTGAAAAACTTGAATTCGGAATATTTCTCGGACATTGAAAATCGGTGTGCACAGGCAGAAATGAAGCTGGAACTGCTGCAGGTCGCCATTAGGAGGGACAGTTCGGCTTCGAACTTGCAGCAGGAGGCTGTCTTGAACGAGCAGGTGCGTGGGTTGCAGGCGGCTCGCGCTGATTTCTGGGCCCAGAAGTCGAAACAGCGATGGGTCTGTGATGGGGACGTAAATTCTGCCTTCTTTCATGGGATTTTGAGAGCGCGTCGGGCTCGAAATGCTGTGGTGGGTATCACGGATGAAGCGGGCATCTATTGTGACAATAAAGAGTCTATCGTAGGAGCGTTTCTCAGCTACTACTCCAAGCTCCTGGGTGAGTCGCAAGGCACGAAACCGATCAATATTGGTTTAGTGAGGCGGGGAAAGATTTGCTCTTAGGAACACAAAAGCTATTTGTTAGCAAGTGTTTCGGAGGAAGAAATTAAGAGAGCTTTGTTTTCTATTCCACGAGACAAAGCGCCGGGACCGGACGGATTCACGAGTCAGTTCTTTATTGATTCGTGGGAAATTGTGGGTGATGAGATAGTACGAGCTATTCAGGACTTCTTCATTACAGGTAAGCTTCTTAAATAGCTGAACTGTACCATTGTTGTCCTTATTCCCAAGGTGAATAGACCCCAGTCTGTGAAAGAATTCAGGCTGATAGCTTGCTGTAACGTCTTGTACAAATGTATTGCTAAAATCATTTGTACGAGACTAGCGAGGGTGTTGACTCAGATAATTTCCCCTGTTCAAGGGGGTTTTATCGAAGGGAGGAGTATTGTGGAAAATGTTCTTATTTGTCAGGATTTGGTCCGTATGTATGGGAGGGGCCGTGTCTCACCCAGATGCTTGTTTAAAGTGGATATTCATAAAGCTTACGATAGTGTGGAATGGAATTTTGTGGATCAGATGCTGCATGCACTAGATTTTCCTGCCCATTTCAGAGCTCTGATTATGGAGTGTGTTCAATCGGTCTCCTATACTATTTGTGCTAATGGGGATAGTTTTGGATTTTTTCGTGGGAAGAGAGGATTGAGGCAGGGGGATCCGATGTCTCCTCTACTTTTCACTATTTGCATGGAATATTTCTCTCGTATTATGACGTTTGGAATGATGGAGAGGAATTTCAAATATCATCCTAAATGTGGTCCGTTAAAATTAAGTCACTTACTGTTTGCGGATGATTTGCTCCTTTTTTGTAAAGGGGAGACTGAGTCTATGGAGCTACTTTGGAAGGCTTTTGCTACTTTTAGCAGAGCTTCGGGGTTGAGTATCAGTGTGGGTAAATCCCATGCTTACTTCGCTGGAGTTGACAATGATAGGAAGGAGGCCATATTGCAGTATTCTGGATGTGTGGAAGGTACTATGCCTTTCAGATATCTAGGACTGCCTATTCAGAGTACACATTTGAGTAAGACAGACTGTGAGAGACTGTTAGTGATGGGAAGGATTTGTCGTGGATCCCGCCACCAAATAAAAACCAACTAACCTAACTAGGGTAGCTAGGGTAAGTCGGGTCGAATCCACAGGGACGGGAGGTCGGACTAAGGTATGCTACGGTCTAGGACTAGGTTCGAGACGAGCTAATCTAAGGAGGGGGAGACTAGGACTAAGCTAGGTCTAAAGCAAGAAAACAATCAAAGGAAACGGGCTAGGATTAGGTCGGGGTCAAAGGGGTAACGGAATGGTCAAGGAAGAGCTAGAGCGAAGGAGGTAGTAGGGTGATCTAGGTTGGTCCGGGCTCTCTGATGGTAAGGATTTGTCGTGGATCCCGCCACCAATTAAATAACCAACTAGCACCTAACGGTAGTTAGGGTAAGTCGGGTCGTGTCCACGGAGACGGTATTGCAAGGTTTAGACTAAATCGGCCTAAAACAAGACTATGCTACCAAACAAACACAAAGAGCTAATAATTGATGAATTAAGATGAGGGGAGGAGAAAGTAGACTAATGATGAGCTATGATGAACTAGACTATCAAATACTAACTAAACACAAGCCAACTAGCAAACTAAGAGAAATGCTAAACAATGCTAATGATCCAACTACTAACAACCTAAAGAAATGATGATTAAGTAACAAGATGAATCAAATATGGAAAAGAGGGAGTGGGTTAGGTCGGGTTCATAAGTGTAGTAGGGTGACTTGGGTTGATTAAGTGTGTAGGTGCCTCCTAATTGCTAGGTTCGGTCCGGGCAATCGCAACTTAAACCGATGTCGATGACTATGCTCAACATAACCACACACAAAGCAAACAATGAGTAGAAGAAGACTAGCATGAGAAGCATGGCCACTACAACCCATACAAGCATATCAACAAACACATGGTGTGCCAAATATGTGACTAACAATAAAGAATCACCCTTTACCCCCAATCAAACCCTAATCACCCATAATCTACCCTTAATCTCCCTACTAACCCACAAATAAACTACTCACTCATGGTCAAACTAACTACAACAATGAAAGGATAAAACAACTTCACAATCCAAGCATTCATCATCAAGAACAATATAAACAATAACAACAAACACTAAGTAAAGATTCCAACTTGATTCAATAACAATAAACAAGAGAAAAGAAGGATTATACCAACACTAGATGAAGGAAAAGATGAAATCTTGCATAAAAGAGAAACCCAAATAATCCCAAGGTTGTCAATCTTGGAGAAGTCTTCAAGTATCTTCTTAATACAAGCACTAATTAACTAGGATTAACTAAGATTAACTAAGGATTAATGAGAGATTCCAACTAATATGAAGAACTAATTCTAGGGTTTATATGTTGTAGAGAGGCTTAAGAAAGGCTAAACTAATGTAAGATCCCTAAACAATACAAGAGGGAAGTATTTATAGGGTTACAAATGGAAGGAAGAGAAGACAAAAGCCACGCGGGCAGCAGCGGTACAATCCCGATCGGGAATGGGCAATCCCGATCGGGAAACCTCACTTTCCCGATCGGGAAATCTGGGACCCGGTCGGGAACTCTCTCCAGTGACCGTCTCCTTTGTGCACTTCATCCCGATCGGGTTTTAGGCCTTCCCGATCGGGATGGGTCTTGTAGGCCTCCAATATGAACTTTTTGGTCCCTCCTTGCTTCTCATGGGCTTCCCATCGATTCTCGGGACTCGGGAACGGGTCTCGGAGGCTCGGGATTGGGTCCCAAGGTCTCGGGGTCGATTCCAAGGCATCGAATCATTGTTCCTTTACTCCGTTGGCTCCAAAATGTGTATGTATAGAGTCGGAATCGCTCCAACTCTTCCAAATCGGTCTCGGGAACCTGAAACGAACTAAAGGAAGCATAAGAAGCCCCTAAACCGCTCCCAAGGAGCGATTCTACAAGGAAAATGGGACCAAAACACTATGAAAATAGGCACTACAAACTACACTTATCACTCTCGCAACTTAGACCGACCTAGAGGTTCCACATGGAACCCATCTCGGCGACACACATGACAAACGGGGTTCTAGCGCGCTATGGTGGCCTAGGTCGAATCCGGGCTCTCGCTACTTAGACCGACCTAGGGGTCATCCTCACCGGGCTCTCGCTACTTAATGAGGGAACCGAACCCACAACAAACTAACACCCACAAAAGAAAAGCAAGAAAAACAAGCATTCTAAACTACTTAGTCAATCATGCATTTCAACAAACATGTAATATGCATCAACCAAGAGGAAACCCAAATCTTCCACCAACATCTCCAACAAACCCTTAAACATCCAATTAACACCCTAATCACCTTACTAACCCTAGCAAGAGTACTACTCGAACATAATCAAACTAATACTAACAAGAACAAGAGAAATCAACACTTTCATCAAAACATATATAAACAAACTAGTGAAGATGATGAACAACAATCAAAGATTAAAACTTGGAAGATTAAACATGAAGGATTAAAGGAAAAGAGAAAGGAAAGATTGTACCAACTACAAAGGATGAAAAGGAGAACACTTGTATAGAAGAAAACCCAAATAATTCCACCAAGGTTGTCAATCTTGGATGGATTCTTCAAGAGATCCAATAATACAAGATTAAACTAAGATTAACTACTAATTACCGACTAATCTACCTTAATCTAACCTAATCTAACCTAAAGTAGTCTAGGGTTTAATGTCTAATGTGGTGTGTAGCATTTACAAAACAAGGGAAGGGTATATATAGGGTTACAAGTGGAAGGAAGATGAAAGAAAAGATGCGGAACAGGGACTGGGACTTTCCCGATCGGGAATGGGAAATCCCGATCGGGAAACTTCCACTTTCCCGATCGGGAATATGCCAACCCGATCGGGAATGCTCCACAGTGTGTGCGTCTTTTGTGCTCCTCATCCCGATCGGGTTTGAGGCCTTCCCGATCGGGATGGGTCTTGTAGGCCTCCAATATGAACTTTTTGGTCCCTCCTTGCTTCTCATGGGCTTCCCATCGATTCTCGGGACTCGGGATCGGGTCTAGGAGGCTCGGGATTGGGTCCCAAGGTCTCGGTGTCGATTCCAAGGCATCGAATCATCGTTCCTTTACTCCGTTGGCTCCAAAATGTGTATGTATAGAGTCGGAATCGCTCCAACTCTTCCAAATCGGTCTCGGGAACCTGAAACGAACTAAAGGAAGCATAAGAAGCCCCTAAACCGCTCCAAAGAAGCGATTCTACAAGGAAAATGGGACCAAAACACTACAAAATAGGCACTACAAACCACACTTATCAACTCCCCCACACTTAACCCTTACTCGCCCTCGAGTAAGCACATACTAACTACTATACTAGCCGAATGAGTATTAGCGCACCCTACGCCCTTTCAACTCACGCGAGTGCACTTAGAGGAAAAGTGCACTCCACAAGGCAAGTCGGGTCTTGCGACAAAACTGTGGATGCAACCGGACACAAAACACATAAACAAACAAGCATACAAACAAACAAGCAAAAATTGGTTGCACCCAAAAGAAAACAAATACCGCTTCCCTCTAAAAGCGGTGAAAGAAGCACCGGTTTAGGACTCGAGGTAAGTGACAACGTTCCCAAGCTAGCAATACAAACCGAGGTGGACTAAACCCTAATAGCATGATGATAAAGCAACAAAAAACGTTGATAACTTACCTCGGTTCCTCCTAACCTTCTAAGAACGTACCACGGGACGATCGGCGGGATGGAAAAAGGATGAACCACGGTGTTAGTCGACACTGTAGGTAAGTGAGACCCCTCCCCCTTTAGCAAAGAGCCAAGAGGGTCGTCCCATGTCCAAAACCGCCTAACTAGTCCAAGTAAAAAGGTGGGAATAATTGCAAAATGAGGGAAGACCGATTAATGCCGCTATCATCCTTCCTAGGGACTCGGTCCTTTGGTAGGATCTTCACGACGAAAGTCGGAAAAAGGCTTATTTTGAGAGGTAGGGGTTATTTTTGTGAATCGGGTTTTCTTTTGGCATTTTCTCTTTTCTTTTGCATTTTTGCCTTGTTTTGCCATGCCATTCTTTTTCTTCTTTTCTATTTTCTTTTTGGCTTTTGTGCCTTTTCTTTTTCTTCATTCTTTTCTTTCTTTCATTTTCTTTCATTTTCTTTTCTTTGCCCTTTTGGCTTGATTTGGCTTTTTGGCATTCCTTTGTATGACAAGAAAGGGAGAATTCAACAAATTGCAACTTATTGTGTGGATATGTGTAGGAGGTAGGTGAATGGGAGAGTTGGGAGCGCGCTTTCCCTTCAAACCCACAAAAAGGGGAGAACTTGGACTAATCAAACAATCCTAAACATGGTCACCTAAGGGACGGAACTCGGCAACCAAGGCCTTTTCACACCGTGGGTGGTCATAATGGTCAAAATGCAAATCCCGTAGTAAATCCCTAGTAAGCTAGGTGGACTCAAGGTAAGAAACCAACGAAATCATTGATTTAGGGTCATTCTACTAGACCAAAGTCCAAGACTCGATTTATACTACTAGGAAGGGAAAGTAAACACTCTCACACTAGCCTCTAAACCGGGTTTTCGAAAACCTTTTACACACAAGACAACACAACAAAACACAAAACACAAAACAAAGACTCAACGAAAACGAAAGAAAAAGAAACAAAAGCAACAAAACAAGAACAACACAAAACGAACACATACATAACACAAACACCACCCCTAGCTTCCAAATGAGCAACCAACCAACAACAAACTTTACAAAGCTCCTCCCGAGCACACCACATCACATTCTCCTCCAAAATCCGCAAGAGACAAAGAAGGAAAAAGGGATAGAAGATGTTACCGGACATCTTGAAAACTTTCCAAAGCCATCGGTGGTTTAAGCAACCTATAAGGAAAAGGGGGCAAAAACACACAACAAAACAAATATACGAGACAATGACACAAAAGAAAAACACACAAAAAGAAAATATTTTTGATTTTTGTGAAATTTTTTCAAATTTTTAGGGTTTTTAAAGATTTTTTTGAAAAACTACGAAAATAAAACTAACTACGATAGAATATCGCTCCCCCACACTTAAACCGAGCCATGTCCTCATGCTCGACCGTAGTGCATGGGAGCACAAAAGAAAAGAAGAGAAACTACAAAAATAAAGCTAAAAATCAAAAATAAAGGTGAAGAAAAGGGAAGAAGGTGTCCGGCCGGGGTGTAGTCAAGTCACCATGGGCCGAGACAAGAAAAGATATGGAAGGGGGAAGAAAAATAAAAAGAAGGAAATAAAAGGAAATGGGAGGGGAGGGCTAGGTGTAATCAAGTCACCTAGCCCAGATTCCGCTTAAATCCGACTAAATCCAACAAAAGGGGTGAAAAACTTGTAAAATTTGGATTTTGAAAAGGACTCTCGATGTAATTACATCATCGAGAGTAGGGAGCAACCAAAACCAAGGCCTCGAAGGCCACCAAGACATCAAGACACAAAAGTGTACAAGGGGAAGGGAATAAACACAAAAGAAAAGAAGCTATAAAAGACGGGAAAGAAAGGATTGTTGCCGTACCAATAGGTTAGCAACTCACTCGCTCCATCGTCTCATAGATCAATATAGGCACAAAACTTGTCTTCGTCACTGCTATTCCTCTTCATTCTCGATCAAACCGCATGGTGAGGTAGTAATGGTGTGAGGGGGTGGGATTTGATGTGAATTTCGGTGTAAGAGGGAATGAAGTGAGGGTATGTAAATGATGTGTATGGGTCATATGATACGAGCAAGAAGAGGTAGGGAGGTTGGGTGGGGGTGTACAATGGTTGGGTGGACTCGAATGTCGAAGAAGAGGCACAAAGGGGAGTAGGAGACCTTCCCGGTCGGGATGGATGGTCCCCTCATGGTCTTCTTGACCTCCAAAACCCCAAAAGCTTACCCTAAGCTTCAAAAACCGACTCCCTAGCTTTCAATCAATGCTCTATCGAAAGCCATTCCTCTCTAGGATCACCTTCACTTCACACCTATCACAACAAGCTCAAATACAACATCAAATTCCCTCCCTCACATCGCTCATCAAAATACCAAATAACAAGAGTTTCACAAAACTAACAATCCTAGAAACCAAGGTACCAAACAAACATAAACACAAATACAAGAACAAAAGAAAAGGGAAAAGATATTTACACTAACTACTCTCTCCAACTACCCCTCCATAGCCATCAAAAGCTCGAAGGAGTAAGTCAAATGCCCTAGCAACATCTTCATTGAAGCTCACATGGCCAAGCCTAGCCACTTTCAAAAGTTTCCAAGTCGGAGGTGAGAAGCGATCATCTTCATTAAGCTCGGGGTTCTCGTGATCTTCCGGGTCTTCGGAACCAACATAGCTACGACTCTTATGACCATCCGGTAGGTATAGTGGTCTAGAGTCAAGCTCGGCATCATGATGTGGGAGATCACACCCTAGGGGTGTCGCTTCTTCTACGGGGTCGAGAGTGGGACTCTTTTCCACCGCCCGACAAGGATCCTCTTCACCAACCGTTTCACAAGACAAGGGACTAGGCATCGAGTGCGGTAGAGGAGGAGAAGGCATCAAGTTTTCTTCATTAGAGGGTTTAGGATCCTCCAATTTCCCGTTCAAGGCAAGTTCCAAGGCATCTACTTCTTTTTCCCAAGTATTGCGCTCCTTTTCACTCACCTTGTCTATATGGCCTAGAGGAGGTATGTCTTCACTTGGCTTTGGTTTGTCTAGTGGTTCATCAAGAAGAAAATCGAACAAATCCAATTTGATAGCCAATACATCGGCTCCCCAAGAGTTATCTCGAGAATCATGTTCACTCCCCTCCCCATTGTTGGCCCTTGAAGCTTCAACTTCCTCTATTCTCTCCCTATCTTCACCACCCATGCAACACTCAACAATGGTCTCTAGATTGACCCTCTCTTCTTCATTTGTAGCTTCAAGGTTGGGTTGACTTTCTTGTGGAGGCACCCGACCTTCTTGCCCAAATGAACCTTCCTCAACATGTAGTGGAGCTCGAGCGGCCAACATCGTGATATGAGCCATGAGTGCATTGATGCGAGCATCTTGCACCTCTATTTGGGCCTTGAGCTCCTCCCTAACCCCTATTATTTGAGTCACCATCGCTTGTTGAGTCTTTTGCAATAGATCTATCGCATCATGTTGACTCTTAAGCAATTGATGCATCATTTGAAAAGTCTCAAAGTTGGGATCTTGTGGTCGTGGGTTATGTGAGGGTGTTTGGTAGTTGTTAGGATGTTGGAATGATCCTTGACAACTTTCTTGGTAACCGTATGGAGGGCGTTCATAAGAATGTTGATGAGGTTGAAATGGTTGGTGAAATTTCGGGACTTGGCCTTTTGTCCCAAAGTTGTCCCGTGATGATTGATGGTAGCTTGGACGAGACATGTCCATAACGTCGCTTTGGTACCTAGGATGAGCTAGAAGCACTTGAGCAAACGTTAGTAGCCTAGTGCTTTTGAGGCACTAGGAGGGTGGAATAGCACACAAGAAGAAAAACGGAGACACACAAGTATAAGAGAACACAAAAATCAAGAACAAAGTCCAAAACTAAGCAAACAAAAGTCTAAACTACGCCGTCCCCGGCAACGGCGCCAATTTGATGGGAAGGATTTGTCGTGGATCCCGCCACCAAATAAAAACCAACTAACCTAACTAGGGTAGCTAGGGTAAGTCGGGTCGAATCCACAGGGACGGGAGGTCGGACTAAGGTATGCTACGGTCTAGGACTAGGTTCGAGACGAGCTAATCTAAGGAGGGGGAGACTAGGACTAAGCTAGGTCTAAAGCAAGAAAACAATCAAAGGAAACGGGCTAGGATTAGGTCGGGGTCAAAGGGGTAACGGAATGGTCAAGGAAGAGCTAGAGCGAAGGCGGTAGTAGGGTGATCTAGGTTGGTCCGGGCTCTCGCAACTTAGACCGACCTAGAGGTTCCACATGGAACCCATCTCGGCGACACACATGACAAACGGGGTTCTAGCGCGCTATGGTGGCCTAGGTCGAATCCGGGCTCTCGCTACTTAGACCGACCTAGGGGTCATCCTCACCGGGCTCTCGCTACTTAATGAGGGAACCGAACCCACAACAAACTAACACCCACAAAAGAAAAGCAAGAAAAACAAGCATTCTAAACTACTTAGTCAATCATGCATTTCAACAAACATGTAATATGCATCAACCAAGAGGAAACCCAAATCTTCCACCAACATCTCCAAAAAACCCTTAAACATCCAATTAACACCCTAATCACCTTACTAACCCTAGCAAGAGTACTACTCGAACATAATCAAACTAATACTAACAAGAACAAGAGAAATCAACACTTTCATCAAAACATATATAAACAAACTAGTGAAGATGATGAACAACAATCAAAGATTAAAACTTGGAAGATTAAACATGAAGGATTAAAGGAAAAGAGAAAGGAAAGATTGTACCAACTACAAAGGATGAAAAGGAGAACACTTGTATAGAAGAAAACCCAAATAATTCCACCAAGGTTGTCAATCTTGGATGGATTCTTCAAGAGATCCAATAATACAAGATTAAACTAAGATTAACTACTAATTACCGACTAATCTACCTTAATTTAACCTAATATAACCTAAAGTAGTCTAGGGTTTAATGTTTAATGTGGTGTGTAGCATTTACAAAACAAGGGAAGGGTATATATATAGTTACAAGTGGAAGGAAGATGAAAGAAAAGATGCGGAACAGGGACTGGGACTTTCCCGATCGGGAATGGGAAATCCCGATCGGGAAACTTCCACTTTCCCGATCGGGAATATGCCAACCCGATCGGGAATGCTCCACAGTGTGTGCGTCTTTTGTGCTCCTCATCCCGATCGGGTTTGAGGCCTTCCCGATCGGGATGGGTCTTGTAGGCCTCCTATTTGAACTTTTTGGTCCCTCCTTGCTTCTCATGGGCTTCCCATCGATTCTCGAGACTCGGGATCGGGTCTCGGAGGCTCGGGATTGGGTCCCAAGGTCTCGGGGTCGATTCCAAGGCATCGAATCATCGTTCCTTTACTCCGTTGGCTCCAAAATGTGTATGTATAGAGTCGGAATCGCTCCAACTCTTCCAAATCGGTCTCGGGAACCTGAAACGAACTAAAGGAAGCATAAGAAGCCCCTAAACCGCTCCCAAGGAGCGATTCTACAAGGAAAATGGGACCAAAACACTACAAAATAGGCACTACAAACCACACTTATCAGTTAGCCCGGATTGTTTCTAGGATTACTAGTATTGGTGCCCGGAAACTTTCTTATGCAGGTAGGCTGACTTTGGTTCAGACTGTGCTGTCTCAGCTGCACAATTACTGGGCCATGGTGTTTATTATTCCGAAATTTGTTATGGCTCGGATTGTGTCCCTTTGTCGCAATTTCCTGTGGGATGGTGGTGTGGAGGGCACGAAAAGAGCTTTGGTGAGTTGGGACAATATATGTCGGCCTAAAGGGGAGGGCGGTTTGGGGCTGCGTGACCTTTACCTGTGGAATGAGACTTCAGTTGCCAAGTTGGCTTCTTGGGTGTTTGACCAACCGGATCGTTTATGGGTGCGGTGGGTTAATAGCATTTATCTGAGGGGCGTGGCGTGGCGTGACTATCAGCCTCAGACTGATGTCACGTGGGCTTGGAAGAAGATTTGTCAGGCTAAAGAGAAGGTTAAACATTTATTTGTGGATGGCTTCTGGCATGGGTCTTCGGCGACGTTCTCTATTTTGCTGGCCTATGAGGCTTTACGGGCTCATCATCCGAATCTTGGGGCAGGCTCGTCTGGAATGCTTGGAGTTTCCCAAGGCACATCTTCATTTCTTCGCTAGTGTTCAAAGGAGCTCTAAATACTAGAGTTAAACTTTTGAGGATTGGGGTCTCTGATTCCGACCTTTGCTATTTTTGTGACTCTCAAGCTGAAACCTTTGAACATCTTTTCTTTGGGTGTTGCTGGAGCTCAAGAGTTATAGGCATTCTGAGTGATTGGGTGAAGAAGCGAATTCCTAGTTCTGGGGGTTTGGAGTGGGCTACTAAGAAAAGAGGTACCAAGTTCCAGTGTAATATTATTAGCGCCATGATTAATGTTACGATTTATCATATTTGGAGACAGCGAAATATCTGCAAAATTGAGGGAGTTGTTCAACAACCTGATTGTGTTGCTAATTTGATCAAGTCAAATGTTAGAAGTCGAATTATTTGTAAGATCAAATACCCAATCAGTGCTAGAGATAGCCAATGGCTACATAATTTGATGTAGTCAAATCTTGTATATTGGACACACACACACACACACACACACACATATATACTTACCCTTTACCAAAAAAAAAAGAGTAATCATTCGTGTATAAATAAAAGTTCTTGATTAGACTATATCTGAACTTAAATAAACTTAAGTAAAACTATCCCACAACGAAAAATTATACTAAGTTGATTTTTTTTATTATATGAATAAGAGCGAGTAATCATTCATCAAAAATATATAATCTAATAAGATGATCAAATTCGATTATATAAATAAAGATTAATCGTCTATCCTTTAACTTAGATATAAAAAAAACTCTTTTAAGTCTTAAAAATAGCACTTACTTAAGTAAATTATGATGAGGTGATGAAATTTAATATCATAAATGAGTAATCTTTCGGTTTTAGATATCAACCAACCATCTTTTGAGTCTTCAAAAGCTTTTAAAAAGACTACAAACTTAAAATTATCCCACATCGAAGAAAAAATAAGGTGATGATTTTATATTATAAATAAGAGAATCGTGCATTTTTCTAGGTCTTAAAGGCATATCTTAAGACTATAAACCTTGAGTAAATTATCGAAAAATCATGATGAGGCGATGAAATCTTATATTATAAATAAGATTAATCTTTCGTTCTTAATAAGAGTAATCATGTATTCTTTTGAGTTTTAAAATGAGCTTTTAAGACTATAAACTCAGCTGAAATTAAGTTTGATTATTAATATCATGTGATCATCTTATTTATTGTAATGATATAGATTGATTAAGTTTCTTATTTAACGAATATACTTCATCAATGTAATTAAGCCAATTAACCCGTGCAGCGCACGGACTTTATTCTAGTAATGAGTATTTGCATCCTCTTTCTTCAGCCACCAAGCCTTAGCTTTTTGAGCCAAGTAGTTATCCCTAGCTTGCCTTTAGAACATCAGATCCTTCAGGACCATCCTCTCCAGCTCAATGAGTTGGACTGTGGGCTGATCAGCAACAATAGCCTGCTGAATCTCTTCCAATTCAATAGATTTTTGTGTAGTTTTCTTTTCAATCTCAGAAAAATGTTCAGCATTTAGGCCTTTCAAGCCCTTCTTGAGCTAATTTCTTCACCACCCCAAACATCTTTGTTCCAGCCACAGGTTCTCCCCAAACCAATCTCATCAGTTTCCTTAAATGATGGGGCTTTACTCCACATTCGAAAATATTTAAAACTAGATATTTTCCTCCACTCCACTACCGCATTCTGAACAGTGCAAGGGGAATGATCAAACACACCTTCAGGATGGAAATGAGCTTGGTAATCACCATAATGAGTCAACCAAGTTTCATTCACCAAAACCCTGTCAAGCCTGCTATATTTACGAGTCAATGGCTCCTGCTTATTAGTCCTGGTATACCAGGCACCTGTGGCCTTAATATCCACCAGCTCACACTGATTTAGATACTGAATAAAGTCATCCATGTCCTCCTATTTAGTCAAGCCCCCAAACCTTTCTTTAGGGGTGATAATAGTGTTGAAATCCCCCTTCCTGCCCAAGGGCCTTGAACATCCACTGCAATATCAACCAACTTCTTCCAAATATGTTTGCTACCCTCTCTCTCATTGAATCCATACACCATAGTATATTCAAACATCCTACCAGAGGGTCTATGGCAGACCCTGCTGTGAATCAGTTGTGAACTATACACTAGTGGTTGGACGACATCATAGAGTGTGGGGTTCCAGATCACCCAAACCCTGCCTCCAGAGTGGGTATGATTATTAGTACTCACACCCCACCCCTCAAGCATTTTATTAGTAACATTATACACATGACTAGGTTTTATTTTTGTCTCTAGTAGTCCAAAAAGGCCTACTCCTTTATTATGTAAAAAACATTTCATCTCATGTTGCTTATTTACACTATTCAGTCCCCTAACTTTCCAAAATACAACTTTCATTAGGCATAATGAGGTTAGGGTTACCAATATCAGGAGATGTCTCTGGGACCAGAGAATTCTCCACAACTTCCACACATGTCCTCTCTCCAGCCAAAGATGACTCCTCAGGCCTGGTAGGTGACAAATTAGGCATCGACTTGACCTTTGGTAGCATCTTCCGTGGAGCTTCGTTAGCTCTTGGTTTCCAAGTTTTAGGCTGAGCAGGCTTTGTAGCCTTCTCCTTCCTACAAGTCTTGTCTTCATGACCCATCCCCTTGCACTTAGTACATAAAGTGGGCCTCCATTCATATTCAACCTTCACACTTTCCACTCCTCCTGTTGCATTCTTAAACCTGACATGCTCAAGGAACTCTTGGCCTACTGTCAATTCCAATAGGACACAGGCATATCCCAGCCTGGTAATATCTGCAGTAGCAGGATCAGACCTAATATACTTGCCTGCTAAATTGGCAATTTTAGGAAGATAATTTCCCCAATATTTGAGAGGGAGACCATGAAGGCGTACTCATGAGGGAACCTTCTTTATATCCTCCTTCATAAGGTCTAAATTAGGTTGCCATGGTCGAACAATACGACGTTTATTGTTGAACATATGATAATCTGCTTGAACAATTACCTCTTACCCATGATACCCCATTAGGCATAAGTGAGATCTTATCAATCTCATGTTTGCCCCAGACACGCTGTACGTAGCCCTTAAGGACCTCCCAAGGAGGGTTTGCCCCTAACACGTAACAATATATTGCTGTAGACCAAAATTCTACTTCATCCTTGGTGTCATCATCAGAGAATTGGAGCAACTGCTCTTCTTCCAACATAGTGTTGATGACCCCTTCTTATTACCATGCTGAGTGATCCATATACCATTAGAGGAGTCTCTAACATTACTATCATCCATGCCTTGTTCTGAGTCATTGTCATCCAAGTTCACTCCTACGATGCCATTAATGTCCTGCATGGTTTTTGTACGTGCCATTTCCTCCACATCCGGCCTGTTTTGTTGTTGTTTGTTGCCCTTAGTTTTGCTAGTTGACCCTGATGGCTCATCCCTACCAGTTGGCACTGCTTTCTTCAAGGTTTTGGATGCTGAATTTTGGGCTAAGAGAGGCGAGGAAGATCGCTTGTCAAATCGCTAGAGCACCTCTCCCAAGCCCTAGGGTTTTTAATATTTTTGTAGTTTTCATCATCACTTAAGTTTATAGTCTTATTTAAAAGTTCTTTTTAAGACTCAAAAGATTTGGTTTTTATACCGAAGAATGAATGATTACCCTATTCATATACGGGGTAATAATATAAATACATCCTCTTATTATATTTTTTCGATGTGGATAATTTTACTTAATTAAGTTTATGGTCTTAAGAGCTCTTTTTAAGACTCAAAAGAGTTTGTTATTATATTTAAGTTAAGAACGAACAATAACTCTTATTTATATAATAGAACTCGATCACCTTATTATAATTTTTGGACAAATGATTACTCTTATTTATATAATAGAATTTATTCACCATATTTTAATTTTTCGATGTGAGATAATCTTACTTAAGTTTATAGTGTTGGGTGCTTTTTAAGAGCCAACGGATTTCGTTGATATCTAATAACAAATGATTAATCTTATTTACAATATAAAATTTCATCACCTCATCATAATTTTTCGATGTATGATAATTTTGACTTAGTTTAGATATAGTCTTAAGACCTCTTGGATAATTGTACTTGAGTTTGTAGACTTAAGGTTTTTAAGACTCAATAATATTTTGGTAGTTATCTAACAACGAATGATTAGTCATATTTATAATATAGAATTTATTTATCTCATCATAATTTTTTTTTTGATTTGGGATAGTTTTATTTAAGTTTAAAGTCTTCAAAACTCTTTTTAAGGCTCAAAAAAATTTTGGTTGATATCCAATGATGAATGATTATTTTTATTTATAATACAGAATTCCATTACAATAATGTGGGATAATTTTATTATTTTGAGTTTATAATTTTTTAATGTGGGATAATTTTACTATTTTATATGTAATAGATTCAACACTTTTTCAAGTAAATAATAGATTCGTATTAAGATTTTTTTAGAAGAATTCACCTCATCATAACCTTTTGATGTGGAATAATTTTGTACTTCAATTTATGGAAAATGATAAATACCATAAAGGGAAATAATCTTTCAATACAAGAATTAATTGTATTGATGTTTGTGTATTCTCGGTAAGTGATTTAATCCCTAGAAAAGATCATGAGAGAGAAAAACCCTAGAAAAGAGGAAAAGCTGCAGCCAATGTCCTAAAATGGCAGGATCCAAGAAAAAATCTACAAAAAAATACCAAAAATATAATAAAAGATCAGTTAATACTAAAGACCCGTTCTATAAGTCTGCAACAAAAACTATGACGCCTGATCCTCAGACGTCAGAGAATATCGGTGCTTATGATCTGGAAGGCGAATCTTCAGAGGAGCAACTTATGGAGACTGGTGATAATGCAGGACCTTGGACTGAGGTGCCTAGTAAAGCGAATAAAGGTAAGAAAAAAGCTCAGGATTCTCCGATGTTACAATTACTAGATAGTGATGTAGAGGAGGAGGTGGAATTCTGGAGTACGGCGATATATGGCTATATTGTGGGAGCCAACCCCCCATGGTCTGTGATTCAGGGATTTTTAAACAGATTATGGAAGAAGGAGGATGTCGATAAACTGGCTTTTATGAATAACGACATTTTTTTGGTTCGTTTTAAGACAACTGAGTTGCAGCAGGCAGCCTCGCAGAAGTGGATCATGTTTGATAACAAACCAGTTATCATCAAGGCTTGGACAGAGGATGCAGTGCTGGAAAAAAGTGCGATACATGAGATTCCAATTTGGATGAAGATCCATGGTCTGAAACTTAAGTTTTGGGGTGAAGAGTGTATTAGGAAAATATCAGGACTGGTGGGGAAGTATGTTCAATGTGATGCGGTTACACTTAGAAAAACCTTCCTTGGGTTTGCTAAGGTGATGGTAACTGTTCAATTGGGGCAAGATTTTCCAAATGAGCTGTCATTTTTGGATGAAAAAGGAGTTGAGCAGACGGTAAGGGTTGAGTATGATTGGATTCCTTCCAAGTGTGAGAAGTGCAAGGGTATAGGACACAAGACGGAGAATTGCAGGAAAGGTGAAAAGGTGAAAACTATTTGGAAGCAGAAACTGGTGCAAAAGCCGGTAGACAAGACCATTATCCCTGAGGCTACACGGACTCCTGAGATAGTGGTGTCACAGATGCCCAGTCAAGCTCCGTCTCCGGCACGTATTATCTCCAAGATAAGTAGGGAGGGAGCAGGAACCTCCTTTGCATTTACTAAGGATGGCAATAGTCTCATCAAAACGCTACACTCAATGCTACAATTCTCAGAGAAGGAGCATGGGGTAAATGAACCTACCACTAGTGATCACGGGTAGTATAGGATTCTGGAATATTCGGGGCCTAAATAGTATTACAAAACAACTTGAAATAAAGTGGTTCATCCATCGTAATAATATTGGGTTGTTTGGGCTCCTAGAAACTAGAGTAAAGAATAAGAATTGGCTATCTATTAGCAATAAAATCTGCCATGATTGGGCCATCTGCACAAATAGTACTCTTCATCCTGGAGGGCGCATATGGGTGTTATGGAATCCAGTCTTATATGAGGTTGATATTCAAGACATGACTCCTCAAACTATTCATATGAAGATTTTAGGGAATGTGTTGATGATTGTCAGGTGCAGGATATAGCGGGTCTTGGAGCTAAATTTACTTGGAACAACAAACACGAGGATGATACAAGAGTGTTTAGTAAAATTGATTGAATGTTAGCAAATGTGGAGTACATGACAGAATTCCCTGATCAGGCTGTTTTCTTCATGCCTGAAGGGACTTTTGATCACTGTCCTGCAGTGATTACTGAACCTGAGAGGTATCAAAAGAGGCAGCCCTTCCGGTATTTCAACATGTGGTCAGAGTCAGAGGAATTTCTACACCTAATTAGAATGCATTGGAATATTGATGTTGTAGGGACACCAATGTACAGGCTTGTGAAGAAGCTTAAAAATTTGAAACCGCACCTGAGAAGATTTAACAGGGAGGTTTTTCATAGTGTGGATACTGCAGTCACTATAGCAAAGATTGCCTTGAGTGAGTTGCAAGCTCAGATACAGCTTAATCCAAGGGATGTAAGTATGTATACTATAGAGACTAGACTCCTGAAGGATTATGCTATGCTTAGGAAAGCGCGACACCAGTTCTGGGTTCATAAAACTAAGGCTGACTGGTTACAGGAAGGTGATGCAAACACTAAATATTTCCACAGCTCTATCAAGACGAAGAATGTGAAGAATAAAATTTTATCAATTGAGAACAGCAATGGGGAGATGTTGAATGATCCGAAGGAAATTAAGCAAGCATTTGAAGAGTATTATACCAAATTACTTGGGACGGAAGATGTGACAGTACCTGTACATCGTGCCACAGTAAGGAAAGGGAAGATCCTGCAGCAGGCTCATCATGAGAAACTGTTAGCACCAGTGACTGAAAAAGAAATCAAGGATGCGTTATTTAGCATTCCAAACCAGAAGAGCCCAGGGCCTGACGGGTTTGGGAGTAAATTCTTTAAGGACACATGGGCATTAACTGGGGAGGAAGTGACTATGGCAGTGAAGAATTTCCTACAACACGGGAAATTATTGAAGCAAGTTAATCATACTATTATCACACTGATCCCTAAAGTGGATCGGCCTACTTCTGTGACGCAATTCCGGCCAATTGCATGCTGCAACACGATTTATAAGTGTATAACCAAGATAATAGCAAGGAGGATGTGTGAAGTACTGCCTAATATTCTGAGTCCTAATCACAGTGGTTTCATTAAAGGAAGAGATATTGTGGAGAATATTATGATCTGTCAAGATCTTGTTAAACTCTATAATCGGAAATCTTGCTCCCCAAGAGCGCTTATGAAACTAGATTTGAAGAAAGCCTATGACTCAGTGTCATGGAAGTTCTTGGATGGAATGCTAGAGGCCCTAAATTTTCCAACCAATTTTATTAAACTCATTATGGAGTGTGTCTGCACGACTTCATTTTCCTTATCATTAAATGGGGAGATTTTTGGGTATTTCAAAGGGAGGAAAGGACTTCGCCAAGGGGATCCAATGTCACCGATTTTATTCGTGATGGGAATGGAGTACCTGAGTAGAATTTTGCAGGTCATACAGAAGGAGCCAGACTTCAAATATCATTCTCTTTGTCGGCAAACTCAGTTAACTCACCTGTGTTTTGCTGATGATTTGATTATGTTTTGTCGAGGGGATAAGATGTCCATTAGACTATTGTTGAGTGGCTTCATTACCTTCTCTAATGCCTCAGGCTTGAATATGAATGTGGAGAAATCCAATATCTATTTGAATGGAATGGTGGTCAATGAAAAGCAAGATTGCATAAACATGACGAAAATGAAACAAGGACTGCTACCATTCAAATATTTGGGGGTGCCGATCTCGCCTAAGAAATTATCAATTTCTGATTGTGCTATTCTATCTGAAAAGATAGTAAGTCGAATTAGAAGCCTGGGAGCTAGGCATCTTTCATATGCTGGTAGGGTGGCATTGATTCAGTCAGTACTAAGTCATCTACATAGCTACTGGTCTCGGATCTTTTTGTTGCCAGTTGCAGTACTTAATAGAATTGAGGCGATTTGTCGTAATTTCCTGTGGAGCAGTAGCGAGCATTATGTGACAGCACCAGCAGTAGCATGGGAACAGGTATGTATGAGTAAGAAATATGGAGGTTTGGGTCTCTTGAATTTATCAAAATGGAATCTAGCTAGCATGGGTAAATTCAGCTGGTGGCTGTATAGCAAACCAGATCTCCTATGGGTAAAATGGGTGAATTCTGTGTATCTTAAGAACAAGAGTTGGCCTGATTATCAATATGGAAGTAATAGCAGCTGGGCGTGGAAGCAAATCTGTCGGTCGAGAGATAAGCTTTTGGAAGGTTTTCAGCAGTTGGGGTGGGATACTTTGTATACTGTCCAGAGAGGTTATGCGTGGCTGCAACCTACTGGAGAACGAAGTAAGCTGGCCCCATTGATTTGGGAATCGATGACTGTACCCAAACATTCATTTATAAGTTGGATGGTGAGTAAGGGTCGCCTAATGACTAGGGAGAGAGTGGCCAAATGGAAACTGATTGAAAACAAGAAGTGTGGATTATGTGAGCAGGATGATGAGTCGCATTATCACCTGTTTTTTTCGTGTCCATACAGTTCGATAATTTTGAAGGAAGTCAATGGTTGGATGCAGCAGGAAATCCCAACTACGGGATATATGGAATGGTGGCTGATGAAGAGGAGTCGAAGACATAGCCACAAGAAAATATGGGCGGCAGTAATTAATGCCATGATTTATCACATATGGTGGGCACGGAATAAGAGTGTGCATGATATGATTTTAGTACGACCTAATATAATTTTCAAAATTATTCAAAGAGATGTAAGGTTTCGAATACTAGGGAGTCATGCTATTGTGCAACAGCATAGTCGATGTTTCCTTAGTTAGATATTTGGATGAAATTGGGCCTTGATGCCAAGCTGTATGTTTTTTGGATGAAATGAAATTACTTACATTTTACCAAAAAAAAAGATGTTTGTGTATTCTTTGCTTCAATCCTTAAGTTTATACTAAATTTGGATGATTTTTAATGCTTAAGATTACCCTAATTTATAATCTTACAAGTTTTTTTAAGACTCAAAAAAAGATTTTTGGTAGATATCTAAGGACGAATGATTAGTCTTATTTATAATACATAGAATTTCATCCCTCCATCTTAATTTTTCGATGTGTTAAAATTTTATTTTAACCTTACAGTCTTAGTATTAAGAACTTTTTTTAAACCTCAAAAGATTGTTGGATAATATCTAAGAACGAATTATTATTTTTATTTATATACTCCGTAGTAGAATTCTATTACTTCATTATAATTTTTTGATGTGAGATAATTTTATTTAATTATAAAGTATTAAGAGCTTATTAAGGATCAAAAGATTTTTGTTTGAAATCTAAGATCGAATGATTATTTTTATTTATAATATATAGAAATTTATCACCTTATTATAATATTCCGATGTCGGATAATTGACTATTTTTATATGTAATAGATTCACTACTTTTTCAAGCAAATAATATGAAATTCGTAAATTTATAATAATTTTTCAATGTGGAAAACTTTTACTCACGTTTATTACAGTTTTAAGAGGTTTAATAAAACTCAAACATTGTTTGGTTAATATCTATGAAATTCATGAGTTTATCATAATTTGTCGATGTGAGATAATTTAGTGTCTTAAGAACTCCTTCTAATATAGAATCATCATCTTATTTTAATTTTTTCGATGTGGGATAATTTTAAGTTTGTAGTCTTATTAAAGCTTTTTTAACACTCGATTTTTTTTGTCGATATTTAAAAACAATGATTACTCTTATTTATAATGTAAAATTCCATTACCTCATCATAATTTTCGATGTGAGATAATTACTTAAGGTTTATAATCTTAAGAGATATTTAAGACTCAAAAGTTTTTTGGTGGATATCTAAGGACGAATGATTACTCTTATTTATAATATAGAATTTCATCACCTTATTATAAACTAGATTAAAACTCGTTCCCTGCACGGGTTGGTTGACTTAATTACATTGATGATGTACCACTACTAAAAACGGAGGAAATTGCGGCGGACAAATTGTATCAGATAAATTATCCGACGCAAGAGTTGGTGTTGCGTTGGAGTGCGTCGAATAACCCGACGCTAATTATCTACGTCGAATTAACCGACGCAATCCGACACCATGGAACAGGCGTCGATAATAAATTGTTGGCGCCTCTATGTCAATGATTTGTGGCGGATTAGCCGACCCAAATCTAACTCAAATCCAGATTTTGCGTCGGCTAATCCAACGATATTTTGTCGACTCAATGCGTCATATAATGCGGTCAGTCAACGAGCATTGCGTCGGAATAGCCGTTGCAAAATTGAAATCTGCGACGGAATTTGCGACGGCTATTCCGCCGCAATGTTTTCTAACTTAAGAAAAAAGACACGACATCCACATTTCAGAAGCACACCAAACATCCCCAAAGCTCCCCATACCCAGGCGATTTCGACGAAGCGACGCGAACCCAAAACCCCACCCCAAAATCCGGCGACCGGCGTCCTTCCCGGCGAAAGACCGACCTCACCAGCGGTCCAATTCCTTGCGAGCTTAACCCAGCCCCGAAATCCGACGCCAAAACCCTAGGTTTTCCTCCCACTCCCTTTTCCGACGACCCACCGACGAATCTCAGGTATGATTTTCGTCCTTCTTTTCGATTTGTGTTCTTCCCTTCACCCTAGGTTTGTGTTGTTGATATGGATTGAGTTTTATTAGTTGTGTTAGATTTGAAGATAATTGTGTTGGATTTGTGTTAGAATTAAGTTGTTAATTATGTTTGGTTAATTATGTTGAATTATTATAATTGTTAATTGTTGGTTAATTATATTGTTGGATTTTGTTGGTTAATTGTTAGAATTGTGTTGAATTGATGTTGTTAGAATTGTGTATTGTTGGTTAATTATGTTTAATTAAGGTAGTAGTAGAGTATTAGTGGGAGTTTGGTTTATTAGTGGAGTATTTGGAGTAGTAGTGTATTATTTGGTGGAGTATTAGGAGTATTAATGGATATTTGGAGTAGTGGTGGAGTATTTGGTGAAGTATTTGGAGTATTAGTGAATATTTGAAGTATTAGTGGAGCAATGAGGATAATTTTGGAGTATTATAGTAGTTGATATTTGGTTTACTATAATGGAGTATTAGTAGTAGTAGTAGTAGGAGTAGTAATAGTAGTAGTAGAAGATTAGTAGTTTGTAGTAGAAGTAGAAAATTAGTAGTAGTAGTAGATCAGTAGTAGATTAGTAGTAGTAGTAGATTAGTAGTAGTATTAGTAGTTGTAGATTACTAGTATTAGTATTAATAGTATTAATAGTAGTAGTATTAGTAGTATTAATAGTGAAGTAGTATTAGTAGTAGTAATATTTTGGGTCTTCCCACGTACTAGCAGGCGCGATGACAACAACGACGATGGTCATCCCTTTGGGTCTTCGCAGCTTCAGCCCCTTACGTAGGTAGTCCGTCTCTTCTTTGGTACTTGTTTAGGTTATGGTTATGTATATATTTCTAAGTCACTCCTAGATAGAATTGTGAACCCAACACATGTTTTCTTTGTAATACATTTTCATTTTCTATAACAGTATCCTGGCTTAGATTTGTTGAATTTTGTGGAGTTTTGTGAAGTTCTGTGAAGAAGATATGTATGTGAGCTTTGATTGGAGTTTTGGGTGAGTTTTGTGGTGGCTGTGCTGTTGCTGTGGTTGTTTGTAGGAGTTGTATATAATATGTATTGCAGGTTGGTTTTTTTTGCGCATATGGGGAGCTGAAAACAAACGAAAGTTTTTTTTTTCTTTTGGAGAACTCCCAATAGGGAATTAATGGATTAAATCAGCTAAAGCAATAGAATACACATTGTCCGGGATTTGGGTTCCCCGGTCAATCCGACAGTCATTAACCGCTGCTACAAGAGCGAGATCATGCGCAACACCGTTACAATTACGATTAGTAAAACACCAAATAATCGAATTAAAAGAAACACTGATTGAACGAATTTCGTCAAGCACTAAATAAAAGACATTCCTCCCCTTCTTTCCAGCATTAATGGCATCCACGACAACTTTGGCGTCACTCTCGATAATTATTTCCGTTTGCTCTTGTCTTCTAGCTTCCTTCATACCCTCCAAGATTGCAGGTGTAACAACCCGGATTTTCGATGACTTAATTTAATAGATAATGCGGAAGATTATCTAAGTCATTTAATTATACAATATCAGAGTATGTTTTAGAAATCTGGATCACTACGGATCCATTACAAAATGCGACTATAAATATTACATAGTCTAGAATTACTAGTACAGAAATATAAATTGTTGTTTCACACTATATTTTTATTACAATCCTTGCTCGATTTCCCCCCATCGTCCACTGTCTGCAAAAAAAATAAAACAGAAGTCGTTGAGCGAAACAGCAACCAAACCGTTCTTCTAACATCACTTTATACACATAAGAAATCATGTGACTAACAAATATCATGCTTACAGAAATATTAAAGGATATCACTTAACAATTAGTTTCCCTTAATTCAGTTAATCAACATGTGAGGTGATGAAAAACGGTAAAGTTTTTAAAGATGGGACATTGGCAGCCATTTGATTTTTAAAATAATTGTTTTCACATAAATAGATAAATACACGAGTCGTGGCTCCTAGTACCACCGCTACACCCTATTGGCTTGCATCTCACCAATAGACGTAACCGTGTTACCAACTCGTAGATCGAACCAATCTTATGAGGTTTACATCTCACCCATAAGGCTCAATTGGGTCGGACCTCAATTATATTATATGTTTATTCAAACGGGGCTCTGGGCGGAATGAAAGCTGATGATTACATTCTCTGCATCAACAAGAGGGTACCCGCAGTTTTCAGAATCCTGTTCTTCCCCCGCTACCTAGGTAGTAATACTGATCAAGTACTTGTCTATATATGCGCACATACCCTACGCAGACTCTTGGACCGCAGTCCTCACTGCCGTAGGACGACTACCTTAAACACTAGGTCGACTTTTTGACCGCAGTCTCCGAGTCTGCTTTTCATTACAATTGCAGTCGATGACATCTAAATGACGTATCCAAGACAAGCTATCCGGACCCCAGACTCGCATTGTAAACTTTATATAAAAGTCACCCGTGATCAAGTAATATTTTATTTGGTGACCGTTAATAATTGGTCGGACTCATTTGAAACAGTCAAATTACCGAATTCTTACTTTCGAGGTGATAGTGTTATACTTTAATCCTCAATTGTCACTCAAAACATTTTATTCCAAATATCGCACAACATTTATTTGAGAAGGTACGTTATTTCTAAATACGTTATTTTGGATATAAATGTTTATTTACTTCGTTGAGTCCTTTTATATATATTTATTGTATTTGTTTATAAATTTAAATTTAGAAAATATAGATTTAAAATTTAATAGGGTCACATGACATGTGTCGTCCTACCATTTGTCCATTTCTTAAAATCACCTTTAAACATGTTTTCTTTATTTTAAACTTATTTCTAAATCAAAATTTCTTTAAATAAGGTTTTATTAAAATAGACTAAGGTATAATAAAATACTATTTGTGACTTAAGGTTTCAGGAAAATATATAGTAAGTCATACGTAATTGATTTTGGAGATCTTGACGTTTCTATACATTAAAACGTATTCTTTGTTAATGATTTTACAATTCTTTAATTTATTTAAAAATTAAAGTTAAATAAAATACTTTTGTAAAATTTTTATACTTTCTGAAAATTTATTTAACAAGTCATATTTTAATAATTTTATATTTTTCAAAGTTTTAAACTAGTAAACAAGATTTTTATCAAAACTCGAGTTTAAGTAATATATTTGTAAATTATGTTTGGTAATCTAAAACTCGATTAAAAATTAGAAAATTTTCAGGACATAACTTTATATTGTAATTAGAATTACCATATTTTTTTCCAAATTTTTAAAGTGATAAAATATTTTACGTAATTGCTTAAACCTAAATAATAAAAATTTCATAATTAAATTTCTACTTATCTAAAAATTACGAAATTTGACTTGATATTACTTTTAATACTTATGAATGTCGGGTAAAATTTTCAAAGTAAAATAAATTTATTTAATATATGCGATGTAACCTTTAAAGTTTCCGTCTTCTTAAAACAAAATAAAATGTGATTAAAAAAAATGTTTTTTTTATGTTACTCACTTACAACATTGTTACAGAATATAAATAAGTACAAATAATACTAAAAGAAAAATATGAACAAAAACCATTATACATAAAGTAATTAATTAGCAAGAAATGTAAAACAAAAGTAAAGTGGAATGTAGTGCAAATAATTAAATAATGCATAAAGATAAAAAAATGAAGAGATATTAAAAACAACAAAAATTGATTTTATTCTTTATAGGTTCTTTTAACCATTTTTATCCATTTTCTTTTATATAACAAAAATTAAAGTGATGAGAAATTTAATAGTGAATTTTTCATCAAGACATTATTTTAGTCATAAACGAAACTACGTAACGAAAATCAAATCAAAGTCCACTACAAGTAAATTTCGGTCCTATAGTAGCTCTACGTCCTCTAAATCAAATTTATTACAAGTCTTATAGCCAAAATAAGAAGCATTAAAATTAATCATCTGACATATTTATATATATAACTTAGTAATGTTAGTCATAAAATAAGCCTAAATATTAAACTAAGCATATTACTATATTAGTAACATAAATATACTTCATTACATATGAAAAAGAGAATTCTCCTAAAAATCGCTCTTATGAACAGTACCCTTCCTTATGAACAGTGACGCGCTTATGAACAGTGCTCTGCATTCCCCTTCCCATTTGCTACTTCTTCTCTTGTGTTGCTTCCTCATCCTTTCCTCCATTATCAACGGTGCCTACTTACTCTCTCTTTCTTCCTCTCTTCGGCTCTGCCATTCTCCTTTCCTCTCTAAATCAGCACTTTTTTTGTGTCCCTTTAAAATCAGCTTCTCAGTCTTATCATCAACACTTTCTACTCTGACAAGGAGATCTTCCTTCGTGAACTCCATCAATAGACCGAGCCCATTTGAATAATTTGTGCATTAATTGTTTACGGTTTCAATGAAACCCGACCCGATCGTATCAATGTCGACCCAATTCCCGCCGGCCCTCGTAAAGGGTTCAGTGTTCCGGTTCAGGTTCAAGTTCCTGTTGATCGTCCTGTATTGCACCCTGTTGCTCAAGATCATGCTGGTATTCAGGTAATTTTACTCAATTTTTGTTTTTAATTTTGATGTTTTTATGAACTGGGTTTTGGGGTTTAACGATTCTCTGAATTTGGTTGCTTGATTATATGCTTGAAGTGATTTGATTAGTCTGTAATGCTTGATTGGATGGTTTTATGGCGTAATTTCGGTCCGATTGAGTTGATTGAATTGACCAGCACATTTAGATAGAATGGTGGAATGATGACTGATTAACTGAGTAGGTTGAATTGAGCAGGATATTTAGATGCAATGTCATAATGCTGATTGATTATTGGAAAATTGCTGATTTGATAGGATTGTTATCTGATTGAACTCGATTTTAACCTAACCTTTGAAAGTGCAATAACTTTATTATGTTTTGTTAATCATGAAAAATACTGTAAATTTCTTTTATCTAATTGTTTGGGGAGTAGATTATGTTTCGTTAAATCATGAAAATGAATTCCGTTTTTCTAATTGGTTGGGGAGTACGATGACGTGATGAAAACTCAGGGTCTGAGATGGTATGCGGCGAGTCTGAAAACTGATGAAGATGGGGATGTTGCGGATGAATTTCTATACGAAGTTTTAGAAGATAGGTCAGGTATTCCTCAAGATCACTCAAAACCGGTAAGGTTGCTCGACTGATTTTATGTTGTTATATAGGCAAGACCCTTGGCGTCAGTAGGACTGAGATTAATATTGTTGAAATAATTTCAATTTCAATTACTCCCTCCTTTTCATTGATTTGTTTCACCTTAAAAGTGACACATTTCTTAAGAAAAATAATAAAATAAGTACAAGTAAAGAGGGAGTAAAGTAAGTGGGCCACCTAGGTAAGATCAAAGAAATGGTTGAAAAAGGAAATGTGGAAGATATCAATGAAATAGAGGGAGTATTAGATTATCCTGAACTTTATTAATGACTGAGTACCTGAATGTTGTTAATATCTTTTATTGGTAATCTCTTTTCAGCATTCAAGGCTATTGGAAGGGTAATGCTTGATGTTGGTCTAATGGTGGCTTATCATTGTGACCGATATGGTGTGGTACTTCTTCAAAGTTTAATATTTTTATCTATTTTTCTCTGGTTTTTGCAAACCAAAATACTAGATAGAGCTAGACCTTGACTCAAAAAAATATAGAGCTAGACTTGGCAATGCATCATCTTTTGCTATGGATCAATTAATTTAAGGGTAGTAGATCCTGTTTTGTCTTTCTTTTTGAATGAAAAATTTATCACCTCACGTGGAAGAAGGTGTTGCCTCCTATCAATAGTTCGGGATTCAAACTGCATTTATGTTGGTATCTACTGCAATATCAGGAGGCATGAATATGGGAGCAGGTCTTGAACATATCATTCGCCGTTCTCGTTGTCATAAGGGCCGACTTCTTTATTATTTCCCCACTGAAGAGAAGTGATACTCTATTTCTACTTTAATTGATTTACTGTCAATGTACTCTTCTTAATTACAGAGTAGTTTTAATACTTAATTCTATTCATTAATTAAGTGGTAGCATATGATCTCCATTATGATTGCCCTCTGCCACCTACGGAGAGTCTTGAGCTGTATGAATTTGACTTCTGATAGAGTGATTCATAGTATGGTAGTCTAATATTCTATGGTCACTGATGACCTTCTGTTTGACAATGATGATGCGAAGGATAGGATGTCATCTTGGTGTGGATGGCATACTGACCATGGTTCCCTCACAGTATCTACCTTTACACCCTTGTTGATCCATCTTGTCTTTGTTATTGCCATGTAGACTTGCATTTCTTGGGTTCGCGTGGTTTGTGGGGGTGAAACTCATATAGGATTGCCCATTTGCCCTATATTAAGCTGTTGGGTTGGAACGTTCCGTCCGTGCCACCTTGGTAGAGCTGTCGTACTAGGTCCTGTATTGCCTACGTTACTCGGACGTGGCTGGAAGAATGAGACACTGGTGTGTGCCCTGACTATTTTTATGTAAAAACCCGAGTTTTTAGCTTAAAATGAAGTGCACGCTTGAGCAGTTGAGCTTGATGATAACACACCCAGGTACGGTTGTCCTACCCGGTTAGTATTGCACTATTGCCTATGGTACTCGGACATGGTTAGAAGTATAAGTCACGATTAAACCAGTGAATAAATGTCTAAAATTGAGACAATTTTGTCCATTCGTAAGCAGAAAATGTGTTAGAATGATGTGTAAGGCTTCAGTGAGCTCAATCTCTGGAGAGAAGGGTCAAATCGATGGATTATCTGTTGTGGACGGTGAATTAGGTTTGGTTAAACAGTTCAAAATGTCTGATTTTGAGGTTTCCGATCGTGTTAGTGTTGGTTTTGGTGGCCGTGTACGCCTTCTAATCTACCTCGTGTAGTCGTGTCTTTAATTGAATTTTATCATTGATTAATGTGATCAATTCCCTCTTTTGGGATTTCTGTAGGTTGTATATGTATTAAAGTGAAGAAGATCCAAGCTGGAAGGAAGGAACTACGTGGGTTGAGTTACATGGTGAGCATTATACATTCCAGGTCCAATGATAATAATACATACAATGCCTTCTTGTTGTTCTGAAGATCAGCCCTGACGACGAAAACCCAACCATATTAGCAAATGCGCCAGATTTAACCCAATTTGGATTCTTCCAGAGATCCAATGTTCGTGAATTCATCGTCTTCGTAGATCGTACCTTCGCTAAGCGCACTCCTCCTGGTCAACGCCAATTTGTCCAGCATGAAGGTTTTCATTCTGCTCTTCTTTATTTTGATTCTCAATTCAATTGCTTTGTTTTCAATTATTTGTGTAATTGTGTTTTTATTGATTAATTCTGGGAAAAAACGCAGTTTTAACTAATTTTAGGGTGGACAAAACGTAGTTTTAATTGTGCTGATTTAATTCCAGCCTAATTACTTTGTTTTCAATTTTTGGTGTAATTGATGTGATCACTGATGTTACGGGATTTATTTGTGCTCATGGATCATCTATTCGGACTAATTCTCCTCCTCTTTCTTCCCGTGGTAAATTAACATTTCGTGAGAAAATTGTCATCTCGATACATGATGATGAGAGAAGTGGTAAAAGCATGCCTGATGCTTTAGAATTGACCATTTTGAGATTTAAGCTTGTTTATTGTAGATTTAGAACATCAATTTTTAGGGGATTCGGAAATGTGCTAAAAAATATTGCATTCTTGAGGATTTTGTAGGGTTGATTTGGTTGTTCTTTGTGAAGTTAGGGATGAACATTTAGGACTTTACCTCAGTTTATCGTATTTGAACAAACGTTAGTTGTTCAATTTTAGCTCGATTGTAGGTTGTAATTTGATTGTGTTTTGTGACGTTGGGGATGAACATTTAGGACTTTACCTCGATCCTGTAATTAAAAGGTCACACTTGATTTCCCTTCTATTAAAAGGTCACACCTCGAACCTGTAAAAAATGTGATCAAGAATCATAAAGCTTACTACTTTGTGTTTTGAAGAAGTGTTAGTTGTCCTTCCTTTGAAGTGATAAGCTTGTTTTAACCTGATATCTTGTAATTTCGTGTCTCAAATAAAAGATGTTCGGAACTTGAGTTTTTGATCGTTGACAGGCATGCGCGTCACTGGAACCTGACTATCAACCTCCTGTGACATTCGTCATAGTCCAGAAGTGTAACCACACTCGACTCCTTCCTAACAATCACAGCGACAAGAAAAGCATTGATAAGAGCGGGAATATATTGCCCGGTAACTTTCAATTTATGTCGCCAAGATCAAATCATTTAATAAATTGATTGTTTTGCACTTTCCGGATAGCTTGATAACATGTAAAATCCTCTAAATTTGCAAGCACAGTTGTTGATTCCAAAATTTGTCATCCAATGGATTTTGACTTCTAACTTTGCAACCATGCCCGGATTCAGGTCTAATTTTGTTTTCCAGGGAACTTTTTTTGTAATATTAATTGTAGGTTGTACTCCGTTTTTTGATACAAGTCTTTTGAACACGATTTTCTGTGTCCGGTACTAAAATTTCAGCATCTTTATCGACTGTTTCAGGGAACAAGTCGACACAATGTTCTTTGGGATGAAAATAACTTCACAGCTGACGAAATACTGACGAAATACAGACTCTGACTAATAACCTTTACTACACGTAAGAACTACCGCTCTGCGTCCCCTAACTTGCGTTTGATTTTACTTCAAATTTGGCTAAACATCTGTTTCTGTGGTACTGCTGTAGCTAGGTATGCCCGGTGCACAAGATCTGTCTCAGTTGGTAAGTTCCCATGTCGAAAATTCACATTCAAAACTCGATAAATTATGAAGGCAAGAGAATGTAGTTTTGAAACGGTAATGAATTCCGACTTTTTTTTTACCAGTATAGCCATAACATCATGATTTGTTACATACTTACATGGTTGGCCTCTATTAAGACAGGCACCGATGCGCACCCGACTTTGGCTTAAAATGGATAAAATAATACCCCCGTTTAAATAGCTAAGACACATTGTCGTCAATCATTAGACATTTTGTTGTTTTTTGAAAGGTTGAAACGTAGTGCGCTCCTTTAAACAAAAAAAAGTGATGTATAGTGTAAACTGATGTTTTCTTTTGTACATGTAGTCCCTCCAGCATATTACGCACATCTACCAGCACCTCAAATTTCATCGGGTTCGATATGTACACAACATTAAGAGGCTTCCTGACACACTTGTTACTATTATGAGTTGTTTTTGTGTTTTTTCCATATTTTTTGGGTGAGTGTTTGATTATTTTAGGTGGTGTTGTAGTTCTACTAGGGTTTTGGGCATGGCCAAATTGTGATGACATTTTGTCTTTTTTCTTTACTTTTTAAAATTTTTTATTTCAGAAATGTAGATGTGTGGATGTAAGAAGTGGGGGCCTGATTAGCTTTTGGTATAAAGCATTTTCTCCAATCGATACAAAAAATGGCTTTCTCCAATTTTCAGGATGGTTTAATCTGTCCGTTTAATTTCCCGAGGTCAGGGCTCCTATCTAGGTAATTGGCATTGGAAAAAATCTTGTTTGAGACATCTTTATCTTACCATGTACTCCATCCATCTCGTTCATTTGTTTATTTTTGATTAAAATACTCCTCGCAGTGAATATAAAAGACAAACAAATGAATGAGACGGAGGGATTAATCAATTAGGTAACATATTCCGAACCATGTAGCTTGGTAAGCACCCGTCTTAAGCTTAAGACGGTCTCAAACAAGATCAACTCGTTTAGTTAGTGATTATAGAGTGCTAGCATTGGGAACACATCTTTGGACCGTGTCGAAGTGTTTGATATTGTTCAAAAGATGTTGTGAGCGATGCTGCCACAAGCCAGTGAGCCACATCATTAAGGTTTTAAGTACCGGTATGAGTTGTGAGTTGTCATGGGCTCGTGGAAGTTAAGATATGGAATAAAGCAAAGAGTTGAATTTTGTTGGTTATTGCTTTGTGTCTAAATTCTCTTTATAATTCTTGCTCATCTGAATTTTTTCTGTATCATTGATTCGTTGTTTTTTTGGTGGAAAAAAAAAAGAAATGGGTTTCATAAGTTGGGGAAGATTAAAGAGGCTAGCCGACGGAGCAGACAATTGGAAGAGCTCACTGACAAGATGCGGGATTGCAAGAGGTAATTCGAGCAAATCCCTTTGAAAAATTGTTCAAGCAGCAATGTTTGCATGTTTCGACAAAGTTTCAGTTTTCTTGTAGTTCTCCCACACATGCTCATGTAATAAAAGATACGAACATCTGTACTATAGACAAGTGCAACTGTGATATCTTAACTTGCATGGAGTTTATAGAGTCGTGTAAATCCGGATGATGCGTAAATTAAAGTATATAATTTGGGGCTATGGTGGACGAATTTTTTTGTCTTATAAACAGTTTGATGAGGAATTTAAGTTATATTTTTCAGTGTGATGTTAAGTAGAGATCAAACTTGGATACTTCAATCTTTTTTCTTCACTAATCTAGCCTTGAGTAACAATGCGCTTCCTTGTGAATGATTTTAGTAGCAAATAATTAAATTGCTGTGTATTGAAGTTGAATGTTTATTACCTATTTTTAGGGTTCGTCAACAGTCAAGCTAGAGGTACATTATTCCAAGAGTCCAATGTGGATCAACTATGGAGACTTTGACATAGTTTGTAGGTGCTCTTACCTTATTATTTTAGTGGTTAGAAATTTGACCCGGAATGTCTATTGTAGTGTTTACTATGTTCCCCATTAACTTTATCATCTTGTGTTTTGATCCCTTCTCCATAATGTGCCACACTCACTTTGTTTGTACTAAACTTGATGTTTTCTACTCTTTGAACACCTAGGAAACTGCTTGCTCCATTTTACTGAATTGTGAAATGCTTCTTAGAAGTTGTAACCTATACCTTCAGGCTTCAGTCAAAGCTCATCGAATCTACCCATATTTTTTTTGCTATTGACCCTTTTCTTTAGATTTGTTTTTCCGCCTTTTGCTGGCTTAATTTTTTTTAGTGACATGTTGAAGTGGCCCAAAGCCTGAAATTTGTTGCATACTATTAGTAATATGTTTCATTTTCGTTACTATTGGCACTGATAACCAGTGCCTGCTTTGTTGTATCCTCTGTTTTGTTGTCTTGTGGGTTTTCTAAATATTTCTTTCTTTTAGGCTTATCAAAGAGTTTGATCAAGAAGTGAAGGCTATGGAAACCATGAATGATCCAAACACCAACAGGATATTGAATGAGAAAAAACAATCAATGGTTTGTATTCTGTGCTCATGCTTCTTACGTTCCAAATGTATAACTCATCAATTGGGAGGCATTAGACATTGATACTACGGGATTCAAAATATTTGGTCATCGTGGCTGTTACAAAAGTTTCCAACTTGGGGTGGGACATAATTTTTTGGCATAAAAAAAAAATGAATACAATTTATTGATCAGTAACGTTGGCGTAGTTTGAATGTGGACGTTACATTTACTTACATACCGGTTTAGGTTAGATATGCATCAATATATGCTAACTGCTAAGTAGCACTAACTTTGTCTTTTTCCCCTTCGTTATGTCAAGTCAGCAGATTGTTGATCACGAAAACCAAATGATGGATGAGACCGATCAAGCAATTGAGAAAGGGAAGAAGGTTTGTAACTTCGATATTTTTATCAAATAAAAAATGGAACTACATATATAATTGGCGTTGACATCTCGCAGTTGGTGTCCATAATTTTAGTTTTTATTTAGACCTTATACCTGTCACATCTTGTCTTAAGGAAAGTGGAGACTCACTGATCAATATGCCACTGCGACATGCTCTTAATCCTCAATGTTTGCGAAAATTAGGAAATTCAGTTGTGTACAAAGGATTATTTTGGGGAACGCAAATTATACTTTGTGACCGTCGTAGGGTGTGACGGAGGAAAAATGATCATTTTATGGTTAAAGTTGACCATTTTATGTTGAATCAAAGATTTGTGAATCGAAATTGAAGTCTGTTCCTTCTTCTATTCTTGTTTTAATTTCAATTAGTTTTCTGGGTTCATATTCAGTGTTGAGGTCCAATTTACTCTTGTAATTAGTCAATGTATGAATTTTGTTGCAATAAAATTTCCAATTGTGACTAAGCTTTATGTCTACAACTATGGCGTCGTAAATTTTGGGGTTAGACTTGGGGATGTGGTTTCTGTTCACCAGTGCCCTGATGTCAAATATGGAAAGCGGGTTCACATTCTTCGATGATACAGTGGAAGGAGTGACGGGAAATCTTTTTGATGCCTACCTGAAACGTGAGTTTAAATGTGCACTTTACCTTCTTCATTTATCGTTTGCACAATTTGTTTCATTTTCAAAATCGATGCACTTTGGTCCCTTCAGGTTCAGTTCTTTGGTTTATGAATGGTCTTTTGTTGCCAAATTCTCCTGTCAATACTGAAATTGTCTTTTGATTAGATAGAGCTTTCCTTGGCAGCTATGATTGCACGTAGGTCATGGAGCCTCAAATAATGAGGGATAAGGTTATATTTGTTGTGTATAGATGAGTTTGTGGCCTCTAGGATGTCTATTACACGCGTGTTTGGAGTAATTCAGGGTAGTGCTTGGAGTACATGTGTATTACATGTATGAAAGGTGATTCATGGTACACTTAATGATTCAGGTGTCCATATGCAGTTTACTGATTCTGGATCATTTAAGTATATTTTCACTGAAATTTACAAATTTATATTCTGAGCTTTGAGGTAGTGCTAATGTTGCTAAGCATTGTCAGGAACTTTAATCATTGATGAAATCAAACTGCTTGATTAGCATATTTGGTCTGATTTGAAAAATGTTTTTGGGGGATACCTTGACAGCTACGGTCTTTATGTAAACTTTGATCGAGTTTGGTTGAATTTGGTTAGGATTTAAAGCTTTAAATAAAATTTGATCAATTTCGATGTCATTTGGGTAAACCTTTTAGGGAACCCCTTAATTTGACCCAAATTGGTGTGATTCTGGTGAAATTTGTTTGGGATCCCCCTTGAAAGTAACCAAGTTTGTCTCAATTTTGATCAAGTTTGAATTTGTATGATATGATGCAAGCGCTTAAGCATAAAGAAGAAACTGCATAATGAGGTATATATTTTTGCTCAGCTTCATTACTCTGATATTTAGGTCTACACATCTGAAAATGTAATCCATGTTTTTGTTGATTGTGTAGCTAAGATTGTTATTGTAGAGGAGAATTATTGCGTTTGATTTGTTTAGTTGTTCTATTAGATTGCTGTAGGTAGTAGTTGTACTAGATAGAGTAAGTTTTATTCGTTGAGTTTGAGGTCAAAGACTAGATAATTTAATGGAATAGAGCCTTTATAAATATGTGACAGTGAGGAGACAACCGTTTGAACGATGAAGAATCTTCAGGGAGTAATAGCATAGTAGGCCTTTTGCTCTTGTATCCTACTTCATGAATGGCCGACAGATATTGTGATTCATTCCGCAACTTAATTTATATCCTGACATAGTGATCTTAGGGCTGACGTTCGTGCTATGAAAAGAGAGGTAACGATATGCAAAAACTTACACCAGAAAACTCAAATTGCTCATAGTAGGTAGTTTTTGCGTTTAAAAGATGATGATTGCTTATGCTCTCTTAACCAATTTGGCGAAAGAACTTTATTTCCTCCAAAAAATGCCGAAGACTCTAGGCAGGCACCATTTAATTGCTGGCTTCGTTTACGTGGTACCAAGACCATGGGTCTTCGAGTCGAAAAGGAATAGGTGCGCTCAAAACACAATTATTTTACATACTAGCCCTGTCCGCTTTGTAACATTGAACTTGTAAAATAAAAATCTAGATTATATTCACTCAAAATTTCTAAATTTTAATATAAATAAATATATTTACGTTCCTCATACAAAAAGGCTTCATAAATTATTATTTCAACATAAATGGAGAAAAACGTGGTCAAAGCGGAAAATTATAATTTTATCTTAATACCCATATATTGTACGAGTAGTAATACTGTTTCTACTTCGCATAGGATAATGCACAAAAAATGGCTGGCTTTCTCACCTCGCATCCACGAGTTAAGAAGGCTTACTATGTTGAACTTCGTGACCATCCTAGACGATCTTTGCATTTTTCGCAGGTGTTCTTCTACCCCTGCTTACTTCTGAATTCATCTCGAGTCTATGAATATTTGTTTTGGTTTCCCTGATCGAGAAGAATAAGAAATTGTTTTCATTACGAATGTTGCTATTCTTTGTAGGCAAAAGGTGCAGGATTTGTGCTTAGTTTCGTGGCCGGTTTCATCCCTCTTGCGAGACACGTCGTGGAGACAAAACAATATTTCAGCATCACCGTCAGTTTTGGTAATTATCGCTCTTTATCTCATCCAAATATTTCAGCATTATCGTCAGTCTAATTTGGGGTTGTGTGAGCGTTTCAGGGACTGACTGATGTGAAGTCACTGATAAGCATGCCGTGCTTCATGTCTCACGCTGCCATACCAGCCGCAGACAAGGAGGTGAGAGGCGAGAGGTTTGACTGAAGATCTGGTCCAAATTTCTGTAGGCATCGAGGATGTAAACGATTTGATATCGGATTTGGATCATGCTCCTATCATAGAGCACGTTGTTTAATGAACAACTTACATTTTGTTTGCCTTTCTATAAAAAAAAAATCTTCGCTTCACGTAATTCTTTCTTTTTTTATGAAAAAATTCATGTAATTCTTAGAATGGGTAATTTATCATCTCGTATTTTACAATTTTCATTTGTTTTAAATCTTTCTTGTTTTCCTAATCTTGTGACATGAATCACCCTGCCCAAACCAGTCTGACAGACTCTTATGAATCCAAATTGACTTAACCCAAATCTGATCCGGTTGACCCATTTACCAAGAAAGTTACTTCTGCTTTCCATTATTGTCTTCACAACTAAAATGACAATGTTCAAAAATGATATCAAATACTGAATTAGGAAAAAAACAAAAACTTGAATTTCAATCAAACAAAGACTTCATACAGCAAAACTATAGTCCACATTAGTGAGTCATAGCAATGTCTTAGTGTTAAGAAAAATCAAAACTTCAACCAGTTATTTGAATCATAACACGACAAATATAATTTATATGCTTCCCAAAATAAATTATCGAAAACTAGCCAGCACGAATTTCCATGAGGCATTGAGGCCTTCGCCTAATTTTATTTGTTTGACGTTTATATTCATTGCGAAGATTATTTTAATCAAAGACAAACAAATGAACGAGACAGAGGAGCATTATTTTACTTCCTCCGTCTTTTATGTTTCTCCCCATTACTTTTTACACATGGGATAAGAAAGTGGATAAAGAATTGTAAAGTACTTTAATAAATAGTGGGTCATATGAAATATTTGTGTCCAGTGAATTTGATCCAATGAGGATAAAAAGTAAAAGTAGTTGAACAAATAAGGAAAGAATAGAAACAGGAAGAAATATAAAAATTCGCTCTAAAAGGAATATAGGAAAAAACATAAATGATGGAGGAAGTAATAAATAGTAGAATGATCAAATTAACTGTAATAAAATATTCTATGTAGTACTTGCATCTCAAAAACAATAAACATCTTAATTAAGCCGCCCTCATCAATTGAGTTGTGCCAGTTTAGCGTATCTGGGGTTGGTTATCCGAAGATTATTAATTAGATAGGCGAGTAAAATTTGAGAGGAAGGATGCGCTTGAGTAAGGGAAGAAAAGTTAGGAGAAGGTAGGTCGTGGTCAAGGGTATCCAAGGAAAAATAAAAAAGCCTATCACGAAGATTAATTAGAGAGTATAGTAGAAGATATTTAAGGGAGGTGTGGAGAGGTATTAATAAGGATGGTCGCAAACGTTTGGGTATAGGTATGAGCAGGAATCAAGAGGGTGGGGGTGCGAGCAGCAGAGGAGAGGATTGTGGTTGGGATAGGCCGAAAAATGTAAGGAGAGATGGAAGTGGATGAAAACTAACTTAGTAGATAGATGGAAAAGTAAGAGCATGAATAAGATGAACATTAGAGGAGGGGGAACGGAGGAAGGGGTGCAAATAGTAAAGGCAGAAGGAGATGAGGACACTCTCATTAAATTAGATGCACAGTATATTAGATGCACAGAAGTCATATTTAAGTATTGATCTTAAATGATGAGAAAGAAGAGAAAGAGAGAAATGGGAAAGTGATATGAAGGGAACTTGGTAGAGGCGGTGAAGGAGAAAAATGAATCTTAGTGAACAGGTAAAGAGGAACATGAAGAGAAAGAACGTTAGAGGGAGAAGAACGAGGTTAAAAATGAGAGAAGTAGAAGAAGCTAAGGACGAGTATAATTCAAGACCGTTTTATAATAGAAGAAATTTGTAGCCTTTGTTCTATAAAACACGAGTATGATCGTACTTGTGTCTTGTTGAGAAGCTTGTTTTTTTTGTGTTTTTTCCTTGATGTAGTAAACGATAAATTACTTACGGCCTTACGGGTATTAGTTTTGACCTCACGTTGACTCATTTTCGATAATTTAAAAAATGAGATTAGCAAGGCGCCGAAGATATATTTTATTAATCTAATCTATCTCGACCAAGTTGAAGTAGCATCAGTGTGTTTTGAGTTTTATTGTTTCTCACTTATGTGTCTAACCGCGTTTTAGTGATTTTTTGTGTCATTCTGATTGTTCTGTTTTATATTTGCCGCATACAATTATTTTGTTTTCCTTTGGCTCATAGTATTAGTTTTTTTTAGAGGAGGAGGGGAGAGAAGAAGGGAGAGTAAGAGATTAGAGGAAGATGGTGAAAATGGTATGTGTAAAAGGAGATGAGGATTGATACTCTCATCAAAATAGGTTCAGAGAAGTCATATTTAAGGAGCAATCTTAAGTGATGAGGAAGAGGAGAAAGAGAGAAATAAAGAGGAATGAGACGGAAATATGGTGAAGGTAGTGAAGAGAAAAATTAAGCACGAGAGTGATAGAAAGAGTTGAAATAAATACACTCGCTAAAATAGATAATAAAAGAAAGTCGTCTTTAATGACAACTGACTAAAATAGATAACAAAAGAAGGTCATATTTATTGACAATTTAATTAGGAAGGATAACAACAGGTGGAAGAGGAGAGGGAGAAAGGTAAGGGGTTGGCAAAGGAAGATGGTGAAAAGGACGTGGATGAGAAATAAATTAATCTTAGTAATAGAGAATGAGAATATGTAGAGGAGGAGCATTAATGGAGATAGATAAGGGATGACCGGGGGATAGAGTGAATAATGGGAAGGGTTGGAAGGAATTGAAGGATAACACTCTCACTGTACTAAATGATGAAAAAAGTTATATTTAGATACAAATCTTAGATGATATGGAGGAGAAGAGGAGGGAGAACATGATTTAAAAAAGGATGAAAATTGTTCTTAGTAGAGGAGAAAGAAGGAATAAAAAGTGGAGTGTTAGGGAGGAGTGCTGTGGTGATATGGAGAAGGGAGAGTGCGGGAGGAGGGGTCAGGAATCATATGGGTATAAAGACTTCAAGGGATGACACGCTCGCTAAAATATATGACAAAAGCAATCATATTTAAGATTGAATCTTAGATGATGAGAGACTGTAAAATTTGAATCTTAGATGATGAGAGACTGTAAAGTTTTTCTTGAAGTGGAAGGAGGAGAAAGGGAATAAGAAAACAGAGAGTTAGAGAAGACGGAAAAATGATCTTAGTAGATAGAAAATGAGCAACAAGAAGAGGCGTGGCATTAGTGGAACAAGGATACAGGGGAATTAGAGAAAATGACGTGATGAACAAGTGAGGTGAAATTAGTGGAAGAGACGAATCCTCGTTGAATTAGATGACAAAAGAAAGTCATATGTAAGAATGAATCTTGGATGATGATGATGAGTAGAAAGAGAAGCAAAGTAAGGAGAACAAGGGAAAACGAAAGAGAAGAGAATGTGGACGAAGTGAAGGATGAAGAAAATTGGTCTCAGTAAACGGGAAATGAAGAACATGAAGAGGAGGAGCATTAAGGAGGAAAGAGAAGAAGGTTATGAGATGAGGTATCAAAGAACGAAAGAGGTGGAAATATTTAAAGAACCGACACTCTCGCTGAGCGAGATGACAAGAGAGAGTCGTATTACTTAGATGAGGAGAAGGGGGAGGGGGAGAAGAATATATATATATATATATATATATATATATATATATATATATATATATATATATATATATATATATATATAAATGAGATAAATGAGGAGGGAAGCTGATCTTAGTAGAGGGAAATGAGAAACGTCAAAAAGGAGGAGCATTAGGAAGAGAGTAAGAGGGTGAGGAGGGAGACGGGAGAGAACGCCAAGCGTAAAAGAAGTTGAAGGAACAAATCCTCACTAAACTACATGCCAAAAGATCGGCATATTTAAGGATGAAACTTAGATCATGAAAAGAAGTAGGATATCCAGAGGGGAATGATAAGATAAGGGGATATAGATGAGGTGTAAGAGGATGCCAGAGGCGTGGATGTGAAAGGGAAGCGAATGTAGAGGACGAAAATTGATAGACGATAAAATGAAGCCTAAAGAGGCTGTGGACATAAGGTCGCAACTTTTGACAACCATACTGAGTGGGAACCCATTATGCAATGTTGGCTTAAGTGTTCCGTACTCATGAGAGCATTCGAAGTTAGTTTCATTTCTGTAGTTGGTGGTCATTTTGTTTAAATTCAGGACAACTATAGCACAAAAGTAAGTCATATTTAGAGACAAAAAGAAGGGGAAGAAGAGAAAGGAGAAAGGATAAAGTGGAATATAGAGGAAGATAGGGGAAGAATAGGAAATGTCACATTTAGTGTAAGTACATGACTACAGCTAGACCTGACTTCTTACCAAATCCTATGTGAATGACTAATGCGGATGTTGTATTGGATATTTCCCTACATCGGCTACCCGTTAATTGTTCTTCTGTTATAGATAAAACATGGAAGATTAAAGGGATCAATTAAGACGGTTGACGTACACTTATAAAGTGGCTACAATGATGTTCACCGTATACAAAATTTGAATAGGCAAAACCAACAAAACGCCATCTCACATATCATATATGATATATTTCTAACCGTCCGCATGCATACCATAAGCTTGCAGTGGTTAGTTGCCCTTTCACATTTCTTAAAACAATGAATAATGCACGGTAACTTGCGTAAACAAGCACATCCACGCATTATTGAGTCCCATCAGGCAGAGAATCTTCACGCACATCAAAACAAAACAATGTAAAGTAAACATGCAGGGGGCTTCCCAGGGTTGCAACAAAATCCATACCTGTGAACAGCTTCCTCAGCTGTGTTTTTTAGAAGACCGGGTCTAAATTATTCGTGGGCGTACATATACTTCTCCCTTAGATGGTCTTAAGTTCATAGCAGATTTGATAATATAAAACATACTTCCTCCGAGTTCCTATTATTATCCCACTTTTCTTTTTGGGTTGAGTTTGATTTTTGTCCCACTTTCCTTTTTAGGCCATCAATGTGTGGTTCACAATTACTCTATCATTTCTCTCTCTACCTCCTTCTTTTTTGAAGCACTCATTTCTCCTTCCTTATTTTACACCCAAAAACTTTTGGGACAATAATAAGAACTTGGAGGGAGTATCTTTTATTGCTTTATTGAGACACGTCTATATCTTATGATGTATTTACAAGAAATGATGCTCGACTTCTGCCAATTTTCGACATAGCCACATGCTAGCACAATAGATCTCAATAACCGAAGATGTCTTAGCCCAGTGGTTAAGGCTAGGTGCTCTGGGACGTTAGGTCTCAGGTTCGAATCCCCCCTCCCCTATATTGTAATGCGACTAAGTGCGCTCTTCGTTGAACCAAAAAAAAAACAATAGATCTCAATAAACTTGGTAAAGATGAGCTCGTTAAGCTCGATCTTTACTGATGTGATCAGTCTCCGCCTATAATGCTACTCCTGACATTTCAGGGATGTATAGAACTTTAAGGAGACGTTCTGAATGACGTTTTTACAGTATGCTTGAGGTAAATTTTGGATGACGTTTTACAGTATGACAAGGATATGAAGATGAAGTTTGTCCATTGTCATACCTTTCCTAGACTACATTGCATGAAAAGTATGTGTTTGACATAAGTCTTGCAATGAATAGAGCCAACAACTGACATTACTAAACGTTTTCCCTCCTCGCTGTTTACAAACATATCCAGGAAAAAAAGGAACTGGAACAACTATTTGGGGATTCTTCATTTGAGATCAAAAAGGATTTCTGCTTTCAACTTAGGTGTTCATTTTTCCTCTGCACCAATACAGTTGTTGTTTCCATAGATAGGCTTCATTCTAAACCAGATCTTTGATGTGGGAACTGTCTATAGCACGAAGATTTAGTTTTGGCCTTGGGTTTTTTTCCTGTGAGGAACTATAAATCGTCCAAAATGACCGCCCAAGTATCATTCGTACAATCACTTCTTGCCATACCGAAACCTTGTTCCCGCCTTCCAGATGACAGAAGCCAATGAGTATGGCAGTACAGATCAGAGATTACGCATGAAACATTGATATTTAGTGGGAGTCAAATTAGGAAATACAGGTACATTGCAATCTTACAAACTAAACAAGAAACATCATAATATTAACTACATGAAATGACAGTTTGACGCAACAGATTCGTACACATAATTAAACCGACACGAAGACCAAACCGCTTATGTAAATGTCGTTAACAGGCACCGGTCTGTCTGCCTACTTTCCATAGAACTCTGGGTACAAATCCACTAATTTCTACAGCACGACGTCGTAGTGCGCAACATGACTGCCATTTGCATCACATATTCCAGCATTCTTAACGGTCACTTGCACAGACTCATATCCTGGCATCCTGGACACGTAATGGCTATCTTCACGAGTTTGCTTGTAGGACTATATTAGCAGCTTACAAAATACTCATCTTTAATGCCATATTCAATTATGATTGTGAGTTTATGTAGTTATTCCACTTCCCTCATCTGCTGCCTGCCGTTTTCTGGCTTTGCAAGATTTGGTCTTTTGTTGGCCTTTTGGCATTTTCCGGGTTGTTGTTTACTCATTTGGGTGGTTGTTATTCATAGTATGAAGTAATAAGGTACTGATTCATGGAGCAAATCATGAGATGAGGTTTTTGGATGCAAGGCTGGCTTGGGTAGTCAATTAGGCTTTCAAATGGAGTTAGACATGCTTTGTAATTAAATTGCCCATCAAGAGCATGAGCAAAATCAATGAGTTTGCTTGCAAGACTAGATCCGCGATTGTAATTTTGTATTATTTGAGATTCTTTTCTCCCGACTTTGCTTTAGTCACGTCATTCTGCTATTATTTGATTATTTTTAAAAAAAATTTATTGTATGCTCATGATAATGCATTATTTGGGATATTATTTTGCTCTTGTTAATTTCCTGGGATAATTTTGTATTATTTGGGATTGTATGCTTTAGTCATCTTCTGATTGTCTCTGGTAATGCATGAAACAATGGTACACATCAACCAAAATGCATTACAAGACTTTCCATACAACTTCGATGAAGTTCCGCTTAAGGAGATATAAAGGACATATATGACAGCTTCAGCGTTCCTAAGCGGTAAACATATCGAGGTGACCCACTACTATGTTTTTATGAATTTGTATAACACACTTAATTTCGTGGTTTTGTTTAGTGTGCCTTCAACTATGTTTTTTTTTCATACCTTGCTTTGAATGGCGGGAAAATAACCAAGACTACCATTTTTTGTATTACATCAGCCTGTTTTGCGCAAGATGATATTACAATGCATACTTCCTAGATTAGTAGATAGTTTCATCTTAGAACTATAAATGTATGGCAAAAAGAAAAAAACCCTCAAACAATAGTTCGAATTATGCCAACAATTCGACAATAAATGACAACAATATACGCCATCAAAATACATACACGAATCGTACCTAACCATCCGCGCGCATCGCGCGCGACAAACAAACTAGTATGTATAAAAAAGGATGTTAGAAGAAAAGCTTGGTCATCTTATTAACTACTATTTAATAACGATATTAAGAACTAAAGATTGTCGGGATCGATAATATCGTCGATGTTCGGAAGGTCTCCTCCTCCTTCTATGGATGTTTCGGCCCAAAACAAAACAATAAGAGAAATGAGACGGTTTTAAGACTAACGCAACATAATTATTTAAAAGTGATTATAAAAAGTTGAGTGTTGAAGTTTACTAGAGAGAAAAGAAAGAAAAATAAATATGGACAATGATGAATTTGGTGTACCAATATGAAGAACAAAAAGAAATGACTAGGGTGGAAAGCAAAGAGAAAGCTATGTACTTCCAGTTTGTTGTTGTAGGTGATAGTGTTGTATTAAAGAGGTAATATTTGGTTTTTCTATTAGAAGTGTGATAGTGTAAGAAGATGTTGGGTATTAAGTAGACAGAAAATTTTCAAGGATGTGAAGTAGGGATGGCAACGGACCGGATCCGGACCGGATCCGCATGGATCCAGATCCAGATCCGCACTCCTAGTAGCGGATCCGGATCCGGTCCGGATCCGACGGATCTAAAAAATGTAGATCCAGATCCGGATCCGCCGGATCTGGACCGGATCCGGATTGGATCCGCGGATCCAATTTCTTATTTAAATTATACAAAATTTTTAATTAATACGTATTTACGACCATATTAATTTTCATAATTTTACAAATAAAATTGAATATAAAGATTAATAATCAAAGATTAATAAACTAAAATAAAGAGTCTTAGAAATAACCAAAAAAACTCAAATTAAAGTACTAAGTTTTTTATTATTGTTAATTTTTTAATAAAACGGATTTGCGGATCCGGATCCGGATTTATTTATTAAGATCCAGATCCGGATCCGTTTAAAGATAGCAGATCCGGATCCGGATCCATATCCAACGGATCTCAAAATTTAGGATCCATATCCGATCCGTGCTGATCGGATCTTGCGGATCCGGATCGGATCCCGGATCCATTGCCATCCCTAATGTGAAGTGCCATTATTGACGTGAGATAGGACTAGAATGGGTATGTTTTCCGTCTCTCAAAATTTGTTCCGTTTTACGTAAATTTGCTACCGAGAATTTATATTTTAATAACCTCGACTGTCTTATAACCAGAAAACTAAAAACGTTTTGAAAATATCGATAGTTGAATTTTAACACAGGTTAAGATAAACTCGCTTTTTCTCGAAAATTGAAATATGAAATTTACGGAATAAAATAACGGAACCCGTAATATTTACTTTTGAAACAGAAATGGTGTAACGATGTGCAAAACAGACGATGAATAGTAATAAGGGACAATAATTAAATGAAATCATTACTTGTTGAAAACTAGCTTAAGTAGCCTATATGTCACTTTTACGGATGTTGTTCCGTCGTTCGTTTATGTCTTCGCGTAACCGGGTCTCGAAATATTATTTTAAAAATTTGATAAATCATTCTTATTTATTGCAAGACGGAAAATTATTTTAAATTATCAAAACGACAGTTTACTATTCGTAAAATATTTTCCTTGTTTTAAAGATTGTTTAACGATGGATTTAAAACTTTAATAACGTTTGTTAAACACGGGGTGTTACAGCAGGTGCCTCTGTAACACCTCGTTCTTTTTCGAGTCATTTATAAGGTGTTGCTTTTCTATTTTATTTAAATCGGGTTTTTAAGTTGGAAAAATATTTTCGATGTCGTTATAAAAATTAAAGTATTTTGGATCTTTATAAAGTATAACGGTTTTTGACTTTTAAAAGTGGAATGATATTTTATCAACTAACTCGGTATTGGGTTGGAATTTGGGTCAAACACAAATATATATAAAAAAGGGTTATTTAACGACAATAATACCAACTATAGGGCGTCTTCCCAAAATAATACCAATTTCAATAAATCTGAGAATAATACGCATTATTGGAGTAGTTAAACAAGAGTAGTATAAGTGACTTTATAACCTGCTACATCGGGTCACCTAATTAATATTTAACCTACTACTTATCCCCCATCCTCCTAGTTAGACCTGGATAACGGGTGAACCGTGTCGGGTCACCTTCAGGTCGGGCCACTTACGAGTTATAATAATTGGGTTGACTTCGGGTCGGGTCGGAAAATTTCGGGTTCGAGTCATTCTCGGGTTTGTTGTTTCCAACTTTTTTAGGGATATCGACTCGTTTTCTATAATAATAGTCAGGTCAGTTTCTAGTTAGCTCGGGTCAATTCAGATTACGGGTCAAAATCATGTCTTCAATTTGGGTGTCGGGCCGGGTTCAGTTTGACTTATTCGGGCCGGGTCATTTTTGTCAGGTCTACTCCTCCTTCATCCTCTCTCTCTATTATCCTTCATCTTTCTTCTGTTTTTTTTCTATACGTTTCGTTTAGATTAACGTGTTGATTTTGGTGTGAGATTGTGTTGTTAGCAAGATATGGTGAGGTTGAAGACTTGAAGGAAGAGGAAGACGGAGAACATGAATGACGTTTAATGCCCCGTACACTTGAGTAATTGAAAATGAGTAAAGTAATATGAAATAAATAAAAGGCGAAAAAGGAAGGTGAACGTGTTCTACTGCCAACTGATCATCTATACTACTCCAAAAATACGTATTATTCTCCGATTTATTTAAATTGGAATTATTTTCGGAAGACGCTCTATAGTTGGTATTATTACCGTTAAATAGAATTAAAGGTGAAAAAGGAAGGTGGAAGGGTTTTACAGGTAGCCGGTCACCTATACTACTCTTGTTTAACTACTCCAATAATACGTATTATTCTCAGATTTATTAAAATTGATATATTATTTTGGGAAGACACCCTATAGTTCGTATTATTATTGTTAAATAACTCTATAAAAAAAAGGAAAAAAAAGAAAAGAAAAGAAAACACCTAAACTACTTAAACACTTAAACCTACGTACCATCCCACCTCTCCATCCTTTTCTTTACTTTAACTTCTTCCTTCCTCTGCCGCACCACCTATTCACCTCTGCCGCACCACCTATTCACCTCTGTTCCTCGATTTTTGATCAATCAACACGTTTTTATGCCATTTTCATCAAAATTGTAAGTACTTTAATAAATCAATCTCCTTATTTCTTAACTATAAATTTTGGGAGAATTCATGTCTAAATATATTAAGTCTCGATTCTTTCTTTCTAAAAAACGTGGTCTCAGTGTTCTATTACCATCGTCGCTGTCGGGATGTGTGAGTCCTTATTAAATTGAATTATGGATCAATGTGAGTCAATTTGTATAGACATGTCTTCTTGTTAAATTCCTAAATTTGCCTATATTGTCAAGTTATAGTCTGTGTTTAAGGCGTAAGATAAAGTTGTGGTTCATTGGAATGGAATATCATGTGCATTGTGTTTCTGGGTAAAGGGGTGGGCAAGGTGCGATGCAATCTTATTTGGAGTGTGCAGTAGTTGGTATGACTCTTGTTTTAGCACCAAAATAGTATATAGGTGATGTTAATGCTTAGTATTTTACAACTGTATAACCTTTGGTCGTGGTTATTTAAAAGTTAATTGGGGATGTTTAGTGTTTCGTACTTAAGTCAGAAAGATGAGAGCGTCTTGAGAAAGCCCTATCTTGATGGAAGTGTACATTGAGTTAATACGGTCTTGATATTAGTTAGTTGGAAGTTTAAGTTATTGAACTATTTATATTATTTGTAGCTTGTGGGTTCGAAGAGAGAGTATTTTGATTAACCTTAGCCTGCCTTGACCAGCTTGAGAGGTAAGGACGTTTTAACCTTTTCACCTTTAAATAAAGAGCATGTTTGGTTTAAATTATATTTTTGAAACAGTTTTATAATTATTTTGTCAATGGTGAATTTTTATCATACTCTTGTGATATTTTCGGTATTGGAACTTTGTGACACAAGTCACAGATTGGTATGGTTTTGGTACAATTTTGGTGGTTATAACAGACTCTGGGAGCTCTGTTGGTCTATGAGGTTAAGGTGTGTCTGAGACGTCCCTGGGATTTCGTCCCGAAGCTGAACTCTTGGCCCGAGTTGTATTAAGTGGGGCTTTCCGGCCCCCACTTGCTAGGTAGTTAGACTTCCTCCTTTGGCAGCCTCATCCTACTTACTGCCCAAATGTGAGTAGTGCGCACTATAGTAAGTCTAGCTAAGCATAGGTGATACCTCTAGATCGTGCAAAAGGGTAGGACCTTGGCACACAGGTGGTGACAATATATTTTGGTTGATTTTGGTTTTGACTACCGTTTTACAGTACTTTTGGCTTGGTATTGAGACAATAATATTTAACTCTGATTTTAGTTTACTACAAATTATAATTATTGTTTTACATTTTCAATATAATATATTTTACTCAGCTTTGCTGACGTCCTTTTGTTTTGGGTCGTTCCCCCGCTGGAACCTGTATCTATTTGTGTTTTGGGTACAGGTTATAGGTACTATTAATGTGCTGGATGGGTGCATTTGGTTCGGGATGCTGAGCGAGGAAGGATTTTATTATTTAACATTTACCTCCAAACTATTTATATTTATGTTGAATTTGCGTTGAAGTTGTTTTAAACCGTTTTGAATTTTGTGGGACTTAAGTCTTCCACTGCAACATTTTCATTTAATTATTTATTGGATTATTATTTCTTTTTAAATTTTTACACTATTCTTTTGCCTTGCATTTGGCCTTGTGAGCTAAATGCGGAGTAACGGCATTAAATTTTCCTATTTTATTCTTCTATTTTGGTCGCAAAAATTTAGGGCTGTTACAGTTGGTATCAGAGCAATAGGTCTTTCTGAAAAGTTTTGCAAAATTTGAAATGGTTTAAAAAAAAACTACTACCTTTATAAAAAGAAAATTTTCTTTCTTTCTAAACCGAGAGTGTTGGGTGGATTGGGTGCATTGCATACGCATGAATTATTCCATTTATATTTATAATTGTCATGAATTAGTAAAGTTACTATTCTTACCTAATTGAATTGAGATAGAGAAGAATGCTACTTACATTAATATTTGTGATTGGTGATAGAACTCTCTTATGTTTGAACTTAATAGAATATTGTTTATATCTATAGTAATAATGCCTCCACGAAGAGAAAATGAAAACAATGATATGGTCGCTATGATGGCACAATTGATATCTCAGAATGCATCTCTTGTCCAAGTTGTGGAACAAATGACCGCTGTTACCCGGAATATGAATGATAGGGTTGAGAATGAGAATGATCCTACACCAACTGTTACTGGAATGTCTGAAGCGGTACAGAAGAAGAAACCGCCGACTTTTACTGGGAAAGGGGATCCTAATGAATTAGATAATTGGGTTAGGGAGATGGAGAAAAAAATTTTAGCTGTAGGTTGTCCACATGAATTCCAGGCTAGGATCGCTGTCTTCTATCTGAAAGAAGAGGCGGACATTTGGTGGCAGGCCGTTAAGGAGGACTTTATGAAATCAATTAGGATAAGAAACCCAAATGGCACACACACATTATATGAGAAAGACTAGGATACTCTTAAGGAGATATTAGAAGCAGAATTTTTCCCAGAACATGTGAAACATCAAAAATTAGTTGAATTTGGAGGCCTAAAACAAACCGATGAGATAAGTGTGGAAGACTTTTATAATAAATTTGTTGAACTTAGTCGTGTTGGTAAGAAGTTAGTGCCAATTGAGGGGATTAAAGCATCTAGATTTGAGGATAAGTTACATTGGAAGATTAAGGGTAGATTTGCTGGAGAGACATTCACTTCATTAAGAGATGTCTATGCTAGAGCTGTTGATATTGACAGGAGTAACCAGAAGATGGAGGCTGAGATGGTAAGTACTGGGACTAAGAAAAGAGAGTTTCAGGGGAGTCAATCTGACAACCCAGCAAAGAGAGGGAATTTCAATACTAATAATAACACCCAACATAAGTCCCGATCTTTTGGGGGAAATGGGAAGGAGGAAGGTAATAGCTGGAGAGGTAAAAACCAGGGAACAACTAATGACTTTACTCCACATTACTACTGTAAGTTATACAAGGGAGATCATCCAGGCGTTGACTGTCAGGGAAATAAGGTGACATGCTACTGGTGCGGGAAGTTAGGACATCGAGAATTCGAGTGTAGGAACAAGAAGGCAGGGAAACCTCGTGCTACGCAATCTGCTAATGCTAGTGTGAATCAGAATAACCGATTTGAGGGTCAGGGGAACACACAGAATTTTGGTAGGTCCACAACTAATAATAATTTTAGGAATCCAGCTCCGACTCAGACCAACGTTAACGCAGCTAGTAAACCCGCGGGCCAAGTAAATGCTGCACAGAATAGCAAAAAGCCTACTGGGAAGCTCTATGTCATGAATAGAGAAGAAGCCGAAAACACAGACATCGTTTCGGGTAATTTTCTAGTGAATTCTATTTTAGCTCATGTTTTATTTGATTCTGGTGCATCCCACTCTTTTATTTCGACTAAGTTTGTGGATAAAATGAATGTTGAATCTAGTGAAATTGTAGATTATGATTTTGCCATGTCATCTGGGGACTTAGTAAACTGTGAGAGGGTTTATAGGGATGTGTCAGTTTTTATTGGTGATCATGATTTTAAGGCAAACCTGATAGAATTTCCTTTACCCTACTTTAATGTTATTTTGGGGATGAATTAGGCCTAGTGTGCTGCCTTGGGGTGACCCTGATTTATTTGTGGAAAAAGAAGGATGAAACTTTAAGATTATGTATTGATTATCGAGTATTGAATCGAGTTACGATATAGAATAAGATTCCCTTACCTAGGACTGATGACTTATTTGACCAGTTGAAGGGAGCTTTTATTTTCCCTAAAATTGATTTGCAATTTGAGTACCATCAATTACTGATAGCGCTTAAGGATTTATCTAAGAGTACATTTTCTACTAGATATATATTGTCATTGTGAGTTTACTGTGATGTTTTTTTTGGTTGATTAGTGCACCTGATGTGTTTATGCACTTAGATGAACCGAACTTTGAGGACTTACCTAAATAAATTTGTTGTGATATTCATTGATGACATAGTATTTTTTTTAAAGAATGAGGAACATTTACGATTTATCCTAGACATCTTGAGAGAAAATTAGTATTTGTTAAAATTTCGAGGTGTGATTTTTTTTTTGGCTGGTACGAGTAATTTTTGGGGATATTATATCTAAGGGTGAAGTATTAGTAGATCCTGCTAAGATTATTAAGGAGTGATCTAACCTGGAATCTGTGACTGAAATTCTTAGCTTTTGGGCTTAGCTGATTACTATAGGAGATTTGTGATGGATTTTTCCAAAATAGATAGATTAATGACTGCACTGACGTAGAAAGCCATAAAATTTCATTGGGATGAGGGGTGTGAGGATTCATTTCGAATTATAAAGGAAAATTGACCACTGCTTTAGGATTTGCCTTGCAGGATGGAAATGAAGTTTCTGAAGTTTAACCTATGCATTTTAAGAATGGATTAGTTAGTGTTTTTCAGTAGAATAAGAAAGTGATTGCTTATGAATTTAGGTAGTTGAACATTTATGAAGAAATTACCCTACTTATGATTTAGAGTTAGCAACCGTAGTCATTACCTTGAAAATTTGGAGACATTATCTATTCGGTGTACCCTTAAAGGTTTTTTTGTTGCGTTCGCAAATGTTTAAAAATATATATTTACCCATTAGGAGCTAAACGTGAGAGAAGGTGGTTGGATTTGATTAAGGACTATAAGATCGAGGTTCAGCGTCTTGTAGAAAATGCCAATGTGGTGGCCGATGACTTGAGTAATTTTGTTTCTCATACAATAGTGTTAGTGATGCACCGTGATAAGTGATGGAAGAGTTTCTAATATTTGGGATCAAAATGGCAAAATTAGGAACCCAGTATAGTGTGTTTTCTGTTGAAAGCGAATTGATGAGTGTATTAAAGAGTTGAAAGGTGGTGATAAATTTTTGTAGGATAAGTTGATGAATGAGTTTGCTATGTTCAAGCGTGATGACAGAGTGTATTGATTAAGTTCCGACATTGAGTTTGTGTACCTAACCACAAGTAAGGAATTAAAGAAAAAGATGTATTATGTTTATTTGGGAGGTGATAAAATGTATACGGATTTGAAATTAGGATTTTGGTGGATTAATATGAAGGAACAAATGACAGATTTTGTGGCTCAGTACTTGATATATTAGAAAGTTATGAGTGAACATATGAGACATTAGGGAGAGTTAGATCCTTTACGAGTTTTCGAGTGGAAGTGGAGTTTAATCTTTATGGATTTTTTAGTTGGGTTGTCAAGGTCAGAGGAAGGTAATAATATGATTTGGGTTATAATTAATAGATTAACTAAGAATGCACATTTTATTCCCATGAAGGATATGTGAGAGAAGAAGCAACTTGTTGATGCGTATATACATTATGTGGTAGGACATTATGGGGTTTAAAAGAATATTATATTAGGTAGCGAACATATGTGTTCCAGTATTTTGGGAGAAACTTGAGCCAACCATGAGAGACAAATATCCTCATCTTTTTGCCTAAGGTAATTTTTTCGTGCTTCGAGGACGAAGCTTTATTTTAAGGTGGGTAGAAATATGCATGACTACTTGTTTTTGTGGTAAACTAAACATGTTTTTGTGTGATTTCATGCTAATATCTATTTATTGGTCACAAATATGAATATTTTGGTTATCGTTGATGCTTAATAAGCACAATATCATTGGTTATTTGTTATTACTTGAAATTGACATGTTTGTGGTTTGTTTTGTGTTCAACGCACATATTTGTGGTTTGTTTGTGCCCAACGCACATATTGGTGATTTTGTGCTCAACGCACATATTTTTGGTCTGGTAGTGCTAACCGCACTTATTTGATTGATTTTGTGCATTATGCACTTGTAAAATGGGTGAACTTGTGATTTTTAAAATTTTGAAATAATTTAAATATTTTTGTCCAACATGCTCTTAACTTGACAAATTATACTTTTACCTTAAAGAAGTATGAGAATTTTGGTAGTTTCGAACTTTGCTATTATCTTATGGACTTAGGTGATCTTACCTCGTGGATTTAGGTGGTGGTGGTGAAATTGTATACTTTGAAATTTGAGGAATTAGGTGATTATGGATTTTGAGGATTTAGAAATGTGAGATATCTTTAAGTTTGTGTTTAATTTGACGGATTTTGAATATATGGAGTAAATGATTTATTTTGGAAATATATGAAGAATTTTGGTGGATTTTGGATATATGGAGTGAGCGGGTCATTTTGAAGATTCGTGAGTAATGTGAGACTTTATTTTCGAGGATGACTTTAAACTTCGAGGACGAAGTTTTGTTTTAAGGAGGGAAGTCTGTAACACCCCGTTCTTTTTCGAGTCATTTATAAGGTGTTGCTTTTCTTTTTTATTTAAATCGGGTTTTTAAGTTGGAAAAATATTTTCGATGTCGTTATAAAAATTAAAGTATTTTGGGTCTTTATAAAGTAGAACGGTTTTTGACTTTTAAAAGTGGAATGATATTTTATCAACTAACTCGGTATTGGGTTGGAATTTGGGTCAAACACAAATATATATAAAAAAAGGAAAAAAGAAAAGAAAAGAAAAGAAAACACCTAAACTACTTAAACACTTAAACCTACGTACCATCCCACCTCTCCATCCTTTTCTTTACTTTAACTTCTTCCTTCCTCTGCCGCACCACCTATTCACCTCTGCCGCACCACCTATTCACCTCTGTTCCTCGATTTTCGATCAATCAACACGTTTTTACGCCATTTTCATCAAAATTGTAAGTACTTTAATAAATCAATCTCCTTATTTCTTAACTATAAATTTTGGGAGAATTCATGTCTAAATATATTAAGTCTCGATTCTTTCTTTCTAAAAAACGTGGTCTCAGTGTTCTATTACCATCGTCGCTGTCGGGATGTGTGAGTCCTTATTAAATTGAATTATGGATCAGTGTGAGTCAATTTGTATAGACATGTCTTCTTGTTAAATTCCTAAATTTGCCTATATTGTCAAGTTATAGTCTGTGTTTAAGGCGTAAGATAAAGTTGTGGTTCATTGAAATGGAATATCATGTGCATTGTGTTTCTGGGTAAAGGGGTGGGCAAGGTGCGATGCAATCTTATTTGGAGTGTGCAGTAGTTGGTATGACTCTTGTTTTAGCACCAAAATAGTATATAGGTGATGTTAATGCTTAGTATTTTACAACTGTATAACCTTTGGTCGTGGTTGTTTAAAAGTTAATTGGGGATGTTTAGTGTTTCGTACTTAAGTCAGAAAGATGAGAGCGTCTTGAGAAAGCCCTATCTTGATGGAAGTGTACATTGAGTTAATACGGTCTTGATATTAGTTAGTTGGAAGTTTAAGTTATTGAACTATTTATATTATTTGTAGCTTGTGGGTTCGAAGAGAAAGAGTATTTTGATTAACCTTAGCCTGCCTTGACCAGCTTGAGAGGTAAGGACGTTTTAACCTTTTCACCTTTAAATAAAGAGCATGTTTGGTTTAAATTATATTTTTGAAACAGTTTTATAATTATTTTGTCAATGGTGAATTTTTATCATACTCTTGTGATATTTTCGGTATTGGAACTTTGTGACACAAGTCACAGATTGGTATGGTTTTGGTACAATTTTGGTGGTTATAACAGACTCTGGGAGCTCTGTTGGTCTATGAGGTTAAGGTGCGTCTGAGACGTCCCTGGGATTTCGTCCCGAAACTGAAGTCCTGGCCCGAGTTGTATTAAGTGGGGCTTTCCGGCCCCCACTTGCTAGGTAGTTAGACTTCCTCCTTTGGCAGCCTCATCCTACTGACTGCCCAACTGTGAGTAGTGCGCACTATAGTAAGTCTAGCTAAGCATAGGTGATACCTCTAGATCGTGCAAAAGGGTAGGACCTTGGCACACAGGTGGTGACAATATATTTTGGTTGATTTTGGTTTTGACTACCGTTTTACAGTACTTTTGGTTTGGTATTGAGACAATAATATTTAACTCTAATTTCAGTTTACTACAAGTTATAATTATTGTTTTACATTTTCAATATAATATATTTTACTCAGCTTTGCTGACGTCCTTTTGTTTTGGGTCGTTCCCCCGCTGGAACCTGTATCTATTTGTGTTTTGGGTACAGTTGATAGGTACAATTAATGTGCTGCATGGGTGCACTTGGTTCGGGATGCTGAGCGAGGAAGGATTTTATTATTTAACATTTACCTCCAAACTATTTATATTTATGTTGAATTTTGGGTTGGAGTTGTTTTAAACCATTTTGAATTTTGTGGGACTTAAGTCTTCCACTGCAACATTTTCATTTAATTATTTATTGGATTATTATTTCTTTTTAAATTTTTACACTATTCTTTTGCCTTGCATTTGGCCTTGTGAGCTAAATGCGGAGTAACGACTTTAAATTTTCCTATTTTATTCTTCTATTTTGGTCGCAAAAATTTAGGGCTGTTACAGTTGGTATCAGAGCAATAGGTCTTTCCGAAAAGTTTTTCAAATTTTGAAATGGTTTAAAAGAAAAAACTACTACCTTTATAAAAAGAAAATTTTCTTTCTTTCTAAACCGAGAGTGTTGGGTGGATTGGGTGCATTGCATACGCATGAATTATTCCATTTATATTTATAATTGTCATGAATTAGTAAAGTTACTATTCTTACCTAATTGAATTGAGATAGAGAAGAATGCTACTTACATTAATATTTGTGATTGGTGATTGAACTCTCTTATGTTTGAACTTAATAGAATATTGTTTATATCTATAGTAATAATGTCTCCACGAAGAGAAAATGAAAACAATGATATGGTCGCTATGATGGCACAATTGATATCTCAGAATGCAGCTCTTGTCCAAGCTGTGGAACAAATGACCGCTGTTACCCGGAATATGAATGATAGGGTTGAGAATGAGAGTGATCCTACACCAACTGTTACTGGAATGTCTGAAGCGGTACAGGAGAAGAAACCGCCGACTTTTACTGGGAAAGGGGATCCTAATGAATTAGATAATTGGGTTAGGGAGATGGAGAAAAAAATTTTAGCTGTAGGTTGTCTACATGAATTTCAGGCTAGGATCGCTGTCTTCTATCTGAAAGAAGAGGCGGACATTTGGTGGCAGGCCGTTAAGGAGGACTTTATGAAACCAATTAGGATAAGAAAGCCAAATGGCACACACACATTATATGAGAAAGACTAGGATACTCTTAAGGAGATATTAGAAGCAGAATTTTTCCCAGAACATGTGAAACATCAAAAATTAGCTGAATTTGGAGACCTAAATCAAACCGATGAGATAAGTGTGAAAGACTTTTATAATAAATTTGTTGAACTTAGTCGTTTTGCTAAGAAGTTAGTGCCAATTGAGGGGATTAAAGCATCTAGATTTGAGGATAAGTTACATTGGTAGATTATGGGTAGATTTGCTGGAGAGACATTCACTTCATTAAGAGATGTCTATGCTAGAGCTGTTAATATTAACAGGAGTAACCAGAAGATGGAGGCTGAGATGGTAAGTACTGGGACTAAGAAAAGAGAGTTTCAGGGGAGTCAATCTGACAACCCAGCAAAGAGAGGGAATTTCAATACTAATAATAACACCCAACATAAGTCCCGATCTTTTGGGGGAAATGGGAAGGAGGAAGGTAATAGCTGGAGAGGTAAAAACCAGGGAACAACTAATGACTTTACTCCACATTACTACTGTAAGTTATGCAAGGGAGATCATCCAGGCGTTGACTGTCAGGGAAATAAGGTGACATGTTACTGGTGCGGGAAGTTAGGACATCGAGAATTCGAGTGTAGGAACAAGAAGGCAGGGAAACCTCGTGCTACGCAATCTGCTAATGCTAGTGTGAATCAGAATAACCGATTTGAGGGTCAGGGGAACACACAGAATTTTGGTAGGTCCACAACTAATAATAATTTTAGGAATCCAGCTCCGACTCGGACCAACGTTAACGCAGCTAGTAAACCCGCGGGCCAAGTAAATGCTGCACAGAATAGCAAAAAGCCTACTGGGAAGCTCTATGTCATGAATAGAGAAGAAGCCGAAAACACAGACATCGTTTCGGGTAATTTTCTAGTGAATTCTATTTTAGCTCATGTTTTATTTGATTCTGGTGCATCTCACTCTTTTATTTCGACTAAGTTTGTGGATAAAATGAATGTTGAATCTAGTGAAATTATAGATTATGATTTTGCCATGTCATCTGGGGACTTAGTAAACTGTGAGAGGGTTTATAGGGATGTGTCAGTTTTTATTGGTGATCATGATTTTAAGGTAAACCTGATAGAATTTCCTTTACCCTACTTTGATGTTATTTTGGGGATGAATTAGGCCTAGTGTGCTGCCTTGGGGTGACCCTGATTTATTTGTGGAAAAAGAAGGATGAAACTTTAAGATTATGTATTGATTATCGAGAATTGAATCGAGTTACGATATAGAATAAGATTCCCTTACCTAGGACTGATGACTTATTTGACCAGTTGAAGGGAGCTTTTATTTTCCCTAAAATTGATTTGCAATTTGAGTACCATCAATTAATGATAGCGCTTAAGGATTTATCTAAGAGTACATTTTCTACTAGATATATATTGTCATTGTGAGTTTACTGTGATGTTTTTTTGGGTTGATTAGTGCACCTGATGTGTTTATGGACTTAGATGAACCGAACTTTGAGGACTTACCTAAATAAAGTTGTTGTGATATTCATTGATGACATAGTATTTTTTTTAAAGAATAAGGAACATTTACGATTTATCCTAGACATCTTGAGAGAAAATTAGTATTTGTTAAAATTTCGAGGTGTGATTTTTTTTTGGCTGGTACGAGTAATTTTTGGGGATATTATATCTAAGGATGAAGTATTAGTAGATCCAGCTAAGATTAATAAGGAGTGATCTAACCTGGAATCTGTGACTGAAATTCTTAGCTTTTGGGCTTAGCTGATTACTATAGGAGATTTGTGATGGATTTTTCCAAAATAGATAGATTAATGACTGCACTGACGTAGAAAGCCATAAAATTTCATTGGGATGAGGGGTGTGAGGATTCATTTCGAATTATAAAGGAAAATTGACCACTGCTTTAGGATTTGCCTTGCCGGATGGAAATGAAGTTTCTGAAGTTTAACCTATGCATTTTAAGAATGGATTAGTTAGTGTTTTTCAGTAGAATAAGAAAGTGATTGCTTATGAATTTAGGCAGTTGAACATTTATGAAGAAATTACCCTACTTATGATTTAGAGTTAGCAACCGTAGTCATTACCTTGAAAATTTGGAGACATTATCTATTTGGTGTACCCTTTAAGGTTTTTTTGTTGCGTTCGCAAATGTTTAAAAATATATATTTACCCATTAGGAGCTAAACGTGAGAGAAGGTGGTTGGATTTGATTAAGGACTATAAGATCGAGATTCAGCGTCTTGTAGAAAATGTCAATGTGGTGGCCGATGACTTGAGTAATTTTTTTCTCATACAATAGTGTTAGTGATGCACCGTGATAAGTGATGGAAGAGTTTCTAATATTTGGGATCAAAATGGCAAAATTAGGAACCCAGTATAGTGTGTTTTCTGTTGAAAGCGAATTGATGAGTGTATTAAAGAGTTGAAAGGTGGTGATAAATTTTTGTAGGATAAGTTGATGAATGAGTTTGCTATGTTCAAGCGTGATGACAGAGTGTATTGATTAAGTTCCGACATTGAGTTTGTGTACCTAACCACAAGTAAGGAATTAAAGGAAAAGATGTATTATGTTTATTTGGGAGGTGATAAAATGTATAAGGATTTGAAATTAGGATTTTGGTGGATTAGTAAGAAGAAACAAATGACAGATTTTGTGGCTCAGTACTTGATATATTAGAAAGTTATGAGTGAACATATGAGACATTAGGGAGAGTTAGATCCTTTATGAGTTTTCGAGTGGAAGTGGAGTTTAATCTTTATGGATTTTATAGTTGGGTTGTCAAGGTCAGAGGAAGGTAATAATATGATTTGGGTTATAATTAATAGATTAACTAAGAATGCACATTTTATTCCCATGAAGGATATGTGAGAGAAGAAGCAACTTGTTGATGCGTATATACATTATGTGGTAGGACATTATGGGGTTTAAAAGAATATTATATTAGGTAGCGAACATATGTGTTCCAGTATTTTGGGAGAAACTTGAGCCAACCATGAGAGACAAATATCCTCATCTTTTTGCCTAAGGTAATTTTTTCGTGCTTCGAGGACGAAGCTTTATTTTAAGGTGGGTAGAAATATGCATGACTACTTGTTTTTGTGGTAAACTAAACATGTTTTTGTGTGATTTCATGCTAATATCTATTTATTGGTCACAAATATGAATATTTTGGTTATCGTTGATGCTTAATAAGCACAATATCATTGGTTATTTGTTATTACTTGAAATTGACATGTTTGTGGTTTGTTTTGTGTTCAACGCACATATTTGTGGTTTGTTTGTGCCCAACGCACATATTAGTGATTTTGTGCTCAACGCACATATTGTTGGTCTGGTAGTGCTAACCGCACTTATTTGATTGATTTTGTGCATTATGCACTTGTAAAATGGGTGAACTTGTGATTTTCAAAATTTTGAAATAATTTAAATATTTTTGTCCGACATGCTCTTAACTTGACAAGTTATACTTTTACCTTAACACTACTACAAATCCTTGGTTTCTTGACACTTTAAGCTGGACGCTTTTGTAAGTGTCTACCCTCTTTCAATCTAATTTTGCCTTATCGACCCTTTCATGTGTCGAGAAAGTAGTTTATAGGTTTAATAAAAAAAATCCTCCAAAAATACCTAAATGAGCGCTAAACGAAAGTTTAGTAACCCGCTTTAATTTCCCAAAAAAAAATCCCGCTTTTACCAAAAAAAAAAAATAGTAATCGGCAAGTTTAGTTTATATCCCAAATTACATCGCAAATTCCAATTCTCCCCATCCCAAATTCCAATTCATCGCTCCAATTCATCCCAAATTCTTTCCGATTCAACCTAAATCAATTCTTTCCGATTCATCGCTATACCATTGTTCAAATTTAAACCTAAATCAACTCTACTGTTCTATTGCTATTCATTCAGTTGCTTCATATTAATTTGTATTCCATTACTGACGGTTCAATTTCAGTCAGCGTTGCTCCATAATCGCTGCTCATGATGACAATCCAAGCTTCAGTTGCTGATCTAAGTATCATAATCCTTCACCTTATCTCGCTGATTAACATCAGGTGCGTTGATTCATCGATTAATTTCTTTTTTTTTGTTCAATTTATCAACTTTGTCGGTTTGAGTCAGTTTACCTTCGTTGTCATTATGTTACTGGTTGTTTATTTTGTTGATTTTTCTGTGATTTTTTGTTCGTAAGTTTTTAATTAATTTACATCGATCATCGATTAATTTTCTGTGAGTGTATTGTTTGTAAGTTGTTAATTAAGTTGTTCATGATACATGTGGGTCGATTGTCGGAACCCTTCATCCTCACTCAGAAATTTCTCACGGATTATCAGGTACAATTTCCATCGATTATTGTAGTTTTACTGTCAGCGTATTGTCATCATACTGTGCTATTCATTACTCCTGCTACTGTTATCAGGATTTTGTCACCTAATTAAACGAATGTGCTATTGTTATCGTACTGTTATCGTACTGTTGTTCCTGCTACTGTTATCATTTTGTTGTTCCTTCTACTATTATCATATTGTGCTATTCATTAATTTTTAATCATTAACTCATCAAGTCGGTACTCTCTGCTAACATGTCTTCTAATTGCATCCGCAGCATCTTAACTATGTTGTTGTCCATCTAAAATTAGCATAGATTATACAAAGTACCTCAATGGAGAGCTTTTGCTGTCCTCTAAGGTTGTGGGACGTTAATTGTTAGGTGAACAAACTATTATACAGAGCAACTTATTGGAGCCCAAAAAAGGTTGATAGATGTAGCTTCAAGAAGTTTATAATATACGCGTTACGCTCCCTAAAGAGCACAAACTCATACCTTTTGTAACCAATTGCCTCATGTAGCCCATCACCACTTAGACAGTATTGATACCTTAACAAAATATACATTTCACATAAATTAGGAGCAATATAATCTACTATTTTATAATCTACCTAACAAACAAACAATTGTTTACAGTATGCAATATGATTTATTTTCTCTCTAATAATTGTTTTTATATAGATTCCTCTTCCGCCAGTGGACGAGAGGAAAAAGGAGGTTGAGGATGATGATAAAGATTGAAGATATGCTATTGACGCATCCGTTGTTCGAATAATGAAAAGTAGGAAGGTGCGAATAATGAAAAGTATTAGCAACTGATCACCGAGTGTGTCAAGCAGCTAAATCGCATGTTCAAGGTATGATGCCATCTTGAATCTTCTTCTCCATTAGTCGTAGTCTTTTATACCTTGTAGGCTATGAGGACTTAGAAGTTTGGATGCATATCGATCCATGTCCCAATAAAAAGTAACATGTAGAATTTCTAGGCTTTATTACAACAATTAATAAGTAACAGTTGCATCCAGTAAAAATAAGATATGATGAGGGAGAATCTTTGAATTGGTTTGGCCATATGAGATGAAGAGTAGTGAATTACAAATTTCTGTAGGGGATAATTTGGTTGGACTTCATTTTGTTTGATCGGTTCATTTTCTTCTTCTTTTTCCTTTTTTTTAAAAACTTTTGCTTGATATTCAAAGATGCTTCTTTTCATTGAATCTTCGTTTTTTTCCTAATATCATTCACAAGACTTCACATTAGTATATCCTATTGATTGCTCTACACACTTATTTCCTCCATAGAAGATTTTCTTCTTTTTTTCTTTTTCTTTTCTTCATAGTTTATTTTTTCACATAAATTGCTTTGTATTACCACTATATTTTGCCTTTTATCTTCAATTTTTTCTCACCTGACGTTGTGGTTTGCTGTTCAGTACAACTGTTTATTTAAGGTGATATCAAATTATTTGGAAATATACGCTTTTTTTTTATTGGCCTGTACTATTACTAACATGGGTCTACAGTCTGGAGAGGTTTTTTTTATTTTGACAATGGGGGAGAATAAATGAATATGTAGGTTTTGTGATACATGTAGAGGTCTAACCTGTTTCCATGGAAATAAACAAAACAAGAGTTTTGTGATAATTACTAGTGGCATAGGGCTTTATGTTATTTTATATTATTTTTACATAAACTAAATATCTCAAGGATGATGGGGAGAAACTCCAAAAAGGATGATTGTGCCCTTTAGCAGTTCTGCTCTCTAACCATCCCGATTTCCCTGGTGTTAATTTTATTACTAATATTATGCCTTTTTATATGATTGTTTTATTGGAGACAACTCCACGATTTCGGATAACGTAACATGTTGGCCGGCCCAAAATCGTTTTGAGAACACGGCTTTGATGTTGTTGTTGCCTCGTTTTAAGGGTACTTGCTCCGATTGGGTTATCTTGTAACCTACAAAATCTGTAAAATGAATCTGTATTATGTGTACTTATGCAAAAAATTGCTCGATGTGGAAAAGAAGCACGAGCAATCCAGAACCATGTCCATACAACAGGGCCAACAAGCTTTGCTAACATACGAGCCGATTTTGTATTCTATCTACCATTTCTCACTCTTTAAATATTAATTACTTGGGTGTAAGATAACATATGTGCTATACTAATTTGAGTTTCGACAATGAACAAGAAGAGAAGAATAAGAGAGACCCAAGTGAATTGGTGATATTCAAGCAAACTCATACGAGAAATGACTAAACTTTTGTGAAAGACACACTAACAGAGGAGTTTCTGGTAAGCTTACAATTATAAACTTCTACAACCCTTTCTTTTCTTTTCTTTTCTTTTATTTTCACTTTTCTTTTTCTTTTTCTAAAGGTTAGAGGTAAATATTTGTTAAATTATTTATTTATTTTCAGATTGATGCAAATTTTAATGTTGAAACTCTAACAATGGTATTTCCTAACAAGTCCCAGGTAGAAATTGAGAATGTTGTCAAGTCCAATAGCAAGCTACAAATACTTGTAGTTTGCCTTGTCATATTGCTTTTTTGAGCTACTTCATTTTTCGGCTACATGTTCCAATGGTGGACGGTATAATCTTGTAGCTTGCTTGGTCCCACTTTATTATTTTCATCCAATGAAAACTTTTTCTTTTATTTTTTTTAATGCAAGCTAGTGTAGCTTGGTAGAGCTACTATGCTTGTAAGCTACGTCAAAAAAATTCCTCTCCAATAGTAAGATTGTAGCTAGACAATTATAAAAAATTGCAAGCACGTCCTTTTTATTCACTATTGGACTTGCTCTAACAAGCTAATGTTTAGGGCGGAGGTCCCTGAACGTCTCTTAGGTTACGGATTTGGTGTGAATCAAACAGATGTATATTGGGTGCGTAGTATCTTAAGAAAAGATAGATTTAAGTGCAATGAAAAAGATAATTCAACTTTTTGGAATATGGAAAAGGTTGTGGAAGTTGACAGAGGGAAATAAGGGAATGAACAAGAAAAATGAGGAGCTAGAATTGAAGTATACTCAAACTAATTCATTACTCAAAAGAATTTTGAATCACTACTACAAAATTAGTCATAGACATGACCTAATAGACATAGGTTAAAAGAAAAACACACATCTATTTTTAATAGACATAGGTTATTAAAGAAACCTATGTATATAAAAGAGAATATACATAGGTCAAAATTAAAACCCATGTCTATAAATTATGGACATAGGTCACAGTGAAACCTATGTGTATAATATATGAATAGATGTAGGGCATACGAAAACCCATGTATATTGAAACATGTATATTGAAATAAGAGTCATGGAGCAACATGTAAGTATGTAACAAGTTATATAACCCTAGGAAATTGAATTCCCCTTATCTCTCGCAACGCCCATTCATTTTATTTTATTTTTTTCATTTTTCCTGAAATGAAACTCACCCGTTACATCCTCCTCACCGTTGCCAACCCTAAACCCTCATCTCACCCTTCCCCTCCCCTCCTCACCGTCGCCTCCCTCCTCTGCCGCCGACCTACGCCCATCGGTTCTCCTCCTCCTCATTTTTTTCGATTTCTGTTCGCATCGGCGTCGAGATTAACAAGCAGGTATCCCTTTCGCTTCTTTTTACTCTTTCTTAGGTGCTGGGATGAACGATTGTGATGTTAATTTCTGTGTCGTGTTTGTTCGAATTTCTGTTGTTGTATTGAAATCGACGTGAATCGTGTTTGTTAATTAGGTTTTCTGTATGTCGTCTTCTCTGCAATCCGTTTGTTTTCTGTATCTCTAAGCCGAGTCTCCATCTCAATAACCACCTTCTGTCATCCGTTTTTCATCGCCGAAGTGCCATCTCTCTCATATTCTCAGGTAATAAATCGACTATTTCAACTTTTCATCTCGCAAGTCTGTTTAGGTTTAGAAATAATAGAGATTCTCGAGTACTCTACTAATTTCGTTAATTCCCTTATTGAATCTCAATTTCTCAGGTAGTAAATTGAATTTTTAGTCGTTTTTGTTTATGTATCTGAATATTTAGGGTATTAGTACTAAAAAATTGACACATCTCTTCAGCTGATGTTTATTTCTTTACTTATGCTTCGAATATCTCGTCAATTGATGTATCTGAATATTTAGGGTATTTGTTGAATCTTGTGATATTATGAGTATATATACAGGTATATATGTATGAATACTTCAGGACATGACATATGACTTGATAAAATTCTGGGTTGTTGCATAAACTGACTCAATGTTTGCACGACAAATGACAGATTAGGCCTTGTATGAGTGAGGAAGTTCGATTTTCCAATGAGCATTCGATAGTGTGTAGGATCAGCATATAATTCTTCCTCAGAATTTGAGAACTTGGTGTTGGTTGGTAGTGGTGTGGAGTGGTTAACAGTCGATTTCTTTTGATTCTTTTGTTTCATGTTCGTGGATTTTGTTCAGTGTTATTCCCTGTGCAAATATGTTGGTTATGTCTCGGGGGCCTGCTTGCTCCTCAACCTCGAGCTGCCCTACTAATATGAGTTCAAAGACTTTGTTTCCAGCATTGATTAAGATAGCAGCCGACTTGCTAATCTCTTAATCTATTGAGCTTGTTGGGGTTCTAGAATGTTTTGGCGATGGGGATGGAGTAATGCTAACTTGCTACACCATTTTAGCACCTAATGAGTGTGACAGGTTTGTATTGTGTGCATTAAAGACCTCGTGGAATTAGCTGTCTGTGAAAGGGAAAGGGAAAGGGAAAGGGTAAAGGCCTGAGTGGAGTCGGAAACTTGCATTTAGCTTCACTTTGTAGACCCATTTAGATGATATGGCATTTTTTCCTTGAGGAAAGTCAGTAAGATCCCAAGTGTCATTAGCGTGTAGTGCATCCACTTCTTTTTTTCACGGCATTGACCCAATTAGCGTCCAAACATGTCTCATAATAGATCAACATGCAATAATTCAAAAATACTCTTAGAATTAGAATGACTATTATGAAAAGGCAATCTATGAAATCTTGCTTTTGGACAGATTTAACATAAGGATAAAACTTCTTGTTTGCAATTGCTTATTACAGGAAGATGTTTCATATTAGCTAGAGGAATATGGCCTAGTCTACAGTGCCATCTATCTAAAGAAGGAGTAGCACTAGAAACAGCAGCACAAGTGTGAATGGAAGAGCTTTGCTTGATATCATCTTTGATTTTGTTGAAGGGCTTGAAGTCACCAAGGACCAAGGTAGAGGCCATGCTTTTTCTTCGGCTGAGTTTAACACTCTTACTTATATATATATATATATATATATATATAGAGTAAAGATCAAGTGAGTCCTTTTATTTTTTTTGAGTCCATGAGTCCTAATCTTAGCCATTGATCTAAACAAGATGGATGGGTGAGATTGTATATTGTAATTAAGGTAGTAACTACCAAATTTTGGAAAAAAATAAAAAAATCTTCCTCCTCCCTAGATTAGCGCCAACTGCTCTCTCTCTCATCTCACCTCATTCAAACGCTTGTCCAAGAAACCCTTCAACTTCACCTCATTTAAACTCTTCGCTCAACTCAAGCAAACCCTTACACTCAATCGAACTCAACTCAATTTCTCAACCTAGTGCCAACTGAAGCTTCTAAGCATACTCGAGCACTCAATCATCCAACTCAACCCTATCGTTCAACTCAACTCAGTCGCTCACTTTCAACTCGAGCAAGGTTACTTTCTAACTTCAACTAACACTATCATCATTGTTTGATTTCATTAATTTTTTCGCTAATTATTGATTGATTAACCTTGTTGTTCTTTGTGCCCTATAATTAATTTTTTTGTTATCATCATTATCTGGGTTTTCATCTGATTCGTATAATTGAATTCATTATTGATTGATTAGCCTTGTTGTGTTTGTGCATTATTATCTGGCTTCTCATTTGTTTCGTGTAATCTGTATGTGTCATATGTATGGTGTTATTTCGAAGGCAACAATGTGTTACTGTAATGCGGAAGAGGTGTTACTATAACTATCAACTTCGTGAAACTCTGAATCATTTTAGTTTGGTACACTCAATTATGTAGATTTGTTATTCTAATTCATATGTTACTTTAACGCTTTCTTTGTGTTACCTTAATGCTTACCAGTTGTGCTTGCAGTTTATGGTGGTGGTGTGACACTTATGGTGTTACATTGAAGAACTAATTGTGTTACTGTGATCTAGGAGATGTGTTACTTTAGTTAATCTAACAGTTGTGCTTGCAGTTTGTTACTCTCTGGTCTATTTTTGTGTTACTTTGTATGCTGTTAATGCAACACTTATGGTATTACATTGAAGAACTTATTGTGTTACTGTAATGCAGAAGAGGTGTTACTCTAACTATCAACTTCGTGAAACTCTGAATCATTTTAATCTGGTACACTCAATTATGTAGATTTGTTATTCTAATTCTTATTTTACTCTAACACTTTCTTTGTGTTACCTTGATGCTTACCAGTTGTGCTTGCAGTTTATAGTGTTAATGCAACACTTATGGTATTACATTGAAGAACTAATTGTGTTACTGTGATCTAGGAGACGTGTTACTTTAGTAATCTAACAGTTGTGCTTGCAGTTTGTTCTATTTTTATCTTACTTTGACGCGCATCAGCTGTATGTTTTGATCAGATGGCAAAAGGAGGTGACAAGTCCAGAAAAACTCGTGCCACAGATGGTAAAAGCAGGAGGCAGACCAAGATGAAGGTCAGTTGCAGGCATTAGTATTGTTTATATTCACCTATTAAGTGGTGCATATTTAGGTCTAACAACAGTTGAACATACTAATTATCTTTATTTTTGTCCCTTTTCAGAGGGAAGAAGCGGAGGAACAAGAAGTTGTTGTAGCTAGGAAGATCCAGTTCAGGTGTAGGCCACAGAGCCTCATCGAGTTAATCTCAAATTTCAATGATCGGCAGCGGGATTCTGTCATCAGAATAGGTTTTGGGGGCCTACTTTCAATGCGACTCAAAAGTTTCCCCGGTAAGTATGCAGTCGAGTTCATGACGCTTTTCGCGGATGACACGCTGATTTTCAGGCTACCAAGGAAAAGCGATCAATTCTTGGTAACGAAGCACGATGTCCATGATTGCTTCCTCATTCCATACGGTCCGAACCCCGCTGAATTGCTCCCAATGGGTCGGTCGAAGGAAGCACTGGCTGAGGATGTCGTCAGTCTGAAACAAGCATTTAGGGATCGGTTCAATATTCCTACTGCAAGCGACACGATCCCTTTGTCTCTGTTGTTGGAAGAACTACAGAAGGACGTTCACGGGGGGGATGACTTTTGTAGATTGTTTGTTCTGTACAGCATGTCTATATTTCTTAATCCAACATTGAATTACACCGTTGATCTAAGTCTGCTGAGGTGTGTGGAGAACGTAGATCAGATCAGGAACTATGATTGGTGCACTCTTGTATTGAATGGGCTTGCTGCAGCCTGTCAAGACTATGTTCTTCATAAACCGACATACCTGCTCGGTTGTCTGCCATTTTTGATGATCACATACTTTCACCGTTTCCAGTACCGTGATCATCGTTGTCCGCACGATCTGCCGCTTATTAAGCATTGGGATCGCGAGCGGATGATAGATAGGCTGTATGGTGAATTTGTTGGTGGTGGGCTTGGTCGTCTTACCAAGTCAAAGGTGAAATACCCCCGTTGTCTACTTGAGAAGGTGGTGGACGAGGAGGTGGTGGATGACGGGGTGCCGCTGAGGATAACGAATGCCCCAACACCATCCGCGCACAAATCTGTGAAGTCCATAAACATCGAGCTAGCAGATGGCGTTGAGGATGATGCTGATCTAAGAGCTAAGGCGGTTGATGTAAGTAATAAGAATTTTCATCAATAAATTCAATGTGTTTATGTTCCTGTGTTCATTGAATACGCGTTGTTCGCAAGAATGGTGGTATTTGTCCATTTGTTCCCCTGATCTAATGGAACTCAGAAAACAATTTTGTTGTTGCTGTAGTTGCCTAAGTATGTTACTATAACTACCATATGTGTTACTTTAATGTTGATCACATGTTACTCTAATGAACCAGTGGTGTTACTTTAATTCAAATAATAAGTTACAGTCACCCCCTCAAACTAAAACCATTTTGTTTATTCTTTGATGCAGGAGGTACATGAATTGTACCTCATGATGGCAAGGAATGCAGTTGCATTCCATGATTGGTGGATATCAGCCGCTTCCAAACTCAGAAGAATAACATCCGGCAAACCATTGAACGATGACCCCGTTCCATCACAGGCCTCGCAAGACTTCTGGAGTGGAGAAGAGCTGCACCGGACGGTCGATGAAGTGTGCGAGGCGTACGCACGTGCGAAGAACGCAGCGACCCAAGGCCCTGCATTCACAGGCCAGCCCACACACACAGCAGGTTCGAGCATGCGTACAAATGTGGCGGGGGTTGAGGATGTTGTCACTGCTGATGAGAGTCGAGGCTGTTCCGACTTCGAACTGTACACGACGGCGGAGATGGTTGAGGCTGTTAACGGTGGTTCGGAGGACAGGGATCACCAAATTGATGAAGCGAATGTTATTGAGGATTTGTGGGTGGAAGTCGATGGACGGAAGGTCTTCCATCCTTACTTTCTCCATTCTGAAAAATATTTAGATTGCATGCAAGTTGTCGATGAGAAGCTTGGATGCTCTTATGACTGTGGAACACCTGAACCAGACCAGATAATAGTATCTGATTTTCTTGTCAGAAACAGTACATTGTTCAGGTCGGTTTTGAGTGTTCGGAAAGACGTAATGGATTACGTCTTTTATAACAATGACAAGTACAGTGCGAGGTATGTTTTCAATAGTGATCTAATTTCTTTACCTGATTTTATTTATCTATGTTATTTTTTTATCAATTGTCTTATAATTCATTCAAAATTTTTTAGTGAGATGCTGGTCAGGGTTGACGACTTTTTCAACGTCCCTCGTGATGAGCTCTCGACACTCCAGCCGGGGCAGCAGCTGTCGAACGCTGTTATCGATACCTGGTGTATACTTCTTAACAGCCTGGACGCGAGTCAGACTGCGCCACGTCCTACATCACGCTGCTTCTTTGGCGTTAGCCACAACGTAAGCTTGTCTGTGTTATTTTTATCACACCGACACAATCAACAAATAGCGTCACTAACATATCTGAAATGATCATTCGTAATAACCATTATCATGGGTTTTATTTCACATTAGGAATCAACATTCAGAATGAGTATGGTGTGTATACTGTTACTCATTGTTCTTATATCCATAACTAGTGTTACTCTTACACATTAATACTGTTACTCTATCACAATAACAGGCGTTACTGTAAGGGTTTCGTACTGTTACTTTAATTAATAATTAGTGTTACTCTTTCTTATTACCACGATCATGAACTGTTACTTCAACATGTGTCATGCAGAAAACAGTAATGAAGCTGTGGAAGGGCACAAAGAGTGGTGCAAAGGTCGACGTTGGCGATGAATTGTTCAACTTCTGGGACATCTGGACCGAAGTGAATAAAGACACCATAAACCTAGACTCTGACTTGGTACGTCTATATGAAACTCTTTATTACCCTTCATTACAGCTCTTTAACAATAATCGCCATAATCTTAATTACCAAGTAACAGGTATTTGTCCCGGTGCTTTCGGACAACAACGACCACTACAGCTGTGCATGTATCAACTTCCTGTCAAAGCAGATTGAGTACCTAGACAACAGGAGTTATGAAGAAGAGGAATTCGAAAGCTTGCCATATGTCGGGATGGCAAAAATCGCCGTAAGTGAATTTGTGTTGATATATAATCGGACATTATTTTTACCTTCCGTCTCATTTTTTTTGTTGTCTTTTGTATGATTTAGGCTGTGGAAATGGGAAAGTACATGGTCAAAAAAGGTATCGTGAGGGGATCGGATGTCGCGGGCTTCCCTGTTGTCAACGTCCCATTCGCATAGCAGGGCGGAGGTTTCTCGGCGAACGACTGTGGTGTCTACCTCATGATACACATGATGCTCTACAAGGGGGAAGTGTTCGAATGTTGCCTTGGCACAATGGAGGCGAATAACCTCTATAGAGCGGAGATTGCGACGACTCTGATCTTGTGTGACAACAATAAGGATAGAGATGAGGTTATAGCGAGGGTGAGAGAGTTTCTACACGATAAAGCGAATATCGCCATCGAGAGAACTATATCGAGTGTTGCGGGGTCTACCGGGGGTACCGCCAAGAGGGCAAGCGGGACAGAGAATCTTGAACGACCGTCGAAGAAGAAACGACCGTCGACATCCGACCCTAAAACCCCTAAAACCCCTGAAACCCCTGTCGCAGAGACAGTGCTTGACTCTGACTTCTCAGCGCGGACAAGATCCGCTCTGAAGAGCCGAAACCGTGGTGAGGGTGACGGACTTGGCTGCTCAATTGATTGTGGCGTTGAAGATGCAAACTCTCCCATGCTGTCACCGTTTCTATTGAACAACAGGACGTTGTTAAGCAAGATCCCCGTCCGTCGCAAAGACGTCGTGGACTACTGCCTTGTGGAGCTTACAACTCTCCAAAATTGGTACGCATTTACTGTAACATTAATGGGTGAATATTAAAACAGTTTTTTTGACGAGGTATTTTTTGTGTTTCCTTCAGCGACGAGGTTGCAAATTATTCTTTTCTGGCTACAATTGAGAGGAGTGACATACGTTCTATGTTACCGGGTCAGAATATGCAGTCGTGCATCATTGAATGCTGGTCGATGCTGTTGAACAGGCTTCCACCTCCCGCCACTGGTTCGGGCGAGACACCTACTACAGCATACTTTTGTTTAAGACATACGGTACGCATTACTGCTGCATCTGTGTACATATATTTCTATTTATGACCATGGTTCCAGGAGAATACACGTCCCTCAACATATGAATGGTGTTATTTTAAATATGAACTTGCGTTACTGTAATGTAGGAGACATGTTACTTTAATCTGTGTCTTTGCTGTACGTGAATGGTATTTGTCTGATGCGTAGTGAATGTGTTACTTCCTCACAGTTGAACCCAATCTGAGACACTTTGAATATGTTTGTAGGACTGTCTCTATGGGATGCTTGACGAGGATGAAGACGGCCCATCCACGCGGGCAGTGGACATCTTGATGTCCCATCTCAACCTTTTTAAAAGGAAGTGTGGTCGTTCTCTTAATTTGGAAGCTGATCTCATATTTGTCCCGATCAACATCGATTATTACTACTCATGCGTGTGCATCAACCGTAAGAATAGGACAATAGATCTCCTTGACCACCAACTTTACCCGAACGTGGAAGAAACAATGTTGTACAAGGCCGCAACGATAATGGTTAGTATATATATTCTAATATTTATTATTGCATACGGCCATCTGTTTTCTCACCTAATAACGTTGTTGTGGTTACACACAGGTGTCAACAATCAGCAATTTCCTCGATAAGCACAAAGTCCCTAATGCAGCTGATATTGTTACCTTCGAGTTTAAGGAGGTCAAGTTTAAGTGGAAGAAACCGGGCGTAACATCTGACGAGTCGGGGATTTTCACCATGATGCACATGTTGATGTACGAGGGCCGTACATTCCACCACATAGACCTTGAGAGGAAGGTCAATAGACGGTATCTGGTGGTCCAACTTGCAGCACACTTCTGTTGGCAGACAATAACAATGTGCGATCGCAATTGTTGGACAACGTAGCGAAGTATGAGATCACTAGACAAAAAATTATCAATGGTCCGAAGAGCAAGCCAACAAAGGGCCTAAAAAAATAGCGTGCCTACTGAACCATGTCATCTCTTTTGTAACTACGATTTAATGGTTTCTATTCTTTATTAACCTGTCTAATTACATTTGTCTTTTCACTATCACCAATACATTGAAGCTGTGAAACTCTGTTACAATGACCAGCTGCACCTGTTACTCTAATTCACCCTTGGTGTTACTATTGGAATTATTGAAATTAACAATTTTTCTTGGTCTCACAATCTGTGTGTTATACCGAAGCACTGTGTGTGTTACTTTAATGAACAAATTATGTTACTTTAAGTGATTAATGCCGGTTTTGACACTTTATGAACAAATTATGTTACTTTAAGTATGTTACTTTAATGTACAATGATATTGCAATCACCAACATTGCTGTCAATCACCAATTGCTGTCCTCACCTATTTCATTTACCTCGATGCATTTTTTCTGTTACTGTAACAAGTGAATAGTGTTACTTCAACCCACATTAGATGTTACTCTAACCAAAAACACACGTATTAAGTAAATATAGTGTTAATTGCAAAAATGTGTACAGGAATAGTTTTTTTTGTAAACCAGGGAAATCGAAAAAATTCTTATAATGTCAAAGACACTTGAGTATTATCAAAGCACTTCTTCATCGTCGGTGTCTTCTTCTGTTTCCTCTCCATCGATGTCTTCATCTACTTCATCCTCGTCATCCGCATCATCGGTTTGCTTGGTAGGCTGTTTAGGGGGTCGTTCTGCGTAAGGATTTGGACAGTTTCGTTTGTCGTGGTGCGCCATCTGCTTGCAGTTATTGCACATGCGTTTCGGCTTTCTAGAAAGTGCGACCTTCTTTTCCTTGCTTGACAACATCCGCTTTCCGCTTCCCTTTGTCTTAGAAAACTTAGGAGGTAGTATCGTGATATTTTCTGATGTCGTACAACCAAGCATATTTTCCAGTTCCTGTGTCTTGCCAATATTCCCCCCACCAGTATCTGGCTGCCTCTGCAACCTGAACTCCCGAATTAATCCGCACAAGCTTTCCACATCTGTCTTGTCTCTTGCCCTTAGAAGTCCCATTGTCTCATGGATTTCCGACCACAATCTCGACATCTCTATCTGTTTTCTGTCGATGATGTCAGTGTTTTCGCCGTCTAATCCTTCATCACTGATACGAGCAATGCGAACAGCCTCATTTGTCCACCTTTTGGTGACCATGTTTTCGGGTATAGTGTTCAGCCCTTTCGATGAATATATCCAGATTACGTGTCTACACAATATCCCTCGCAAATTGAACAACCGACATGTGCAGCTTGATTCAGACGTACGTACCTGGACAGATTCACATCCATTCTTTCAATCAGCAGAGACAACAAAGACATTGGATATAGTGGTTTGCAAAATGTAATGTATTGCAGAAAGTGTTACTTTTTGGAATGTGAAATGTTACTGTAATTCATGGTCTGTGTTACTTTTATGCGTTTACAACACAGATGTCCAATTGTCATCCATAGTTACTCCAAATCATTATATGTGTTACAGTAATGACTGGTGTTACTTTAAGGATTAATGAGTGATTTTTAAGGAGTACCTGATATATACTTGACTGTAAACTCCTTATCCCTCGTAGCATCCCTAACCAAAGTCTCCTCAACCCCGTCCTTCTCAAGGAAGCCCCTCACGCTGCAAGTACCCACAGAAAATTTCACCTCCTTCTGGAATTCTTCAAATGCGGCGTGGGTGTAAATTTTCGAAGCGTGATGTTCAATTGGCAGGTGGGTTGCTGTTTTTGGAGAAGCTTGTGCATTGTCATTGTCGAGTTTTTTCTGTGTACACCGTTGCTGGTCCATGGCACTCTCGAATCGCATCCAGAATTCGACCAACGTCCCCGATTTTTGTTCGAATCTCTTGAAGAAACTGTTCTCACTCTCCGACCTTTGCGTGGTTCGCATTAAGCCGCCCATCTTCAAATCCCTGCAATGTGCCATCACCCACTGTCCCCTGATGGAGTATGTAGTTGAAAACCACTCGTCATCGCCCCCATGGAACTCCTCCATTATGGCACACCATTCCGCGTCGAACTCGTCTCCATCAATCTCCACATCCCATACTATAGCATTTAATCTCTTCAAAAAATCCTGGTAGTCACTCCGGGCTGCACCGTATTTGGCAGGAACCTTGTTCAAGATATGCCACATACAGAAACGGTGTAGCGCCGTCTTAAACATTTTCTTCACCGCTGGTATAATGCCCGGATCTTGGTCGGTAATTATATACTCCGGCTCCTTACCTCCCATTGCAGTCAGAAATCTCTCAAACACCCAGACGAACGATTCATAATCCTCGTGCGCTATTAAAGCGCCAGCAAAGGTTACCGATCGTTTGTGATGATCAACGCCTGTGAACGGCGTGAATATCATCCTATATTTGTTCGTCCCGTACGTTGGGTCGAACGAAACTGCATCCCCAAATAACTGGTAGTTACGCCGCGCCTCACCGTCAACCCAGAAAACCTTGCTCACACTCCCATCTTCATCCAGGTCGTAGTCAAAATAGAAACCCTTCCTATTCTTAGCCATGTCTTTGAATCGATCAATGAATAGCTGACCGTCCCTCTCATGTAGGAAGCACTTTATATCTCTCCCCCAGTTTTTGAAGTCAACCAAGCTCGCACCCACGTTTGCGAATCCCTCTACCTGCTCCTTGCACAAGTTGTATGTCCGCGTTGCGCCGATCTTCAGCTGTAAATAAGAATAAAGCGTTGCAGCAATATGACGTTAATACACCAGTTGTGTTACTGTTGTACTTAAGCAGTGTTACTCTATAGACTCACTGGTGTTACTCTATCAAATTTTACACCAGATTATGTACATAATGATCTAATCCAGGTGTTACTCTTATGCTTACGTACTGTTACTGTATAGAATCACTTGTGTTACTTTAGCAGAAGTAACTAGATCATGCAGACATTGGTCTAATCAAGCTGTTACGACCTACTCACATGTCTTTCTATAAAAAAAATTGTGTTACTCCATACCCGCGAATTATTCAAGATCATTTGCTTGTGGTACTTTGTTAGGTTCCTCGAGAGCTTTTGGAATTCTCTGTCTTTCGGTGAGATTAGTTCGTGGTTGTGGCCAATGTGGAACCTATCAATCTTGAGAATGCCTCCTTTATTGAACAGCCTAATCCTTGCCTTGCAACCGCAGCGACGGACTTTCGTCTTCTTTTTAATCGCGTCCACAACAACTACTTCCCCATCTACACCGTTAACAACTTTCACAGCTGTAGGTGTATTGTTGACAGTCTTAACAGAGTTCGTATAACCCTGTCTGTTGCAGACTAGGAGCTTCGACTTTATCTCACCACCGTGCCATCGCTTCGTGGTGTACTTCCTCACGTCGAAACCGCAAGCCAGCGCGTAGATTTTGTAAAATTCCACTGCCTCATCAATTGTCCCGAATACCTGCTCCATGTATGGAGTGAAAACCTCACCCACATCTCTGCACCATTCCTGTGCATTCGGCTCTTTACCATTGCTTCCTGCCAAAAGGTAAGAAGAGTAACGCCAATGGGAATAAGTGTTACTGTAACTCATAAGTTGCGTTACTTTAAATATAAGAGGATGTTACTCCAACGACAGCGCGAAAAATCATTTTTTAGAGTTACATTTTTGTGTTACTTTAATTACAATTAGGTATTACTTTAATTCATTACTTGTGTTACTTCAATGCAATGTGTGCTTCAACATAAAGCAAAACAATAATATCGGTGAAACAATAATATCAATGAACCATAATATTAATCCATGATTAATCAAACGAATTATCTCACCTTTTCCAGTGTTCTCTTGTGCGTTTGCATCTGTGGCGCAGGTACCTGCACAGAATCAAACAGCGTTACATCAATGCAAATACTGTGTTACTATAATTGGTAAGTGGTGTTACCCTAACGTGTACAATACGTTACTCCAGCATCATCAAAACCCTATTCCTTAACGTTTCATTTGTGTTACTGTAATTACAATTAAGTGTTACTTTAATTCAGAAGGCATGTTACTTCAACGACGAATCTGCGTTATTTGATATCAAAAAAATGTGCGTCAATGGATATCAGGGAAAATCTTTAAAAAAACTCATAGAGAACTGTAATCTATGGAGATCGAGATATCAAAATACCATTGATACAAAACTATGAATCAAAACGCAATGACATCAAAAAGACGCAAATTGAAACGAAATATCATTGAAAGAACTATAAACATGAAGATCGACGTAAAAAAAAACACAATTTGACGCGATAAAACATTGATATGAAAACGGAGATTGAAAGTAATATTACTATTGAAATCCGTGAATAAAAAACGAATAAAAACGTGAATGAATCACAGAAACTCACCATTGTTATAATCGATTAGTTGCTTATCGACCGTTGAAGACGATGATGCGGTCATTGAATCCATTGTAGCAGATTTTCGAGATCAAAAACGATGAATTAGCGTGAATGAAGAAAGGGTTTTTCTGGTTTTTAGGTGTGAATGAGCGTGGGATTGAAATGAACGTGAATGGAAATGAACGTGAATGATAGGAAGTTATTTGTTTCCTAAATTCTTGTGAGTTATTTTAGGAAAATGAATCTCCCTTTTTTTTTAAAAAAAAATTGGATGCATCTTGTCCATCCCATCCAATGGATGGGATGAGGACTTAAGGACTCACAAAGAGTATATATATATATATATATATATATATATATATATATATATATATATATATATATATATATATATATATATATATATATCTTCCATTTCTTCTTATTGCCTTTTCGAAAATTTGTCGATTATTCCATTTGTAGTAGAATCGAGAATGTCGAGTAAAAAATTGTGTGTTGATTTTTTTAATGTTCTTCAGTTTTTTCAGCATTCAGTCAAATAACTCTGAGAAGATGATAGAAAACTGATGTTAATGTACTATAACCCTGATGTGATGCAATTTAGGCGATGAAGAATTCAACATTTTTCTCAAATAGGCAACAAGAAAAATCCAAGTGTTTGAGTAATGCCCCAACTTTGTATGAATCGACAACTGGAAACGACAATTTGGTGATCAGAAACAGGAAATTATCGGTGAGTTCTCTTTTTGGCATGTTTAATACTTTTTGAGTTGAAATTCCCTTTGTTCTGAAGAGTTTTATGATATTTATCATCATGATTTAGCTGTGGCTGGAGTAATAGCCAAGGTCGCATATGGGCGACTGATGTAATGTCTTTACCCTAAGTTTGGTTAAGTTTGCTGTATTGAGATGTATTTAGTGTGATACTATGAGTGCTTGTACAAATAGTTAGTCCCGAATCCAAATCAACATGCATTATTAATAAACCAATCCAAATATTTCATCTTGAGAGAAACACAACTTTACCAACTCGTATCTCTTATAATTATTACATCTTCCATTACAATTTAATTTAATTTAATAGTACTACAACCAAGAATAATACGGAGTAGAAATGGCCACTTTGTACAAATTACAAAACATACATACAACTATACAAGGCATATGATAGACACATTTTTGATTTGAAGGATGGACATACTAAAACTTAGATACGAACAGTGCATTCTTTAGGAAGTCCCTGAGGAAACCTCTGATAATCAGTACAGTAATTATATATCATGAAGTTCTTCTGCACCCATCTCAGTCTCCTCTGGCTAGTAGCATCGAGCTGCTGGTTCATCCAGGGTGCAGCCCGTGTGGAGCCTCGGCACGAAGACTGCCCTTCTGCCCATACACATGCATCAGCATTGAAGTTCCTGAACGAAGCTGTAAATGGAACCTTGGACCAATCTGTTTTCACTCGACCCCCTTGTGTCGCCCAATCCTTCGCGTCCCACAGACTTGCGTATACCCTCATCGGCTGGTTGTTCGGGTATGCTACTCCCATTGAACCCATGTTCTTGAATACTCTTATGGGCGACCCGTCTACTGAAAATCTGATCATTCATTCATACAAATTAAACTTCACATTAGATAACATATTTATTTTAGCTAGGCAGAGGAATAGGATGGAGGGAGGCATATATATATATATATATATATATATATATATATATACATATATATATACACGTACATGATGCTTTGGGGATTCCAGAGGATGGAGTAGGTGTGGAAGGCGGCGGTGGGGTCGAACCAGAGACGAAACTGTTGTTCGTGGCCGCCTTTGCCTTGGCTGTAGATGTTGGTGTGTAGAGTGTAAGGTTGCCCTGTAACATTTCCTAAGAACTCCAAGTCTATTTCGTCGTGTGTAGCTCCTTGTGATGATAACTGCAAGTTCACCAACGCAACATAAATTAATTAGATGTTGTAGTCAAAAATAATTACAAATAGTGTCTCACAACACTTTTTTCATTATTATCTAAGTTTTTCATATTCATCTACTAACCACTCTTTGTCTCATCACAAATCCTCTTCTTTCTTGACTCTCTGTTGGGAAAACTCCCTTGTTATAAATACGGAGTAATTCTCTTAAGTTTACGAACTCCATCATTTGCCTCTCTAATAACTTTGGGATTAATGGAGGCAAATTTGAGCAATATTTTATTTTCTTTCGCCATTATATTAATTACGATATGGGTATTGAAAGCAGCAGAGTGGGTGTGGTTCAAGCCCAAACGGTGTATCTATCTATGTTAAAGCAGCAGCACATTGACCCTTCAAAATATTACTCCTACTCCTAAATGCATGCATGTAATCATGTCATGTAAATAAAACTGAGAAGACCCAACTTATTTAGCACTCAATGGAATAATCTCACTCAACATATTATATAGGCTTACTGTGATTTTTAAATTTAAGACGAGTCTAAATCAATTACACAAATAAATAGTCAAATATATACCGATTAATTATGTCAAATTGGTATTAACTTTTTAAAATGAACAAGTTAAGTCTGATTTTAGTCGCTAATTCGGATTGTAACTAGCTGTAGGTATGACCTAAAGAAGTTAAAGCTCTTCAATCCTCTTTACGATATGCTATCGACCCCAAGCAGCATATGATTATGGTATCTTTATATTCTAGCTACTTCTTTCACTTTATGTGCTGCTAATTTAATAGATTCTCTTAGAAATGTAGCCGTGGTATTGACCGTCTTACATAAAAGTTATTTTGAGACACTAATAAACATATTTGCAAATAATGTGTCACATGTACGTGTCTTAAATTACAAAATTGTAAAATTGTAAAATTGTTGGTAAAGCCATAAATGATGAGGGAAATAATGATGAAGATTTATGAATTTGAAAAGCCAATCACACACCCACTTTTGATTAAACTTTCAAATGGGTTGTCAAGACTTGAAGGCCAAAAATGGGCTCAAGATAGGAAGTTAATCAATCCTGCATTTCATACCAACAAACTCAAGGTATGTACGTACTGCTCGGAACCACAGTTACTCTCACACTTTGATCGACTAAGTAGCATTTACGTACTTTTTCACTTACGGGGGGTCGGTATTTGTTTGATGAATGTTGTTGTATGTATGTAGCACATGTTATCAGCCTTTGAAGTAAGTTTGATAGATGAATGGGAGAAAAAAGCGGTGCATAGAACACATAAGAGACTTGTGGAGACGGAAATAGAAGTCGAGAAAAGAGAAAAGAAAGGCCGTAACTAGACGATGTGCGTCTAGGTTATGTGAAAATTAACGGTTTCAAGTCTCTAAGCCTCGTCTTGTTTCACTGTTTTCTCTAAACAAACATCACAGTGAGAAAATTTTCCGAAGTTACATGTTTCTGATTTTTGTAAGAATCTCTCCGAGATTTATCATAAAATTTTGCCTGAAACTGATCTTTTGGTGCTTGGTTCAACCTTTCTATATGAGTTCCTGTTTTTATCTTGTTACAGAGAGTGTTGGTGAAAGAGTCAAAACTACATCTGGCTGAAAAGGAACTAAAGAAGATAAAGGAACCGCTCAAGAATGCTGAAAATACCAAACCTGATTTTTACAAAGGGTATTGTCCGCTTGAGGGAATTTTTTTCACCTGGGAGGCTACAATTCTACAACACCAACTGCTCTGCAGGAGCTGGAATCCATCCACAAGGTAAGAATATGCTCATGATTCAATTTTATATACTTCATGGAAGATTTTGTATGCAACACCAACTGCTCTGTTTATGTCTTCTCCTCATCTGATAATTCACATTTAATTACTACTCCGTAGTAATTGTTTTACTTGCTGTTTCAATATCTACTTCATAATCATTTTTACGCCTTTTCTTTTTCATTCCTTTACTTCATATGGAGTATTGTCTATTTTACACAACTAGTCATATTAATGAACCTCAAATCAATTTAGAAATAAAACTTAGTTGTTAGTTGTCGATGTTTGTGACTATTTTGGACAACTAATCATATTAATCGACCTCAAGTAATTTCGGAAATAAAACCTAGTTGTTAGTTTTTAGCTGTCGTTGTTTGTGACAGAGGCTTCCTAAACGTTTTACTAACATGTGTGCATTTGGTTGAAGGTCTTGGAGCTGTATGTATGGCTAAGTTATCGCTTCGACGATTCATTCCCAGATCGTGAACTAGCAGCATCACAGAAGTCTATATGTAACATGTAGTAACCAATTTCATATCTCGTATTTTTTTCCTCGATTATATTCATGGATGTACAGCTGTGACTTGTGATATCGGTTTTGATTGAATAGTTTCTTCAGCAGCACCGTTAGGATGAGCAGCCTAACTTTACGAGAGTTCTAGACATGTCTTGTGGCTGTAATTAATTATTTTGTTATTAATATAATAATTATTGTGAAAGTGGCGTGCCTATTTCGTATTTATTTTTGTAATTTAGCAGCTCAATAGACATAGGGCGTACAAAATAACCCATGTCTATACTATGACAATAAACATAGGGCAGACAAATAATCCATGTCTATAATTATAAATAGACATAGGGCGTACAAAAAACCCATCTCTATTATTTTTATAGACATGGGTTAATCTGCAAACCTATGTCTAATATAGAAATAGACATGGGTTATTAGAAAAACCTATGTCTATGTTTTAGATAGACATAGGTCGTACAACCTATGTCTAAGTATTTGACAATAGATGTCACTCAACTTAACATGGGTCGCAAAACCCATGTCTATTAGTGAAAACGACCCATGTCTATTTGATGTTTTGTAGTAGTGTGAGTAGTGGGGGATCATCCGATGATAGTGCAAATCTTGCAAAAACAATTTACACAGCATGACTGATCCACAGGTATTTTATTTCTTTAATATGCCTTTCTTATTTTTCCGACCTTATTTATGGTTCATTGTATGGTCTCTTCAATTTTCCTTATCATATTTTTTTACCATTGCAGAACATTCTAGAACACAAAAAGAGAGACGACGAAATTGATGGATGAGAAAATCGGCTCACTTATAGATTTTTTTGGGACGAAGACATACATACCTTTTAGAATAATAATTGTCTAAGATTATTTTGATGCTACTTTCGATTGCGAAATATAAGATTGGATATTACTCTAAGTGTTCCTCTTACAAAATTTCATTTGATTGCGGGATTTATAATAATTGCAGATTATTCTAATTAAGTGTTTGTTTTATGAACTTTTATTAATTTTATATGGCTCTTGTTATAATTATTAACAATAGCAAGGAGTAAGGTGTTGGATTGAAACATACGGAGTATTAGTAAAATGTTCTTTTTGATCACATTGTCGATGCTTCTATGATGTCAAACTGTCGATAATTAAATTTTATATTATTATTTTGTGACGCTTTTAGAAGTAGAAAGTCGGCGCTGAGAAAAAAATTTGGCCAGGAAAAAACAAACCTTGACATATAAAAGCGTCGAGGTTGCATATTTTAGTGTTCATGTGGTGACGCAGTAAAGCGTCATGAATAAAATATTCAACGTTTTAAAGCGTCTCAAATGACAACACAAAAAAGCGTCGAGAATTCCTGACACCCAAAATCTCCACGCTTTTCAAAAGCGTCGAGAATTAAATTTGCGTCACTTTAAAGCGTCGAAAACCTACCTTTTAAGCGTCAAGAAACCAAGTGTTTTGTAGTAGTGTAAAGAAGTATGAGAATTTTGGTAGTTTCGAACTTTGCTATTATCTTATGGACTTAGGTGATCTTACCTCGTGGATTTAGGTGGTGGTGGTGAAATTGTATACTTTGAAATTTGAGGAATTAGGTGATTATGGATTTTGAGGATTTAGAAATGTGAGATATCTTTAAGTTTGTGTTTAATTTGACGGATTTTGAATATATGGAGTAAATGATTTATTTTGGAAATATATGAAGAATTTTGGTGGATTTTGGATATATGGAGTGAGCGGGTCATTTTGAAGATTCGTGAGTAATGTGAGACTTTATTTTCGAGGATGACTTTAAACTTCGAGGACGAAGTTTTGTTTTAAGGAGGGAAGTCTTTAACACCCCGTTCTTTTTCGAGTCATTTATAAGGTGTTGCTTTTCTTTTTTATTTAAATCGGGTTTTTAAGTTGGAAAAATATTTTCGATGTCGTTATAAAAATTAAAGTATTTTGGGTCTTTATAAAGTAGAACGGTTTTTGACTTTTAAAAGTGGAATGATATTTTATCAACTAACTCGGTATTGGGTTGGAATTTGGGTCAAACACAAATATATATAAAAAAAGGAAAAAAGAAAAGAAAAGAAAAGAAAACACCTAAACTACTTAAACACTTAAACCTACGTACCATCCCACCTCTCCATCCTTTTCTTTACTTTAACTTCTTCCTTCCTCTGCCGCACCACCTATTCACCTCTGCCGCACCACCTATTCACCTCTGTTCCTCGATTTTCGATCAATCAACACGTTTTTACGCCATTTTCATCAAAATTGTAAGTACTTTAATAAATCAATCTCCTTATTTCTTAACTATAAATTTTGGGAGAATTCATGTCTAAATATATTAAGTCTCGATTCTTTCTTTCTAAAAAACGTGGTCTCAGTGTTCTATTACCATCGTCGCTGTCGGGATGTGTGAGTCCTTATTAAATTGAATTATGGATCAGTGTGAGTCAATTTGTATAGACATGTCTTCTTGTTAAATTCCTAAATTTGCCTATATTGTCAAGTTATAGTCTGTGTTTAAGGCGTAAGATAAAGTTGTGGTTCATTGGAATGGAATATCATGTGCATTGTGTTTCTGGGTAAAGGGGTGGGCAAGGTGCGATGCAATCTTATTTGGAGTGTGCAGTAGTTGGTATGACTCTTGTTTTAGCACCAAAATAGTATATAGGTGATGTTAATGCTTAGTATTTTACAACTGTATAACCTTTGGTCGTGGTTGTTTAAAAGTTAATTGGGGATGTTTAGTGTTTCGTACTTAAGTCAGAAAGATGAGAGCGTCTTGAGAAAGCCCTATCTTGATGGAAGTGTACATTGAGTTAATACGGTCTTGATATTAGTTAGTTGGAAGTTTAAGTTATTGAACTATTTATATTATTTGTAGCTTGTGGGTTCGAAGAGAAAGAGTATTTTGATTAACCTTAGCCTGCCTTGACCAGCTTGAGAGGTAAGGACGTTTTAACCTTTTCACCTTTAAATAAAGAGCATGTTTGGTTTAAATTATATTTTTGAAACAGTTTTATAATTATTTTGTCAATGGTGAATTTTTATCATACTCTTGTGATATTTTCGGTATTGGAACTTTGTGACACAAGTCACAGATTGGTATGGTTTTGGTACAATTTTGGTGGTTATAACAGACTCTGGGAGCTCTGTTGGTCTATGAGGTTAAGGTGCGTCTGAGACGTCCCTGGGATTTCGTCCCGAAACTGAACTCCTGGCCCGAGTTGTATTAAGTGGGGCTTTCCGGCCCCCACTTGCTAGGTAGTTAGACTTCCTCCTTTGGCAGCCTCATCCTACTGACTGCCCAACTGTGAGTAGTGCGCACTATAGTAAGTCTAGCTAAGCATAGGTGATACCTCTAGATCGTGCAAAAGGGTAGGACCTTGGCACACAGGTGGTGACAATATATTTTGGTTGATTTTGGTTTTGACTACCGTTTTACAGTACTTTTGGTTTGGTATTGAGACAATAATATTTAACTCTAATTTCAGTTTACTACAAGTTATAATTATTGTTTTACATTTTCAATATAATATATTTTACTCAGCTTTGCTGACGTCCTTTTGTTTTGGGTCGTTCCCCCGCTGGAACCTGTACCTATTTGTGTATTGGGTACAGTTGATAGGTACAATTAATGTGCTGCATGGGTGCATTTGGTTAGGGATGCTGAGCGAGGAAGGATTTTATTATTTAAGATTTACCTCCAAACTATTTATATTTATGTTGAATTTTGGGTTGAAGTTGTTTTAAACCGTTTTGAATTTTGTGGGACTTAAGTCTTCCGCTGCAACATTTTCATTTAATTATTTATTGGATTATTATTTCTTTTTAAATTTTTACACTATTCTTTTGCCTTGCATTTGGCCTTATGAGCTAAATGCGGAGTAACGACTTTAAATTTTCCTATTTTATTCTTCTATTTTGGCTGCAAAAATTTAGGGCTGTTACAGCCTCCGCGACTTTAGGATCTCAGACCTCCTTCCGTCGAATGGAGAACCTCCAAAGAACCTCCCCCAATGCGTCCCGACACACTCCTCCCATCCCTACTCCCATACCCACCTTTGATCCCGCGTTGACATTAATTTTAACCTTCCCCACCTCCGGTGCTGTCCAATTTACCCGAATCCTGTCCTCCCCTTCCCCTAGCGGCAGCCCCCCGTGTCCTCTTCTTCCTCCAACTCGGCCATCTCCAACATAATATCCTTTATTCATCGAACAACATTCTCCCTCTGGGCAATTTCGTTATTGAAAATAAGTGTGTTCCTCGCTTCCCAAATAGCCCAACATGTTGTCATGAATAAACCATGACTCTCCTCTCCTATCATCTTCCACCTAGCCTCAATCCAATACCAAACACTTAATCCCACCTCACTATCTTCTCCTCCAACCCCACTTCCTCCTAAACCGAGCAAGCAAAATCACAATCACGAAATAAATGAAGACTTGACTCAAAAGTAGACCGACACAAATGACATTGGACTTCTTCCAACCCGACTCGAGAGGAGACATTTACTTTGATTGCAATAGCATCGCCGCACAGCTGCCAAAAGAAAAGCTTGATTCGAGGCCAAACCCTGACTTTCCAGAATTTTTTCCAAAGCCACGTGTCTTTCGCCCTATCCGAGCACTCCTCCACCCGAGCATCCTCACCTTACAGAAGCCGATAAGCTGTCTTCACCGAATAATTTCTGTCATTCTCCGGCCCCCTAAACCATGAGTCAGTAGCGTTATGATCACTAAGCCTGATACTCAAAATAATATCAGCCTCAAAAGGAAGGAAAATAGACCTAATCTTAACTTCATCCCATCTCCTCTCCTCACCCGGCCTCAGCCATCAATTCAGCCACTCTCATCCCGCGACGGGACATTGGACACGGTATAATAGCCCTTCCTCCATGATTCCCGATAACCCAAGCATCCCCCCACACAACAGTATTCAGTCTGTTTCCAATTCGCCGTCGAAGATCATTCATCAAGGCAGACCTTGCTTCCATGATCCCAAGCCAACTATAACTCGGGTTCGAGCCCAACACCGCATCTAAAAAACTCCCTCCCTCGTAATATTTAATTCGTATAAGCCGAGCCCACAACGCATTCGGGGCGGTAGTGAGGCGCCACGCCTGTTTCCCAAGGAAGGCAAGATTACTCTTCTGCAAATCTCGAAACCCAATCCCCCCTTGAACCTTAGACTGACACAACCGCTTCCATGAAATCCAAGATATTCGTCGTTTTGAGTCAAGGTGCCCTCACCAGAACTTCAAAATTAAAGAATTAAGCTCAGTATAGAAATGGGTCGGAATTTTAAATACAATCATCACATAGGCCAGGAGTGAATTGGCCACTGCCTTATAAGAACCTCCCGACCTGCCTTAGACAAAATTTTCCCACGCCATGAACTCAATCTTTTAATTAGCTTGTTACGGATAATATCTGTTAAAGCCTTCCTCGACCTACCCACAACAGTTGGTAACCCCAGATATTTTTCCTGAAACTCGACACCCACCCCAAACGAAAGCTTTTATTTTAAAAGGAACATTGCATCGGAATATCCCACACAACTAGAGAGCACATACACGACGTTACGCAAACCAAACGCGAGCGTCGGAATTGCGTCGGATAAACCGACACTAAACCAAATCTCTCGTTGCCAACTGCGTCGGATAATCCGATGCAATATCCAACTTTCGTCGACATTGCGTCGGATTATCCGACGCAGAGGCCAACCAGTCAACGCCCTTTGCGTCGGATTATCCGACGCAACATCGACAAAAGTTGGATATTGTGTCGGATTATCCGATGCAAAGTACGTTGACTGGGGGGTTTGACCCTCGAGAGCCGCGTTGGATTATCCGACGCTATGGTGACGCTAAGACTTTTGCGTCGGAATTGTCGACGCAAAAAAGCCTATTTGCGTCAAAAAATCACGGCGGGCTTTTGCGTCTGCTAGTCCGACGCAAGTACAAATTTGCATTGGATGTTCCTTCTTTGCGTCATCCAAATCCGCCGCAAAATGAGTTCGATTTTTGTAGTGTACATTCGTTAAATAAAAAACTTAATCAAACTATGTCATTACAATAAATAAGATGATCACATTATATTAGTAATCAAACTTAATTTCAGCTGAATTTATAGTCTTAAGAGCTCATTTTAAAAAACTCAAAGAACACACGATTGCTCTTATTTATAATATTAAATTTCATCACCTTATTGTAATTTTTCGATGTGGAAATAATTTTACGTTTGTAGTCTTATTAAGATATTTTTTAAGACTCGAAAGTTTTTTGATTGATATCTAAGAACGAATGAATTTTATGATTGAAATCTTAGAAAGAAAGATTACTCTTATTTATAATATAAGATTCTATTGTCTCATCATAATTTATCGATGTAGGATAATTTACTCAAGGTTTATAGTTTTAAGATCTGCTTTTAAGACCTAGAAAAACGCCCGATTACTTTTATTTATAGTATAGAATCATCACCTTATTTTAATTTTTTCGATGTGGGATAATTTTAAGTTTGTAGTATTTTTTTAAAAAAATTTAAGACTCAAAAGATTGTTGATTGATATTTAAAACCAAAAGATTACTCATTTAAGATATAGAATTCCATCATCTCATCATAATTTTTCGATATGGTATAATTTACTTAATTAAGTTTATAGTTTTAAAAGCTATTTTTAAGACTTAAAACAGAGTTTGTTTTTATATCTAAGTTAAAAGAACAAACAATTACTCTTTATTTATATAATCGAATTTGATCATCTTTGTAACACCCCGGCCCAATCCCAGGACTAGAAATGTTAGTCGCGGTAGCTCGCCAGGCTTTGTACTAGTCCCACAGACTAACACGAGTCCTTTCCAGCGCACTTTGTCCTCACTCATGCGCATCCTAGAAACCTTCCCAGGAGGTCACCCATCCTAAGATTGCTCTCAGCCAAGCACGCTTAACCGCGAAGTTCTTTTGCATGGATGACCAGAAAAGAAAGTGCACTTTGTTGATATGAGTACTACTTAAAATCCCTTTAAGCAAAGCTCATAAATAGGACATCTTCAATCAATGTGGGGTGTTTCAATCTTATTATATATTTTGGATGAATGACTACTCTATTTATATAATAAAAAAAATTCACCTTTTTATAATTTTTCGATGTGGGATAATTTTAATTAAGTTAATTTAAGTTTAGTTATAGTCTAATTAAGAACTTTTATTTATACACGAATGATTACACTTATTTATAATATATAGAATTTCATCAATGCATCTTAATTTTTTGATGCGGGATGATTATACTTTAATTGTAGAGTCTTAGTCTTAGGATTTTTTTTTAATCTCAAAAGATTGTTGGTTAATATCTAATAACAAAAGATTACATTGAATTCTATCACCTCATTATAAATTTTCGATATGTGCTAATCTAATTTAACTTTATTTGTAGTCTTATTAAGAACATTTTTTAAGACTAAAAAGTTTTTTTGTTGATATCTAAGGACGAATAATTAGTCTTATTTATAATACAGAATCTCATCACCTCATCATAATTTGGAGAAATGGTTACTTTTATTTATATAATAGAATTTCATCGTATTATCATACTCTCCTCGTTCACTATTTTTTTCTCCATTACCTTAATATTTGTGAGTCGTTCACTATTTTTTTTCTCCATTACCTTAATATTTGTGAGAGGTATGTATATTTAATAAAATGAGGCAAAAAATAGTGACCGAAGGGAGTATAATTTTTTGATGTAGGATAATTTACTTAAGTTTATAGCCTTAAGAGTGTTTTAAGACTTAAAAGAGAGGAGTATAATTTTTCAATGTGGGATAATTTACTTAGTCTTAAGAGTTTTTTAAGACTCAAAAGATTTTGATTGATATCTAAGAACAAATAATTAGTCTTATTTATAATATAGAAATCCATCACCTTATTATAATAATTTGTCGATGTGGGATAATTTATCTAAAATTTGTAGTCTTATTAATAATATAGAATCATCACCGTAACTTATTTTAATTGTTTCGATGTGGGATAATTTTAAGTTTGTAGTCTTATTAAGGCCTTTTTGAAACTCAAAAGTTTTTTAAAAACAAATAAAAAAAAGACTACAAATTCATGACCCCATCAATCATCATAATTTAAAAAAACAATGATATAGAATTCCATAATAAGTTTTCAAAAAAACAAAAGTTTCTTTGTTGGTTGATATTTAAAAACAATGATTACTCTTCATTTACTAAAAATTCATAACCTCATCATAATTTTTCAATGAAGAAGAATTGCTTAAGTTGGTTGATGTCTAAGGAATTTTTTTATTAGTTTCATTTATAATATAAAATTTCATCACCCTATTATAATTTTTTATTTAAGTGTATAATCAAAACAACTTTTTTAAGACTCAAAAGATTTATGTTTGACAAAACTTTATAATTTTTCGAATGTGGGATAGTTTTAGTTAAGTTTATAGTCTTAATATTTATTTTAAGAATCAAAAGATTTTTGGTTAATATCTAAGAGCACATGATTACTACGGAGTATTATTTATAATATAAAGTTTCATCACCGTATTATAATTTTTCGATGTGAGATTATTTTTACTTAAGTTTTTAGTCTTGTTAAGAGACTTTTTAAGACTTAAAAGTTTTTTTGATTGATATTTAAGAACGAAGAATTAGTCTTATTTATATTATAGAATTCATCAACTTATTATAAATTTTCGATGTGAGATAATTTATTTAAGTTTATAATCTTCCATCAGCTCTTTTTAAGAAAATTTAAAACATATATCACTATTTTTGTTTAAAATATATAATTTCATCACCTCTTTACAATTTTTCAAATGCAGAATGATTTTAAATTTGTAGTCTTATGTATTGAAAGTTTTTTTAAGACTCAAAATTTTTTTGGTTGATATTTAAAATCGAATGATTACTAATATTTATAATATAGAATTTCATCACCTCATAATTTTTCGATGTGAGATAATTTAAAAGTTTTCTTGGTCAATATTTAAAATTGAATGATTACACTTATTTATAATATAAAATTTCATCACCTCATCATAATTTTTTGATATAATATAAAATTACATCACCTCATCATAGATAATTAATTGAGGTTTAAGTTTTAAGAACTCTTTTCGAGATTCAAAAGAATTTTGGTAGATATTGAAGAACGAATGATTATTCTTATTTATAATATAGAATTTCATCATCATATTATAATTTGTCGATGTGGGATAATTTTACAACTGTTATACGTGATAAATTCATCACTGTGAAACGAATAATATGAAATTTATACTCTAATGAAAACATTTTTTCACCACGAATCTAATTATTTCATTTTTATAATTTATTTTACGATAAAGTTTTAAAAAAAATGAACTCTAAAGGTTTTTTTAACTCAGAATTGTAATACATCACATTAATATAATAAATTAAATATATATTATAGTAATTAAAATATGAGAAATTCTCACTTGTACCCCTCTAGTTTTCCATTTTCTCACTTGTACCCTCTCTTTTTGCAGAAAAAACTTTGACTGACAATAACTCTCGGCTACAATTTTGAAAAATGGTAAATCTTTTTTCCATATTGTATGTTTTTACGAAATCTTAAGTTTGAAAAAAAATGTCATTTTTTGAACTTTTACCCGGGAGTTTTACCGGTCAAAGTTTATTTTGTCAAAATACTTTGACCGATCATAAGTCCCAATTACGAATTCAAAAAATAATGATATATATATATATATAGAGAGAGAGAGAGAGAGAGAGTAAGGCTCTTATGAGTCCTTTACTCTTTGTGAGTCCCTAAGTCCTCATCTCATCCATTGGATGAGATGAGAATGGATGGACAAGATGCATCCATTAAAAAAAAAAAAATTACGTTCCTAAAATAGCTCCCATGAATTTAGGAAACAATAACTCCCTATCACATTCATTCATCATTCACATTCATTCATCATATCACGTTCATTCAAACACAAAAAAAACTCTTTCTTCATTCACGCTCAATCATCGATTTTGTACTCGGAATTCTGTTACAATGGATTCAATGACCGCATCATCGTCTTCAACGGTTGATAAGCAACTGATCGAGTATAACAATGGTGATTTTCAGTATTTCATTCACGTTTTGATTCAATTTTTATTCATGGATTTCGATGGTCATATTGCTTTCAATGTGCGTTTTAATATCAATGGTTTATCGCGTCAAATTGTGTTTTTTTTACGTCGATTTTCATGTTTATAGTGCTTTCATTGTCATTTCGTATCACAGTTTCGTATCAATTTGCGTTTTATTTTTGATGTCATTGCGTTTTGATATCACAGTTTCGTATCAATGGTTATTTGCTCTCTCGATCTTTATAGATTATAGGGCTTTTTATACTTTTTATTCAGATTTTCCATGATATCCATTGATACTATTGTTTTGATTTCAATTAACGCATAAACGTCGTTGAAGTAACATGCCTTCTGCATTAAAGTAACACTTACTTGCAATTACAGTAACACAAATGAACGTTCAGAAAAAGGATTTTGATGATGTTAGAGTAACGTATTGTACACGTTAGAGTAACACCACTTATGAATTATAGTAACACATTATTTGCATGGGTGTAACGCTGTTTGATTTTGTGCAGGTGGTTTTGCCAAAAATGCGAACGCACATGACAACACTGGAAAAGGTAGAATTTGATTCATTTGATCAATCATGGATTAATAACAATGGTTCATTGATATTATTGTTTCACTGATATTATTGTTTGCTTTATGTTGAAGCAGTCATGGCGTTGAAGTAACACAAGTTATGAATTACAGTAATATCTAATTCTAATTAGAGTAACACAAACACGTAACTAAAAAGGGTTTTTGGCGCTGACGTTGGAGTAACATCCTTTAAGGGTTAAAGTAACACAACTTATGAGTTGAAGTAACACTTATGTCCATGGGCGTGACATTTTTTAATTTCTTGCACGAAGCATTGGCAAAGAACCGAATGCACAGGAATGGTGCAGAGATGTGGGTGAGGTTTTCACTCCGTACATGGAGCAAGTATTCGGAACAATTGATGAGGCAGTGGAATTTTACAAAATCTACGCTGGCTTGCGGATTTGATGTGAGAAAGTATACTAAGCCAACCAAACGAAACTGTCCAAATCCGTACGCAGCACGACCGCCTAAACAGCCTACTAAGCCAACCAATGATGAGGATGACGAGGATGAAGTAGATGAAGACATCGAAGGAGAGGAAACTGAAGAAGACACTGAGGAAGACGAGGAGGATGAACAAGTGTTTTGAGAATACTCGTGTTTTTTTGTCATTATAAGAATTTTTTCTTTTTTTCTGGTTTACACGAAAAACTAATTTTGTACAATTTTTTTTACACATAGCGCTGTGTTACGGTGCATTTAACACTATATTTATTTAATACATGTGTTTTTTGTTAGAGTAACATCTCATGTGTGTCAGAGTAACACTATTCGTTTGTTACAGTAACGGAAACAATGCATTGAAGTAACTGAAGACAACAACGTTGTTTAGACAAAATCATTGCCAAAGTAACTGGGGATAACTTGGATTGGTTCCATTCATTGACAAAGTACCAACATTTGTTCTTCAAAAAACAATATATAATGCGTCAGAGGAATTAATTGCAATATCGTTGTACAAACACCATTAATAACTTAAAGTAACATAAATTGTTCATTAAAGTAACATTTACAATGCTTCGGTGTAACACACAGATTGTGAGACCAAAGAAAATTGGGTTAACTTCAGTAATCCCCATAGTAACACCAGCAGTAAATTAGAGTAACAGGTACAACTAGTTAGTGTAACAGAGTTTAACAGGTTCAATGCATTGGTGATAGTCAAAATACCAATGTAATTAGACAGGTAACTAAAGAATACAAACCATTAATTCGTAGTTAGAAAAGAGATGACATGATTCAGTAAACACGTTATTTTTTTCGGCCCTTTGTTGGCTTGCTCTTGAGAGCGTCGATGATCTTTTGTCTAGCGTCCGCATACTTGTCTACGTTTTCCAACAATCGCGATCGCACCTTGTTCATTATGTTTGCTAAAGTTAGAAAGCTGCTTCAATATAACCTTACTCGAGTTGAAGGTGAGCGATTGAGTTGAGTTGAGCGATTGAGTTGAGTTGTGCGATTGAGTGCTCGGGTGTGCTTGAGTTTAGTGAAAAAATTGAATGAGATGAGAGATGATGAAGGTGAAGGGTTTTTTTGTGTTAGGCGGGTGTTTGAATGAAAAAAAATGAATGAGATGAGAGAGAAGAAGATATCAGTTGGCAGTAATTTAGGGAGGAGAGAGAATTTTCTCATATTATTTCCAAAATATGGTAGTTACTACCTTAATTACTACATGCAATCTCAACCATTCATCCTCTTTAGATCAATGGCTAAGAATAGGACTCATGGACTCGAATAAAAAAAGGGACTCACTTGATCCTCACTCTATATATATATATGTGTGTGTGTGTGTGTGTGTGTGTGTATGTATGTATATATGTATGTATATATTTATATATTTATATATATGTGTGTGTGTGTGTGTGTGTGTGTGTGTGTATGTATGTATGTATATATGTATGTATATGTATATATGTATATATATATATTTATATAGAAGTGGGATCAGGTGAGTCCACTTATATATGTTGAGTCCGTGAGTCCCCATCTTAGCCCTTGATTCAAGGTTAAATTAATGGACAAGATTTGATCTCATAATTAAGGAAATAACTAACAAATTTGGTAAATATATCATTTTTCTCTCTCCTCCTTAATTATCTCAATGCAAATCTTTTCTCTCTCTTATCAATCTTTTTAAATGTCTTTTTCTCTCAAACAACAAGTTTTTTCAAAATTAAGTTTTTTTCATTTTCACCAAAAAATCATCATTTTCCTACTGCCATTGTACGTATGTTACTATGTTACTATGTTATTGCCATAATCCATAAAATATGTTACTTTAACTCATATAACGTGTTACTTTAATTCATGAACTGTGTTACTTTAACTCATAAAATCTGTTACGTTGTTTAATATATTCTCTTGCAAAAACTATTACTTTAACTCATACAATGTGTTACTCTAATTCATGAACTGTGTTACTTTAACTCATAAAATATGTTACGTTGCATAGTCTCTTGAAAAAACTGTTACTCTAACTCATACAATGTGTTACTTTAATTCATGAACTGTGTTACTTTAACTCATAAAATCAGTTACGTTGCATATTAGTCTCTTGCAAAAACAGGAGTTCCAATTAACAAAAAGAACAATGTTTGTTTTTATTAAGATACTCCAAAACAAAAAGTGGTACAAGATTCCAACTAAATCAACTCCATTACAATTCCAATGTTTCACATTTGTTACTCATAATGTCCTACTTATAATTATGCTTCTTCTTCATCCTTCTCGTTCTCTCCGTTTTCTTCTTTTTCATCTTCTTCATCATCATCTCAGAAGCTTTGATTTAATCTCACCACAGCACAATGGAGGAAACTCTCACCCACATCCCTACATCATTCATGTGGATTAAAGTAACAGATAACAAGAGTTAAAGTAACAGATGAAGTGCATTGAAGTAACATTGAATTAAATTAACTGAGTATGCTTATACACCAGGTATAGAGTAACAGAGGTCAGACATTAAAGTAACAGATAGTATGAATTAAAGTAACAGATAATGTTCTTTAAAATAACACCAGATATAAGTTAGTGTAAAAAATTCATATAATGATAAAAAATGATAGTATGACACAGTATCTTACTCTTTGATATTGTTTTCTATTTTGAAGTCATCACTTTCCATAATTATAGGAAGTAGTATTTTTTTTTCTTTTTTTTATATGGCGTTACTCTTTGATATTGTTTCCTATTTTGGTGGCAATCACGTCCCATTATTATAGGAAACAATATCTTTTTTTTTATTATTTTTTTAATATGGCAGTTTCCTAAATTCTTAGGACACTACAATGCACTACAATAACAGATGAAAAACACTAAAGTAACAACTGGAGTGTATTAAAGTAACACGACATATAAAGTAACAGATGGTAGACATTAAAGTAACAGATACTCTACACTAAAGTAATACTAAAGTAACAACTGGAGTGTATTAAAGTAACACGACATATAAAGTAACAGATGGTAGACATTAAAGTAACAGATGCTCTACACTAAAGTAACGCAGTATATGAACTACAATAACTCAATATATTGTAAACGTAAAAACTAATAATTGAGTAGCATCTTAATGACTTCCATGGCGATTCCAGTATAAATTACAAAACATATATACTCACCGTTTGTGTGTTTTACGATTTGCATATGAATCTATGATGAATAACACGACCATGAAAACAATATCAACATGAAAATTGACGCAAAACATGAACACAAATTGACGCAAATTAATCAAGATAATGAATAAAAATTGACGCAAAACATGAAAGCAATATCGAAACTCACCATTGTTATACTCGATGAATTGTTTATCAACCGTTAATGAAGATGTCACGATCATTGAATTCATAGTAACGGAATTTCGAGCACATATTTGATTGAATGAATGAATGTGATGATCGATGAGAGCGTTTTTTTTTAAGGTTTTGATGAACCTGTGAATGAACGTGAATGAATGAATGAATGAGGAATGATTGTGATTATGAGAGTTATTGTTTCCTAAAATCATGGGAGTTATTTTAGGATACTAAATCTTCCTCTCTTTTTTTTCTTTTTTTTTTAAATACAAAATATTAGGATGCATCTTGTCCATCCATCCTCATCCCATCCAACGGATGGGATGAGGACTTAGGGACTCAACATATATAAGGGGACTCATTAGAACCCACCTCTATTTATATATATGTATGTATATATTAATATTTATGTATATATGTATGTATATATTAATATTTATATATATATATATATATATATATATATATATATATTAATATATAGATAGATTAATGGGTATGATTTGTTTTGTTAATTAAGGAAATAACTAACTGATCTTGGTAAATATATCAATTCTCTCTCCCCTCCTTAATTATCTCAACACAAATTTTCTCTCTTCTATCAAATTTGTAACTGCCTCTTTCTCTCACACAACAAATTTATTTAAAATTAAGTTATTTTTTTCATCTTCAGCAAAAAATCATCCGTTCCCAACTGCCATTGTACGTATGTTACTATGTTATTGCCATAACCCATAAACTATGTTACTGTAAGTCATACGATGTGTTACTCTAATTCATGAACTGTGTTACTTTAACTCATAAAATCTGTTACGTTGCATAGTCTCTTGCAAAAACTGTTACTCTAACTCATACAATGTGTTACTTTAACTCATAAAATCTGTTACGTTGCATAATAGTCTCTTGCAAAAACAGAAGTTCCAATTAACCAAAAGAATAATGTTTGTTTTTATTAAGATACTCCAAAACAAAAAGTGGTACAGGATTCCAACTAAATCAACTCCATTACAATTCAAATGTTTCACACTTGTTACTCATAATCGGTGTTACTGTAACTCATTAAGTATGTTACTCTAACGAATAATGTAGGTGATGGGAGGGATTTGCCGTGGATCCCCACCAACAAATAATATCCAACTAATCCTAACTGGTTAGAAAGGGTAAGTCGGGTCGAGTCTACGGGGACGGTAAAGAGGGTTTAGACCAAGTTCCACCTAAAGACTTGACTAAGTCTCGCAGCTAAGCTAAACTAGAATGATAAGAAGGGAAGGAAATATGACTAAAAATAAGCTAAGAAGGAGTTAAGAAGGAGAAATCAAATAAGGAAAGAGTAGGGTTAGGTCGGGTTCATAAGTGTAGTGGGATGGTTGGGTAATCGAGGGTGTAGGTTTCACCTAGTCACTAAGGTCGGTCCGCGCTCTCGCGTCAAAGCCAATGTCCGCACTCTCGTGTCTAAGACAAAACTCGAATACTCATGCAAGATATTACCCAATACACAAGGATTCAACCACAAATCAATCACCCAATGAGAAGAATAAAACAAGCAAGAGGAGCATTTGCAACTACTACTCTAACAAGCATTTCATCAAACACATAGTGTGCACAATGAGTGACTAGTAACAAAGATTTGACCTTTACCCCCAATCAACCCTAATCACCCATAATCAACATATAATCCCCCTACTAACCCCACAAAATTCTACTCACACATAGTAAAACTAATACTAACACTATCAAGAGGAAACAACACAAATAACAAAACATCCATTATGAAACTAGCAAGAACAAGAACAATAAGAAAAGATTGAAACTTGAAAGATTAAACAAGGATTAAGAGTAAAGAGAATAAGAAGATTATACCTACTAACAAGAGAATGAAAAGATAAGAACTTGAATTAATGAGAAAAACCCAAAACAATCTCCCAAGGTTGTCAATCTTGGATGAATCTTGAAGAATTCCCTTGATACAAGACTAATTACTAAGATTAACGATAAACTAAAGACTAATCTACACTAATCTAAGCTAATCTAGTCTAAAGTAGTCTAGGGTTTAGTGGGTAATGAGGAACATAACATAAGATTACTAGAGGGGGGGGGGGTATATATAGGGTTACAATGGATAAGGAGAAGAAAAGAAGCGAAGCGGAGCTGCAGGTGGCTCATCTCGGCCGAGATGAGATGGTCTCGCCCGAGACGGGACTCATCTCGGCTGAGACGAGATGGTCTCGCCCGAGACGGCCCATACAACAGCCTGTTGAAACGCGCACTCCTTCCCGGCCGAGAACACCGATCGAGAAGGCACTTGTTCTCGGCCGGGAAGGCTCCTGTAGGCCTCCAATATGATCTCTAAGGTCCCTCCTTGCTTCTCATGGGCTTCTCATCGATTCTCGGGGCTCGGGAATGGGTCCCAAGGTCTCGGGATCGAATCCAAGGCACCGAGTGATCGTTCCTTTTCTTCGTTGGCTCCAAAAGTGTAGGAAACGAGTCGGAATCGTTCCAATTCTCCATGAATGGTCTTGGGAACCTAAGACGAACTAGAAGAAGCATAAGTAGCTCAGAAACCTCTCCAAAGAGCGATTTCACAAGAGAAATGGGACCAATACACAAGAAATTAGGCACTACAAACTACACTTATCAACTCCCCCACACCTAACCCTTACTCGCCCTCGAGTAAGCACAAACTAACTACTAAACTAGTCGAGCGGGTATTAGCACACCCTACACCCTTCAACTCACGCGAGTACACCTAGAGAAAAAGTGCACTCCGCAAGGCAAGTGAGGTCTTGCGACAAAACTGTGGATGCAACCGGACACGGAAACACATAAACAAACAAACACACAAACAAACAAATGCCAAACGGTTGCACCCAAGACAAAACAAATACCGCTTCCATCAACAAAGCGGTAAAATAGACACCGGTTAAGGACTCAAGGCAAGTGACAACGTTCCCAAGCTAGCAATACAAACCGAAATGGACCAAACCCTAATAGTATGACGACAAAGTAATTAAAACGTTGGTAACTTACCTAGGTTCCTCCTAACCTTCTAAGAACGTACCACGGGACGATAGGCGGGATGGAAAAAGGATGAACCACGGAGTTAGTCGACACTGTAGGTAAGTGAAGCCCCGCCCCCTTTAGCGATGAGCCAAGAGGGTCGTCCCATGTCCAAAATCGCCCAACTAGTCCAAGTAAAAAGGTGGTCAAGGTTGCAAAATGAGGGAAGACCGACCATTACCGCTATCATCCTTCCTAGGGACTCGGTCCTTTGGTAGGCTCTTCGCAGTAATAGTCGGAAAAAGGCTTATTTTTGAGGGTGAGGGTTCTTTTTGTGAGATGGTTTTCTTTTGGCATTCTTTTCTTTTGCATTTGGCTTTTGAGTTGCTATGCCACTTCTTTTTCTTCTTTTGTATTTTGTTTTTCATTTGTTGTGACTTTTCTTTTTCTTATTTCTTTTCTTTCTTCTTTATTTCTTTTTCTTTCATTTTCTTTCCTTCCTTGGCTTGCCTTTTTGATATGTTTTGTTTTGTAGGCACTTGGAACCAACTAAGACAATTTGCAACTTATTTGTGGAAACGTGTATGAGGTAGGGAAATGGGTAAGTTGGGACGGCGCCTTCCCTTCAAACCCACAAAAAGGGGAGAAACTTGGACTAAGAGACGGGACCCGGCAACCAAGGCCTTTTCACACCATGGGTGGTCAAAATGATCAAAATGCAAATCCCGTAGTAAATTCCTAGTAAGCTAGGTGGACTCAAGGCAAGAAACCAACGAAATCATTGATTTAGGGTCATTCTACTAGACTAAAGTCCAAGACTCGACTCATATTGCTAGGAAGGGAAAGTAAACACTTGCGCACTAGCCTCAAAACCGGGTTTTCGAAAACCTTTTTACACACTAGACACAAACACAAGACACAACAAGGACGAAAGGAAATAAGACACACACAACAAAATCAAATAAAATAAGAGGAAAGGAAACAAACACACAAACACCACCCCGAAACATCCAAACAAGCTACCACAACCACCACAAATTTCAACAAGCTCCACCAGAGCGCACATCAACACAAATCTCATCCAAACTCCACAAGAGACAAAGAGGAAAAGAGATAGAATGACGTTACCGGATGTCTTGAGCTTTTCAAAAATTACGGTGATCAAGGAACCTATAGGAAAAAGGGCAAACACACACACAAAACACAAAAATACGACACAAAGACTCAAAAGAAAAAGACACAAAGACAAATCTTTTTGATTTTTACGAAAATTTCAAATTTTTAGGGGTTTTTTTAAAAGATTTTTTTCGAAAAAACTACGAAAATAAGACTAACTAGGCTAGGATATCGCTCCCCCACACTTAAACCGAGCAATGTCCTCATGCTCGATCGTAGTGTATGGAGCCACTGAAGAAAAAAAAGAGAAACTATGAAAATGAAGTTAAAAATCAACAAGAAAAGCGGAGGAAAGGGTAGAATGTGTCCGGCCGGGGTGTAGTCAAGTCACCATTGGCCGAGACGAGAAAAGATATGGATGGGGGAATAAATAAAAGAAGGAAATAAAAGGAAATGGGAGGGGAGGACTAGGTGTAATCAAGTCACCTAGCCCGGATTCCGCCCGAATCCGACTAAATCCTACAAAAAAAAGGAGTGAAAATCTTGTAAATTTGGATTTTTCAAATGACCCTCGATGTAGTCACGTCATCGAGAGTCGGGAGCAACAATTACCAAGGCCCCGAGGGCCACCATGACACAAATGATAAGGGGAAGGGGAACATGCAAGGGGAGACAAGCAATAAAGACGGAAAAGAAATGAGAGTCGCCTTACCAATCGGTTAGCAACTCACTAACTCCATCGTCTCAATAATGAATATCGGCGCATTTGCTTGTCTTCGTCATTGCTATTCCACTTCCTTCTCAATAAGGCCGCATGGTTGAAGTACAATGGTATAAGAAGGTGGGATTTGATGCGAAACTTGGTGCAAAGGTTCATAAATGAAGTGCAAGGGCGGGATAATAGAGGCAAGGGTGAGCAGGGAGGTTGGGAGGAGGTATAAAGTGGTTGGGTGGGATCAAACGTCGAAGTAGAGGCAAAAAGGAGGAGCAGGGGACCATTACGGTCGGGATGGATGGTCCCGGTCGGGATGACACACCCGTCCCGGTCGGGAAGCTCCCTTCCCGGTCGGGATGACACTCCAGAAAACTCGATTTTCAGCACACTCATCCCGATCGGGATGACATCCTTCCCGGTCGGGATGGCACATCCTTCCCGGTCGGGACGCTCTCTTCCCGGTCGGGATGAGTCTTCTAACTCTTCATTTTCTTGATAGCTTCACCCACAAGGCCACCAATACAAACCCGAATTCCTTGCTCAAAATCCACGCTCTATCAATAACCACTCCTTTCTAAGATTCATCTTCACTTTGCACCTAACAAATGAGCTCAAAACATCATCAAATTCTCTCCCTCACATCGCTCATCAAATTTCCAAATTACAAGAATTTCACAAACACACAAAAATCCTAGAGACAAAATCATAAATAACACAATTACAAACACAAAATTAGAAAGAAGAAATAAAGGGGAATATACAACGTGACGGTTCTTTAGGAACTCCGTCAAACCTAGGATGGTGGACTCTTCATTCCTAGCCATAGCCATCAAGGGCTCGGAGGAGCAAGTCAAACACAAGAGCCACATCAAAATGAGGGCTCACGCTACCGAGCCAAGCTATCCTCCAAAGCCTCCAAGTCGGAAGCAAGAAGTAGTCACCTAAAGACCCAACGTCATACACTACTACAAATGGTTGGATAAGGAACCGTCCTTTAGGTCGACGTCCTATTAAATCAAATAGCGCGGTTCCAAGAAGGTCAAACCATCCTATTTAATTGCAGAACCGTCCTATTAAATTGTTTACAAATAGGACGGTTATGCCTTCAATCGTCCTATTTGTAAACAATTTAATAGGACGGTTCTGCAATTAAATAGGACGGTTTGACCTTCTTGGAACCGCGCTATTTGATTTAATAGGACGTCGACCTAAAGGACGGTTCCTTATCCAACCATCCTCTTTAATCTTATTTGTAGTAGTGATCATCTTTCTTGTTGTCTCCGGGGTCTATCCATCCTACAAGCTTCACCGACCTCTTCCTCCCTAAGCACCGTCTCCAATCACTAGCAAGCTTCAAGTCTTCATCATGAGGCCAAAAAACCGGCTTTGGCCTCATTTCCTCGTTGCACACCCCCATACCTTCCTCAAGTTGTGGTTCCCCATCTTCAAGTCTCGGAACAACACTTGTCCCCACATCATCTTGAAGGAGAGAATTGAAACTTCTACCGGCGGTTTCAATCTCTTCCAAGTCATTGCTTCACTTACTTGCAAGGGGCTCTTGATGTTCTTTTACATTTCCGCACAAGGGCAACTTGAGGTCGTCATTTTCACCCAAAAACTTCACAAATTCCACTAACTCATTCAACCCACTAACCTCCTCCAATTCTTCACCAACATTGCCTTCAACAAGGGTTATTTCCTCATTCGCCTCCTCTTGGATGGACAATTGAGGTTCTTCAAAGCAAGTCTCGCTTCTCGAAGGGGATTCATTAGCGGCTTCGTCATTGGGTTGTTCCCCTTCCCCAAGTGAACATCCCTCATCAAGTTGTGAAGATCGAGTTAAAAACATGAGGGTTTGAGCCGTTAAAGCATTTAATCTAGCATTACGTTCCTCACTTTCCCTTCGGAGTTCGGCCAAGATTTCATGGTCTTTTTGCAATTGTAAGGTCATTTCTTGTTGAATTTGAAGCATCGATTGATTTAACTCCAAGTTGGGCATTCGGTGGTCATTAAGGTTTTGGAGTGTTACTTGTGAACCTTGATGATGCCCAAGGGTGGGGCATCATATGGTTGGTAGTGAGGTGAATATGATTGGTAGTATTGTGGGTTTTGGGGCTCATATTGTAGTTGAGGTGAAGGGTAATGTGGTGGGTTTTGGGGAAATTGGGTTCCATAAGGTGAATCATGATGAAACATGGTGGGTTCACATTGATAGCTTGAGTAATAGTCACCATGATTATAGGAGTGATAAGCATTCACTTGTTGGTAGCCGTTTCCTTGTTCTTGAAGCTCATACCCACGGGTTTCTTGATTATCCCAAGAAGCTTGATAGTAGTAGGGAGATGTCATGTCATACCCTTGATTCATAGAGGGAGAGGAGTAGCTCATGGCGGCTTCCACGTGTGGAGAGTTTAGATCAAACCTCACGCTTTGCTCGAAAACTAGGCTCCTACCCGGTTGGAAACCTCTCAAACTAGCAACCGTCCGTTTATGCGGCTCTGAGTCGTAAGAAAGAGGATGGTCACCACCTCTAGGCCAAAACTGTAGATAGGAGCAAACGTGAGAAGTCTAGTGCTTTTTGGGCACTAGACAAGAAGGAAATAAACTTCACACACAAAAGAAGCAAAAGAAAACAAAAACTACAAAAAAAAAACAATGACAAAATCAAGTAAAAAGGCAAACAAAGTCTAAACTAGCACCGTCCTCGGCAACGGCGCCAAATTAATGGGAGGGATTTGCCGTGGATCCCCACCAACAAATAATATCCAACTAATTCTAACTGGGTAGAAAGGGTAAGTCAGGTCGAGTCCACGGGGACGGTAAAGAGGGTTTAGACCAAGTTCCACTTAAAGACTTGACTAGGTCTTGCAGCTAACCTAAACTAGAATGATAAGAAGGGAAGGAAATATGACTAAAAATAAGCTAAGAAGGAGAAATCAAATAAGGAAAGAGTAGGGTTAGGTCGGGTTCATAAGTATAGTGGGATGGTTGGGTAATCGAGGGTGTAGGTTTCACCTAGTCACTAAGGTCGGTCCGCGCTCTCGCGTCAAAGCCAATGTCCGCACTCTCGTGTCTAAGACAAAACCCAAATACTCATGCAAGATATTACCCAATACACAAGGATTCAACCACAAATCAATCACCCAATGAGAAGAATAAAACAAGCAAGAGGAGCATTTGCAACTACTACTCTAACAAGCATTTCATCAAACACATAGTGTGCACAATGAGTGACTAGTAACAAAGATTTGACCTTTACCCCCAATCAACCCTAATCACCCATAATCAACACATAATCCCCCTAATAACCCCACAAAAGTCTACTCACACATAGTAAAACTAATACTAACACTATCAAGAGGAAACAACACAAATAACAAAACATCCATTATGAAAGTAGCAAGAACAAAACAATAAGAAAAGATTGAAACATGAAAGATTAAACAAGGATTAAGAGTAAAGAGAATAAGAAGATTATACCTACTAACAAGAGGATGAAAAGATAAGAACTTGCATTAATGAGAAAATCCAAAACAATCTCCCAAGGTTGTCAATGTTGGATGAATCTTGAAGAATTCCCTTAATACAAGACTAATTACTAAGATTAACGATAAACTAAAGACAAATCTACACTAATCTAAGCTAATCTAGTCTAAAGTAGTCTAGGGTTTAGTGGGTAATGAAGAACATAACATAAGATTACAAGAGGGGGGTATATATAGGGTTACAATGGATAAGGAGAAGAAAAGAAGCGAAGCGGAGCTGCAGGTGGCTCATCTCGGCCGAGATGAGATGGTCTCGCCCGAGACGGGACTCATCTCGGCTGAGACGAGATGGTCTCGCCCGAGACAACCCATACAACAGCCTGTTGAAACGCACACTCCTTCCCGACCGAGAAGGCACTTGTTCTCGGCCGGGAAGGCTCCTGTAGGCCTCCAATATGATCTCTAAGGTCCCTCCTTGCTTCTCATGGGCTTCTCATCGATTCTCGGGGCTCGGGATCGAGTCTAAGGGGCTCGGGAATGGGTCCCAAGGTCTCGGGATCGAATCCAAGGCACCGAGTGATCGTTCCTTTTCTTCGTTGGCTCCAAAAGTGTAGGAAACGAGTCGGAATCGTTCCAATTCTCCATGAATGGTCTGGGGAACCTAAGACGAACTAGAAGAAGCATAAGTAGCTCTGAAACCGCTCCAAAGAGCAATTTCACAAGAGAAATGGGACCAATACACAACAAATTAGGCACTACAAACTACACTTATCACTAGGTTACTCTAACAATATAATGTCCTACTTGGAATTCTGCTTCTTCTTCATCCTTCTCGTCCTCTTCGTCTTCTTCTTTTTCTTCTTCTTCATCATCATCTCAGAAGCTTTGATTTAATCTCACCACCGCATAATGGAGGAAACTCTCACCCACATCCCTACATCATTCATGTGTTTTTGCGTCTACTGAAAAATAATAACAGTGCCAATAAACGTGGCGAAAAAAAACAATAAAAACTTGAAATATGGATTAATGTAACAAATAACAAGAATTAAAGTAACAGATAACAATAATTAAAATAACAGATGAAGTGCATTGAAGTAACATTGGATTAAAATAACAGAGGATGCCTATACACCAGGTATAAAGTAACAGAGGTCAGATATTAAAGTAACAGATAGTGTCAATTAAAGTAATAGATAATGTTCATTAAAATAACACCAGGTATATGTTAGTGCAAAAAAATTCATATAATGATCAGAAATGAGAGTATGACGCAGTATCTTACTCTTTGATATTGTTTCCTAGTTTGAATTCATCAAGTCCCATAATTATAGGATGCAATATCATTCTTTTTTTCTTTTTTTCTTTTTTTATATGACGTTACTCTTTGATATTGTTTCCTATTTTGGTGGCAATCACGTCCCATTATTATAGGAAACAATATCTTTTTTTTTGAATTATTTTTTTAATATGGCGGTTTCCTAAATTCTTACGACACTGCAACGCACTACAATAACAGATGAAAAGCACTAAAGTAACGACTGAAGTGTATTAAAGTAACACGACATATAAAGTAACAGATGGTAGACATTAAAGTAACAGATGTTCTATACTAAAGTAACGCAGTATATGAACTACAATAACTCAATATATTGTGTGTGCGCAAATTTCATATGATGAATCAGACATCTAACAGTATGCAGTTTCCCATATTGTAAACGTAAAAACTAATAATTGAGTAGCATCTCAATGACTTCCATGGTGATTCCAGTATAAATTACAAAGCATATACTCACCGTTTGTGTGTTCTACGATTTGCATATGCGTCATTGAATGAAAATTTTAAGCCGGATTGATCGAACGTAAGTTATAGCAGCGCGAAGAAGACGATGAATGATTAAATGTGTTCTTGATTGTGTTGATTGGAAGTAAATTGCAGCGCTGCGAAGAAGAATTTCAATGGTTGAATGAGAGAATGATGAATGTGATTTTTATTATGAATGATTGAATGGGAGAATGATGAATGTGGTTGAATGAGAGAATGAATAGCGGAGAATGAATGAATGAATGACAGTATGAATGATACGTTACTCAAATATATTCTTTCCTATTTTGATGGAAGCAATATCTTTTTTTTTTTAATTTGTAAAATATAATGATGGATCTCGTCCCTCCATCCATCTCCCATCCAACGGATGGGATGAGGACTTAGGGACTCATTATAGATGAGGGACTCATTAGAACCCCCCCCCCTCTCTCTCTATATATATATAGAGTAAAGATCAAGTGAATTCTCTTTTCATTGATCTAGAGGGGTATGGATGGTGGAGATTAATTTGAGTAATAAAGGAAATAACTAACATGTTTTGGTAAAAATATATTAAAATCCTCTCTCCTCCCTTAATTCTCTCCAACTGCTGAAACACGTTACCTCACATCAATTTTTTCATTCAAAACTCACCCGCCTAACTAAAACCTTTCACCTTCATCATCCCAAACACAATCGCTCAACCTCTGATTTTTTTCAAAACAAACCCACGCATCCTCTCATCTTCAACTTAAGCAAGGCTACATTGGAGTAGCTCTCTAACTTCAGCAAAGATAATCTTCAGGCGATATAATACAAGGTAACTCGCTGCTCTATACTAATATTCGATTGTTGTATTGAAGAACTAGGGCTTAGTTTATATTCGTATCTGATTTTATTAATTTTCTCGCTAATTATGGATTGATTTTGTTTCCTGTGTATGTGCCCTATAATTAATTGGATGATTGTTGCGGTATCTGTGTTTCATCTGTTTCGTCTAATTGAATTCACCTGCATATTCAGACTAACATATATCGAATGTTATTCTAATGCGCATACTCAGTTACTGTAATGAACTTGATGTGTTACTGTAAGAGGTCATTTAGTTATAGTGTTACATATGTATGGTGTTATTTTAAAGACAACCATGTGTTACTGTAATGTAGAAGACATGTTACTTTAATTCCCATCTTCGTGCTACTTTGAATCCTAGTAATCTGGTACACTCAATTGTGTAGACGTGTTACTCTAATTCGCACCTTATGTTACTCTAACACTTTCTGTGTGTTACTTTAACGCTTATCAGCTGTACTTTAATTTTATGGTGTTAATCTAACATACTTGTGTTACACAAATATTGTGTTACTTTAAAGTATTTTTTGTGTTACTGTAATCTAGAAGACGTGTTACTTTAATTTGCATCTTTGTTCTATATGAATGCTAGTAGTCTGGTACGTCTAATTATGGAGACTTGTTATTCTAATTCGCTTCATATGTTACTCTAACACGTTATTTATGTTACTCTAACATCATCGTCAGCTGTACCTTAATTTTACATACCAGATTATTGTACGTATCAGCTTCTTGTTACCACACCAGCTGTAATGATAAGTGTGTTTTGTAGTGCTTATTCGTTGTGTTTGGTCCCGGTTTCTCTTGTGGAATCGCTCTTTGGAGCGGTTTCTGGGATACTTACGCTTCTTCTAGTTTGTTTCAGGTTCCTAAGACCAATCTCGGAGAGGTGGAACGATTCTGACTCGTTTTCGACACATTTGTAGCCAACGAAGAGAAGCAACGATCACTCGGTAGCTTAGACTCGATCCCGAGCCCTTGGGACCCGTTCCGTAGCCCCTTAGACTCGATCCCGAGCACCGAGAATCGATGAGAAGCTTATGAGGAGCAAGTAGGGACCCTTGAGATCTTATTTGAAGCCTACATGACCCATCCCGGTCGGGATTGCAAGCATCACGACCGGGCTGAAGTGCAAAGGAAAGCAACGCTCCTGGACAACGGTCGGGACCACCCATCCCGGTCGGGATCATCACCCTTCCCGGCCGGGAAGGACCCAGCAGAGGACACGTCACTTCTTTTCTTCTCCTTTGCTCGTGAACCCATATAAATACCCTCCTTTTGTATTGTTTAAGCACCTTACACTTTACTCTACACTATTCTAAACCCTAATTAGACTCTCTTCATCCTTAGCTTAGTTTTACATTAATCTTTCCTTAATCTTTTGTTAATCTTAACTTAATTTAGTTAGTTAATCTTGTATTAAGGGATCCCTTGAAGAATCCATCTAATCTTGACAACATTGGGTGGAGGTTTTTGGGTGTTCTTATAATTCAATTTCTCATCTTTTCATCCTCTTGTAGTTGGTATAATCTTCTTATTCTCTTTTCTCTTAATCCTTGTCTAATCATTCAAGTTTTAATCTTTGCATATTGTTCTTTGTTCTTGTTAGTTTCATAATGAATGTTTGGATGTTTGTGTTAATTTCTTTTGTTTATGTTGATGTTAGTTTAGATATGATTGAGTAGACTCTTATGGGGTTAGTAGGGGGATTAAGTGTGGATTATGGATGATTAGGGTTTGATTGAGGGTAAAGGTGGATTCTTTGTTACTAGTCACATGTTAAGCACACTATGTGTTTGTTGAATTTCTTGTTTGAGTAGTAGTGACCATGCTTCTCATCCTTGTCTAACTCTTCTCATTGTGTGATTGATTTGTGGTTGAATTCTTGTGTAGCTTCTTGATTGGGTAGCTTCTTGCGTGAGTATTCGGATTTTGTCTTTGACACGAGAGCGCGGACCAACCTTAGTAACTAGGTGAAACCTACCCCCTCGATTTCCCAACTATCCTACTACACTTATGAACCCAAACTAACCCTACTCTTTCCCAATTTGATTTCTCTTTCTAGTAGCAATTTCTCATCTAGTTAGTTGATTGATTTAGCTCTAGTTGCTTCAATTAGTTCATGTTATACCTAGTTCATTGATAGTCTAGTTTCATCCCTTCCAATCATCATAGTTAATCAATTCTTGTTAGTTTGTTCCCCTTTGTGTTGTTTTGGTAACTTAGTCTTGTTTTTGAGTTGACCCTAGTCTATACACCTATTACCGTCCCCGTGGACTCGATCCGACTTACCCTAGCTACGTGTTAGGTTTAGTTGGCTTTATTTGATCGGTAGGACCCACGACAAGTTCTACCATCAATTTGGCGCCGTTGCCGGGGACGGTGCATGTTTAGACTTAGTTTGCTTATTAGCTAGACTTAGTTACCGTTTTGTGTTCTTCTTCTATCTTGTGCATATTTTGTTGTCTTTTTCTTCGTTTCTATAGCTTTCTTCTCTCTTTGTCTTGGGTTGTGTTTGTTTATTGTCTCTACCTAGTGCCCATAAAGCACTAGGTATTCTCACGTTTGTTCCAAGTGTGTAGTGTATGCCTAGGAGGAGAACCGACTTCTTTCTCTTCAATCCAGAGCCGGAGAGACTTTTTAGAGCCTTTCGCCAACGGACAATTGATCGAGTTAGAATTTCTCAACCGGGTACTAGCACCAACATTGAAGAACATGCTCAAGGATTTGACTTAAACGAACCACCTCAAGGCAATACCGAAGGGACCTTCATCAATCCCTTCGGTACTTCTTCTAGTCACTCTTCTCAACCTAGTTCTTCTTCAACCTCCACATCAACACCATCTACACCGTCATCTCCCGCTTATCCAATAATGCCTAAGTTCTCTTCTCATTCCACTTTCACCGAGGATGTCTTGCCGGGACCGAATACTTTACCGGCCGCTTATGCCGGAAATTTTGTGGCAAGGACACAATTCATCCAACTTGTAGAAAGAAATCAATTTAGTGGTTTGCCCACCGAAGACCCGCACCAACACATGAAGACTTTCTCCGATTATTTTGACGCTATTTCTCAACCCGGGATTACTCAAGATCAAATTCGTTGGGTTCTTTTCCCGTTCTCTCTCGTTGGAAAAGCTAAGCAATAGATCAAGAGTCTCGATAGAGCAACCATGGGGATTGATACTTGGAAGAAACTTGCATTGACGTTCTACCAAAAGTTTTACCCTCCGGAGAAGACAAATTTGCTAAGGGCCTCCATCATCGGTTTCCAACAACGGGATGAAGAGAGCCTTTGTGAAGCATGGGAGCGGTTGAAGGCTTTGGTTAGATCATGCCCCCACCATGGACTTTCACAATGGTTCTTAGTCCAACAATTTGGAACGGTTTGTATGAGGATTCTAGAGCCATACTCAATATGGGCTCCAATGGAAGGTTCACCGAGGTAGATGATGACCAAACTTGGTCAAGAATTAAAGAAATGGCGGTCCATAACTCTCAATACCCTAGGCCAAGGAAGGAAAGTAGAGGAGGAAGGCATGAGATTGATGCCATTACACAACTAAGTGCCGATCTAGGAGCACAATTGAAGACCCACATGGAGACTATTGATAAGAAGCTCCAAAGTCACTTTAATCAAGGTCAAAGCACTAGTTCCTCCAACCAACAATCGATTCATCAAGTTAATGCTTTGGGAATGGTTACACCTGCATCTTATTATGGGATATGTGAGATTTGTGGAATACATGGACATGAGCCTTCTTATTGTCGAAGTAGCATTGAGCAAGTGAATGCTTTTCAAGCATACAAGCAAGGTGTCCCATACTTCCCTTACAAGCCTCAAAATGTGCCAAATCCTCATATGTTCCAAGCTTCCCAACAACAAGCTCAACAACAATACCGTTTACCCTATGTTCCTCCTCCCTTAAGGGACAACAACCAAGGTTTCCAAGGTTATCAAGGCAATCAAAGGCCTTTTAACAACTTTCAACAACATAACGAAGGTGCCTTCAACAACAATCAAGGGTCCATAATCAAGGGAACTTCAATCATCAAGGTGGTTTCCAAGGAAACCAACATTCTCAAGGATACCAAAACAACAACCAAGGTTACCACAATCACAATCATGGTAACTCTCAAGGTCTAAATCGAGGCAATACTCAAGGGTTCCAAGGGAACCTCCAACAACAATAAGGGTCCCAAAATACTCAACAAGAAAACAAGCAAAGAAGCGGTCTCCAATTCATGATTATGGCATTCCTCTAGCCATCACCAATACCCCACACAATCAACAATCTCCACCTCGGGATTCGGAGATGCAAAAGGCAATTTTGGAGATACAAAGAAGCCAATTGGAGATGCAAAAAGCTCAACAAGAATTCTATACTCACCTTCAAATGGAAAACAAGGCAAGAGATACGCATGTGAAAATGCTTGAAACCCAACTAGCTCATGTTGCTTCGGGTAGTTCTTCAAGACAAAAGGGTCAACTACCTCCTCAAGGTGTACCAACGAAATTTGAACACGTGAATGCTATCACCTTGAGGAGCGGTGCATCCTATGATTCTCCCCTGTTTTCTAATGAGCAAGAAGCAATGAAAGAAGTAGAGTCTCCATCGCAAGGCAATGAAAATTGGGGAAATCTCATGGAGGAGCAAGTCTTGTGGGAATTTGAAAAACCCAATGAAGACAAGCTTCCCCCACCCCAAGAAGAAGACAAGGCAAAGAAGAAAGTGGCAATTGAAAAGTTCCAACCTAATGAGCAAGACAAGATACACATCAAGTTGCCATTCCCAACAAGGCAAATGAAGACTAAGGTGGATGTTCAATTTGACAAGTTTGTTGACATCGTGAAGAAATTGGATGTGAGCATCCCTTTCACCGAGCTAATTACCCAAGTCCCGGTCTCTGGCAAGTTCATGATAGAGATATTAGCTAGGAAGAGGTCCTTAGACAAGGAAGAGACCATAGCGTTCACAAGAGAGGTGAGCGAGCTCATTCAAGGCTCTACACTTCTTAAGTTGAAGGATCCGGGTAGTTTCTCAATCCCGTGCACCATAGGGAACTTGAAAATTGAAAGGGCGTTATTCGATTTGGGGTCGAGTGTAAGCATTCTTCCCTATTCTATTTGTGAGCGACTTGGAATGAAAGAGCTCAAATGTACTTCGATCACACTCCAAATGGCCGATCGTTCGCTTAATCGACCATTAGGAATGTTAGAGGATGTGACACTAAGAATCGGGAAATTCTTCATTCCGGTCGACTTCCTTGTGCGTGATATGCCGGAGGATGCTATCACTCCCATTATCCTTGGGCGCCCATTTTTACATACCGCCGATGCAATGATCGATGTCAAGAAGGGTAGGATCACTTTTGAGCTAGGCAACGAGAAGCTCGTATTTTACCTCCAAGGAAACATCTCACCTACATATGAAGAGCCATGTAATATGATCCATGCCTTTAATGACAAAGAGCAAGGGAATGAGTCGAGTGAGAGCTTGAAAGACAACAACTTGTGTGGAATTGAAGACGATGATTCCGAGCTTGGGGCGGATGAATGCCCATGTGAAGTGATTGAAGACAAGTCGGTTGGTAAAAAGAAAGTTGATCCTCCCTTGAGGCCTTGTGAAGATGAAATGAAGTTTGGGTATATACCGAAGGATCGAAAGTACAAGTTCAAGCCGTTGAACTTAGTAGATCGGGATGCCCCGGGAACTTCTAGGCAAGGTTGTGAGGGACCTTGGAGTGTGGATTGGTACTCCACATGCTTGATTGAAGATTTCTCCTGAGCCTTTAATTTTGTACTCCGTGCTCTTGAAGGTGATGAAGTTGTATGCCATGTTGTTGAAAAACGAATGAAGAAGCCACCATGCTAGGTTTGACGGAGTTCCTCAAGAACCGTCGAGTTGTATATATCTTTTCCCTCTCCTTTGTGTTTTGTAGTTGTATTTGTGTGATTTTTGGACTTGTTTGCTTGTGGAATTCTTGTCGTTTGGTTATTTGATGAGCGATGTGAGGGAGGGATTTTGATGATGTTTATTTAGTTTACTTGATAGGTTAATAGTGGAGATGAAGTTTTGAGAGGAGTGGTTGCTGTTAGAGCTTGAAGCTTGAGCAAGGAAGTCAGTTTTTGAGCTTTTCTTAAGCTTTTGGGGACGGGATTCTAAATCCCGGTGTATTGTTTGCCTTGTGGGTTGAGCTATCAAGAAGATTGAAGGACTAGAAGAGTCATCCCGACCGGGAAGGGTATCATCTTGACCGGGATGATGTGCACGAAATCTGGGCTACTGACTTGCCATCCCGATCGAGATTGGAAAGCTTCCCGACCGGGAAGAGATGCTCCCGGCCGGGATGGTCCCCTGCAGCCTCATTCGACTTTGTTCCTTCATTTAAACCCCACCCCTCCGCTTTATACCCCCTCCCAACCTCCCTACTCACCCTTGCCTCTAACATTTCACCCTTACACTTCATATATATACCTTTATCATCACTATACACCGAGTTTAACCTCAAATCCCACCCTCATTACACCAATGCAAGCCTAGAACTTCAACCGTGCGACTACATTGAACAAGAAGAGGAATAATGATGATGAAGACAAGCAACGTGCCGATAACGATCATTGAGACGATGGAGATTCTTGAGTTGCTAACCGTTTGGTAGGCGACTCTCATTTCTTTTCCGTCTTTTATTGCTAGTCTCCCTTTGTATGTTCCCCTTCCCTTTGCCCTTTTTGTGTCATGGTGGCCCTCGGGGCCTTGGATGTTTTCGCTCCCGATTCTCGATGACGTGACTACATCGAGAGTCATTTCAAAAATCCAAATTGACGAGTAATTTCACTTTTTCATTATTTTCATTTGGTAGAATTTAGTCGGATTTAGGCGGAATCCGGGCTAGATGACTTGATTACACCTAGCCCTCCCCTCCCATTTCATTTTATTTTCTTCTTTTTATTTCTTCCCCCATCCATATCTTTTCTTGTCTCGGCCCTTGGTGACTTGATTACACGCCGGCCGGACACATTCTACCCTTTCTTCACTTTCATTTTGATTTTTAGTTCTTTTCTCCCTTTTTCTTTTCTTTTTTAGTGTCTTCCACACACTACTGATCGAGCATGAGGACATTGCTCGGTTTAAGTGTGGGGGAGCGATATCTTAGGCTAGTTTAGTTTTATTTTCATAGTTTTTTTCGATAAAAAATCTTAAAAATCCCTAAAAACTTGAAAAATTTCATAAAAATCAAAAAGATTTTCTTTTGCGTCTTTTTCCTTTGTGTCTTTGTATCGTATATTTGTTGTGTCGTGTGTGTTTTGCCTCCCTTTTTCCTTGTAGGTCGCTTGATCACCGTTAACTTTGGAGAGATTTCAAGACATCCGGTAACATCATTTTATCCCTTTTCCTCTTTGTCTCTTGTGGAGTTTGGAGGAGTTTTTGTGATGATGTGTGCTCGGGTGGAGCTTTTTGAAGTTTGTGGTTGATGCGGTGACTTGTTTGGAAGTTTCGGGGTGGTGTTTGTTTTCTTTGTATGTTTGTTCTCTTTTCTCTTGTTTTGTTTTGTTTTGTTTTGTTGTGTTCATCTCTTTTCCTTTCGTTTTTGTCGTGTCTTTGTTTTGTCTTGTTTAGTTGTGTCCAGTGTGTAATAAAAGGTTTTCGAAAACCCGGTTTCGAGGCTAGTGCGCAAGTGTTCACTTTTCCTTTCTAGTAATATGAGTCGAGTCTTGGACTTTAGTCTAGTAGAATGACTTTAAATCAATGATTTCATTGGTTTCTTACCTTGAGTCCACCTAGTCTATTAGGGATTTACTACGAGATTTGCATTTTGACCATTTTGACCACCCACGGAGTGAAAAGGCCTTGGTTGCCGAGTCCCGCCTCTTAGGTGACCATGTTCGAAATCGTTTGATTAGTCCAAGTTTCCCCCCTTTTTGTGGGTTTGAAGGGAAGGCGCCGTCCTGACTTACCCATTTCCCTACCTCCTACACATTTTCCACAAATAAGTTGCAATTTATTGAAGTCTCTTACTTGGTTGTGATTGAATGCCTACAAAATAAGATTTGGCCAAAAGGGAAAACCAAGAAAAAGAAAGAAAAGAAAGAAAAGAAAGAAGAAAAAGAAAAAGGCACAACAAATGAAAAACAAAATACAAAAGAAGCAAAAGAAATGGAATAGCAACTCAAAAGCCAAATGCAAAAGAAAAAAATGCCAAAGAAAATCATCTCACAAAAAGAATTCTCACCCCTAAAAAATATGCCTTTTACCGACTATTACCGTGAAGAGCCTACCAAAGGATCGAGTCCCTAGGAAGGATGATAGCGGTAAATAGTTGGTCTCCCCTCACTTTGCAACCTTATCCACCTTTTTACTTGGACTAGTTGGGCGATTTTGGGCATGGGATGACCCTCTTGGCTCATCGCTAAAGGGGGTGGGGCTTCAGTTACCTACAGTGTCGACTAACTCCGTGGTTCATCCTTTTTCCATCCCGCCTATCGGCTCGTAGTACGTTCTTAGAAGGTTAGAAGGAACCTAGGTAAGTTACCAACGTTTTTGTTGCTTTGTTGTCATACTATTAGGGTTTTGTCCATATCGATTTGTGTTATTAGTTTGGAAACGTTGTCACTTGCCTTGAGTCCTTAACCGGTGTTTCTTTCACCACTTTATAGAGGGAAGCGGTATTTGTTTCTTCTTGGATGCAACCGATTGTTCGTTTGTTTGCGTGTTTGTTTGTTTGTTTGTGTGTTTTCGTGTTCGGTTGTATCCACACTTTTGTCGCAAGACCTCACTTGCCTTGCGGAGAACACTTTTCCTCTAAGTGTTCTCGCGTGAGTTGAAAGGGCGTATGGCGCGCTAATACCCGCTCGGTTAGTAGTCTAGTTATTAGTTTTTAGTTAGTTTGTGCTTACTCGAGGGCGAGTAAGGGTTAAGTGTGGGGGAGTTGATAAGTGTGTTTTGTAGTGCTTATTCGTTGTGTTTGGTCCCGGTTTCTCTTGTGGAATTGCTCTTTGGAGCGGTTTCTTGGCTACTTATGCTTCTTCTAGTTTGTTTTAGGTTCCTAAGACTAATCTTGGAGAGGTAGAACGATTCTGACTCGTTTCCGACACATTTGGAGCCAACGAAGAGAAGCAACGATCACTCGGTAGCTTAGACTCGATCCCGAGCCCTTGGGACCCATTCTCGAACCCCTTAGACTCGATCCCAAGCACCGAGAATCGATGAGAAGCTTATGAGGAGCAAGTAGGGACCCTTGAGATCTTATTTGAAGCCTACATGACCCATCCCGGTCGGGATTGCAAGCATCACAACCGGGATCAAGTGCCAAGGAAAGCAACGCTCCTGGACAGCCATCCCGGCCGGGACCAAGGTCCTTCCCGGTCGGGACCACCCATCCCGGTCGGGATCATCACCCTTCCCGGCCGGGAAGGGCCCAGCAGAGGCCGCATCACTTCTTTTCATCTCCTTTGCTCGTGAACCCATATATATACCCTCCCTTTGTATTGTTTAAGCACCATACACTACTCTACACTATTCTGAACCCTAATTATACTCTCTTCATCCTTACCTTAGTTTTACGTTAATATTTCCTTAATCTTTTGTTAATCTTAGCTTAATTTAGTTAGTTAATCTTGTATTAAGGTATCTCTTGAAGAATCCATCTAATCTTGACAACGTTGGGTGGAGGTTGTGTTCTTATAATACAAGTTCTCATCTTTTCATCCTCTTGTAGTTGGTATAATCTTCTCATTCTCTTTTCTCTTAATCCTTGTTTAATCATTCAAGTTTTAATCTTTGCATATTGTTCTTTGTTCTTGTTAGTTTCATAATGAATGTTTGGATGTTTGTGTTGATTTCTTTTGTTTATGTTGATGTTAGTTTAGATATGATTGAGTAGACTCTTGTGGGGTTAGTAGGGGGATTAAGTGTGGATTATGGATTATTAGGGTTTGATTGAGGGTAAAGGTGGATTCTTTGTTACTAGTCACATGTTAAGCACACTATGTGTTTGTTGAATTGCTTGTTTGAGTAGTAGTGGTCATGCTTCTCATCCTTGTTTTCCTCTTCTCAATGTGTGATTGATTTGTGGTTGAATCCTTGTGTATTGGGTAACTTCTTGCATGAGTATTCGGGTTTTGTCTTTGACATGAGAGCGCGGACCGACCTTAGTAACTAGGTGAAACCTACCCCCTCGATTTCCTAACTATCCTACTACACTTTTTAACCCAAACTAACCCTACTCTTTCCCAATTTGATTTCTCCTTCTTTTTAGCAATTTCTCATCTAGTTAGTTGATTGATTTAGCTCTAGTTGCTTCAATTAGTTCATGTTATACCTAGTTCATTGATAGTCTAGTTTCATCCCTTCCAATCATCATAGTTAATCAATTCTTGTTAGTTTTTTCCCCTTTGTGTTGTTTTGGTAACTTAGTCTTGTTTTTGAGTTGACCCTAGTCTAGACACCTATTACCGTCCCCGTGGACTCGACCCGACTTACCCTAGCTACGTGTTGGGTTTTGTTGGCTTTATTTGATTGGTAGGACCCACGGCAAGTCCTACCATCATGTAACAATAGCTGTACATAATTATTGTGTTTTTCAGATGACAAAAGAAGGAGACAAATCAAGAAACACTGGCGGCGCGAAATCGCAACACAAGGGGCAGGTCAGTTGTAGGCCAGTGAGCCTTAGCATTGTTGATGTTTTTCTCTTACCTGGTGCATATTAAACTCTAATAATAGTTGAAATTACTAATTATTCTCATACCTGTCCCTTCTCAGAAGGCAAAAGAATAGGAACAAGAAGCTGTTGATAAGAAGGTTCAGTTTAGGTGTAGACAACTGAGCCTTGTGGAATTAATGTCCAACTTCAATGATAGGCAGCAGGAGGGTGTCAACAGCATCGGTTTTGGCGGCCTACTACAAATGCGCCTGAAAAGTTTCCCCAGGAAGTTTGCACCCGACTTCATGAAGCTATTTGCCAATAACACTCTGATTTTCAGACTACCAAGGAAAAGTGATCAATTCTTGGTAACGAAGCATGATGTCCACGACTACTTCCTTCTATCCTACGGTCCGTACCCAGTCGATCTGCTTTCTATGGGTCGGTCGAAGGAAGCACTGGCGGAGGATGTCATTAATCTGAAACAAGCATGGAGGGACCGGCTCCAAATTTCTACAGGAAGCGACGTTATCCTTCTCACACTGTTGCTTGAGGTACTACAGAAGAACATTGATGGTGGGGATGACTTTTGAAGGCTGTTTGTTCTGTATAGCATGTCGATTTTTCTTAACCCAACGTCGAATTACACTGTTGATTTGAGGCTGTTGAGGTGCGTGGAGTACGTAGAGAAGATAAGAAACTACGATTGGTGCACGTTTGTATTGGATGGGCTTGCGGTAGCCTGTCAAGACTCCATTCTTCGGAAACCAACATACCTGCTCGGTTGTCTGCCATTGCTGATGATCACATACTTTCAGCGGTTTCAATAACGTGACCAACATTGCCCGTACGATCTACCGCTGATCAAGCATTGGGATCGAGAGCGGATGCTCGAAAGGTTAATCGGTGAATTTTTTGGGGGTGGGCTTGGTCGTCTTACCAAGTCAAAAGTGAAATACCCCCGTTGCCTGCTTGAGGAGGTGGTGCCGCTGAGGATAACAAATTTTTGGCAGACCGATGCTCCAACATCATCCGCATACAAAGCTGCGAAGTCCATAAACATTGAGCTAGCAGATGGCGTCGAGGATGACGCTGATCTAAAAGCTAAGGCAGTTGACGTAAGTAATAAAAAACTTTGTCAAAAAAATGCGTAATATATGTCTCCGTGTTCATTAAATACGCGCAGGTGTCAAGAATGGTGGTATGTGTCTCTGTGCTCCTCTGATCTAATGGAATACAGAAAACAAATTTGTTGTTACTCTAATTGCCTAATTATGTTACTTTAACTTTCAACTCCTATTACTCTATTGCGCATCATGTGTTACTTTAAGGTATTCAGTTACTTTTTAAGCGTGAAGATGTGTTAATTTAAGCGTGAATATGTGTTACTTTAATGCTTATCACATGTTACTCTAATGACACAGATGTGTTACTTTAATTCGAATCATAAGTTATAGCCTCCAGGTTAACACTTTTTTTTACTCTTGATGCAAGAGGTACATGAGTTGTACCTCATGATGGCAAGGAATGCAGTTGCATTTCATGATTGGTGGATCTCAGCCGTTTCCAAATTGAGAAGAATAACATCCGGCAAACCACTGCATGATGACCTAGTTCCGTCACAGGCCTCGCAAGACTTCTGGAATAGAGAGGAGCTCCACCGGACGGTCGATGAAGTGTGCGAGGCGTACGCACGTGCAAAGAACGCAAAGACCAAGGGCCCCGCATTCACGGGCCAGCCCACACAACCAGTAGGTGCGGGTATTCGTACAAATGTGACTGGGGATGAGAATGTTGGGGCGATCGTGCCACCTCTCGATTTCGGGAATAAAGGCGGTCCTGACTTCACACTGTACACGACAGTGGAGATGGATGAGGCTGTTAATGGTGTTCGGAGGACAGGGATCACCGATCCGATGAAGCAAATATTATTGAAAATTTGTGGGTGGAAGTTGATGGACGGAAGGTCTTCCACCCTTATTTCTTCCACTCTGAAAATTTTTTGGAATGCATGCTAGTTGTCGACGAGAAGCTTGGATGCTCGTTTGATTGTGGGACCCCTGAACCAGACCAGCTAATCGTATCGGAATTTCTGGTCAGAAACAGCAGGCTGTTCATGTCCGTTTTGAGTGTTCGGAAAGACGTAATGGATTACGTCTTTTACAACAATGAAAAGTACAGCGTAGAGTAAGTTTTCTACAATAATCAATGTCCTTTACCTGCTTATTTTTGTCTATGCTATTTTTATCGATTGTCACATAATTCATTTAAATTCTATCAGTGAGATGCTGGCCGGTAAGGGTTGACGACTTCTTCAACGTACCTCGTGACGAGTTGTCGACACTTCAGCCGGGGCAGAAGCTCTCAAACGCTGTCATCGATAGCTGGTGCATACTACTTAACAACCTGGACGCTAGCCAAACTGCACTACGTCTGACATCAAGCTGCTTCTTTGGCGTTAGCCACAGCGTAAGCTTGTCTCTATTACACTACAACAAAATCACCTTTTCGTGGCGATTATTTCAGTCTTTTGTGGCGATTCTATTCGACGCAATAAGTTTCCCCATCGATTGTGTATTCGTTGAGGTAGGCGGCGTTGCCGTAGCCTCTCGTGGCGAATAATTTATTCGCTGGGCAGCTTCTTAAAATCGACGCGAAAGAAGAGGAGGTTTAGTGGCAATTTTAGTGTCGATTATTTATTGATGCGGTAAATAATTTGATATTCCCACTAATAAGAATTGTAGCGATTGTATTCGACATGATAAATACAATAAAATGTAATTTAGTGACAGTTGTTCTAATTTTATTCGACAAGTAATATAAGTGTAATTTATTTACAACTTTGTTCGAAGCAATAAGTATTGCTAAATGTCATCTATGACAATTGTAACAATTACATTCGACACGATATGTATTACAAATTGTCCTTTTCAATTAAAACAATCAGGAACAAAACACAAAACTTGAATGAAACTCGCAACTTGCAATTCATACAATACATCGTGCATTCCTCATTTTTATGAAGATATAAATTGTCCAAAGCAGCCCAAAATGTAGACCTACATCACGAGTAGCAGAAATTAGTCTGGAATGGAGCCTTGACCCAGTGCACACGCGACATGAACTCAGCTCCAGTGCAGCCTTAAGCTCCTCCCCTCTTAAATACAAATTTAAATTTGTATCAATTCAGCTTGCTATGAGCATAAATACAGCATGAACCGACGAAGGAGCAACTCGATTTGTGACCGAAAAACAGCCTGAAATTCAATAATACAACAGCAACCTGCCCTTGGAATGAACACGCATCAGGTCTAAAATGCAGTGCATTCATCAAGTATGAAAAAGTTAATATAGGTGCACTGGTACCCTCTTTTCTAATATTAAGAGCAGCTTGAAGTGACGTGGTGCTCAGCTTCAAAACTCAGGAAAAAAGACGTACAAATGAAACCAAGATGAAGCATAGCTTGTGAGCAAACACACCTCATAAGCTTGGAGTTTGGCTCCCAACCATTGAATAAAGACTGAACAGAGGAGGATATGACTTCAGTTTAGAGCTAAAATTGGATCAAAATAGGTCTAAATTAACAGCTTGATTCTTGTCGTATAGGTGCAACATCATACTGATAGAAATTTATCCCGAATTCGAGCATCCAGGTACAGTATTTTTGAGTTAAAATAGTACCCTTAATCGAGTGAGAATCATGGTCTGGAATCCCTTCATAAGACCCTGCATTCACAAGACCAATAGCTGCATCAAATAGCCTGAAGTAGCATCAAAACGCATCCGAAAGTCAAGTTAAGCAGAAACGGTTATTTATCAAAGATGGGCTGTAGCCTGCTCTCTTGTAAGAGCAACCCGTGCATGGACGCTGTTAATTATCTACCCATTTCTTCATTCTTTTCTGAAATGTGTTAATAATATGGAGTTCAGGAATATGAACTTCCAAAACCAAGGCTCCAATGATAAAGTAAATGCAATCTTGACCTACAAACTCCCAATTACGAATTTAGGTGAAATCTGGAATATAACGACAAAATACTTTAAAACCCGACATTATAAGCATGGAAAACCAATAAAATTGACATATTAAGTAGTCACTAGTTGACCCTATCATTTGCCAAACAAAAATCCATACGGGAACCTTCTGAGGATGAGTACACGTTCAGCCGTACACAAATCATCTTAGATTCTAGCACATAAACAAGATACCTATTGATCATCGTAGAAACAACTGAAAACACTCATAAGATTACAATCCACAGAGGGATGCGGTCTGGACTTGGAATAAGATCAGTAAAACACGAGATAAAATAGTTGATGGGTATCATCAACAGAGATAAGGTATGCAAGGGAACAAGTATATGGTGGCCATATATAGGCTCTGAATTGATGAGAAATAAGGGCCTGAGACTTAACTGGACAGGATAAACCTGGTCTACATGGTCCGTGCCTAAACAGAACTTCGTGGTGTGGCTGTATCACCATCATAGTCTGAACACCAAAGATAGGCTATATAAATTGAGCATTACTAAGAACAACACCTGCTGCCTTTGCGATAGAGAGGAAGAAACATGCGTGCACTTGTTTTTTCAATGGCTGTATAGCAGTAAAATCATTGAAGGCATTAATAAATGGATCAAAACTGATATGCCCACTAAATATTTGCTTGCTTGGAGAAGCAAAATTAGAGCTTCCAAGCTGTACAAAGCTAGCACTAATAGCATTAAAAATGCAACTATTTACTACGTGTGGAGACAACCCAATCAAATTAGAACGGAACACACTATTACGAGACCAGCGATCATTGTCCAACAAATGAAGGATCAAATGAAGGATCTTGTCCAAACTCATCAAATTGATTAATTTAAGCATCAGATATTTTCGGCTCAGAGGCTTATGAAGGGATATTCCTCAATTTTAAATCGCAACTGAATGATCCCCTCTGATTGTTCCGCTGCTGACTTTCAGAAAACAGCCTACACAGAAATCATTATGAACTCAGTTAGATTGGATAATGACGCTTAGTTACACATTGATCAAATCATTTGTAGCTAAGAAAAAAACATGTCACTGTCATCAATAACTCAGTCAATATATTGCAACCTGCAACTTCTCTCGCCTGTCGTCCTGTATATATATAAAGTCTTTACATTGCACATTGTCTTCAAGCTTGCACCAAATCGAGCTTCCCCTAACATTTAACATAGAAATTAAAGATCGATCATGGAATCCACCACGGGATATGTTGCTTGAGTAACTTTATCACGAGTTGCTGGAAACTGCAGGAAAGAATGTGGTCTGCTTCACTATTATTAGCTTTATCAATATTTCTTCCCTTTTCTCACTCTCTTCTCTTCATCGTCATCCATGGTATCTCCTTCTTCTTCTTCTTCTTCTTCTGGAAAATTTGATACAATGTTTATGTTTATTGCACTTTATTAATGGAGTAACAGTTATTGTTTGATGGGTTTTCAGTTTTCCATTTGTTTTAGTGAGTTTTCTTGTTTCACTTTCGAAATTATGCTAAAAAAATCGTATTTCTGTTTAAAAACTAATGAAATTCATCAGAAAACCCAAAAAATGCGACAAACCCTATAAATTCGATCAACTCCAAATGACTACAACAACAACAACAATAACCAATCATCTGTTTAGCAAATGGTACATTACAAAACACTAATCTTTCAAATCAAACAAACACAAACAGAAAATCAAATCAAAATAAAAATATTCCGATTTGTGAATCAAGAAACGCACCAGCTGTGACGACACGACTGGTCCGCGAATGACGTGCTCGCACCACTAGGCGAATTGAGTTTTTCGTATTCAACAAAAAAAATTGAGGAACGACGACATGGACAGTATCGTCGGAGATGGGGTCATTGATGCAGATAATGTGTTCCTTGAGTAAAATCGAGAATTCGCCGACAATGGAGGTTTTAAGTGATAAAGAAGATCTTTTAAGTCGGCAATGCGTTCCTTGGTAGATTTTTTAAGTGAATGTGATTTCTAGTAATAAAGAAGATAGGTTTCAAGTGGGTTTATTAGAATATTAGGGTTGTGAGGAGATAACCCGTCGATTTTTCAAGTTTATTAGCGTTGATTGATATTTGTTACTATAAGGGGTCATTAATAAGGAATATAATTATATTAGTTATGTCGATTCTCCAATCGCCATGATATAATCGCCGCAAAAAATCTATTTTGTTGTAGTGTTATTTTGATCATACTAGCACAATCAACAACGAGTGTTACTCTAAGGCGTTGATAATGTTACTTTAATACAACAACGAGTGTTACTCTAAGTCGTTGATATTGTTACTTTAGTAAGTGTGTTACTGTAATGATGATATCCACAACTAGTGTTACTCTAAGGCGTTAATGCTGTTACTTTAATACAACAACGAGTGTTACTGTAAGGCGTTGATACTGTTACTTTAATGCAACAACCACTGTTACTCTATGGTGTTGATACAGTACTAGTATGGATATAATCTGTGTGTTACTGTAACGATTATGACTTGTTACCTTAACATGTGTCATGCAGAAGACAGTATTGAAATTATGGAAGGGCCTGAAAACTGGTACAAAAGTTGACATTGGCGATGACTTGTTCAACTTCTGGGACATTTGGACTGAAGTAAATAAAGACATCATCCAGCTAGACTCCAACTTGGTCGTTTGAACACACTGAGGACGACTAGGACTGCCTTTGTGCAACATAGTGCTACACATAAAGAGAGATATTAATACTGAAAGTATGTATAGTAATCAAATCAGCCATGTTTTGTGTTACTCCAACGTAGTGAATGTGTTACTTCAGCATGTTCTGATTGGAAAAATACTTTATAATTGATCCCAATCTGAGACACATTGAATATGTTTGTAGGACTGCCTTTATTGGATGACTGACCAGTATGAAGACGGTCCATCCACGGCGGCAGTGGACATCTTGACCCTTTTAAAAGGAAGTGTGCTCGTTCTCTTAACTTGCATTGGATGCTGATCTCATCTTTGTTCCGATCAACCTCGATGAGTACTACTCATGCGTATGCATCAACCATAAGGAGAAGACAGTAGATCTCCTTGATCACCAACACTACACGAACGTGCAAGAAACAAACTTATACAAGGCCGCAAATATAATGGTGAGCGCTCTCCTTCCGATCAGTATATATATGCAAGTAGTTATTATTGCATACGGCTATCTGTTTCTCACCATCTAATGTCGCTGTCATACACGCAGGTGTCAACAATTAGCGATTACCTCGACAAGCACAAAGTCCCTGGTGCAGCTGATATCGTTACTTACGAGTTTAACGAGGTTAAGTTTAAGTGGCAGAAACCAGGCGTAACAAGGAATGAGTCTGGAATTTTTCTTATGATGCACATGTTAATGTACGAGGGTCGTACATTCCACCACATAGACCTCAAGAGGAAGGTCAACAGACGATATCTGGTGGTACAACTTGCAGCCACACTTCTATTGGCAGACAGGAACAAGGTGCGTTCGCGGTTGTTGGAAAACGTAGATAAGTATGTGGACGCGAGACAAAAGATCATCAACGGTCCCAAGAGCAAGCCAACAAAGGGTCGAAAAAAATAACGTGTCTAATGAATTATGTCATCTTTTTCTAATTTCAAATTAATGCTTCGTATTCTTTTGATACTTGTCATGTACATTGGTATTTTGACTATCACCAGTGGAACAAAGCTGAAAAACTCTGTACACTGACTAGTTGTACCTGTTACTCTAAGTAACTACTGGTGTTACTATGGGAATGAATGAAGTTAACCCAAGATACTTTGGTCTCATAATCACTGTGTTACACCGACGCTTTGTAACTTTTACCTTAATGAACAAATAATGGTACTCTAAGTGATTAATGGTGTTATTCTGATAATGATGGTTAAACAATGCTATTATCATCAATTACTCTGACGCATTATATATGGTTCTTTAAAGAACGAATGTTGTTTCTTTGGTAATGAATGGATCTAGTCCAAGTTATCCTCAGTTACTTAGGTAATAAATTGTTCTAATCAACGTTGTTGTCCTCAGTTACTTCCATGCATTATGTCTGTTACTGTAACGAACGAATGGTGTTACTACGATATACATGAGATGTTACTCTAACCAAAAACACATGTATTAAATAAATATAGAGTTAATTGCAACGTTGCACAGCACTATGTGTAAAAAAATGTGTACAAATTCAGTTACTCCTGTAAAATAAAACAAAAAAATCTTAGAATGACCAAAAACACAAGTATTCTCAAAACACTCGTTCCTCCTCCTCATCGTCCTCAGTGTCTTCTTCAGTTTCCTCCTCTTCGTCGTCTTCATCTACTTCACCCTCCTCATCCTCATCATTGGATGGTTTAGTAGGCGGTTTAGGGGGTCGTGTTGCGTACGGATTTGGACAGTTTCTCTTGTCATGGTGCGCCATCTGTTTGCAGTTATTGCACATGCGTTTCGGCTTTCTAGAAAGTGCGACTGTCTTTTCCTTTCTCGATATCATCCGCTTTCCGCTACCCTTTGTCTTAGAAATCTTTGGAGGGAGTATCGTGATATTGCCAGAGGTCGTACACCCAAGCATATTTTCCAGCTCCTGTGTTTTGCCAATATTCCCCCTCCAGAAACCGGTTGTCTCTGCAGCCTGAACTCCCGAATTAATCCGCACAAACTTTCGACGTCTGCCTTGTCTCCTCCCCTTAAAAGTCCCATTGTCTCATGGATTTCTGATCACAACTCGACATCTCTATTTGTTTTCCGTCGATGATGTCAATGTTTTCGCTATCTAATCCTTCATCACCTATACGAGCAATGCGAACATCATCTTTTGTCCACCTTTTGGTTACCATTTGGTTACCATGTTTTCTGGTATAGTGGTAAGCCCTTTTGATGAATATATCCAGATTACATATCTGCACAGTATTCCTCGTAAATTAAACAACTGACATGTGCAGCTGGATTCAAACGTACCTGGACAGACGATGATACAGTAATGTCAAAATATGTCGAAAATAATATAATAACCATTGATTCAATCAGCAGAGACAACAATGACAATGGAGGTATTGGTGCGCAAAATGTAATGGAGTTCAAAATGAGTTACTTTTAAGAATAAGTGATGTTACTTTAAGGGATGATCGATGTTACTTTTCAGAATGAAGCATTTACAATGCATTATAAATGCTATCATCAGTTACTCTAACGCATTATATATGTTATTGTAAGGAACGACAGGTGTTACTTTATTAAATAACGTGGCTAACATGAGAAAAGATGCATGGTCTTAACCTAAGAATTAATTGTAAACAATGCTGCTATAATCTGAACAAAATGTCAGTGAATGAGTGAGTTTAAGCAGTACCTGATATATACTGGTGTGAACATGACATAGGTCGACCCCCACGCGGCCACGCGCGGGTTTGAGGCGGCGAATGAATCTCATGTGAGATGGATCTCGGATTGAAATTTAAATCTAAATGGAGTCGCCACTTGACTTTGTGGGAGTTCGGGCCCATTAGAACCCACTCTATATCTTAGTGGGCCGTGCACATAGTACGGCCCATTCCGATTTCAAAGTTTATGGGGTTCGTCCCTTTGCATTGCGATACCGATACCGACATTATCGGTTACCATGTATTAAATGACTCTCGTATGCCAATGGTTTCGGACATCCGGAAACCATGGTTCTGAGTAAGGGGTGAGGGTACGTGTTGGGATGTTCACAAAGAACACTCAACCCCGCCCGCACTTAGCAGCCTCTACTTAGATATTGTTCGTTTTTCGTGTACGCGCGTTAGTTTGACGGTCGAATGTTATGCAAACAGGGTTTTGACTAAACATGTGAATTATGTTTGACTATGTCATTTAATGCATCTAAACTAACGTCAAAGTTATTTTAGCATGCGAGGTTCATTTTATTACAATAAAAAAAACAACGAAAAAAAGTGAGACAATAGATTACAATGTACGAGCGGCATACCACCCAGAAATACAACACAACAAGCGTTAATATGATACACTTGCGATAATAACAGAGCATAAACAAATTGGATGATGTAAATATGATGCGATGCATGGTTTTGAAGAGATGAACACGTGATGGACTTAGCACTTGACGACCGAAGTCGTTTAAAGAATTTTATCGGGGCTTGAAATATGTTGAAGGACTCACGGTTTTGACATGATAAAGGTTACTCGATCGAGCCATCAAGGGACTCGACCGAGTGGACCTCAAAAAAACCTTTTGCTCAATTTTTGGGGCGCCACTTGACCGAGTCATGGAGGGACTCGATCGAGTGGTCCTCAAGAAGACAGATTTTGGGATGCCACTCGACCGAGTGGGCTAGGCACTCGGCCGAGTGCCCCCTGTATGAACTGGTGTCCGTGAATTTGCTTTTGCTGTTAAAATAATCGATAATTTTGTTAAATCGCGTGAAAATATAATATGATTTACACTCGATTCAGTTTTTGGATACTCGTCATATTAAATACTTGATTACGGAACCAATATCTAATATTTAGAGTGAATTTTTGATAAGTGTAGTTTGTAGTGCCTAATTTGTTGTGTTTTGATCTCATTTTCCTTGTGGAATCGCTCCTTGGGAGCGGTTTATGGGTTACTTATGCTTCCTTTAGTTCGTTTTAGGTTCCCGAGACCATTCATGAAGAGTTGGAGTGATTCCGACTCAATACATACACTTTTCGGAGCCAACGAAGAGAAGGAACGATCACTCGATGCCTTGGATTCGATCCCGAGACCTTGGGACCCGATCCCGAGCCCCTAGGACTTGATCCCGAGCCCCGAGAATCGATGAGAAACCCATGAGAAGCAAGGAGGGACCTTAAAGATCATATTGGAGGCCTACAAGACCCATCCCCGTCGGGAAGGACCTCATCCCGTCCGGGATGAGGTGCGCAAAATGCACTGCGCCTGTTTTGGGTCCGTCCCTGACAGGACCATTTCGTTCCGGACGGGACCATTTCATCCCGGACGGGATGAGGCAGCTGTAGCCCGCATTTGCTTCTTTTCTTCTTCTTTGTTCTTGTAACCCTATATATACCCCCCCCTCTTGTAATCTTATGTCATGTTCTTCATTACCCACTAAACCCTAGACTACTTTAGCATAGATTAGCATAGATTAGAGTAGATTAGTCGGTAATTAGTCCTTAATCTAGTTAGCTAATCTTGTATTAAGGAATTCTTGAAGATCTCCACCAAGATTGACAACCTTGGAAGATTGTTTTGGGTTTTCTCTTTTATACAAGTTTTCATTCTTGCTTTCATCTTCTAGTATGGTATAATCTCTTTTCCTTTCTCTTAATCTTTGTTTTATCATTCAAGTTTTCGTCTTTATATCTTGTTTATTGTTTTGTTCATCATCTTTGTTAGTTTTACATATGTATGCTCTTGTTCTTGTTTTGGTTTCTCTTGTTAGTGTTAGTTTTCCCTTAGATATGTTTGAGTAGACTCTTGCTAGGGTTATTAGGGTGATTGGTTGTGATTGTGGACGATTAGGATGAGATGGGTGGTGCTAGATGTTGTTTTTGCTGTTTCCCATTAACCTTGCTCTCCACATGTTTGATGAAATGTTTGTGAGACTAGAGACGATCAATCCTTGTTTTTCTTGCATATTCTCTTGTATGTGTGTGTTTGGTTGGTTGGTTTGGTTCCCTCATTACATAGCGAGAGCCCGGTGAGGATGACCCCTAGGCCGATTACGTAGCGAGAGCCCGATCGGCGTTACCTAGGCTACGAAAGCATGCTAGTAACCCCGTTTTTCCCCTTTTTTGTCTTCTTTGCACCCATGAACCCGACCTAACCCTAGTTTTCTTCCTTATTGTCATCTTTGCTTCCCTTAGTCGCTAGTTAGTTGTTTTGCCTTCCTTTTCCGCGTTTTAAACTTTAGCTTAGTCCTTCGTCTATCCCCTAGTTTAGCTTGTCTCGGACCGAGTCTTGAACCATAGCACACCCTAGTCCGACACCCCGTCCCTGAGGATCGACCCGACTTGCCCTATCTACCCAGTTAGGTTAGTTGGTTATTATTTGGTGGCGGGATCCACGACAAATCCGTTTTATCAAATTGGCGCCGTCGCCGGGGACAGCGTAGTTTAGACTTTTGTGTGCTTAGTTTTAGACTTTGTTCTTGATTTTTGTGTTTTCTTCTCCTTGTGTATCTCCGTTCTACTTCTTGTGTGCTATTCTCCCTTCCTAGTGCCTCAAAAGCACTAGGCTACTAACGTTTGCTCAAGTGCTTCTAGTTCATCCTAGGTATCAAAGCAACGTTATGGAAATAGCACGTCCTAGCTTCCAACAATCGTCACGGGACAACTATGGGGCAAAGTGCCAAGTCCCAAAATTTCACCAACCATATCAACGTCATCACCAATCTTACGAACGCCCTCCATATGGTTACCATGAAAGTTGTCAAGGATCATCACAACATCATCACAACTACCAAACACCCTCACATAACCCACAACCAATAATCCCCAACTTCGAGACTTGTCAAATGTTGGCCCAAATGAAAAAGAGTCAACAAGAGGCGATAATGCTATTGCAAAAGGGTCAACATGAGATGATGATTTTAATGCAAAAGAGTCAACAAGTGATGATGACTCACATACAAGGGGTTAAAGAGGAGCTCAAGGCCTAAATAGGGGTGCAAGATGCTCGCATCAATGCACTCATGGCTCGTATCACGATGTCGGCCACTCGAGCTCGACGACTTGTTGAGGAAGGTTCATTCGGGCAAGAAGGTCGGGTGTTTCCACAAGAAAGTCAACCCGATCATGAAGCCATGAATGAAGAAGAGAGGGTCAATCAAGAGACCATTGTTGAGTGTTGCCTGGGTGGTGAAGATATGGGAAGAATAGAGGAAGTTGAAGCTTCAAGGGCCGACAATGAGGAGGGGTGTGAACATGATCCTCGAGATAACTCTTGGGGAGCCGATGTATTGGCTATCAAATTGGATTTGTTCGATTTTCTTCGTGATGAACCGGATCTTGACAATCCAAAGCCAAGTGAAGACAAGACTCCTCTAGGCCATGTAGACAAGGTGAGTGAAAAGGAAAGCAATACTTGGGAAAAAGAGGTAGATGCCTTAGAACTCGCCTTGAATGGGAAATTGGAGGATCCTAAAGCCTCCAATGAAGAAAACTTGATGCCTTCACCTCCTTTATCGCACTCGATTCCAAGTCCCTTGTCTTGTGAGACGGTTGATGGAGAGAATCCTTGTCGGGCGGTGGAAGAGAACTCTACTCTCGACCCCGTAGAAGAAGCAACCCCCTTAGGGTGTGATCTCCCAACTCATAATGCCGAGCTTAACTCTAGACCACTATACCTAACGGATGGTCATAAGAGTCGTTGCTATCATAGTTTGGAAGACCCGGAAGATCATGAGAACCCCGAGCATAATGAAGATGATCGCTTCTTGCCTCCAACTTGGAAGCTCTTGAAAGTGGCTAGGCTCGGCCATGTGAGCTTGAATGAAGATGTTGCTAGGGCATTTGACTTACTCCTTCGAGCTCTTGATGGCTATGGAGGTGTAGTTGGTGAGATTACCTTATTGTAAATATCTATTTTTCTTTTCCTTTGAACTTTTGTTTGTATATATGTTTGTTTGATCATTTGGTTTTTAGGATTGTTAGTTTTTGTGGAAATCTAGTAATTTGGTATTTTTGATGAGCGATGTGAGGGAGGGATTTTGACGAATGTGTTTGAGCTTATTTGATAGGTGAGAAGTGAAGGTGAAGCTTAAAGAGGAGTGGTTATTGATAAAGCTTGGGTTGTGAGCAAGGGAATCGGTTTTTGAAGCTTTGGACAAGCTTTTGGGGTTACAGAGGGTTAGAGGACTCTTCCCGGCCGAGAAGAGTGCATCCCGACCGGAAAGGATGAACCATCCCGACCGGGAAGGATGTCATCCCGACCGGGATGAGTGTACCAAAAATTGGGTTTTCTAGAGTGTCATCCCGACCGGGATGGGAGCTTCCCGACCGGGACGGGTGTGTCATCCCGACCGGGACCATCCATCCCGATCGGGATGATGCCGTGCTCCTTCTTTTGGCCTCTTCTTTGTCATTCGAGCCCACCCAACCATTTTATACCCCCTCCCAACCTCCCTACTTATCCTTGCCCTTATCATATGACCCCTACACTTCATATACACACATTCACTAGTACAAAAATTGCATATCGCAACGGTTAAAAACCACATATCGCAACGGTCTTTGACCGTTGTATTCCTGGGCGTTGCTATAGATCCACTACTTTTCGCAACGGTCGAGTGACCGTAGCCTAAAAGACATTTCGCATCGGTTAAAACATGTAACCGCTGCGAAAAGTAGATTTTAGATGACGACTTTTTTTTAACCGTTGCCAAAAGTAGATTTTAGACGACGGTCTTTTTTATAACCGTTGCGAAAAGTTGATTTTAGACGACGGCCTATTATATAACCATTGTGAAAAGTGGGTCTTAGGCTACGGTCATTTTTTAAACCGTCACTAAAAGCAGATTTTAGGCGACGGTCTTTTTTCACAACCGTTGCCTTATCCTTGGTTTTTATTAAAAAAAAAAATCAAAAACGTGTTATCCTTGCCAGCTCAAAGACAATTCATTACCAATCAAGTGTCTCCATCCCAACACAAACATTTAGCATTAATCTGAATAATAATACAAATACTACACAATTACATGGATTATATCTCTCAAGCATCACTCCAATGAAGTGCAAATAGCTAAACTTACAATACATAGCATAATTCTCATAAAGTAACATTTGAGAGATTTTCTGTGACTACTCTCAAACAAAAGAAATTACATTACTCACTAAGTTTTTCGACAATGGTGCATTAGCATATCAACTGAACTCATCGTACTCTACTTGCTTTACTCTGATGCCGATTAAAACAAAACTCTGTAAAAGAAATTCAAAAATAGAATACTTTAGTCAAATATCACCTTAAAATTTAAATAAAGGTATTAGCTAGAAATGTAAAAAGTTGATCAAGAGAGTGTTAGAGGGTTAGAGCTACAATGAAATCACTAACATTGACAAATAAATCCTCATAAGTCATGAAATACTTCACAGATGTTACTTGGATCAGTTCAAATACTTCCGAATAATATTATACCATTACATTCCGAAGAAAAGTGGGACCATGTAAAGTTTTGTTTGATGAGAAGAAGTAATTTAGAATTATAAGAAAAATAAGGAAGAAAATTCCAGTGGTTACAGTCTTACAGATAATGATAGCCAAGGGTGAGTATAAAAACTAAAACTATAATAAATTATTAATACACTACAAAGCTAATGAATAAACTGGAGTATGTAATAGCATGCACATACCTCAAAAGTATCACTTCTTTCTATGTGAGAACCTTGAGATGATATAAATTTTTTGAAATTACATACGACTAATTTCACAAATTTGAGCCCAATGCCTTTCGATACTTAGGTAAGTTAGGTTCTCCAAGCTATGTACAATCAAAAGTGCATAGAACACCAAGTCATAATATCCATACTTGTGTGTATAACAAACAAAAAAGACAACTAAACTTTACTCAAAACATCATTAAATGACTATAAGATAACATAAAAATAAGAAAAGCCTTTAAAAAGGATCATATCCGTTACCCTGAAGGGTGACCATGGCCTTTTGTGCTCTTTCCTTGAAAATAACATCATATCGAACCTTTTCTTAGACTGTTTGTAGAAGTCCTGAAATCATGAAGTACATTCACAAGTCAAAATAACACCTAAGTCCAAAATATATCAGTATAGACAACTAAACTGAACATAACAACTTTTATTATGAAGGGAAAAACAAACAGCTGACGAAAGAGAATTAAAAATCTGTAAACTAAAACATCAAGAAATTGAATTCTTTTATGTTATTTCCTATATCTCAAGATACTTCTCTTTTCTACACGACTACACCTATAGACAAAACAATAGCTTACCCTCTCTCGAATAGCAGGAACCCGAATGTGACAATACCCGATACGCTGGAAAAAGAAAGCGTAAAGTAAACACTCATACTTGAAAAAGAGAACCCGAATCTCCAAGTATAAGTAAAGCACTTCTAATGGAGCATCAATCCAATGTAATTAATGGTCAAGTATACGACAAAAGTAATTACTCATACTTGTGCTAGAATGAATAGGAGAAAAGATTAGAGGAAGACAGTTAAAAAAAAAAGTGGTATTACACAAAAATTTCTACGGCTCTTGATTTAGGAAATCAGGAAAATCTTGCCTCCGCAAAAAAAAAAAAGTCAGCAAAAAACACTAAAACTCACCAGATGAAACATCAAAACATAATTACAAAAACTGGAGTACACTCAAAATACGACACCAAGTAAATCTAGCATACACTGCAAATATTCAACAAACATCAAATCACATAAAAGTAAGATGTTAATAAATGAATCGAATCGCAATAAAGCAAACCCTAATTGAAAAAAATAATAAAGGAAAAAGAAACCACCTATTTTAGCACTGAGACGTCAAATGATAAAGGAACAAAATATAATTAAAAAATTAAGTACCTTAGTTAGCTGAAGCAAGTCATAAAAAAACTCAGGATTAAAATTTGGATTATGTTAAACTAATCAAGTGGATTAGCCAAGTTCAATAAAGAATTTTAGGAACAACCCAACATCAAAGTGTTCCAACTAAGCACAAAAAATTATTCAAAAGTGTTTTTAAGGAAAAACAAGAGCAAATCTAGAGGAGAAAGGTACAGTAAACAAACATTGATATTACAAGCTTTTTTTTATTTAGAGAGAGCAGAAATATAAGACAAAGGGAAAAGGAAAAAGAAAGAGAGCAGAAGTTGAATTGTGTTCTTGAGTAAGTGAAGCGCAGTTGTTACGCTTGCTCCACATCTCCGGTTCGATTCTCCCTGTCGCCACTACTAATTTAAGAAATGAATGCATTTATAATACAATGCATTTAAGAAACGAATTGTAACACCAAACTATCAACCACCTGAGGATGAGATCATTCTATTTGTATATGTTAAGTCTCAACCTGCAAATAAATGATGAAATGGTTGAGGATATATAAGTATAAACTATAATCTATGACTCTATGAGTAGAAGATGCAAGGAATCCAGGCAGCCAAATCGTAATATCACATGTACTTTAAGTAGTAAAGAATCCATGGAACTCTAAAATTTGAATTTCAATAGTTGGACAGAGGACCTGCTTGGTGGCCCATCCAGAGCAGTAAAAACGGAAGAGAAACAAAAGTTTTCACCTTTGATGAAAATCAAAATCTGATAACGAGAGAGTTAAAAGCTCCAAATCCGTTATTAAATCGAAATGGTTTGTCTAGTACTTAATATCAGCTTTTGATCCCTGCACCTTGCTAGTAAATTCCTGCACCATTTACTTAACTTATCTTTTCCATATCTGAAAATAGAAGATATGGAGTCTGTGTACATGTTTTAGGCCCCATTTCTTCTAAATCAACAATTTATCAAAGTACAGCCACGTGAATCGAACTATAGTCCCAGGATTTTTGGCATCTTGTATTGCAAAAACTACTTAGTAATATTTAGAAACTGAACATATATAGTGCAATGATACTACAAAATACTTTACCTTGCACACAAATACGTAACTAGAGAATATGTAACTGGAGAACATAGCACTGCACAATGATATACTATCGATACCTTTATAAATCACAGTGAGCAATGAAGTAACGTTATGACATCAAATTAAAACAAACTAAAAGATTAATGATTATTCCACTATGAATAATACTTCGTATAATGTATGAATCCAAATCAATATAAGCTAGCCCGCCATCAATTGACCTTTCACACTAGCAGCAGCAACCATCACCTTCCCCACCTTGGTACCAAATTTAGTAACCAAAAACCCGCTTTTCTTCCACTTGATACTCAAGTTTACATTCCCAGTCAAATCGTAATATTTGAATTTGAATTTGAATCATGCAAATTAAAGAAGATGTGAACTCTAAAATCAAATTATTATACAGCAAAAGATAGACAGAAACAGAAGGAATCAAAGGAACCAAAATTACAGATGATGTGACGAGATAGAGTAGAACACGAGGATGAAGACGATTAGAAGGAACTGAAACTCCAAAATGATAATCCCCAAAAAATTCGAACCATCACTGTAAGTCGTCTATAAACGGGGAATCATACTCAAGAATTTTGAAATTAATGAATCCCTAATTCCTAAATTACATACAAATATGCAATACGTATAGAATAAAGAGAGAGCGAAAATACCAAATCGGCGACCAAAACAAGTAGCCGAGCAATTTCATACCTCCTGGCAACCTCCAACTGCCATTATCGGCCTCACAGTACATAAAATCCTAGTTTTCTCTGCCTCTCGAAATTCATCTGCATCGTTTCGATTTTGATTGCTTCAAAATTTGGGGTTAATTAGACGAAGTTAGAGTAGCATATCGAGTAGTGACTGTGATTAATTGAATGTGGGTAGCTGGCTAGCGCGATAGATAGACAGGGTGATGGGTTGAGGTACTTGAGGAGTTGAGGATGATAAATCTGGGTTTTTTATTTGAGCGTGACTGAGAAATGGAGGAATCTGGGTTTCTCAATGCAATTTTCATTTTTTTTATTTGAGTATTTTGTTTTGGAGACACATGGAAAGAATTGTATTTTTATATTTATGTATTTTTATTTGGGGATGTTTTTTAAGAAGTTACATTTAGTTTGGGGAAATAGTGGATATACTTGTCCTTGATTTAATTTTGGCTTAGGTAGGTATTAAATTTTTGCAAACACATGGGATTAGGAGTTTCTTAATTAAGACTGATGCTCATTATGTTATACAAGTATTATTATGCAACAATTATAATGTTGGTTGTGTTAACTAGATATTATACAAAAATCTTTCGCATCATTCATAAATTCTGACTGATGCGATTATGTTCTATATATATTTCGCATCAGTCACAAATCCTGACTGATGCAGTTATATTTTGTAGTATATACATTTCGCATCAGTCGTAAATTCTGACTGATGCGATTATCTTTTATGTATACATTTCGCATCGGTCGTACATCTTGACTGATGCGATTATGTTTTCAAGAAACATTTCGCATCGGTCGTTTCCCAATAACCGTCGCCTTTTACAATACGCTACGGTTATTTACAACAACCGTTGTCTTATCTATTTGCCAAATGTCATTTCTCTACTAGTGATTCACTTCTTTTTCTCTTCACTTTACACCGACTTTCACATCAAATCCCACCTCCTTATACCTTTGTACTTTAACCATGCGGCCTTATTGAGAAGGAAGAGGAATAGCAATGTCAAAGACAAGTTATGTGCCATTATCGACCTATGAGACGATGAAGCGAGTGAGTTACTAACCGCATGGTACGGCAACTATCCTTTCTTTTCCGTCTTTTATTGCTTGTCTTCTTTTGTTAGTTCCCCTTCTCCTTATCATTTGTGTCATGGTGGCCCTCGAGGCCTTGGTAATGGTCGCTCCCAACTCTCGATGATTTGATTACATCGAGAGTCCTTTGAAAAATCCAAACTTACAAGATTTTCACTATTTTTGTTGGATTTAGTCGGATTTGGGCGGAATCCAGGCTAGGTGACTTGATTACACCTAGTCCTCCCCTCCCATTTCCTTTTATTTCTTTCTTTTTATTTCTTCCCCCATCCATATCTTTTCTTGTCTCGGCCCATGGTGACTTGACTACACCCCGGCCGGACGCATTATACCCTTTTCTCCACTTTATTTTTGATTTTTAGCTTTATTTTCGTAGTTTGTTTTCTTTTCCTTAGTGTCTTCACACACTACGATCGAGCATGAGGACATTGCTCGGTTTAAGTGTGGGAGAGCGATATTCTATCATAGTTAGTTTTATTTTCGTAGTTTTTCGAAAAATCTTTAAAAATCCTAAAAATTTGAAATTTTTTCACAAAAATCAAAAAGAATTTCTTTTGTGTGTTTTACTTTTGTGTCGTTGTTTCGTATATTTGTTTTGTTGTGCGTGTTTTGCTTCCCTTTTTCCTTATAGGTTGCTTGAATCACCGATAGCTTTGGAGAGCTTTCAAGACATCCGGTAACATCTTTTATCCCTTTTTCCCCTTTGTCTCTTGAGGAGTTTGGAGGAGATTGTGATGTGGTGTGCTCGGGTGGAGCTTTGTGCATACTTGTGGTTGATTTGGTGGCTTGTTTGGAAGCTCGGGGTGGTGTTTGTGTTGTTTATGTGTTCGTTTTGTTTTGTTGCTTTTGCTTCTTTTTCTTTCGTTCTTTGTTGAGTCTTTGTTTTGTGATGTGTAGTTGTGTCTAGTGTGTAAAAAAAAATGTTTTCGAAAACCCGGTTTAGAGGCTAGTGTGCAAGTGTTTACTTTCCCTTCCTAGTGATGTAAATCGAGTCTTGGACTTTAGTCTAGTAGAATGACCCTAAATCAATGATTTTGTTGGTTTCTTACCTTGAGTCCACCTAGCTTACTAGGAATTTACTACGGGATTTGCATTTTGACCATTATGACCACCCACGGTATGAAAAGGCCTTGGTTGCCGAGTCTCGTCCCTTAGGTGACCGTGTTTGGGGTTGTTTGACTAGTCCAAGTTTTCCCCTTTTTTGTGGGTTTGAAGGGAAGGACGCTCCCCGACTCTCCCATTTCCCTACCTCCTACACATTTCCACACAATAAAATTGCAAATTGTTGAAATCATCTTTCTTAGTTGCAAAGAAATGCCTTCGAGCCAAATCAAGCCAAAAGGGCAAAGAAAAGGAAAAAAAATGAAAGAAAGAAAGAAAAGATTGAAGAAAAAGAAAAGGCACAAAAAGCCAAAAAGAAAATACAAAAGATGAAAAAGACATGGGATAGCAACACAAGAAGCAAAAATGCAAAAGAAAGAAAATGCCAAAGAAAACCATCTCACAAAAAGATTCTCACCTTCTCAAAATAAGCCTTTTACCGACTGTTACCGTGAAGAGCCTTTCAAAGGACCGAGTCCCTAGGAAGAATGATAGCGATAATGGTCGGTCTTCCCTCATTTTGCAAATATTTCCACCTTTTTACTTGGACTAGTTAGGCGGTTTCGGGCATGGGACGACCCTCTTGGCTCATCGCTAAAAGGGGCGGGTTCTCACTTACCTACAGTGTCGAATAACACCGTGGTTCATCCTTTTTCCATTCCGCCGATCGTCCCGTAGTACGTTCTTAGAAGGTTAGGAGGAACCTAGGTAAGTTACCAACGTTTTTATTGCTTTGTTGTCATACTATTAGAGTTTAGTTCATCTCGATTCGCACTATTATCTTGGGAACGTTGTCACTTGCCTTGAGTCCTAAACCGGTGCTTATTTTACCGCTTTGTTGAGGGAAGCGGTATTTGTTTTGTCTTGGATGCAGCCGTTTGGTGTTTGTTTGTGTGTGTGTTTGTTTGTTTGTGTGTTTTTTGTGTGTCCGGTTGCATCCACAGTTTTGTCGCAAGACCCCACTTGCCTTGCGGAGTGCACTTTTCCTCTAAGTGTACTCGCGTGAGTTGAAAAGGCGTATGGTGCGCTAATACCCGCTCGGCTAGTTTAGTAGTTAGCATGTGCTTACTCGATGGCGAGTAAGGGTTAAGTGTGGGGGAGTTGATAAGTGTAGTTTGTAGTGCCTAATTTGTTGTGTTTTGGTCTCATTTTCCTTGTGGAATCGCTCCTTGGGAGCGGTTTATGAGTTACTTATGCTTCCTTTAGTTCGTTTTAGGTTCCCGAGACCATTCATGAAGAGTTGGAGTGATTCCGACTCAATACATACACTTTTCGGAGCCAACGAAGAGAAGGAACGATCACTCGATGCCTTGGATTCGATCCCGAGACCTTGGGACCCGATCCCGAGCCCCTAGGACTCGATCCCGAGCCCCGAGAATCGATGAGAAACCCATGAGAAGCAAGGAGGGACCTTAAAGATCATATTGGAGGCCTACAAAACCCATCCCCGTCGGGAAGGACTTCATCCCGTCCGGGATGAGGTGCGCAAAATGCACTGCGCCTGTTTTGGGTCCGTCCCCGATGGGACCATTTCGTCCCGGATGGGACCATTTCATCCCGGACGGGATGAGGCAGCTATAGCCCGCATTTGCTTCTTTTCTTCTCCTTTGTTCTTGTAACCTTATATATACCCTCCCTCTTGTAATCTTATGTTATGTTCTTCATTACCCACTAAACCCTAGACTACTTTAGGATAGATTAGCATAGATTAGAGTAGATTAGTCGGTAATTAGTCCTTAATCTAGTTAGCTAATCTTGTATTAAGGAATTCTTGAAGATCTCCACCAAGATTGACAACCTTGGAAGATTGTTTTGGGTTTTCTCTTTTATACAAGTTTTCATTCTGGCTTTCATCTTCTAGTATGGTATAATCTTTTTTCCTTACTCTTAATCTTTGTTTTATCATTCAAGTTTTCATCTTTATATCTTGTTTATTGTTTTGTTCATCATCTTTGTTAGTTTTACATATGTATGCTCTTGTTCTTGTTTTGGTTTCTCTTGTTAGTGTTAGTTTTCCTTTAGATATGTTTGAGTAGACTCTTGCTAGGGTTATTAGGGTGATTGGTTGTGATTGTGGATGATTAGGAAGAGATGGGTGGTGCTAGATGTTGTTTTTGTTGTTTCCCATTAACCTTGCACTCCACATGTTCGATGAAATGCTTGTGAGACTAGAGACGATCAATCCTTGTTTTTCTTGCATATTCTCTTGTATGTGTGTGTTTGGTTGGTTGGTTTGGTTCCCTCATTACATAGCGAGAGCCCGGTGAGGACGACCCCTAGGCCGATTACGTAGCTAGAGCCCGATCGGCGTTACCTAGGCTACGAAAGCATGCTAGTAACCCCGTTTTTCCCCTTTTTGTCTTCTTTGCACACATGAACCCGACCTAACGCTAGTTTTCTTCCTTATTGTCATCTTTGCTTCCCTTAGTCGCTAGTTAGTTGTTTTGCCTTCCTTTTCCGCGTTTTAGACTTTAGCTTAGTCCTTCGTCTATCCCCTAGTTTAGCTTGTCTCGGACCGAGTCTTGGACCATAGCACACCCTAGTCCGACACCCCGTCCCTGAGGATCAACCCGACTTGCCCTATCTACCCAGTTAGGTTAGTTGGTTATTATTTGGTGGCGGGATCCACGACAAATCCCTCCCATCAATTTTGTAAAAAAGATGTTTGTAAATGTTCGGGATAAAATTCGCATCCTCAAAATATGACGTGGCACTCCACGAGCGGAAGGTCAATGTCAAGAAGTCAGAGAATCGAAGACAAAAGTCAAAAGACGATGTTCGAAAGTTGAAAGTTGAAAGTCAAAAGTCGGGAAAGTCGTAAGTCAATGCGACCGAGGGTCAACAAGTCAATTGAGACCCAATATGGTACCAAGTAATGGGCCAGCCAAGAGTTGGGGGCAAGGCAAGGAAATGGGCCAAGCAACCAAACAGCCCAGTGGAGTGGATCAATCCCACACTCCAAGGAGAAGACCCGGTCAAAGAACAACTCCCTAAATCGAAGGGGCAGTTCCAACAGAGGAGGAGAGATGTCAGAAGAAAGAGGAGGAGGAAGTTGGAGTAACGGCTAGAGGAAAGCAAGGGGATATAAGCAGGAAAGATACAACGAGAGGGGACATTAAACCCATCCTCATTATACTTCAAGTTCGAGCAAATATACCAGCAAAATACATAATAGTCAACCATAGTCTAAGTGCTTGTATTTGTATTCCTCATTCTTTTCGTCCATAGTAGAATCTTGGTGGGATTCCGACTCCCCCCGCGGTTTTTCCCACATCGGGTTTCCGTGTCACCAAATTTTTTGTCTCTTTAATCTTCCTTCGTTGTTTTCCGTTCGTTAGGTTCGTTTCGATTCTATCCATTCGTAGGCATTAGTTCGATCACTTTAACCCACACCGGAATCATAAACCCGATACATTTTTACCAAAACAATTTGGCGCCCACCGTGGGGCAAAGTGATCATTTTCTATAGCCAAACCGTACAGTAAGATAACTTGCATATCGTCATGTCCGGATCCGATCAAAGTCCTTCCCGCAGCCTGAAGGCCTCGACTCAGCCCGCTGAAGGAGAATTGCCCCTAGGATCAGCAGGTCCACTTTTCACGCCACTCACCCAGGCAATTCCTACCAGCCTGACATCAGGACACGTGCCGACAGCCCCAAAACCACCACATGTGCCTGTGGTGTCAAAAGCATCTAACCCCTCCAAGACCAGCAAAGAAGGCGCTTCGTCTAGGACATCGATCCATAGAGGGTCACCCGAAGGCTTTTCTGGAGTCCCAACTTCACCAGACCCCTTGAAGAAGGTGCTCCAAGGGATTAATGCTCTGCGCCAGGCGGTGAAGACCCTGCAGAAGGACAATCAAGACATGAGGGTCCAGATGTTGACAACGTCGAAGTCTTCAGCCGCACCAGTCCAACCGTCACCAGAAGTCCTGCCCCTGATACCTGAAGGAGAGTCTGGCATCCGCAGAGAATCCGTCACCAACATGTAGAACCCCAGGACGTTCCCTCAGGAATTGGTTACCAGGCTAGATTTAGGACTAGCGCCACCTAGCCAAGTCGTTGAACCGCGAAGGCTAGGCTACCTGACCCATGGCCCTACACCCGGCAGATCCTACTTCGCAGGTAATACTCCCTTTGGCACCAAAAATCGAGAAACTAATTCATCATCTCTTGCAGGTACCCCTGTCCACCAGGCAATAGGATGGCAACCAGCGAATTCACCAGGGATGAATACCATGTCCAACAGCCAGTCCTCTTGAGGAGCGTGCGTGGCGCCTATCCCCAGCCAGCATACACCTGGATGGCAGCCAGGAGTCCCAATTAGCCCGGCGACCGATTACGGCAGTCCACACCATGGAGCAATCTAGCCACCCAAAACCCCGCTCCAACAGGCACCAGAATGGCAGTCCGGATCTGCAGCAGTCGCCGCGTCTTTTCCTCCTCCTCCTCCAGGCAGTCGGCACCTTGGAAGACCCCAGACAGGGAGTACACCTTTCTGCTTCTCTCCTCCTGTTTCTAACCTTCTTGCAGGAGCAGTCAGCACATCAGATCAGCAGTACCAGGAACTGAAGGAATTGAGGGACCTGATCAGCAAGATTCCTGGGATGCCACGCCCTCTGGAAAGAGCAGCCCGCAACAGCTATGCAGATTCGTCCTTCACCGACGATCTAGCCGGCGTTGCTGTGCCTAAAGGCTTTGTGCCACCAGCCATGACGCTCTATGATGGCAACGCAGACCCCCTAAACCACATCAACCAGTACAAGCAGAAGATGATGGTGGTAATCGCTACGGGCCCCCCTCAAGGAGGCCTACATGTGCAAGGGGTTTGGCTCCACACTATCAGGAGCAGTCCTTCATTGGTTCGTTGGGTTGCCCAACAGAAGCATCACCTCCTTCGTTGACCTGGTCAATGCCTTCAACCAGCAATTCGCTAGCGGCAGGAAGGCAGAAAAGCAGACCAGTGACTTGTATCGAGTGGTGCAGAAATTTGAGGAATCCACACGTGACTTCCTCAACAGGTTCAACAAAGAGAAGGTCACCATCCCCAGATGTGATGTGGCCACTGCCATAGAAGCCTTCCGCCAAGGGCTCCTCCAGGATTCAGATCTCTATAAGGATTTCACCAAGTATCCTTGCGCCACGTTCGAGGATGTGCAGACCAAGGCAATGGCAGCCATCAGGCTGGAGGAAGATTCAGGTCCCAGAAGGGTCGTGTACGGTTCTGAGCACGTCTCCAGAAAGGCGCCAGTAGAGAAGAGGGGCGAAAGGTCGAAGCCTTACGACAGAAATGTGAACAAAGTCTCTGAAGAAAGGGATTGGAAGGAGAGCCCAAGACTCCCACCTAAAGTAAGCGAATATGGGTTCTCCACCAACCTCACTGGTGTACTTAAAGCCATGAAGGAGTTGGGGCGCAGAGTCAGGTGGCCCAGGAAACAAGAGTACGCCAACGACTGGAGGGACGCCAGCAAGAGGTGCGAATTCCATGATGACATTGGGCATAACACTGATGAATGTGTCCTGCTTAAGAAGGAGGTGAAGTTCCAGTACGATCAGAGGAACCTGGATCACCTCGTGCCCAGGAGCTCCAGCAGAATAAACGCAGCAGATCAAGTGTTGCCCTCCCCACCACCTATCTGTACCAGAATTGTCAACGTGATTACCAGAAGGCCAGAACTACGTGGGCTGACTTATTCTGCAGCCAAGAGACATGCTTCTCAGTCCAGAGGAGACAGACTAGAGCACTCCTGCAGAATCAGCTGCAAGGATCTCCCAGCCGTTACCTTTGAAGAGACAGATGTAGAATCTTCTCCAGAATCCCACCATGACGCCCTAATCATCACACTCTCCATAGGGAATTGTACTGTAAGGAAAATATTGGTGGATACCGGGATCAGTTAACCTCATCATGTTGGAAACCCTGCAGAACATGGGGTTTAGCGAGGAGGACTTGAGCAAGAAGGCGGTTCCCTTAATAGGTTTCAGTGGAGAAACCAAGTATTCCCTGGGGGAGATCACAATTCCTACCTACGCAAGAGGGGTGAACAAACATAGAAATATCGCAAAGCATTCAAGCAAACGCAGTTAGCAATTAAACATAATATCCAAAACAATTCGCCCCCTTGGGCAAAGGTAAAATTCATAACAAGGTTTAAATTTTAACAAAGTATTTTGTTTGCCACACAGGGCAGAGAATTCAGACAATCAGAAAAAGGCTAAACAGCCTAAGCATTATCTTCTTCTGGAGGAAGACTGGCAAGGGGATCCACCACCATGAGAGTGTCAGCAGCAGCGTCTACCTGGTCGGGCATTTCCTGGACAGCAGGGTGAGAAGAAACTGATTCCTCCACCACCTCATCTTCACCCCAAGAGAGGATGTCCAAATTGAAGCGCTCAGGAAACTCCTCACTCATCCGGTCCTCCAGAGCAGCCAGGTTCCAGTTCTTGTGCTTCCCCTCAGAGTAGGTTCTGACCATCTGGATCTCCGTGCTCAGGGCCGACCAGCTTAGAGCGTCCATCATGATCCCCTTCAGCTCTGCAATCTTCTCCTGCAGACCGGAGTTAGCATCCTTAACCTGGGACAACTTAGCCTTTACCTCCTCCACGGCCGCACTACGCCCCCTCTCCTCAACAAGCATATAACAACCCGGATTTTCGATGACTTAAAATAATAGATAATGCGGAAAGTTATCTAAGTCATTTAATTAAAATTATATCAGAGTGTAAATAAATTCGGATCGCTACGGATCCTTACAATAATAAACGACTATTAATTACATAGTCTTGATTCAGTTAGTACAGAATATAAGTTTCATTTTTAAACTAAACGTATTATTAAATCTCTCTCGCTCGATTCCCCAACGTCTTAGACCTGCACAAATATATAGAATAGAAACCGCTGAGCGGGACAGCAACCAAACCGTTCATCTAATATCACCTCATACACATAAGATAATCATGTGAATAATCAATGATATACTTATAAAAATATTAAAGGATATCACGTAACAGATAGTTTCCTTTACTTCAATTAACCAACATGTGAGGTGATGAAAACGATAAAGTTTAAAAGATGGGACATTGGCAGCCATTTGATTTTAAAATCATTTTTCACGTAAACAGAGAATAAACACACGAGTCGTGGCTCCTAGTATCACCGCTACTCCATATTGGCTTGCATCTCACCAATAGAAGTAACCGTAGTACCGACTCGTAGACCGAACCGATCTTAAGAGGTTTACATCTCACCCATAAGGCTCAGTTGGGCCCGAACTTCTATAATAATATATGTTTATTCAAACGGGGTTCTGGGCTGAAATGAAAGGTGATGATTACATTCTCTGCATCACCAAGAGGGAACCCGCAGTTTTCAGAATCCTGTTCTGCCCCCGCTACCTAGGTGGTAATACTGATCAAGTACTTGTCTATATGTGCGCCACATACCCTACGCAGACTCTTGAACCGCAGCTCTCACTGCCGTAGGACGACTACCTTAAACATTAGGTCGACTCTCGGACCGCAGCCTCCGAGTTTGCTTTTAATTACAAGTGCAGTCGAAACACCACGCATGGTAGGATCCAACACAAGCTATTCGTCCCAGACTCGCATCGTAAACTTTATATAAAAGTCGCCCGTGAACAAGTAGTACTATATTTGGTGACCTTTAATAATTGGTCAGACTCATTTGAAACAGTCAAATCCTCAAATACTTACTTTCACTGTGACAACGTTATACGTTAATCCTCAAATGTCACCCGAAACATTATATCCCAAATATCGTAATATTTTTAAAATAGTAAAAATTCTTTTAAATGAAGTTTTTATATGAAAATAAAACTTAAGGTATAATAATAATAAAATATTATTTTAAAATTTGAAGTTTTATTTTTAAAATTTAAAGTTTCTGTAAAATATAAAAGTTTCTAAAAGAATATATAAATTAAGTCGTACTTAAAAGTTGACGTAAAATCATTTTCGTAAATTTTTGTAAATGTCGTGTAAAAGTTTCGGAATAAAATAAGTCCATTTATTTTAGAAAAATGAAATTTATAAATATGTACCTATATAAAATAATAAGTAAAATTTTATTAAAATAAGATTTTGTAGGTTACTAATCTACTCCATATATAAACAAGTGTAAAAGTACTAAATCTACTCCTCTGAGATTTTTTTACGAATTTTTTTGGTTAAATCAAGGGAACCGAAAGTGTTAAGGAGAATCATTGTAGAACAAATTTCGTACCAATTTATACTTAATTGATGGTTTTTGAATAGTGTTTGCATATTTCATAAGGTGAGAGTGACTAGATAATTATTTGAGGTAGGTGAAAATTATGTAGTCCTAAAGGTAAGACGACTAAATTAAATAACCGTTTGATTAAGAGCCATTTTATGAATTGTGTGGTTTGAATCTTTAACAATGATGATTCATTCTGGGTAATGATAGTTTTAGTTGCTTTGAGATTGTTGAGTTTTATCAATTGTATGAGTATAACCCCAACTTTTATTTTTGTTATTTTTGGGGCACTTAAGATAAAAAATGATGTTATTACCCACAATGTTTGAAATGATGAATTTTAATGAGAAGAGTTTGAAATCTATTACCATTCTAATTCAGAGGTTTTCTTTAATTACTGTCATTTCCATTGTCTAATTGAATTTTATTGTAATATCACAATTTTGATTCATCTTTCTTGGGTTTTCATGAACGATGTGAAAAGTAGCAAAGTTTAGCAAAGTAGCGAAGTTTTGCAATATCATATTATTTTGTTTTCCAATGCTTTTTCCTTTTATGGCCAGTAATCCAGTGAAGTTCATGACTGTAGTTGTCACCAAGGCCCTTTAATTTCGTTCACACATGACTTGAGAATGGGCCATTGAGGACAAGATGAGTGTGAGATTTCTTTCCTGAACAACAAAGATTGTCATCATCTTAACACACACATACTTCTCCAACTGTAGAATGGAAGATCTGAGGTCATAAACTTTGAACCCAATCCTTCCTATGATCAGGCAATAGAAGCCACATCTATTTAGTAATGTGCTATCACTATCTTTCAAGACATATTACGTACTTGAATAATATACTACTCCTATAAGTTTATAAATAATTTTTTCCAAATTTTTTTAATAACATTTAATTGTTCATTGTGATTATTTTTTATAATTGAATTTGTGTTTTTGTCAAAATCACTTTAGATACAAGTTTTTTATAATTCAAAAGGGGTCGATGATTTTTTTTTTTTGTGTTACTTTGTAGAAGGTATAATGTACTTGGATTTGTTTCTTTTATGGAGTATGTTTTTTTTATGGATGTATGAATTTCGCTTCACATATTTGATTTTGTGGTCACATTTACGTGGATTAAGAGAAGAATCGAGATACATGTATGTTTTTTTAGCCATTCCTTTTTATTTATGTTCAATAATTTACATTATGGCAAAATGAATAATCATACAGTCTGGGATTGAAATCGATACTCCATTTTTTTGAATTTTGTTTCAAATACCAAACGAAATTCAAAGAGGTATGTTACATGAGTTATGATGGTTGGTTACACTTAATAGTCTTTTTGTTTTTCAATCCATGTGAATCTTATTGTCACAGAGTGTTTGTTTGATACAAACTACAAAATATATTATGAAATTTATTTTGAATGGGTCGAATTAAGGTAGTTTTGGGATTTCTCTCTAAATATGAAACTTGTTTTAATTGTATTTTCTCTCAATTCGTTCTCAATTGTGTTCACAATGCCTTTACTAAATTCACCATATTACAAGATGCAGATTACCATATTGCAACTAGGTTGCAGAGAGATGAGACACTAAATATTGAGCTTAAAGAGAGAGATGAATGAAAAGGGTTGAAATACGAATTATTAATAGACAAGAGATATTTATTTGTAAAGTTTGTTTATAAGTTAAGGTTTGTAAATTGGTTTCATTATACTAATTTAAGGGCTCAAAGTAATGGGTTATACATCAATAACATCACTATGTTAGATACGAGCAATATTTTATGTAACACCTAATTTATGGTCTTTATTTGCAATACGAAAATAAATAAAATAACACCTGAGGCAGTTAACAAAGAAATTATACAATATTTTTAATGTTGCTAACTTTTTTTATGATATTACACTCTTTTCGTCCCGGTCATTTGTTTTATTTTTTATATTATTTGTGAAGAATACTAATCAAAGGTAAACAAATGATCGAGACAACAGAGTGAGTATAAACTATGATCACAATAACTATTTGCTTATACAAATTTTAAGTTCTTGATTGAGTTCTTAAATTAATTGTCGTACACTATAATTATAATAACTACTTCGTATTTATTTAGATAAAATTTACTATTTTCACAAATCACAATAACTATTTATTTAGGTATATTTTTCTTATAAAAATGAAAAAAAACCTTAATGTGCAAACAAAAGCTAAGATATATAAATTTTCCTACTACGCTTGAATGAGCTAGCATTTTTATATACATAGGTGTGCTTATTAAAACAAATCTCGAAATCTTGCAATGATCGAGAGGTAAAATGAATTAATAAGATAGGGTTCACTTCAAATATTTTCACATTATTTGGTATTATTAATAACTTATACTCCGTATTTGATTACTTTAAAATTACACTACTGACTATAAATGTATTTACATGATACAAACTATTGGGTTCAGTTCATATATTTTGTCATAATTTCTACCTTATAACCACATATTAGAACATACCCGTGAAATTCACGAGTTTAAAGTTTAAACCTATTAATTTGATTTGAGAAGTCAAATCTTTAATGAAGCTAGATAATCATCGAAAAATAATTTGGAAAAATATCATTGGACTAACATTATAAAATATTTGAAATATCAATCATTAACCAGTTAATACTTTTTTTTACAATGTTTGGATATGACGGTATTAAAAATGAACTTTACGTGCAAATAAATTTGGTCCATTTCACATTTTTCAAAATCCGTGAGAAAAATTAATGTTTGTAAACATATTTTTACTTTGTAAAATAAAACAATTTTTAGAGGTCTCATGTGAGACGATCTCACGATAATCGTCTCACATGAGAATTTGTACAATTTTCGAAGGAACAACCGCGCAATTTGCGCGGGTTTAAAACTAGTATATGTATATAGTAGGGTAGTATATAGAGCTATAGGTAGGATAGGTGTTAGAGTATGGTAGTTTGTAGGTGCTAGGTGTAGGAGAAGTAGAATAATAGGTTAGTGAGAGGTGAGTGTAGTAGTGTACTAGTATGTTACGTGGGAGCTTAACAGGAGTCCAATTTTCAGACCGATTCTCGTACAAACGTCTTTCTTTATTTCTTAAAAAGTTGAAATATAAGATTACGGAATAAAAATAATGGAAATGGTAAAATATATTTTTAAAAACGAGTTTGTAAGACGGTAAGTAAATCAGACGATAAATAGTTTTATGAGACATTTATTATAAGAAATTATTATTTTAAGAATTCGATAAATCATTTCTAAATTTTTTTACGAGACGAGAAAATGTCAAAACAACAGGTCATTATTAAAAATATTTTCGAGTTTTAAACTTTATTTAACGAAAGATAAAATTTTAATTATTCGATAAATAAATTCTCAAGTTTTTAATACGAAATAATTTTTAATATAAAGAAAATAAAATATTTTATTCACGAAAATAATTTTTCAAACGTTAAACTTGATTTAAATAAATGTTTAAAATTTTAACTCTTGATGGGGGTCGGTTGCCTGCCTTTGGCCGCCTGCCAATCAGGCCCCAGGGCGACCAGTCCCAGAAGGAGGAAAGGTCTGCCCAGCAGCCTTTCCATCAAAGTCATTGAAATCTCCAAGTGTGGCCCTAATCCCTCGAGCCATCCGCCAAACAGAGCAAACCAGGCCTCCCGCCTGCTTCCAGGGCGTTCCCGCCTAAACAGAACCGAGGACCCATCCGTCATTTTGCCTAAGGTAAGGAGAAATGGGTGGACAAGGTGAGTCCACGTGTCGCGCCAACATCCACCCATTTCCCTCCTCTTCTTTCTCTTTTCCTCTCTCTTGTGGGAGGGTATAAATACTTACCCATTTCCCACATAAGAGGGGTTGGATTTTCTCTCTCTAGACTCTTACTCCTAAAAACGCCACCTAGTTCCTCACGAGCTAGGTTAGTCAAGGCACTTCACGGACTGACTTAGGCATCGGAGAGGGTTTCCTCGGACAACCTCCGAGGCCCTGTGCGTTCATTGTGCAGGGAGAAGGCCAACTCCGCCGGGAAGGTCCGATCAAGGGAGTGAGAGGAAGGGGAGGCTGATCAAACGGTCAATTGTTCATTATTAACCCAATCATACAGCCCGGATCCAAGGCCGGGTGAATTGTTTCCGTAACCGGAACAATTTGGCGCCGTCTGTGGGGATCTTACGGTTGTGCTCACGAGTTACCCACTAAAATCAACCACTCATAATCACAAAACTAAAACAATCATGCCAGAAATCGTTGATGCCAGTGCAGGAACGGGTCCGACGGTCCCACCGGTGACCCCCCTGTATGGTATGCCGCAGTCGGAGAGAGTTCCTCCTGCCACGATCTTAGGGGTAGGGGGAACCAGTCTCCTCGGTGGACCTAACACTGCGGTGACGCCTGAGCTGGGGGCACCCCCACGACACGCTCTTAATCTGACCCCAGCTCAGATGGCGCAGGCAGCCGCTTTCTTCTCTGCGATGCTGAACCAGGATTTCACTCCTGAGGACTTGGTAGGCAGGGTCGCATCGGCTCCCAGGCAACCATCCCCAATTAGCAGGGATGAGGCCGGGGGCACGAGGCGGACCGCCGCCAGGAATGCCCAGAGGAAAGCGAGGAGGACGGCTCAAGCGTATGCGCATGTGCAAAGGCGCATTACTACTGGCAATCCAGAGCCACCTGTTCAGCAGGCGTTCTCCATTCATACAACAGAATCAGTGTCTGGAGGACAGGGAGGCTTATCCCGAGGATTACAGGAGCGCATGAGGCCCAGGGAACCCATGTCAAAACGCTTGGGAGAAAAACCAGGCGGAGTTTTCTCCAGGCTAACGCCTGCAGCCAAGGAACAGTCGGCCCCAGGCTTATCCCAAAGCCTGCAATCCAGACTCAACCGGGGACAACCGCTCGAGTCCAGGTACCATCAGGGTGAGAACCTCTGCCACTCTCAGAGGAAGAGGCCCAGACAGACCTCCCCGGAAACAGAGGATGAAGCAGCCAGTAGGCCGCCACCAGGGCACCGCTCCCCCAGTGCGAGGAAACCGACCCATAAACAATGGGAATCTCACGGTAACCAGTCTGGGGAAAGCAGGTCACGACTGGTAGGCAGGCCCACAAAAACCCCGTTGCACCCTGAGGTACAAGAGTACCCCATTCCAAAAATCAAAATGCCCACCATCAAATTTGACGGGACGACAGATCCTGAAGACCACCTGGCAGCCTTTGAGAGCCACATGGGCATGTATGACGTAGATGATGCCATCTGGTGCAAAGTTTTCCCAACCACCCTGGTAGGGCTCGCACAGGGATGGTTCAGAGACCTCCGCCAGGGGTCAGTCAGATTCTTCATAGAGTTGGCTGAAATTTTCCTCGAACAGTATGCCGGAAATAAGAGAAGACGCCTTACCCGTTTCGATCTCATGACCCTGAAACAGAAAAAGGGTGAGAGTGTGAGGGAATACATGAGAAGGTTTGATCTATCCTACCAGCAGGTTAGGGAGATCGATGATTCCACTGCCGCCTACGCCCTGACAATCTCCCTACTTCCAGGGGAAATGAAAAACCAGATGATCAGGGCCCAGCCAGAAACCTTGGCCATGGCCAGGAAGATTGCGGAAGGGTTCATTCTGCAGGAGGAGTTCCACGGCCTGACGGATACCCCTGCAGGCCAAACAAGGCCTCAAGGGGGACCGCAGGGTGGAAGGGGCAGAAGTGAGCCAGGCAAGCAAAGGGAAGAGGGAGACACTCCCAAGAAGGAGCGCACAGTCTACCAGCCCAGATTCGACAGTTACACTGCTCTGAACAAATCCAGGGCGGAGATCTTCGAACTGGAAAAAGAAACTGCTAAATGGAACCGCCCGAACAAACCTCGCAGCCTAAAAGGAGACCCCAAGAAATTCTGCACTTTCCACGACTGTATAGGCCATACCACCGAAGAATGCCGTCACCTGAAGGACGAAATCGAGAAGTTAATCAGGAACGGATGGTTAGCCAACTACGCAGCTAAGAATAAGTCTCAGAAGGAAGTGTCTGAAAAACCCGAAGGGTCAGTGCAGAACCGCATGGTGATCCATGTAATTTCAGGGGGCACTGAGGGCCAGCTCAGTCGAAGAGGCCAAAAAAGACAAATGCGCGAACTAAGGAACCAGATCTGCTATGCTGAGAAAGCAGGGAGTCCAAAGGGGGTGACCTTGAGCATCACCGCTGATGATGCAGGGCGCGTGGTATATCCGCACAGTGATCCTTTAGTACTGTCCCTAGAGATCAGCAACCACATTGTGCGGAGGTGTATGGTGGACACAGGCGCGTACACGAATTTGCTGTACAAGGACGCCTTCGAGAAAGTGGGCCTGGAAAAAAGGCACCTACGACCTGCCCCCGGATCATTATACGGATTCAGTGGAGCAGGCGTGCTGCCCATGGGAGTCATAGACCTGCCCGTAACCTTTGGGGAAGGCTCTACTGCCAGGAATGTCAGGGCAACCTTTGTTGTTGTGGATGCAAGATCTGCCTACAACGCCCTAATTGGCAGAGCCACCCTAGACGAAATCGAGGCAGCCATCTCCATCAGGGCTCTCACCATAGCGTATGTCACCGATTTCGGACTAGAAGGGAAGGTGCGCGGGGACCAGGAGTCAGCCAGACAATGCTACTCCGTGGCCCTGCAAGAACACGAAAAAGAAAGGAAAGGGAAAAGGAAGGCTGACAGTTCCCCCAGCAGGGAGGGCGAGATCCCAGCTGAACAACCGGCGCCCGACCACCTGGAGCCAGGGGGCGAAAGCATGTTGGTATATTTGGAACCAGGCAGGCAGGTCCTGATAGGAGCTGACCTGGAAAAATCCTACCAGGCTGAACTGGTCAAGCTGCTAAAAGAAAACAAAGACGTATTTGCCTATTCTGCAGACGAGATGCCCGGCGTTGATCCATCATGCATCGTTCACAAGTTGAATGTAAGCATGGATGCTCGCCCTGTAAAACAGAAGAAACGAAACATGTTTGCGGAAAAAGACGCAGCAATCAAGGAAGAAATTGACAAACTCTTGAAAGCAGATTTTATTGAGGTCTGTGACTACCCGGAATGGTTGGCGAATGTAGTCATGGTTAAAAAGTCGTCAGGCGCATGGAGAATGTGCGTAGATTTTACAAACCTCAACAAGGCCTGCCCGAAAGACTGCTATCCGCTCCCCAGAATCGACCAACTGGTAGACTCCACCAGTGGTTACTCCATGCTGAGCTTCCTAGACGCCTTTTCAGGGTATCATCAAGTATACTTGTGGCAGCCGGACAGGGTGAAGTGTGCGTTCATCACCAGTTCAGGCACCTACATGTACAAGATGATGCCATTCGGGCTCAAAAATGCAGGGGCTACATACCAGCGGTTAGTTGATAAAGTGTTCGAGAAACAAAAAGGCAGAAACATCGAGGCTTACGTTGATGACGCCATCGTAAAAAGCAGAGAGGACAGAGAGCACCTGATGGACCTGCAGGAGACCTTCTGCTCCCTGCGCGCCTACAAGATGAAACTCAACCCCAAAAAATGTACCTTTGGGGTCCGCTCCGGCAAGTTTCTGGGGTTCCTGGTCAGCTCTCGGGGAATAGACGCTAACCCTGAGAAAATTCAAGCAGTTCTAGACCTCCCTGAGCCAAAAACCATCAGAGACATCCAGCGCCTGACGGGCCGCATGGCCGCTTTAGCACGGTTTGTCGCCCGGTCAGCAGACAGGGCTACCCCTTTCTTCAAGGTACTGAAAGGAAACAAACAGTTCAAGTGGGAAAACGAGCAGAAAGAGGCCTTTGAGCAACTAAAGGACCATCTTAAGAAGCTCCCCACCCTGGCTAGGCCAGTAGCAGGAGAAAAACTTTTCCTCTACATTGCAGTGACCAATATAACTGTCAGCGCGGTCATCCTACGAGAAGAGGCAGGCGCCCAGCAGCCTATATACTTTGTAAGTCATGCGCTGGGGGCAGCCGAGAAGAATTACCCGATGGTCGAAAAAGCCGCCTATGCAGTCATAATTGCTGCTAGGAAACTCAGGCCTTACTTTGACGCACATCCAGTCGTGGTTCTCACTGACCAGCCACTAGAGAAGGTGTTAGAGAAGTTTGAAAAATCAGGGAGATTACTAAAATGGGCGATTGAGCTGAGTGGGCTAGGCATATCTTACCAGCCAAGAACAGCCATCAAGGCCCAAGCCTTAGCAGATTTTCTGGCTGAGTGTTCCCATTCAGGGGAGGAAGAAACCCCTGCCGAGGAATGGATCGTGCATACTGACGGATCCTCAACAGCCAATGGCGCAGGTGCAGGCGTCGTACTAACCAGCCCAGGAGGGGCTGACTTTGAGCACGCCCTCAGATTCGTTTTCCCAGCATCAAACAACGAAGCAGAGTACGAAGCAGTACTCGCAGGCATCAGGCTAGCTAAAGCCGCAGGAGCAGAACGAATTGTCTTGGCGACAGACTCCCAGCTCATCGCCAACCAAATCAATGGAGAATACGAAGCAAGGGACCAAGCAATGGCCACATACCTGGAGATGGTGAAGGGAGAGTTATCCGGCCTAAAAATCTTATGAGGTCAAACAGATCCCCCGATCCCAGAACAACAGAGCAGACGCCCTGTCGAAACTGGCAAGCTCCAGTCTGCAGGACATCCGGAGATCAGTGTGGGTCGACGTTTTGCACGAGAAGTCCACTAACCCCTGTCAGGCGGTTAATACTGTGGAAAAAGAGCCAGAAAGCTGGATGACTCCCTTCATCCAGTACAAGAAACATGGTATCTTACCATCAGATTCATTACAAAAAAGGAAGATACAGGCTAAAGCAGCCTGGTTCATACTCATTAATGAAGAGCTTTACAAGAAGTCTTTTACTTATCCCCTGCTCAAATGCCTGCGGGCGGATCAGGCCGCTGAGGTATTGAAGGATATCCACTCAGGGATTTGTGGACATCACATTGGTGGGAGAGCACTGGCCCACAAGGCCCTCAGGGCAGGCTACTACTGGCCTACCATGCTGGCGGATGCCAAGAGCCTGACCCAGAAATGCAGGAAATGCCAACTCTTTGCCCCATCAATCCATGCCCCAGCCCAGGAGCTCAGGCCAATCCTATCCCCCATCCCCTTCGCTCAATGGGGGATGGACATTCTAGGACCCTTCGCGGTGGCCACAGGGGGCAGAAAATTCTTAATTGTCGCCATAGACTACTTCACCAAATGGGTGGAGGCCGAAGCAGTGCCCAACATCACTGAGCCGGCGGTCAGGAAAGTGGTCTGGCGAAATATCATCACCAGATTCGGTCTACCAAAGATGTTGGTATTTGACCATGGCAGGCAATTTGATAATGATCCGCTGAGAATCTGGCTGGAAAGCCACAACATCTCAGTCGCCTACTCAGCTGTCTGTCATCCTCAAACCAACGGACAGGCGGAAACAGCCAACAAACAAATCCTGAACGGCCTGAAGAAAATGGTGGATGACTGCAAGGGTAGGTGGGCTGACGAACTCCCCAGTATACTCTGGTCAATCCGAACTACCAGAAAAGAGTCTACAGTCCAGACCCCATTTGGTCTGGTATATGGAGCAGAGGCATTATTGCCAATTGAGGCAAGGATCCCCTCTCTGCGCTCCCTGCAGTACGACCGGGCTGAAAACGAAGCTGCAATGGTCGAAGCCTTGGACCTGGTGAATGAGTTAAGGGAAGAAGCCAGTACCAACATCGTTGCCTACCAGCAGCGAATGAGGAAAGCCTTCAACAGCAAAGTACGACAGAGGAATTTCCAGATGGGCGAGCTGGTTCTGAGAAAGACGCAGGCGATTGGGAAGTCAAGAGAACATGGAAAGCTGAGTGCCAACTGGGAGGGCCCATACCAAGTAACTCGGGTTCTGGGACCAGGCACATACAAAATCGCCAACCTTGAGGGACAAGAGCTACATGCTCACTGGAATGCAGACACACTAAAGAAATATTACGTCTGAACAAGAATACAGGCAGTTTTTACTTTTACTAAAAAAGGCGGAGGACGGTCAAAAATGTCGACGGCTCCGACCACCCCAATGTCAAAAAGAAAAAAAAATTAAGAGAAATGAGAAGATACAGATTTATACTCGTTGCCTGTTCACACTCGCGTCTTTCACACACAAACGAGCAGGGGGCAATAGGGGGAGGCCCCCCTGTTGCCAAAATTGGGAAAAGTGAACCCCCCAACGCAAATCAAAAGCCACCCTGCTTACCTCTGGGCAGGCAGGGGGCAGGCCCCCTGGACTTTGGACAAAAGCCAGGGACAGGCCGTACTAACAAGGACTGGGGGCAGGCCCCCCAACCTTGTATAAAAAACACGAAAGCTACCCTGCTTACCTCTGGGCAGGCAGGGGGCAGCCCCCCTGGACTTTGGAGAAAAGCCAGGGACAGGCCGTACTAACAAGGACTGGGGGCAGGCCCCCCAACCTTGTATAAAAAACGCAAAAGCCACCCTGCTTGCCTCTGGGCAGGCAGGGGGCAGGCTCCCTGGACTTTGGGCAAAGGACAGGGACAGGCCGTACTAACAAGGACTGGGGGCAGGCCCCCCAACCTTGTATAAAAAACGCAAAAGCCACCCTGCTTGCCTCTAGGCAGGCAGGGGGCAGGCTCCCTGGACTTTAAACAAATGCCAGGAGCAGGCCAGACTAACAAGGACTGGGGGCAGGCCCCCCAACCTTGTATAAAAGTGAAACAATCAGGAACCCCCCCTACCTACAGGCAGGCAGACTGCGAATCAAGTTCATGAGGAATCAAAATATACAAAAGCAAACAGAAAATTCACATAAAAAAAAGTAGTGTCAAAGGAATACAGGACAAGAGTTTTCAAAACAAATGGTTACAATCAAGAGTACGGCAGCCGGCCACCAAAGGGCTCGGCGCGCAAAGAAGTAAGGAAATTAAAACGTTGGCACAGTCGCAGCAGGGGACGAGCAAGAGCCCTCTGAGGAAGACTGCCCTCCATGTTAAGCAGGGGGAGCGTCTGGGCCGGAAGCAGCAGCTCCCTCAGACAGTCTGCGCATTTGAGCTTCGTCCTTAGCAGTATAAAGGGCTCGGAAAGCATCTTCGTCAAAACCAGGGAACATCTCCCTGACAGCTTCCATGACAACCCCTAGGCAAGAGTTAGCACCATTAACGAAGCCCGCCGACACAGCCGTTTCCACCTCCTGGAGAATCTCGTCCCTCTCTTTCTCCCAATCCTTGGTCTTCACCGCCAGATCGCCAAGGGCCGCCTGCAGATCAGAGTTTGCCTTGGAAAGGCGCTCCCCGAGGTCAATAACGCTCTTCTTAGCATGGTCCAGTTCAGCCAAAGCCTTTCTGGCCCGCTCCAATTCAGCAAAGGCCTGCTGTGCTCTCTTGGACTCCTCCCCCAGGCAAGACACTTCCCTGGTAGCCTTCTCGCTCTCAGACTTCCAGTGGATCGCCTGACCCCTGGCTTCTTCTAGCTCAGTCTCCTTTTTCGCCAGTTGATCCTTCAGGCTGGCAATGAGAGCAACGTCCCTCTCGACTGCAGAAAGGCGGTCAGAGTTGGCCAGTTCCTCATCACTTAGGCGACTGAGGGCAGCCAGCTCCACGGAAGCCTGCATAATTCGGGAGGTGCGCTTAATGTACTGGGTCACTTGACTGGTAGCAGACTTGACAGTCTTGAGAAGATGGTCTGCTAGAACTGCCCCTGAGTCGGAGAGTAAGGCGGAAACATCTTGGCTGTCGCCTGCATTATAGTGGAACTCAACGTTCTCCTCAGAGAAAAGGGTGGCGGGAATCTCCGGAGCAAAACGCTTGGGTTCAGGCGTGGAAGTCTCCAAGTCCACCACCTGGTCAGCACTGGGAGCCTCCCGACTCCTCTTTCTAATCAGTGCCCGGGGGGTACTCTCCCCAGTCTCCTCGGAACCTGCGGCCCGCGACCCCGGGGGAATCTGAACCCCTGCTGAAAGGCCCTCTTGCCTGCCAACAGGCGAAGGGGTAGCCTCGTAAGCAATCGCCTTCGCAGCTGGAGAGGGGGTGGCCTCAGAAACCGCCGTCTTGGCAGGCGTTACTCGAGGAGGAGGGGGAAGCCTTGGTCTACTGAATGACAGGCCCTTCAAATGCTTCATCAGATTCTTCTCGCCTCTCTTAAAATCAGGGGGAAGAGAAGGGCGACTTTGGATAACAGTGAGATTCTCGTCCAAGCCCAGGCGTCTCACCTCCCCTTTTCTCCAAATAAAGGTGGCAAGATCTGCAAGACAAACAAACAGGCTGTCAGGGCATTTTCAAAAGAAAAAAGAGTAAGAAGGAATCACCAGCACTCCTGAACTACCTTTATCTAGACCCGGATTCATGCCCAACCGGGTCAAATAATTGTCAGTCGCTATAAGCTCCGCATGAGGGAGCCATAAGGTGGGGCCATACACCCCATACTTGTTAGTGTGGCCAGCAAAGTAGGCCGTCAACTCCTTATCCTTCTCACTTAGCTTAACCTCCAAGGCCTTTCCACCCACGCCAGGGTGGTACTCCTCAGGGGTCTCCAGCCTGGTGTGGACATGATTCCTGAAATGACGAGGAATCCTCCACCCATGGATGCTGTGTATGTAAAGGAAGTTGTTCTTCCAGTCCCTCAAGCTGTCCATACCAGGCCACACCAAACAATGTCCCTTCTGCCTCAAGAGGGACCAATAACCAGGGGAGCCCGTACTCCCAGAAGAAACCATCTGTAAACCCACCATAAACCGCAGGGCGTCGATGGAAGGCTCCATGCGGTGGAAAAGACAGGTCCAGACATATGAGATCAGCGCCCTGACAGCTGTGGCTGTCAGCTGGGCGATGGCGACGTTCATGCGCCTGAAGATCTCCTCTAAAGCAGGATGGAGGGGAAAGCGAAGGCCAAACTCTAAACATTTATGGTAAACCGCTATGCACCCATCCGGGGGGTTGCATACGGTATCCTTTTCGCCGGGGACAACAACTGTATACCCCTCCCCGAAGTTATAGAGCCGCTCAATCACGACGGCGGCGTTCTTGGCAAGGATCGTCTCCCGATTTTTCGGGTCAGGGAAAGTACTCAGAGGGATGCGGTATTTAGCCTTGTCTAAATAGTAAACCCTACCCCTTTCCCGACGAACGAGGGGGCCGGAAGTTCTGGAAGGGTTAACTTCCAACGCCTCGTCGTCCGAGTCAATAGCATCAAATAAAGGGGGGTCAGGAGAATTACCGCCCCCACTGCCCGCCGAATGCTCTTCCTCAAGACCAACCTCCCTAGAGGAGGAGGCAAAATCCATCCCTTCTCCCCTCTTTGATGGGTCGATAAAGGGCAAAATCCGTTCACGGGTTCTAGACATGTTACTCTAAAAAAGAAGCGGAAAAAAGGAAATCGAAGAGAGAAAAAGAATGGAGGATGAAAATCTGACCTAAGATCGCCTGACAGCACGTCACAAGCTCGAAGAAAGAGTCTCTCAGGGAAATGGGGGTGCAAGGTAGGATACGATCCGTCAATACTCAAGGGTTTTTGACAAGACAAAGAGAATGAGGGAGTTTCGAAGGAAAAGAAAGATTGGAAAAAGTGAAAGAATGGATGACTGATCGCTTTTATAGAAAGAAAGGCATGCCAAGAGTCGCCCAACCCTCAGGAATTCACCCAAAGGCTGTGGTCCACGTGTCGCCCCTAGGGAGGTTTGCTCAAGGCAGCTTCCCAAGAAAAACCTCGGGAGGACCAAAGGGTGTCAGAAGATTGGTCACCCTATGATGTCCCCCCTGAAAAAAAAAAAAAAAAAATCGCAATACACAAACGCGTCGCCTGATCTTCATTTCATTAAGTCTTACAAAGGAAAGTTACATCTTAAGACAGATACGAAAAGAAAAATACATAAGGCCCAAAAGTTCCGGCCTGACAGAAATCAAACGCCCTGCCACGCAGGCCTAGTCATCGCCCAAATCTGGGGAACAATCCCCAGGGCTGCCTGGACTCCCGAGAGCCGAACCCCAGTCCCAGTCTGGGGAGCCCTGGAAAGGGTCATCAGAAGCCCCGTCTTCATCCCTGTCGCTCAGGCAACCAAGACCCTCGCTGTCATCAGAGTCATGGCTGCTATCTTCCCAGTCCCTTCCAAAGGGAACGGCCCGGGATTCGTCGCAGGTGCGACAGCCTGTCTTCTTCACAGGCGAAGAGGGACCTGACGCCAAGGAGGAATCAGTGTCAGAGAAGTTGGGGTCAAATTGTTCAGGGTGTAGCCATGGAAAGCACTCATGGCATCCCCTGTCATAACAGCCCCCTCCCTGGGAGCAGCGCCTAAACCTAGGCGCAGCAGGAGGCGAGGACCTCCTAGGGCGTTTGCCCATCCTAACAGAGGCCTTCTGACTCCTCCGACGAAAATGAAGTCGTGAACGGCGACTCCGGCGAACAGCTAGGTAAGCAGCACGAGCATATCGAAGCCTCCAAAAACCTCTGAAGATGAAAGTAACATGCCTAACTCCACGACGGGTTACACTTTTTTTGATCCAAGCCATGATTAAAGACAGAGAATGAAGATTGGAAATGGATCATAAAAATAGTGAAGGAGGATGCAATTTATACAAAAAACAGAAGCAGGGCATTAATGGTGCCCCAACCACTTCTGCAAGGAAGAGAGCCAATCATCGAACTGGCACACTGCCCAAAAATTCTCTATGCAAAGGAGGGTAATCATAACAAAAGACGTTTGAACTCCCTGCGTGCCCAGAGAAATTAAAGCATGTTCCCTCGGGAACATGCGACACATTTAATGCAAGTGTCCAAGGAGACAACCTCCCGCCGTCCCAAAGCAAGACGTCGCCTGCCGAGCAGGAACCCCGCTCCTCCTCAGCCGGCGAGGGCCAATTGATGGGGGTCGGTTGCCTGCCTTTGGCCGCCTGCCAATCAGGCCCCAGGGCGACCAGTCCCAGAAGGAGGAAAGGTCTGCCCAGCAGCCTTTCCATCAAAGTCATTGAAATCTCCAAGTGTGGCCCTAATCCCTCGAGCCATCCGCCAAACAGAGCAAACCAGGCCTCCCGCCTGCTTCCAGGGCGTTCCCGCCTAAACAGAACCGAAGGAGAACCGAGGACCCATCCGTCATTTTGCCTAAGGTAAGGAGAAATGGGTGGACAAGGTGAGTCCACGTGTCGCGCCAACATCCACCCATTTCCCTCCTCTTCTTTCTCTTTTCCTCTCTGTTATGGGAGGGTATAAATACTTACCCATTTCCCACATAAGAGGGGTTGGATTTTCTCTCTCTAGACTCTTACTCCTAAAAACGCCACCTAGTTCCTCACGAGCTAGGTTAGTCAAGGCACTTCACGGACTGACTTAGGCATCGGAGAGGGTTTCCTCGGACAACCTCCGAGGCCCTGTGCGTTCATTGTGCAGGGAGAAGGCCAACTCCGCCGGGAAGGTCCGATCAAGGGAGTGAGAGGAAGGGGAGGCTGAAGGAAATCAAACGGTCAATTGTTCATTATTAACCCAATCATACAGCCCGGATCCAAGGCCGGGTGAATTGTTTCCGTAACCGGAACAACTCTATTTGAAAAATATGGGGTGTTACAAAGCAGCCCATTGACTTGGCCCAACTCCTCCTTCAGCCTTGTGATCTCCTCCTTGGCTTGCCCAACCTCACCCAGCAGCTGGGCCTTGTCAGCCTGGAGCTGACACCCCAGATCCCTAAAGTGGGATACACTACCCCGCAAAAAAAACCATTTGCAAAGTCTGGCCAACACCACAAAACAATCAACAACGCGCTCAAGATCAGAAAAACTCACAAATTAAGAAAAGAAGTTACCTCAAAGGCATGCGCAGTAATGTGAGCTGCCACCTGGGCAGGAGAATCCCTAACCAACACAGCTTCAAAGCCCGGGAAGAGGAGTTGGTCCAAGGGGGCCAGGTCCGTCAAAGTCCTTATGGTCCCAAAGTCCCCAGGGAATGAGAGCACTACGTCATGAGAGGTACTCCCCGCAGACTGGGGGCAGAGTTCAGGGGAGAATCAAGCAGATCAATCACAGGGGACTTCTCTGCAGAGCCCGCCTTTGCCGAAGGAGAAAGACTACATTTTCTCTTGGAGGCAGTGGAGGGGGCAGGAGAAGAACCAGAACGCTTCTGGGAGGAGGGACGGGTAGCCATGCTTTTCCTCTTAGCCCTGACTCGGTCCAGAGTCATCAAAGGTTTTGGATCACCTAAAGAGACCAGAACACAAGATAAGTCTTGCAGCAAAAAGAAAAACTAAGCACACCAGTCAGATCAACATATTAGTCCTCACCTGAGGACATGTCTGCAGCGTATCCTTCTTTCTGTGTGAGGGGAGGGCAAGCACCGTTCTCTGAAGGGCAAAATAGGCTGTTGAAGGTGCGCTGTTCAGGAGTTAAACTGGAGTGTTGTGTAGCAAAATCAAGGATTGTCGTTGTACTAGCAGGCTGCTTCAGAATTGCAACACAAAACCAGTAACAACAGTGAGTGTACAAGAGAACCTAAAATCTGAGAGCACGACAAATACATTTAGTAGAACCTCATCGGAGAAGAGATAATCGTGAGTGAAAGGGGGAATTGAGTCGATCTTCACAAAAATGAAATCTCTAAACCAATCGTCGTCCGGGGGATTGGCCGGAAAGAGTATGCCGGGGTTGTTCCTATCCTTCACACGCATCGTTACTTGGCCATAACCCAGAGATCTCACCTGGAACAAAGCGCATACATCGACAAAAGGAAAAGACAGCGAAACTCACCAAATGTGAGGCGCCCACTGACAGGGAGCGAGCTTATAGAAAGTCAAGAACTTTTGAATCAACAAGGGGAAAGGGAACCGCAGACCCAGGAAAAAGGGGTAAGCGTACATGCAAACCCACCCCTGACAAAAAAAATCCGCTTTCTGACCTGGAGAGGGAACATGAATTTCCACCCCCTCATCAAACCCGAAGATCTCCCTGATGAAGGGAAGATCCTCGTTGGTGAAATGAGAGTTACAGGAAGGCTTGGGATCAAGGACAGAAGAAGGGGAAAAAACCGCCAGAGATGGCGACGGAGAAGACGACGAAGGAGTAGAAGACTTGGCTCGACTCGACTTGGGGGCCATAGGAGAGATAAAAAACAACAAGAAAAAAGGAATCACCTCGAAATCAAAGAAAAAAAGAGGATAAACCGGCACCACGACAGCGATAAACGGCGAAGATGAAGGGAGTCGGAATTTCTTCTTTTTGAATTTTGAAGTAAGGTTGGAAGTTGTGAGGAGAGTAGAGGAAGTGGAAGTGATTGAAGTGGAGAAGGAGTAATTGAAGTAGGGGTGAAGGACCAGTACGTGGAAGAGCGAGCAATTAAGAAGTAAAGGTGAGAGTAGTAGATCAAAAGGCAAACACTTCGAAAATTGATTATCGCCAGGATTATCCACAACAGAAAGAAACAGAAATTCCCGCCTAATATGAGCTTAGTCAGAAATTTGGGGGCATTTGTTCGGGATAAAATTTGCACCCTCAAAATTTGACGTGGCACTCCACGAGCGGAAAGTCAAAGTCAAGAAGTCAGAGAATCGAAGACAAAAGTCAAAAGACGATGTTCGAAAGTTGAAAGTCAAAAATCGCGAAAGTCGTAAGTCAATGCAATCGAGGGTCAACAAGTCAATTGAGACCCAAGATGGTACCAAGCAATGGGCCAGCCAAGAGTTGGGGGCAGGGCAAGGAAATGGGCCAAGCAACCAAACAACCCAGTGGAGTGGATCAATCCCACACTCCAAGAAGAAGACCTGGTCAAAGAACAACTCTCTAAATCGAAGGGGCAGTTCCAAAAGAGGAGGAGAGAAGTTAGAAGAAAGAGGAGGAGGAAGTTGGAGTAACGGCTAGAGGAATGCAAGGGGATATAAGCAGGAAAGATACAACGAGAGGGGACATGAAACCCATCCTCAATATACTTCAAGTTCGAGCAAATATACCAGCAAAATACATAATAGTCAACCATAGTCTAAGTGCTTGTATTTGTATTCCTCATTCTTTTCGTCCATAGTAGAATCTTGGTGGGATTCTGACTCCCCCTGCGGTTTTTTACACATCGGGTTTCCGCGTCACCAAATTTTGTGTCTCTTTAATCTTCCTTCGTTGTTTTCCGTTCGTTAGGTTCGTTTCGATTCTATCCAATCGTAGGCACTAGTTCGATCACTTTAACCCGCACCGAAATCATAAACCCGATAAGTTTTTACCAAAACAGTAAATCGTTTTAAACTTAGTTAAGACGAGATGTTTCCCTCTGCGTTATAATGTCGTATTAGTCTTTTCCGACCATGTGACCATTATTTCGGCGTCAACGCGATCGTGCTTAATATGGTTTATTTATTGATTCCTTTGGATTCGACATTCGACTATAGAGTCGATATCGCATCCTAGGAATAACGCTTTATTTGTTTGATTAGATGATAGTACGATAATATCAATATTATAAATGAGAAAAGAAATAAAAAAATAAATAATAAAAGATGCGACGATGACGACGACGGACGGACGAAAAAAACGACAAAGAGAGGAAGGAAAGAGAGAAGACGGGACTTGTAACACCCTCAACCTACATGCTTAATTATCTCAAAAACGGACTCGTAGTAGCGGCATAGGCGCGGTAGCGTTAAGATGTATGTAGGTGAGTTATGGTGTCTATAATTGGGAAGGGATTTGACGAGTTTTGATCTCGGGTTTGCTAAAGGTTGCTGAAATTTCGGGGATGAATTGTTGTGAATTGTGTTGTGAGTTGTGAGTTGTGAATTGTGTGTGTGCAAAGAGGTGTATTTATAGGAGAGCTTTCCGGCTTTGGATAGGAAAGGCTTTGCTTGGATGAGAAGAAACACCGGCTTGGGTGAAGGGAAACATCCGGTTTGAGGTAAAGAAGGATTCCGATTGTGGATAGAAAAAGGAATCCGGTTTCAGCTGGAAAAGAGGCCACTCGATCGAGTGGTGCATAGCACTCGATCAAGTGCACGGTTTGACGCCAGGTTTATGCGGTTTTGCGAGCCTACTCGACCGAGTGGGCCGGTCCACTCGATCGAGTGGGTCTGGTCGGGTAGAAGACTCTTTTTAGAGATCGAGTTTTATCTCTAGCGGAGAGGTTTAGTTGCTTAATTCTTCTTCATTGCTGATTTTTTGTAGTATTTAACTCTGAATCGGATTTCAAAAGTTGGGTGACTAATTTCCATGCCTCGGAAACGCCTATGACTAGGGTTTGACCCGGTCGCTAAAAGACGGTTTTGCCCTTGGTATCGGTTTTGACCCAAATTAGTCTTGTTTGACGTGAAACGACCCACTATGCCTGAATTTGAGGTCGGTTTTGTGAGATTTTTTACTCCGCTAAAAGCTCGCTCCAAATACTAACGATTTTGAGCCCATATCCGAGTATATTAAAGCGTGTTTACGTCCGATCATCATCGGGTGTTTTTTTGGAAACTGCTATAGACACCTAGCGGCCAAATGTGGGTGTCTACAGAGCCCCCAGTTTGACTGAGGCTTGGAAGAGGCGAAAGTCAGAGTAGCTACCAGGCCAATCGAGGATTAAGACCTAGCAGACTTCCGGTCGGGTCGTTTATAGTCCATTAGACCTGCGTGAAAGGGCTCGCCAGCCATAAGATAGAAATCATACCCGAGTTCTGTTATCAGGGATAGCTCCGTGGGACTTGTTTCTGAAGCCCTGGGTGTATCTGTATGTGGATACATCCCATCTTAGAGCTGCGCAGGAGCTTGTCTAAGAAGCTCTGGTTGTATCTATTTGCAGATTCATCCCATCTCAGAACTACATTGGAGCCTGACTATAAAGCCCTGGGTGTATCTGTTTACAAATACATCTCAACTCAGAATTACGCGGGAGCCTGCCTAAGAAGCCCTGGGTGTGTTCGTTTGCAGACATATCCCAACTCAGAATTACGCGGGAGCCTGCCTATAAAGCCCTGGGTGTATCTGTTTACAGATACATCCCAACTCAGAATTTCGCAGGAGCCTGCTTAAGAAGCCCTGGGTATGTCCGTTTGCAGACACATCCCAATTCGAAATTACGCGGGAGCTTGCCTAAGAAGGCCTGGGTGTGCCTCTTTGCAGACACATCCCGTGTTTCTTTTAGAGAAATACCACCTTGGGCTTTCCGCTGGGGAGTTTAGTGAGTTGCGCAGGTCTGCTTCCGAAGGCTTGAGTTGTACCTGTGTATGGTTACACAAAACTTTACATGTAACATTTAGGTAAAACACGACTCACGCTGGGAAATAAAAACTTGATGTTCCATTGGGAAGCCAAGCTGGTACCTGAAATGTTAGATATATAGGCCGAAATAGCAAATATTGTAGATAGCAAGATAGCACACAAGAAATGCAGTTAACATCTATAGACTAGCTTGCGCTGGGGCAAATGACTTTTGCTTAGTTTTTGAAATCGAAGTCCTGAAAGCAACTCACGTGCTAGGAGATAGGTTTTCAAAATTGAAAGGGGTAGAAAAGAAATTTGCAGTTTAAATAGACTGAAATTTGACCTTGTCGAAAAGGATTTTCTCAAATGGCTAAGTTTTGCAAATTTTAAAGTGAGAATTTGAAGAGAGAGGCCTACCGACAGACTCAATACTGGACGCGACAGCACGAGTTGACAGACACGACCTGGGCTCTCTAAAGGTTGGACCGCGACTCGGTAGGGGGGTGGGTCGCCTAAGAATACAAGACTCTTAAGTTGCGCTATTTCGGAGCCTAAACGAGTGGCAACACGGTTGAACTTCAAAATGGGAAAGATATGTAGTAGTCCGTAATGAGACTGTTTTTGCATGACCAGACTTAGTAGTAGCAATGTGTAGTCTAATGCTCTTTTTTTTTTGGTTTCGGGGTATTCATAAGTAGGTGTAGCTTCGAGTCCCTGACAGATTCTTGTCTTCGACTGAGTCGAGTACTAGGACACTCTATAGAAAGGAGGCTAGTATTTGAAAGTATTTGGATTATGTAAGTGGATGGAGAACTTCTGTCTAAGAGAAGCCCCTAGGACGACAATGCAGACTGTTGAGAACATGATAGTGTCGTGACAGGAATGCTGGTGTTTTTGAATTTCTCAATGTGGGTGGTTGTGCCTTTGTTGAAAGGCTGCCTACGTATTCACGTGTAGTGAAATCAAACCAAGCCGTAGTTCAGTATTGAAAGATATGTTATGATGCCTAGTTTATTAGGGCTTTGTGTGTAACTAGCCATAGCGATGGTGTAGGCTATGTGCATTCCCAATGATGTCTTGATCAAAGGGCTAGAATAGTTAGGATGTTGGTCCTGTGACTGTGAGCGTTCTCCGGGGTAGCCCCCAGAGGTGGTGTGAACTATTTGGGCACGTTCTATGCCAACCGCAAGTTGAGTTCCCATGTTTGGGGTTGGTAACTGGTTTGGATGTTTTTGGAAATGTGGGGGCTAGGCCGTAAGTGGCTTTGATGTTTTAACATTTGGAGCTCGATTTTGTGGAGCTAAGGTTTCGAGGGTAAGGTATTGTAATATGGTAGGAAAGGGGGAAGTTGAGTAAAAATGACTCGAACTTCAATCGAGGTAAGTTCGATAATGTGGGATCTGGTTTCCATGTCTGACCCTAATGGTTAGGGTGCATCCTATGGAGCTTGAATCCTCAAAATTTTGGGCTGTCTCTAGCCTAGGTCTCGAGAAGGTTTTGAGGGTTGTAATGTGGGAAGCTAGGTGTGGCGTTAGCTGACCAACTTGATTGTTTCTCCCCTATTTGTTGGTATGGGTTTTGATGATTCTGGAAGTGACCGTACCCCGGTCAAGGGACTTTCACTTGAATTGACTGATAACCATGGTCATGGGTACTTGAATTTTTTTGGTTGACCTTTTAGCCCCGGTCATGGGATTCTTCATTCGGATTGACCGTACTCTGGTCGAGGGATGTTGAGAGTTCTCTTTGGTCGTGGCCAGCTCTTTCATTTTGGCCCTTTGCTTTTTCCTTGGACTTTTGATTTTTTGTCCAACTTTTTTTCTTTTTTCTTTTTTTTTCTGTTGGTCAGACAAACACCTAAGGTAGGGATTGGTTGATCTTATTGGAGGGTGTTTATTGCGGGAAATGGGCTTGCCTCCCGTCTCGAACCTAAACTTGGAGACTACCTAGATTTTTCATAGGATTCGATACCGCTCCTGCTAAGGGTAGTTATGTGGCTTTCTATGTCAGACGTGGAACAGGTAAAGGAAAACACGAATCTCGATTCCATGCAGTCATTATAGATGTGCCTATAATAGTCACGTGCATGTGCTCACAGTGTATGATGGTGTTCATCATGTTCTCGGAAACACACAAGGAGAGATATATGAGAAATAGAAAAGCCGATTTTATTGAATTTTGAAAAGAGCACAAAATACAACTGACTCTGACTCTAACTTTGAAATTGAAAGAAATAGTAGATCCTAGACTCGGATTCAGACTCAGACTTAAATCAAGTCCGGACTCTTGGACGAATGGGAGGTAGATTGGATGCTTTGGTCGTCGGGCCCTGTATAGTCCATGAGGGGCCTTGCAAGTGATAACGTTTCCAAGACGGGTGTCCTCCCGGCATTGAGAAAATCTTGGATGAGGTGTTTCAGTTTCCAGCACTTTTCTGTATCGTGCCCCCTCCCCATGTGAAACTGGCAGTAATATTCAGCGTACCATGTCTTGGAACGTCTTTCTGAAGGTAGGTCGGCTGTTGGGCCTGCAGGTAGTATTAGGCCCTTTGAAACCAACCTTTGGAAAGCGACGGTGTAGGACATATCCAAGTGGGTAAATGTCCTTACTTTTGACTGATCGTTCTTCGAAGGGATGACTTGAGGGCTACCTCTATCGGTCTTACCATCTTGGGGGTATCGAATGGTTTCATAAGAATCCTCATCCTTTAAATGGCCCAGTTGGGTGATTGGCTACCTTACCCGTTCTAGTTGTGTTAGACGGGATTGGGTTCTTACAAGATCTTCTTCGATGATGGTTTCCCTAGAATTTAGGTTATCTAGGGCGGTATTGATTTTCGAGAAGATATTGTTAATGGAGCGAGATAGCATAAGCATGCTTCCCTGGATATCCCCTTTCTCGATGGCGCGGGATTTGTTGTGGTTTAGTAGTGTCTCGTTCATTGGATCCCTTATCGGAAGAAACGGCAGGTGTTAGAACTCGCCTAAGCTCGGTTTTGCATGAATGCAAGAGAAGGAGTCAAACTAGACATGGCCCGGGGTGACGGAAATGACTAAGATTCTTTGACCGAGATACTTGAACGTTAATCTAGACAAAGTAATGACTGCGAATTAGACTCGAGCTGCAGAAAGTTAACTCCCAAAATGGGGTGACCGTGTTTGACCGTGTCACGTGCTCGGACCAACTGTAGTGACCTAACCCTAGGCGACTCGAGTGTTCGTAGTATAGGTACGATCATAAGGACGCCGGTGTAGGATGGACGTAGGGTACTTCTTAAGGTGACTGTGGTTGAATGCTCGAGTGAAAGACAGCCCCCAAGTGAGACTAAAGACTCTAATAGGACTCAGATTGTGTGACATCTAAGTGACTCAAAAGTGGGGTACGTGAGACACGTGTAAGACCTGACCCTTAGACCAACCATGATTGATCGCTCTGCTGAAGGGTATCCCCCGAGTGTAATCAAAGGTTTTGTTAAGACTCGAGTGTTGGACGAGTGACCCTTATACGTAAGGGTCACGAACCTTTTATTGTAGGGCTATGCCTTGTAAAAGGTTGACTCGGCCTCGAGGAAAGGCAGACGAGGTAAGGGAAGAAACTTGTGATGTAAGATCGATAGAGTTTCGACGCTAGAAACCCTCGACTTGACTTGAATAAGGAAAGACCCTGTGATTAGGGTGGACCCTTAAGTTAAAGGTTTATTGAATTTGGATGACTCGACTAACAGATTGAAAGACGGGCGAAATTCCCTTAGGAAAGGTCGTGGGGACCGTCCTGTTAGAGGGAAAGGTCGCGTGGGAATTTTTTGTTAGGACTTGAGTGTCTAGACGAACCTTCCATTCGTGTTGGTTGGTTATGCCTTTGATGAATAAGGCGGACTGGGATGGGGAAGAAACCCGTGATGTAGGATCGATGGAGTTTCGACGCTATAGACTTTTGACAAATTATGAAAAGACCCGACACACGGATAACGGTAGGTCCTATAATAAGGAAGGTTTTTGAAAAGGATCGACTTCCTAAATAAGGAAGGTTTTTGAAAAGGATTGAATTTTGAAATTGAGAGGACGGTCCTGGAATTGGTGGTGGGCCAATAGGACCGGGTTTTTTGAAAAATTGAATACTTGAAATTTTGAAAATTCGAATATCGAAAACAAATTTCCGAAATTTTGAAAAAACAAAAACGGGATCCCGAAGATTTGGAAACGAAAACGGCATCTTAGAGATTTGAAAATCGAGAATGGCATCTCAAAGATTTGGAAATCAAAATTGAATTTCGAAAATTTGGAAAAAAATTGAATAGGAATCGGAAATTTGAATATTGAAATGGGTAGCATGCCGGCTAGAAAATAGGCTTGTTTTGAGTCAAATCTTAAGTCTAAATTTCGGCAGCGTTCCGATTTTTTGAAAATTGGATATTTTTGAAAGATGCATTTTTGAAATGATGGTTTTTGAAAAAATTACACAGAAACCAAGCAGCACGTAGTCACGTAAGCAATATGACAGCACATATGCTTTAAACTAAGTCTCGGTCGGTCGAAATTGGGTCTATACCAACAACGACGACTTTCTCGTAAATCAGGACGGACTTCCTAAGCCAAATTGGTCTTAGAACATGCCATGAAATCCATACGAGTTCGGCCATAGAAGTTTTTAACGCACCCATTTAGGAATGCACCGCGGTATAGTGAGACGTCGGTCACAAATAACCGGCCCGGGCAAAAATGGGTTATGCATGAACCATCGAACTAAAATGCGTACATTAATAATCAAACGATTTCTTTTTGAGTCTCACACTAGGAACCCCGATGACAAGTGGTACATCAGGTATCCCCAGCAGAGTCGCCAAATTGTGAACATGACATAGGTCCACCCCGACGCGGCCACGCGCGGGTTTGGGACGGCGAATGAATCTCATGTGAGATGGATCTCGGATTGAAATTTAAATCTAAATGGAGTCGCCACCAAACTTTGTGGGAGTTCAGGCCCATTCAAACTCACTCTATATCTTAGTAGGCCGTGCACATAGTACGGTCCATTCCGATTTCAGAGTTTATGGGGTTCGTCCCTTTGCATTGCGATACCGATACCGACATTATCGGTTATCGTGTATTGAATGACTCTCGTATGCCAATGGTTTCGGACATCCAGAAACCATGGTTCTGAGTAAGGGGTGAGGGTACGTGTTGGGAAGTTCACAAAGAACACCCAACCCCGCCCGCACTTAGCAACCTCTACTTAGATATCGTTCGTTTTTCGTGTACGCGCGTTAGTTTGACGGTCGAGTGTTATGCAAACAGCGTTCTGACTAAACATGTGAATTATGTTTGACTACGTCGTTTAATGCATCTAAACTAACGTCAAAGTTATTTAAGCATGCGAGGTTCATTTTAGTACAATAAAACAAACAACGAAAAAAAGTGCGACAATAGATTACAATATACGAGCGGCATACCACCCGGAAATACAACACAACAAGCGATAATATGATACAATTGCGATAATAATGGAGCATAAACAAATTGGATGATGTAAATAAGATGCGATGCATGGTTTTGAAGGGATGAACACGTGATGGACTTAGCACATGACGACCGAAGTCGTTAAAAGAATTTTATCGGGGCTTGAAATATGTTGAAGGACTCACGGTTTTGACGTGATAAAGGTCACTTGATCGAGTCATTGAGGGACTCGACCGAGTGGACCTCAAAAAAACCTTCTGCCCAGTTTTTGGGGCGCCACTCGACCGAGTCATGGAGGGACTCGATCGAGTGGTCCTCGAGAAGACTGATTTTGGGATGCCACTCGACCGAGTGGGCTAGGCACTCGGTCGAGTGCCCCCTGTACGGACTGTTGTCCGTGAATTTGCTTTTGATGTTAAAATCGATAATTTTGTTAAATCGCGTGAATATATAATATGATTTACACTCGATTCAGTTTTTCGATACTCGTCATATTCGATACTTGATTACGGAACCAATATCTAATATTTAGAGTGAATTTTGTAAAAAAAATGTTTGTAAATCGTTTTAAACTTAGTTAAGACGAGATGTTTCCCTCTGCGTTATAATGTCGTATTAGTCTTTTCGGACCATGTAACCATTATTTTGGCGTCAACGGGATCGTGCTTAATATGGTTTATTGATAGATTCTTTTGGATCCGACATTCGACTATAGAGTCGATATCGCATCCTAGGAATAACGCTTTATTTGTTTGATTAGATGATAGTACGATAATATCAATATTAGAAATGAGAAAAGAAATAAAAAAATAAATAATAAAAGATGCGACGATGACGACGACAGACGGACGAAAAAAACGACAAAAAGAGGAAGTAAAGAGAGAAGACGGGATTTGTAACACCCTCAACCTACATGCTTAATTATCTCGAAAACAGACTTGTAGTAGCGGCCTAGGAGCGGGAGCGTTAAGATGTATATAGGTGAGTTAGGGTGTGTATAATTGGGAAGGGATTTGACGAGTTTTCTTCTTGGGTCTTTGACGAGTTTTGATCTCGGGTTTGCTAAAGGTTGTTGAAATTTCGGGGATGAATTGTTGTGAATTGTGTTGTGAGTTGTGAGTTGTGAATTGTGTGTGTGCAAAGAGGTGTATTTATAGGAGAGTTTTACGGCTTTGGATAGGAAAGGCTTTTCTTGGATGGTAAGAAACACCGACTTGGGTGAAGGGAAACACCCGATTTGAGGTGAAGAAGGATTTCGATTGTGGATAGAAAAAGGAATCTGGTTTCAGCTGGAAAAGTGGCCATCTGACCGAGTGATGCATAGCACTCGATCGAGCGCTCGGTCTGACGCTGGTTTTATGCGGTTTTGCGATCCTTCTCGACTGAGTGGGCCGGTTCACTCGATCGAGTGAGTTTGGTCGGGTAAAAGACTCTTTTTAGAGATCGAGTTCTATCTCTAGCGGAGAGGTTTAGTTGCTTAATTCTTCTTCATTGCTGATTTTTTGTAGTATTTGACTCTGAATCAGATTTCCAAAGTTGCGTGACTGATTTCCGTGCCTCGGAAACGCCTTTGACCAGGGTTTGACCCGGTCGCTAAAAGACGGTTTTGCCCTTGGTATCGGTTTTGACCATAATTAGTCTTGTTTGACTAGAACGACCCACTGGGCCTGAATTTGAGGTTGGTTTTATGAGATTTTTACTCCGCTAAAAGCTCGCGCCAAATACTAACAATTTTGAGCCCATATCCGAGTATATTAAAGCATGTTTACGTCCGATCATCATCGGGTATTTTTTTGGAAACTGCTATAGACACCTAGCGGCCAAATGTGGGTGTCTACAACTGGATCCTAAACTCTTTATTTCGTGTAGCATCCCTCACCAATGTCTTCTCAATCCCGTCCTTCTCAAGGAAGCCCCACACGCTGCAAGTACCCACAGAAAATTTCACCTTCTCCTGGAACTCTGCAAATGCGGCGTGGGTGTAAATTCTCGCAGCGTGATGTTCAATTGGAAGGTGGGTTGCTGTGTTTGGAGAAGCTTGTACATTGTCGTTGTCGAGTTTTTTTGTGTATACCTGTGGACATGACATAGGTCCACCCCGACGCGGCCACGCGCGGGTTTTGGGGAGGCGAATGAATCTCCATGAGATGGTCAAATGGAAATTTAAATCGAAGTCGGAGTCGCCACCGAATTTTATGGTTATTCGGAACCGTTCGAGCCCACTCTATGTCATAGTGGGCCGTGTACGAAATACGGCCCATTTCCGATGTCAGAGTTTATTGGGCTCGTCCCTTTGCATACCGATATAGATGCCGACTTGAGCGGTTAATCGTATATTGAATGACTCTCGTTGCCAATGGTTTCGGACATCCGGAAACCACGGTTCTGAGTAAGGGGTGAGAGTACGTGTTGGGAAGTTCACTAAGAACACCCAACCCCGCCCGCACATTAGCGGCCTCTACTAGGATATCGAATGACGTTTTAATGCGCGCGTTAGTTGAACGATGAATGATATGCAAACATTATTTTCCTAAGCATGTGAGGAATTGAATGGGTTGCTAAGTCGTTTAATGCATGAAAAATTAACTAGCGTCAAAGTTGAATTAATCATGTGAGATTCGTTTTAGTATAATAAAACAAATGATGAAAAAGGATGAATTTGCTACAAAGGATGAACAAACGAGTTAGTATCGATTTGTAAAATAAATGTACGAAATCGAGAAAATAAATATTAATCGAAATCTGAAAAATATTGTTGAAAAGACGCTGTTTTGTATAAAAAACGATGTTCGAAAAAAAATAATAAAAAAAAAGAACGAAAAGGGCGCCGGGGCAGCCGGCCGCGCGGCTCGCCCGGGATGCCGGCGGGTCGCGCGTCGGGCTGATTTTGGACACGGTTTTCTGAAAATTCGATTTATTAAATCACGTACGAATATTGCATGATTCGTACTCGAATTAATATTTTCGATATTCGCTATATTCGATAATTGACTACGAAATCAATATCAAATACTTAGAATAGTTTTAGAAAAGATGTAAATTTTAGAAATCGTTTCGTAGAATAAATAATAAAACGACCGAAAAAGTTAAATAAAATGGTCCGGACTGCGAGCCGTCCGGCTTTTGTATTTTGTTCGAAATTGCTAAATTTGATGAGTCGCGTACAAAATATGAATTAATTTGTATTCGATTTATGTTTTCGATATTCGTCATACCCGATATTCGATTATGAAATCGATATCGAATATTCGGAATGAATTAAAAAAAGGTTTTGTAAAATTGTTTGAAAAAAAAAGAGTTTAAAAAAAAAAGATGTAACGATTTTGACATCGTCGAGATCTTAATATAATTCTTTTTGATACAATATTCGATTATAGAAAAATCGACATCGTATGTTTAAGAATATTTGTTATGAAAATAGTTTTTCGTTAATAACGATACTAGAAAAATAATAAAAAAACGACTCTTGACCCATAAAAAACGGACGACGAGAAGAGAGGAGAGGAAAGGGAGAGATCGGGTTTGGTACACCCTCAACCTACATGCTTTTGTTAACTCGGATCGGGGCTCGTCGGAATGTGGCTAGGCACGGGAGCATCGAGTGATGTTTGGTTCGGCTAAGGGGGTACGGTTTGGACAAGACGGGTGAAGGGTGTCGGGAATCGGACCGGTTTCCTTCGGGTTTGTAATATCGATTTCTCGATGCTAAGTGTAAGGATGATTGATGTGAAAGGTTGTGTATTTCTGATGTTAATATTTGATGTTGATAATCAATGTGTGTGTCCCTAAAGTGTTGAATGGGAGGTCCTATTTATAGGGGTTCCCGACCTTGACTTAGGAGAGATGTGTTTGAACTAGAATTACTGCTTGGGTAAGAAGCTGAGGAGAACGAGAATTCCGTTTTCTTGTGAAGGAAGAAAAAGGAGTCTCGTCTGGTTCATGCTGCTCGGCCGAGTGTTTTGCACTCGGTTGGGTGTTTGAATCGGTTTTCGGATAGGATTCCTACTGGAGATCGAATTCTACCTTTAACGGAATTGTTTAATATTTGTGTAGCTGATTTTTTGTAGTATTTGACTCTAGGCCGGACTCGTGAGGTGACACGGCCTGCTCACGTGTCTCGAAAATATCTCTGACCGGGTTTTTGACTCGGTCGCTAAAAGACGGTTTTACCCCCGGTGTCGGGTTCGACCCAAATTAGTCTTATTTGACTCGAAACGACCCATTGGGCCTGAATTTGAGGTTGGTTTTGTGAAATTTGTACTCCGTAAAAAGCCCAAGCCAAATATCTATGATTTCGAGCCCAATTCTGAGTACGTTAAAGCACGTTTGCGTCCGATCATCATCGGGTGTTTGTCGGAAACTGCTATAGACACCTGGCGGTCAAAATGTGGGTGTCTATAGAGCCCCCACTCTGACTGAGGCTTGGACAGGGCGAAAGTCAGAGTAGCTACCAGGCCAATCAAATATTAAGACCTAGCAGACTTCCGGTCGGGTCGTTTAAAGTCCATTAGACCTGCGTGAAGGGCCCGCCGACCATGGGTTAGAAATGTACCTGAACTGATGATGATAACTCTGTGGGGAATTGGACTTGTCGTATAAGACTTAGGTGCGCCTATATATGGGCTCATCCTGTTAAATGCCGCTGGGGAGTTATGTGAATTGCGCTGTCGTGATTTGTACCTGTATAAGTTACATAAAATTTTGCATGCAACACGTAGGCGAAACAAATATGACTCGCGCTGGGGAATAAAAATGATTTTTGCTGCATTTTGAAATCGAAGTCCTGAAAGCAACTTACGTGCTAGGAAATAGGTTTTCAAAATTGAAAGGGTTGAAAAGAAATTCGCAGTTTTAAATAGACTGAAATTTGACCTTGTCGAAAAGAATTTTCTCAAATGGCTATGTTTTTGCAAATTTTAAAATGAGAATTTGAAAAGAGAGGCCTACCGGCAGACTCGACTCTGGACGCGACAGGACGAGTTGACAGACACGACTTAGACTCTCTAAGGGTTGGACCGTGACTTGGTAAGGAGGTGGACCACCTAAGATGACAAGACTCTTAAGTTGCGCTATTCCGTAGCCTAGGCGAGTGGCAACATGGTCGAAGTCGAAATGGGAAAGATATGCTATACGGGGTTGCAGTAGTCCGTAATAGGACTGTTTTTGCAGGCAGTGGAATGCTGTAGACTAGTGCTCTTTTGAATCCTTTTTTATTTTAGGGTACATTTCCAAAATGGGTATTGCCTCGAGTCCTGACAGATTCTTGTCTTCGACTGAGCCGAATACTAGGACACACTATAGAAAGGAGGCTATATTTTTTGAATTTATCTGGATTTTGTAAGCGGATGGAGGTTTTCTGTCTAAGAGAAGCCCCCAGGATGACAAAGCTAGCTGTTGAGAACATGACGGTGTCGTGACCGGAATGATGGTGCTTTTTGAATGTGTGTCAATGTGGGTGGTTGTGCCTCTGTTGAAAGGCTGCCTACGTATTCACGTGTGGTGAAATCAAACCAAGCCGTAGTTCAGTGGATTGTGGTGCCTAGTTTATTAGGGCTTTGTGTGTAACTAGCCATAGCGATGGTGTAGGCTAGGTGCATTCCCAGTGATGTCTTGATCAAAGGGCTAGAATGGTTAGGATATTGGTCCTGTGACTGTGAGCGTTCTTCGGGATAGCCCCCAGAGGTGGTGTGCACTATTTGGGCATGTTCTATGCCGACCGCAAGTTGAGTTCCCGTGTTCGGGGTTGGTAACTGGTTTGAATGAGAAAATTTGGGATGGGATTTTAACGAGTTCTGTTCTCGGGGATTTTAACGAGTTCTGTTCTCGGGGATTTGATGAGTTTTGCTCTCGGGGATTTTAACGAGTTCTACTCTCGGAGATTTTAACGAGTTTTGCTCTCGGAGATTTGATGAGTTTTGCTCTCGGGGATTTTAACGAGTTTTGCTCTCGGGGATTTTAACGAGTTCTGCTCTCGGGGATTTTAACGAGTTTTGCTCTCGGGGATTTTAACGAGTTTTGCTCGATTTTAACGAGTTTTGCTCTCGGGGATTTTAACGAGTTTTGCTCTCGGGGGATTTGACAAGTTTTGCTCTCGGGGGGATTTGACGAATTTTGCTCTCGGGGGATTTGACGAGTTTTGCTCTCGAGGGATTTGACGAGTTTTGCTCTCGGGGGATTTGACGAGTTTTGCTCTCGGGGGATTTGACGAGTTTTGCTCTCGGGGGATTTGACGAGTTTTGCTCTCGAGGGGATTTGACGAGTTTTGCTCTCGGGGGATTGTATGGTGATTGTGAATTTTGTTATGTAAAGGGGAAGTCGAGTAAAATGGCTCGAACTTTGATCGGGATAAGTTTTGATAATGCGAGATCTGATTTCCATGTCTGGCCCTAATGGTTAGGGGTATCCTATGGAGCTTGAATCCTCAAAATTCCGGGCTGTCTCTAGCCTGGGTCTCGGGAAGGTCTTGAGGGTTGTAATGTGGGAAGGCTAAATGTGGTGTTAGCTGACCAGCTTGATTGTCTCTCCCTTATTGGATGGTATGAGTATTGATAATTTTGAATTGATCGTTTTCACTACGGTCATGGTTTTTTGAATATTTTTTGGTTGACCTCTTAGCCCCGGCCATGGGTGCCTCTTTTTTTTTATAATGGCCTGCTTTTTTGTTTTGGCCTTTTGCTTTTTCTTGTATTGGACTTTTTTCTTTTTTGTCCAGTTTTTTTTGTTGGTCAGACTAACACCTAAGGTAGGGATTGGTTGATCTTATTGGATGGGTGTTTATTGTGGGAAATGAGCTTGCCTCCCGTCTTGAACCCAAACTAGGAGACTACCTAGATTTGTCATTGGATTCGATACCGCTCCTGCTAAGGGTAGTTATGTGGCTTTCTATACCAGACATGGAACATGTAAAGGAAAACACGGGTCTCATTTCCTGCAATCATTATAGATGTGCCTATAATAGTCACGTGCGTGTGCTCACAGTGTATGATGGTGTTCATCACGTTCTCGGAAACACATAAGGAAATTATATATGAGAGATTGAAAAGCTGACTTTATTGAATTTTGAAAAAAGAGGACGGAATACAACTGACTCTGACTCTGACTTTGATTTGGAAACGAGGATGTAGGGTATCCTAGACTCGAACTCAGACTTAGACTCGAATCAAATCCGGACTCGGACGCTCGGTTGGTTGTTTTTTTTTTGGTAAGTTCTTTGATTGAAGAGGAAGATGGGTGCCACGACACGCCTAAACTCGGCTTTGCGCAAGTGCAAGAGAGGGAGTCAAACTAGACACGGCCCGGGGTGACGGGTCGACAAAGACTCTTGGACCGGGATACTCGAACGTTGATCTAGACGAGGTAACGACTGCGAATTGGACTCGAGCTGCATAAGGGTGAATCCGAAAATGGGGGCGACCGTGTTTGACCGTATCACGTGCTCGGACCAACCGTGATGACCTAACCCTAGGTGACCCAAGTATTCGTAGCGTGGGTACGACTCGAAGAAGGCATCATAAGGACGCCGGTGTAGGATGAACGAAGGGTACTCTCTAGGGTAACCGTGGTTGACTGCTCGGGTGGAGGACAGCCTCCCGAGTAAGGCTAGAGACTCAGATGGTGTGACATCTAAGTGACTCGAAAGTGGGGTACGTGAGACAACATGTGTAAGACATGACCCTTAGAGCAACCGTGATTGATCGCTCTGCTGAAGGGTAGCCCCCAAGTGGGGAAAAGCCTGAAAAGGAAATGACTCGGATAGGACACCTAGACGGGTGACTCGTGAAAGGTGGGTCTCCTTTAGGATCCAGCTGTGTGGGCTGGGCCCTGTTTGAAAGGCGGTTTACGTGAGACATTCCCCAGACTTTGGACTCAATAATTGTGTAGACGGGCCAACCTTCGTAGGAGTATGTCCTACGTAGGTGGGCTTTGCCTTAGTCAAATAAGGCGGACTGGGATAGGGAGGAAACTCGTGATGTAAGATCGACGGAGTTTCGACGCTAAAGACTTTAACGACTTATGACACGACCCGACACTGCTAAATACGGGAAGTCCTAAGAAGAGAAAGTTTTGAAATATGATATTTTTTTGGAAAATCCGAGGAGTCTCGGTGGATGGCCCAATTTTTTTCGAAAAAACGGAAAACTGCATCGGGCCACAATTTTGAAAGTTCGAAAAAAAAATCAAGTTTTGAAATGGGCAGAATACCGGCTGGAAAATAGGCTACTTTGAGATAAATCGTAAATCCTAATTTCGGTAGCTCCGGGGTTTTGAAAAGTTGAATATTTGGAATTTTGAAATTTGAGTATCGAAATGAATTTCCAACAATTTGAAAATATGAGATCCCGAAGATTTGAAAATCGAAAACGGCATCTCAAAGATTTGAAAATTGAAACTGGTATCTCGAAAATTTTAAAATCAAAATTGAATTTTGAAAATTCAAAAAAAAAATCGAATGGTGAATCGGAAATTCGAATTTTGAAATGGGCAGCATGCCGGCTAAAAAATAAGCTTGTTTTGAGTCAAATCTTAAGTCTAAATTTCGGCGGCTCTCTGATTTGAATATTTTCGAAAAGATGCATTTTTGGAATTTTGGAATTTTGAATACCGAAGATGAATTTCCAAAATTTTGAAAATCAAAAACAGGATCCCGACTTTTAAAATTGGCGAAAATGTCATCGGGCTTGAATTTTTTGAAAAGTCAGAAATTTTGAATTTTTGAAATGGATTTTTGAAAGCCCGAAGAGAAATTCGGGGGATGGCCCGTTTTTTTTTTTCGAAAGAAAACGGAAATCGAACCGGGCGACGGTTTTGCAAGTTCAAAAATAGTTTTGAGTTTTAAATTGGGCATAGTACCGGCTAGAGAAAGGGCTATTTTGAGTAAAATCGTAAGTCCTAAATTGGGTATATGCCCGGGGTTTTGAAATTGGATGTTTTGAAAAGGATGCAAATTTTTGAAAATGACGGTTTTTGAAAAAGATGTGGATCAAGTAGCACGTAGTCATGGAAACAGTATAATGACACCATGTATGCTCTTAGGCTAAGTCTCGGTCAGTCTATAAGGGTCTATACCAGTGTACATAGCCTATCGAGAATCGGGGCGGACTCCCTAACTTGAGTAGAGAATAGGACATGCCGTAAAACCCATACGAATCGGCTAATGGACACCTTTGACATAACCAATTTGGACTATATCAATGGTATAGTGGGACGTCGGTCACCAGTACCGGCCCGGGAAAAATGGGGTTATGCATGAACCGTAAAACTAAAACGCGTATTGTACTAGTCAAACGATTTCTATTCGAGTCTCACCCTGAAGGATACCGAAGGTTATTAACGCATCAGTAAATCCCCAGCGGAGTCGCCAAATTGTGGACATGACATAGGTCCACCCCGACGCGGCCACGCGCGGGTTTTTGGGAGGCGAATGAATCTCCATGAGATGGTCAAATGGAAATTTAAATCGAAGTCGGAGTCGCCACCGAATTTTATGGTTATTCGGAACCGTTCGAGCCCACTCTATGTCGTAGTGGGCCGTGTACGAAATACGGCCCATTTCCGATGTCAGAGTTTATTGGGCTCGTCCCTTTGCATACCGATATAGATGCCGACTTGAGCGGTTAATCGTATATTGAATGACTCTCGTTGTCAATGGTTTCGGACATCCGGAAACCACGGTTCTGAGTAAGGGGTGAGGGTACGTGTTGGGAAGTTCACTAAGAACACCCAATCCCGCCCGCACATTAGCGGCCTCTACTAGGATATCGAATGACGTTTTAATGCGCGCGTTAGTTGAACGATGAATGATATGCAAACATTGTTTTCCTAAGCATGTGAGGAATTGAATGGGTTGCTAAGTCGTTTAATGCATGAAAAATTAACTAGCGTCAAAGTTGAATTTATCATGTGAGATTCGTTTTAGTATAATAAAACAAATGATGAAAAAGGATGAATTTGCTACAAAGGATGAACAAACGAGTTAGTATCGATTTGTAAAATAAATGTACGAAATCGAGAAAATAAATATTAATCGAAATCTGAAAAATATTGTTGAAAAGACGCTGTTTTGTATAAAAAACGATGTTCGAAAAAAAATAAAAAAAATAAAAAGAACGAAAAGGGCGCCGGGGCAGCCGGCCGCGCGGCTCGCCCGGGATGCCGGCGGGTCGCGCGTCGGGCTGATTTTGGACACGGTTTTCTGAAAATTCGATTTATTAAATCACGTACGAATATTGCATGATTCGTACTCGAATTAATATTTTCGATATTCGCTATATTCGATAATTGACTACGAAATCAATATCAAATATTTAGAATAGTTTTAGAAAAGATGTAAATTTTAGAAATCGTTTCGTTGAATAAATAATAAAACGACCGAAAAAGTTAAAAAAAACGGTCCGGACTGCGAGTCGTCCGGCTTTTGTATTTTGTTCGAAATTGCTAAATTTGATGAGTCGCGTACAAAATATAATTTGTATTCGATTTATGTTTTCGATATTCGTCATACCCGATATTCGATTATGAAATCGATATCGAATATTCGGAATGAATTAAAAAAAAGGTTTTGTAAAATTGTTTGAAAAAAAAGAGTTTAAAAAAAAAAAGATGTAACGATTTTGACATCGTCGAGATCTTAATATAATTCTTTTTGATACAATATTCGATTATAGAAAAATCGACATCGTATGTTTAAGAATATTTGTTATGAAAATAGTTTTTCGTTAATAACGATACTAGAAAAATAACAAAAAAAACGACTCTTGACCCATAAAAAACGGACGACGAGAAGAGAGGAGAGGAAAGGGAGAGATCGGGTTTGGTACACCCTCAACCTACATGCTTTTGTTAACTCGGATCGGGGCTCTTCGGAATGTGGCTAGGCACGGGAGCGTCGAGTGATGTTTGGTTCGGCTAAGGGGGTACGGCTTGGACAAGACGGGTGAAGGGTGTCGGGAATCGGACCGGTTTCCTTCGGGTTTGTAATATCGGTTTCTCGATGCTAAGTGTAAGGATGATTGATGTGAAAGGTTGTGTATTTCTGATGTTAATATTTGATGTTGATAATCAATGTGTGTGTCCCTAAAGTGTTGAATGGGAGGTCCTATTTATAGGGGTTCCCGACCTTGACTTAGAAGAGATGTGTTTGAACTAGAATTACCGCTTGGGTAAGAAGCTGAGGAGAACGAGAATTCCGTTTTCTTGTGAAGGAAGAAGAAGGAGTCTCGGCTGGTTCATGCTGCTCGGCCGAGTGTTTTGCACTCGGTTGGGTGTTTGAATCGGTTTTCGGATAGGATTCCTACTGGAGATCGAATTCTACCTTTAACGGAATTGTTTAATATTTGTGTAGCTGATTTTTTGTAGTATTTGACTCTAGGCCGGACTCGTGAGGTGACACGGCCTGCTCACGTGTCTCGAAAATATCTCTGACCGGGTTTTTGACTCGGTCGCTAAAAGACGGTTTTACCCCCGGTGTCGGATTTGACCCAAATTAGTCTTATTTGACTCGAAACGACCCACTGGGCCTGAATTTGAGGTTGGTTTTGTGAAATTTGTACTCCGTAAAAAGCCCAAGCCAAATATCCATGATTTTGAGCCCATTTCCGAGTACGTTAAAGCACGTTTGCGTCCGATCATCATCGGGTGTTTGTCGGAAACTGCTATAGACACCTGGCGGTCAAAATGTGGGTGTCTACAATACCGTTGCTGGTCCATGGCTCTCTCGAATCGCATCCAAAATTCGACCAACGTCCCTGATTTTTGTTCGAATCTTTTGAAGAAAATGTTCTCACTCTCTGACCTTTGCGTTGTTCGTATTAAGCCGCCCATCTTTAAATCCCTGCAATGTGCCATCACCCACTGCGTCCTAATGGAGAATGTAGATGAAAACCACTCAACATCGCCCTATGGTACTCATCCATTATGTCACGCCATTCCACATCGAACTCATCTCCATCAATCTCCATATCCCATACTATAGCATTCAATCTCTTCAAAAAAATCCTGGTAGTCACTCCTCGTTGCACCGTATTTGGTAGGAACCTTGTTCAAGATATGCCACATACAGAAACGGTGTCGCGCTGTCTTGAACATTATCCTTACGCCTGGTATGATACCCGGATCCTGGTCGGTAATAATATACTCGGGCTCCTTGCCGCCCGTTGCAGTCAGTAATCTCTCAAAAACCCAGACGAACGATTCGTAATCCTCGTGCGCTATCAGAGCGCCAGCAAAAGTTACTGATCTTTTGTGATGATCAACGCCGGTGGACGGCGTGAATATCGATCATTTTATATTTTTTCGTCCCGTATGTTGGGTCGAACGAAACTGCATCTCCAAATAATTGGTAGTTACGCCGAGCCTCAGCGTCAGCCCAGAAAACCTTGCTCACACTCCCATCTTCATCCAGCTCGTAGTAAAAAAAGAAACCCTTTCTATTTTTAGCCATGTCTTTGAAACGATCGATGAATAGTTGACCGTCTCTCTCATGTAGGAAGCAATTTATATCTCTTCCCCAATTTTTGGAGTCGGCCAAGCTCGCACCTACGTTTGCGAATCCCTCTACCTGCTCCTTGCACATGTTGTATGTCCGCGTTGCGCCAATCTTCAGCTGAAAAGAAGAATCAAGAACTACTGAATTACATTCCCCACAAACAAAATTTATCACCCAGTGTTAGCATCTGTAGAACATTTATGTATGTTGTTGTAGACTATTTGTGTTACACTTATGTTGAAATAGTATTACTGTAAAGACATAAAGATGTTACTGTAGCTAGTTTAGCTATTCTATTCACTATTCTAAGATGATACAAGAGTTAAATGACCTGCATAATATATCTACTGAAACATCGCACATATGTTATTCTTTTCATAAAGTGTGTTACTCCAACGTATTCAGCAGGTTATTAATCTATGGACAATCTAGCATTAATACCCTCAGTTGTATTACTCTTATCCTTAAGTACTGTTACTCTATAGAACTAATGGTGTTACTCTAACAAAAGTAATTACATTGATCTAATCCGGATGTTACCATCCCTAAAAAATGGTGTTACTCCTACCTTACACACATGTTACTCTATAAAAAAGTTGTTACTCCATACCCGTGAATTATTCAGGATCATTTGCTTGTGGTACTTTGTCTCTCGACAGCTTTTGGAATTCTCTATCTTTTGGTAAGATCAGTTTGTGGTTGTGGCCGATGTTGAACCTATCAATCCTGAGAGTGTCGCCTTTATCAAACAGCCTAATCCTTGCCTTGCACCCGCAACGACGGACTTTCGTCTTTTTTTTAAGCGCTTCTACAACAACTCATTCACCAGCTGCATCGTTAACAACTTTCCCAGGCGCAGCTGCATCGTTAACAGCTTTAACAGAATTCGTAAAACCTTGTCTGTTGCAGACTAGGAGCTTTGACTTTATCTCACCACCGTACCATCGCTTTGTGGTATACTTTCTCACATCAAATCCGCAAGCCAACGCGTAGATTTTATAAAATTCCACCGCCTCTTGGATTGTTCCGAATACTTGTCCCATGTATGGAGTGAATGCCTCACCCACATCTCTGCACCATTCCTGTGCATTCGGTTCTTTGACAATGCTACCTGCAAAAAAATAAACAACGTTACGCCCATGTGACATATGTGTTACTTCAACTCTTAAGTTGAGTTACTCTAACTCGTAAAGCAAGTTACTTCAACATCAGCGCCAAAAACCTTTTTCAATGTTACGTGTTTGTGTTACTCTAATTGAAATAAAGTGTTATTGTAACTCAGAATGTATGTTACTTCAACGCCGTGTCTGCTTAATCTATGATTAATCAAATCCAAAAACCATTGATATGAATCTACGATTAATCAAATGAATAAAATTCCACATTTTCTATTGTTGTCCTCTGCATTCGCATCTTTGCCAATTCCACCTGCACAAAATTAAACAACGTTACGCCCATGCAACCAATGTGTTACTTCAACTCATAAGCAGAGTTACTCTAACTCGTACAGTACGTTACACTAACATCATCATCAAAAACCTTTTTGTCAACGTTCAGTGTGTGTTACTCTAATTAAAATTAGGTGTTACTGTAACTAAGAACGTGTGTTACTTCAACGTCGTGTATGCGTCAATAGAAAACAAAGCAATATTACCCGTGGAGACTACGAAAAACTTAAATAACAAACATAAAACTCTGGAATCTATACCAACAAGAGACCAATTAACCATTGATATGAATCTATGATGAATGAAATGACCATGAAAGAAATATCAACATGATAATTGACACAAAACATGAACGCAAATTATTCACGATGATGCATAAAAATTGACGCAAAACAAGAAAACAATATCGAAACTCACCATTGTTATACTCGATCAATTGCTTATCAACATTTGAATAAGATGTCGTGGAAATTGAATCCTTAGTAATGGGATTTCGAGCACAAATTTGATTGAACGGATGAATGAACGTGATGAAGGAAGCGTTTTTTTTCTTCAGGTTTTGATGAATGTTGCAACGTGAATGACTGAATGAAGAATGAACGTGATTATGGGAGTTATTGTTTTCTAAAATCATGGGATTTATTTTAGGATACAAAATCTTCCTTTTTAAGAAAAAAAAATATCAAATAGCAGGATGGATCTTGTCCATCCATCCTCATTCCATCCATGACTTATGGACTCATATATAGAGAAGAACTCATAAGAGCCTTACTCTCTCTCTCTCTCTATATATATATATATAGAGAGAGAGAGAGAGAGAGAGAGGATCAAGTGAGTATCATGATTAAGTCCGTGAGTCTTCATCTCAACCCTTAAATTAGTGATAGATTAATGGTTAAGATTGTTTTGCCAATTAAGGAAATAACTAACTAAACCTTGGTAAATATTTTATTTCTTTCTTTCTCCTCCTTAATTATCTTAATGCAAATCTTCTCTCTCCCATCAAATTTTTAACTGCATCTTTCTATCACACAACAAGTGCGTCGTTTCATCTTCATTTTCACAAAAAAAAATCATCATTTCGCTACTGCCATGTTACTTTTCCTCATACAATGTGTTACTCTAATTGTTACTTTAACTCATAAAATCTGTTACGTTACAGAATAGTGTCTTACAAAAACAGTACGTTGCAAAATGTATGTTTCTATTAAGGATACTTCAAAACAAAAATTATAAAACTCCATTATAATTCCAATTTTTCACACCTATTATTCTAAGAACTTGATATTGGTAATCAAATTATACTCATAAATTGTGTTACTGTAACTCATTATGTATGTTACTCTAACGCATAATGTGTGTTATTCTAACGCGTAATGTGTGTTATTCTAACTCATTTTACATCAATAAAATGGTACAGGAGTTCCAACTGAATCAACTTCATTATAATTCCAATGTTTCACACCTGTTACTCATAATCTGTGTTGATGAAGGTCGGCAGCCTGCTCCGGACCGCCTGCTAAGCAGGCCCTCAAAAGACTCTACCCAAGGAGCCCGAGAACCGACTTGGCAGACAATCAGAGCAAAGTCACTAAAAAGAGAACCCACGGGGAACTTCAGATGACCGCCTGCCCGACAGGGAGGGGCGGTCTGCCAAACCCAGTCTTCGCATAACCCTTACCTGCCTGTCTTCTGGCCATTCTCCACAGGCAGGGCAGGGACCGCCAAGGGACCTCCTCGTCATTTCGCCTAAGGTAAATGAGAATGGGTGGATGAGGTGAAGCCACTTGTCACCTCCTCGTCCACCCACCCTCCCTTTACTTCCCTCTCTTGTGGGAAGGTATAAATACTCCTCCATTTTCCACAAGAAGGGGGTTGGATTTTCTCTCTCTAGAACTCTTACTCTAAAAACGCCACCTAGTTCCTCACGAGCTAGGTTCTTTAAGGCATTCACGGACTGACTTAGGCATCGGAGAGGGTTTCCTCGGACAACCTCCGAGGCCCTGTGCGTTCTGTGTGCAGGGAGCCATCCCATTCCGCCGGGAAGGTCCGACCAGTGGAGTAGAAGGAAGGAGAGGTTGGCAAGATTGACCGATTGTTAATTCAAAGCAATATCGTACACCTCAAGCCCGAATTCCGAATCGGGTTAATTGATTCCAATACCGGAACAATTTGGCGCCGTCTGTGGGGAAGATCTAGTTGTATCCACGAATTACCCACAAAAATCAACCATTCCCAATCACAAAAACTAACCAATCAAAGTAATCATGCCTGAGATCGTTGACACTAGTGTAGGGATAGGTCCGACGGTCCCACCGGTGACCCCCCTATACGGCATGCCTCAGCCAGAGAGGGCTCCTACCGCCACGATCCTCGGGGTAGGGGGGAACCAGTCTCCTGGGCATGCCAAATACAGCTGTAGCACCAGGGCAGGGGGCACATCCAAGGCACACCCTCAGATGGTACAGACAGCTGCCTTCTTCTCCGCAATGCTTAACCAGGAGTTCACTCCTGAAGATCTGGTAGGCAGGGTCGTAACGACCCCCAAACAGCCCTGCTCAGTAAGCAGAGAGGGGGCTGGAGGTACGAAGCGAACCGCCGCCAGAAACGCCCAGAGGAAGGCAAGGAGAACAGCTCAAGTGTACGCACAGGCGCAGAGGCGTATCACAGCGGGCAGCCAGGAACCGCCTGCTCAACAACAGGCATTCTCTATACACACTACGGAGTCCACGTCCCGGGAGAAGAGAGGTTTGTCTCAGGGACTGCAGGATCGAATGAAGCACAGGGAGCCTGCGTCTAGACGCCTGGGAGAAAAGCAGGGCTGAGTCTTTTCCAGGTTAACACCGGCAGCAAAAGGACAACCAGCTCCAGGACTGTCCCAAAGCCTGCAGTCTAGGCTTAACCGGGGGCAGCCGCTCGAGTCAAGGTATCACCAGGATGATAACCTCGATCAATCCCGGAGAAAGCGGTCCAGGCAACCCTCCCTTGACACAGAGGACGAGGCGACCATCAGACAACCACCGAAGCACCGCTCCCCCAGTGCGAGGAAACCGGCCCCTAGACAATGGGATGTTCACGGTAATCATTCTGGGAAAAGCAGGTCACGGATGGTAGGCAGGCCCACGAAGACCCATCTCCATCCTGACGTACAAGAGTACCCCATCCTAAAGATTAAAATACCCACAGTCAAGTTTGACGGGACTGCAGATCCAGAGGGCCATCTGGCGGCATTTGAAAGTCACATGGGCATGTACGATGTGGATGATGCGATCTGGTGCAAAATCTTCCTAACCACCCTTGTAAGGCTTGCACAGGGATGGTTCAGGGACCTTCGCCAGGGGTCAATCAGTTTCTTTATAGAGTTAGCCGAGGCATTCCTTGAACAATATGCAGGGAACAAGAGGAGACGACTCACTCGTTTTGATCTTATGACCCTAAAGCAGAACAAGGGCGAGAGCGTCAGGGAGTACCTAAAGAGATTCGACTTGTCCTACCAGCAAGTCAGGGAGATTGATGATTCGACTGCTGCCTACGCCCTGACAATCTTTCTACTCCCAGGGGAGATGAAGAACCAGATGATCAGGGCCCAGCCTGAAACCTTGGCAAAAGCCAGAAAAATTGCTGAAGGGTTCATTCTGCAGGAAGAGTTTCACAGCCTGTCGGACACCCCTGCAGGCCAAGCAAGGCCGAACGGGGGACCGCAGGGTGGACGGGGCAGGAACGAGCCAGGCAAGCAGAAGGAGGAGGGGGATACCCCCAAGAAAGAACGCACAACTTACCAGCCAAGGTTTGACAGCTACACGGCCCTCAACAGGCCGAGGGCAGAAATCTTTGAGCTGGAGAAGGAAACAGCAAAATGGAATCGCCCGAATAAGCCGCGCAGCCCAAAGGGGGATCCTAAAAAATTCTGCACGTTCCATGATTGCATAGTGTGGACATGACATAGGTCCACCCCCGACGCGGCCACGCGCGGGTGATGGTAGGATTTTGTCGTGGATCCCACCGATCAAATAAATAACCAACTAATCCTAGTAGGTAGCTAGGGTAAGTCGGGTCGAATCCACGGGGACGGTAAGAGTCGTCTAGACTGAGGTCGGCCCAAATACTAGACTAAGTCAACGAGCTAAGCTAGAGAATGATAGGAGGGAGAGAAGGCTAGACTAAGACTAAGGAGAACAACTAAGGAAAACGGGCTAGGATTAGGTCGGGGTCAAAGGGGTAACGGAATGGTCAAGGAAGAGGTAGAGTGAAGGAGGTAGTAGGGTGATCTAGGTTGGTCCGGGCTCTCGCAACTTAGACCGACCTAGAGGTTCCTCATGGAACCCATCCGGCGACACACACGACAAAGAAAGACAAGAAAAACAAGCATTCCAACCTACTTAGTCATTCAAGCATTTCAACAAACATGTAATATGCATCAACCAAGAGGAAACCCAAATCTTCCACCAATTCCTCCAACAAACCCTTAATCATCCAATTAACACCCTAATCACCTTACTAACCCTAGCAAGAACACTACTCTAACATCATCAAACTAATTCTAACAAGAACAAGAGAAATCAACACAAACATCAAAACATATATAAACAAACTAGTGAAAATGATGAACAACAATCAAAGATTAAAACTTGGAAGATTAAACATGAAAGATTAAAGGAAAAGAGAAAGAAAAGATTATACCAACTACAAAGGATGAAAAGGAGAACACTTGTATAGAAGAAAACCCAAATAATTCCTCCAAGGTTGTCAATCTTGGATGGATTCTTCAAGAGATCCAATAATACAAGATTAAACTAAGATTAACTACTAATTACCGACTAATCTACACTAATCTAATCTACTCTAACCTAAAGTAGTCTAGGGTTTAGTGAGAAGTGAAGAACATAAGCCTAGAATGATGTCTTAATACAAGAGGGGGGTATATATAGGGTTACAAGTGGAAAGGAATTGAAAGAAACAAGGCGGAGCTGTAACTGGGTCATCCCGGTCGAGATGGATGGTCCCGTCCGGGATGGCTTCATGGTCCCGTCCGGGATGGTGATCCCATCCGGGATGGCTCCATGGTCCCGTCCGGGATGGCTCATCCCGTCCCGGTTGACTCAGCAGAAGAGCTTCTTTGTTTGCACTTCATCCCGGACGGGATGAGGTCATACCCGTCGGGGATGAGTCTTGTAGGCCTCCAATATGATCCTTTTGGTCCCTCCTTGCTTCACATGGACTTCTAATCGATTCTCGGGACTCGGGATCGGGTCTCGAAGGCTCGGGAATGGGTCCCAAGGTCTCGGGGTCGAATCCAAGGCATCGAGTGATCGTTCCTTCACTTCGTTGGCTCCGAAAAGTGTATGTATTGAGTCAGAATCGCTCCAACTCTTCACGAATGGTCTCGGGAACCTGAAACGAACTAGAGGAAGCATAAGTAGCCCATAAATCGCTCCTAAGGAGCGATTCCACAAGGAAAATGGGACCAAAACACTACGAAATAGGCACTACAAACTACACTTATCAGCCATATTTAAAACATGGCCCATTTCCGATGTCAGAGTTTATTGGGTTCGTCCCTTTGCAGTTCGATACCGATGCCGACTTGCGCGGTTAATCGTATATTAAATGACTCTCGTTGCCAATGGTTTCGGACATCCGGAAACCACGGTTCTGAGTAAGGGGTGAGGGTACGTGTTGGGAAGCTCATTGAGAACACCCAACCTCGCCCGCACTTAGCGGCCTTTACTAAGATATCGTTCGGTTTTGTGTACACGCGTTAGTTCGACGATTGAATGATATGCAGAGATTATTTTCCTAAGACATGTGAGGAAAAATAAACGGGTTGCTAAGTCGTTTAATGCATGTTAAACTAATAACGTCAAAGTTATTTTAGCATGTGAGGTTCGTTTTAGTCTAATAAAACGAAGAAATAAATAAATTGCTACAAACACGAGAAAACGAGTTAGTAACAATTGAATAATAATATAGTAAATAAATATACGAGATCGAGAAATAAATATTAATCGAAATCTGAAAAATATTGTTTAAAATGTTGTTTTGTATAAAAAAACAAAGTTCGAAAAAATATGAAAAAAAAGAACCAGAAAGGGCGCGCTTGGGCAGTCGGCCGCGCGACTCGCCCGGGACGTAGGCGGGTCGCGTGGCGGCCTATTTTCGGAAGCGGTTTTCGGAATTTTTTTGATTAAATCGCGTACGAATATTGCATAATTCGTACTCAACTTAATATTCTCGATATTCGTTATATTCGATAGTTGACTACGAAATCAATATCAAATATTTGGAATAGTATTGGAAAAGATATAAATTTAGAAATCGTTTCGTAGAATAATAAAAATAAAACGATCGAAAAGGCTAAAAAAAGGACCGGGTCACAGTCCCGTGCGCGAGCCGCCTGGGCTTGGCGCGACTCGCGTGCGGGTCTGTCCGCTTTTTTTTTGTTCGAAAATCGTTAATCTTATAAATCGCGTACAAATATGGATTAATTTATACTCGGTTTATATTTTCGATATTCGTCGTATTCGATATTCGATTATGAAATCGATATCGAATAGTCGGAACGGTTTTAGAAGAGGTTTTGAAAAGGTTTGTTTTGGAACGAAAAGTTAAAAAAAAAGATTTTGAACGAGAAAAAATGTAACGATATCGTCGAAATCTTAATATAATTCTTTTCGATACAATATTCGATTATATAGAATCGATATCATATTTTTAAGAATGTTCGATGAAAATAGTTTTTAATAATATTGATATTAGAAAATAAAAAAAGACCGACGAAAGACCCATAATAATAACAAAAAACGAGGAGAAGAGAAGAGAAGAAGGAGAAGCGGGTTCGATTTACACCCTCAACCTACATGCTTTGTTTTCTCGGGATAAGGCTCGTCGGAAAGTGGCTTAGACTTAGGAGCGTCGAGATGATGAGGATGAGTTTAGGGTGTCGGTTTGGGTGGTTGGACGCCGGGTTTTGGCCGGATGATGGTGCGGTTTCGCCGGTACTTCGAGGCTTCGGAAAGGTGTCGGGATTTGCTAGCTATTGAGGATATATGTAAACCGTGTTATAAGACTATTTTTCTCGGTGTGATATGATGTTGTGATGTGATTTTCGGGTCCTTCAAAGTGTTGGATGGGAGGTCCTATTTATAGGAATTCCCGACCTTGGCTTAGGAGAGTTTGAGTACCGCTTAGGATAGGAAACGTAGGAATTTGAGAGGCATGAGAATTCCGCTTTCTTGGCAAAGAAGAAAGTGTATCTCGGCTGATGGGGGTGTTTCGGCTGAGTATTTGGTACTCAGTCGATGTCTGATTCGGTTTCCGGATAGAATTCCTACTTGAGGTCGAATTCTACCTTTAACGGAATTGTTTAATGCTTTAATGAATCTGAAAATTTGTAGGAATTTGGGTAGGGATCAACCGTGTGAGTGTCACGGCTGACTCACATGTCTCGGGAAAATCTTTGACCGGGTTTTGACTCGGTCGCTAAAAGACGGTTTTATCCCTGGTATCGGATTCGACCCAAATTAGTGTTATTTGACTCGAAACAACCCACTGGGCCTGGATTTGAGGTTGGTTTTGTAATATTTGTACTTCTTAATAAGTCTAAACCAAATGTCCATGATTACGAGCCCATATCCGAGTCCGTCAAAGCACGTTTACGTCCAATCATCATCGGGTGTTTGGCGGGAACTATTATAGACACCTGACAGTCAAAATGTGGGTGTCTACAGAAAGCACGTGCATCAATGAAAATGATAATGACACCGGGTGAGAGGATTCTATAAATTTGTGAAACTACTGGTTGACAGACTTTTATTTATATAATAGAATTTCATCGTCTTATTATAATTTCTCGATGTGGTATAATTTTATATCAATTTATAACCTTAAGAGTTGTTATAAGACTCAAAATATTTTTCTGGTAATATCTAGAACTAATGATTTCTCTTATTTATGATATAGTATAAAATTTCATCAATTCATCATAATTTTCGATGTGTGATAATTCTACTTAAATTTATTGTTTTAAGAACTCTTTTTAGGACTTAAAAGATTTCTGATTGATATCTAAAGATGATGATAACTTTTATTTATATAATAGAATTTCATCAACTTAATGCAATTTTTCGATGTGGGATAATTTTAATTCAATCTATAGCCTTAAGACCTATTATAAGACTCAAAAGATTTTTTATTAATATCAAAAAACGAATAATTTCTCTTATTGATGATGTAGAATTTCACATATCGTTTATAGTCTTAATAGCTTTTTAAAACTCAAAAGAGAAATTTTTACTTAAGTTTATTATAGTCCAAGAGCCTTTCTAAAACTCAAAAGAGGTTTGGTTTATATCTATATAGTTTAAGAGTTTTTTTTAAGACTCAAAAGTGTGGGATATATTTATTAATTAAGTTTATGGTCTTAAGATTTTTTTAAGAACCAAAATATTTTGTTTTTCCATCTAAGTTATTAAAAACGAACGATTACTCTTATTTGTATTATCAAATTCGATCACCTTATTACGTTTGGACAAATGATTATCTAAAACGAATGATTTCTCTTATTAATGATCCCATCATAATTTTTCGATGTGTGATAATTTCACTTAAATTTATAGTTTTAAGGACTCTTTTAATTAGGACTCAAAATATTTTTGTTTGATATCGTCATGGTTTTAAGAAATGTTTTTAGCACTCAAAAAAAATTTGCTTGATATCTAAAAACGATGATTACTTTTATTTATATAATAAAATTTCATCACTTTTTTTGTAATATTTCGATGTGGGATAATTTTTATTTCAATTTATAACTTTAAGAGAAGTATTATAAGATTCAAAAGATTTTTTATTAATATCTAAACACAAATGATTCTTCTTTTCTCTCAGCTTACGGTCCTAAGAGCATTTTTAAGACTCGAAATTTTTTTTGCTGATATCCTAGGACAAATGATTATTATTTATAATATATAGAATTTCATTAGCTTATCATAATTTTTTGATGTGAGACAACGTTAGGATAATTATAATAATAAAAGAGTTTGTTTTTATATCTAACGACTTAAGAATGGGCTATTACTCTTATTTACGGAGTATATAATAAAATTCAATCATCTTATCATAATTTTTCGATGTGAGATAATCTTACCTAAGTTTATAGTCTCAAGTACTTTTGTAAGTCTAATTTTTTTTTATATATCTAAGAACGAATCTTATTTATAATATCAAATTTCATCACCTCATAATTTTTCGATATAGAATGAATAATTTTGTTTAGATATAGTCTTAAGAACTCTCATACTTCGTCATTACTTGAGTTTATAATCTTAAGAGGTTTTAAGACTCAATTGAGTTTTGGAAGATATCTAAGGGGTTGTTTGGTTGCCCTTAGAAAATCATGAGAAGTAGCAATTCCCATGAATTGAAAAAAATGGGGTTGTTTGGTTGCCTCAAATTTGCAAGAATAGAAGAAGTAAAATTTCCCATGGAAGTGACTTCCTACATAAATGTAGGAAGTAACCCCTCTTGGTAACTTGCAATTCCCGCATCAATTAAGTTCTCGTATAGGTAACCAAACACTTTTTATAACTTCTCGTGAATTAGGAAAAGAAACTTATTTCCCATGATATTCTATTTCCCATGAATTTGCACTTCCCGCATCAACCAAACAAACCCTAATAATGATTAGTCATATTTAAGGACGAAAGATTACATTTATTTACAATATAGAATTTCATCGCCTCATCATATTCATCGTTTTATTGTAGAATTGATTACTCTTATTTCTTACTTATAATATAAAGTTTCATCACCTTGTTATAATTTATCGATGTGAGATTATGTTACTTCAGTTTGTAGTCTTATTAAGATATTTTCTAAGACTCAAAAGGTTTTTTATTGATATTTAAGAACGAATGATTAGTTTTATTTATAATATAAAATTTTATTATCATAATTTTTTTGATGTGAGATAATTTACCGTCTTAAGAGCTCCTTTTAAGACCCAAAAAATACATGATTCTCTTTTTATAATATAGAATAATCATCATCTTATTTTAATTGTTTCGATGTGGGACAATATTAAGTTGGTAGTCTTATTAAGAATTTTTCTAAGACTCAAATTTTTTTTTTGTCGATATTCAAAAAACAATGATTATTCTTATTTATATTATAAAATTCCATAACCTCATCATAACTTTTCAATGTGGGATAATTACTTGAGTTTATAATTTTGAGAGTTCTTTATGACTCAAAAGATTTTTTATGAATATCTAAGAACGGATGATTACTATTATTTATAATTTAGAATTTCACCACCTATTATAATTTGTTGACGTGTGATTACTACTCCCTCCGGACATTATTTTTTGTCCCGTTTCATTAAAATATTCTTCACAAATTTGGGGTAATGGGGCAAAAAATAGTGTCCGGAGGGAGTATTATTTATAATGTAAAATTTCATCACCTTATTATAATTTGTTTATGTGGGATAACTTTAATATCTTTATATGTAATAAATTCATCTTTTTTTCGAGTAAATAAAAAATATGAAATTTATACTCTAATGAAAGCATTTTTTACCACGAATCTAAATAATTCATTTTTATAATTTTATTTACGATAATTTTTTGCTAAATGAAATTTAAAGATTTTTAGATGAAAATATATAAAAACATCACATTAATATAATAACTTAAATATATTGATTGTAATAATTAAAAGATTCTCTACTTGATTTTTTATTTTTATTAATGATACTTTCCTAAATTAAGTTTTGATTTAACGGACCAATCACATCGCTTGAAAACTTCCTCCTTTATATATATATACTAGTTGGAAAGCCCGTGCGATGCACGGACCGACTTTTAGTGACAATGATAATGACACCAATTAAGTTAGAGGATTGTTTAAATTGGTGAGATTACGCTACAGTAGAAAGTAAGTCGAAGATAACAGTATGTCTAATAGTAAAGAAATATTATCCACATACGTGAAGGTGTTTTTAAGGAGGTAATATATGCGGTAAACGTCAAATTAAATTATAGGCGTGCATTATAGTTAGAAATATTTTTTTTTACTTGAACTCTTTTTATGACTCAAAAATTTATGATTGACGGATGCAGGGTTACTTTTATTTACATAATAAACTTTCATCATCTTATTACGGAGTATAATTTCTCGATGTGAGATAATTTTACTTCAATTTGTGGCCTTAAGAGTTGTTATAAGATTCAAAAAAAAAAATTAATAACGTAATTGCTAAATCATACCCATGTTTTTCTAGTTCATACCCAACTTTTCATTATTTTTTCCATTACTACCCTTTCTCTTAGAAAAAACCCTTTCCCAACCCTCTTTGAATCTAACGAATTCCATCTTTTTTAATTCATCGAAACCTAACTAAATTCTTTGATAACTACGCTAATTTGCATATGAGACAAGTAATTTTCTTGTTTTAATTAATATTTTCACTTTTTAATATATTTATGGGATGTTATTTTAATTTTTTTGTTTAATTTTTAATTAAACCTTAATTATCTTAGTGATTAATTTTTTTGTTTAATTTCTAACTAAACCCTAGTTTCATCTGTATGTAACTTTAGAATTACGGATCAATACAATTGGTTCGTTGTTTATTTTAATAATTTTACTTTGTAATATAATCATTATGTAATTTTCTAATTAAACCCTAATTAGGGTGGTTGGACCCATTTATTGATTTTTTTTTGAATTAAATCCTAATTAGGGTGGTTGTTAGGGTGGTTGTTGAAGGTAAGGTAAGGGGTGAACGTGATGGTTAGGGTTACGGACAATATCAATATGTGGTGAATTGATTGAGATATAAGTGGTGAATTGATTGAGATCTGAGTAAGATGAGAGAAAAGATTGAAAAGAGAGAAAGTGGGTAGATTGATTGAAAAAAATGAGGAGAATAATTTAGGAAATGTGGGTATGAATCAGTAAAAAGTTTGGTATGATTTAGCATGTCCCTATCTAAAATGAATGATTTTGATTATTTATGCAGTATAAAAATTTCATCAGTTCATTATAATTTTTCAATGCGTGATAATTCTAATTAAATTTATAGTTCTAAGAACTCTTTTTAGGACTCAAAAGATTTCTAGTTGATATCTTAAGACGATGATTATTTTTATTTGTATAATAAATTTTCATCATCTTATTGTAATTTTTTGATGTGGGATAACTTTTACTTTAATTTATAGTCTTAAGAGCTACTCCATATTATAAGACTCAAAAGATTTTTTGATTAATATCTAAAAACGAATAATTTCTCTTATTGATGACGTAGAATTTCATCGTCTCATCATAATTTTTCGATGTGGATAATTCTACTAAGTTTATAATATTAAAAGTTCTTTTAGGTTCAATCAACTTATAATTTTTTGATTCGTTAAAAAAACTTACTTCTATGTGGGATAATTCTACTCGACGTGGGATAATTTTACTTGAATTTATGGTCTTAAGAATGATTTTTATAAGACTTAAGAGCTATGATAAGACTCAAAATACTCGATAAGGGATAATTTACTTCAACTCTTTTTATGACTCAAAAGAATTCTGGTTGACGGTGATTACTTTTATTTATATAAAAGAATTTCATCATCTTGTTATAAAATCTCGATGTAAAATAATTTTACTTCAATTTATAGCCTTAAGGGTTGTTATAAGACTTAAAAGATTTTTCGTTAATATCTAAAACAAATTATTTCTCTTTATGATGTAGTATACAATTTCATCAGCTCATCATAATTTTTTGATATTGTAAGTTTTATATCACAAATAAAACTCGATGTGGGATATATATATGATTTATTAAGAGCTTTTATAAGACTTATTGTAATTTTTTGACGTGTTATAATTTTTACTTCAATTTATAGCCTTAAGAGTTATCATAAGACTTAAGAGATTTCTGTTGATATTAACGACAAATGATTAATTTTATTTATATAATAGAAATTCCTCACCATATTGTAATTTTTTTATGTGGGATAAGTTTTAGTACTTCAATTTATAGCCTTAAAAGCTATTATATGACTCAAAAGATTTTTGACATCCAAAAATGAAAATTTTCTCTTATTGATGATGTACACCTCATCATAATTTTGCGACGTGAGATAATTCTACTTAAGTTTATAATCTTAAAAGTTCTTTTAGGACTCAAAAGATTTCAGGTTGAGATATACGAATGATTACTCTATATTATAATTCTACATGATTTTATAGTCTTAAGAATGTTTTTTAGGATCTCAAAAGATTTCTCACTAATATCTAAAGACGAATGATTAATTTTATTTACATAGTAGAATTTTTATCGCCGTATTATAATTTCTCGATGAGAGATAATTTTATTTAAATTATAAATAGCTTTTACAGCTTTTTTAAGATTACATTTTTTTTATATATAAAAAATGAATGATTTCTCTTATTTGTGATATACTCCGTATAATTTAATCACCTCATCATAATTTTTCGATATGCGATAATTTTACTTAGTTTTAACAAATTTCTGTGTATTCTTAATTTAAATTAAAAAAATATATTAATAATAATTATTAAAAAATTCAAAATTTTAATTTTATATTTTTTGAGGGTGAATAAATATTAAAACAATTATCAAATAGAATTCCTAAGTGTTTCACGCTGTCGCTGTCCAAATTTTGTTGCCTTATGAGGTGATAATCGCTTGTTTATATAGTGATAATTTTTTTAGTCTTAAATGGAGTAGGATTTTTTTTTTTCTATACAAGTTCCTATATTCTTTTTAAATTTTAAAAAAACCGAGTCTGAGATGGAGTAGTATTTTTTTTCATACACAAATTTTTATATTATTTATTAAAAAATATATTAAAAAAACTCCGACCAATCAAATCGTTCGGAAAGTTCCTGCTTTATTAATATATACTAGATGGAAAGCCCGTGCAATGCACGGACCGTTTTTTAGTGACGTTGATAAGGACATCAAGTTGAATGGTTACATAAATTTGTGAAAATGTACAACAGTAGAGAGTCAGTCGCAATTAAGAGTATGCCTAATAGTAAAGGGATATTATCCATATACGCAAATGTGTTTCAAGTTATCAGATATAATATATACAGTAAACGTCAAAATTAAATTATAGGCATTATATATGATTCATTGTAGTTAGAATAAAAGACTAATTAAAGTACCTTGCACATAAATATACGTAGATATAAATATTCACTGGGTAAAATGGAAACATATTACAGTCAACAACGATGAAACATGTGATAAAAAACAAATTTATCATTAAGTTATAATAATGAATGTTGTCGCTTAAAGTAACAATGCATACTCTTGCATATTTATAATAGTACAATTATGAATGCATTGGAAATGACAGTAAAGCTCAAAATTACGGCTTCATATTTATAATTGAAGATACTCTGATCACCACGTTAGAGTCTTAAGACCATGCGATGTGATTGATAATCTTACTTTCTTAAATTTTTGGTTGACATCTAAGGACGAACGATTACTCTTATTTATAATATAATATTCCATCACCTTCTTATAATTTTTCGATGTGGGTTAATTTTTTGGTTGATATCGAAGGATGAACGATTACACTTATTTATCATAATAAAATAAAGGAAAAGAAAATATATCTATTTGTATTATGATAATAATATAAGTAATAATTTTATTTTTATTATTAATTATTTTAAAATTTTAAAATTTTAATTTTAATTTTTTAGAATTTCTTAAGAATTAAAATATTTTTGGTTTATAGTCTTAAATTTTTTTAAAAATTCATTTTATGACTCAAGATTTTTGGTTAATGTATAATAACGAATTATTATTACTCTTATTTAGAATACTATGACCTCATTATAATTTTTCGATATGAAATAATTTACTTAACTTTATAGTCTTAAGGAGATTTTTTAAGATTCAAAATTTTTTTGGTTAATATCTAAGAAAGAATGATTACTCTTATTTATATAATAGAATTTTATCACATTATATTATAATTTTTCAATGTGAAACAATTTAATTTAAGTTTATATTCATAAGAGCGTTCTTTTAAGACTTCAAAAGATTTTTTTGTTGATATCTAATGACGAATGATTACTCTTATTTATAGAATTATAATTCTTCAATGTGGGACAATTTAACTTAAGTTGTTTATATATTTTTAAAAACTCTTTTTGAAATTTAAAATATTTTTGGTTTATAGTCTTAAAACAGAATTGACTAAGCGTTTCACAGTTTCGTTATCCAACTTTTGTGCCTTACGAGGTGATAATCGTCGGTTTATATAGTGATAACTTTTTAGTCTGGAGTAGGATTATTTTTTTTCCTATACAAATTCCGATATTCTTTATTTAAATTTTTAAAGAATCGAGTCTTAGGTTGAGTAGGATTTTTTTCATATACAAATTTTCATATTCTTTATTTAACTTTAAAAATATATTAAAAAATTTGAACCAATCATATCGCTCGAAAAGTTCCTGCTTTATTAATATAATATATTGATTGATTGATGATTGATTAGATAATCAACTATTTATACATTTATTGTATAAGAAATAAACACGTGTCTTTATAATATCTTGAAATTTAATTACTCATATCGTTATATATACACGGCAACGTATAATATATTGTAGAAATATCTATGTCAAATTGGCTCTCTTACTCTACAAGATATGTGAATATTATTTGTCATTTTATTTATTAGTTATTACATTTATAATAGAGTTATTTAACAAGAATAATCCCAACTTTGGGTGGTCTTTCATAAATAAAACCAACTTTAATTAATCTGGGAATAAATTCATGTATGATACACATCAAACAGGAATAGAATATAATTGGCTCATTATTGACTGAATGTATTAGGTTTATGTGGGTCTCATAGTCATTAATTAATACATCTCCATCATTTTCCTTTCCGCATCAATGTCGATTCTTCTAATTGTAAACCCTTAGAAATTCTCTCCCCTAAACCTAAATTTTAAACCCTAATTTTGTGCAACAATTCTCGAAATACATTGGTAATCCATCAAATTAATGTTATTTGAATTCATGAGAATCTAATATCTCGAAAGAAGAAAACACAGAAAATTGATTTGAAGGAAATGAAAACAATAGACGAAGCTTATTATACTCCGTACTTGATACACAAACAAAAAAAGCTTCTACAAAAAGATTACCATAGAGGAAGAACAATGAAGGAAGATCAGAAGTGAAGAAGATGAAGTGAAGGATGAAGTAAAGTAAATGAAATTTGAAATAACTGAAGTTAAAAGTTGAAGAATGTGGAATTTAATGTGATGGTTAATTTCATGTCATCAAATAATTAGGGAATAGTGTATAAGAGCAACCACAATGGGTTCTTCTCCTTGAGTTTGTCACTAAGAACTTATTTTCTAAAAGTTCTTCCATTGTGAATTGTCTTGAGTTCTTCAAAATAAGAGTTCTTATTTAAGAACTAAGTTCTTATTTTACTTAACTTTCTCATGGAAGAACTTTATTTAGAGTTCTCCCATTGTCACTAAAAGTTCTAAGCATATGGAGTTTGTCAAAATCTTACATGACAATGACAAACTTTATACTCCCTCCCCTCTACAATGATCTTCCCACTTTAATATGACACATGGATTAAGAAATGGATAATAAAAGGTGATAAATTGTTTGGTGAGTTCGAGATGTCAAATCACAAAAAGTAACCAATAGAAAGAGGATATAATTGATGAATAAGGAAAGTTTTGAAGTGGAAAATCTTAGTGGAGTTTTCTTTTAAGAAAAGTGGGAAGATCTTAGTGGTGGGGAGGAGTATTGAGTTTGTCCATTGTGATTGCTCTAAGCGTAGAAGGTAGCAGGTAAGCCCGAATTCATTCGTGTTTGATGTGTCTCATAAATTTATTCCCAAATCAATTAAAGTTATTTTTATTTGTGGAAGACCACCGATTATTCCTGTTAAATAATTTTTTTATAATAATACTCCGTAGATAATATTGTTGAATGCGAAACTACGTGAAATATAATTGAATATTGGTACCAATATGTAGTTGAAGATATACTTGTGTGCGAGGTACTTTAGTCCGTCTTTCTTACTACAATGTACACCTATAATTTAATTTGACATTTACGACAGATATTACCTACCTAGAAACACATTCAATGGTAGAGAGTATTCGTTTACTATTATGCATACTAACTTGATGTCATTATTAACGTCACTAACCATCAGTCCGTGCATAGCTTTCCAACTAGTAATAAAATAAAATAAAAAAACTCTTATCAGATTCCGATGGTATATATAGACGCGGCACACCCAACACCACCACAGTCCACAGTATCGCCTCTGGAAAGACCGTTAGTTCAGTTCCCCCAAAATTCGAATTTCAAAACCTAAGGAAGGAGGGGGTTTGAAAAGCTTGACTACAATGGCGGAAACCGCGGCCACGAAGAAGAAACCTTTAAGCCTCAACGATCGCCTCCGTCTTCTCTCAACTCCTCACTCTCGCCGCCCTCCTCCACCCTCTCCTTCTCTTTTCTCCGGTACCTTTTCTCCCTCCTCTTCCTTTTCATTTACCTTCTGCCTCTTATCTATTTTCATTTCTCTTTATTCTTTTTCCTTTTAAGGTGAAGATGATTTCCAGCCGTCGTTTAACCTGCAATCGCCTCCTCTAAACGACGCCGCCGCCGTTGTTAATGATGATTCTGCCCATTTTCATCCATCCTCCGGGATTGTTGACTTGGATTCATTTTCCGGTATCATTCATTCATTAGTTAGGCCGTTTGATTTTGAGTTTTTGAGCAAGGTAGTTCATATATACCCAGGATACTTTTTTTTTTGCGATGAATTTTGGTTCATGTTCATTCTTCCATTGCAGATGTTACGAGGTTGTCAAAGGAAGATGACGCAGTTGGTGAAAGTGTCCCTGAATTTTCCGCAACTGCCGATTTTGACTCACATACAAGTAATCCTCACTTCGCTAAATTGTTCTTTTTATTGAGTTTAACCAAAGATGAAGGCTATAGCACTTTTATCATAATTTTATTAGCCAAATATAGAGGACATTGTCAGGTTTTAGGCTTAAGTTTGTGAGAAAATGTTTGCTATTGCTAATACCGTGCTACAGAGTACAATCTGGTAGAGATGACATGTGAATACCAAGTTACACTTTATAGGGATTGTATGGGAAGTACACCTTTTTTTTGTTTTTTCTAGATATGAAATGGGGATGTGGACAAATGGGGTGAACTCATGAAGGGAGTATATCAGACTGAAGCTTGTGATTTTGGTTGATTCCGTACTCGGTTCATTTATTTTTGAGAGAATTAACTCACGGTGAAGTTGCAGATATTACAAAGCCGTTGAAGAAGATTGTTGGAGTTTCTGAGGAGAAAGATGACTCAGACCATGGGAGTAACCCTATATTCCTTGCCAATACAGATGCAGACTCTCATCATGGTTAGTCTGTCTTAGTTAAATTAAAAATAATTGGTTGAACTTCAGAAGTAACTAGAATTGATTTAAGCTGCTGAACTATTATAGATTATACAGTTACTTTTGTTCATTGTATATGACTTTCTTCATTCCATTCCAAACCGCCCATCCATTTTTTGCATAAAGATAAAGAAAATTGTAAACTATTGCAAGAGTTTTATGTTTGAACTTTTTTTTTTGCCAAAGATAGAATGGATTTACCTAAAATGGTAACATGGGTAGTTTGGAATGGATTGGTGTAGGTTTTTTCTTCTTGTCTGAATAAGCTGAATAAATTGTAAGTGAAGTTTATGATATTAGAGTCTGAGTTGGTTCATTGCTGTATGTAATTTTGAAATTGAGGGAAAGATGGGTGGCAGATGTTGCCAAGAAATGATAATGCAGCTGGAATATCATGTGTCAGTTGGTTTCATTCTTCTGACTATGCTAAAATTTTATTTATCAGAGAAACCAAAAACCGAGAAGGTTAAAATCAAAGGGAGAAGGCGCCTCTGCAAATTGTCTAATGAAAATGATGCTGACCATGCAAAAGAAGAAAATCAGCAATTTTTTGATGTGTCTGACTTTAGCTCACCGCCACCAGGGAAGGATTTGGGTTGTGGGGGGCACGAGATTAGGGATATATTGAATGATTTAAGTTCTAGGCTTGAATTTTTATCAATAGAGAAGAAGAAAACTTCAAGGCCTGTTGACCAAAAGGTAGTTCCTTTGGTTAATGAGTTTGATGAGATAGCGAAGGATAAAGGCGTGGATCAAAAGAAGGACGTCACAGCAGGAAATGGATATGCTAGTGCCGGATCTTCATTTGATGGCTCATCTGATCAGTTAAAATCTTCTTCTGTTGAGGCCGATCATGAGCAGAGCAAAACAGTAAAGAATGATACCTCTATAGAGGCTGATTGGCATAGTTTTGGTGAGGTGACAAAACCAATTAGTAACTTTGAAGGGAAGGCATCACAAAACATAAGTAGAAATTTAAATGAGAAACCTTCTGTTTCTCCCAAGCATTCAGCATACAGTTTCAAAGGCAAATTTGACGTGGATCATGGGCAAGGCAAAAGTGAATTTGGCTGGCATAATTTTGCGGAGGTGACAAAACCAAATAGTAATTTTAAAGGAAAGGCACCAAGAAGCATGGGTAAGAATGGTATTGAGAAATCTGCTGGTTCTCACAGACAATCTGCATATAGTTTCAAAGATGAAATCGACATGGATACTTTGGCAGAGGTCAAGAAACCAACTAAGAATGTCCCTCGAAAAGAATCCAAGAATGTTAGTACAGTCTTCGAGGAAAGTGATGTTTCTCATAAAAAGGCTGCTTATAAGTTGAAAGATGGTATTGATGAGGATGATTGTGTGGAGGTGGGAAGTCATGGCTGGAAGAGAGCTGAGCAGCGGTATGACGGGGGGCTGGCTGGTTCACGCATGGTCGAGGTTGTAGATGATGATGCAGTTGTTTTAATGGATGATCACTCTTTTATTCTGAAAGATCCAAGATCAAGTTTCGAACTACCTCCTGACATTAGTAAAATGCTTTATCCTCATCAACGTGAAGGATTAAAGTGGCTCTGGTCTCTTCATTGCCAAGGAAAAGGTGGCATTTTAGGAGATGATATGGGTCTGGGAAAAACTATGCAGGTAAATTATTTTTTTTGTGTGTTTGATATCTGTTTGGGAAACACTTACCACAATGGTGGTTCTTAGCATTGAGTTTGTAAATAAGAACTTTAAAATATAAAGTTCTTCCATTGTGGAGCTTCTTGGGTTTTTGAAAATAAGAACTAGGTTCTTATTTAAGAACCAAGTTCTTAGAATATAAAATTAATTTGATGAAGGAAGAAAAAATTGGGGTGGGTTCCACTTAAGAACAAAAATAAAGTTCTTCCACTAATACTAAAAGTTCTTATACTTAAAAAAATGATGAAGAGTGATGTGGAAATGGAAGAACTTAATATTAAGAACCTCCATTGTGATTGCTCAATAGCACCTTGTTTATTTGGAACATGTCTGTGCATTTCAGATTGCCGGATACTTAGCTGGCATGTTTCATTCGCGCTTAACAAAGAGGGTAATGATTGTGGCCCCCAAGACCCTCATCCCTCATTGGATCAAAGAGCTATCTGTGGTTGGTCTTTCAAAGATGATAAAAGAGTGAGTTCCCTGATTATGTGATAAATTTCAGGCATGTATGTGTATTCTTGGGATTCTGACATTCTATTCTTTGTAGATATTATGGAACATGTCCAAAGTTGCGGCAGTACGAACTCCAATATGTGCTTCAGGTTTGAATTTAATTTTCAAATAGACTTGACTCAGACCATGGATTTTCGTTAAGGAATCTTGCTTCTATTATTTCAAGTTGGAAACTCTTCTGTTCAATTTAAGCCTACAACTACTGTTTTGAATGCATGATTCTTCGAGGTTGAATGGAAAGCTAAATTATACTCTCTCCTATCCAATCTATTCTATCCGTTTGCTTTAACCTTAAAAAACTTGGAAAACTTTGAGAGTAACTATAATAGGAAGTATGAAAATTTCAAAGACGAAATTAATATTTTTATTATTTTATGAACAAATCTTTCATGGAATTATATTTTTTAGCCAAAGGTCACGTATAAATGCAGAAATAACGGTCAAAGGTGTGTCTAGAAGACCACCAAAAAGCAAATCAGTTGAATGGATTGGATAGGAGGGATTTGTATCTGCTCATTGCTGATCATCTCAGATTTAGAATGTTATGTTTTTGTAGATCTAACAAAGTAAAAAGCTGGAAGCTTCACTAGACCAGGATAATGTCATAATTTTCTTGTCGAGCCATTAATAAACTTCTGTCTTACATAATTACATTGACATCAGCTTTGACTGGGTTTGTTTTCTTTGAATATAGAGGATTTTTTTTGTGTTTCTTTGCAGCAAAAAGGTATCCTACTGACAACATATGATATTGTACGGAACAACACAAAACAATTATGCGGGGGTCAATTTTATGATGAGGATGATGTCCCTATATGGGATTATATGATATTGGACGAGGTACGTAGCTAGTTGTGAATGTTATCTGATGTGATTAGTTCTTATTTGCCAGAATATAGACGTGTTCCACGCAAATGTTATATTGTCCCTTTTATTATCATTCCAGCATTGATTCACTTTGGCCAACATGTTTATGAAACATCCGCTGATGTGGCTTCTCTTTATGAGACATCCAGTACCATGTTAGTTCCTTTTAGCGTGCTAGTTTCCCCAACTACAGTTGCTTGATTTTGTGCCCAGTTGTCGGTACTTGGATGATTCTCCAAACATTTTGTCCCCCGTTTGTCAGTGCTACCTAGTTTTTAAAGGATACTTTCAGGTACTCGTTAGTGTGATAAGCTGCAGAAATCAGATTATATCATGAGTTCATACTTCACATATATGCATGACTTTATTTTGCCGGTCGTGGTTTCGCTTGACTAATCTAGATTCGATATCTATTTAGGGTCATCTCATTAAAAATCCAAGTACACAGAGAGCCAAGAGTTTGCTTGAAATTCCATGTTCTCATCGTATCATCATCAGTGGCACCCCCATACAGAACAACTTAAAGGTACTATTAGTATTTGTTGCACTTTTGAAGCGGTGAACTAAATATGAAAATCTTATGTCTTACATGATCTACGGCTGCTTCTTTTGATGAATCAGGAGCTGTGGGCACTCTTTAATTTCTGCTGTCCTGATTTATTGGGCGACAAGCAAGGGTATGTACCTCTAGACCATATACCGTTTTGATTTTTGAAGGATAATTATCTCTTAGAATGATCTAAATATTACTGGTATATCCAGCTTCAAAGAAAAATACGAGAATTCCATTCTTCGGGGTACTGACAAAAAAGCATCAGAGAGGGATAAGCGCGTTGGTTCAATGGTTGCAAAGGTATTATGCATGCTTCTTCCTAATGACTTTTTCTTGCCGTTCGAAATCACTATATACTTCCTCCACGCACCAATGTTCTTCTCACTTCAATATAATACTTCTCACATTTATTAAGGAAGTGGGAATAACATTAAACATGGGAGGGAGTATATGTTTCCATTCATTGCGTCTTTAGGACTGCATCTTTCGCAAGATTTATTTTCCTGACACCATCCCCGTTAATTTTCTCTTCTCAGTTTCTTAAGAAAACCAAATGACGTAAGGTTGTTCTAGGGTCCTAGTAAAAACAATTACTTAAACTAGCCAAAATTAAGTAATAGTGGTATGGTAGTCAAGGTCAGTCCACAAGGATGGTATAGATTACAACAAGTCTCGAGACATTAATAGTCTAGTTCGGCCTAAAAGTGGTAGTAAAGTCTAGATAAAGATAAGCTAAGATTAGTAAAGCGAGGTTTGACTACGACTCGTTTCCCTGTGAAAGTCACCTTAGGTCGATCCAAAGAGCTTTCACGACGTAATGGCACGTTACCTACTCAACTAGCGTAGCCTACGTACTATCCTAGGCTTTCGATCTTTATGATAGAATGATAACAAATGAAATAAAGTGAATGAGCGCTCAAGCAAGTCATTGACCACATGATATGCACTAGAAGGGACCACAACTAAGTAATTAACCCACAATCCAACAATCAATGCATAGGATCCCCCTTAAGCCTTAACAAGAAAACTACTCACACATATTGCTAACTACACTATAGACACATAAATTAGAATAGATGATTAACTTAAACAAACAAGTGATTTAGTAACTAATGAAGAAGATTAAAACTAAGAGAGAGAGAGAGAGAGATTAAGGCGAAGAGAAATATACCAACAAAGAGGAAAAGAAAGGAACTTGGATTGATGGAGAAAGATTAAGCAGCAATAATCTTCAATACAAACTCAAAACTAGAGTTGCAATTCTCAAGATTAAAACTAGATTAAAGAGTGATTAGGAAAAGATTAAGGAAAAACAAAGATGAAAAGTGAAACTCTAGAACTAAGATGTCGTGCCAAATAAAGATTACAAAGGGGGTATATATAAGCTTCCCAAAACAAGAGGAACAAAAAGAAATTGGGCTCTGCCGAAGTGGGCCACCATTGTCGGGGTCAAAATGACTGTCCAGGTTGGGACACAATCACCACGGACGTCTCCTGCTGTCGCGCTACATTTGTGGGGTGTACCCCAGTCGTGGGTCTTCTTGTCCTTTAATCACTTCCTCCTTCCACCATGTGATGTCTTGAGCCTCAAGGTGTGCTTGTACGGGACCGTCTTGGGGATGGAGACGAGTTACTTGATCTCGGCATCCGCCAATTTTGTTCTTATCGCTATAGGCTCGGAACTTTCGTTCCCAATCACGAGATAATCATCATGAAAGAGCCGATTTCTTTGCCCACGTACCTAGATGCTCAAAACAAACATTAGTGATCTCAAAACAGCTCCAAAGAGAGGTTTTGTAAGGAGAAATCGGGACTAAACCAGACTGTATGTTCTTTCATCCTTGGCTATTTGTCAGAGCTCTAATAATTGTTAGCTTCCCAAACTGTTGGAAAGATTTTCATAGAGGCAATATTTTTGGTTGCAACTTTCATTGCATCATCAAATGTGATATACGTGATTACCAGGATAGCACAAAACCATGCTAGTGTTATTATTGTTGTTATTTCTGTTTCTGTAATTTTGCTATAAGTATTCTGGAAAATAAGCTTACAAATTACTGGCCCATACTTCGGATGCGTTTGTCTCAAAATGTTGTGGTTACGTACTTACATGTGATTGTGGATTCGTTCAGGGTCTAATATCATGTTCTTGCAGGAGCTAAGGGAACGAATTCAACCATACTTTCTTCGACGCATGAAAAGTGAAGTGTTTTCTGAAGACGGGACCACCGAAAGTACAAAGCTGTCTCGGAAGAATGAGATGATAGTGTGGCTTCGATTGACCAGCAGTCAGGTATGGTTTTTTATGAGGATGTTAATTAATGATACTACTCCCTCCCTTTTTATGTTTCTTCCCGTTCAATTAAATACTCCTCACAAATCATAAAAAACGAGAAGAAACATAAAAAAATGGAGGGAGTATTATTCTAGCATTGTTTGTCAGAGTATCTCATTCTGCCGTCCTTTTGGCCTGGTTCAGCGTCACCTTTATGAAGCTTTTCTCAGGAGTGAAATAGTCCTTTCAGCTTTTGATGGCTCACCCCTGGCTGCAATCACGGTATTGTAATACTTGACATTCAATTTGTTTTGTTCATGTCTGCTATACACTCCAGAAAAGAATCAGCAATTTACTTGTGCCAGGGATACTTCAACCTTTAGCCATTATATTTGTCTGTTTCTGTGAATAAGGTCCTTAATCATAGAGAGTTTCATTTTTCTAGTGCTCTGTTACCTAACAATTTTGTATGGAAATTTTTTGTTTGAAGCAGATCCTGAAAAAGATATGTGATCACCCTTATCTCTTGACGAAGAGAGCAGCTGAAGATCTGTTGGAAGGCATGGACGAGATGCTAAATCAGGAAGACCGTGGTCTTGCAGAGAAACTGGCAACACACGCAGCTAATTTGACAAACAAAGACGATTTTCAGGAGAATAATGCCAATGTCTCGTGCAAGATATCGTTTATACTATCTTTGTTGGTTAGTGGAATGCCGCTCTTTTATATTTTTCTCTCATTATTTTGTAGGCTATGGTACCTTAAATCTATCGCTGGTCAGTGACTGCCGTTCTTTTATATCTTTCATCAATATTTTATAGGCTATGGTATCTTAAATCTACTTGAAACGCTTGTAGGAAAAGCTGATTCCAGAGGGGCATAATGTTCTTATATTTTCTCAGACTCGGAAAATGCTTAATCTTATTCAGGTTCGAGTCAGAAGCATGTGCTAAATCTTTTCTCATGTAGCTCGATTACTCTACCTTGTTTATCTTGCATCATTTCCAGTTTCTTGATGTGTTTAGGACTTTATTAAAGTCTATATATATCCTGATATTAAATGTGATAACATTTGATTTCGAGTTGTTTGAACTACTTGTCTTACAATCAGGAATCACTTGTGTCACATGGATTTGACTTCCTTCGTATCGATGGCACGACCAAAGCTAATGACAGATTAAAAGTTGTAAATGTTAGTTCCTTACCTTCACAACTGATCGGCTAGTTATATGTTCTAGAGCTTTAGCAGAAGGCCTGAAGCTCCTGTCTTCTTTTCTTTACTGTAATCAGGAATTTCAAGATGGCCATGGAGCTCCCATCTTTTTGTTGACTTCACAAGTGGGTGGCCTTGGCTTAACTCTTACAAAAGCTGATCGTGTAATTGTTGTAGATCCAGCGTGGAACCCTAGGTAATTGTCGAAGTTGTTTATATTAGTAGTTCAATATATCTATGCCAGACATTAGAATAGATGTATGGGGGAGGAAAACATGAACATTAAGAAAATGAAAGGATATAAAATTTAATCAAGAAAAAAAGGTGGTCGGGTCGGGAATCTATAATCCTACATTGTTTACCTTTTTTCTTTAAACATAGTGAAGATTTATCTTGATTATGTTTTAAGTGTTGGGTTATGGCCTTCTGAGTGGGGGAAATTGTGAATGGATTATTTTATATAGAAAAGTAGCTCTCGTTGAAGAAGTCTACCATGCTTTGAGATTTTCATGTATGGTGTTGTAGTCCTGTCTCGAGGTGCGGTGTCTTAATTGGTAGGAATGTAGGATACTCGCTTTGGTATTTTATTCTGAGCCGCAAAACCTTGGAAAGTATTTTGATACCTCTTCCAACCTATGTTACTCCAACTCTTCTAGTTACCTCGAGTACCCGTGTACTACACTTGACACTCGGACATGAGCATAGCCGTATGACACATGGACTCTTCATTTTAAGCCAAAGTATGCAAAATTTTCATAAAATAGCCGAGTTTAACACTTAGATACGCACCCGTCAGATAATTCTAAACGAATCCGAGCAACATAGCTCCCAACTCCCGACTCTAGAAGATACTGACAAATATTTTTGGTTGTGTATTTGCAGCACGGATAACCAAAGTGTAGACCGTGCTTATCGCATTGGCCAGAAAAAAAATGTTGTCGTGTATAGATTGATAACATGTGGTACAATTGAAGAGAAGATGTATAGGATGCAGGTTTGGATACTGTCTTTCTTCTGGTGCTTATTTCAATCCTCTTTATGGTGTTCGTGTCATACACTATTTGCTCACTTTTGAAACTGCAAATTAGGTATTCAAAGGCGGGTTATTCAAAACAGCAACTGAGCACAAAGAGCAAACCCGTTATTTCACCCAACAGGTTTCTATTTTTCCTACAATCCAAGTTGCTTTGAAGCCACATGTTGAGGTTCTAAACCTTTTTATCCTTACAATCTTACGTAGGATCTCAAGGAACTTTTTAGCCTCCCTAAGGACGGTTTTGATATTTCTCCAACTCAGATGCAGCTGCATGTGGAACATGGTGACCAAATATCGATGTATAACCCTGTAATTCTAATAACGGCTTTTTTATAGTGTTGTCCGGTGTATGAGTTTTTTGCTCTACAGTTTATGTATTTATGAGATTGATTGTATGGGAGACAGGAGTAAAGATTTGAAAGAGCATATTAAACTCTTGGAATCTTTTGGCATTGGAGGTGTTAGTGATCACAGTTTGCTTTATTCCAAGTCAGAACCGACACCATCAGGGCCAATAGAAGAAGAGGAAATAAGGTATGTGAATTCTCTCTTTGGAAGCCTATATAATTTTTTGGCATGTGAATATTGCAGTAGCTTTGGGGTGTGGATTGTAGTTATGGATTGATCTTTTTCTGTTAGAGTTGAGAAGAATATGAATTCTCTTCTCCATGGAATTTCAATATAATTAACTATTATAACGTTCTTCACAGGAAGAGATCAACAACGTCTAATCGACATTATGGTGGTTCTTCAACGGAACGACCGGTCGACGGGTATGATCATTCGTTTGGATGTTGTTATCCAGTTCTTGTGATCTCTCTCTATAACGCCCCATTTTTTCTTCCTTTCCCTCCAACTTTTTCAGGTCACAGTATGCATTTAAGCCCAAGGAAGTGAAAACTCATATAGTGAACTCTTCTCCAAAAACCCCTGATAGCATGAGTGAATCAGACATTAAAGATAGAATCAAGCGTTTATCTCAACTGTTATCAAACAAGGTGATAATAAAACTGGTGGATACACCACTGTGATGTTTTTCTAACAATAATTTATACTCTTATCGCCTTGTTAATGCTGGCTACTGTTTCAAAATTGGTGGCTATGAATGATTTTATAACAGTAACTTATATATCGTATTCTTAATGCAGGCCACTGTTTCAAAACTACCGGACAAGGGCGAGAGACTTCGAAAGCAAATGTCGGAATTAGCGGTAGAGCTTGAGAATTTGGTGACGCCTGAGAAGGACAGCGACATCATTGAACTTAATGATGTTGCTGACAAGATGCAGAGTTCATTACATGTATAGACTAGAGAACTTTGTCACCGGGGAATCACTGGGGAAACATGAGTCATTTGCTTGATGCCCTTTTTCTGGGAATGAAGCGTTTAAAACTTATGAGTGACCACTGGGAAATGACAATGCTATTGTTGAACCGATATTTACTTCAGAAGTGTGAACCGTCGATTGTTGATTGAAAATTGTATACTTTAAGTAACGAAGTCTTATCAGTTCAACTTCTTGAACACAGGGTTGTTCGTTTGAGTCAATCAATATCAATTAATTTATTAGAGGCTTTTTTCCCTGGCTAATCTGCCTTATGACGGAGGTATCCGTCACTTTGTTTTAAAGGGTTCAATACTAGCCATTTGTGTAGAAAAGACAACTCAATAACTCATTACTTCTGAAGTATTTTGTCTTTTTTTTTTAATGTAAATGAGTTGTATTTGATCCGTCATAAAAAACTGACGGATAACTCCGTCACAAACACCATCTTCTTGTAGCTTTTGTTGAGGGGATCCTTCGTTTGTTTCAGAACTTGAGAAAATTACCTTCTATTGGCCTCAAAGATCGTTGACAAATTACTTGTAGACATTGAATAGATGTGCGACGAACCATCAACAAACCACCCTTGTCAATAATAATAAAACTAAGCCCCATAACAACGCAAGAGTCCGAAACCTTGACCAAAAGGACAAAAACCTTGAAGTGAAAACTAATCAGTTTTTGTGGCTTACCATCGATAATTTATCGATGGAAGCCCCGGATGAAAGACGGAGGATAGGGTTACATTTCTTAATAGCTCACAAATCCTTTCTTTATACTTTACTCGGAAAACCATGGCATGGCTTTGGTTCTCAGAAACTTTACAAATAATTGGAACTTTACCCCATCCATCAAGGTCTAAAATATTTGGACCTTTACCCGATCCAATGGATATTTTAAGAGCCATGGATCCGATATTTTTATCCGTATTACTACTTTTTTGTAACAAAAACTCTCACTAAATCCAATAAGAACGTAAGAATTGACATTCAAAATAATAAAATAAATATTTGAAGTGCGACGAACTACTAATATTTGATATTTGTAACTTTTCGTCTTACTTTTTGATGTCTTACGAACCTGGATCCGGACCCGTGAATTTTTAGGACCCATATTTGATCCTTACCCGCAAGGTCTCAAAAAAAAAAGGAAAGCCTTCATTTCCATATTTTGAAGAGCGCTTCGCGGGAAGAAAAAAACTACCATCTCGAGGGTCCCGGATCCGTTGTCATCCCTACCAACAAACAGACCATAACCAATTCTCTTGTTTGAAGCAATCACTGCTTCGGCACCATGGTGAACATAGTCATGGACTCATGGTTAATAAGACGGCCCAGTGAAAGAACCAACAACTGAGAACATGGTGTCATGCTCCCCGACATAAATTGGCATCACAGAATATGGTACCTAGACCAGGAGGGTGGTACATCCAAGGCGTAGCTCTCTTAACAATTAGCTAGGGCGACCAAAGAATAAATGTACAGCTTTACAAGACACTACACAAAAATCAACACTAGCACATTAATTCAGACTGACTAATCAAAACTCGAAGAGCGGCTCCACCTCCCTTTCAGATAGTCTTCTAATGATATGTTGGGATCAGTACTAGTTACAGAGGCCATGTCGTCTGCTTCGATGCCTAGCAAAGCTACGTTTAGATGGGATTGGATATCAGTTGGTGATGTCGCCACCTCCAATGCATCAAAATCTATAGGGTACTTGTTTAAGTGCTGCTTTGTCCAGTTGATTACTTCAATATCACCTTGGAGTAGTTTCAAAACCTGGAAGTTATGCACCAGTTGTTAGTTGTTAAATGCAAACACGACGGGACAAATAACATAGAACAAAAACAGTAGTATGACACAACTCACATTGCCAATCCGAGGCCTCAATTGCGGTTCACGTCTTATGCACAGGGTGGCAGCCAGCATCATTCTTTCAATGTGCTCATGATCAAAGTCACTGCCGTCCAATCTGGGATCTAATAGCTGTGACAGCTTCTCCTCTTTCAGTATCAAGTTTGCCTGCTTACAAAATGTACTCATAAGTGTGCAATTCGCGGTTCATTTTTTATTTTCTGGAAAATTAGTATCGAAGTCTTCAGTGAGGCTTACGATGCGGTCTTTTGTGTGACAACCCAGATCCTCGCATATTCCCCATTTAATAATATGGTGAATGGGTCATCCACCCATCTCAATGTAAGACCATGATATAGATTTTTTGTGTGGAGAATGTTATAGATTGGTTATTTTTCATGATTATCAGGTAAGATCAGATACATACCCACATAACCAAGCTTTCCTTTCCCTTCGGATTGCTGCTATCAATAGGCTTTCTTCCAGAAAGAAGTTCAAGAAGTACAACGCCAAATGCATATATGTCTACCTTGTCAGTCACTTTCCCGTGCATGAAGTATTCTGGAGCAAGGTACCTATCACATAAAAGTGGGCAGATAAGGAACTAAGCTAACATGTTAATTGTCATACAGTATGAGCTAGTAATTGTCATCAAAAATTACTCCCTAGTCGGTGAACAAGGGTAGGCTCATGCTATAGAGCAATGACGCAAGCAACATGTACGTAGCCATTTCATGAAACTGCAAGACCAAATGTCCGTAAAGTTTTGTACATGATGCTACTCACCCAAAGGTTCCAGCAACATCGGAAGAGACCAAGTGAGATGACACACTTGAGAGTCGTGTGGCAAGTCCAAAATCTGCCAGCTGAAATGCAAAATAAATAAAGCGTTGTAACATTATAACCTTTCTCGAAAAATTTTATTGTCTGGCACCAAAAATCATATAAGCAGTGGTTTTTTCTTGTGTACCTTGGGCTCATATTCATCAGAGAGCAGGATGTTTGAAGATTTAACATCTCGATGAATTACTGAATCGGGATCTCGATTATGCAGATAGTCCAGCGCCTCTGCCACACCCACTGCCACCTTATATCTCTCTTCCCAGCCAAATACCTTCAGATCGCTCCTATCACCTGATTTAAGAAAATTATACTTTAAGCCAGATGAAATTTTTATTATAATATGGAAACAAAAAAGGAAGAGATTTCAATAGCAAACCATGAAGATTTTCTTCTAAGCTTCCTTTAGGTAAGAAATCATAGACCAGAACTAAATTCCCATCTTCAAGGCAAAACCCAAAAAGAGAGATTATGTTGTTCTGATTAATTGTTGTAATGATCTCAATTTCTGCAATAAATTCTTGTAACATTTCTTCGGAAGGCTTCAATATCTTCACCGCGATCTCCTTCCCGTCAGGAAGACACCCCCTGTAAACCTGGCTACTGCCTCCTTTCCCAACCATATTTTCTGCATAACAAGACGCAGACCGTTATAAGCGTTCCAAACTATCATCAAGAGTCCATACATTTGGATTATATGAGATACAACAACAAACCAGGTATGAAATCAGACGTAGCTGACAGAAGTTCCTGGTACGTAAACAATCTACAGGTTGTTGAATATTTCTCAAGAAGATCTTCCCATTCCTTAGCTAATACCATATGGGAAGGAGAGCAAGGGGCAGAGGCCGAGCCATCACAAAAAGGAATAATTGCACTACTCAAATCAGACAATCGATTATCGAGCTGAACGGAGTTATGCCTCTTTCTGTCAGGATGGATAGCCGTTGAGGAGTGTCTCCCAGGGAATTTCAAAACTCGGCGAACAATCGATGTTTTCCGAGTTGGAACTTTATCATCCTCCGGATGCTTAGGTAAAAAAGCACGACGAATCAACGACCACCCGGTTTTCGACCCATGCACTTCTTGGTCCATAGTTAACGTCGGTCCGAGAGAGGCCTCTGGTTCTTGATATGGTACCAAAGCCAAAGATTTGTCCTCTATATCATTAACATGCGACTCCTCCTCCACCTCATCCTCCTCCAAATCGTCACAATGGTAATCCCTCCATAAAGAGATGGGTGCACAACCTAAGTATCTCTTAATCAAGGTACTTTTTCTAGGACCGATGCCAAGCTTTTCAAAACTATTGCAATCGTACAGATTCTGTTCGACATGTATAATTGCAGAATTCCAATCACCGCCCACTTGTTCTGCATTGTCAAATTCTAGTCCATCATTTAATTGAGAGCTTGTCATGTTTCCTGTTCAGTAACACAGAAAGGAACGACAAACACATTAAATCCATATCCATCAAAATAAATTCTCTTGCAAATAAACTAGTAGCACCCCTTTGCTTTTTATATAATTTGCTCTCTCATTTTCACTCTTCAATCTTGAATATTCTCCAAAAATATGTGAGTTACACGTTATGAATAATCCAACGACACAAGTTAAATAATTTTCGGTTATAACCAAGTTCAAACCAATATCTTGATAACAAAAGAAACGATTGATATACAAAAGACAGAGGGAGTATGCTTTTAAATTGCTACAAAAAAAACCACCAACTGTTGAAGGTACACAAGGAAGCAAGTACCAGAAGCGAAAGTAACCCCTTGTTTATGAAAAACAACTTTCCCATTATCAACTGCATAAACTGAGTAATTATTTGACAACTTCCTAGCACAATACTTGGCCACTGAGGTTGGAGAGCGAAGGTTGTGCGGAACTTTACATGTCCCAAGGATTAGTATAGCATTTTCATGTGCCTTGGCTTCTCTGACTAAAATCTTCCTCAAAGATGACCCCCTACAAACCTTGAGCTTCAGATCAACCTGTTCGATTTGAACCACTTTCAGTGAGTTTTCTTTAACCATACCAAAAACAAGTCGAAGCTACTAAGCATGACCTTGATAAAATTACAGTCTACCCACCAACTAACCGACACTCTACCCACCAACTACACCCACCCCCCTTCTTGGTTGAACTATATCATTAGTCAAAACTTTGCATAAAGTGATAAATAAAAAACATACGGAGTATTTTTTTTTTAATTCTTAATTAATTGGGGGTACAAATAAAGTCATTTTGACATCATCAGTGTTCTTTTAAATTATGGGTGAATTGGTGAGGTGTATCAAAACCAAGGCATTCATTCACTAGAATCCAATTGAACAGAAGGACAAAGAGAAGCACATCATTCATTAGAGAAACACATGAGCTGTTATGTTTTCATTCAATCAAAATAATTAGGTGGGTCAGAATCTTCAAACGGATGAATTCAAGAATTTCTACCAAATTAACAAAATCTGCAATTACTGCACACCCCACCCATCTGAGTATTAAATGACTCTCCAACTTAATTCATTCATTGCACAAATCTGAGCTCGAACTGTTGGAAATGGAACACACACACACACAGCAGAAACCAAACCAAACCAAACCTGCTTTAAATGGCAGAAACCTTCATAAACCGCAAGCACTGAATCAAATGTCTTGACCAGTGCCACCAACGCCGATTGTTCCTCTAAAATGAACAAACAGAAACAGTTAGAAGAAGAAAGAAAAAGAAAATGGAAATAACAATGCAAGGGAAAAGAAATGAAAGATAAGAGGAAGAAAGTACGAGGAGAGGAAGAAGGGAGAACGTGAAGAGCAAGAACGCGATCTCCAGGCTGAGCCACCTTAACGAGGGCCCACGTCAGCAGTTCTTTGCTTTGTTGGTCTAACCTCACTGCAACTACCACCGTCTTTCCATCCGAGCTCCGGCAACTCTCTCCGTCACCACCACCATTCTTGCAATTGCTTTTGCGTAACAGTTGCATCTGGGAATGATTGATTTCCAGGAAAAGGAAAAATGTCGTCTAGAGTGGAGGGTGATAAACTGATAATGGAAGGAGTATTATTATTTTGAGGGAATATTTGTGGAAACTGGAAATGCATGTGCAAGTGTGTGACTCAAGTACTGTATTATCAACGAGCGAGGTGTGTCATGTGTGTGTTTTCTTGGGATTTCATTATTGAATCATTTGTCCTCAACCTTGTGGTGGGGTGTGTTTTCGTGTCTGCTCTCTTTGGTGCGTAAGGTAGGGTCACCACCCTATGGAGTATCGATTCTCCATTTTCCTAAACAAAACAATTAGTACTACTTCGTGTCAGGTCACGTCCTTTTCATCTCAAACGGAGTTTAAGTTGAGCTGAGCTAAACTAATAATAATAATAATAATAATAATAAATTGATAGGGGTTGTTTATAGACTTCATCGAGCACGACCATCTTGGGCCATGGCTCCCAGGCCCATAATACTCTATTTATAGAAGAAGTTCACCATTGCCTCCTTAAATAAAGCACTATTCTACCCAATCGATCAAGGGATCACAATTCAACACAACTACATCTCACTAGAATCCGAGGTAAAAGTCTATCTCTAGACTCACCTACCTGCCATCTAGGTTGCACGGACACGCCTTATTTGTGGCGTATCCGTGTCGGACACCGACACGCCTGGATACGTGTCGGACACACCAAAAACCGTGTCTAGTTTTTTTTATAAAATGGACACCTATTGGACACGGACCGGCACATTTAGGAGACGGTTCAGGACAAAAAAAAGAAGCAAAACTCTCCTCTTTTCAAACGCACCCGCCACCAACCAATCCCTTATTACCTCCTTTCAAGTTTCAACAACCCTTCTCACCTGAACCCGACGCCGACCCCAACGTCGACCCCAACGCCGACCCTGACCGGTCCTCCTCTGCGACAATCGACAGTGATGTATTAGTTCATTACTTCTTTCTTTGTGGCCTTTTAAGTGACCAAAATTTAAATGTTCGTTATAAAGAGCTTAAAATTCCCTTTATTTCGATATACATATTGTTTTTTTTGCCGTGTCTTGAAAAAATCTGAGCGTCGTGTCTCGTGTCCGATACGTGTCCGTATCGGTGCAACCTAGCCTGCCATCACTCTCTCATTGACTTAGGCATCGGAGGGGCAACCTCGGACACCCTCCGAGACCTTTGTTTGCTCCCTGTGCAGAGCCGAGGTTGACCACTCATACGAAGGAATGTGAGGAGAAGGCAGTCGGCCATATGAGACCGACACTGTTTGATTGTTTACACTCAAATGATTTGGCGCCATGTGTGGGGATCTAAACAAAAAGCTCCCTACCAATTCAATCCAAAGAAGTTCAAATGACGAACGAAGACATTGCAAACACCTCTCATGAGGCACCGGCTCTAGCGGGCCTTGTGTTGGTGGAAGCACCATAACCCTCCTATAGGAACCTGGACAAGGGGAAGGCGCCCATAGGAGAAGCGTCAACCCTAGTCGTGGTGACGTCGACCCCTACGCCAGACATAATGTTCACTCCTGAATAGATGATCGCCGCCCACCAGTTCTTTGTGGCTCTCATGAAGGCATCCATCCCCCGGTGGCCGATGTAGCACAAAAAGTGAGCGAGACTTTTTCCCGGAGAAGAAGTCATTCAACTAGGAAGAGCATGTGCGCGCATAGAAGGAGAAAGATCGTTGATCTATCTGGCAACCAAGCGTTAACCCCCGGCCCCGCGAATATACCCCCTCATGAAAAATGTAATTGCAATAGAGAATGACGAGCTGACAGCTATCCTCGACGCCCCCAAGAGGGGAGAATAAGAGGGAGACAGAAGAGGACCCGCAGCCTGACGCCCATAATGCGCTAGTGGCTTGGACCTAACTCAAAGAAGCGACGACGTAGTCTGAACCCCTGAGGACTGGGCATTATTGTCTTGGCCAGCGAGAAAGGGAAAATAGACGTCATCCATCCAGGACAGACTGGGCGACCAAGGAGAGACTCAAACTAGGAAAAGATCTTCCAGCCCCAGCCAACGTGGTTTGGTATCCATTAGGCTGCCAGGAGAAACCTTCCATGAAAAGCAGGGGGCATACTCGTAGAAGTCTCGCTCCTGAGCCGTCGGCCTCCAAGACCCAGCACTCTACTAAAAGGCCTTCCAATACCGTCATAGAGATGAAGGCGAGTCAAAAGCAAATCACCCCAACAAATAGGACTCCCCCGAAGGGACGACCCACAATGTCGTCCCTCCACCCTAAGGTGTTGACTTACCCAGTTTTAAGGGTGAAGATGTTGACCGTCCAGTTCGTCGGCACCTTTGACCCAGAGGACCATCTGTTGGCGTATGAGAGTTAAATGACCATGTATGAAGTAGACGATGCGGTGTGGTGCAGAGTTTTCCCAACAACCCTCACTGGGTTCGCACAATCCTGGTTTAGAGGATTGTCCACTACCTCAATCAGTACCTTCGCAGAGCTGAACAAAGCCTTTGTCGACCAGTATGCCGATAGCCGGCTGAGACACACATTACATCTCTCTCTAGATTCACCCTTACATATCTCTCTTTTCGTCCTTCATTTTTTAGCCACACATTCTCACACCCTTGTGAAAAAAACAAAAGAGAACATCATTCTGACTCGGAGGGAGTATATAGTTAATATAATACTCTCTCTGACTTAAGGTTCGCGATATTTTATAAGATTTGTGAGGGGTATTATAATCAAATGTTGTGAATCTTAAGGATCGTAGGGAGTATATGGATTTATGATTAAAAAATTAATACTTTTAATAGTTTAAATTACAAATATAAATAAATGTTCAATTTAATACAAATAGTTCTAATGCCCGTGTGATGCACGGGTGCTACAAAAATAACGTTATAATACTTTCTTTTACTCCCTTCGGTTATAAATGATTGTCTCTATGTGAGATGTATTATATTGAAATGGTGCAATCATTTAAAACAGGAGAAAGTATAATATTTTGACTGCGACGAAGTGAGTATGATTATTTCAAATAATTGTCATTTTGAAGAATTAACACTGCTTACAGAGGCGGATAGGGGCGACGGACTGGGGGGTCACGTGCACTCACGTGCCAATTAAAAAAAAATTTAAAAAAATTAAAAAAGTAGAAGACGCGCAACAGGAGAGGAGCAGAGAAATAGTCAAAACTCCAAACCCCAATTCCCAAATTACACAACTTGATAACCCCACCTTAAACCCTTACCACGTGGACTGCCGCCTCCGTCTGCTGTCGCCCACCGACGTCATTCCTCCCCCGCCGACCGTCGACGCATCTTAATTATTAATCAAGTAAGTTTATCAATTTTTCCCCAAATTTTAATTTTGATTATTCTACAAGATTATAAATATATGAAGTAGATTTGCTAATCTATTTGTTATTAGTGTGTTCCTTTGTAATTGTTAGTTACTTTGCTTTATAATTACTTGATTTTCTCATATTTTAGTATTTTCTCAACCCCTAAGTTTATTTTGAGGCACTTAATTAAGTTTAATTTCTGTAACAGGGAATTATTGATGTTCTTCATCATGTATTGGGTTATATGAGACACTTTTTTTAGTTTAATTTTTATATTTGGGGGGTTATGGATGTTCTTCATCATGTATGTTATTTAGTAATGTAAAAATGGTTTATTTTGATAGATTAATGATGAAAAGCAAGGGTATAGCATATTTGTGGAGTTGGAAGTCACAAAAAACCACATCGTTATTGTCTCTATTGTCAGTGGAACCTCAAAATTAATGATATGCCTTCACTACCATCATATCAATATCACCCTAATCAAGAAGAAGAAATTAATGATGATGTTAATTCTTCACCAACTCAAGATGATATTAATCAAAGTGAGCAATCTAATGAAGAAATGGATGATCCCCTAACTCAAGAGGGTAATCAAAGTGAACACAATGTTCTCCTTCTTGATCCTCCACACGATCCGGGAAAATGTAAGCCAATATCATCTTACTCAACGAATGATCGAGATGCCGTGAGAAGGTTATATATCATAAAGGGTCCTTGTAGACCTAGACCTAAAGACGATTTCCCTCAAACATTACAAGGTAAGAAAATGCGTCGTTTTGGAGGTCTTTGGTATGATAATTATGATTGGCTTGAATATAGAGAGGAAAAGGATGCAGCCTTTTGCTTTCATTGTTACTTTTTCAAAGTTCCTACAAGTATTCTGAATTCAAATGTTTTTGAGAATGAGGGGTATAATAATTGGAAAAATGCGGCGAAGAGATTTAGAAAACGTGTTGGGAAAGTTGGTAGTGTTCACAATGTGGCTAAAGAAAAATATGAGGTTTTTTTGATGAAATGTAAGTAATTGCATTCATCAAAAAATTACAGTAAGGCACATATTCTATACACAAAAATAGAACAAAAGCGGTATCAAAACAACCAACTAGCAGTTATAGCCTATACTACGAAGATGTATGATGTCTTCGTTAGTAAGGTCATTCTTCGAGATCACCTTAATTAGCCTTCTAGCTTCCATGATAATCTGATTTGCAATCATTTCAGGACGAAGAAGACTATCCTCAATAATCCTCGCCCTATTTCTTTGGTGCCAAACATGATAATAGGTAGCTGCTAAGATAGTAGCTTACAATTTCCATCGGATAGAGCCATCAACATTGTGATACGGGTTAGTCGCATCACCGTAATCAAAATAATCCTAGATTACTACTAACAGATAGCTAGCGGTAAGTAGGGTTGATTCCACAGGGAGGCAGGTTGAAAATTATATGCTAGTCAATTAATCTAACAGGTCACGATTTATAACGGTTTGGGATGAACTGACAGTAACACAGAATTAATAAAAGTATGAATTAAGGAATTAAAGAAATCACCAGAGTCGTCAGATCATTCACATCAACATTGTAGAATAATTCGTGTCATAGCTTCCCCAAAAAATTAATAAAAATTCGTGTCATCTTAAAAATTTTTCCCCAAATAATTCGTGTCATAGCATCAAAAATTGCATAAAAAATTCTCGCAAAATGGTTCCGCGAGACTCGTGTCATAGCTTCCATCACAACCTGGTTCAAGTCAAAACAAGGATTCTCAAAAATATTCACGTCACTAGTCTCACCTACGGGTTCATCACTAGGCAAATAAAGTGAAAAACCGGGTTTCACACTTTCTTCAGCTAGCCAATCGAAGTAATCTACTGCCTCGTCATATGATTTGCTTTCGAAATCCTTACATGTCGAATATAAGTAGGCCTTAGTAGACTCCGTCATACCCTTCAAAACGGTAAGAACAAGTGTTTCATTAGTGAAATATTTGCTTTTCAGAGAGCCAAGCCAACTGCAAAACCGTTGTATGTAAGCTCCAAAAGTCTCACCGGACTCCTGCGGAAAATCTACAACAATTCTCATAGAAACAGTGAGATCGGTCTCAAGGAATAAAAATTCCCCGAGACGAGAGATAAATTAATTAACTAACAAATAAAATTGCGTCGCCTCCCCGGCAACGGCGCCAAAATTGATACTGGTTAGTCGCGTCACCGATATCAAAATAATCCTAGATTACTACTAACAGATAGCTAGCGGTAAGTAGGGTCGATTCCACAGGGAGGCAGGTTGAAAATTATATGCTAGTCAATTAATCTAACAGGTCACAATTTATAACGGTTTGGGATGAACTGACAGTAACACAGTATTAATAAAAGTATGAATTAAGGAATTAAGGAAATCACCAGAGTCGTCGGATCATTACAAATCAAAACAGCAAACATACGATTTCCAAATAATCAGTTAAGACGAGTTAAAGAATATCGACACGGTCCTCTCGGATCACTAGTCATCCTAGAAGTCACCTAACGGGCTCTCGCTACGTATTAGGGATTTCTATCGATTACAACGAGCCTAATCCGTTCCCGGGCTTTCGCTACGTAGGTCTGGAATTACGAGATACAAATAATCAATTACGGCCTACAATTAATTACTCGTCGTTATAATGTTGCAAGAGCGATTTAACTCATAAAAATCGATTATTTAGTCATCACATATAAACTTGGTTCAATTCGCAGTTCACCTAAACTCTAGTGAAGAAGATTAGCTAAGCATAATAATTACAGTAATAAAGAAAAAGAGAATATGAAAATAACAGTAACTGGAGAGAAGGGAGATTAGGGAAGAAGAAGGAATTACCGAGATGAAAATTGCTAGTAGAATGAGACAGAAAATAATAAAAACCGAATCTTGACTGAATGATTGAAATTTTGAGAAAATTAATTAGGAATAAACTAAATCTAACTATTTACAAAATTGTGTGAATGATTGAATGAATTACTGAATAAAAGATAGAAGAAGATGATATCATTAAGATCCTAGAATTACAGATCTATTTGCTCAAGCCCTCACTAACTGTTGCTTGATTCCCTGCTTCCACCACCCCATTAACTTAGGAAGAATTCAAGTAATGGGGAGAACTGAAGATGCGTAAGGGGGGGGGGGGGGGGGGGGGGGGGGGGAGTAGTGGGTAACGTCAAAATAGCTGAATTAGTCTTGGAGTAGTATTCCATCCTGCAGACTTGGATTTTATTCTGGTAGACTTGAGATCCAAGTTTGCAGACTGAGTTATTCAGTCTAGGCCTCCAACGGATTTTTCCTCAGTCTATAGACTGTTTGCTGCACTTTCTCAGTCTATAAACTTGTTTCACAGTCTATAGACTTGTGTTTTAGTCTACAGCTTTCTTACTTCTTCTTCTCAGTCTATAGACTCACAGTCTAGTCTATAGACTTAGCTTCCTTCTTCTTAGTCTACAACGAACGGTTTTAGAGCTTTAAGATTTTTGATGCAATTTTTAGCTCTTTTAACTACTCGGTCTCGATTATCTGCAAAAGAATACCCGAGTAGCACATATGGGAGAAAATAGCGTAATCCGACTCCTAAAAATAATAAAACGACACGGAAATGCGCGCCAAAATAGGTGAAAAATCGAATAGGAATGGCACGCATCAAATCTCCCCAAACCGAACCATTGCTTGTCCTCAAGCAATCAAACACAAAATCTATAGGAACGGTATACAACTCAAAGCTATTTACCCGAACTAGACTCGCTACAAAAACTAACTCAAGCTAGCGACAATTGGAAAACATGAACGGACTTAAGCTATGGCATAATCGAAAGAATAACAGTGAACCATCAACCTTTCTAGGCTTGTCATTGTCGGACTCTCGCGGTTACACTCTGCTCTCATGATGGGGATGTGGAATATAAATGTGAGATAGAGAGAAAGAAAGACGCTCGCCTAATCTGCTGATGTGTTGTATTTATATAGCTTTATTCCCTCGATTCCGTTGTCTTTTATGGTCGGAACGCGCTCTTTAGAGCCGTTTCTTCTAACATTTTGCTTTGAGCGAGTGTTTTTGTAGTTTCTAGACGATTTCAGGTCTTTATGTGCATTTACACTCATATCCGGTTAGAAGAACGATCCCGAGACAAAACCCGTGCCTCAAGACGTTTAGGCGACGAAGAAGTGGGAAGTGACGATTCATTGGGCCATGAGAAGTGGCCCATAGCATCTTTTAAGAGTGCGTGCACGCCAGCCTGCATGTGACCGGCGGCCTGCTGGCCGGCCGGCATGACACAAGGCCAATTTTAGCTTCATTTCCAAGTGTGCCTCGGCCCCTGCATGTGGCAGGCGGCCTGCCAGCCGGCCGGCATGCACATCGTCTTTATTTCCGCCTCATTTTGTATAACTAGGAGTTTCTATCATTTCCTTACTATCACTTCTTCATACTTAGAAATTTTACTTCAGAAAACTCGTGACCCTTAGGATTCTAGCACTCGGTTTTCACTCGGATTCGATTTCGGTAATTTCATTTTATGCAATTTTCAGTTCTACGTTTCAATCTTCATCGTAAATTACTTAGTTCGTCGTAATTTTCTCTATTTGCAATTCGTTGTTCCGTTTAGTTCGTTAGATTTCCGTCCGTTTATCATTAGATTTATTTGCTTCACCTTTTTATCATGAATTCCATGTATGCGATTAGTTGTTTCGTAATCATCATGCGTAGCTAATTTTCTCGCTAGGGTCGAGGGGGATCGATGGATTATTATACGATTATGTCGCTTTGATACTAAATTCATAGTTATGCTAGTACCACTTTCGCGTGTTTTATTTGTCGATTAAATTGTTAAAGGCCACAACATTTTAATCTGTTTGGGAAATTCTAGTTCCTGTGCGAAAGCCAAATTAGGATTAGATCACGCGCGATTTGGTAGGGAGTCTAATAAGTTGCGAGAGCCCGTTAGATCCTTCCTAGGTTGACACGATTCGAGAGAACGTGTTATAGCCGACTAGCATGTTATATGTTTATTATTATCGTCGCATAATTGTTGAGCATCTGTCGTGAACCTGTGACCTTAGTTTTCATCTCTTTATAAGATTCGATTATTTATTATCGCATTTTAGTAGTGTTTCTATATCCTTCCATCAATTCAACCGTTTAGAGCATTCTAGAATCGCCATAGCTATTTGACTAGTTTAACTGTTTCCCTGTGGATTCGATACCTTGCTTGCCGCTATCTTCTTGTTAGTAGCATTAGGTTTACCTTGATTGGGTGAGGCGACTTTACCCACATCAAATTTGGTACATTCCGAGACACTGATCAACATATAACCTGTCTAGACGAGCGTGAGTAGCAGCTGTGCCACCACAGGGCCCTTACCCCTCGCACTTTTCGTGGCTCGTGGGTGGTTATACTGACCCTTCGATTCATGGCGGCTTCCATCTTCACACTGACTATTTCAGTGCCCCGACGGGCCCTGCTTTTGGAGCCGCTAGTGATTATCAGGGAGGTGGTTGGTATACAGGTGGTGCGTCAGGTTCTGGGGCCGCTGCAGATGATGATATGGAGGATGGTGATTTCGGTGATGATGATGATGATCAGTAGCGGATTGCTGACTCCGCTACCTCTGGCCATGTGTATATTTGGTATGTCTTTTCTCTTTCCTCGGATTTTATTTGTGTCCCCCCACCAATTTTGGGTCTGTATGATATGGACATTGAGGACAATGTCGAGTCTAGCGTGGGGGAGTTTTTAGTATTTCTAGTTTTATTTCCTTGAGTCTTAGTGGTTGTCTATGATACCGATTATGCAGCAATGATGATAATTTGCACTCTTTAGGCTACCTACTCATTCTTAATTGGCATTCATTTGACCTTTGTTATGTGGAATAATAATTAATCGGCAAGTTTGCAACCAACTGAGCTATGATTTGTGGTTCCCATTTAGACCGACCCTGCATTTAGGCTTTAGCTACAAAATTGGTGAGATTTAGAGCCTCCTGTAGCCAGTACATTCATACCTGGCTACCACTTAGGATTGTGTGTAGGACTCCTCGTGGAATATGCTATGTCAATATATACGCATAAGTATGGTGTTTGCCCCTTCATTTTGACTAACTTGCCTAGTGATCATTTTTGGGTCATTTTCATTCTCATCTATTTCTATCCATTTTCTCCTTGGCTAAAATGTTAAAGAATTCACAAAATGAACTACAAAATCAAATTTGCCTACCCAGCCAAGCTTGATGAAGTAGGTCACCTAGTGCGTTCTATGCTCGTTATTGTGTGATTATGGAGATTTTTGATGGATGATTGGATGTGGTTGACTCTGTCTCAAGGGAGTTTGTAGATCTTGTCCGGGTCAATTTGGGTTATTGTATATATTTGCCTCTAATTTCATCAAGCTGAAAAAATTGTTCAAAAAGAAAAAAAAGAAAAGGAAAAAATGGGAAAAAAAGCAAAAAGGAAAAAATCGAAAAAATCGAAAAAGAAGGAAAAAAAAAAGGAAAAATTAAAACAACAAAAAAATATGTTATTCTTGTTACTTTTATTTTCCGTTTACTTGATGAAATTTGAGCGCCCTCTTTCGATCCCGGACTCGTTCTCGTTGGTTGGTGATTTGTATGATTTGTTTATGGAAGTGGAAGAACTTTTGAGTTGAGCATTATCGCACTAGTTAGTTCACTAGCTTGGCTTTAACCTCACACGACCATATCGATTTCCACCTTCTACCTTGTTATCACCATCCTTGCCTTCCTTTGTGATCTTAGCATGTTTTGTAAAAATTTAGAGGTCGATACCATATTAGATTGCGGGCATATTCCCTTGAGTTGGAGTAGTTGAGCGTTTTCACATATATATTTCACATATACACACCCCTCCTAATTGAGCGATGAGTGGCTCCGTGAGTAGCCTATGCAAGGGCTTTGGTTAAAAATGTGGTTTCTACATATTATGCTTGGTAAAATTGTGCATTTGTTGATGGATTATTTTTCCTATTTCCCGTCTTGGAATTCGTTTCTTAGACTTGGTTAGATGTTTGCTATGACGGACTTGAGTATTTGGTTGCCTATTATTTGCTTTGAGCTGTTTCGGTATTATATTAGTTGTTTTCTTACGGGTCTTGCTTGAGGACAAGCAAGGGTTCGGTTCGGGGGAGTTTGATGTGTTGTATTTATATAGCTTTATTCCCTCGATTCCGTTGTCTTTTATGGTCGGAACGCGCTCTTTAGAGCCGTTTCTTCTAACATTTTGCTTTGAGCGAGTGTTTTTGTAGATTCTAGACGATTTCAGGTCTTTATGTGCATTTACACTCATATCCGGTTAGAAGAACGATCCCGAGACAAAACCCGTGCCTCAAGACGTTTAGGCGACGAAGAAGTGGGAAGTGACGTTTCATTGGGCCATGAGAAGCGGCCCATAGCATCTTTTAAGAGTGCGTGCATGCCAGCCTGCATGTGACCGGCGGCCTGCTGGCCGGCCGGCATGACACAAGGCCAATTTTAGCTTCATTTTCAGTTGTGCCTCGGCCCCTGCATGTGGCAGGCGGCCTGCCAGCCGGCCGGCATGCACATCGTCTTTATTTCCGCCTCATTTTGTATAACTAGGAGTTTCTATCATTTCCCTACTATCACTTCTTCATACTTAGAAATTTTACTTTAGAAAACTTGTGACCCTTAGGATTCTAGCACTCGGTTTTCACTCGGATTTGATTTCGGTAATTTCATTTTATGCAATTTTCAGTTCTACGTTTCAATCTTCATCGTAAATTACTTAGTTCGTCGTACTTTTCTCTATTTGCAATTCGTTGTTCCGTTTAGTTCGTTAGATTTCCGTCCGTTTATCATTAGATTTATTTGCTTCACCTTTTTATCATGAATTCCATGTATGCGATTAGTTGTTTCGTAATCATCATGCGTAGCTAATTTTCTCGCTAGGGTCGAGGGGGATCGATGGATTATTATACGATTATGTCGCTTTGATACTAAATTCATAGTTATGCTAGTACCACTTTAGCGTGTTTTATTTGTCGATTAATTTGTTAAAGGCCACAACATTTTAATCTGTTTGGGAAATTCTAGTTCCTGTGCGAAAGCCAAATTAGGATTAGATCACGCGCGATTTGGTAGGGAGTCTAATAAGTTGCGAGAGCCCATTAGATCCTTCCTAGGTTGACACGATTCGAGAGAACGTGTTATAGCCGACTAGCATGTTATATGTTTATTATTATCGTCGCATAATTGTTGAGCATCTGTCGTGAACCCGTGACCTTAGTTTTCATCTCTTTATTAGATTCGATTATTTATTATCGCATTTTAGTAGTGTTTCTATATCCTTCCATCAATTCAACCGTTTAGAGCATTCTAGAATCGCCATAGCTATTTGACTAGTTTAACTGTTTCCTTGTGGATTCGATACCTTGCTTGCCGCTATCTTCTTGTTAGTAGCATTAGGTTTACCTTGATTGGGTGAGGCGACTTTACCCACATCATCTGCGACCTATAATCACATGCATGCAATCTATTGTGATGACAATCTCTACCAACCATTTGCGTATTCTAAATAATCGAGACCAAAACACATATCGAGGCATAAAATGGTGAAATGGGATATGAGTTTAAGTGACGGGTAAGAAAAGATTATAAATATGGGAATGTGGAGGTAATAGTCAAGCTAGTCAATTCCAAACTTCCAAATTATACTGCCAAAAACCCCAAATCACAAAACAGATAAAATCAAGCCGATTAACAACGGCATTCTCCAAATCTCGCTTATTTCACCAAAATCAACTCTACAATATTATCACAACGAAGTATCGGAGTTCACAACTCAATTCTTTTTCCATTTTTCTTTTATTCTTTTTTTTTTATTCTTTTTCTTTTTTCTTTTCTTCTTTTTTTATTCTTTTTTTTTTGAAAACATATATACACCGAACCGACTTATCTCAACAACACATCAATATCACCATGACTAGCTCGACTAGGGCAGGCAATTTAGGCTTGTGGTTAATTTTGTGGTGAAGGGATAATTCGATTTTTGAGTGAAAATGAAAACGGGAAAGGGAAATAAAAAGGGAAAAAGGAAAGCCTCAATACATGTTATAGTTACGACCCGAATGCACAAAGACTTAAGAGACTGACTTCACACTTATGCAATTTGATGTTACATGCGAAATAAGGATAATTACTCTCATTCCTAAATAGACCGATCATGGATGTTATCGGTCTCAAAAGGCTCTAAAACTTAGAATTTAAGTAGTTTGCCAACAATTTAAGCCAAGTTTATTCGTTTAATGAAATTACAATCGAGATATGCCATAACCTAAGACTCGATCAAGTAAACTAAAATGTCACTAAAATGAGATAGTAATTAAAACGAGTAAAGGATGGGCAAAAGCTATTTCATCATCGTTGCTTAACCTGTCCCGACTCCTAAAAACTCCTAAAATGCCTAAAAACTAAAAAAAAAATGCATGCAAGAATGAGAAAATATGCAACTAATGCAAATTAGTTACCCTCCCCAAACCAAACAGTACAATGTCCTCATTGTATACACAAATTGGACAGCAGAAAACAAGGAAATAGGTAACTGAAATGCATATCTAAAGAGTGAGTGACGGAGATACCGAATATGTACGAGGTTCCCCAAACCAGGCTCTAGACATAGTCCAATTCCGACTCAGGTGCTGACTCCGTGACAACCTCAATTTCCATGCCTATTTGTCTGGTGGCTTCTTCGTGTCCCATATCATCTGTAAAATTCGAAAACACTTCGAAACACGTGAAATCTGAACAAAAAGGAGAAGCAGGTGAGCCCAAACACTTAATCTCGTGAAACCTGCCAATCACAGTTGATCAGCTGAAGTGTTTCGAACTGCAGAAGGGAAACGTGATCAGCCGGCTGCTGAAAGTCGACGACGGGAGGAGGTGGAGACACGGCAGGCGAGCGGTGATGGAGGTGGAGTGGATGAAGGAACGACGAAGACTGACGGTGGAGGAAGAAGTGAACGGCGGACAAAGGGTGGACGGAGGCGGAGACCGGGAAGATGAACGGAGTCAGGCAAAGGGAGAAAACGACGGAGGAAGGAGATCGGACAAAGGCGAAGGAGCGGTGGAGTGGTGGGCAGAGAACGGCGGAGTGATTGGCAGCGGAACTGAGCGGCGGGAGCAGATGGAGGTCAGGCGAGGAGAAGCGAAGACCGACTGACTGCCGTCGGATGAACTTGGGGCGAAGCAGAGGTGGTAGTGGTAGGAGGGTGAGGATGGCGGGGTAGGTGGCCGGAGATAGGGTGGTTAGGGTTTGGTGTTGAAATCAGGATGAGGGACGGAGATGAAGGGTTGGGTAGGGAGTCCACTAGAGAGTCGGACGACTGGGAGGATTGGTTGGGTTGACTGGGGGTTAGACTGAGCTTAGGGCTGGCAGACTAGGCATGGAGAATGGGTAGACTGGGGATGCAGTCTGGTGGGGTGAGTCTATAGACTGAGGTAGATAGGTTGGGAGATTGGGTAAGGGTGAGTCTATAGACTGAGTAAATGAGTCTAAAGACTGGGGTAAGTATGTAGACTTGAGTCTGTAGACTTGGGTGTTCAGTCTGGTATACTTCACTAGACTCAGCCGCTTACTAATCCTGCATACCAACTTGACATATTATCAGTATCCTCATTCTCACTCACTAAAATTAATGTAACTACTTTATTCGAACTCAAAAATAAAATTAAAATAAAAATACTCGGGTTGCTTCCCGGCCAGCGCTGATTTTACGGTCCCGTACGACCTTGATTCGACCACTTCATCATTTTATTTTAAAAAGCAAAACAACGCCCTAAGTAGCATGTCATATTCCCGAGCGTAAGAAATATGAAAACAGATATAAGTGCATGATAAGATGTTAGTAACAAATATAAGAAATATGGAACGGGACATCTCATCACGGGCTGTAAGACCAATTTCCACCTGAAACACTGAACTAATCCTCTTGTCAGCAAAACATAAGGAATCAATGTTAACATCAGAAATAAAATTGTCAGTGTTCATAGAAAAATGGTCAGGAATTAACGGAAGTGGGGCCGACAAACATGAAGGAGGAAAAAGAAGCGGAATGGAGGGAACAAAGGACAAAACCTTAGAAGAAGAAAGGATAACGGGCAAAGAAATCGATGACTCCTCTACAATGTCGTCCTCAGACTCGTCCCATCGAACCTCAATATTTTCCTCGAACGTGTCATTGTCGTATTGATCCCACTTGACCTCAAGTTCCAAATCAAAATGTTCCTCACGAACCTCATTACATAGATTCTCGCAAAATGGTTCCACGAGACTCGTGTCATAGCTTCCATCACAACCTGGTTCACAGTCAAAATAAGGATTCTCAAAAATATTCATGTCACTAGTCTCACCTACGGGTTCATCACTAGGCAAATAAAGTGAAAAACCGGGTTTCACACTTTCTTCAGCTAGCCAATCGAAGTAATCTACTGCCTCGTCATAGGATTTGCTTTCGAAATCCTTACATGTCGAATATAAGTAGGCCTTAGTAGACTCCGTCATACCCTTCAAAACGGTAAGAACAAGTGTTTCATTAGTGAAATATTTGCTTTTCAGAGAGCCAAGCCAACTACAAAACCGTTGTATATAAGCTCCAAAAGTCTCACCGGGCTCCTGCGGAAAATCTACAACAATTCTCATAGAAACAGTGAGATCGGTCTCAAGGAATAAAAATTCTCCGAGACGAGAGATAAATTAATTAACTAACAAATAAAATTGCGTCGCCTCCCCGGCAACGGCGCCAAAATTGATACTGGTTAGTCGCGTCACCGATATCAAAATAATCCTAGATTACTACTAACAGATAGCTAGCGGTAAGTAGGGTCGATTCCACAGGGAGGCAGGTTGAAAATTATATGCTAGTCAATTAATCTAACAGGTCACGATTTATAACGGTTTGGGATGAACTGACAGTAACACAGTATTAATAAAAGTATGAATTAAGGAATTAAGGAAATCACCAGAGTCGTCGGATCATTACAAATCAAAACAGCAAACATACGATTTCCAAATAATCAGTTAAGACGAGTTAAAGAATATTGACACGGTCCTCTCGGATCACTAGTCATCCTAGAAGTCACCAAACGGGCTTTCGCTATGTATTAGGGATTTCTATCGATTACAACGAGTCTAATCCGTTCCCGGGCTTTCGCTACGTAGGTCTGGAATTACGAGATACAAATAATCAATTACGGCCTATAATTAATTACTCGTCGTTATAATGTTGCAAGAGCGATTTAACTCATAAAAATCGATTATTTAGTCATCACATATAAACTTGGTTCAATTCGCAGTTCACCTAAACTCTAGTGAAGAAGATTAGCTAAGCATAATAATTACAATAATAAAGAAAAAGAGAATATGAAAATAACAGTAACTGGAGAGGAGAGAGATTAGGGAAGAAGAAGGAATTACCGAGATGAAAATTGCTAGTAGAATGAGACAGAAAATAATAAAAACCGAATCTTGACTGAATGATTGAAATTTTGAGAAAATTAATTAGGATGATTGAAATTTTGAGAAAATTAATTAGGAATAAACTAAATCTAACTATTTACAGAATTGTGTGAATGATTGAATGAATTACTTAATAAAAGATAGAAGAAGAAGATGATATCATTAAGATCCTAGAATTATAGATCTATTTATACTGCTCAAGCCCTCACTAACTGTTGCTTGATTCCCTGCTTCCACCACCCCATTAACTTAGGAAGAATTCAAGTAGTGGGGAGAACTGAAGATGCGTAAGGGGGGTAGTGGGTAACGTCAAAATAGCTGAATTAGTCTTGGAGTAGTATTCCATCCTGCAGACTTGGATTTTATGCTGGTAGACTTGAGATCCAAGTTTGCAGACTGAGTTATTCAGTCTAGGCCTCCAACGGATTTTTCCTCAGTCTATAGACTGTTTGCTGCACTTTCTCAGTTTATAAACTTGTTTCACAGTCTATAGACTTGTGTTTTAGTCTACAGCTTTCTTACTTCTTCTTCTCAGTCTATAGACTCACAGTCTAGTCTATAGACTTAGCTTCCTTCTTCTTAGTCTACAACGAACGGTTTTAGAGCTTTAAGATTTTTGATGCAATTTTTAGCTCTTTTAACTACTCGGTCTCGATTATCTGCAAAAGAATACCCGAGTAGCACATATGGGAGAAAATAGCGTAATCCGACTCCTAAAAATAATAAAACGACACGGAAATGCGTGCGAAAATAGGTGAAAAATCGAATAGGAACGACATGCATCACATTGTCAATAATGCTGGCCAAAGAGGGATTGCAGCCTGTAATCTGGGTCACATGAGATAATACTTTCACGCTGTACAGACAGTCGAAGAACAAATGAGCATCAGTCTCCTCACCCGCCTAGCAAATACAACACATATCATTCTCAACACATCCTAATTTGAATAGTTTAGCCCTTGTGTTGATTTCTTTTTGTAGAATCAGCCACAGAATCAGGTTGTGTTTCTGACATTCCAAGAGTTCCATACAAGAGCAGTCCAGGGAGGGGAAATTGGACGAGGATTCATCCATTCATACGCCCCTCGAATCGAGTATCCTTTAGGATCATGGGTTCATTTGCCATCAACAAAACCATGTTTCAATCTTTCCTTAATCTTGCACACTAATTTCCACGCCCAAGGAGCGTCATTTGGGGGTCTATAATCGTGCCATTCAGTCGATTTGAGGTAGAGAGTGGACACCCATTTGATCCACAAGCTATCCCGTTTCTCATAAATCCAGCTAACAAGCTTACCAACAACAACAATATTACTGTCGCCTGGTTTTTAGTATGAGTTTTTTTTATTAATAAGTAAGCATCAATAATCGAGAAAATTGAAAAAAATAAGTGATGAAGCTAGGAGTCTCTATAAATCTTGTGTTCTATGCTCTCTTTCTTGTTTAAGATTTCTTTTGAGATAAGGACTAGCATTTAGGGGACATGATGAAAGTGCAACATCAAATAATAAGGGTAATTTTCTTGAACTTTTGGAATGACTTGGTAAAAATAGTGAAAGTGTTGCTAAAGTTGTTCTTGATAAGGCTCCGGGTAACTACCAAGTTACTTGCCCGGGCATTCAAAAAGAATTAATTAAATATTGTGCCCAAGAAACTACTAAACTTATTATTGAAGATCTTAATGGTGATTTCTTTGGGATATTGGCCGATGAGTCTAGTGATGTGTCTCATAAGGAAGAATTATCTATTTGTTTGCGTTATGTTAATAGAAATGGTAAAGTTTGTGAGAAATTTCTTGGGATTGTGCAAGTGAAAGATACAACTAGTTTGACACTTTTTTAGAAAAGTAAGAAACTACTTCATGTTCACTCTTTAAGTATGTCAAACATCCGTGGTCAAGGCTATGATGGAGCTAGTAACATGAGAGGTGAACTTTATGGTTTGAAAAGTTTGATAATGAAGAATAGTCCATATGCATATTATGTGCATTGTTTTGTTCATCAACTTCAATTGACATTAATGACGGTTGCTAGAGAAAACAAAGATTGTGCCGACTTTTTTCTTCATCTTGGAATTGTGCTTAATAATATTGGATATTCTTGTAAACGTTTGGAGAAAGTTAGAGATATTCAAGCGGATAAGATTTTGGAGGAATTAGCATCGGGTGAAAGTGAGAGTGGTAAATGATTGAATCAAGAACTTGGTTTGAGTAGACCGGGGGACACTCGGTGGGGGTCTCATTTTAATTCAGTTTTGAGTCATGTCTTTATATGCTACACTTATTGATGTTTTTGAGATACTTATTAAAGAAGTGAAATCCACCGATGATCGTGCTAAAGTCGTAAATAGGATTGGTTACCTTGAATTTTTTGAGTTTGTTTTCATGTTACATCTAATAAAGGTGGTGTATGGATACACCAACTCTTTGTGTGAAGCATTAAAAAGGAAACATCAAGACATTGTTGATGTCATGGCTATTCTAGATTTGACTAAAGAGCATTTGGAAAAGTTTAGAAATGATGAATGAGACCAATTTCTTAGTACAGTTTCTAAATTTTGTGAAAAACATAAGATTGAAGTCCTGAATATGACCAATTTTTATGCTCCTCCGGGAAGATCAAGACGTCACCTTACTAATGTGAAAAACGCACACCAATTTCGAGTTGACATGTTTATAAGTGTTTTGGATTCGCAACTCCAAGAACTAGATAGCCAATTTAATGAGAAAAGCATGGAGATGCTAATATGTATGGCTTGTTTTAGTCCCGTCGATGTGTTTGCTTCTTTCGATAAGGACAAATGTAACACCCGCTATTTTCCTAGCATTTTTATTCTTTCCGTTATGACGACGTTATAACTCTATCGCATTTTGGCTTGTGTTTCATCAATTTTTCAAGCTTATCTTCAATTTTGAGTTTTATGACATTTACTTTTATTTTAAAAGATTTTAATTCTTTTACATCTATTTATTTGGTTTTCTTCGTAACTAATTAATTTTCCGAGAAGAATTCTATTTCTCTTTGAGTTGACGTTTTTAAGCTCGGATTTAAGTTGTTCCTTTTCCCAAAAATGTTTAAATACGTTTATGTAATATTTTCAACTAGGAAATATTTTTAGTTACTAAAGAACAAGCCATTTATGATTTTATTACAAAGCTTCGCGAATAACTATTTTCTTACGCGAGGTTTACTCGAATTTCTTTGAAATGCCTTTAACTATTTTACGATTCTTATTTTTATCAACTTATAAATCATTTAAGACCTTTTCCTCATATTTTGGACCGACAAAGCTTCTTGCCGCAATTTAACTACGTTTTACTAACACGTTTCAATTTATCACTTTAAACCGTAAACATAAGATTCTTTTCTTTTCATTTAGTAGAGGCTTTAATACTCAAACTATTTCTACTCCCTCTCTTTTACTCTTGGCCGGCCAACTATAGTCTAGGTTCACTTTGGATTCTTCATTTGGAGGCTTTAATCACATTCATACTCTTTAAGTGTAGTAAGATCCATCTCCTTCTTTACTCTACATTCATTTTTGCATTAACAAAAAAATTACTACAACATCTTCCTCATCATCCCTTGGCCGTGATACTCATCATCTTCTCTTGGCTGATTTTGGTTCAATTCGAGCCCTAATCGTCTCATCTTTAGCGTCGAATTATTCCTCTTTCCAATTCCTTCGTTAAGGTAATAATCGATGTCGTTTTCGATCATTATTTACCTTGATTTTTAGCTTTTTAACGTTATTTTTCTGCCATGATTTTTATATATTGTAGGATTCGTGGACGATCCCGAGGCTGACGAGTATATTATCGATTCAGACTTGGATTAGAGGTAACGTCGATGTTACTCGGTATTTCGTGATTTTAATCGTGTAATTGCATATATATTTTTATATTTAATTTTTGACAATAAATGTATGTCATATAATCCGGAAAATTTTTAAAAGTTGAAAATTTGCATATTTCGGTATTTTTATCGCTATTACGAGATTAACGATTAAATTGTTGTATTAGTTTGTAAAATCGTAATATTCGGCCTAAACTTGTAATATATGATTATATTTTGTAAAAATGAGGTTTTTGATGATTTTAATAATTTAGTATTTTTCTGATACTTTAGTTATCGATTATTGAATTATTACCGTTTACGAACAAAAACGATTAAAAACCGATTTTTAATTCTAGTACTTAAACATTTTATTTTAATCTGATATTTACCGTGGTGAAACTTTATGATGAAATAGAATTTTCTGAAGTTTTTCATAATTTTTCGGAATTGGTAAGTGGATGAATTAATTAATCACTTTAAACCATCGTTTATCGTTAAAACCGCGTTTGTCGTTTAAATTCTCGATTTCTGGTCCTATGATTAAATCTGGAAAAAAACATGATTCTGATGATTTCATAATAAAATGTAACTTTATGATTTTTAGTGTTTTAATAAAATGTTAGGAACGATAAGTTTTATTAATGAAATCGTTAATTGTGAAAACGAGTTTAAAAGACGGTTTTAACGGGATTTATTAAATCTGGAATTTTTGGAAATCTGGAAAAATATTAGTTTCTGGAAAATAATAATTTTTAAGTTTAACAATAATTTTCGGATATTAATACGTAAATCGTTTTGTAATTACAATGTTTATTAATCGTTATTGTCGAGATTAAACGATTAACGAGAAAACCTTTTAAAAACCGAGTCTAACTATTCTGGAAAATTTTCTTTTCTGGACAGAATGTCCATAAATATATTTTAGTTAGTTTACGTAATTTTTGTACTATTTATTGAAGTCATTAATTAATAGTAGCGATTTTTTGACAAATTATGATTTATCGTTAAAATGTTTCGTCTTACCTAAAAGAAATATTTTTCCAGCAGTTTTGAAAAGTTTTAAATCTGAAACTTTAAGAGTTAAATCATTCCTTAACATACACCAAATATATTCATTGGTTTAACTAAATAAAAGACGTTAAAATATTTAATATTTGCCGTAAAATCCTATTTATAATCGTATTGTCAAAACTAATAATAATTAGGGAATTTTAGCTTTGTAACTTTTGAAAACACCCTGATTAGTAGTATTAAAATGCTTAAGACATTTTAATCATTTCATAACACTTGAACGATATTTAATATTGTCATAAACCCGATTGTTCTCGTTTTAGAAATTAATATTGTTAAGGCTGAAAGTATTAGTTTTATAAATCTATATCGTTTACTAAAAATGTTGAATTAGTATAAACTAATATTTTTGCTATTTTAATATGATGCTTTTTTAGTAAAGTTTCTAAAAATAGAAAGTTTCCTAAAATAGAAAGTTTCCTCTTTTAGAATATTATGATTACTCCTTTTATCTCCAAATTGTTTACAATGATTATATCTTTTAAATATCGATAATGGCTTCGTTTTGGAGTTACGGAATAAAGACAAGTGTGGGTTTAGAGTAATATATTCTGGAGTTTACATTTTTGCCATCAACTATAAGGCTGGTGTGTCTTTATGGGGCACACTGGTTGTTGAACCGAGCATATATGGTGTTCGGGAGTGTGTGTATATTTTCTTAAGCTCGTGGCTCGCAGTGTAAGATGCCGTCGGGCTGAACTGAGTATTTATGGTGCTCGGGAGGGGTGTACATATCATCTTAAACTAGGGTCACGCATTTATAAGTCGCCGTCCTATTATGGTTGAGTAGCCTAGTTAGAGACCGAAGTTTGATTTGTTTGAACCAAGTTCTCGAAGCTAGATTTTAGTATTCTCCTAGTGAAAGTCTAGATTCTACACTAATTCTATCCATAACGTCATTTTGATTATTTTATTTATTATCGATATAAATTGGTTGCAGGTTGGCAAATATTTTTATGTTTCTTCGGAAACCCATTTTATTACTTTGGTTTACGCTGAAAGCTTATTTTTAATATGCTGTTTTTACTGTTTTTCATTTTCACTATTTTTCTATAGTAATAATTACAGTTTTAAAATCCTGTTATACGGCTGGGAAAACGTTGACGTTGCTCCCCACTGATTGTGGCTGTTATGTTTTAACATGGCAAATATACTTGTTTCCGGGTGTGGGCTAGCGGGCAATTGGATCCTGCTCATTTTCTTTTTAATAATTATGTCTTAGGGATGTTTAAACCCCTTTCTTTTGGATTGTTTAATTTTTGGCCATTTTATTTCAGGCCTAATGTTTGGACTTACCGTTTAGTTTTATTAAGACATAGTTACAGCGTGTTTTAATCCCGACTCTACAGTGTTTCCGCCACTGTATTGCGTTAGAATTTCTAGGGGATTACAAAAATTGATGACACTTGCAAAGTTCAATCCTAATGAGTTTGATGATGTTGATATCCAAACACTTGAGTTTGAACTTGATATTTTTGTAAGTGATATGCAAAGGGATTCAAAGTTTCATCATATCAAGAGCCTTTGTGAACTTTCAACTATTCTTGTTAAGACAAAGAAACATGTTTCATATCCACGTGTGTATTTGCTATTGAAGCTTGTTTTGATACTTCCGGTGGCAATGACAAGTGTGGAAAGAGTTTTCTCCGCCATGAAGTATGTGAAGAATTATATGCGAAATAGTATGACCGACGATTTTTTGAATGATTACTTAGTCCCTTATATTGAAAGAGATTTTTTTGCACAAGTTAAGATGATGATGTTATAAGGCGCTTTCAAGATATGAATCCTTCTCGGATGGCTTTAGATTTTTCTTAGATGGTAATTTTTTTGGGTTATTTCATGGGAATAATCCAACTATGTGTGTGCTTCTTAAATTAATCTAAACAATATGTAATCTCATTTTAATACGAACTACGCCTTCATTAACCTCGTTTTACTATGGGTGATCGGCTACCTGTTGAACCTCCTTTATTCAACTCTTCCTCTAGCTCTTCTTCTTATTATTCACATTCCGTGTTCATTTCGGTCATTGATAAAAAAAAATCGAAAATTCATCTTCCATTTCTTTTTCAATTAGTCTTATAGAAGTTATGAAAAAAATATTTTCACTGTAATTTTGGCTTTCACGATAACTGCAACGGACCTAATAAAACCCTAGAAAGCTACAACAAGTCACTATGGCCGGTAATAGCAAGTCACAATTTCATACATAGCAAAGCGAGATTAATAAATGCGTAGTTCATATTAAAATGAGATTACGTATAGTTTGGATTATTTTAAGAAGCACCCGTATAGTTGAGATTATTCCCATAAAATAACTATAATTTTTTTTATTATATTACCTAGTATGTAATATCGACAATGAAATTTGAATATTTTTATGTATTTTTTTTGAGATATCGTCTATGAATTTTTTTTAATAGCGCCCCCCTGTTGTGTGCTAAATTTAGACCGTTTTTCCTCTCATTTAGACACGTTTTTCCATCGTATTGCGAGTTTAGAGTGCGATTATCGCTATATTTTGTGTACTTCTCGCATTAGCGTCCCTCTTGTGTGTTTTACGTGTTTTTGGTAGTTTTTCTATCAATTTTGATTGGATTTGGCACCGAATTCACGATTGAGCTTCCAGGAGCACAAGAGAAGGGAATACCGTCCAAAGAGCAAAGCACACAACTTGAGGTTTAAAGCCATCCAATCAATCGACGAAGAATGTGACAAGGAAAGAGGCCAGCAGAATGACCGGCTGAAATTTCACCCGGTGATACACCACCGGGCGAAATTTCACCCGACGGTAAAGTGCCTCCCCGAAGAATTTCCCGAGCTTCCCCACCGAGCAAAGTTGACCGGGCGAAATTGCGCCCACCGGGTGAAATTTCGTCCGATGGTGAAGAACGACGGAAATCGCAAAAAAATGAAGAAAATCTCACCGGGCGAAATTTTTACCCGGTGGGATTAGTCCATCAAGCGGCGGGGCGAAACTTCGCCCTATGAAGATGCAAAGGATGATTGTCTCAGTAATGAAGCAAAAGTTGGATTTGGACTTTAGGTTAAGAGACCCATTAAGGCTTTACTATATATATGTTACCCTAATTTGTTGCCTAAGCAAGTAGTAATAGGCCTCCATTAGTGTAGTCATCCATAACATTACACCATCCATTAGTAGTAGAGTAATCTAGTAATATTCTTAGTAATTCTCTATAATTCTAGTAGTTTACATAGTAATTAGTAATAGATCTACTTAGTTTCCATCAACAATTCTCTAGATTTCAAGTTTGTGGAAGATTATTCAAGTTTTAATTGGAGAATTGTTGGGTTTATTGAAGAATTAGTGACAAGTTCTTCATTATCTCTGTCAAAGATTCAACCTTTATTTATGCAACCTTCTTATTTCTTTTAGATCTTCATAGTTAGTACATTTTTCTTCCACTCTCTAATCTCTAGTTTAGATTTATTTTAGTTTTCTCATTACTGTCTTGTTTAGATTATCTTAGTGTTGTTAGTTTCTCTAGATTCTATTCATGTCGTTTTAGATTATTCTTTAGTTTATTTTGGTAGTTCCATAGATTAGTGGGTAATTGTTAGATCGTAGTTTTCTCATCATCTTGTAGTTATTTTCCTTAGATCTAGTTAATATGCATGCTTTAGTTAGTTTCTCATTAGTTAATGTTTTATTGTCTTCCATTATGATTAGTGAGTAGATTTCTTGTTTGGGGGTTTAGGGATGAGAACTTGGATTATTTGAATTTAGGGATATTGGTGGGTTGCTTGCTTGTTGGTTAATCTTGCTTGTGGTTATTGTGTCCTTGTTGTTTCAGTCCGTCCAACTAGACCGACCTTGACTTGTTTCTATCAATATGGGGAAACTCGGGTAGAAATTACCATAACAAGAGACTTACCCTTCTATGCCACGAAAGCGGGTTTTTAGGTGGGTTGGGTGAAGAAACCGAAAGGTGGCATTCTCCCTTTATCAATGTTGCAACAAAAACTTGATCCCGACCTTCTTAGATCCCATGTTCCGAATCCCGACTTCCCCCTAACGCCTTTCCCTAGATTGATCACCCCTAGCTATTCTCGTAGTTATTTATCTAGCATAGACTCGACCCTTAGAAACCCCCCTCTAGACATCAAACACACCGCTTTGAATTTGTCAACACACCCCGTTCCCTGTGGACCGATCTCGACTTACCACGAATACTTGTTTGTTTTTATGTAATCTCGAGTCTTACAAATATCGTTTGATCCCCCGTCCTTCGTTATTGACCGATCCGATTGGGAGGTGATCAAAATGGCGCCGTTGTCGGGGAGCGGCGAGTAGTTGTATTGTTTTTAGTTGTTGTGTTTGATTCTTTTCCCTTCTCTCTTTTCTCTAGTACCGTTAGGTGCTAGGAGTCTCACCGTTTAATTGAATTTTATGCCCAGGAACACGTCATCGCCCTTGTGGTTCGATCCGGAGCCGGAAAGGACTTTTAGAGCATTGCGTTTTTGGGGAAATAACTCAACCACCATCATTCCACATCCTTCATTATGACCTCCTAACCTTAATCCCATCCTACCACATACACCTTCTACATCATATAACCCCACTCCAAATAATCCTTCCATACCTTCCACTTCACAAAATTCACCACCATCACCAAAAACTCCACTACTAAACCAAAATCCGTCCCCTCCGAATCATCCAAATTCAAATCCACCATCACCACCAATCCAACAAATGGCAACCTTAGGCTCTCATTCCCAATTAACACACGAAGAAACACCTTCTCCCGTTGATTTCGGAGAGATTCCCGAGAACTATGAATTAAAAGCCTCTTTGACAAATGTGGTTCAACAAGATACTTTTCACGGTTTTTCTCAAGAAGATGCCCAAGAGCACATCGCTTCATTAAAAGAAAAATTAGTAGGATCCCGTCTCAATGGACTAACTTCATGCCAATTGCACCGTGTATTATTTCCAAAGACCTTGAGAGATGGAGCTCGTAGATGGCTTCAAGGCCATCCCGCTAATACATTTACAACATGGGCTCAACTATCCAATGCCTTCTTGGAGAAATATTTTCTGCCGTCAAAGACTAACCAATATCGCATGGAGATACAAACATTCAAGCAAGATGAATTTGAAAGCCTAAGTGAGGCATGGGAAAGATTTAGAGATCTATTGCGCAAATGTCCACACCATGGAATACCCGATTGGCTAACTACCCAAACATTTTACAACAGCCTTTCATCAAGAACCAAGGATAACCTCAATTCGGCCGTCGGAGGAGACTTCTCTTCTCTCACCGATGAGGCATCTAAGAGTCTTATTGAGAAGATGACAAGGGGTGACTTTAGAATGGGTCAATCGAGGGATTCTAGAAAGAAAGCAGAAGTGAACTCATCCACGAGTTCTAATGAATTGAAACTTCAAACGGAAGTTGAAGAATTGAAAAAGAGAATGGATGCCATGAGTTCAAGGCCTACTCCTGGAGGTATGTACCAAATTCAAGGGAGTGTTCCACCAAGGCAACCATCACCTCCAAAGCAATTAACATGGGAAGTTCATTGTGATCATTGTGGCAATTATGGCCATGATTCTAGCTCTTGCATTCCTAATGAAGAAGTTTATGTTGAAGAGCCAAATAAAGTCCAAGCTATACAAGTGTATGGGCAAAGACCTCAATTTGATCCCTTTTCCAATACCTACAATGCCGGCACAAGATTTCATCCCAATTTTTCTTATGGAAATCAAAATGTCCAAAATCCGATGTCACGTGCCCAAAGGAGTCAATTGAGGCCATTCAATCAAAGTCAACAAAGGCTCTTTAACCAAGGCCCTCCAAAGATGCCCCCATATATGCCTCCTCATCAAAGGAGAAACTTCAATCAACAAGGTAGCAACTTCCATGTTCCTAACAATTACAACAATTACCAAAATCAACATGGTAATCATTTCAATCATGGTTACAATCAAGGGTTCCAAGGCAATTTTCAAGGGAATCAAGGTTACAATCAACAACCATTTAATCAACCCTCTCAATCTTATGGCCAATCTAGCAATTTTCAATTTGGTCAAGGAGGAATCCCGTGGGATAACTATAATGATTTGCAAAGAACCGTTGGGCAACTATGGAATGAACATCAAGATACCAAGGCAAGGCTAAAGGTTTGAGAATCACAAGAAGCAACAAAAGCCTTAGCCGCCCCAATTCATCCACCCCATGGTTTGCCCGGGCAACCCCAAAACCCAAGAGACCTTTCACACCAAGCAAATGCCGTCATTTTGAGAGGTGGCAAAGAACTTGAGGACCCATATAAAAATTTGAACTTGAACACCAAAAGTACTCCATCCAAAGTCAATCAACCAAGTGCACCACAAGAATCATCTCCCACTTTCCCCAAAAAAAACCGGGGAATACAAGCGGAGTTTGATATCCTCCAAAATGCGGAGAATGAACAAAGAGAACAAAGAAAGAAGAAAGAGCAAATGGAAGCTGAAGAAGCAAAAAGGAAAGAGGCGGAGCGATTAGCCGAAGAAGAAAAAGAATCTAATGTTCCACCGCCTTCCACTTTTGTCTCTCCATTGCCTTTTCCCGAATGAGCTAAGCCACACAAGGAGAATGCTCAATTTAGCCGTTTCGTCGATATGCTGAAGAAGGTGGAGGTAGCTTTACCCTTCACCGAGGTAATTTCTCAAATGCCCCTCAATTCTAAGTTTTTGAAAGATGTCTTGACTAAAAAGAGAACAATAGAGGATAAAGAATGTATCCCTCTCACGGGACAATGTAGTGCCATTATTATGAATCAAATGCCAAAGAAACTTGAGGATCCCGGTAGTTTTTTTATCCCTTGTCGGGTTGGAAACGTTATTGTTAATCAAGCTTTATGTGACCTAGGGGCTAGTGTTAGTTTGTTACCCAATTCTATTGCCAAGAGACTTAGTGTGGGAGAGATGAGACCTACTAGTATGTCGATTCAACTTGTGGATAGGTCCGTCAAGTACCCACTTGGGATACTTGAGGATGTACCCGTTCAAGTTGGTAAGTTCTTCATCCTCTCCGACTTTGTTGTCATGGATATGCCCGAAGACACTATTACCCTCATTATCTTAGGTCGACCTTTTATGGCTACCGGAGGTACTATAGTTGATGTCAAGAATGGTAAGTTGTCTTTTAACATAGGGAACGAGTCGGTAGAGTTTTCCCTTTCTCAAGCTCTTAAACAACCAATGATTGAACAAATGCATTCTATTGAAGTTATTGATAGTTTGGTTGAGTATAGCTTGATAGATGATGATAAGCAAGAAGATGAACCATTTGACTCTCCACCCTTTGAAGATGAATGCTTACATGAAGAAAATATAGAACCACTACCGGTGGGTAAGAGTATGATATCTTCTCCTCCTAATCTTGAACTTAAACCACTCCCCTCTTCCCTCAAATATTCTTTTCTTGAAGGAACTAATTATCCCGTTATCGTCAATGCTACCCTTGATGGACCTCAATTGGAAAAACTTTTAATTGTTTTAAGAAAGCACAAAAGGCCATCGGGTATAGCATTGCCAACCTCCAAGGCATAAGTCCAAATGTTTGTATGCATAGGATCATCCTTGATGATGACCACCGTCCTTCGGTTGAGGGTCAATGTAGGTTGAACCCCACCATGAAAGAGGTTGTCATGAAGGAAGTCCTCAAGTTGTATGAGGCTAACATTATATACCCAATAATCGGAAGTAAATGGGTTAGCCCCGTACAAGTTGTGCCGAAAAAGGGAGGAATGACGGTTGTAAACGGAGAAAAGGGTGAGTCTATTTCTACTAGGACTATTACCGGTTGGCGCATGTGTATAGACTATCGAAAATTGAACACGGCCACCATAAAAAACCATTTCCCCTTTCCCTTTATTGATCAAATGCTTGAAAGATTGGCGCATCATTCTTATTTTTGTTTCCTTGATGGTCAATACATCCTAGTCGCGGTTGATTATGTCTCAAAATGGATCGAGGCCATAACTTCCCCCACCAATGACTCCAAGGTTGTAATCAAGCTTTTCAAGAATGTCATTTTCCCGAGATTCGGTATGCCTAGAGCCATAATTAGTGATGAAGGCTCTCATTTTAGGAAAGATACCTTTGAACACCTTCTTAAGAAATATGGTATCACTCACAAGATGTCCCTAGCCTACCACCCTCAATCAAATGGGCAAGCTGAGATCTCCAACCATCAAATCAAGGGAATTCTAGAGAAATTTGTCAATACACACCGAAAGGATTGGTCATTGAAGTTGAATGACGCCCTTTGGGCATTAAGAACGGCTTACAAAGCACCGATTGGAACCACTCCTTATCATCTTGTGTATGGTAAAGCTTGTCATTTACCGGTGGAATTAGAACACAAAGCCAAATGGGCAATCAGAGAGCTAAACTTCGATGGGAGTGTTGTGGGAGATAATCGCCTTCTCCAACTACAAGAATTGGAAGAATTAAGACTAGAAGCCTACGAAAACTCGAAGATTTATGAAGAACGAACTCGCCAATGGCACGATTCTCGAATACTTCGTAAGGACTTCTCCGTTGGTGATAAGGTATTACTCTTCAACTCTCGCTTCAAGCTCTTCCCCGGTAAGTTGAAATCAAAATGGTCGGGTCCATTCGAAGTGACCGAGGTGCAACCATATGGATCAATAGAGATATCAAGCCCGAAAACCGGGAAATTTATGGTTAATGGACAACGTTTGAAGATTTATCATCCCGGTCACGTTCGTGAGACCTTTGCTACCGTGAAGTTTGGCGAGCTCCCGTTGGGGAGCGTTGTCTAACCCCTTCTCGAAATTGATGTAGGTTTGGTGGTATCCTCAACAACCACCTTGCATATATGTATCATATTCCTTTAAGTTTGTTAGCTTTGTTAGCTTGAGAAGAATGGTTGAACTTGGATTTCGCCATGGAGCATTTATTTGGATGAAGATCAAGCTTTTGGAGAAGTTATGGAGATAAATTAAAGACCACAAGCATGTTTGTGGAAGATATTGGTTATGTAATGTGAGTCGAGTCAATATTTGAATCTTTAGGTGATTATTGAAGAGCCATGAGATGACAAGGCGGAAAAACGAAGAAAACAAGACCGTCGGGCGAAACTTCGCCCGGTAAGACCTGACCGGGCGAAACTTCGCCCTACGGAAAAGTTGCCAGAATTGCCGGAATTGAAGAAGATACCACCGGGTGAAATTTCGCCCGCTGAGATTTTCATCGGGTGAAATTTCACCCGGTGGGAAAAAGGTGGCAAAAACGATTTTCACAACGAAAAGTCCGTCGGGTGAAATTTCACCCGGTGGTGCTTGACCGGGTGAAATTTCACCCGACGGCATGGGCTTGGTCAATCACCTTTATCCAATTTCCTCACTACAATTTCAATTCCCTCCTTCACATTTACCGCACATAACTTTTCCTCCTAAATTTTTACACCAAAATCTTACCACCCACTTTAAAACTTTCACTTTCCCTCCTCAACCACCCTTATATATATCACCTTTACCCCACAATTCACTCCACGTTTTCACCCTTCATAAACACATTGAACCACCTTCCATACCTAACCACATTCAAACCTCCATTCATAATTCCATTCCAACTTGGTGATTTATCTTGGGGTTTTGAAGAAGGAGGAGCTAAAGTTTTGGCATCATTCTTGCAAATTATTATCATGGAGACAAGAGCCCAACGAGCCGCGCGTAAACAAGGTATGACTTCAACCTCTAAAGTTTCTAAATGTTCTAAGCCTAAACTTTCACCTTGTCTAATACACCCTTAGCTCAAACCTTCTCCGAAAAGACCTTTCGGAGCACAAGGTGGCCTTGTCCATTCACAATGGAAATTCTAGGAATAGAGGACTATATTAGAGAGTTATCGTCTAGGACCGGAACAAGCGGACTCCTTAGTTTTGTGCCTTTCACAAATAAAGACCTTGTATGTGAGTTCTTAGGTACCTTTACTATCGATAACCTGACCACACCAAGAGAGCTTAGATTTTGTTTATTCGGTAGAACCCATTGTTTGACTATTTCCGAATTTGACTTAGCTTTAGGTCTACTGTAACACCCCGTATTTTATAATAATATTTAATCGGAAAGTTATTTATTTAAAATAATTATTTTCGAGTTTTATAATAATATGCATTCTGTATTTTATTACCTCTATTGTCCGTTTTAAATAAATGTCTCGTTTTGACTCACTTTTAATGGGTTAAAATGTCCGTACACGATTTGACTATTTTACTATAATATGTACTTCACCTATATTGTTTCTCCAAGCGTTTAATCTTGGTCCAACCCAGTTTTTAGTTGGATGATCCATTGTATGAGATAATGGACCCAAAACCCATTCGTTAATCCTCTTATAAAAAGAAGTTAACCTTGCAAGCAACTAGGTCTTTTTCATTTATTTGTGCGTGAGTTTTGCCGCACGCCTTCCTCCTCCCTTCTTCTCTTTTATTTTTCATTTTCTCCATTTAACTCCATTGTTATGCATCTATCTTTCTTTCAAATGCATACATAAATTATATTTTCATAATCTTGACTCTTTCCTCTACAATATGTTCATCTCCAATTATTTTTATGGGACTCATTTTTATGAACATTTAGACCTACCTTTAGGGTCCCTAATTAAAGAAAAGATATAATTCTTTTGGTCGTTTTGGAAGGGGATTTGTGTCATACGATTTTTATCACATGGGTTTCGGTTTGTTTCATCAAAGTTGATTTATGGGGATGATGACACGTGTTGGAGACGAGGTTTTGTTTGTCGCGTTCTTCATGGTGCTTCTTATTAATGTTTATCATTAATTGCCAAAAGGTAACTAGATGTGATTCTTTTCGTGTTTATGCATCTTGAATGTGATGTATGATTTTAATGATTTGTAACATGATTTAATTGATTTGTGTTGTATATTTATTCATGATTTAAAGAGTCTAATTAATTAGTATGTTAATTGAATGATTTATTATCATCGTTAGATCTATAATTGTCGTTTGTGCTTATATTAGAACTGTTAGATCTAATCCGTTGTAACATGTAAAATTCGTACGTGAGCCGCTTGGCCTCTCCGTTTGGAGATGCTAGGGTTGTTTCATCGATGCTTTTAGGGTTTTAAACCCTAGATTCAATGATGACTCAACCTACCATCACCTGGTGGTTGAGGTTAGGGTTGAGGTTAATCTAACCTTGATTGAAGGTTATGTAACTTTATTGGAAAGTTACTATACAACTTCACTTAAGGTTAAGGTAACTTCAATGCGGGGTTATAGTCTCGTTGGGGCTCAATTTAAGTGACTCCACGAGGTTATGATCAAGGTTAATATAACCTTAGTTGAGGTTTATGTGACTTTATTGTAAAGTTGCTGTACAACTTCAGTTGAGGTCAATGCAACCTTATCATGTGTTATAATCTCACGGAGGTTAGTGTAACCTCACAAGGTTGTAACAAGGTAAATGTAACCTTACTTGAAGTCAAGTAACTTCAATGGGAAGTTACGATACCCTTCACTTGAGGATTACGTAACACCGTGCGAAGCTATAATCTCTCTGAGGTTAGTGTAACCTCACAAGATTATAGTCGAGGTTAATGTAATCTTAACTTGAAGTTGATGTTATAGTGGTTATACTATGACACCACCTTTGAGTTGACGTTATATACATAACTTCACTTTAGTAGACAAGGTTAATGTGGCCTTACCTTGACCTTGAATACTAATACACGTTAGATGTTCAGGGTTATAGTCCGTTAGACCTTAACTCTATCACTATTTGAAGGTTATAGTCGGTTGTACTATAACTTCATTATGTTATCGTTGTTGTTTACTTCTATACTCGTTCCTCTAGAACAATCAGTTACATTGTTCCACATTTGAGTTGTGATGTTTATCACGAATGATTATTACTTGGTATAGTCTGTTACACTATCTAGGGCCTGATTTTCCCTGGTATAGTCAGTGACACTATATTCAGTTAGTTACTACATAGTGCAGTCAGTTACACTGTACTACGTAGAAGTCGTGAGGTTGCTCACGCAGTTGGCAGTCAGTTACACTGTACAACGTACATGATGGTTAGAGATATAGATGACGGTAGTATCAGTTACATACTATCGAAATGAACCAATACTGCTCGCAAGAGGTTTAATTGGTCTATGTTCGGTGGGTCCAGATTCGTCAGTTACACGTTCTGGGTTCCCGTGTGTCGTTCGACGTACAGTTACTGCGTCGAGATTTTTGGCCAGGTCTTAGACATATAGTCGTCAGTTACACGCTATACATAGTACCGTGGAGTATCAGTTACATACTTCACAAAACGGAGGGTCAGTTACACGCTCCGTGTCAGAGGGTCAGTTACACGCTCTGACTAGTTAGAGTATCAGTTACATACTCTAGCCGGTGTTCATTCTATATCCTATACGTCTTTGTATGAAGTTTGTTGTTACTTACTCCGACATGTTTGGATGGATACGTAGTATCTATCTCGATCGTAATGATTAATTATGGATTGCAATATTTATATGATCGTGTCTAATAACATGTTGGTCATGTGTATTGATATCTTCATATGTCGTTTGATTATGTTATCTTTTATTATCATTGCTATGCATGCTCAACCTGTTATAACCATGACTGGGAGAACATCTAGTTGCTCCCCACTGACTGTGGACCTCCCTTTCAGGTCTTTCGAGATGTTGTTGAATGTGATGATGTTGGGGAAGACCTGTGGAGAGAGACTTTTATTTAAGTTTCTTTTGAATTTCATTTTGAACACTTTTGAATAATGTATTAGTTGAATGTCGAGATAGTGGCGATCCGGATTCGGTCAGGTGTTTCCGCCACCTTTGACCCTATCTTTCATACTATTTATATTATTATAAGTTTTTAAAAATCCGGGTTGTTACATCTACCCTCATCGGGTACCGGACTTAGTGAACTTTTGAGTGATGTACAAGCTAGTGCCTCTAGAAGAGACCTTTGGAGGTGCATAGCACGCGGTCAACGAGGTTTTGAACCTAATTCGAACTTTACCTCTGAAATCCATAACCCCGCTATTCGTTACTTTGCCGAGATACTCTCTCATTGCTTGATACCGTCTACCGATAATATTTTTAATCTTAATGTGTGCGTCCTACAATTGATTTCTGATTCTTTGCTTGGTAACCCTCACCCCCTAGACCTACCACTTGTTGTAGCGTTGCATTTTCACAAAATTATTGTTGCCCAACGCCCCTTCGTTGACTTTGGAGGTCTTGTGACTTTAATCGCTAAAAACTTGGGTTATGCAACCGACCATCTTATCCCACTAGATAATTGAGTCTGGCTTGACGAGGCCTATCTTCCAGCTTGGATTTTTAATGTACCTGACCATCGCCTCGTCTCCATTTGCCATGACCGCGCTTTAATAGTCCCCAACATACACCGAACCGATATTTATAATTGTCACAATTGGGACCTGCTCTTAGGTCCCGGTGAATTCCGACTAAACCAATCGGGGGGAATGGAAATTTGAGAGTATGCGAACTATAGGTTACCCGAGGGTCGTACATTATTCGACCTTTCTGAGTTAGAACCCACCGAGGGCGTACAACCCTTACCCGGGTCTCCGACGGTTTCTTTTGCGTCAAATGATTACCCAAATTAAACTATTCCCAGAGTCGGTCAGTGATGTGTATGTTGTGCATATGTGTGTGGATTAGGTCGGTGAGTCTTTAATCAATCTTTGAATTGAATTCGTTCCTTGTTCCTTGCTTCATCATTTCATGATCATTGTGATTGTTTTATCTCTAACAAAAATTGCAAATTGTCCCACTGTCCCATCGATTTTTGCGGCCGAAGCGGCCTTGGTTTTGCTCCCGGTCTTTAGGCGACGTGATTACGCCATTGACCCTTTTGAAAAATCCAAATTTTAATCAATTTCTCTCAATTTTTCTTAATCCGGGCTAGGTGACGTGACTACACCTACGCCCAAATTTTCATCCTTTCGTTTTAATTTTATTTTCCTTTCTTTTGTTTCATTTTTATTTTCTTAGCCACTTGGCTAGGGTCTAGGTGATGTGATTGCACCTAGGCCCGTCACTATTTTATCGCTTTCTTTATTTTTCTTTTCCGTTTTCTTTTCTCAAAATTTTTTGAAAAATCTAAAGACATTTGAAAAATCATAAAAATCTAAAAAGACTTTTCTTATTTTTCTTTTCCGTCTTTTTCGTCCTTCCCCTACTTGTCCATTGAGGACAATGTACAGTTTTAGTGTGGGGGAGGAGTCTACTATCTTTTATTTTTCAAAATCTTTTCAAAAACCAAAAAAAATTGAAAAACTCGAAAAATCAAAAATATTTTCCTTTCTTTTTCTTTTATTTTCTCGTTCTCGTTATATTTTCGTGTCCTGTGTATGGTTTTGTTATCTACTCTTACAGGTAACCACCACCTTAATCGCATGTTTTGAAGAGAATATGAAAGCACTCCGCTTGGTAACTTCTTTCCTATAATATGAAAGCACTCCGCTTGGTAGCTAGAGGAGTTAGGTTGTTGCTATTGGAGGCTCTCGAAGTTGAGCATTTGGGTGTTGTGGTTGATTGTGTGCTTTAATATCAATGGAGTATGGAGTGCATGACCTTACTTGTGTTTTCTTTTATTGCTTTTCCTTTTTCGTGTGTTTTCTTTCGTTTTTTGTATAGAGTGTCTAGGACTAAACCTTTCTAAAACCCGATTACAAACCTTTTACAAGAGTTTACATTTCATTGTAGATAATCCATTGTAGATTTTGGACCTTAATCTAGTAGAATGACTCTTAATCAATGAGTTTGTTGATCCTTTAGCTTGAGTCCACCTTTTCTACTAGAGGTTTACTTCGGGGTTTGCACTTGACCACCTTGACCATCCATGGAGGAGTTAGGCCTTGGTTTCTGCTTCCCGTTTTCTAGGTGACCTTGCTCGAATGACCATTGCACCTTTAGTCCAAATTCTTTCCGCCTTTTTGTGGGTTATCCGGGAATGGCGCGCGTTCTTGATTGCATATTTTCCGTCCACCTATACATCACCACAATAAGTTTACAAAAAACTAACCTCCAAGCTTGGTTTCGAACCACATCAAAATCAAAAAGCCAAAAAGGGCAAACCAAAGCAAGAGAAAAGGGCACAAAAACATGAAAAACAAAGGAGAGAAAAGAAGCTTCAAATGAAAATCATACCAAAAAAAAAACCCTTTGATCGATTCATCACCGTGAAGTACCAACTAGAGGACCGAGTCCCGAGGTAGGAAGATAGCGGTGATTGGTCGATCCACCTTAATAATTTTAAACACTCCACCTTTTTGTTTGGGCTAATTTAGGAAATTCGAGTTTGGAACGACCCTCTTGGCTTAGCCAAAAAGAGCGGGACTGCACCTACCTACAGTGTCGAAAGAATCCATGGTTCACTTATTTTCCACTCTGTTATATGCCCCGTCGTACCCCTTTAGAAGACTAGGAGGGCCTAGGATAAGTTATCAACATTTATATTGCTTAATTGTCATAGTATTAGGCTTTGGTCCTTGTCTACGTGGGTCATTTATCTTGGAAGTTTATTGTTGTTTTAGGTAAGTAATCGGTGTCTTCCCCGCCGTCTCGATGAGGGATTCGGTGTTTTATTTTTACTTTGGATGCGTCTACTCTTTCGTGTTATGTGTTTTTGTGTGTTTAGTCGTATCCACCATTTTGAGCAAGCCCCAACTTGCCTTGCATGGGAGTACTCTACCTCATGAGTATTTCGATGTGAGTTGAAAGGACGGAGCGGGCCCGTTAATTGCCCCGTATCGGCTTAGCATAGTCTAGCTAGTAGTAGTAGTTTATAATTTCTTTTTAGGTCTTTGCTCGAGGACGAGCAACGGTTTAGTGTGGGGGAATTGTTGTGTGCTAAATTTAGACCGTTTTTCCTCTCATTTAGACCCGTTTTCCATCGTATTGCGAGTTTAGAGTGCGATTATCGCTATATTTTGTGTACTTCTCGCATTAGCGTCCCTCTTGTGCGTTTTACGTGTTTTTGGTAGTATTTCTATCAATTTTGATAGGATTTGGCACCGAATTCACGATCGAGCTTCCACGAGCACAAGAGAAGGGAATACCGTCCAAAGAGCAAAGCACACAACTTAAAGTTTAAAGCCATCCAATCAATCGACGAAGAATGAGACAAGGAAAGAGACCAGCAGAATGACCGGATGAAATTTCACCCGGTAAGACACCACCGGGCGAAACTTCACCCGACGGTAAAGTGCCTCCCCGAAGAATTTTCCGAGCTTCCCCACCGAGCAAAGTTGACCGGGCGAAATTGCGCCCACCGGGTGAAATTTCGTCCGATGGTGAAGAACGACGGAAATCGCAAAAAAATGAAGAAAATCTCACCGGGCGAAATTTTTACCCGGTGGGATTAGTCCATCAAGCGGCGGGGCGAAACTTTGCCCTATGAAGATGCAAAGGATGATTGTCTCACTAATGAAGCAAAAGTTGGATTTGGACTTTAGGTTAAGAGACCCATTAAGGCTTTACTATATATATGTTACCCTAATTTGTTGCCTAAGCAAGTAGTAATAGGCCTCCATTAGTGTAGTCATCCATAACATTACACCATCCATTAGTAGTAGAGTAATCTAGTAATATTCTTAGTAATTCTCTATAATTCTAGTAGTTTACATAGTAATTATTAATAGATCTACTTAGTTTCCATCAACATTTCTCTAGATTTCAAGTTTGTAGAAGATTATTCAAGTTTTAATTAAAGATTTGTTGGGTTTATTGAAGAATTAGTGACAAGTTCTTCATTATCTCCGTCAAAGATTCAACCTTTATTTATGCAACCTTCTTATTTCTTTTAGATCTTCATAGTTGGTACATTTCTCTTCCACTCTCTAATCTCTAGTTTAGATTTAATTTAGTTTTCTCATTATTGTCTTGTTTAGATTATCTTAGTGTTGTTAGTTTCTCTATATTCTATTCATGTTGTTCTAGATTATTCTCTAGTTTATTTTGGTAGTTCCATAGATTAGTGGGTAAATGTTAGATCGTAGTTTTCTCATCATCTTGTAGTTATTTTCCTTAGATCTAGTTAATATGCATGCTTTAGTTAGTTTCTAATTAGTTAATGTTTTATTGTCTTCCATTATGATTAGTGAGTAGATTTCTTGTTGGGGGGTTTAGGGATGAGGACTTGGATTATTTGAATTTAGGGGTATTGGTGGGTTGCTTGCTTGTTGGTTAATCTTGCTTGTGGTTGTTGTGTCATTGTTGTTTTAGTACGGCCAACTAGACCGACCTTGACTTGTTTCTATCAATATGGGGAAACTAAGGGTAGAAATTACCATAACAAGAGACTTACCCTTCTTCGCCGCGAAAGCGGGTTTTTAGGTGGGTTGGGTGAAGAAACCGAAAGGTGGCATTCTCCCTTTATCATTGTTGCAACAAAAACTCGATTCCGACCTTCTTAGATCCCATGTTCCAAATCCCGACTTCCCCCTAACGCCTTTCCCTAGATTGATCACCCCTAGCTATTCTCGTAGTTATTTCTCTAGCATAGACTCGACCCATAGAAACCCCCCTCTAGACATCAAACACACCGCTTTGAATTTGTCAACACACCCCGTTCCCTGTGGACCGATCTCGACTTACCACGAATACTTGTTTGGTTTTGTGTAATCTCGAGTCCTACAAATGTCGTTTGATCTCCCGTTCTTCGTTAACGACCGATCCGATTGGGAGGCGATCACCCCCTTATCCTCAAATCCTATATTCGCCCCTGACTGCTTATCAATGTTTATCTTACGGAGACGGCCCCGAGCAAAATTATGAAGTGAGACCGACTAAGAAGATTATGATTATTTTTTAAAATATAAACATTATAATTAAAGAGTACAAATTATAATACCAATACTATTAAAATAAACAAAAATTTAATAGCAAAAATAATTTTTTACTTAAAAGTGGTAAAAAAGATAGGCGTTCAAAACTATCTATGTTCCGTATGTAATCCCCTATAAATTCTAACGCAGTACAGTGACGGAAACACTATAGATTTGGGATTAAAACACACTGATGTTCTAAATTTATTAAATAAAGGTAAGTCAATACAACATCCACTTTTTACAAATGGGCTAAAAATAAAAATTCTCCAAATGGGTTTAACAATCCAAAAATTAATATAAATGAAGTAGAGTAGGATCCCTGCCACTCGCTAGCTTAAACCCAAAATCCAGCAGCAAAATACATGTCATGTTATAAACATAACAACCACAATTCAGTGGGGAGTATAACGACGACGTTCTCCCAGCCATATTACATGATATTAAAGCATAATTACTATTATATCAAAATAGTTCAAAGTGGAAAACGTTTAATTTGATATAGTAAAATAATTCAAAACGATTGCTAACCTTCAAGTCAATATCAATCAATAATAATAACAGCGTTATGGATATGCAGTGCAACAGAATAGACTTTCACAAGGAGAATTCTAAAAACTAGATTCGAGAACTTAGTTCAAACAAATCAAACTTCGATATCTAATCTAGGCAACTCAACTATAATAGGAAGGCGACTTATAATGCGAGGTCCTAGCTTAAGTAAATATGCGCACCCCTCCTGGAACACCAAATGTGCCCAGTTCAACCCGACAACGTCTTACATGCGAGGTACGAACTTAAGGTCAAAATGAACATCCACTCCTGGACAAAAACATGCCCAGTTCAACAACCAATGCATCCCGCTCGGATACACTAACCTTATAGCTGATGAGAAAATGTATACTCTAGACTACATTACTCTACCTGTACACTTCCCTTATTTCATAACTCCAAAACAAAGTCATTATCGTAATTCAATAGAAATATAGTTCGTTTTTCAGAAGAGAACACTTTATAAATAAAAAAACTTTCTTAAAATAATAACTTTTCAAAAGTAGTTACTATTATAAATAGAAATCGATTAAAATAGGAGTTATCTAAAATCAATATATATACATATATATATATATACACACACACATATATATATATATATATATATATATATATACACACACATATATATATACACACACACATATATATATACACACACATATATATATATAGAGGTAGGTTCAAATAAGGTCACCAAGTTTCAGTAAGTGTATATTAAAGTTACAGATGACATACGATAAAGTTGCATTTGTTTAAAATTGATATGTAACTATAACATTTAGCTATTTTATCACTTCAAGTAATAAAGTGCAACTTTATCACTCATCTCGTGAAACTTTAAGCACTTTTTGTGTAACTTTAACACTTGACCTTATGTCCTTAAAATAGTTGTTGCCCTTATTTGAACCTACCTCTATATATATATATGTATGTATATATGTATATATATGTATGTATGTATGTATATATACATATATACATACATATATATACACACACACACACACACACACACACACACACACACACACACACACACACACACACACACACACACACACACATATATATATTTAAAACTTTTTTCGAACGATCTCATTGGTCCATTTCATCAAACCTTAAATTAGAAAAGTATCATAAATAATAAAAAAAATCAATTAGAGAATCTTTTAATTATTATAATATGAAGTATATATTTAATTTATTATATTAATGTAATGTTTTACAATTCTAAGTCATTTGATAGTATTTCAACCCACACAATCTATATAAAAGGACATCAAACTCGAGACTCGAAGCGTTCTTATACTTACCCTGATAATGTTGGAATTATACCAGGGTGCTCCGGAACAATGTGTCTTGCTTGTGCCATCACGGAGGGTAGGCCACACGCCATGCATGTGAAATTCAAGGGGCAGAGTTTGTTTGCAACTAGGGCGGGAATGGTTGCTCAGGAAGCAGATGACTCTCGACCAATTCATAACAATTTTATGCATAGCTATGGGCGCATTCGGGGACAAGGGAGCGAGTTTGTGCGTGAGTTACAAACACAAAAATAATAACCATCGAAAACATTAATGAAATTATCATTTTGATATTTGTATATATATATATATATATATATATATGCTATTATGCTTTGGAAATTAATTAAATAGATGGGTACAAGTTTCTAATTATACGATTTATGATATATATATATATATATATAGGCCAACATACCGCACACTCTTTGTGAGTGTAACATAGAGGGGTAGTTTGCACGAAACTCTTTGTTTCTTTTTCTTCTTCTTTTATGGAGCAACAAGTATTCAACAAAATACTCAATAATCCTATTATGTTTTCTGTTTGTTCAAACGAATGCATTATGTCGTATGTAAGATTTGAACTCCACTCTACCACTGGAGTTACATCTTTCAAGAAACAAATATTACAAACGAAAATATAAACTTACGCAATATTATACTATATATAGTACGTATTATATTTGGTACCAAGCCGCGGTATAAGAAAACGACTTACAGTATCAATCAATATATATAGTCGAGATCGGGTGAGAACTCATACTATGATGAGAACTGTGAGAACCCTTTATTTCAGCCTTTATTTTTTTACGTGAAATCTAAATTTAAGTTGGCAGGGTCTCTCTCTTCTTTCCCTCTATTTCTTCACCCCCTTCCTTCATCAATTCACCAAAAATTGAAGAACAATATCAACAAAATTCACCAAAAATCAAGAAAATGCAGATTAAGCTTCATTGATAAATTCAAATCATTTAAACAAGGTTTGTTATCTAATCTGAATAAATTAGGGTTAGAGTTTTGATTTCAGTCGATTTCAGTTTTGATTTGATGATTGATTTTAGTTTTTTCTTTGTTTAATTCTACCGATTCCAGCTTAAAATCGTTAATTAGAGTGCTAGAATTGTTCTTAATTCTCTGTTTATTTGATTCGATTAGCTTGTTGTTCTTAACTGTTCGATTAATTCTACTGATTCGATTTCAGTTTTTTTGTTTGATTGCCTGGTAGAATGTGCAACATTAGTGCGAATGTGCGATCCATTATCCAGCTTCACTTAGCCTGTAAGCTAATCTAATTTAATTTGAAGCTCAGATTAGGAATGAATGTTTAATAAACCAACATTTCATCACTTAGCCTGTAAGCTAACTGTTCGATCCTTTTATCATTGTTTTCTTTTTAATTATTACAGTACAGTTTATTAATCTGCGACATTCTTCTTAGCTGTAGAATCCCATGAATAATATCTCAAAAATAAAAACCAGGCATGCACATTTTTTTCTAAAATTGTCAAAGAGTACACTAAAATTGAAAAAGGGTACGCTGAAATAGAAAAAGGGTACGTTGAAATAGAAAAAGGGTACGCTAAAATAGAAAAAGGTACGCTGAAATAGAAAAAGGGTACGCTAAAATAGAAAAAGGTACGCTAAAATTGAAAAATGGTACGCTGAAATAGAAAATGAAAAAGGGTACGCTAAAATAGAAAAAGGTACGCTTAAATTGAAAAAGAGTACGCTGAAATAGAAAAAGGGTACGCTAAAATTTAAAAAGGGTACGCTGAAATAGAAAATGAAAAAGGGTACGCTAAAATAGAAAAAGGTACGATAAAATTGAAAAAGGGTATGCTAAAATAGAAAAAGAGTACGCTAAAATAGAAAAAGGTACGCTAAAATTGAAAAAGGGTACGCTGAAATAGAAAATGAAAAAAGGTACGCTAAAATAGAAAAAGGTACGCTAAAATTGAAAAAGGGTACCTAAAATAGAAAAAGGTAATTCTTCACGATTCGTCACATTAATTTGTAGTAATTCTTCACGATTCTGTGTTTTGTTGTTATTGTTTAATGTTGACGAATTACTTAGGTAAAAGAGGGTTATATCATACCATAGCAAAACTTACCGAGGCTTGGCAAATTAATTTTTCTGCTTCTTATTATCGCAACACTATAATGGATTCAGAAATTGTTGCAATTGATACAAGTGTTCCTCAAGTTAATTCAGTAGTATCCTATGCTTCTTCAAATGTGTTTGTGACGGAACAATTCACATTAGAAAATACTATTACATCAGACACAAGCATTGAACCGATAGAGGTTGAACCATTATTAACAATGATATTAGGTATATTTTGTATGTTAATTTAATATTTTGATTACATTCAATCTTCAATAAATTATGTATACTAAAAATATATGTTTTGCATACACAGATGATGATGATGTAGCAGATGATGATGTAGTGGGAGAAGGTTCTTCAACAAACATGGATAGGATCTTTGAGTGTCCCGATCATCTTAAGCCAACTATTGGTAAGGTTTTCGCGAATTTTCAAGCCGCAATTGATTTTTATGAACAATATGCGAAAGCGAGTGGGTTTGTGTCGCGATTAGGTGGAGATAAAAGGATCAAGGGTGTTATTACACATAAAAGATGTGTGTGTAATAAGCAGGGAGAATCTAATGCGACAGGGACAAAACAAAAGAGACACCAGACTAGGACATACTGTAAAGCAATGATTAGTTTTAAACGTTATCCTAAGGGTGAATATGAAATTCATCGCTTTGTTGAGGTCATAATCACATGCCTCTCACACCTGTGACAATGGAACATATGAAGCAATCAAGAGAGTGGAGTATTGTCCATAAAAAAATGATAATTGACAATTCAAAGGTTAATGAAGGGCCGACTAAAACCTTTAGAATGTTTAAGGAATATGTGAGAGGCTATAATAATATTGGTGCTTCATTAGAAGATTTTAAAATTTTTGGAAGAGATGTGAAAGAGTTTTTGTCACAAGCTGATGCTCAAATGCTTATTGAGCACTTTATGAGAAAAAAGTCAATGTGTCCTTCATTTTACTTTGATTTTGATATAGATAATAAAGGTAGATTATCTCGAATTTTTTGGGCAGACCCCATTAATATTAAGAATTATTTGCTATTCGGGGATACGCTTTCATTTGACACTACATTCAAGAAAAATACCTATAAGATGATTTTTGCGCCTTTTACGGGGGTAGACCATCATAAGAGGTGTGTGACTTTCGGGGCGGGGCTCTTAGTTGATGAAAGTGTGGAAATCATGTTCTTGGTTGTTTGAGCGATTTTTTAGATGCTATGGGTGGCCATTATCCAGCTTGTATCATAGCTGATCAAGATTTGGGAATAAAAGGAGGAATAAAAAAAGTGTTTGGTAAGAAGACAAAACGTAGGTATTGCATGTGGCATATATTGAAAAAACTGTCTGATAAGGTACCATCTGCAATACTGAAAGATACTAATTTCTTGAAGGATTTAAGCGCTATTGTTTGGGGTGAGGATGTTGAACCGGCTGAGTTTGAGGAAAAATGATCCAAAATCATGGAATCTTATGGATTGTTAGATAATGAATGGTTGAAAGATAAGTTCGACATTAGGAAAAAATGGGTGCCGACTTACTTTCGTGACTTGTTTTTAGGGGGTTTAATGAGAACCACATCAAGGTCTGAGTCAGGGAACAATTTCTTTAGTAAGTTCACGAATCCTAATTTGACACTCGTTGAATTTTGGATGAGATATGAGACTGCCATGGATGCTCAGAGATGGACACAAGCAAGATTGATTGCCACATCAAAGTACTCATTCCCTAAGTTATCGACTCCTCTAGCCTTAGAGAAACATGCATCGGAAACGTATACCCAAAAGATATTTTATGAGTTTCAAGAAGAGTTAAAGGAGGCTTGTTACACATGTGATGTTGAGGGCATAAGAGATGATCCAAATTCTGGAATTGAATGCATTTCTATCGTAGATCATTTGAGGAATCATAAAGTGTATGTGGTTACTTTTATGTCCGATGAAGAAAAATTGGAATGCACGTGCAAGAAGTTTGAAAGACATGGAATTCTTTGTAGGCACGCTCTTTTGGTTCTTAAAGGTCGACGATATGAAAAAATTCCTAGTCAATATGTAGCCTCTAGGTGGACAAAACTAGCTACTTGCCATCCAATTTTTGACAATAATGACCAGTTGCTTAAGGATTGTAAAACTGTGGATGTGCAGAAAAATAAAATTGGGGAATTATGGTCTGAATTGTTTACTTGTGTCTCACTTGTTGAACATAACGAACCATACACTGATGAGTTGTTGGACATGCTTCGTGGGTTCAAAGAAAAGATACTTGAAGCGGACATCAATGTAGATGGGAAGAAAAAGGACAAGAACGCGGAAATTGGAATGCTTTTAGGAACAACCATCCCTGATGAAATTGTAGTTTTGCCTCCAAAACAATGTAAGAGCAAAGGCTTTGGGAAAAGATTGATATCACAAAGGGATAAAGCTGTGAAGGAGAGCAATAAACCGAAAAGAAGATGCAAGGCTTGTGGGGGAAATGACGAATCATGACAACAGGAATTGTGACAAAAAGTAGCTGATACCAAATTTGGTGTACGTATTTTATGATTTAATACATACCCTTTCTTTTATTTCAATGTACCCTTGAGAAACTGTTTAGCTGTTCTTCATCCACAGGTTATTTGCAAGGTCTAAATTACCTCATCTCCTCCACTAGGTATCAATCTTACCCACGTCCTACATTTTTATTATAATTTGTCTTTTACTTTGAAATTCCCAATTTTATTAATTTATTAATTTATTCATTTATTTTTGTGGTTCTCATCTATGGTAATGGTGATATGATAAGGAAGACATTCAACATCAAGAATGACTTCACCCCTGAGGAGGACTGAGCTACCCACCCTTTCGTTGCAATGTTCATAATTGGATGATTCGAGTCTGTTGATATCAAGAGTTGCTATTTGGCCACGGCACAGTTACTATTTCAAGTCTTTTGTCTTTCGTACTAGTAGATTATGGTAACCTTTGCTTGGTCCCTTTTGTGACTGATATATACTCATTGTATCTATTTGTGGCACAATTTGGCTAGTTATGGAAGTTATTGTGGAGATTTTTCTTTCTTCATTCTAGTTTGATCAAGTCTGGGGGTTTGACATAGATGAATTATATAGAGTGCGCTAAAATAGAAAAAGGGTACGCTAAAATAGAAAAAGGGTACGCTAAAATAGAAAAAAGAGTGCGCTAAAATAGAGATTGAAAAAGGGTACGATACGCTGAAATAGAAACTGAAAAAGGGTATGCTAAAATAGAAAAAGGGTATGCTACAATTGAAAAAGGGTGCGCTAAAATAGAAATTGAAAAAGGGTACGATACGCTGAAAAAGGGTACGCTAAAATAGAAAAAGGGTATGCTAAAACTGAAAAAGGGTACGCTAAAAACTGAAAAAGGGTACGATACGTTAAAATTGAAATTGAAAAAGGGTACGATAAAAAAATAGAAAAAGGGTACGCTACAATTAAAAAAGAGTACACTACAATTGAAAAATCAATTAAAAAAGGGCACGCTAAAAAAGAAACTGAAAAAGGGTACGATAAAATAGAGAAAGGGTACGATAAAATAGAAAAAGGGTACGATAAAACACCTGAACAACAAATAAATTAGGTTAACGTGCATTAGGAGAAGGCAAAATAGACAGTAAATCATATCCTGATTGTTGCAATATTTACTTTCTGTAATTTGGATTGATTTTTTCCCATATAATGAAGCTTGATGTAATTATTTTGCATAGATTTCTTATTCTTCATATCTTGAAATCATTAAAGAAGTATAGTCGGTATCTAACTTCATATATTCAAAATCATAAACTTAATCAAAACAAAGAAGCTGATATAACTGCATGCATAAAACAGCGACATTCAACACCAAAACACGAATCTATTTAAGGAAAACTGCTGAAAACATCATATTGTTGTTGTTGTTGTTGGCATATATAAAAACACACAAACCTTGGTTGTTGTTGGCATATATAAAACACCAGGTCTCTCATGTGTAACATAAATCCCAAACAAATCAATAACCATGTCATAAATCATGCGTCCAGTTTTCAAGCTGGAAAGTGTTTTCCGAGTTACTTGTAGCCATTCCGTTTCAATAACAATTTCACTGAAAAACAAAATTAATGTTTTAATATATGATAAAGGTTGTGATGATGTCAGTATATGATAAAGGTTGTGATAATATTTTAATAACTTACCTATCATCTTTCTTGTCATCGACAACATATTCCAAAATCTCTTCATCAGTTAATGATTTGATAAGGCGATCCTCTTTCACTACCAATCTACTTAAGAAAAAGATTGGTTAGCTAAATAATAATATGATAAGTAAATAACAAACATATGTATACTCTCAATAAAGAGAAACAATAATTATACCTCTCTTTGAAAAAATATTTTTTCGATTCTTCAATTGCAAAATCTTTCAATTCATTGCCTTCAAATGTAATTATTGAATGGCAATACTTCACACTAAGCCTTCTGACAAAGTTCTCTGGTCCCACCTTTTTCTATATAGTAAAAAGAAACAATACAGTTAACTGAATCCAAAATTGACCTAACATTTAAAAGGTACACAAAATTGACCTCTTTCAATCCAACAACGAAACATCTTTTAGCAAATACTATAAACTAACTGACCTCTCTCAATCCAGCAACAAAATTTCTTTTGTTACCTACATAGATTTCCATGTGCTGCATTAAACAGGTTCCATTGTCATCTTTCACATTTGAGTAAGCTTTCAGAATGTACTCAATTATTTTGAAATCACCATATTTATGGATCCATGAGAACTGTGCAGCCATGTTATCTTTTAAATCATTTCCCTGCAAAAAAAAAAAATAACATTTAAAAATTAAATAAGAATAAAAAGAATATCAAATTATAATTAGTTTTTAAAAATATCAAAAAATATTAAAATATACCACAAAATCAACAACAGAAAAAGATGGAACTGAATCTGGTTCATTAATATGTATAACTTCTACTTTGGACTCCCTTGGAAGTACACATATCATTGCTCGGAAAGATGTTGAGAGAATGGGATAGAAAATCATGGTTACTTTATCAAATTCAACACCGTCACAATTGACTTGTTAATAACATAGAAAAAGTAAAAATGGTAGACAAATATAATCGGTAAAGAAATAAAGAAAAGAGAAACTTAAACAAAGAAAGAAGACTTACACGAGTATTGGTAGACAAATATAATCGGTAAGGAGATTTACTTGATCTTAAATGCTCACGCTTGTTTAATATTTCTCACCATACATCTAATATTTTATGCGAAACTTCATTTCCACACATTAAAGTCTTCAGATCAAGCAAGTTCAACTCAAATTGGCTTCTATACACAACCACACTGTATTTATAAGTAATTTTGTTAGAAATGATTGAGGAGCCGTCATGGTCCCTAAACCCTAAACCCACACCTTAGTCATGGTCCTCAAATTGTACCCTAAAAGTGAAAATGGAAAGGGTACGCTAAAATTGAAATTGAAAAGGGTACGCTAAAATTGAAATTGAAAAGGGTTCGCTAAAATTGAAAACGGGTGCGCTAAAAGTGAAAAAGGGTACGCTAAAAGTGAAAAGAGTACGCTAAAATTGAAATTGAAAAAGGGTACACTAAAATTAAAATTGAAAAAGGGTACGCTAAAATTGAAATTGAAAAGGGTACGTTGAAATTGAACTTGAAAAATGGTACGCTGAAATTGAAAAATGGTACACTAAAATTAAAATTAGAAAGGGTACGCTAAAAGTGAAAAAGGGTACACTAAAAGTGAAAAGGGGTACGCTAAAATTGAAAGTGAAAAGGGTACGCTAAACTTGAAAGTGAAAAGGGTACGCTAAAATTGAAATTGAAAAGGGTACGCTGAAATTGAAAAAGGGTACGCTGAAATTGAAATTGAAAAGGGTACGCTAAAAGTGAAAAGGGGTACGCTAAAATTGAAATTAAAAAAGGGTACGCTAAAATTGAAATTGAAAAGGGTACGCTAAAATTGAAATTGAAAAGGGTACGCTAAAATTGAAATTGAGAGGGAGGCTGATCAGGAGAGGTAAGGTCAATGTGCACTTCAGCAGACGTACCAACTGGAGGTTCAGGAGTTTTTAAATGGTCTTCAACAATCTCCTTCTCAAGCAAATGTGGATTATCAGAAGGATCAGAAGGTATAGGTTTTTCCTCCTCTACTGGTGGTAAATGAGGTGAAAGGGAAGATACTGGGTTCATCTCATTCCCAGATGAACTGACAGTCTGAGATGAATCTAGCAAATCATCATCAGAATCTAGCATACGCATTCTTGGCATCATTAGGTCTCTTTCCCTTTTTACCTTAACATGTTTACGCCTTTTAAGCATAACACCAGCAGCAGTAGCTCCTGCAGCAGCAGCAGCAGTATCGGCAACAGTTCGTTTAAATGCATCTTGCAAGGCAAAAAGACTTTTCAAAATCTTTTCATTCCCCCAAAATGCATCATTGTCCCAATCTTGCTCTTTTCTCTCATCCTCATCCACTTCCCCTTCTTTGTATGACCCTCCAACAACATCAGCATCAGCATCATCTAAATCATCACTCTTTTGTTGTTGAGATAAATGAAAACCATCAACAATAGAGGACAAGAAAGAAGACATCTTATGAACAACAATTGAATTTGGTAGCTCATTCATTGCCTCATTTGCACAAGCCTTGAAATCATCAAAGGCATCAGCATGGTTTTTCGCCGAGGAAACTAATTTGTTTACACAAACCTCAGCTTGGCTCCTAATACCCTCCAGTTTTTCATTTTTCATTTCATTTGCATCTAATTTGATCTTAGAAGTTGCACCTGTTTCATAGTGAGCAACAGGCTTTAAAAAACAACCTTTCACATACCCCTAAGTTCCGTCTTTATCCTCTCTGATATATCCTTCTTTGACCAAGTTGCAAGTGTAGGGAATTGCCTATCAACGGACCTAATTTTAATGACAACTCTATCTAAAAATATGAAAACCAGAATCATGACGACACCTTTAAATGTTGTCACACGTCCCCCATCAAGTGCATTCTTTTGCCACAATTGAATATTATTGAGCAACGAACCCAAAGTATAAGAACACCAGTTATAATTTGGGATTTCTGAAATATCTGCAAGAATATTCAAAATACGGAAACCAGGAATAGCCCCCTTCACACCTACTAAGAAAGTGGAATTGACAAATACAATGAAATTTCTCTTAAACTCATCTCCACCTTCCTTCTGGGACTTCAATTTGTCCAAAAGAAATCTTTTTGTGATTTCTTTCTTCTTATTAAATTTTCTTGCCCAACAATCAAATATTTCATCTTGTACCTTCTTTTCAACAGATTTTATTGTCTTTTCAATGTTTAGAGGTCCCATCGGCATACCGGTTGCTAGATGAACATCTTCAGCAGTAACATGTAATAATCCATCCATTAAAGAAGAATTAAGAACATTAAAAGTTGACACCAGCCAATGTGCCAACTTACCGGGAACCTTATCAGTTTTCAGTAAAAGCAAACCCCCAAAACCCATAGAATGAATATAAGATACCTGCCTATCTGATAGACCGCTTTGAACAAAATCAAACAAAAGACCGAGGGTCATCCTTGAGGTGAATTTTGCATCACCCAATGTCAACGGTGTACCCTCTCTTTTTCCTTTTTGTACACCACCTAAAGAAAGAAAATGATAAGGATATCACTAAAAACAAGACATAACCAAAACCACCGACAATTGTCATCAATAAAACTTCAATAAGGTCAAGTAATCAATTGTAAAAGGTTACACTAACATTTAAAAAGGGTACATTAAAATTGAAAAAGGGTTTGGAAGAAGGTACGCTAAAATTGGAAAAATGTACGCTAAAAAAATATAAAAAATGGTAAACCAAAACTAAAAGGGTTTAGACGGGACGAAAACTTAAATAAGGTAAGTAAGGCAAATTCAAAAAACAAAGTACAACGAACCAAGAAAAAGGTACACTAAACACTAAGTTCAACATTAATAAAATAATACATTTCCGTACTTTACTAGAACCAACAACATCTTGCTTCTTTTCGGCAATCAATTTCCTGCCTGTGAGAACAAACAATTAATTATTTTTTTAATTAAAAACTACTACTACTTGTACGAAGTACTCCGTATAAAGAATACGGTTAATGTAAATCTAATACTTGTACAGTAATACTATGATTATCAAAATTAATTAATTAATTAATTAGGAATAACCAAAACGAGATGAAAATACTCAAATAGTAGGCATGTTGTTACAATTCCCAAGAATGTTTCCTGTTATAACAAAACAAAGATAGGTGCATAACATTTTTTAAGCTATGAGTAATAATAAACTACCTTTGTGCACCTTCATGGAAGCAACATCATCCGATACCACCATTTCATCTCGTTTTCGTTTGTTCGATCCACTACCTACAATGGTACTTTTAACCTCCATGTCTGTGAGAAAAAAAATGAAACAAAACAATTAAGCAAAGAACACTAAGAGAAACCAACAAATAAAGAACATACCATCAATTTCAATTCCTAAACGCACAAAATCTCCACTTCCAAAGAGTAACTACGTCTCTAAAGTATCAAATTCCGATTAATAATCGTCGTAGAATCAAACAACTGTCTTACCGCAATGAAATATCGTCGTGTACAGTAGAATCAAATAACTGTCTTACAGCAAGCAATGAAATATTGTCGTGTACAGTAGAATCAAACAACTGTCTTACAGCAAGCAATGAAATATCGTCGTGTACAACAATTATAGAGCAAATAAAATGGTTTGTTGGGACTCTATTATGCCAACGAAACTAAGTCAAACCATCAACAAAGCAAAAAACAAAGAAAAACAACAAAGCATCAAGCAAGTACAATCTGCAATCGATCAAACCACGTAAATAAACAAACAACTTTCAACCCATAATCATGAAGAAACCTCAATTATCACAGCAACACCTAAATTATCTCGACGAAACCTCAATAATCACAAAAGAAAGTAAAGTTATCAACAAAACAAATTAAAACATCAAGATGACACCGATTCAAAAATCAAATCAATTGACCGATCAAAACTCATCAATCGACATTAAGTAAAAAAACTCAATTATGCCAACGAAACTAAGTCAAGTCATCATAAACAAAACAAAACATCAAGCAGCATAATCTGCCATTGATCAAACCAGGAAGAAACCTCAATTATCAACATAAAACTAACCGATTAAAACAATTCGACAATTCGAATTATCAACATAAAACTAACCGATTAAAACAACATAAAGTCAAATCATCGACTAAGCGAAGTAAAACAATTTGAAATCAAATTAATCTAGTTTAGCAAGCGGTAATCGACTAGTCAAGTAATTGCATGATGATGATGATCATAACGATTGAACTAACCGATTGAACTAAATGAACTAAATTAAGAAGATTGAGTGAGTAATACCTGGATATTGCGAAGAAGATTGAGGAAAAGATACGCTAAGCAGGAAGGATTTTGCGAAGAGTGAGAGTTGGATAATGTTAGGGTTCAGGTTAATCGGGGGAAATTGGGGGAAATCGTTCATTTAGTTCAGTTGGGGGGAAATCGAGGGTCGTATTGCGTGGTTAATCGGGGAAAGTTAATCTCATCCATCCATTCACATAATAATATATGTATTCCAATCTGATGACTAAGGAGAGTTCTCACAGTTCTCATTGAAGGAGTGGTTCTCACATGAACATATATATATATATATATATATATATATATATATATATATATATATATATATAGTAAGGTTCTTATGAGTCCTTATATATATATGAGTCCCTAAGTCCTCATCTCATCCATTGAATGGGATGAGAATGGATTGACAAGATGCATCCTAATATTTGCATTAAAAAAAAAAGAAAAAAAGGGAGATATTGCTTCCTAAAATAACTTTCATAATTTTAGGAAACAATAACATCACATTCACTCATTCATTCATTCACGTTCACGTTCAACAAAACTTAAAAAAAATACTTCCAATATCACGTTCATTCATTCATTCATTCAAATTTGTGCTCGAAATCCCGTTACTATGAATTCAATGATCGCGATATCTTCATCAACTGTTGATAATCAATTCATCGACTATAACAATGGTGAGTTTCATTATTGCTTTCATGTTTTGCGTCAATTTTTATTCATCATCTTGATTAATTTGCGTCAATTTGCTTTCAGGTTTTTCGTCGATTTTCATGTCGATATTGCTTTCATGGTCATTTCATTCATCATAGATTCATATCTGGTTCATTGCTCTCTTGTTAGTATAAATTCCAAATTTTTATTATATTTGTTAAAATGTACGGAGTAGAATTTTATTCATTTGATTATTCATAGATTCATATCAATGGTCCATTACTCTCGTGTTATTGTTTTGTTTATTCTTTAGGTTTTTCTTAAGCTTCACTGATACTATTGTTTTGTTTTCTATTGAAGCAGACACGGCGTTGAAGTAACACACGTTCTGAGTTACAGTAACACCTAATTTTAATTAGAGTAACACAAAAATGTAACACAAAAATGTAACACAAAAAGGTCTAAGCATTATATGAATTTTATGCACGAACAAATATATGGAGTTATTGTAATGCACATATTGTGTTACTTTAATATGCATAATATGTTATTTTAATGGCTAACCCTGTTATTTTAATGCACATAATGTTAACTGAATCTCGTGTTACTTTAACGCACTTTATCTGTTACTGTAATGCATTGGAGTCACAAAAAGGATTTAGAATACCGCCATATAAAAAAATAAGAAATAAAAAAGAAAGATACTGTTTCCTATAATTATGGGACGTGATTGACTTCAAAATAGGAAACAATATCAAAGAATACCGCCCTCATTCAAAGAAAGATATTGTGTCATACTCTCATTTCTGATCATTATATGTATTTTTTGCACTAACCTATACCTGGTGTTATTTTAATGAACATTATCTGTTACTTTAATTCACACTATCTGTTACTTTAATGTCTGACCTCTGTTACTTTATACATGGTGTATAAGCATCCTCTGTTAATTGAATTCAGAGTTACTTCAATGCACTTCATCTGGTACTTTACTTCTTGTCATCTGTTACTTTAATCCATATTTCAAGTTCTGATTGTTTCTTTTTCGCCACGTTTATTGACACTGTTAATTATTTTCAGTAGACGCAAAAGCACATGAATGATGTAGGGATGTGGGTGAGAGTTTCCTCCATAAATAGGGCAGATCTTCAAGGGCGTGGATGAGTCAGTAAACTTCTATAAAATCTACGCATTGGCTTGTGGATTCGATGTGAGGAGGTACACAACGAAAAGATGGCGCGGTGGTTAGATTAAATCAAAGCTTCTGACGATGATGATAATGAAGAAGAGACGAGTAGGATGAAGAAACAGGATTCTAAGTCAGATAGTATATTGTTAGAGTAACATACATTATTCGTTAGAGTAACATATTTAATGAGTTAAAGTAACACAAATTATGAGTAACAGGTGTGAAACATTGGAATTGTAATGAAGTTGATTCAGTTGGAACTCCTGTACCAATTTATTGATGTAAAATGAGTTAGAATAATAAACATTATGCGTTAGAATAACACACATCATTCGTCAGAGTAACATACATAATGAGTTACAGTAACACAATTTATGAGTATAATTTGATTACCAAGATCAAGTTCTTAGAGTAACAGGTGTGAAAAATTGGAATTATATTGGAGTTCTATAATTTTTGGTTTTGGAGTATTCTTAATAGAAACATACATTTTGCAACGTACTGTTTTTGTAAGACACTATTATGTAACGTAACAGATTTTTTGAGTTAAAGTAACACAATTCATGAATTAGAGTAACACATTGTATGAGTTAGAGTAATATGGCAGTAGCGAAATGATGATTTTTTTTGTGAAAATGAAGATGAAATGACGCATTTGTTGTGTGACAGAAAGATGCAGTTAAAAATTTGATGGGAGAGACAAGATTTGCATTAAGATAATTAAGGAGAAGAGAGAAAAAAAATAAAATATTTACCAAGATTTAGTTAGTTATTTCTTTAATTGACAAAACAATCTTAACCATTAATCTATCACTAATTTAAGGGTTGAGATGAGGACTCACGGACTCAATTATGATAAGTGAACTCACTTGATCCTTCCTCCTCCTCTCTCTCTCTCTCTCTCTATATATATATATATATATATATATATTTATAATTGAAGCTTTTTTCGAACGATCTCATTGGTCCGTTTTGGGGAGGCGAATGAATCTCCATGAGATGGTCAAATGGAAATTTAAATCGAAGTCGGAGTCGCCACCGAATTTTATGGTTATTCGGAACCGTTCGAGCCCACTCTATGTCGTAGTGGGCCGTGTACAAAATACGGCCCATTTCCGATGTCAGAGTTTATTGGGCTCGTCCCTTTGCATATCGATATAGATGCCGTCTTGAGCGGTTAATCGTATATTGAATGACTCTCGTTGCCAATGGTTTCGGACATCCGGAAACCACGGTTCTGAGTAAGGGGTGAGGGTACGTGTTGGGAAGTTCACTAAGAACACCCAACCCCGCCCGCACATTAGCAGCCTCTACTAGGATATCGAATGACGTTTTAATGCGCGCGTTAGTTGAACGATGAATGATATGCAAACATTTTTTTCCTAAACATGTGAGGAATTGAATGGGTTGTTAAGTGGTTTAATGCATGCAAAATTAATTGATGTCAAAGTCAAATTTAACATGTGAGATTCGTTTTAGTATAATAAAACAAATGAAATAAAATGATGAATTTGCTACAAAACAAACAAACGAGTTAGTATCGATTTGTCAATAATAATAGCAAAATAAAATAACGAGATTGAGAGAATATCGCAATCTGAAAAATATCGTTGAAAAGAACGTTGTTTTGTATAAAAAATGAAGTTCGAGAAATAATAAAAAAAAGGAAAAAGGCCGCAGCAAACAGCCGGCCGCGCGACTCGCCCGGGACGCCGGCGGGTCGCGTGGTGGCCTGTTTCGGGTCCGGTTTTCGAAAATTCGAAGTTCGTATTAAATCGCGTATGAATATTGTATGATTCGTACTCGACTTAATATTTTCGATATTCGTTATATTCGATAATTGACTACGAAATCAATATCGAATACTTAGAATAGTTTTAGAAAAGATGTTAATTTTAGAAATCGATCGAAGAATAAATAATAAACGAACGAAAAACGTAAAAAAATAGTCCGGGTTTCAGGCTCGTGCGCGAGTCGCTCGGGCATGGCGCGATTCGCGTACGGGTCTGTCCGGTTTTTATTTTTTGTTCGAAAATTGTTATTTTGATAAATCGCATACAAATTATGAATTAACTTGTGCTCGATCCATGTTTTCGATATTCGTCGTACCCAATATTCGATTATGAAATCGATATCGAATATTTAGAATGAGTTAAAAAAAAAGTTTTGTAAAAAAAAAGTTTGTTTTGAACGAGAAAAGAAAAGAATTTCTAACGAAGAAAAGATGTAACGATTTTTAGTATCGTCGAAACCTTAATATAATTCTTTTCGATACGATATTCGATTATAGAAAAAAATCGATATCGTATGTTTAAGAATATATGTTATGAAAATAGTTTTTCGTTAATAACGATATTAGGAAAATAAAAAAAACGACTCTAGACCCGTAAAAACGAAACAGACGACGAGGAGAGAAGAAGAGAAAGGAAGAAATCGGGTTTTGTTATACCCTCAACCTACATGCTCTTGTCGACTCGGATCGGGGCTCGTCGGAACGTAGCTAGGCACGGGAGCGTCGAGTTTTGGTTCGGCTAGGGGGTTGTTTCGGACGGGTGAAGGTTTCGGGTATGTGGACCGGTTTTCCTTCGGGTTTTGAATGTAATATCGGTTTAACGATGCTAAGGAATTATGTGTGTCGGGATGATAGAAAATTACTGCTGAAAAATCGTGTGCGTATGTGTGAATTGTGTATCTTTTCAGTAAAAATTGATGTTGATAATTGATGGATGCAAGGGGCCATTTATAGGAAATTCCCGACCTTGACTTAGGAGAGTTTACTACCGCTTAGGATAGGAAACGAGGGAATTTGAGGGAAATAAGAATTCTGCTTTCTTGTGGAGGAAGAAAGAGGATCTCGGCTGTTTTGGGCTGTTTCGGCCGAGTGTTTTACACTCGGTCGGATGCTCGAATCGGTTTCTGAACGAGATTCCTGTTTGAGCTAGAATTACTGCTTGATTAAGAGGCTGAGGAGAGCGAGAATTCCGCTTTCTTGTGAGGGAAGAAAAGAGGAATACCGGCTGGTACGTACTACTTGGTCGAGTGGTTGCACTCGGTTGAGTGTCTGAGTCGGTTCTCGGATAGGATTCCTACTCGAGATCGAATTCTACCTTAAACGGAATTGTTTATTATTTTTTGTATGGATGATTTTGTAGAGTTGGACCGTTAGTATACCGTGTGAGGTGTCACGGTTAACTCACAAGTTTCGGGAAATATCTTTGACCGGGTTTTGACTCGGTCGCTAAAAGACGGTTTTACCCCTGGTGTCGGATTCGACCCAAATTAGTGTTATTTGACTCGAAACGACCCACTGGGCCTGAATTTGAGGTTGGTTTTGTGAGATTTGTACTCCTTAAAATGCATAGGCCAAATGTCCATTATTTCGAGCCCATTTCCGAGTACGTTAAAGCACGTTAGCGTCCGATCATCATCGGGTGTTTGTCGGGAACTACTATAGACACCTGGCGGTCAAAATGTGGGTGTCTACAGAGCCCCCACTCTGACTGAGGCTTGGACAGGGCGAAAGTCAGAGTAGCCACCAGGTCAATCAAGGATTAAAACCTGGCAGCTTCCGGTCGGGTCGTTTAAAGTCCATTAGACCTGCGTGAAGGGCCCGCCGGCCATGGGCTAGAAATGTACCTGAATTGATGATAACTCCGTGGGGGAATTCGTCGCATGAGACTTAAAATGGGCCTGTATGTGGGCTCATCTTGTTAAATGCCGCTGGGGAGTTATGCAAATCGCATGGTCCTGCCTGAGTCGTCCTGTACATATTTATGCAAAGCTGCAAAATTTTGCATGTAATATTTGTAGGAAAAAAGACTCGTGCTGGGGAATAAAATTTTTGAGAAAAGGTTTGAATTTTGAGTTTGCAAAAGTCTTTGAAAAAATTAAAGAATTTTTGTTTTGACTTTGAAAAGGAATAGGAATGCTCGGAATGACTTAGCTAAGCCTTAGGACAATGGCTTGTATGCTAAATACTCTAGGATTGGGAATACTAAGGTGAGGAGGAGGACTTATTTTTATGCTATAAATACCCCTTCTTGCTTCATAAATTTCACAATTCCATAATTCCTTAATTACTTAAAGAAAAGAATAAGCCCTGAAAAATTTATTCCTTCTTTTAGCAAATCAAATATGGGAATCAACCGATTAGTCGGAATGCTGCACGAGTGGTCCAAGTATTTTAGGGATGCCGATAGGGCTATCCTAAATCAGAATGGCGTTACCCAATTGTTCGTGATCCGTCAGATGCAAGTAGACTGCCCATTCTTGGATGCTTGCCTATCCTATTGGGATGATACCTATCATGTCTTTGGTTTTCCTCGAGGAGAGATTTGCCCTATTCCTGAGGAAATTGCTGCTGCAGGAGGATGGAATCCTATACTTCGCCCCGCTATCCCTTTTTCAGTTTCTGACCCAAGTAGGAAGTTAAGGGAATTTTTAGGGCTTTCCCATATGGAGGTATCCCGTATGCTAGAAGGAGATACCGTTTCCCTGATCGATCTGGCTGAAAAGTTCATGAATCCAGATGATGTCCGGGTCAGGCCGGTTCATAGCCGTAGGGCCTTCACTTTTTGCATGCTCCATGTTTATGCCTTTGAAGGGCATATGGACCTGTTATCTTGCATGGGTCATGTCAGACTTTTCACCGTGGCTGACCTAATGGAGATGGAGCATAGCCCGGCTTGGTTAATTACAGGAGAGATTATCCAGGGTTTGGACAATCGTAAGAGGGATCCGTCAGCCAGGTTGACTGGGTGTACCCGGCTTCTACAGGTATGCCACTTTTTTATTTTTCCGGCGTTTCTGAATTTTCCGGTTTCTTCCTGTTTTTGCGGTTTTTTCCCGATTTTCCGGCTTCTGCGGTTTTCTCGGTTTTCACGTCTTTTCACGTTTTTTTTTTCACGTGATTTTGACGATTTTGATTTTTTTTCGGATTTTTCAGCTGTGGCTATTCGAGAGGTTATCGATCTTGGATCCTCCCTTAAATGTGAGCCGATATCAACCCAGGCAAGTTATGTCAAGGAGACGAGCTATTGCCTTTTCTCGCTTTAATACCCAACAATATTGGGATGAGGTGCTATCTTTCCATGGAGGCCTGTTAATCCGTTGGGCCGTGCCATGGTGGCCGATTTATCTTTGGACTGGTCTAGAATCTTGAGATAGAGCTAGATATCAGGTAATCCTATCTTTTAGGCAAACAATTCACCTCTTTCCTGATCGCATACTTAGGCAATATGGCCGGGCACAAAGAATCCCAGAAATCGAGGCCGTTGTGAGTGAATCTACTCAGCTGACGGATGTGATGTGTGACACCTGGATGCAAAGGTGGTATACACGGGCTACTTGGCCTGTTCTTAAAAATTCTCATTCGATCTGGGTAACCGATTCTTATGTAAGATGGACCCGAGCTGATTCAGCTAAGACCCGGGCTGCCCTAAAAATTGACGAGGCCTATGACCTGTTACGCCGGGAGCATGCTAAAGACAATAGGAGCTTCTTTACTGAGGGAGCTACCTCGACAGGTCAGAAAAGAAGATCTAGGACTCAGACTGAAGGGTCTAGTAATAAGGGTGCACGGGGGAGGGTGAGCCCCCAGACGGACTTAGAAAGGAGACTAGGGCCAAGACTGGCTGCTAAGAACCGACTTGGTCCTCGAGAAAGACTCCCCGAGCCGGTTAGGGCTCGGCTTGAACCGGTGCAAAGGGTGGAAAACCCAAAATCGAAGAAGCGGGTTCGAGCAAAGGAAGTTCCCCTTGTGATTAGGGAACGTTCGCCCCCGCCCCGTCGGCCTCGGGCTCCACGCGACCCGAAAGATAAGGGAAAGGGCAAAATGCACGAGTAGTCTCCTAAATTTATTATTTAAGTATTACTACTATTTTTTGTGGTGTGATTTTGTTGTTGTTTTTTTTGTGACGTATATATTTTTTTTGAAATAAAAAAAAAGACATATTAATGAATACCGTTCCCGTCTTTTCGTTATTTCAATGGTTGTACCCTTTTGAGGGGTTGCCTACGTATCCAAAATTACTGGAATCAAACCTTCCGTAGTTCAGAAATATTTTTGCAATTTTTCGAAATACACCAAGATTATTAATTCAAGATGTGCAACGGTAGGATAAATGATCCTAACTTATTGACTTGCTTAAAATTTTGAAAATTCATAAAAAAAGACATTTTTTTATAAACTTTGCAAATGACATTGAGATAAGGTTTATGGGTAGTAGCGCTTCAGTTGGTCCAAGTTTGTTGGATTAACGAACTCGTTCCCATCCAAGTCTGTCAGCATTACTGCCCCTCCTGAAAGAATTTTCTTCACTAAATATGGCCCAGCCCAATTAGGTTTGAACTTTCCCCCTGGGTCAACTGGTAGCAAGGCTCGAACAGATTTTAGGACTAGATCGCCCTCTTTGATGTTCCTGGGCCTAACCCTTTTGTTAAAAGCCCGTTGGATCCTTTTCTGATATATCTGAATATTATTCAGAGCCCGGGATCGTCGCTCGTCTAAGAGGATTAGTGAGTCATATCGGGCTTGGACCCAGTCTGCTTCAGGCACCTGGCTTTCGAGCAGAATCCTAAGGGACGGTACTTCTAGTTCGACCGGCTGGACTGCTTCCATTCCATATGTCAGATAGTACGGAGTTGCTCCAGTTGCAGTTCGAATTGATGTCCGATATCCCCATAAGGCAAAGGGTATCTTGTCGGGCCAGTCCCGGTAATTCTCAGCCATCTTTTTAAGAATGGTGACAATTGTTTTATTGGCTGCCTCTACCGCTCCATTTGTCTGAGGACGGTAAGGTGACGATGTATGCCTTTGGATCTTGTATTTTTCCAGCAAGGCGGCAGTTTCAGCTTGGAAATGGGTCCCGTGATCGCTGATGAACTCGTTTGGAATCCCATATCGACATATAATTTTGTTTTGGATGAACTTAGCCACATGTTTGGCATTCAAGATCCGGTATGACTCGGCTTCGACCCATTTGGTGAAATAGTCGATAGCCACTAGGATGAAGCAATGACCTCCTGTCCCGGAAGGATTCACTTTCCCGATTATATCAATTCCCCATGTCGAAAATGGCCATGGTGATGTCATTGTATATAGTAGGGATGAAGGCATATGCTGAACATTAGCGAAAATCCGACAGTCATGACAGTGTTTAACATACGTCTGACAGTCAGTTTCCACACTATTCCAATAGTAACCGAGTCTTGCGATTTTCCGGGCCAACATATGGGCGTTCATGTGCGGTCCGTTTTCGCCATCATGCACCTCGGCCATAACTCTCTCGGCTTGATTTTTGTCAATGCATAGAAGTAAAGCCCCCTGTGCTGTCTTTTTGTATAGATGTCCATCGTCCGTGCGGATGAACTGGGTTGCCCATCTTCGTAGAGCTTTCTTGGCCCGGTTTTCAGTTCCCGGAGGATATTCTCCTGACGTCAAGTAGGTTAGAATAGCCTGGTACCAAGGTTCTGGATCAGTTATTTCGATATCTTGGATAGCGTTGACGTATGCCGGCTCTGACCGCCTTTCGACGCAAATGGGCATGCTGGTTAGATGTGCTGGGATATTCAGTAAAGATGCTAATTTTGAGAGAGCATCTGCAAACTGGTTTTCTTCCCGAGGCAGATAAATGTACTCCACTTTTTGGAATTGTTTTTCGAGAACCCTTACTCGTGCTTGGTAAGCCACGAGATTTGTGTTCCGAGTCATCCATTTTTGTAGGGTTTGATTTATGACTAAAGATGAATCGCCGTGGACCCAGAGGTTCGTTACTCCTAAATCGGCGGCAGCTTGCAACCCGTGAATGCATGCTTCGTACTCGGCCGCGTTATTAGTCACGTCAAAATCTAGCTTGATGGATAACGGGGTATGTTCACCTTGCGGTGAAATTAACAAGATCCCGACACCAAATCCTCGAAAGTTGGACGCTCCATCAAAGTACAGATCCCATGTGTCAGTGTCGGTATGGAATATGTCTTCATCTGGGAAGGCCCAAGTATCAGTGTGACTTTCCTCAGATACCGGACTATCGGCGAGGAATTATGCTACGACCCTACCCTTGATGGCCTTTAAAGGTACGAACTTGAGGTCGAACTCAGCTAACATTAAAGTCCATCTGGATATACGACCGTTAAGGATGGGCTTCTCGAATAGATACTTGATTGGATCCATTTTGGATAGTACATGTACCTCGTGACTCAGCATGTAGTGTCGGAGCTTTTTAGTGGCCCATACTAAAGCTAGACACGTCTTCTCGAGCATGGTGTACTTGTATTCGTATTCTAAGAACTTCTTACTGATGTAGTAAATGGCTCGTTCTTCAGAATCGATCGTCTGGGCTAGCATAGCGCCATGGCAGTCTCGGTTGTTGTCAAGTATAGTGATAGAGGCAAACCATGCTGAGGTGGCATTAACACCGGTGGAGAGGATAGAATTTCCTTGATCTTATCGAAAGCCATTTGACATTTGTCGTCCCATAGTGTTCGTTCTCCTATCTTCAGTTTCTTGAAAATGGGTTCACATACCATAGTTAGCTTTGAAATGAATCGGCTTATATATTGGACCTTTCCGAGAAACCCCCTTATCTCCTTTTCGGTTTTAGGCGGTTGCATCTCGGTTATGGCCTTGATCTTGGCTGGGTCGACTTCGATGCCCCGTTGGCTGACAATGTGGCCCAGTAGCTTGCCCGATGTTACCCCGAAACTGCATTTTTGAGGGTTTAACCTCATGTTGTATTTGCGTAGTCGGGTGAAGAACTTTCTTAGGGCTGCAATGTGCCCGTTTCGGTCCTTTGACTTGACAATCATATCGTCGACGTAGACCTCTACTTCCTTATGCATCATGTCATGCAATAAAGTAGTAGCGGTCCGTTGATACGTGGCACCAGCGTTAATAAGCCCAAATGGCATTACGGTATAGCAGTAAGTCCCCCAAGGTGTGATGAAGGTGGTCTTACTCATGTCTTCTTCTGCCATTTTGATCTGATTGTATCCGGCATACCCGTCCATGAATGATAGAAGGGCATGATCGGCCGTGTTATCCACCAGTATGTCGATGTGTGGCAACGGGAAATCGTCTTTTGGGCTGGCCTTATTAAGGTCCCGGAAATCTACACATACTCGGACTTTGCCATCCTTTTTGGGTACTGGCACTATGTTTGCAACCCAGTCTGGATATTCAGACACTTGAATAAAGCCCGCTTTGAATTGTTTATCAACTTCTTCTTTGACTTTGAGAGACTATTCGGGCCTCATTCTTCGGAGTTTCTGTTTTACCGGCTTGTATCCGTCTTTGATGGGTATTCGGTGTTCAGCTATTTCCCGGTCTATTCCCGGCATGTCCTTGTAGGACCATGCAAAGACGTCTTTGAATTCCTGGAGGAGATCCGTGAATTGTTGTTTCTCCTCGGGATTTAAAGATAGGCCCAACCTAAGTATCTGAGGCTCTAAAGGGGTTCCTACGTTGATGGAATCGGTTTCTTCGATTACAGGATTTCGGGACTCCCTTTGCTCAAGTTGCTCGATTAGATGCGGAGGCAATGGTACCTGTTCGTCGGATTTCTCAATGTAATCCCCTAAAAATTCTAGCGCGATACAGTGGCGGAAACACTGTAGAGTCGGGATTAAAACACACAGAACTATGTCTTAATAAATTAAATTGGTAAAGTCCAACATGCGCCATACATAAAAATGGCTAAAATATAAAACAATCCGTAAAAAGGTTAAACAATCCTTAAGACATGATTTAAAAAAAACAGCAGGATTCAAGACTGCTCGCTAGCCCACACCCACCGGAAAATAAACACGTATACCTGCCATGTTAAAACATAACAGCCACAATCAGTGGGGAGCAACGTCAACGTTCTCCCAGCCGTATAACAGGATTTTAAAACAGTAATTACTAATATAGGAAAAATAGTAAAAGTGGAAAACATTAAAACAGCGTAATAAAATAAGTTTTAGCGTAAAACAAATTAATTAAAAGGGTTGCCGAAGAAACATAAAGATATTTGCCAACCTGCGTCAATTTATATCGATAATAAATAAAATAATCAAAATGGTGTTATGGATAGGATTAATGTAGAATCTAGACTTTCACTAGGATAATACTAAAAACTAGTTTCGAGAACTTAGTCAAAACAAATTAGACTTTGGTCTCTAACTAGGCAACTCAACTATAACAGGACTGCGTGCAGCGAGGTCCTGGCTTAAGTAATGTACACCCCTCCTGGACACCAACCGTAATCCAGTTCAACCCGACGGCGACTTACACGATGCGATATCTAAGTTTAAGGTCAAAATATACACACTCCTGAGCACAAACCATGCTCAGTTCAACGACCAATGTGTCTCAACATAGACACACCAGCTTTATAGTTGATGGCAAAACGTACACCCCAGACTATATTACTCTAAACCCACACTTGTCCTTATTCCATAACTCCAAAACAAACCATTATCGATATTTAAAAGATGTATTCATCATAAACAATATGAGGATAAAAGAAGTAAACATTTATATTCTAAAAGAGGAAACTTTCTATTTTAGGAAACTTCTATTTTAGGAAACTTCTATTTTAGAAAACTTCTATTTTTAGAAACTTTACTAAAAATAGCATCATATCAAAGTAGTGAAAATATTAGTTCATACTAATACCACATTTTTTGTAAACGATATAGATTTATAAAACTAATACTTTCGGCCTTAACGATATTAATTATTAAAGTAAGAACATTTGATTTTATGAAATTATTAAAATATCGTGTAAGTGGTATAAAATGATTAGAAACATCTTAAATATTTTAATATTACTAATTAGGGTGTTTTCAAAAGTTATAAAGCTAAAATTCCCTAATTATTATTAGTTTCGACGATAAAATTATAAATAGGATTTTACGGCAAACATCAAATTAAATATTTGAACGTCTTCATTTAATTAAACCAACAAATATATTTAGAGTATGTTAAGGGATGATTTAACTCTTAAAGTTTCAGATTTAAATACTTTCAAAATTGCTGGAAAAATAATTCTTTTAGGTAAAACGAAGCAATTTAGCGATAAATCACAATTTGACCGAAATCAATATTTATTAATTAAAGACTATAATAAATAGTACAAAAATTACGTAAAATAGTTAAATTATATTTATGGACATTCTGTCCAGAAAAGAAAATTTCCAGAATTCTAAAAACTCGGTTTTTAAAGCGTTTTCTCGTTAATCGTCCAATCTCGACAATAACGATTAATAAAAATAGTAATTACAAAACGATTTAAGTATTAATATCCAAAAATTATTATTACACTTTAAAATCCTAATTTTACAGAATATAAATTTTTTTCCAGATTTTTCCAAAACCCAGATTCAACAAATTTCAACAAAACCGTCATTTAAACCCGTTTTCGCAATTAACGATTTTATTAACAAACCTATCGTTCCAAACATTTTATTAAGGCACTAAAAATCATAATAATACATTTTAATATGAAATCATCAGAATCATAAATTTTTCCAGATTTAAACCAAAGACCAGAAATCGAGAATTTAAACAACAAACACGGTTTTAACGATAAACGATGATTTAAAGTGATTAATTAATTCGTCCACTTAACAATTCCGAAAAATTATGAGAAAATTCATAAAATTCTATTTCACCAGAAAGTTTTACCACGTCAAAAATCAGATTAAAATAAAATGTTTAAGTACTAGAACTAAAAATCGGTTTTCAATCGTTTTTGTCCGAAAACGATAATAATTCAATAATCGATATCAAAATATCAGAAAAATACTAAATTACTAAAAATCATTAAAAACAACATTTTTCCAGAATATAAATATATATTACATGTTTAGGCCGATTATTACGATTTTATAAATTATTATAACAATTTAATCGTTAATCTCGTAAAAACGATAAAAATATCGAAACATGCAAAATTTCAACTTTAAAATTTTTTCCAGAATTCGTGACATACATATATTGCCAAAATAAAATATAAAAATATATACATGCAAATACTCAATTAAAACCTTGAAATACCGAGTAACAACGACGTTACCTCTACTCCAAGTCTGAATCAACGATATATTCGTCGGCTTCGGGATCGTCCAAAAATCCTACCAAACACGTAAATCATGGCAGAAAAATACCATGAGAAAACTAATAAAAATCAAGGTAAAAATTGATCGAAAATGATGTCGATTAATACCTTAACGAAGGAATCGGAAAGAGGATTATTGTGACGATAAAAATGATGCGATTGGGACTTGAAATGGAGCAAAAATCAGCCCAAGGAGGGTAAGAAGTACACGGCCAGAATAGAGAGAAGAAAGAAGTGATGAATATTTTTTGTTAATGCAAAAATGAATGTGGAGTGAAGGAGGAGATGGGGGTTACTACACTTAAAGGAGTAAGAATGAATTAAGGCTTCAAAATGAGGAATCCACAATGTACCTAGACCTATAGTTGGCCGGCCAAATGGATAAGAGAGGGAGTAAGAAAAGTTTTGACATAAATGCTACAATGAATGAAAATGATTTATCTTATGATTACGTTTTAATGTGATAAAATGAAACGTTTAAGTAAAATGTAATAAAACTTGTGACCAAGAGCTTAGTCGGTCCAAAATGTGAGAAAATAGTCTCAAATAATTTATAAGTTGATAAAAAGTATAATCGTAAAATAGTTAAAGGCATTTCGAAGTAATTCGAGTAAACCTCGCGTAAGAAAATAATTAATCGCGAAGCTTCGTAATAAAATCATAAATGGCTTGTTTTTAGTAACTAAAATATATATCTTAGTAGAAAATATTCCATAAACGTATTCAAACATTTTTAGGAAAAAGGAATAACTTAAATCCAAGCTTAAAAATGTCAATTGGGAGAAAAATAGAATTCCTTGCGGAAAAAATACTTAGTTTACGAAGAAACCAAATAAATGGATTTAAAAGAATTTTAAATCTTTAAAATTAAAAATAGAAATTATTAAACTCAAAAATTAAAATAAAGCTTAGTAAAATGATAAAATATGAGGCCAAAAGTGACAGAGTTACGACGAAGTCCTAACAGAAAGAATAAAATGCTTAGGAAAAATAGCGGGTGTTACAATCCTCCCCACTAAAAGAAAGTTTCGTCCTCGAAACTAAGGATAAGCAGAAAGGAATCAAGATTACCTCACTTGAAAACATGAGGATACAAATTCGCATAAAAATTTTGCTGTAAAAAAAAAATTTACAACTTTCAAAGTGATACGAAATCGAATGCAAATATTTTTTTCCAAGAGGAATTGGGCTAAGCTACCCGGAGTTTAAAATCTTTTAATTAGTGAAATCGTAAAGTAAAGTTATTTGATAAAACAATGAGGTCAAATAACATTTGTAAACAAACTCGAAGGAAATAGGATAACCAAAGTATTTTCAAAATGAAAGTAAAACATTTTTTTTGCTTAAGAAATTTCATAATAATTCTTTTTATGATGAAACAAAATTCTGTTGGGAGGAATCAAAATTTATAGTTAGTAAAAATCAAACCAGTCGTCAAAAGTTTTCAATAACAGATTCAAAAGTCCATCAACAATAAGACAGAAACTAATTTCAAAAAGTTAAAATTTCGGAAAGGTTATCAAAGTAATTGTGAAAGTTTTCAAAAACGTTATCAAACCATAAAATAATTTCGACAATGTTAAAACCTTTTATGTAATAATCATATAGAAATCAAAGTTTTTGGAAATGTGAAAGTCTTCATAAAATTCCGTTCGCTTGAAAAATCAAAAATTGAAATAAGTTCGTAATAATTTAAAATAAATTATTAAGGCATTTTGAAACAGATCTAAATATAAATATCTACCAAAGATAAAACAAAAGTGAAGTATAAAATTCTTAAATTATAATTCAAAAATGTTAAATTTCACGATATTCGAAAAGTTTAATTTAGTCAAATTCTTTTTTTTTTTACAAAACGGGGAGTTTCATAAATAGAAATCATAACTCAAAATGTTAAAATTTCACGATAACCCAAAATGTTAAATTGCTCAAAGTTTTTACAACATGGGGAGTTTTAAAATTTGAAATTATGCTTCAAAATGTTAAAATTTAACGAAAATAAAAATTTTAAATTAGTCAAACTTTTCATGAGTTCGGGGAAATAATGAACGGATAAATAGAGTCAAGGATAAACAATAAATTAAAATAAGAGCTTTCAAAATCGATAAAGGTTAAAGGGATTGGCAGCAGTTACGGTAACAGAGTTCGAGAGAAGCAGAAAGAAGGACGAAGTTGAGAGTCAAACATACCTCTCGAGGATTATAGAAGAAATTAACCATCTCGAGATTCCTAGCACGACTCCCACAAACACGGGTTCCTAATTGGCCCATCAAATAATGCTAAGTCCAATATCAGTACAGGGTGGTCCTACTCAATCTACAACCTCCAAAATTAAGTCTTACATACTTAAATAATCTTTCAATTGGTATAGTAAGAAACCACAAATGATTTAGACTAATCCTTTAATTAAGATTCCAACGGTTATCAAAACATACCCAAACTCGTAATCATTAATGTTCATAAATTTAAAGCTCATAAGGTCTGAACTCGAGGTATACCTCAAATTTCTCGAGTGAGGAAGACTAAATAAAATCCACCAATTAACAATGTTTGGACACGAAATCCTCAAAAATGATCACCATCATATTTATAATACTGCAAGTACATAAGTTGGGGAAGTACAATAAATCCTCAAACACGCTCAAACCTATAGGTAATGGCGCAAACACTCACATCTTCAAACACGTCATTCGATTAATGTTTCTGAGAAGTCCATCAAATTTCTAATCGTAATGGTGTAACCACAAAGTATTTAATAACTCAACGAAGCCACAATCTCGTTGGTCTAAGGTTCTGAACTATAAATCCATTAAGATGATTCGCATTAAGTATTCCTCAAAACAATGCGATAACTCCAACCTCTAATGGCAATATGTTTCTCCTTTTCAAGGTTAACAACAATTTATCCAATTTTAGATCACTCAACTCCAAAGTTCATAGCTTACAACCTTAAACAACGATCAACGATCTAATCCTTAAGAAACAAGGGTAATCTATGTTAACCAAAATTTCTAACGGTATTAATGAAAACCTTTTATGGTACCACAACATTCAGGTTAACACTTTAACCAACACTCTATGATCCCGAATATTCACGATGCATCCATCAAATAAGCATTAGGTAGGAATCCCAAAATACTATTATTATCTACACTTGGTTCGGTTCTAGGTTAAATTAGGTACTAGGTATCCATCAAATACAATATACTCTTACTACCCCAAAATATATTCAACTCTAAGTCCTCCAAATAATCAAGTAACCTATAACCCAAAGTTCAGTGTGTAAAGTACCAACCTAATTCCATTAATTGACAATTTATCATTCAAATCGATCCTCAAAAGCTTACTAAGATAGATAACAGGGTATAACTCAGAACCCTCAAGCCATAGGTAACAAGGGTTTACTAAACCTAAAACATCTATATCCTTTCACGGGGTTCACTGAGACGGAAATCGGTCTAGCCAAAGAATCTCAAGAGAGAGATGGTAGAGTAGAAGAATATAACAGAGATTCACCAAGCGGATGAAGAAGAGAATATAAAAGAGAAGAATTAGAAGAAGTAGAGGAAGGAAGAAAAGAGTCGATGATACTATATTACTAAGTTCTTGAACCAGAGGAGAATCTTCGGGCCTCCAGAGTTCACGCGGGATCCAAAAGGCTTACTTCATCTTCTTGTAGAGGAACGAGCACATAAGTATTGGGTCGCTCCATCTGGATCTACTGCGACATCACGGAACAGGAATCGACTCTTGATCATCTGGCCTGTAGCTTAAGTAAACTGAACCGGAGCTAAAAATTACCATCGACATCTTTCTTGGAGCACCAAGTTGTCCACTCGAGTCAGCAGGCGTTGAGAGTTCTAAGCAAGCCTTGTCTCGATCTGGAGCAGCATCAAGTCAACATCTTGTCCACTCATCGTCTTCTTCTTGGACATATGAAACAAATATTCAATGCTAACCATTGAGTTTCAGGAACAATAAAGCTAAACAAATAAGTCCTTATTTGTTTCTACCCATATCTAACAATATTTTTATTTACTGTTTAAATAATTTACTGGTATTTTCCCTAATTTCAGGTGTAAGCGTTGGGAGCAGTGATGCTCTGATACCAACTGTAATCCCCTAAAAATTCTAGCGCGATACAGTGGCGGAAACACTGTAGAGTCGGGATTAAAACACACAGAACTATGTCTTAATAAATTAAATTGGTAAAGTCCAACATGCGCCATACATAAAAATGGCTAAAATATAAAACAATCCGTAAAAAGGTTAAACAATCCTTAAGACATGATTTAAAAAAAAAAAACAGCAGGATTCAAGACTGCTCGCTAGCCCACACCCACCGGAAAATAAACACGTATACCTGCCATGTTAAAACATAACAGCCACAATCAGTGGGGAGCAACGTCAACGTTCTCCCAGCCGTATAACAGGATTTTAAAACAGTAATTACTAATATAGGAAAAATAGTAAAAGTGGAAAACATTAAAACAGCGTAATAAAATAAGTTTTAACGTAAAACAAATTAATTAAAAGGGTTGCCGAAGAAACATAAAGATATTTGCCAACCTGCGTCAATTTATATCGATAATAAATAAAATAATCAAAATGGTGTTATGGATAGGATTAATGTAGAATCTAGACTTTCACTAGGATAATACTAAAAACTAGTTTCGAGAACTTAGTCAAAACAAATTAGACTTTGGTCTCTAACTAGGCAACTCAACTATAACAGGACTGCGTGCAGCGAGGTCCTGGCTTAAGTAATGTACACCCCTCCTGGACACCAACCGTAATCCAGTTCAACCCGACGGCGACTTACACGATGCGATATCTAAGTTTAAGGTCAAAATATACACACTCCTGAGCACAAACCATGCTCAGTTCAACGACCAATGTGTCTCAACATAGACACACCAGCTTTATAGTTGATGGCAAAACGTACACCCCAGACTATATTACTCTAAACCCACACTTGTCCTTATTCCATAACTCCAAAACAAACCATTATCGATATTTAAAAGATGTATTCATCATAAACAATATGAGGATAAAAGAAGTAAACATTTATATTCTAAAAGAGGAAACTTTCTATTTTAGGAAACTTCTATTTTAGGAAACTTCTATTTTAGAAAACTTCTATTTTTAGAAACTTTACTAAAAATAGCATCATATCAAAGTAGTGAAAATATTAGTTCATACTAATACCACATTTTTTGTAAACGATATAGATTTATAAAACTAATACTTTCGGCCTTAACGATATTAATTATTAAAGTAAGAACATTTGATTTTATGAAATTATTAAAATATCGTGTAAGTGGTATAAAATGATTAGAAACATCTTAAATATTTTAATATTACTAATTAGGGTGTTTTCAAAAGTTATAAAGCTAAAATTCCCTAATTATTATTAGTTTCGACGATAAAATTATAAATAGGATTTTACGGCAAACATCAAATTAAATATTTGAACGTCTTCATTTAATTAAACCAACAAATATATTTAGAGTATGTTAAGGGATGATTTAACTCTTAAAGTTTCAGATTTAAATACTTTCAAAATTGCTGGAAAAATAATTCTTTTAGGTAAAACGAAGCAATTTAGCGATAAATCACAATTTGACCGAAATCAATATTTATTAATTAAAGACTATAATAAATAGTACAAAAATTACGTAAAATAGTTAAATTATATTTATGGACATTCTGTCCAGAAAAGAAAATTTCCAGAATTCTAAAAACTCGGTTTTTAAAGCGTTTTCTCGTTAATCGTCCAATCTCGACAATAACGATTAATAAAAATAGTAATTACAAAACGATTTAAGTATTAATATCCAAAAATTATTATTACACTTTAAAATCCTAATTTTACAGAATATAAATTTTTTTCCAGATTTTTCCAAAACCCAGATTCAACAAATTTCAACAAAACCGTCATTTAAACCCGTTTTCGCAATTAACGATTTTATTAACAAACCTATCGTTCCAAACATTTTATTAAGGCACTAAAAATCATAATAATACATTTTAATATGAAATCATCAGAATCATAAATTTTTCCAGATTTAAACCAAAGACCAGAAATCGAGAATTTAAACAACAAACACGGTTTTAACGATAAACGATGATTTAAAGTGATTAATTAATTCGTCCACTTAACAATTCCGAAAAATTATGAGAAAATTCATAAAATTCTATTTCACCAGAAAGTTTTACCACGTCAAAAATCAGATTAAAATAAAATGTTTAAGTACTAGAACTAAAAATCGGTTTTCAATCGTTTTTGTCCGAAAACGATAATAATTCAATAATCGATATCAAAATATCAGAAAAATACTAAATTACTAAAAATCATTAAAAACAACATTTTTCCAGAATATAAATATATATTACATGTTTAGGCCGATTATTACGATTTTATAAATTATTATAACAATTTAATCGTTAATCTCGTAAAAACGATAAAAATATCGAAACATGCAAAATTTCAACTTTAAAATTTTTTCCAGAATTCGTGACATACATATATTGCCAAAATAAAATATAAAAATATATACATGCAAATACTCAATTAAAACCTTGAAATACCGAGTAACAACGACGTTACCTCTACTCCAAGTCTGAATCAACGATATATTCGTCGGCTTCGGGATCGTCCAAAAATCCTACCAAACACGTAAATCATGGCAGAAAAATACCATGAGAAAACTAATAAAAATCAAGGTAAAAATTGATCGAAAATGATGTCGATTAATACCTTAACGAAGGAATCGGAAAGAGGATTATTGTGACGATAAAAATGATGCGATTGGGACTTGAAATGGAGCAAAAATCAGCCCAAGGAGGGTAAGAAGTACACGGCCAGAATAGAGAGAAGAAAGAAGTGATGAATATTTTTTGTTAATGCAAAAATGAATGTGGAGTGAAGGAGGAGATGGGGGTTACTACACTTAAAGGAGTAAGAATGAATTAAGGCTTCAAAATGAGGAATCCACAATGTACCTAGACCTATAGTTGGCCGGCCAAATGGATAAGAGAGGGAGTAAGAAAAGTTTTGACATAAATGCTACAATGAATGAAAATGATTTATCTTATGATTACGTTTTAATGTGATAAAATGAAACGTTTAAGTAAAATGTAATAAAACTTGTGACCAAGAGCTTAGTCGGTCCAAAATGTGAGAAAATAGTCTCAAATAATTTATAAGTTGATAAAAAGTATAATCGTAAAATAGTTAAAGGCATTTCGAAGTAATTCGAGTAAACCTCGCGTAAGAAAATAATTAATCGCGAAGCTTCGTAATAAAATCATAAATGGCTTGTTTTTAGTAACTAAAATATATATCTTAGTAGAAAATATTCCATAAACGTATTCAAACATTTTTAGGAAAAAGGAATAACTTAAATCCAAGCTTAAAAATGTCAATTGGGAGAAAAATAGAATTCCTTGCGGAAAAAATACTTAGTTTACGAAGAAACCAAATAAATGGATTTAAAAGAATTTTAAATCTTTAAAATTAAAAATAGAAATTATTAAACTCAAAAATTAAAATAAAGCTTAGTAAAATGATAAAATATGAGGCCAAAAGTGACAGAGTTACGACGAAGTCCTAACAGAAAGAATAAAATGCTTAGGAAAAATAGCGGTTGTTACACTCAATGTCATTGCAAGTAAGGTTTTTGAAAACATTTTGAAAATAAGCCAAGTCATAAGCAGAACGGTTATCGTTATTATTGATAGTAAATTTTGAAAAGAGCTCAAAGAGAGCTGCCATCTGATCGTTGGTCAGAGGCGGGATAGGGAGAGCCCTCGGGACAGACTCCGGGGCTCCCGATGGTGCGGCTAAAGAAGGGAGAGGGGTTACAGACTCGATCCTAGTACTGGACCCTCTAGACTTTGACTCAGACTCCGACTCTGACTCTGACTCGGACTCGGACTCAGATTCAGATTCGATAGCATGCATATCTCCTTCTCCAGTAGTTAGTTTGTAGACTCGACCCTGACTGTCGGTCCACTTGGTTGTCTTCCTTCAAGCTCTCTTCCCAGTGTCGGCACCCACTTCAGAGATCAGCTTAGTTGGATCGAACCTGCTGCTGCGAAGGATCAGGCTGACTAGCTCCTGCTTAGGGGTCGGGATGACCTTGTCTTCCCCAAAGAGTAGTCCTAGAATGGGCTCAGTGTTGCTTGTGCCCTCCTTTGCGTCGGCTTGGATAAGGGCGAATATGTCATCCGGGATGAAATTGCATTCCCGATCCAGTTTGGTCCCGGGATATGAGATGGTGGGCCGATAGAGGCCCGTTTGCACAATTTCGAATATCGGGGTGACAAACGTGACCGCCTTAGTTCGGTTCGTGTAGCCAGATGTCATAGTATAGCCTAGACCGAGGTGAGATTGCCCGTTGTTCAGGGTTTCGATAATCTTTCCCGGTGGGAGATATGGTCTTGATGTGACTCCCGGTAGGCAACCCAGGTTTTGTAGCATCGTATAGATGCTAACGGTGAAGTACGGCTGGAAAAGGTACTCTTCCTCGATCATTCCCACAAAGTTGAAGCCTCGTGGGTCGGCTGAGCCCGCCGTGTTGCAGCTGGACACGGCTATGGGGGTAGCTTCGAGGGTGATAATCCCGTCCTGTAGAGGTAGTTTGACCTTCCTATGAAGAGTGGAGGACACAGCTTTGACCGCGTGAATCCATGGTCTTCCAAGTAGCAGATTGAAAGATGAAGTAACATCGATCACTTGGAATTCTAACTCCTTCTCGATCGGGCCTGTTATGATGGTTAGTTTAACGGCCCCAACAACTGATTTTGGGCTCCCATCAAAAGCCTGGATAGTCTTTGCAGTCGGAAGGTAGTCAGCCTCGGTAATGCCGAGGGCCTTGGCTGTCCTTAAAGGAAGGACGTTAACTGCGGACCCGTCATCAATTAGGGTCATCGGGAGATATTTTTTTCGACAAATCACCGTAATGTACAGGGCCAAGTTATGAGTGGTCCCGAATGGTGGAAGATCGGACTCGGAGAAGGTGATGAGTGGGCCTTCTCCTTTGGGCTTGTCCTTGAGATATGGCATGATCGTGGCTACCATTTCAGTGGGGGTAACCGATGAGTCGATCTTGATTTCATCAAGGGCCTTAGTAAGTGCCGCTCGATGCTCCTGAGAACTAACCAAAAGCTGCCATATGGTAATATCGGTTCGGACCCTCTTCAATTGTCTGACTAGGGTCGTGTCAGTGTTTGGCTCTTCAGGAGTGAGTTCCGTCCTGGAAGGTTCAGTGATGGTTTCCGGGGCGGCCGTGATGGTGTGTGTACCGGCCAGAGCTTTGGCTTTAGCCCTCCGGACTTCCTCGATAGTGACGGGGACAGCCTCCCCTTTAGCCAGGTAAACATCGTCCTCGTCGTCGTTCCATATCCCGTTGATTTGGGAAATGAAAGGGGAAATGAGATGAGTGCTGTCAACTACCTCTCCAGTAAAAATGGCATGAGTAGCAAGAGGATTATTTTTGTTGCTTGGCTTGTCACTAGGTAGCGGTATCTTCCCATTTTCGATCAGATCTTGGATAAGATGCTTCAATTTCCAGCATTTCTCCGTGTCATGCCCATTGCCTTGGTGATAGTGGCAATAGGCCTGAATGTTGTAGCTTTTAGACCGCTTTTCTACGGGAACTTCCGGAGTTGGGCCTGTCGGTTGGATTAGGCCTTTCGAAGACAGCCTTTGTAAGGCATTAGCATAGGTTGTTCCTATGTCAGTGAATACCCGATTTGGAGTATTCTTCTTGGTGAGGTGTCAAGTGAGTTTACCTCGTCGAAAATGCTTCGGGCCGCCGTTGTGGTGGCGGGCTTGCTGGAGGAGGAACTGGATCCTTGATACCTTTTGGTAGAGGCCTTAGTAAGGCTCTCTAACCTTAGATCGTCCTCGATTCTGGTACCCATTTCGGTTAAAGTGGCGAAGTCGGGTATGATGGCGTACCTGAAATGGACTCGGTAAGCAGGGAGGAGGTTTTTGACAAAGGCCTCCACTAATACTTTTTCGGCGGGCTTGTCTACCAGCTTAACACTTTCGGTCCGCCACCTTTGGAGGTATTTGGTGAATCCCTCCTTAGGTTCTTGGGCCATAACTTCCAGAGTACGCATGGTAGTCTGGATTTCAGCATTATCCGCATAGTTCCGCGCGAATTCCATTGCAACATCGTCCCAAGTTTTGAATTTCTTAGGGTCAAGCCTGTAGTACCAGGCTTTTGGGTGTTTCTCCAGAGAGGAAGCAAAGAGATGCTTGAACATGGTCGATTTGACCCCCTTGACAGCCATAAAGTCCTTAAAAGCCCGAATATGAAGTACCGGGTCTTCAGTCCCATCGAACATTGGTAAGCACGTTAAGTTAAGGTTAGCGGGCAATTCATCAGTTAGGGTCGAATAGGTACGGGCATTTTCCGTGAGAATGGTGTTTCTGGTGGTCGAGTAGACCTGTTCCTGCAACTTTTGGACCGCGCCAGCCAGTGCGGCCAGAGGTCCGTCGTCTTCGATCGAGGCGTTAGGGGTTCCCTTTTCTACGGCACTAACCTGAGTGACAATGGCGATCTGGTCTTCCCGCATTTGCCTCAATTGGGTCTGGATTTGGGCCAATGTAGTGTTCAACTCATCTATGGCTTTTTGCGTCATGGTTCGAGTGAAGGGTGGCCTGTCTGTAAGAGCACCGCGTAATTAGCAACTTAACCCGAATCCTAAGGAAAGTACATCCCGAGCAAGGGAAAAAAGAAGAAGACTAAAAAAGACGGTAAATGACTCGGAAAAGACACCTAGACGGGTGACTTGTGAAGAGGTGGGCCTTCCTCAGGATCCAACGCTGTGGGTTGGGCCCTGTCCGAAGGAAGGTTCACGTGAGACATTCCCAGACTTTTAGACTCGATTGTGTAAATGGGCCGACCTTTGTAGGAGTATGTCCTACGTAGGTGGGCCTTGCCTTAGTAAAATAAGGCGGACTAGGATGGGGGGGGGGGGAACTCGTGATGTAGGATCGATGGAGTTTCGACGCTAGAGACTTCAACGACTCATGACACGACCCGACACTGCTAAATACGGGGAGTCTAAGAGAAGGAAGTTTTAAAATATGAATTTTTGAAAAGCCCGAAATGAATCGGGTGGAAAAATCCGGCCCTTTTTCGAAAAAAGAAAAAGGAGTGGGCCGGATGTCGGGTTTTGGAAATTTCGAAAATATTTTCGAGTTTTGAATTGAGCATAATACCGGCTAGAAAAAGGCTGTTTTGAGTAAAATCATAAGTCCTAAGTTCGGTATATGACCCGGGTTTTGAAATTGGATAGTTTGAAAAAGGATGCAAATTTTGAAAAGATGACGGTTTTGAAAAAATGTGGATCAAGTAGCACGTAGTCATGGAAGCAGTATAACGACGCCATGTATGCTCTTAATCTAAGTCTCGGTCAGTCTATAAGGGTCTATACCAGTGTACACAGCCTATCAAACATCGGGGCGGACTCCCTAACTCGAGTTGAGATTAGGACATGCCGTAAAACCCATATGAATCGGCTAATGGACACCTTTGACATAACCAGTTTGGACTATATCAACGGTATAGTGGGACGTCGGTCACGAGTACCGGCCCGGGAAAGTGGGGTTATGCATGAACCGTAAAACTAAAACGCGCATTGTACTAGTCAAACGATTTCTATTCGAGTCTCACCATGAGGACACCGAAGGTTATTAACTCATCAGAAAATCCCCAGCGGAGTCGCCAAATTGTGGACATGACATAGGTCCACCCCGACGCGGCCACGCGCGGGTTTTGGGGAGGCGAATGAATCTCCATGAGATGGTCAAATGGAAATTTAAATCGAAGTCGGAGTCGCCACCGAATTTTATGGTTATTCGGAACCGTTCGAGCCCACTCTATGTCGTAGTGGGCCGTGTACAAAATACGGCCCATTTCCGATGTCAGAGTTTATTGGGCTCGTCCTTTTGCATATCGATATAGATGCCGTCTTGAGCGGTTAATCGTTTTCTTAGGACTCGTATTGGGCTCGTCCCTTTGCACGTTAGCGATATAGATGCCCATTGAATGACTCTCGTTCCCAATGGTTTCGGACATCCGGAAACCACGGTTCTGAGTAAGGGGTGAGGGTACGTGTTGGGAAGTTCACTAAGAACACCCAACCCCGCCCGCACATTAGCGGCCTCTACTAGGATATCGAATGACGTTTTAATGCGCGCGTTAGTTGAACGATGAATGATATGCAAACATTGTTTTCCTAAACATGTGAGGAATTGAATGGGTTGCTAAGTGGTTTAATGCATGCAAAATTAATTGATGTCAAAGTCAAATTTAACATGTGAGATTCGTTTTAGTATAATAAAACAAATGAAATAAAATGATGAATTTGCTACAAAACAAACAAACGAGTTAGTATCGATTTGTCAATAATAATAGCAAAATAAAATAACGAGATTGAGAGAATATCGCAATCTGAAAAATATCGTTGAAAAGAACGTTGTTTTGTATAAAAAACGAAGTTCGAGAAATAATAAAAAAAAAGGAAAAAAGGGCCGCGGCAAACAGCCGGCCGCGCGACTCGCCCGGGACGCCGGCGGGTCGCGTGGTGGCCTGTTTCGGGTCCGGTTTTCGAAAATTCGAAGTTCGTATTAAATCGCGTATGAATATTGTATGATTCGTACTCGACTTAATATTTTCGATATTCGTTATATTCGATAATTGACTACGAAATCAATATCGAATACTTAGAATAGTTTTAGAAAAGATGTTAATTTTAGAAATCGATCGAAGAATAAATAATAAACGAACGAAAAACGTAAAAAAATAGTCCGGGTTTCAGGCTCGTGCGCGAGTCGCTCGGGCATGGCGCGACTCGCGTACGGGTCTGTCCGGTTTTTATTTTTTGTTCGAAAATTGTTATTTTGATAAATCGCGTACAAATTATGAATTAACTTGTGCTCGATCCATGTTTTCGATATTCGTCGTACCCAATATTCGATTATGAAATCGATATCGAATATTTAGAATGAGTTAAAAAAAAAGTTTTGTAAAAAAAAAGTTTGTTTTGAACGAGAAAAGAAAAGAATTTCTAACGAAGAAAAGATGTAACGATTTTTAGTATCGTCGAAACCTTAATATAATTCTTTTCGATACGATATTCGATTATAGAAAAAAATCGATATCGTATGTTTAAGAATATATGTTATGAAAATAGTTTTTCATTAATAACGATATTAGGAAAATAAAAAAACGACTCTAGACCCGTAAAAACGAAACGGACGACGAGGAGAGAAGAAGAGAAAGGAAGAAATCGGGTTTTGTTGCACCCTCAACCTACATGCTCTTGTCGACTCGGATCGGGGCTCGTCGGAACGTAGCTAGGCACGGGAGCGTCGAGTTTTGGTTCGGCTAGGGGGTTGGTTCGGACGGGTGAAGGTTTCGGGTATGTGGACCGGTTTTCCTTCGGGTTTTGAATGTAATATCGGTTTAACGATGCTAAGGAATTATGTGTGTCGGGATGATAGAAAATTACTGCTGAAAAATCGTGTGCGTATGTGTGAATTGTGTATCTTTTCAGTAAAAATTGATGTTGATAATTGATGGATGCAAGGGGCTATTTATAGGAAATTCCCGACCTTGACTTAGGAGAGTTTGACTACCGCTTAGGATAGGAAACGAGGGAATTTGAGGGAAATAAGAATTCCGCTTTCTTGTGGAGGAAGAAAGAGGATCTCGGCTGTTTTGGGCTGTTTCGGCCGAGTGTTTTACACTCGGTCGGATGCTCGAATCGGTTTCTGAACGGGATTCCTGTTTGAGCTAGAATTACTGCTTGATTAAGAGGCTGAGGAGAGCGAGAATTCCGCTTTCTTGTGAGGGAAGAAAAGAGGAATACCGGCTGGTACGTACTACTTGGCCGAGTGGTTGCACTCGGTTGAGTGTCTGAGTCGGTTCTCGGATAGGATTCCTACTCGGGATCGAATTCTACCTTAAACGGAATTGTTTATTATTTTTTGTATGGATGATTTTGTAGAGTTGAACCGTGAGTATACCGTGTGAGGTGTCACGGTTAACTCACAAGTTTCGGGAAATATCTTTGACCGGGTTTTGACTCGGTCGCTAAAAGACAGTTTTACCCCTGGTGTCGGATTCGACCCAAATTAGTGTTATTTGACTCGAAACGACCCACTGGGCCTGAATTTGAGGTTGGTTTTGTGAGATTTGTACTCCTTAAAATGCCTAGGCCAAATGTCCATTATTTCGAGCCCATTTCCGAGTACGTTAAAGCACGTTAGCGTCCGATCATCATCGGGTGTTTGTCGGGAACTACTATAGACACCTGGCGGTCAAAATGTGGATGTCTACACTGTGTCACATGTATGGTGTTATTTCAAAGACGACCATGTGTTACTGTAATGCAGAAGACGTGTTACTCTAACTCTCACCCTGTAATGTACGACCATGTATTACTGTAATGCAGAAGATGTGTTACTGTAATGCAGAAGACGTGTTACTGTAATGCAGAAGACGTGTTACTCTAACTCTCACCCTGTAATGTACGACCATGTATTACTGTAATGCAGAAGATGTGTTACTGTAATGCAGAAGACGTGTTACTGTAATGCAGAAGACGTGCACATGTTGATGTACGAGGGCTGTACATTCCACCACATAGACCTCGAGAGGAAGGTCAACAGACGATATAGTTTTTCGTTAACCCAATCCGCTGTACCTCTTATTCTAATTTACTGCTGGTGTTACTATGGGGATTACTGAAGTTAACCCAATTTTCTTTGGTCTCACAATCTGTGTGTTACACCGAAGCACTGTAAATGTTACTTTAATGAACAATTTATGTTACTTTACGTTATTAATGGTGTTTGTACAATGATATTGCAATCAATTCCTCTAACCCATTATATATTGTTTTTTGAAGAACAAATGTTGGTACTTTGTCAATGAATGGAACCAATCCAAGTTATCCCAGTTACTTTGGCAATGATTTTGTCTAAACAACGTTGTTGTCTTCAGTTACTTCAATGCATTGTTTCTGTTACTGTAACAGACGAATAGTGTTACTCTGACACACATGAGATGTTACTCTAATCAAAAACACATGTATTAAATAAATATAGTGTTAAATGTACCGTAACACAGCGCTATGTGTAAAAAAAATTGTACAAAATTAGTTTTTCGTGTAAACCAGAAAAAAAGAAAAAATTCTTATAATGACAAAAAAACACGAGTATTCTCAAAACACTTGTTCATCCTCCTCGTCTTACTCGGTGTCTTCTTCAGTTTCCTCTCCTTCGATGTATTCATCTACTTCACCTCGCCATCCTCATCATTGGTTGGCTTAGTAGGCTGTTTAGGCAGTCGTGTTGCGTACGGATTTGGACAGTTTCGTTTGGTTGGCTTAGTATACTTTCTCACATCAAATCCGCAAGCCAGCGCGTAGATTTTGTAAAATTCCACTGCCTCATCAATTGTTCCGAATACTTGCTCCATGTACGGAGTGAAAACCTCACCCACGTCTCCGCACCATTCCTGTGCATTCGGTTCTTTGCCAATGCTTCCTGCAAGAAATTAAAAAATGTCACGCCCATGGACATAAGTGTTACTTCAACTCATAAGTTGTGTTACTTTAACCCTTAAAGGATGTTACTCCAACGTCAGCGCCAAAACCCCTTTTCAGTGTTACGTGTTTGTGTTACTCTAATTAAAATTAGATATTACTGTAATTCATAACTTGTGTTACTTCAACGCCATGACTGCTTCAACATAAAGCAAAACAATAATATCAGTGAAACAATAATATCAATGAACCATTGTTATTAATCCATGATTGATCAAATGAATCAAATTCTACCTTTTCCAGTGTTGTCATGTGCGTTCGCATCTTTGGCAAAACCACCTGCACAAAATCAAACAGCGTTACACCCATGCAAATAATGTGTTACTACAATTCCTAAGTGGTGTTACTCTAACGTGTACAATACGTTACTCTATCATCATCATCAAAACCCTTTTTCTGAACGTTCATTTGTGTTACTGTAATTGCAAGTAAGTGTTACTTTAATGCAGAAGGCATGTTACTTCAACGACGTTTATGCGTTAATTGAAATCAAAACAATAGTATCAATGGATATCATGGAAAATCTGAATAAAAAGCATAAAGCCATGTAATCTATAAAGATAGAGAGAGCAAATAACCATTGATACGAAACTGTGATATCAAAACGCAATGACATCAAAAAAAACGCAAATTGATACGAAACTGTGATACGAAATGACAATGAAAGCCCTATAAACATGAAAATCGACGTAAAAAAACACAATTTGACGCGATAAACCATTGATATTAAAACGCACATTGAAAGCAATATGAGCATCGAAATCCATGAATAAAAATTGAATCAAAACGTGAATGAAATACTGAAACTCACCATTGTTATACTTGATCAGTTGCTTATCAACCGTTGAAGACGATGACGCGGTCATTGAATCCATTGTAACAGAATTCCAAGTACAAAATCGATGACTGAACGTGAATGAAGAAAGGGTTTTTTTTGGTGTTTGAATGAATGTGAAATGATGAATGAAGGTGAATGATGAATGAATTTGATAGAGAGTTATTGTTTCCTAAATTCATGGGAGCTATTTTAGGAACGTAAATCGTTTTTTTAATGGATGCATCTTGTCCATCCATCCTCATCCCATCCAATGGATGGGATGAGGATTTAGGGACTCACAAAGAGTAAAGGACTCATAAGAGCCTTACTCTATATATATATATATATTTATTTATTTATTTATATAAAGGAAGGGGAAAGAAGGAAACAGGCAATGGCACATTGTTAAACTTTCGGGTCTGTTATTTTTTTTTCCTCGGGTTAACATACGACTATATATATGTATAATTTTCTAGTAATAAGAAAATTTATCAGTCAATTTTTTTTCCCCACTTAGTTAAATTATTATCAAAATAATTTTCAGTTGAAATGACAAGACTTAAATTTGTGATCGACGTAAATTGTAACTTGTACGTAACTCTTTAATTTATTATACACCGATTATGAACAGTTATTTAGACCACTATAAAGAATTTAAATTGTACCATTTTAATTCAACTTTATCCTTGTCTTACTAATAATAAAATACCAAATTTAATTTTCTCAAAAAAAAAAATGAATCCCACTACAATTGAACGAGATCACTTATCTCTTTCATCGTCAATTGAAGAGTCATTTAGAATATTAAAGTTATATATAGTTTTAATTATGGCTCTTGTCGTATTATTAGTAGCTGTATTCATGTTTTTTGTAAGTCAATGTAATTGTTCGTTTTAAGTAATATATGTATGTATGTATGTATACGAATTAGTATGAGCTAGAATTTTAAATAAGATAAAAAAAAAAAAAATATGGCGCCTAGTATTATTTTTATTTTCTTTAATTCTGTTTCATTTTTTTAAGAATCGAACCCCTGATCTTTTGAGATCAGAAGTCTCGGACCACTGCGGCTTGCCATTCCACTTGATTCATTATGTAAAATAACTTCATATATTGTTTAAATTTGTTATGATTAACTGAATGTTAAATTGTTAATCAGAAAAATGGCACATGTGGCAAAACGAGACTTTGATATCCTTGATAACAATGGCACAAAATACCTCAAGTGGAGGGTGGATGCCAGAGCTAATCTGAAAGCTAAAGGCATAGAACACACAATTTTAGCGGATGGAGACTCAAATCCGCAAGAACATGCAAACGCTATTGTGTTCTTAAGGTATCACTTGCATGACAATTTGAAATCTGAATATTTATTTGTGGAAGATCCCAAAGAGTTGTGGGATAATCTCTGTCAAAGGTTTGAAAGCCTGTAGAGAATCATTGGGCCAAAGGCTCAATATGACTGGATGAACCTAAGATTCCAGGATTTCACTTCGGCTAGTGATTACGATTCGGCAATACTTCGTATAACCTCACAATTAAGGTTATGCGGACAAATAACCACTGACGCTGCCATGATAGAGAAAACTCTATCAACAATGCATGCCGATAATGCAGTTTTACAAGAACTGTATCGTGAAAGGCAATATAATCGATATTCTGATCTAATAGCCATTTTAAGAATGACTGAGGCTAATATGAAGGTTATGTTTCATAACCATAACAAAAGGCCAGCAGGGACAGTTGCTCCCCTAGAAACATATGCAGTGAGACATGGGAAACCATATGGGAATTTCAAAACGGGAAACTCCTTTCAAAAGGGAAACATTTTTCATCAAGGAAACAATTTTAATAAGGGAAATAATTTCCAAAGGAGAAATAATTTCCAGAAAGGAAGTACCTCTTACAAAGGAAAGAGGAATTGGCACCTGAAATTTGGACCCCGGAATCCTATTCGCAGGGGAAAAGGAAAACTTGGGCCAAATAAGGATAAGTCAAACCAAACCATATGTTTCAAATGTGGTATTAGTGGACACTGGGCAAAAGAGTGTCGCACTGCGAAACACTTGGTTGATTTGTATACAAATTCTCAAAAGGGGAAAGAAAAGGGAATTGAGACAAACTTTGTTGAGGAAAGTTCTCCTATTCCCGAACTTGATGTATCGGATTATCTTGTCGATGACATCGATACTCTCTGTGGGCCTTCAGCTTAGTCCGTTATAAACCAAACTATGTTACAATAATCATTGTATAATACTTCATTTTCCCTTATGTTTGTATATATTATGTAACATTGTGGACATGACATAGGTCCACCCCGACGCGGCCACGCGCGGGTTTTGGGGAGGCGAATGAATCTCCATGAGATGGTCAAATGGAAATTTAAATCGAAGTCGGAGTCGCCACCGAATTTTATGGTTATTCGGAACCGTTCGAGCCCACTCTATGTCGTAGTGGGTCGTGTACAAAATACGGCCCATTTCCGATGTCAGAGTTTATTGGGCTTGTCCCTTTGCATATCGATATAGATGCCGACTAGAGCGGTTAATCGTATATTGAATGACTCTCGTTGCCAATGGTTTCGGACATCCGGAAACCACGGTTCTGAGTAAGGGGTGAGGGTACGTGTTGGGAAGTTCACTAAGAACACCCAACCCCGCCCGCACATTAGCGGCCTCTACTAGGATATCGAATGACGTTTTAATGCGCGCGTTAGTTGAACGATGAATGATATGCAAACATTGTTTTCCTAAGCATGTGAGGAATTGAATGGGTTGCTAATTCGTTTAATGCATGAAAAATTAATTAACGTCAAAGTTATATTTAACATGTGAGATTCGTTTTAGTATAATAAAACAAACGAAACAAAAAGAATGAATTTGCTACAAAACAAACAAACGAGTTAGTATAGATTTGTAAATAATAATAGCAAAATAAAATATGCGAAATCGAAAAAATAAATATTAATCGAAATCCGAAAAATATTCTTGAAAAGAACGTTGTTTGTATAAAAAAACGAAGTTCGAAAAATAATAAAAAAAAACGAAAAAAAGGCCGCGGCAAACAGCCGGCCGCGCGACTCGCCCGGGACGCCGGCGGGTCGCGTGGTGGCCTGTTTCGGGTCCGGTTTTCGAAAACTCGAAGTTCGTATTAAATCGCGTATGAATATTGCATGATTCGTACTCGACTTAATATTTTTGATATTCTTTATATTCGATAGTTGACTACGAAATCAATATCGAATACTTAGAATGGTTTTAGAGAAAAAAATGTAAACTTTAGAAATCGATCGAAGAATAAATAATAAAACGAACGAAAAGGTTGAAAAAATAGTCCGGGTTTCAGGCTCGTGCGCGAGTCGCTCGGGTGTGGCGCGACTCGCGTACGGGTGTGTCCGGTTTTTATTTTTGTTCGAAAATTGTTATTTTGATAAATCGCGTACAAATTATGAATTAACTTGTATTCGATCCATGTTTTCGATATTCGTCGTACCCGATATTCGATTATGAAATCGATATCGGATATTTAGAATGAGTTTAAAAAAGTTTTGTAAAATTGTTTGTTTTGAACGAAAAGTAAAAGAAAAGAATTTTGACGAAAAAAAGTGATGTAACGATCTTTAGTATCGTCGAAATCTTAATATAATTCTTTTCGATACAATATTCAATTATAGAAAAATCGATATCGTATGTTTAAGAATATTCGTTATGAAAATAGTTTTTCGTTAATAACGATATTAGGAAAATAAAAAAAATCGACTCTAGACCCGTAACAAAATAAAACGGACGAAGAGGAGAAAAGGAGAGAAAAGAAGAGATCGGGTTTGATTACACCCTCAACCTACATGCTCTTGTTGACTCGGATCGAGACTCGTCGGAATGTGGCTAAGCACGGGAGTGTCGAGGCAACGTCGGTTGGGTTAGGGTGGTACGGTTAAGACGGGTGAAGGTTTCGGGTATTAGGGCCGGTTTTCCTTCGGGTTTTGGATATAATATTGGTTTCTCGATGCTAAGGAATTACGTGTGTCGGGATGATAGAGAGCTATTGCTGAAAAATCGTGTGTGTGTGTATGAATTGTTTTTTTTCGGTCCTTAAAGTGTTGGATGGGAGGTCCTATTTATAGGGAGTTTCCGACCTTGGTTTAGGAGAGTTTGAATACCGCTTAGGATAGGAAACGAGGGAATTTGAGGGAAACAAGAATTCCGCTTTCTTGTGGAGGAAGAAAGGCATCTCGGCTGTTTTGCTCTTGTTTTGGCCGAGTGTTTTACACTCGGTCAGGTGTTCGAATCGGTTTTTGAATAGGATTCTTGTTTGAGCTAGAATTACCGCTTGGGTAAGAAGCTGAGGAGAACGAGAATTCTGTTTTCTTGTAAGAGAAGAAAAGAGGAAAACCGGCTGACTTGTACTACTTGGCCGAGTGGTTGCACTCGGTTGAGTGTCTGAGTCGGTTCTCGGATAGGATTCCTACTCGGGATCGAATTCTACCTTAAACGGAATTGTTTATTATTTTTGTATGGCTGATTTTGTAGAGTTGGAGTCCGAATAGGACGTGTGGGATGTCACGGTCAGCCTACGAGTTTCGGGAAATATCTTTGACCGGGTTTTGACTCGGTCGCTAAAAGACGGTTTTACCCCTGGTGACGGATTCGACCCAAATTAGCGTTATTTGACTCGAAACGACCCACTGGGCCTGAATTTGAGGTTGGTTTTGTGAGATTTGTACTCCTTAAAATGCCTAGGCCAAATGTCCATCATTTCGAGCCCATTTCCGAGTACGTTAAAGCACGTTAGCGTCCGATCATCATCGGGTGTTTGTCGGGAACTACTATAGACACCTGGCGGTCAAAATGTGGGTGTCTACAGAGCCCCCAATCTGACTGAGGCTTGGACAGGGCAAAAGTTAGAGTAGCCACCAGGTCAATCAAGGATTAAAACCTGGCAGCTTCCGGTCGGGTCGTTTAAGGTCCATTAGACCTGCGTGGAGGGCTCGCCGGCCATGGGCTAGAAATGTACCTGAACTGATGATGATAACTCCGTGGGGAATTTGAACTCGTCATATGAGACTTAAAATGGGCCTGTATGTGGGCTCATTTTGTTAAATGCCGTTGGGGAGTTATGCAAATCGCATGGTCCTGCTCGAGTCGTCCTGTACATATTTATGCAAAGCTGCAAAATTTTGCATGTAACATTTGTAGGAAAAAATGACTCGTGCTGGGGAATAAAAATTTTGGGAATAGGTTTGAATTTTTGAGTTTGCAAAAGTCTTTGAAAAATTAGGGAATTTTTGTTTGACTTTGAAAAGGAGTAGGAATGCTCGGGATGACTTAGCTAAGCCTTAGGACAATGGCTTGTATGCTAAATGCTCTAGGATTGGGAATCCTAAGGTGAGGAGGAGGACTTATTTTCATGCTATAAATACCCCTGCTTGCTTCATAAATTTTCATAATTTCCCAATTCCTTAATTACTTAGAGAAAAGAATAAGCCCTGAAAAAATTATTCTTTTCTTTTAGCGAATCAAATATGGGAATCGACCGATTAGTCGGAATGTTGCACGAGTGGTCCAAATATTTTAGGGATGCCGATAGGGCTATCCTAAATCAGAACGGCGTTACCCAGCTGTCCGTGATCCGTCAGATGCAAGTAGACTGCCACTTCTTGGATGCTTGCCTATCCTATTGGGATGATACCTATCATGTATTTGGTTTTCCTCGAGGAGAGATTTGCCCTATTCCTGAGGACATTGCTGCTGCAGGAGGATGGAATCCTATACTTCGCCCTGCTATCCCTTTTTCAGTTTCTGACCCAAGGTGGAAGTTAAGGGAATTTTTAGGGCTTTCCCATATGGAGGTATCCCGTATGCTAGAAGGAGATACCGTTTCCTTGATTGATCTAGCTGAAAAATTCATGAACCCAGATGATGTCCGGGTCAGGCCGGTTCATAGCCGTAGGGCCTTTACTTTTTGTATGCTCCATGTTTATGCCTTTGAAGGGCATATGGACTTGTTATCTTGCATGGGCCATGTCAGACTTTTCACCGTGGCTGACCTGATGGAGACGGAGCACAGCCCGGCTTGGCTAATTACAGGAGAGATTATCCAGGGTTTGGATAATCGTAAGAGGGATCCGTCAGTCCGGCTGACTGGGAGTACCCGGCTTCTATAGGTATGCCGTTTTTGATTTTTTTGGCTTTTCTGATTTTCCGGCTTTTCCCATTTTTCCGGTTCTGCGCGGTTTTTCCCAGCTTCTGCGGTTTTCACGTCTTTTCACGTTTTTTTTTTCAACGTGATTTTGACGATTTTTGCGATTTTGATTTTTTTTGGATTTTTCAGCTGTGGCTATTCGAGAGGCTATCGATCTTGGATCCTCCCTTAGATGTGAGCCGATATCAACCCAGGCAAGTTATGTCGAGGAGACGAGCTATTGCCTTTTCCCGCTTCAATACCCAACAATACTGGGACGAGATGCTATCTTTCCATGGAGGCTTGTTGATCCGTTGGGCCGTGCCATGGTGGCCAATTTACCTTTGGACTGGTCTAGAATCTCAAGATAGGACTAGATATCAGGTAATCATATCTTTTAGGCAAACAATTCACCTCTTTCCCGATCGCATACTTAGGCAATATGGTCGGGCGCAAAGAATCCCAGAAATCGAGGCTGTTGTGAGTGAATCTTCTCAGCTGACGGATGTGATGTGTGACACCTGGATGCAAAGGTGGTATACACGGGCTACTTGGCCTGTTCTTAAAAATTCTCATTCGATCTGGGTAACCGATTCTTATGTAAGATGGACCCGAGCTGATTCAGCTAAAACTCGAGCTACCCTTAAAATTGACGAGGCCTATGACCTGTTACGTCGGGAGCATGCTAAAGACAATAGGAGCTTCTTTACAGAGGGAGTTGCTTCGACAGGTCAGAAAAGAAGATCTAGGACTCAGACTGAAGGGTCCAGTAATAAGGGTGCACGGGGGAAGGTGAGCCCCCAGACGGACTTAGAAAGGAGACTAGGGCTAAGACTGGCTGCTAAGGACCGGCTTGGTCCTCGAGACAGGCTTCCCGAGCCGGTCAGGGCTCGGCTTGGGTCGGTGCAAAGGATGGAAAACCCAAAATCGAAGAAACGGGTTCGAGCAAAGGAAATTCCCCTTGTAATTAGGGAACGTTCGCCTCCGCCCCGTCGGCCTCGGGCTCCACGTGACCCGAAAGATAAGGGAAAGGGCAAAATGTACGAGTAGTCTCCTAGATTTATTATTTAAGTATTACTACTATTTTCTTGTGGTGTGATTTTGTTGCTTATTTTTGTAATGTGTTTTTTTTAAATAATAAAAAGACATATTAGTGAATACCGTTCCCGTCTTTTCGTTATTGCTATGGTTATACCCTTTTGAGGGGTTGCCTACGTATCCAAAATTAATGGAATCAAACCTTCCGTAGTTCAGAAGCATTTTTGCAATTTTTTGAAATACATCAAGATTATTAATTCAAGATGTGCAACGGTAGGATAAATGATCCTAACTTATTGACTTGCTTAAAATTTTGAAAATTCATAAAAAAAAACATTTTTTATAAACTGTTGCAAATGACATTGAGATAGGGTTTATGGGTAGTAACGCTTCAGCTGGTCCAAGTTTGTTGGATTGACGAACTCGTTCCCGTCCAAGTCCGTTAGCATTACTCGTTCTCCTTTACTAAATATGGCCCAGCCCAATTGGGTTTTAATTTTCCCCTTGGGTCAACTGGTAGCAAAGCTCGAACAGATTTTAGGACTAGATCGCCCTCTTTGATGTTCCTGGGCCTAACCCTTTTGTTAAAAGCCCGTTGGATCCTTTTCTGATATATCTGAATATTATTCAGAGCCCGGGACCGCCGCTCGTCTAAGAGGACTAGTGAGTCATATCGGGCTTGGACCCAGTCCGCTTCAGGTACCTGACTTTCGAGCAGAATCCTAAGGGATGGTACTTCTAGCTCGACCGGTTGGACTGCTTCCATTCCATATGTAAGATAGTAGGGAGTTGCTCCGGTCGCAGTTCGAATTGATGTCCGATATCCCCATAAGGCAAAGGGTATCTTGTCGGGCCAGTCCCGGTAATTCTCAGCCATCTTTTTAAGAATGGTGACAATTGTTTTATTGGCTGCCTCCACCGCTCCATTTGTTTGAGGACGGTAAGGCGACGATGTATGCCTTTGGATCTTGTACTTTTCCAGCAAAGTGGCAGTTTCAGCTTGGAAATGGGTCCCGTGATCGCTGATGAACTCGTGTGGAATCCCATATCGACATATAATTTTGTTTTGGATGAACTTAGCCACATGTTTGGCATTCAAGATCCGGTATGATTCGGCTTCGACCCATTTAGTGAAATAGTCGATAGCTACTAGAATGAAGCAGTGACCTCCCGTCCCGGAAGGGTTCACTTTCCCGATTATATCAATTCCCCATGTTGAGAATGGCCATGGCGATGTCATTGTATATAATAAGGATGAAGGCATATGCTGAACATGACAGTGTTTAACATACATCTGACAGTTAGTTTCCATGCTATTCCAATAGTAACCGAGTCTTGCGATTTTGCGGGCCAACATATGGGCGTTCATGTGTGGTCCGTTTTCGCCATCGTGCACCTCGGCCATAACTCTTTCGGATCAGTTATTTCGATATCTTGGATAGCGTTGACGTATGCCGGCTCGGACCGTCTTTCGACACAAATGGGCATGTTGGTTAGATGTGCTGGGATATTCAGTAAAGATGCTAATTTTGAGAGAGCATCCGCGAACTGGTTTTCTTCCCGAGGCAAATAAATGTACTCTACTTTCTGGAATTGCTTTTCGAGAACCCTTACCCGTGCTTGGTAAGCCACGAGATTTGCGTTCCGAGTTTTCCATTTTTGCAGGGTTTGATTTATGACTAAAGATGAGTCACCGTGGACCCAGAGGTTTGTTACTCCTAAATCAGCGGCGGCTTGCAGTCCGTGAATGCATGCTTCGTACTCGGCTACGTTATTAGTCACGTCGAAATCTAGCTTGATGGATAACAGGGTATGTTCACCTTGTGGTGAAATTAGTAGAATCCCGACACCAAATCCTCGAAAGTTGGATGCTCCGTCAAAATACAGATCCCATGTCTCGGCGTCGGTATGGAATATGTCTTCGTCTGGGAAGGCCCAAGTGTCGGTGTGATCTTCCTCGGATACCGGACTATCGGCGAGGAACTCTGCTACTATCCGGCCCTTGATGGCTTTTAAAGGTACGAACTTGAGGTCAAACTCAGCTAGCATTAATGTCCATCTGGATATACGACCGTTAAGGATGGGCTTCTCGAAAAGATATTTGATTGGATCCATTTTGGATAGCACATGTACCTCGTGACTAAGCACGTAGTGTCGGAGCTTTTTAGTGGCCCATACTAGTGCTAGACACGTCTTCTCGAGCATGGTGTATTTGCATTCGTATTCCAAGAACTTCTTACTGATGTAGTAAATGGCTCGTTCTTCAGAATCGACCGTCTGGGCTAGCATAGCGCCCATGGCAGTCTCGGTTGTTGTCAAGTATAATGATAGAGGCAAACCATGCTGAGGTGGCATTAACACCGGTGGAGAGGATAGAATTTCCTTGATTTTATCGAAAGCCATTTGACATTTGTCATCCCATAGTGTTCGTTCTCCTATCTTCAGTTTCTTGAAAATGGGTTCACATACCATGGTTAGTTTTGAAATGAATCGGCTTATATATTGGACCTTTCCGAGAAACCCCCTTATCTCTTTTTCGGTTTTAGGCGGTTGCATCTCGGTTATGGCCTTGATCTTGGCTGGGTCGACTTCGATGCCACGCTGGCTAACAATGTGGCCCAGTAACTTGCCCGATGTTACCCCGAAACTGCATTTTTGAGGGTTTAACCTCATGTTGTACTTGCGTAGTCGGGTGAAGAACTTTCTTAGGGCTGCAATGTGCCCGTTTCGGTCCTTGGACTTGACAATCATATCGTCGACGTAGACCTCTACTTCCTTATGCATCATGTCATGCAATAAAGTAGTAGCGGTCCGTTGATAAGTGGCACCAGCGTTAATAAGCCCAAATGGCATTACGGTATAGCAGTAAGTCCCCCAAGGTGTGATGAAGGTGGTCTTACTCATGTCTTCTTCTGCCATTTTGATCTGATTGTATCCGGCATACCCGTCCATGAATGATAGAAGGGCATGATCGGCCGTGTTATCCACCAGTATGTCGATGTGTGGCAACGGAAAATCGTCTTTTGGGCTGGCCTTATTAAGGTCCCGGAAATCTACACATACTCGGACTTTGCCATCCTTTTTGGGTACTGGTACTATGTTTGCAACCCAGTCTGGATATTCAGACACTTGGATAAAGCCCGCTTTGAATTGTTTATCAACTTCTTCTTTGACTTTGAGAGACCATTCGGGCCTCATTCTTCGGAGTTTCTGTTTTACCGGCTTGTACCCGTATTTGATGGGTATTCGGTGTTCAGCTATCTCCCGGTCTATTCCCGGCATGTCCTTGTAGGACCATGCAAAGACGTCTTTGAATTCCTGGAGGAGATTCGTGAATTGTTGTCTCTCTTCGGGATCTAAAGATAGGCCCAACTTAAGTATCTGAGGCTCTAAAGGGGTTCCTACGTTGATGGAATCGGTTTCTTCGATTACAGGATTTCGGGACTCCCTTTGCTCAAGTTGCTCAATTAGATGCGGAGGCAATGGTACCTGTTCATCGGGTTTCTCAATGTCATTGCAAGTAAGATTTTTAAAAACATTTTGAAAATAAGCCAAGTCATAAGCGGAACGGTTATCGTTATTACTGATAGTAAATTTTGAAAAGAGCTCGAAGAGAGCTGCCATCTGATCGTTGGTCAGAGGCGGGATAGGGAGAGCCCTCGGAACAGACTCCGGGGCTCTCGATGGTGAGGCTAAAGAAGGGAGAGGGGTTACAGACTCGATCCTAGTACTGGACCCTCTAGACTTTGACTCAGACTCCGACTCTGACTCTGACTCGGACTCGGACTCAGATTCAGACTCGATAGCATGCATATCTCCTTCACCAGTAGTTAGCTTGTAGACTCGACCCTGACTGTCGGTCCACTTGGTTGTCTTCCTCCAAGCTCTCTTTCCAGTGTCGGCACCAACTTCCGAGATCAGCTTAGTTGGATCGAACCTGTTGCTGCGAAGGATCAGGCTGACTAGCTCTTGCTTAGGGGTCGGGATGACTTTGTCCTGGATAAGGGCGAATATGTCATCCGGGATGAAATTGCATTCCCGAGCCAGTTTGGTCCCGGGATATGAGATGGTGGGCCGATAGAGGCCCGTTTGAACAGTTTTGAATACCGGGGTGACGAACGTGACCGCCTTGGTTTGGTTCGTGTAGCCGGACGCCATAGTATAGCCTAGACCGAGGTGGGATTGCCCGTTGTTCAGGGTTTCGATGATCTTCCAAGGTGGAAGATATGGCCTTGATGTGACTCCCGGTAGGCAACCCAGGTTCTGTAACATTGTATAGATGCTAACGGTGAAGTACGGCTCGAAAAGGTATTCTTCTTCGATCATTCCCACAAAGTTGAATCCTCGAGGGTCGGCTGAGCCTGCCGTGTTGCAGCTGGACACGGTTATGGGAGTAGCTTCGAGGGTGATGATCCCGTCTTGTAGAGGTAGTTTGACCTTCCTATGAAGAGTGGAGGACACAACTTTGACCGCGTGAATCCATGGTCTTCCAAGTAGCAGATTGAAAGATGAAGTAATATCGATCACTTGGAATTCTAACTCCTTCTCGATCGGGCCCGTTATAATGGTTAGTTTAACGGCCCCAGCAACTGATTTTGGGCTCCCATCAAAAGCCTGGATAGTCTTTGCACTCGGAAGGTAGTCAGCCTCAGTAATGCCGAGGGCCCTGGATGTCCTTAAAGGAAGGACGTTAACTGCAGACCCGTCATCAATCAGGGTCATCGGGAGATACTTGTTTCGACAAATCACCGTGATGTACAGGGCCAGGTTATGAGTGGTCCCGAATGGTGGAAGGTCGGACTCGGAGAAGGTGATAAGTGGGCCTTCTCCTTTGGACTTGTCCTTGAGATATGGCAGGATAGTGGCTACCATTTCGGTGGGGGTAACCGATGAATCGACCTTGATTTCATCAAGGGCGTTAGTAAGTGCCGCTCGATGCTCCTGAGAACTAACCAAAAGCTGCCATATAGTAATGTCGGTTCATACCCTCTTCAATTGTCTGACTAGGGCCGTGTCAGTGTTTGGCTCTTCGAGAGCAAGTTCCGTCTTGGAAGGTTCAGTGACTGTTTCCGGGGTGGCTGTGATGGTGTGTGTACCGGCCAGAGCTTTGGCTTTAGCCCTCCGGATTTCCTCGATGGTGACGGGGACAGCCTCCCCTTTAGCCAGGTAAACATCGTCCTCGTCGTCGTTCCATATCCCGTTGATTTGGGAAATGAAAGGGGAAATGAGATGAGTGCAGTCAACTACCTCTCCAGTAAAAATGGCATGAGTAGCAAGAGGATTGTTTTTGTTGCTTGGCTTGTCGCTGGGTAGCGGTATCTTCCCATTTTCGATCAGATCTTGGATAAGATGCTTTAATTTCCAGCATTTCTCCGTGTCATGCCCATTGCCTAGGTGATAGTGGCAATAGGCCTGTATGTTGTAGCTTTTGGACCGCTTTTCTACGGGAACTTCCGGAGTTGGGCCTATCGGTTGGATTAGGCCTTTTGAAGATAGCCTTTGTAAGGCATTAGCATAGGTTGTCCCAATGTCAGTGAATACCCGATTTGGAATATTCTTTTTGGTCGAGGTGTCAAGTGAGTTTACCTCGTCGAAGATGCTTCGGGCCGCGGTTGTGGTTGCGGGCTTGTTGGAGAATGAACTAGCTCCTTGATACCCTTTGGTAGAGGCCTTAGTAAGGTTCTCTAGCCTTAGATCGTCTTCGATTCTAGTACCCATTTCGGTCAAAGTGGCGAAGTCGGGTATGATAGCGTACCTGAGATGGACTCGGTAAGTAGGGAGGAGGTTTTTGACAAAGGCCTCCACTAGAACTTTTTCGCTGGGCTTGTCAACCAGCTTAACACTTTCGGTCCGCCACCTTTGGAGGTACTTGGTGAAACCCTCCTTAGGCTCTTGGGCCATAACTTCCAGAGTACGCATGGTAGTCTGGATTTCAGCGTTATCCGCGTAGTTTCGTGCGAATTCCATTGCAACATCGTCCCAAGTTTTGAATTTCTTGGGGTCAAGCCTGTAGTACCAGGCTTTTGGGTGTTTCTCCAGAGAGGAAGCAAAGAGATGCTTGAACATGGTCGATTTGACCCCCTTGACAGCCATAAAGTCCTTAAAAGCCCGAATATGCAGTACCGGGTCTTCAGTCCCATCGAACATTGGTAAGCCCGTTAAGTTAAGGTTAGCGGGCAGTTCATCAGTTAAGGGTGAATAGGTACGGGCATTTTCCGTGAGAATGGTGTTTCTGGTGGTCGAGTGGACCTGTTCCTGCAACTTTTGGACCGCACCGGCCAGTGCGGCCAGAGGTCCGTCATCTTCGATCGAGGCGTTAGGGGTTCCCTGTTCCACGGCACTAACCCGAGTGAGTATGGCAATCTGGTCCTCCCGCATTTTCCTCAATTGGTCCTGGATCTGGGTCAACGAAGTGGTCAACTCGTCTATGGCTTTTTGCGTCATGGTTCGAGTGAAGGGTGGCCTGTCTGTAAGAGCACCGCGTAATTAGCAACTTAACCCGAATCCTAAGGAAAGTACATCCCGAGCAAGGGAAAAAAGAATAAGACTAAAAAGACGGTAAATGACTCGGAAAAGACACCTAGACGGGTGACTTGTGAAGAGGTGGACCTTCCTCAGGATCCAACGCTGTGGGTTGGGCCCTGTCCGAAGGAAGGTTCGCGTGAGACATTCCCAGACTTTTAGACTCGATTGTGTAAATGGGCCGACCCTTGTAGGAGTATGTCCTACGTAGGTGGGCCTTGCCTTAGTAGAATAAGGCGGACTAGGATGGGGGGGGGGGGAATCCGTGATGTAAGATCAACGGAGTTTCGACGCTAGAGACTTCAACGACTTATGACACGACCCGACACTGCTAAATACGGGGAGTCTAAGAAGAGGAAGTTTTAAAATATGAATTTTTGAAAAGCCCGAAATGAATCGGGTGGAGAAATCCGGCCCTTTTTCGAAAAAAGAAAAGGAGTGGGCCGGATGTCGGGTTTTGAAAGTTTCGAAAATATTTTCGAGTTTTGAATTGGGCATAATACCGGCTAGAAAAAGGCTATTTTGAGTAAAATCATAAGTCCTAAGTTCGGTATATGACCCGGGTTTTGAAATTGGATATTTTGAAAAGAGGATGCAAATTTTTGACGGTTTTGAAAAAGATGTGGATCAAGTAGCACGTAGTCATGGAAACAGTATAGTGACGCCATGTATGCTCTTAATCTAAGTCTCGGTCAGTCTGTAAGGGTCTATACCAGTGTACACAGCCTATCAAGAATCGGGGCGGACTCCCTAACTCGAGTTGAGATTAGGACATGCCGTAAAACCCATATGAATCGGCTAATGGACACCTTTGACATAACCAGTTTGGACTATATCAACGGTATAGTGGGACGTCGGTCACGAGTACCGGCCCGGGAAAATGGGGTTTATGCATGAACCGTAAGACTAAAACGCGCATTGTACTAGTCAAACGATTTCTATTCGAGTCTCACCCTGAGGACACCGAAGGTTATTAACTCATCAGAAAATCCCCAGCGGAGTCGCCAAATTGTGGACATGACATAGGTCCACCCCGACGCGGCCACGCGCGGGTTTTGGGGAGGCGAATGAATCTCCATGAGATGGTCAAATGGAAATTTAAATCGAAGTCGGAGTCGCCACCGAATTTTATGGTTATTCGGAACCGTTCGAGCCCACTCTATGTCGTAGTGGGCCGTGTACAAAATACGGCCCATTTCCGATGTCAGAGTTTATTGGGCTCGTCCCTTTGCATATCGATATAGATGCCGACTAGAGCGGTTAATCGTATATTGAATGACTCTCGTTGCCAATGATTTCGGACATCCGGAAACCACGGTTCTGAGTAAGGGGTGAGGGTACGTGTTGGGAAGTTCACTAAGAACACCCAACCCCGCCCGCACATTAGCGGCCTCTACTAGGATATCGAATGACGTTTTAATGCGCGCGTTAGTTGAACGATGAATGATATGCAAACATTGTTTTCCTAAGCATGTGAGGAATTGAATTTGCTACAAAACAAACAAACGAGTTAGTATCGATTTGTAAATAATAATAGCAAAATAAAATATGCGAAATCGAAAAAATAAATATTAATCGAAATCCGAAAATTTTTCTTGAAAAGAACGTTGTTTTGTATAAAAAAACGAAGTTCGAAAAATAATAAAAAAAACAAAAAAAAGGCCGCGGCAAACAGCCGGCCGCGCGACTCGCCCGGGACGCCCGCGGGTCGCGTGGTGGCCTGTTTCGGGTCCGGTTTTCGAAAACTCGAAGTTCGTATTAAATCGCGTATGAATAGTGCATGATTCGCACTCGACTTAATATTTTCGATATTCTTTATATTCGATAGTTGACTATGAAATCAATATCGAATACTTAGAATGGTTTTAGAGAAAAAAAATGTAAACTTTAGAAATCGATCGAAGAATAAATAATAAAACGAACGAAAAGGTTGAAAAAATAGTCCGGGTTTCAGGCTCGTGCGCGAGTCGCTCGGGCGTGGCGCGACTCGTGTTCGGGTCTGTCCTGTTTTTATTTTTGTTCGAAAATTGTTATTTTGATAAATCGCGTACAAATTATGAATTAACTTGTATTCGATCCATGTTTTCGATATTCGTCGTACTTGATATTCGATTAAGAAATCGATAACGGATATTTAGAATGAGTTTAAAAAAGTTTTGTAAAATTGTTTGTTTTGAACGAAAAGTAAAAGAAAAGAATTTTGACGAAAAAAAGTGATGTAACGATCTTTAGTATCGTCGAAATCTTAATATAATTCTTTTCGATACAATATTCGATTATAGAAAAATCGATATCGTATGTTTAAGAATATTCGTTATGAAAATAGTTTTTCGTTAATAACGATATTAGGAAAATAAAAAAAAATCGACTCTAGACTCGTAACAAAATAAAACGGACGAAGAGGAGAAAAGGAGAGAAAAGAAGAGATCGGGTTTGATTACACCCTCAACCTACATGCTCTTGTTGACTCGGATCGAGACTCGTCGGAATGTGGCTAAGCACGGGAGTGTCGAGGCAACGTCGGTTGGGTTATGGTGGTACGGTTAAGACGGGTGAAGGTTTCGGGTATTAGGGCCGGTTTTTCTTCGGGTTTTGGATATAATATCGGTTTCTCGATGCTAAGGAATTACGTGTGTCAGGATGATAGAGAGCTATTGCTGAAAAATCGTGTGTGTGTATGAATTGTATTTTTTTCGGTCCTTAAAGTGTTGGATGGGAGGTCCTATTTATAGGGAGTTTCCGACCTTGGTTTAGGAGAGTTTGAATACCGCTTAGGATAGGAAACGAGGGAATTTGAGGGAAACAAGAATTTTGCTTTCTTGTGGAGGAAGAAAGGCATCTCGGCTGTTTTGCTCTTGTTTTGGCCGAGTGTTTTACACTCGGTCAGGTGTTCGAATCGATTTTTGAATAGGATTCTTGTTTGAGCTAGAATTACCGCTTGGGTAAGAAGCTGAGGAGAACGAGAATTCCGTTTTCTTGTAAGAGAAGAAAAGAGAAAAACCGGCTGACTTGTACTACTTGGCCGAGTGGTTGCACTCGGTTGAGTGTCTGAGTCGGTTCTCGGATAGGATTCCTACTCGGGATCGAATTCTACCTTAAACGGAATTGTTTATTATTTTTGTATGGCTGATTTTGTAGAGTTGGAGTCCGAATAGGACGTGTGGGATGTCACGGTCAGCCTACGAGTTTCGGGAAATATCTTTGACCGGGTTTTGACTCGGTCGCTAAAAGACGGTTTTACCCCTGGTGACGGATTCGACCCAAATTAGCGTTATTTGACTCGAAACGACCCACTGGGCCTGAATTTGAGGTTGGTTTTGTGAGATTTGTACTCCTTAAAATGCCTAGGCCAAATGTCCATCATTTCGAGCCCATTTCCGAGTACGTTAAAGCACGTTAGCGTCCGATCATCATCGGGTGTTTGTCGGGAACTACTATAGACACCTGGCGGTCAAAATGTGGGTGTCTACAAACATATCACACATGTAATTATAATAAAAGCGAATTATCTTTTCTATCTAATTTATTCCTATTTATTTAAAATTGAAGATATGGAAAATCAGAACAGCAATGCAGAACAGTGCCTGATTGATAGTGCCACAACACACAGCATTCTGAACAATAATGCTTATTTTACTCAATTAATGCCTATTAAGGCTAATGTTACCACTATTGGTGGTGTTATAACATTAATTGAGGGTTCAGGAAAGGCTTGTATAGTGCTCCCAAAAGGGACACAAGTCATAATACATGACGCACTCTATTCAAGTATAAGTCATAGAAACTTGTTGAGTTTCGAAGACTTGAGGAAAAATGGTTATCATTTAGAAACCAATGATTCAAATGATAAGGAGTACATGTATCTTACCACAATTGAAAGTGGCAAGAAAAATATACTTGAAAAAATGTCAAGTTACTCATCTGGACTATACTATACTTTTATACGTCCATTTGAAACCAATTTGGTGTCTAAGAATAAAATAAACGACCAAGAGCTTAATTCCTTATGGCATGACCGGTTGGGTCATCCAGGAACAAATATGATGATAAAAATTATCAAAAGCTCAACTGGACATCCTTTAACAAAAGTTATAGTTCCACGATTTAAGGAACAATCTTGTACGACTTGTTCACTTGGTAAACTAATTATCAGGCCTTCCAAAGGTAAAATCGAAACTGAATCTCCTATGTTCCTAGAAAGAATTCAAGGAGATATTTGTGGACCAATTAACCCACAATGTGGACCATTCAGATTAGGGATGGCAACGGATCCGGGATCCGATCCGGATCCGCAAGATCCGGTCCGCACGGATCGGATATGGATCCTAAATTTTGAGATCCGTTGGATATGGATCCGGATCCGGATCCGTTATCTTTAAACGGATCCAGATCTGGATCTTAATAAGTAAATCCGGATCCGGATCCGCAAATCCGTTTTATTAAAAAATTAACAATAATAAAAAACTTAGTACTTTAATTTGTGTTTTTTTGGTTATTTCTAATTTTTTTTCTTTTAGTTTATTAATATTTGATTATGAATCTTTATATTCGATTTTATTTGTAAAATTATGAAAATTAATATGATCGTAAATACGTATTAATTAAAAAAATTGTAGAATTTAAGTAAAAAATTGGATCCGCGGATCCGATCCGGATCCGGTCCAGATCCGGCGGATCTGGATCTGGATCTACATTTTTGGGATCCGTCGGATCCGGACCGGATCCGGATCCGCTACTAGGGGTGCGGATCCGGATCTGGATCTATGCGGATCCGGTCCGTTGCCATCCCTAATTCAGATACTTTATGGTACTAATTGATGCATCAACCCGATGGTCTCATGTTAGTTTATTGTCCACAAGGAATGTTGCCTTTGCCAAGTTATTGGCACAAATCATTCGATTAAGAGCGCATTTTCCTGATCATATAATAAAGAAAATCAGGCTTGATAATGCCGGTGAGTTCACATCTAAGATATTCAATGACTATTGTATGTCACTTGGAATAGATGTATTTGTTGCTCATGTTCACACACAAAATGGGCTCGCAGAAGCATTAATAAAAAGACTACAATGGGTTGCAAGGCCATTACTAATGAAATGTAAGCTCCCATCTTCTGCTTGGGGACATGCTATTTTGCATGCAGCAAATTTACTACGGCTTAGGCCTACTGCTAATCATGTAATATCGCCAATGCAGTTAGTAGTTGGAAAGGAACCAAATATCGCGAATTTAAGAACTTTTGGGTGTGCTGTTTATGTTCCTATTTCCCCACCTAATCGGACTAAAATGAGTCCCCAACGAAAGTTGGGAATTTACGTTGGGTATGAAAGTCCCTCCATCATAAGATATCTTGAACCTATGACAGGCGATTTATTCACTGCAAGGTTCGATGATTGTCATTTTAATGAAACAAATTTCCCAGCTTTAGGTGGAGATAAGATGATCCCATGTCAAAAGGAAATTATATGGGATGCCAAATCTTTATCTTATCTAGATCCTAAATCAAGTGTATGTGAACAAGAGGTGTATAAAATCACACATCTCCAAAATATTGCAAATCAGTTGCCTGATGCATTTACAGATATAAAGCAAGTGACAAAATCACATATACCTGCTTTAAATGCTCCGTCAAGAATAGAAATTCCTCAGAAACAATCGGAAAATCAACTTTTGTTTGAGTCTGCTACTAAGAAACGTGGCAGGCCAATTGGATCAAAAGATCTAAAACCTAGAAAATCCAAAAGGATGTCTAGCACTAGTGAAAAGAGTGAAAAACCTCTTAAGACAGAAAATGAAATCCAAAAGATGGAAGATATCATCGAAATTCCAAAGAAAAATGATGAAGATGAAGGCATAGATAATAGTGAAATATCTATAAACTATGCTTATACAGGAAAACAATAGGATCGAAAGATTACCAAAATTGATGATATGTTTGCTTATTCCATTGCCACTGAAATCGTCATTGATAACGACGATATTGAACCAACATCAGTCGATGAATGTCGACAAAGAAATGATTGGCCAAAGTGGAAAGCGGCAATGGAAGCAGAATTGAAATCATTTGAAAAACGTGAAGTCTTTGAACTTGTAACCCAGACACCAAAAGGTGTAAAACCAGTTGGGAACAAATGGGTTTTTATGCGCAAGCGCAATGAAAATAATGAAATTGTTCGATATAAGGCCAGACTTGTTGCACAAGGTTTTTCACAAATGCCAGGAGTAGATTATGATGAAACATATTCTTCAGTTGTAGATGCAACAACGTTAAGATTCATAACAAGTTTGGCTGTATCTGAGTCCTTGCAAATGCGTCTAATGGATGTAGTTACTGCATATTTATATGGAACCCTCGATACTGAAATATATATGCGAGTTCCGGATGGAATAAAGCTACCAATCTCTCACAGCTCATCGGATATCTATAGTATGAAATTGAAGAAATCCTTGTATGGATTAAAACAATCAGGGCGGATGTGGTATAATCGCCTCAAGGAATACCTTCTCCAGGAAGGATATATTAATAATCCAATCAGTCCATGCGTTTTTATAAAATATTTTGGGAAAGGATTCGCAATAATTGCAGTATATGTTGATGATTTAAATATCATTGGAACAAATGAAGAACTCGAAATTACCGCAAAATACTTGATGAAAGAATTTGAAATGAAAGATCTTGGAAAAACCAAGTTTTGCATTGGTCAACAAATTGAACATCTAAAGGATGGTATACTTGTTCATCAAACAACATATACTAAAAGGGTTATACATCGATTCAACATGAGTAAATCATATTCGGTAAAATCGCCAGTGGTGGTTCGTAATCTTGATGTGAAGAAAGATGAATTTCGTCCTCGTGAAGAAAATGAGAAAGTTCTTGGACCAGAAGTACCGTATCTCAGTGCAATTGGTGCATTAATGTATTTGGCAAATAATACAAGACCTGATATAGCATTTTCGGTCAATCTTCTAGCAAGACATAGTGCAACACCGACAAGAAGACATTGGAATGTTGTAAAGCATCTGTTACGTTATCTCCAAGGAACACAAGACCTTGGATTATTTTACCAAAGAAAGGAAGATGCAACTCTTATTGGTTATGACGATGCAAGATATTTCTCAGATCCGCATAAAGCAAAATCACAAAGTGGGTATGTATTCACTTATGGTAATACACCCATATCATGGAAATCTACCAAACAAACTTTAACTGCGACGTCATCAAATTATGCTGAATTAATCGCTCTCTACGAAGCTGCTCGTGAATGTGTATGGTTAAGGTCGATGATACATCATATTCAAAAAGAATGTGAATTAAGGACCATAATTGACCAACCTACCATTTATATGAAGATAATGCAGCTTGCATTCATCAAATGAAAGAGGGCTACATCAAAGGAGATAGAACCAAACATATATCACCAAAATTCTTCTTTACGCATGAACTTCAAAAGGAAGGAGTAATTGACGTTCAACGAATTCCATCAAAGTGCAACTTAGCAGATCTTTTTACAAAATCACTCCCATCAACAACATTCCAAGAATTGGTGAAAAATATCGAAATGTGTCACCTTCGAGACAAATGTTGAAGAAAAGTTATACTACTGCACTCTTTTCCTTAGTTAGGTTTTCTCCTACTGAGTTTTTCCTAACCAAGGTTTTTAATGAGGCAGTTCGTATATACATAGTCGTCATTACATAAGAAGTGAACATTCAAGGGGGAGTGTTGTAATTAAAAGCAATAATAGGTGAATGTTCACCTATGTAAAAAGATATGTACTGACTCACCCCCTAAACAGTATAATAGGGATGAGTAAGCTAAGCTAGGTGAATAGTAAAATTTTAACATGTACGGCATGGATGAGATTTACAGCTGCAAAAGTTATCTCATTAAGCATCTGTAAATTGTTGTATAAATAGGATCTTTACCTCAATAAAATTTTACACAGATCCACAACAAAAAAACTATCAGTTTCAAATCTAATATTTCTGAGCTAAAGCAATATAATCTTAATATCTTTTAATTATTATAATACAGAGTATATATTTAATTTATTATATTAATGTGATGTTTTACAATTTTAAGTCATTTGATGGTATTTCAACACACACAATATATATAAAAGGACATCAAACTCGAGACTCGAAATGGGACCCCGAAGTTTTTAAGACGCCCCCGTTCTTATACTTACCCTGATAATGTTGGAATTATACCAGGGTGCTCCGGAACAATGTGTCTTGCTTGTGCCATCACGGAGGGCAGGGCACACGCCATGCATGTGAAATTCAAGGGGCACAGTTTGTTGGCAACTGGGGCGGGGATGGTTGCCCAGGAAGCAGATGGCTCTAGGCCAATTCATAACAATTTTATGCATAGCTATGGGCGCATTCGGGGGCAAGGGAGCGAGTTTGTGCATGAGTTACAAACACAAATATAATAACCATAAAAAACATTAATGAAATTGTCATTTTGATATTTGTATATATATATATATGCTATATTATGCTTTGGAAATTAATTAAATAGATGAGTACAAGTTTCAAATTATACGATTGATGATTTAGTGCAACAAATTAAAGACGCACACTCTTTGTGCGTGTGTAACATAGAGGAGTAGTTTGCACGGAACTCTTTGTTTCTTTTTCTTCTTCTTTTATGGTGCAACAAGTACTCAACAAAATACTCAATAATCCTACTATGTTTTCTGGTTGTTCAAACAAATGCACTATGTCGTATGTAAGATTTGAACTCCATTGTACCACTGGATTTACATCTTTCAAGAAACAAATATTACAAACGAAGATATAAACTTACACAATATTATACTATATTATATTATACTATATATAGTACGTATTATATTTGGTACCAAGCCGCGGTCTAAGAATGACATAGTTTGATTAAGTTTCTTATTTAACGAATGTAGATCATCAATGTAATTAAGTCAACTAAGTCGTGCAGCACACGAGATTTAATCTATTTATTATATAAATGTATAATTCATGATTAAAAGTCAACAAAAGTCAAAATCATAATTATTTCTCAAAAGGTTGAAGATAAGTAATTAAAACTATTTAAATAACAAATTGACAGTTTTTTTCAGATTTGCACTGTCTTACTATAAAATTTGTTATTAAATTAAAAAAATCAAAACAACGTAAGACCAGTGGGATTGTAAAACTTGAAAAACTTAGTTACAACTTTTATTTCGGGACGATATCTAAATTCCAAATAAAACATGGGTTTTTGTTCGTATGTTTAAAAACTGTCATAATTAGACACACGATTGTATTTCTTTAATAAAACACGTTTAAAAATTGATTTTAAATAAAATCTAATTGGAAACATTAACTAGACTCTTCCTAGATTTGGTTCGTAAATTAACAAGATTAAATAAAAAGTTTAACATATGTTTCAATTTAGATCTTATCATAACTGACAGAACTGCGGATTAATTTGACACCTGTTCATAAACAATTTATTATGACCAAACGGCTTGGATTTATTTTATGAAATTAAACATACATAAATTAGAGTTAAAATAAATAGTAGTATTTTTTCAAAGTTTTGAGAAATAAAATATTTAAAAAGGAGTATTAATTCATACAAAGACACTAACGGATTCTGACTAACGGAATCTGAAACATGATATAACTTTATTAAAAACAATAAAACTTTCAATTTGACAATTCATATCAAAAATCACAAAAATTGTTAAATAAATTATTATTTGTATGTTTTAGTCACGGCCTTATAATACTTAATAATTAAAAGAACGAATTATTTGCAAATCTCGTAAAAACGATTTAAAATAACGAAAGATGTGAAGATTTACGATTTTAAAGTTTTTGTTATTAAAAACGAGACATAAATATATTGTCTGACAAAAATCTAATTTCTATACATGCATTTACAACAATAATATCACATAATACCGAGTAACGTGTCAATGTTATCTTAACCGAGATCCGAATCAATTAAATAATCATCTTCGGCGGATCTGGCATGATAGCCTACGAAATAATTAAACATATAGTATTAAAACCACATTATAAGTGAATAGAACGGAGAAACGAGATGAAGAACGAATAAGCTAAGAGTAATTAAATTACCCTCGAGATTGGAAAAAAATTAGAGACGGGTTAGGATCAGATTGATGAACAAAAAGGAGGAAATTTAACGTAAAACATAGAGGAGAAAAGAAGACTTGTGTTGTGAATAAAATAGACTAGAATGAAAGAAAATATAAAGAGAAATTAGGAAGCTAAAAGATATGAATAATCAAGTCACAAGGACTCTTAACTCAACTAGGAGACGAGATGGTTGAGATGGAAAGAACAAGCAACAAATCGATGTGATAAGTTTTCGATTAAAATAAATACTTTAAAATAAATAGGATAAAAATAATATGTAGTATTGATTAAAGGTGTCCGAAAATATTTTTCAAGTCAATTAAAGAAGGTTCGTAAAATAATATAAACGTTTATGAAGAAATCGGATTAAAAACGCATTAGAAAATAATTATCTATGAAATCAAGTAGTAAAATAATTAAACAACAATTTCTCGAAAAAAAAAATTATTTTTTTGACCTAGAAACCATTATAAATATAATCGAGCATTTTTAGAAAAACAAATAGTTCAAACTCGATTTTAAAACTATTGTTCATAGAAAATATGATTTCTCAAAAATAATTAAACATACTTGCGATGAAAAGAATTAATTTGGTTTTCGAATAAAAATAGAATAATTAAAATTCTTTTACAAAAATAAATAATTTTAGGCTCGATAATGAAATAAATAGACCACAAAATGGGAAAAATATAATTGACGAAATAGAGTTACGATATAATCATAATGGAACAGATAGCATAGCTAAGAAATTTGCGGGTGTAAAATACATACAAATACAAGTGATAATGTAAAGGTGATAAAATTTATTCTCTTAAGGTCTTTTATTTATTTTCTCATTTTTCATATAAATAAAAATGTAAAGGTGATAAATAAATAAATTAAACAAGTGATAATTTAGTCGAGTTGACTTTAGTCATAAATAAATATATAACACAAATAAAATATCACGTAACATTTGTATATATAAGTAATTTAGTCATACAAATAAGCCTAAATATTTAAATAAGCAATTTATTAAATTACTAACATAATATACTTATATATAAGAAATGTTGTTAGAAGAAAAGTTTGGTTACCTTAATAACCTATTATTTATTAACGTTATTAAGAATTAAAGGTGGTCAGGTCAATAATATCGTCTACGTTAGAAAAGTCGTCTCCTTCCCCTTTTAAAGAAATTTTCGATCGAAATGATTTGACCCAAATACGGTACTAGAAAAGTGATCCCGCCAAATACTGGGCAGCTCCTCATTCCCGATGTTCCAATTATAGAAAAGGACGAAGGAATAAATATAGTATGCAGTACGGAGTAAGTAGTATAATAAGTAAAAATAATAATACGTTCTCTTCCTTTCAATTATTTAGGTGTTCCTGTCCAGCCTGGTAAATTAAACCGGCAGGATGGTAATATTCTTATTGAGAGGATTGTGGCTCGAATTAGGAGTATTGGGGCTCGTAAGTTATCGTATGCAGGCCGTGTTACTTTTATCTATTCGGTTCTGACCACACTCCACGGGTACTGGGCTAGTATTTTCCTCCTACCGAAACACATTATTAAGAGGATTGAAGCTGTATGTAGAAATTATCTGTGGGATGGAAGTGCAGACTATAGGAGAGTCCCTTTTGTTGCGTGGGAAACGGTTACGTGCTCAAAAAAATCAGGTGGACTAGGCATCAAAAGGCCGGGTACTTACAACATTGCTGCTATAGGGAAACTTTTTAACTGGATATATGAAAAGAGAGATAGCCTATGGATCAAATGGGTCTCCAATATCTATCTGAAAGCAGGAAATTGGCGTGATTATATCCCGCCCAATGATGCTCCATGGACCTGGAAGACTATATGTAAGGTTAAAGATAAACTGAAAGATGGGTTCCTTAATGATCGTTGGAAGATGGATGACAAAGGGTACTCTGTTCGGAGTGCTTACGAATGGATTACTCCTCAGCCCACTGCCCCGTCATGGACGAATTTTGTATGGAACCATTGGAACGTTCAGAAACATGCCCTGATTGTCTGGATTATTATGCAGGAAGGAATCAACACTAAAGACAAGTTATTTAAAATCGGATGCAGCAGCGATGCTAATTGCTGTCTCTGTGATTCTGAACAAGAGACGCATTCTCACTTGTTCTTTGATTGTGTGTATAGTTCAAGGGTGCTACTGCTAATTGAACAACACGCCGGACTGAAACTATGCATGAATCGGGTGATACATGATGATAATGGGTCCGTTACCTGGAAAGTGTCTGCGTGTTTGCTTGCTGCTACTTTGTATAATGTTTGGATGCAGCGAAACGTGGCGAGAATTGATGGTTTTGTTCTTAGACCAGAAAAAGTGGTGAAACAAATCTTGGACGAGGTGAGATTTCGCATAAAGATCAATAAGAAGGAAGAAGTAACTGATGAAGATGCTATATGTCTTCGACGTATAGGATATGAATTTTGACCCGAGCTATCGTTTGTGTGATCCTGTTTTTGCTTTGTATTTGAAATTTATGTACAAAATATGACCTCCCTTGTATAATTTTTTTGATGAATGCAATACCTTACATTTCACCAAAATAATAATAATAATAATAATAATAATAATAATACGTAATATAGTATGGAGAGGACGTAGTAGAAGTAGTATATGTAGTAAGTATTACTCGTAATTAAGTACCCCGCATATATATATATATATATATATATATAGAGAGAGAGAGAGAGAGAGGATCAGGGAAGTTGATAACTCCCTAACTCTCCCTTAGTGTTAATCCCACCCATCCATTCATCCTAAGATGGATGGTGGATGGATGGGGTTCAATTTATAAAAAATAAAAAAAAAAAGACAATAAACTGACACAGCAGCAGTGGAGAGAGGAAACATCCCCTCACCCAAATCAATCCCTACATTACTTCCCTCATACACTTCCCAATCCCCTCATTTTCAATTCATTTCTCAACCCAATTTCTCTTTCTCTAACAAAACCCCAACAAATAATCATCATTAATAACTCCGACCATACTCCGACCATACTCCGTCAACTACTCCGACCATACTGCGTTTTTAACCCAACATACTCCGTCAGTAACTTCGATCATCATACGAAGGTATGTTCATCTTCATCATCTTCATCTTCATCTTCATCTTCATTTTCGTGCTTCATCTTCATCTTCATGCTTCTTTTTATTTTTCATGTCTTTTTTTTGGTATTTATAAAATTATTCATCTTCATTATCTTAAAAAAAAAAGAACTTCATCTTCAAAAAGTTGTTATTTTTTCGTGGGATGAATGGAGCTTGAAGATGAAGATGAAGATGAAGTCATTTAGTGCGTAATGTTTTTGCAGAATTGCAAAGTCACACTCATTATGCTGTACAGTCACACTCATTATGCTGTATAGTCACACTCATTATGTTGTAGAATCACGCAGATGTACACTCATTGTAGTCACATATTCAGTTGTATAGTCATACTCATTATGCTGTATAGTCACACTCACTATGTTGTAGAATCACGCAGCTGTAGAATACCTTGGGATTAAGGTATCATTCGTTGAATCATCTTCATCTTCATGCTTGTTTTACTTTTCATACCTTTTTTTTGTATTTATAAAATTATTCATCTTCATTATCCAAAAAAAATGAAGATTAAATATGGATTAAAATGAAGGTTGAATATGAATGAATGAAGATTGAATATTTAATTAATGTTATAATTTAGTTGTATAGTCACAGAGATTATATTGTATAGTCACACAGTTGAAGTTGTATAGTCATACTCGTTATGTTGTAGGATCACAGTCATTATGTTGTAGGATCACACCGTTTATGTTGTATAGTCACACAGTTAAAGTTGTATAGTCACACTCATTATGTTGTACAATCATGTAGTTGTACAGTCATTGTAGTCACATATTCAGTTGTATGTGTGATTTAGATTGATTGTGTGTTTTGTTGCAGCGAAATAATTGGTGGAAAGAGGAATGTTGGTAAAAGGGACGGTGGGAAGAAGAAGGTCATGGAAGATACAGCGATCGATCACGTAATTGGACAATGTATTGTTGCGAAGATTAAAATGAAGGTTGAATATGAATGAATCGTATGTATAATAATCTTTCTAATTATGAATGTGACTTTGCTAATGATGATTGAAGAATAATTGACTGTATGACTTTTATTTTCCATTTTACGGTTTCAGTTTTGTAGTCACACACTTTAGCTTGTATAGTCACACTCATTATATTGTATAGTCACACTCATTATATTATAGAATCCCACAAATTCTTGCAGTGATTAGTGTAAGTAATCATCTTTACTAATGATGATTGAAGTATAAATAAGTACGAGTATAATTTAGTCGTATAGTCACAGAGATTATGTTGTATAGTCACACAGGTGGAAGGATAAGTGATTTTGCTATAGACCTCGCGTGATTAATTATGAAACCAGAAAATAGCGATGAAAATATATTTACATTGGACAAAGTCCATCCTTTACATATATTACGTCAAACATAAAAACATTCTAACCCACCAAACATCATTTACACATAGTACGTTCATTCTAAAGCAAATATTTTATCTCACATAAACACACAAGAGCTTAACGATGGTCTCCGGTACGTGCGCAACAATACATTGTCCAATTACGTGGTCGGTCGTTGTATCTTCCACGACCTTCTTCTTCCCACCGCCCCTTTTACCAACATTCCTCTTTTCATCAACTATTTCGCTGCAACAAAACACACAATCAATCTAAATCACACAACACAACTGAATATATGACTACAATGACTCTACAACTGCATGATTGTACAGCATAATGAGTGTGACTGTACAACTTTAACTGTGTGACTCTACAACATAATCTCTGTGACTATACAACTAAATTATACTCGTACTTATTTATACTTCAATCATCATTAGCAAAGATGATTATATACACTAATCACTGTAAGAATTTGTGTGATTCTACAATATAATGAGTGTGACTATACAATATAATGAGTGTGACTGTACAACCTAAAGTGTGTGACTACAAAACTGAAACCGTATAATGGAAAATAAAAGCCATACAGTCAATTATTCTTCAATCATCATTATCAAAGTCACATTCATAATTAGAAAGATATACATACGAATCAAAGCAAATTAGTTAAACATTCATTAAATATTCAACTTTCTTTCATCCATATTCAACCTTCATTTTTTTTTGTGAATAATGAAGATAAATAATATTATAAATACCAGAAAAAAGAAGGAATGAAAAATAAAACAAGCATGAGGATGAAGATGATTAATTATTTTAAAGATGCTCTAAAAAGATAAATACCTGAGAATCATCGAGGTTCGGAAGTAGGGATTTGACGAACGTGGAAACTTGAATGTAGATAAAAAAATACCTGAAAAAAGTCACACAATTTAAGTTGTATAGTCACACACTTTAAGTTGTACAGTCACACTCAGTATGCTGCATAGTCACAGTCATTATGTTGTAGAATCACGCAGCTCTAGAATACCTCAGGATTAGGGTATCATGCGTTTAACCATCTTCATTTTCATGCTTGTTTTATTTTTCATACTTTTTTTGTATTTATAAAATTATTCATCTTCACTATCCAAAAAAAAAAGAAAGTTGAATATATATGGATGAATGAACGACTATGACTTTACAAAAATGAAAATATCTAAACATTCATTAAATATTCAACATCAATTCATCCATATTCAACCTTCATTTTTTTTTTTGGATAATGAAGATGAATAATTTTATAAATACAAAAAAAAGTATGAAAAATAAAACAAGCATGAAGATGAAGATGATTCAACGAATGATACCTTAATCCCAAGGTATTCTACAGCTGCGTGATTCTACAACATAGCGAGTGTGACTATACAGCATAATGAGTATGACTATACAACTGAATATGTGACTACAATGAGTGTACATCTGCGTGATTCTACAACATAATGAGTGTGACTGTACAGCATAATGAGTGTGATTTTGCAATTCTGCAAAAACATTACGCATGACTTGTTCATCTTCATCTTCATCTTCAAGCTCCATTCATCCCACAAAAAAAGAACAACTTCATCTTCAAACTTCATCTTAAAGATGAAGTTGTTCTTTTTTTTTTAGACAATGAAGATGAATAATTTTATAAATACCAAAAAAAAAAGATATGAAAAATAAAAAGAAGTTTGAAGAAGATGAAGATGATCGAAGATGAAGAAGAACAACTTCATCTTCAAACTCCATTCATCCCACAAAAAAAGAACAACTTCATCTCCAAACTTCATCTTAAAGATGAAGTTGTTCTTTTTTTTAGACAATGAAGATGAATAATTTTATAAATACCAAAAAAAAATATGAAAAATAAAAAGAAGTTTGAAGAAGATGAAGATGAAGATGATCGAAGATGAAGATGAGGATGAAGAAGAAGCTAAAAAAATGAAATGATCAAAGTTTATGCATAAACATACCTTGGTATAATTATCCGTCATGTTGTGTTAAAAAACGGAATATGATCGGAGTTGTTGACAGAGTATGGTCGGAGTTATTAATGGAGCTTATTTGATGGAGTTTTGTTAGGGAGAGATGGATTGAATTAGGGAAATGAATTGAAAAGGAGAGGAGGGAAGTAATGAAGAAGGGAGAGTTTGATTGAGGAGAGGATGCTCCCCTCTCTCCACTGCTACGAAGTGTGATTGAAGGGAGGGTTGCTTCCCTCTCTCCACTGCTGCTTGTCAGTGTTGTCTCCTTTCCTTTTTTTTTTACCCATCATCCATCTAAGCCATCCATTCAAGCCAAGATCAAGGGCCAAAAACACAACTTCCCAACTTCCCACTTTTCACCAAACTCTCTTGATCCCTTTTCTATATATATATATATATATATATATATATATATAGTACGAAGAGTGTAGAGTAGAAGTAGTAGTAGGAAGTTAGTACTACTACGTATATATAGTAAGCTAAGTAGTAGATTAGTATGTTAGTAATAGTGTAAGATGCATGAGGTGTGGGTTAGATAGGGAGGCTAAGGTATATATGTGTAGGTGTATCATACTAAGGTAAGCTTAGTGGTGTAGTAATAGTAATACGTGGGAGATAGTTAGGACCCCAGTTTTCTGAGTTCCGATCCGTTTCTCGTACAAACGTTTTTTTTTCTTTCTTAAAAAGTTGAAATATAAGATTACGGAATTAAAATAATGGAAATCGTAAAATTTATTTTTAAAAATGAATTTGTGAGACGGTAAGTAAAATAGACGGTAAATAGTAATTTGGGACAAAAGTTATAAGAAATCATTATTTCAAGAATACAATAAATTATTAAATTTTTACGCGACGAGAAAATGTCAAAACAACAGGTCAATATTAAAAATATTTTCAAGTTTTAAACTTTATGAAAGATAAAATTTTTAATAATTCAATAAATAAATTCCCACGTTTTTATAACGGAATAATTTTTAATTTAACGAAAATAAAATATTTCATTTACGAAAATAATTTTTCAAACGTTATACTTGGTTTAAATAAATGTTTAAAATTTTAACACTATTTAAAAAATATAGGGTATTACAGCGCAGGCGCGCGCGGGGCGTCGAGTGGTGCAAACGGACGTCCACAGTCGAGATTACCGTAATCTAAAACCCTAATAAGAATCTTGTCCTCTCTCCGCCTATATAATGGAGTCTTCCCCATCAAAAATTCTATGCTAATAAAAACGAATAATGTCTAATGAGAAGACCAACACTTATTACGTTATGGGACAAGAGTGAGAAACCGACTTATTATTATTATTTGAAGATTATTCGAAGTCATATTATTATTTATGAAGTCGTCTTATAGAGATCTAATATCGTTTGTATTAAATTTTGACTTATTCCTTAATGAGGTTGTGGACGTCTGTCCGCACCGCCCGGCGCCCCGCGCGGGACCGACCCGGTTTTCAACGTCTAGCGGCGGCCACTCACGCAGCCCCCTCCCTTCTAGGGGCCGTTCCGATCTCGCATACGGGACGAAGTGTCGGACCTCGATTTGGATGACGATCCGGACTTGTACTAGACGGGTGCGGGCACCCGTGTTTCCGTTTGGGAATCAACCGAGACGTGGTTGTAAATGTTTAAAGGCCGATTCATTTGGTAAGACGACCTTTTTAGTGAACTGAATTCGTTGCCGATTTGTGGAGTCGCCATCGAGTCAATTATGGGGACTCGGAAACCGTTCAAGTCAACTTTGATCCCTTACCGGCTCAAAGTTGAGTGGCACGGGACCTAAAGATAAAGACTTGTACCCTTAAGCACTCCATGCCTGGAATGACTCTCATTGCCAATGGTTTCGGACACCCGGAAACCGTCGATTCTGAGTAAGGGGTGAGGGTACGTATTGGGAAGCCAACATTTGGTAGATGTGAACACCCAATCCCGCCCGCACTATAGCGGCCTCTACTAATCAATCGGTGGGCTGATTTCCTTGTTCTTTTGTTGTGGTGGAAATACTGTAACATCCGTTGTTTTAACCCTATGTTTTTTACTACGTCGGTTGTTTTAAGGACATATAAGTTTTATCGTCAAAATAGTAGTGTTTACATTCTTTGCATGCGATTTCTCGTGACAAGCAGGCCATCAAAAGATGCACGTTGGAGAGTAGAGAGTACTATGTATTATACGTATTAGCAAATCACATTTAACGCGATAATACGGATATTAGTCGTTCTTGTGGTATACCTTACCTAGTATTCTGCTTAAGATGCGTCGGTTCGGCATTAATCGAGGTGCGTCGAGCCTAATAAGGTGAGCTCCCGGACTAATACGGATCCGACCATCACTTTGTTCAATTTTAAGTTATTTTACGTTTTGAATTTCGTGTTAGGTGATTTAGCATGCGATTATAAGGTCGTAAAAGCAATAAATCATACGAAAAACTGTAAATGCGAATGTAAGTAAATCTCATTGTGAGGAGTTGCACCCTCGGAGTATACACTAAACCGGACTCGATGCATAGATAGTTTTGAGAACGGATCTCGGAATTACTCGGGTCTATTTAGTGTGTTTTTGTGTTTGCGGTTGAAGTTGGGACGTTACGTATTTTAGTAGATGCTTGTGGGCCTAACGCCCACGTCTAGAGTTATCGTAGTGCATAATAATAGAAAGTGAGAATATGGAAAGTTTTGTTTAGATGACAACCTAGTGACGATATGACTTCAACAGGCGGATCCTCCTAGCTTGACTAGCTACCCCGGCCGAGTTCCGTTACCGTTTGACCTTCCCGCGGCTATTTCGGCAGAGCTCCGTTACTATTTGCTAGTTCTGCGGCTAATCCGGCAGAATTTGTGTACTAATTTTGAGCTAGTCGATCACAGGCACCTCGGTATCGAGTGGGGTGCTCGAAGGTGAGGAGTAGCGTCGATGTCGCTTTTGTTATCAGAACTACGATCGAGTGGATCGTTTGCCTCGGGTGTCGGAGTGCGAGCCCTTAGCGAGAGTTATTGAGGGGGAAGAGAAGATTGAATGTTGTGTGTCGAAATGAGGGCGTGAAGGGGAGTATTTATAGGTATTTTCGGCCCTCGCTACCCATATGGACGCGTGGTCTGGGGAGCGCTAAGACTCGGGCGCCTGGGTCCGAGCGTGGGGAGGCCCAGGCGCGTCAGGTGGGGCGGTTGGAGTTCTGAGGATACGGTTTTGATACTTTCCAAAACCGAGAGGAAGGAGCGTGATACGTTGCTTGGGGATGAAGCTTACCCCGGGTTTGACCTAGAGTCGTGGGTTTAGTGGGCCTCGGGTGTTCATCCTGAGGTTCACTTGGCGCGGTGTTGACTAGTTTGAGTTTCGGGACCGACTCGGGGTCCCGGTGTCTGAATGGACTCTAATTAGTGTCTATGTGACCGTAACGACACGACTAAGGCTGCCATCATGTTAGTTTTTAATTTTTCTGAGTAATTATTTGATCCGTCCTATAGGAAAACTACCTATAACATCGCGAACCCGCATCGCGTTGCTGTCCTATCGTCATCGGGTGTTTGTTGGGCACTACTGCAGGCACCAGGTCCAAATTTGGGTGTCTACAGAAGCACCCGCTTTGACTGAGGCTTGGACAAGGCGAAAGTCAAAGTATAGCCACCCAGGTCAATCGAGGATTACGACCTGGTGGCTGTCCGGTCGGGTCATTTTAAGTCCGTTGGACTACGTGGTGAGGCTCACCAGCCAAGGCTGAGAAATTATACCTGACGTCTTCGCTTGCGGTTGCTTGTTTGGGTCCGGGCCGTTGCTTGATATCTTGCTCTTGATTCTTCGTGCGCGCGCGCTTTGTCTTCTTCGGTTTATTTAGAGGCTTTGTTTAATTTTAAGTGTTTTTGCGCGCTAACAACGCATTAAGTTGGCCTTTATTTGCACAAGTATATTTTGGGATGCTTGTGAACCCTTTATGAAACAAAACATTCGAGGGCGTTAGTCTCCACTCGATTGGTCGTCTTTGGGATGCTTATGACCCCTAGGACAATACAAAGTGATATAAAACTATTCGAGGGCGTCGGTCTCCGCTCGAATAAAAATTGCTGTGGAGGTATAAGACTCCTTCGAGGGCGTTAGTCTCCTCTCGAATAAAAATTGCTGTGGAGGTATAAGACTCCTTCGAGGGCGTTAGTCTCTTCTCGAATAAAAATTGATGTGGATGTATAAGACTCCTTCGAGGGCGTTAGTCTCCTCTCGAATAAAAATTGCTATGGAGGTATAAGACTCCTTCGAGGGCGTTAGTCTCCTCTCGAATAAAAATTGTTGTGGAGGTATAAGACTCCTTCGAGGGCGTTAGTCTCCTCTCGAATAAAAATTGTTGTGCCTCCGGGATAACTCTGACCCTCGGGCAAAATTGTTGTTGCTGTGCCTCTGGGATAACTCTAACCCTCGGGAAAAAATGTTGTTTGTTTATTTGTTTTAGTAAAATGTTGGCTTTGTGAGTTTGTCTTAATTTGTTTTGCAGGCTTGTCTTACTTTGTTCGGGTTTGTTCTTGCTTTTATTTGGATTTTGAGTTTGTTCATAGTTTGCTTATGTTAGTCCTGGTTGTTTCGTTACGCGTTCGGATGTAGCGTCAAGTGTTTGTTTTATTAGTTGGGAGTGTGTTATCGATGTTAATTAGCAGTTGTTCCGTTATTGTTATTTTGCTTGTCTTAAAAGGTGTATGTTTTGTATGTATCGAATTTTGAGTTGCATTGTTTTGCTTTATTTTAATCTGTGTCAGGCTATTTAGGCGCGTATCAGTTTGCGGCTCAATCTTCGGGCACCCGGGCCCCAACGAGCCAGGACTCGAGCGCGTCACTCGGGGCGGTCGGATTTTTGTGATCCGGGTCTGTTTAAGTAATGCGAATGCTGGGGCGTTCGTTTATTTCACAAAGAATTCGAACGCGTCGTCGTCTTCGCCTCAAACTTGACTTCTTCGATTTTTCTTGCCGAATTTCGTTTTAATTCTGCTTTTTACGACAATGTCGACTCCGGGTTAGTATTCTTTGCTCACTTAACGTTGGTTTTGTTTGATTTGATGGATTATGAGTTGGTTTGTTGGAAATCCTAGAAAATCGATTTGGGTGTTTTTTATTCGCTGAGTTTCGATGCTTGTACTTTATTTTATCGTCAAATTGGGGTCGATTATAGCTTGTTGAGGTGTTTATAAGCTCAGTAAGTATGTTCAAGGTGTGACAATGTCTTGCTATGGGAAATATGTTTGGAATGCTAGGGTTAGGGACCGTCTCCCGATTATTCCTGTGATTATTTTACGTACTTTTGCTCAAATAGTGCTTATGAGGATGTGGGTAGCTCTCTTGTTGACTCTTATGGGCTAAGATGATCTTTAGGACCTTCCGTAGGGTTTTATATGTCTTAAGATGGACCAAAAGGCGCCGTAGCAATGCCGGATTTTCCCGAAACCACTTCCATTGTGACCGAGATCGAAAATGTGTGCTATCGGCTTTCTTGGAATTTCGATATCCTTATCCGAAATTTTGACCTTATTTTGACCTGTTTAAGCTGCTTCATCCTGATTAGAGACATGTTTCTTTGTGTTTTTTGTTTTGGGTTTGTTTTACAGCTAGAGGTGACACCGAGCGTCCCAAAGGAACTTCTTCGGTTGTCGCTAGTGAGGAGGTTGTCGGGACAAGTTCGCAGACTCCCCGAGGGGTTCGTAGAAGACATAGGAGTGTCTCGTCTCAGCGGCGCGACCCTGAGACTATTAACGAGGCTGAGTTCAATAGGGTGAAGAAGCGCAGGCTTCCGGAGACGGTGGCTAGGAGGGCTCATGTTCCGGTTCCGGTACCGGAGAACGAGGAGATTGTTTACGAGGATCCCGAGTGGGCTCGGGATTGGGACGACCATCAGCTGATGTTTCATCTCGACCGCCACATTTCTAGCCGCATTGTACGGGGTTTGGTAAGTGTCCTATTCGTGCTCGTTGGTTATGACTCATGTTTTGCTATTTATTGTTCTGGTTAGGCTCGTTTTGTTTTGTTTATCTTTGCATTGTTTTGGTTTGTAGTCCCCAGGTCCGATGAGGAATTTCTCGGGCTTTACCCTTGATGTCTACCATCAAAAGCTGACCCCTACGGTAAAGGGGATTATCCAGAGGACCGCTCTAGGTCCCGTAGTCGGGGAATGGATTAGGTTGTTGGGTTGCCAGACTAAATGCAACCTCATGGTGATTAGGGCGATGATAAATCGCTTTCATGACACTACCTCGACCTTCCACATGGCTTTTGGGGAGGTCGGGATGACCCTAGAGGACTTTGGGATGATTAGCGGTATGCCCTGGGGTCCGGATAGGATTAGGTGGGCTGCCGAGGGTCCTAGTCTAGATAGTGATGAGGTGCGGGGCCTCATCGGGGATTGTTTGCGGCGTGAGGCATATAGTACGCCTCATGCTATAGTGAGTTCTTACATCACCGACCACTTCGAGCGAGTGACGGTGCTAGAGGGTCGGGAGGCTAACACACCGGAGCAGGATGCTCGGTTGTGGCTGTGGTATTTCCTAGGGTCGACTCACTTCTCGGATAAGGGCGAGAAGTTTAGTACCAGGATCTTGCCCTTCCTAGCCGACCTGACTCAGCTAGGACGCTACGATTGGGTGACCGCGGCTTTCGCGGAAATGACCCGCTGTATGCAAGTTATGGTGAGGCCGCTGGTGATAGTGTCGGCCTCAGCTGTGCCCATCATGGGTCCGGGCCTTATACTGGAGGTTAGTTGTTTCTTTTTGCTCTTGTGTTTAAAGTTCTACTTATTTTTGGTTTGATGTTGCTAAAGTCGTTTTGGGGTTTTATAGGCTTGGATCTACTACTATTTCCCGTGTTTGGCCCCTAAGACGGTACGGGCGCACCCGAAAAGATTCTCGACGAGAATCGAGTGGAGATTGGCTCAGCCCAAGAGCATAATTAGCCATTACCCGGTGGAGAATGCGCTAGTTAACAAGCTACGCATTGAAGATGTGAGATTTTTTTTCTATGGTTTATTTGCTCAATATCCCCCAAGGCTTGGGATTTATTAGGATGTTGGTTTTGTTTGTGTAGTTTGTGGCCCGCCCTTGGGCCGATTATGAGGGCGTTCCGGGGTACGTAATTACGGAGTTGAGGCCGCGGAGTTATAGGAGGATGCTTCTCCCTGCATTGATTTGTCCGTTTGGTATCTGGGCGAGCGGTTGGTGCGTCAGTGCCTATACGACAATTTCAGGGTGCCGGTTAATCCTCTCCGGACCATGTTTAGACCACCGATCGCCGCAGAGGTTCTCGAGGATAGGGACGGAGAGGGAGGCGACACACTCCTAGTGCTAGGTGCCTCCTACCTATCTCACGTCACCCGGCGGTTAGCTTGGTACCGCCTCGTGGTACGATTCTAATCTTGGTTCTAAGACTTGTGTTACGGTTTATTGTTCATTTGCCCTCTGACCGACAAATCTGTTGTCTTTTCAGCTGGCCGATCCGGTTGATGAGATCCAGCCCCCAGATTTTCCCCTAACATTGCTTAGGGTTGACGTGGCTGGGATACCTTTCACTGAGCCTCTCCCCCCGTGTTCTGCTGAGGAGATGAATGCCGGGATAGAGTGACGTGACCGGGTGTACCAGGTGTAGCTTTCATTGTCCTTTGTTGGGCTCTAAGGATTAGGGTCGGTTTGCCTAACCTCTATGGTTTTGCTTTTCAGGTTTCGTCGGCTTGCCATCAGCGGTTGTGGCAGGCTGTCAACTGCTTCCGGGCTTATGCTTCGAGGGTCTCCCGTGACACTTCGGGGCCTCGATCGATGAGTTTACGTGACTGAGGTGGCTTTCTAGGCTGTTTGTGTGCTTTCCTAATGATAGAGTGCATTTGCAGGATGTCCCGGATATGGTGGGACAGTTGGAGACTCGGGTGACCGAGCTCGAGGCGAGAGAGGTTGAGTCGCAGTGGCTCCTGCAGTCTCAGGCTGACGAGATCACCTTCCTAAAGGAGCAGTTGGCCCGGTTTCGGGGTGAGACCTCAGCACAGAGTGAGGCCAGACATGGGGTCGAGAGGGAGACCGAGGTCGATGCTGAGGCTACGGGTGCTACGGAGGAGGCTGGAGGGATTCCCGAGACGATTACCCTAGATATATTGTCGGGGATGGACGGCAGTGAGTCTCCCCTTATAGACCTGGAGGACCTAGGGTTGGACGATCAGCTTTGCGAGATCGTGATTGCCGTCGGCGCGGCTTCTAGGGGTCCTTCTTAGCCTAGATTTCTATATGAATTTGTATATTTCGTATATTTGTTTTAGATTTTTAGTATTTGAGTTGGTTGGATTAGTCTTGCGTTTTTGTTTGGCGAATTGTTTTCCTAGGTTGACAAGTAATCACTTTTGCGTTCGCTTTGTTTGCGACTTCGTTGTAGTTTGGGATTTAGGATGTGTTAATATTGCATGAGAGTACGAAAATGCTTTTTCGGATTTTTGAAATGCGTTGGTTTAAGCCGGGAATCGGATCAGATAATACGTCGATTAAAATACTTAGACTCGAGATAGACGAGACGTAAAATGTTAATGTAGGATATTAACGCGTTAACATAGGATATTAACGTGTTTCGACCGCATATACTAGGAGATGGGCTTTAGTATGAAATCGAAGTTTAAAATCCGAGCACTTTTTGAAAAAAAAAAGTTAGACCACGTTTTACATACTCATAATATTGCCTTATTAGGCTACAGACGTGACTCATAATATTGCCTTATTAGGCTACAGCCGTGACTCGACGGTAATTGCTAAAAGGCTACGACACGCCTAGGTGGGGTAGCTTATTTCCCTAAAAAAAAGAATTAAAAAAAAACGTCTAAGTCTCGCGCGTCCGACGGGTGAACTCGCGTTCCAGTGGCTTTGCATGGATATCTCGGTTTTCGGGGTGTGCTCTATTGACTTTGTGAGGCCGTTCTTGGTGTCCGAGGTATAGGGTGGTGATCACGGGGTTTCAAACTTCTATCCTTGGGCTGCTCGGGTTGAGTCATGCCTGGCTTTAAGTGCTCGGAATGATGCAATTGGGTTCCAGACCGCTTGGGCTTGGGCGGCCAGAGACTCGGGCGCGTGGGCCGATGTGGTTCGAGTCATAGGTTATGGAAATTTTCGTTATTTCCTAATTTTTGTAGGTTTAGGGCTATTTATGCGGGTTATGGGTGCATGTTCTAGGCATAATAGGATATCCGTAAGGCATAGAACCATATCTAGGGTCATGTCGAGTTTCGGGAATGTCATGACCGAGTGGGCGGGTTTGTTTAAGAAATGTCATTCCGAGGTTGGCTCAAACGACAGTTTGTCGACGGTTGTTGCACTGAGTCGAGTCAAGGTACATGATGATTTTTTACGGGCATGCTTTAGATTTTGGGACCCTAAGTACCATGTTTTTGCTTTCCCCGGGGGTAAAGTTTGCCCTTTGCCTGAAGAGATAGATGTTATAGGCGGGTGGAGTTTGGTTCGACCTTGTGTGCCTTATGGGGATGATGCTTATTCGAAGCGACTTTACCACTTTTTGGACCTTTCTTCATTAGAGGAGGCTAAAGGCTATTTTGGTGTGGATGGTCTTAACCTAGAGTTGCTTTCTAGGACATTCTCACAAGTTGGCTCTCGTCATGTTTCGACCTTGGCATGTAGGCGTGCTTTTAACGTTGCTATTGCTTGTTACTATCTTTTTGAGGATGCGCGGTCACGTGAAGGTTGGGGTAATCCTCGAGTGTTGGATGTGGTAGCGGCTATGGAACATGGACGATCACCCTTTTTGCTCATTTTAGGTGAACTTGTTCTGGGTCTTGATGAGTGTTTCGGTACAGGGGATACCTTCTCGGGGTTCTAGGACCATTTTACAGGTGAGTTTTTTTTGTTTTTCTTTTCTAGCTAGGTTTCACTTGTTTTGTGGTTATTTTTGACTTAGGAGGTGCGACACTTCGTCGTTTTTCGTGCAGGTTTGGTTGCAAGATCGGCTTGGTTTAATCGACCCTCCCCGGTGTTTCAAGGACTACAACTACAGGGGTTTCACGGGCCGGAAGATGGTGCTGTCGTGGAACAAAATTCCCGAAGAGGAGGATTGGTTTTCCTATTTGGTTAGGGGAGATGTCGTCATCAGGTGGTCCATACCGTGGTGGAATATAAGTGGGTGCGTAGGGTTTCCATTTTCGTCTTCGACCTGGGCTTTGTTATTACTATCCATGAGGGATCGAGTTTATATTTACCTGGGCATGTTGTCAATTCAGATGGGTGTCCGACCTCCTATTCCAAATGATGCTAAGGTCATTTGTAGTTTTGATCCGTGGACCGAGGACTTGCTTAGAGGGTTCAGGGTGTCTTGGGAGCAGAAGTTTTTGCACCCTGTTGCTCGACCGACTGTCAATACTTCCGTCAGGAAGAGAATTTGTGGATACCCGTCAGGACAGACCGACCCAAAAGTTAGGAAGACAGCGTCGCCGAGAGGCGAAGAGGAGACTCGAGAGACTAAGCGCCTAACCAAAGACAGTGGAACCGATCCTAGCCTAATCAGTTTATCCGAACGGGCCAGGATTATTAAAGCTGCGAAAGAGCAAAGAAAGTGGGACTTGCTGGACTCACGTTTGGATAGGGTGTTAGAGGCTTGCTTTCGGAAAATCGCGGAAGAAGAACGCAAGCAGTTGTACCCGGGCGATAAGGGTGAGGAAGAGTTGGACCGGTAGAGCCCAGCCGTTATATTATGTATTATTAGTTGATAATATGTGGCGTATTAGTACTAGTTTTTGTGGATTTTAGACACGTTGTTGATTTTTCGAGACGTCCGGACTCAGATTTTTTGATGTAGATGCCTCGACAAAGGCTCGATTTAACCGAATTTTGTTATTAATGAGAAGCGCATTTTTATTTTTTATTCTCTTTTTTTTGTGGTGGCTCGCAACTCGATTCTTCATTTTGCCCGGAGCGCCCTTTCGGGTTTTCACTCCGTCCTCGGTTCACCTTTTCTTTTCTTTTTTTTGCTTTTTTTTTTCTTTTGCTTTTTTTCTTTGCTGTTTTTTTGTTGTTTTTTTTTTTGCTTTTTCGACAACTCGCAACTCGATTCTTCATTTTGCCCGGGGCGCCCTTTCGGGTTTTCACCCCGTCCTCGGCTCGTCGATTTTTTTTTACGACGGCTCGCAACTCGTTTCTTCATTTTGCCCGGGGCGCCCTTCCGGGTTTTCACCCCGTCCTCGACTCGTCGTTTGTGCTTCTTCATTTAACTCACTCATTGACCGGGTCGTGGGATAAATCCCGGTTTGCTCACGAATCGATTAATCGACTGCTTTGTTTAGTTGTTTGGTTGTACCCGGGAAAGGGTTGCCTACGTATCCGCTTTCGGGTGGAATCAAACCATGTTCGTAGTTCTTTATTTTTTCCTTAAAATGTGAGTGAGTTTGCTTTAGACTTGTTTATGCCAACTAACGATGCGAACTTGAATTTTTTTTCGTATTGTTATTGTTGTTGTTTTTTGTTTCCCCCTAAGTCGGAGGTGGGGACGTGGTTTCTAGGGTGTTTATGGGTAATATCGTTTGAGTTGATCCATATAGGTTGGGGTTGAGAATTCTTGTCCATCTAGGTTGGTGAGGATCACGGTGCCCCCCAAGAGTATTTTCTTAACGAGGTAGGGGCCCGCCCAGTTTGGCTTGAATTTCCCTCTAGAGTCGAAGGGAAGGGGTGCTCTAATGGATTTGATCACTAAATTTCCCTCGTGTATGTTTCGGGATTTCGCTCGCTTGTTAAGGGCTCGTTGGATGCGATGTTGGTAGGTTTGCACATTGGACAGGGCATGTATCCTATGTTCATCTAGGAGTGCTAGCTCGTCGTATCGTTTTTGGTTCCATTCTTCCTCAGGGATACCACTTTCGACTAATATTCTTAGTGATAGTATTTCCAGCTCTATTGGTTGGACGACTTTGGAACCGTAGGTAGGTAATATGGTGTGGCTCCGGTGGGTGTTCTATAGGATGTTCGGTATCCCCATAAGGCGAAGGGTATTTTGTTTGGTCAATCTCGGTAGTTGTCTATCATTTTCTTAAGGATGATAGTGATGGTTTTGTTGGCTGCTTCTACGGCCCCGTTGGTTTGCGGTCTGTAGGGTGAAGATTTGTGTCTTTGGATTTTGTATTTGTCTAGGAGTTTTTGGGTATCGGCCCTGAAGTGAGCCCCCAGGTCGCTAATGATTTCATGAGGTATACCGTAACGGCATATGATGTTGTTTTGCAAGAATTTGACTACTTGTTTTGAGGTTAGTACGGTGTAAGAAGCGGCTTCTACCCATTTGGTGAAGTAATCTACGGCTACTAAAATAAAGCAATGTCCGCCAGTCCCGGATGGGTGTACTTTCCCTATGATATCTATCCCCAAGTAGAGAAGGGCCAGGATGTGGCTATAGTGTGTAGAGAATAAGGAGGTAGGTGTTGGATGTTGGCGAATATTTGACAATTATTGCAGTGCCGAACGTGACGTCGACAGTCTGTCTCTAAGGTAATCCAGTAATAACCCAGACTCATTATTTTTCGGGCTAGTAGGTGTGCACTCATGTGGGGTCCGCACTCCTCGTCATGTACCTCTTCCACGACTTTCTCGGATTGGTTTTTGTTTATGCATCTAAGGAGGATTCCTTGTGGAGTTCGTTTGTATAGTAGCCTTTGATTTAGTACGTAATGGGTGATCTGTATTCGTAGGGCCCTTTTGTTTTTGGCATTAGTGTCGGGTGGATATGACCCGTGGGTTTTAAAGTTTAGGATTGCTTTGTTCCAAGGTTCTTCGGGGACATTGTCGGTTTTAGGGTTATGGATACGGGCTGGTTGTTCGCTTCTCTCTATGGAAAAGAGGTGATCATGCATGTTTATTAGTGAGGCTAGTTTGGATAATGCATCAGCGAATTGGTTTTCTTTGCGGGGTATGTGTATGAAGTCGATTTCGGTGAGTTCCCGAGACATTGTTTCTGTTTTTGGCTTGGTATGGGGTTAGGATTCTGCTATAAACCCTCCAATTACCCGTGGCTTGGTTGACTTACTAAGGATGAGCCTTCGTGGACTCTAAGGTTTTTGACTCCCAGAGACATGTCTGCTTTTAGACTTATTAGACAGGCTTTGGGTTGTTGGTAAGTTTGGTCGGGTGGCGTTTTGTTTGCTTCCGAGTTTGTTGTTGTTTGGTCAGTGGCGGTTTGAGTCTAAGGTTGTTATTCCTGATTTCCTCCTTAGGGTGACGTCGAGTGGGCTGCTTGCGGTAGCCCTTGCATTTTAGTCACTTGTTATCGATAATTGGCGTAAAGTTGAGTTTTTTAAGCATTTTAAAGTGGATTGTTGAAAGAAAGTCAAGCGATTGTCGAGGCATGTTTGTAAAATAAAAGGAGATTGTTTTATTGATAATAATAGTAGACGGGCTAGGTGCCCGTGATTTGTTTTGGGGGAGGTGGAGGACATGTTCCCCCGCACCTCCTCGGACTCGATAGAAAAAGACAAGATATTTATTTATTTTTAGTCTAGGCCCTACGATGAACTAGACTCTAACTTGGACCGGCCATGCCTTTAGAGGTACCTTCGCTGGTTGGGCTCCCGTGTTCACGTGGATCGCTCTCTTGGTACCTAGGTCCAGCTCTCCTCCGAAGACATCCTACGGGGACATAAACACCCTTGTCGATGAGGTCCTGTACTTCATGCTTGAGTTCGGTACATACTTGGGTCTCATGCCCCCCGACCCTGATGATACAAGCAGTAAGCGTTCAGATTCCAACCCGCTTCCCTCTTTTCTATAGATGGGTCCGGGGTGGGACCTACCGGCCATAGTAGCCAGGCCTCCTGTAGTTTCCGAAGGGCCTCAGCGTAAGATTCCCCTAGTTCGGTGAATTGCCTAAAGGGATGGCAGAGACTCGTAGGCTCGAAAGGGCGTGCGAGCCTGGCGTACTCGACATATGGATCCCAACTAAGCACCAGTTCCCGACTTATCGGTCCTCCTTGGAGTTTCGTCTCGTGCCCTTTGAGAGCATCAAGGCGACGCCTAACATCGTCGATTGAGGAGGAAATTGACGACACTATCCCTAGTATCCCGGGGACCACGTTCATTAAGGCATTGAGCTGGTCGATGCTACCTTCGTTGCTACTTGGCGCCATTCCAAACGAAAGATAGGAGTATGAGGTTGGGGCTTGCTGGGCGATTTAGGGACTCGAGAAATGCTCATGATTGAGCGACACGGAACGGAGACCTTTAACCTGCGTGTGTGTGCGGTCACTGGCTTTAGGGACTCAGGTGATTTTTAGACTCTTGGTGTACTCGGCGAGATGCCTAATGAATTTTATGTCTCTTTAACGAGACGATTTGACACAAACCTTGTAGGTGAGGTTTAAGGAAGACTTCTCGAAATGAGACGACCCCAAAAAGTAAGACCTCGAGTAGAGGCGATCCTAGTAACTAACATAGACAGTTAAACACACTGTTGTACGATGTAAGAGGTTGATCATGATCACGGCTCTGGATCAAAAAGATTTGGATGTATGTTTCCTTCGAAAACGACCAGTTTTGCAAAATTTTGAAAAGGATGGTTTGTAGAAATAGTGTAACGATAGTGCGACGACATCGTTTGTGGGGTGTAAGTGCGTTGCTATGTGTGTGCACCAGAAATGATGACGAAATGTAAGTATGTTTTTTTTCGAAAGGAGCGCATTTCTTTTAGGGGAAACGTTTTTCTTTTTTTTTGAAAATAATTACGTGATGTTTCTATCGAAGCTACTATTAATTAGTTAGTTCGATACTCGCGGGGTGCGTGATGTTCATGACAGAGTGTGATGACAGTCTCTTTGAAGGTGTGACAAAATCCTTAGTGCGGGACTTAGGTCGTGAATAGTATTTTTTATAAACTTTTGCTTTTTGAAAAAGGACTTTTAAAATTAGTGACCCACGTTCGTCGGTTGTACTGTTTAGCGTTAGACGGTAGGGGTGTGCATTGTAAAAGGAAAGTGTTTTTTTAAGTGTTACCGCTTTTTGAGTTCCTTAACTTTATTAATTGAAGCTTCGGTTGCGCTAACGGTATGTGTGTAAAAAATAAAATGTGACCGCGTGGTAGCCTTAACCCCATTAATTGGGAGTTTCGGTCGAATTAACGGTAATCATTGTTGTTAAATAGGTTTTAACTTGGCCAAGATGATGGCACTAAAAACGTTTTTTTTTAAATCAGTGAGTGTAACGACATCTAAAAAAACTGTTTTTCTTTTTTAGAAATCACGATTTGATCAGAGTACTGATGTTTAGACTGTCGTTTTGAAAAGATGAGGTATTTTTGAAAACGGAATTGGGTGCGGTTGAATATGTTGGCGTGGTTGAATCCGGATTTTAGTGTTTTATTTGGGTTGTATTGTTCAAACACGCTACACATAACTAGGAATGCGTACACTCAGGCAGGATGCAGACTCGGGTAGGTTAGGGTAGGCTACCGCCCACGAATAGTCTTTACTTAGGTATTGATACTGATCTAAGGAGATGAGTGTCACACCGTCCGTTTGGACTATCCGCTTATTAATCCCGTGGGTTACGCGTTAGGCGGCCGAAGTGTTAACCGAGGATTTCTCCGCGTGTCCCTAGAGATCTTACCGCGAAGTGGTCGATTGGTCCTGATATCGGTTAGGGTGGGCTTTTTAGGGCCAAAACCCTGTAGTGACCACAACTAGGAACTAAGAAATGAGCTTCACCGACCTCGTTCAAGTTACACTACCGCTGGAAACTTGTTTCCAAATCCCCAGCGGAGTCGCCAAACTGTGGACGTCCGTCCGCACCGCCCGACACCCCGCGCGGAACCTACCCGGTTTTCAACGTGTGGCGGTGGCCACCCACGCGGCCCCCTCCCTTCCGGGGGCCGGTCCGATCTCGCATACGGGGCGAAGTGTCGGACCTCGATTTGGATGACGATCCGGACTTGTACTAGACGGGTGCGGGCACCCGTGTTTCCGTTTGGGAATCGATCGAGACGTGGTTGTAAATGTTTAAAGGCCGATTCATTTGGTAAGGCGACCTTTTTAGTGAACTGAATTCGTTGCCCATTTGTGGAGTCGCCACCGAGTCAATTATGGGGACTCGGAAACCGTTCAAGTCAATTTTGATCTCTTACCGGCTCAAAGTTGAGTGGCACGGGACCTAAAGATAAAGACTTGTATCCTTAAGCACTCATTGCCTAGAATGACTCTCATTGCCAATGGTTTCGGACACCCAAAAACCGTCGATTCTGAGTAAGGGGTGAGGGTACGTATTGGGAATCCAACATCCGGTATATGTCAACACTCAATCCCGCCCGCACTATAGCGGCCTCTACTAATCAATCGGTGAGCTGATTTCCTAGTTCTTTTGTTGTGGAAATACTGTAACATCCGTTGTTTTAACCCTATGTCTTTTACTACGTCGGTTGTTTTAAGGACAGATAAGTACTATGTATTATATGTATTAGCAAATCAGATTTAACGCGATAATACGGATATTAGTCGTTCTTGTGGTATACCTTACCTGCTATTCTGCTTAAGATGCGTCGGTTCGACATTAATCGAGGTGCGTTGAGCCTAATAAGGTGAGCACCCGAACTAATACGGAACCCGACCATCACTTTGTTCAGTTTTAAGTTATTTTACGTTTTGAATTTCGTGTTAGGTGATTTAGCATGCGATTATAAGGTCGTAAAAGCAATAAATTATACGAAAAACTGTAAATGCGAATGTAAGTAAACCACATTGTGAGGAGTTGCACCCTCGGAGTATACACTAAACGGGACTCGATGCATAGATAGTTTTGAGAACGGATCTCGGAATTACTTGGGTCTATTTAGTGTGTTTTTGTGTTTGCGGTTGAAGTTGGGACGTTACGTATTTTAGTAGATGCTTGTGGGCCTAGCGCCCACGTCTAGAGTTATCGTAGTGCATAGTAATAGAAAGTGCGAAAATGGAAAGTTTTGTTTAGATGACAACCTAGTGATGATACGACTTCGACAGGCGGATCCTCCTAGCTTGACTAGCTACCCCGGCAGAGTTCCGTTTCTGTTTGACCTTCTCGCAGCTATTCCGGCAGAGCTCCGTTACTATTTGCTAGTTCTGCGGCTAATCTGGCAGAATTTGTGTACTAATTTTGAGCTAGTCGATCGCAGGCACCTCGGTATCGAATGGGGTGCTCGAAGGTGAGGAGTAGCGTCGATGTCGCTTTTGTTATCGGAACTACGATCGAGTGGATCGTTTGCCTCGGGTGTCGGAGTGCGAGCCCTTAACGAGAGTTATTGAGGGGGAAGAGAAGATTGAATGTTGTGTGTCGAAATGAGGGCTTGACGGGGGGTATTTATTGGTGTTTTCGGCCCTCGTCGCCCATATGGACGCGTGGTCTGGGGCGCGCTAAGACTCGGGCGCCTGGGTCCGAGTGTGGGGAGGCCCAGGCGTGTCAGGTGGGGCGGTTGGTGTTCTGAGGATACGGTTTTGATACTTTCCAAAACCGAGAGAAAGGAGCGTGATACGTTGCTTGGGGATGAAGCTTACCCCGGGTTTGACCAAGCGTCATGGGTTTAGTGGGCCTCGGGTGTTCATCCCGATGTTCACTTGGCGCGGTGTTGACTCGGTTTGAGTTTCGGGACCGACTCGGGGTCCCGGTGTCAGAATTGACTCTAATTAGTGTCTATGTGACCGTAACGACACGACTAAGGCTGCCATCATGTTAGTTTTAAATTTTTCCGAGTAATTATTTGATCCGTCCTATAGGAAAACTACCTATAACATCGCGAACCCGCGTCGCGTTGCAGTCCTATCGTCATCGGGTATTTGTTGGGCACTTCTGCAGCCACCAGGTCTAAATTTGGGTGTCTACAGTGGTATATCTTAATCTCGTCTTAATTAATCTTTCGTGACTTCATGTTGTTCAAAGATTTATGAGAACTATGTTTATTTATGTCATGTTAATAATATGCTTACATTTATACTATATAGAATTCCATCACCGCATCTTAATTTTTTTGATGCAGGATAATTATACTTTACTATATAGTCTTAGTCTTAGTCTTAGAAATTTTTTTTAAGTTTCAAAAAATTGTCGGTTAATATCTAAGAACGAAAGATTACGTAGAATTCTATCATCTCATTATAATTTTTCGATATGTGATAATTTTAATTTAACTTTATTTGTGGTCTTAGTAAGAACTTGTTTTAAGACAAAGTATTTCTGTTGATATCTAAGGATGAATGATTACTCTTATTTATAATATAGAATTTAATCCCCTCATCATGATCTGGAGAAATGGTTACTTTTTTTTTATAATAGAATTTCATCGTCTTATTATAGTCTTAAGAGTTTTTTAAGACTCAATAGAGAGGGGTTATAGTTTAGTCTTAAGAGTTTTTTAAGACTCAAAAGAGAGGGATGATAGTTTTTCAATGTGCGATAATTTACTTAAGTGTATAATCTGAAGAGTTTTTTAAAACTCAAAAGATTTTGATTGATATCATATCCAAGAAAAAAATTATTAGTCTTATTTATAATATAAAAATCTGTCACCTTATTTTAATTTGTCGATGTGGAATAATTTAACTAAAATTTGAGTCTTCTTATTTATAATATAGAATCATCACCGTACCTTATTTTAATTGTTTCGATGTGGGATAATTTTAACTTTGTATTCTTATTAAGACCTTTTTTAAACTCAAAATATTGTTGGTTGATATTTAAAAACAATGATTACTCTTATCATAATTTTTCGATGTGGGAGAATTCCTTAAGTTGATTGATGTCTAAGGAAGAATTATTATTAGTCTTATTTACAATATAAAATTTCATCATCTTATTATAATTTTTTACTTAAATGTATAGTCTTAAGAACTTTTTAAGACTCAAAAGATTTTTTATTTGATGAAACTTTATAATTTTTTGAATGTGAGATAGTTTTACTTAAGTTTATAGTCTTAATACACTAGTAGAAAAAGGTAGAATTGCTGCTCTTCATTTGAGGCGTTTTTGGTAATTAGCTGCAACTAAATTATCTTTTTTTTAAGAAAAATGTTTGGGTGAGTCATTTTTAGGGATAATTAGCAAAAAAAAAAATAATAGATGAGCGGCGTTTGGGTAGACGCCTCTCCCATCTATCTATTTTAATTTTTTTTAAAATTGAAATGAAGCCCCCACACTACTTACCCAGTTATCCCTTTTGTCAAGCCCTAAAAGAAAACCCAAACTCTCTCCCTCATCCCGACAACCGCCAACCCAGAACTTCATGGCTGTCACACAAAACTCCGTCGCTGATAGCTGCTCTCCGCTGGTCGCTGCTCTCCGGTCGCTGGTCAGTTTTTTCTGCTCATTGTTCGGTAATTTCGCTGGAATTTTATTTCTTCTATTCGACCTTTGATTTGATTTGATGACGAGTTTTTCTTTCGAATGTCTGTTTTTATGATAAAGTTTCTATATTTATGTTTGATTATGTTGAAATCATCGTTTTTCTGAGAACTCCATTTGGAAGAGGTGGGAGGTTGAACCGTGTTGGTCGAAACATATGTAATCAGTCTTATGAATAACTAAAGTATCTATCTTTTTCATTTTCATCTGTTTGTGTGATTTTGATATTGTATTTGTTTCCAGTTGAGATTTTCATGTAAATGAAGGGCTTCTTTGAATTTTGAAGTACTGTATTTAGGTTATTCTGGTTCATTTTGAATTTTCCCCTTTTTTCGAATTAATAAGGATGATTTTTGGGGAGATTTTGCTTCGAAATCCGGTATCTTTATGTTCTAAGTTTTTTTAATGGTTGCGTAAAGGATATTGAATCATCAATTCAATTGCAGGTGTTTTATAACCCTAATTTCTTTAATTTCAACAATTGGTTGAGTTTGTAAAATTAGGGATGTTTGATTTTTGAAAATTTGGGATGCTATTCATGACTTTGGTCGAATTTATTGGTTGATTAGCACTTTATTATTGTTTTTCGACCTGCTAAGAACACTAGTTTAGTGATTTTTTGAACTATGACTTTAAGGTCTTCCTGCTCTTGTCACATCTTTTTTTTCTTTCCTGCTCTTCTTCTTGTTTACATTTTGCTCTTTTCTTTCTTTACTCTTACTATTTTGTTCTCGTTTATTCTCTTTTCTGATTCCCTTTGTGCTTTGCGTTATGTTCCCTCCCCTAATATTCTCTAATCTCTGCTATAATCGTACTGTAATAGTGAAATTTAGGGGGATTTTTGTTCTCTTGGAATCGTTTCTTACTTGCTGTTAGCTGTTTTTATTTGCTAGAGTTGCTCGGTCTACTATACTGAAAATAATATGAAGTAAAATATTGGTTATCTTCTTATGAGTTGTGACTTAAGACAGTTAAATAACATTCATTCCTTTTTCTTATAGACTCACTGCTGTTATGACTTAACTAAGACCACTTCAATGAGTCAGCTCAACAAAGTCATCAATTAAATATTTGGACTTTAAATTTGAGATGTGTCTTTGGATTCTCATGATCCAAGAACTAATACTTCGTTACCTTTATCATTCTGGTTGGGAAAACACGAGACTCTTGTGACTTTCCAATGTTGCTATAATTAAGTCCATTAGCGTACGACCGTATGTAGTAGCTAGATATTCGGGACTTCACAGACTTATGGTGAAGCCATGAGCCGAGAGGCAGTACCCACGACCTAGCTTGTACATCCACCTCACTTGTAGTTTTCTGTTTTTGACTTTTTGTAGGTTCTGTGCTTGCACGAAGATCTGAGTTCGTCTCATGCTTGATCAACGTTATGCTGTAATGATGGTGAAGGTAGTATGCCTTTCTGTATGATTTTTGAATTTCTAGTGATTTTTCCACCATATTTGTTTGTTAAATCTTCACTACATTTTCTTTAGCTGAACTGCCATTGGAGTTTCCGGATGGCACAACTCTTGTTACTTGTCGTGTCTGCATATATGATAGCTCAGTGGGTAAGAAGATGGGAGTTGGACCCTTAATGGAGAAGGCTTATGTTCCTCCACCACCTGCTGGCGACAGCCTATACATGGAACAGATTCACGTTAAGGTTAGTTTATGACTTTGCCTTATGTGAATATTTTGTTGGCAATTGTGTTCTTTTTGCTGCCACTTGTTACTTTGGCGCATGACATTCTAGCTCAACGAATACTTTCCACCCATATCTTATTGTCAGTTTGAGAAGCAGACTATTACCCTGAGTTTGAACTTAACTTTGCACGAGTTAAATCATCTCCAGCTGATATTTTAATGTTTGTATTATCAGTTGGGAGAAGAATTGTGGTTTTCAACTGGTGGGCAGCATATACCTTTTGGTGCGTCTCCGCAGGTGTGTCTCTCACTTGATCTCTTTTCCTCTTGTTTTCTTATCAGTGAAGAAAGTGCACATTGCCATTTGATTAGCTTTCACAATATCTCATTTGTTCATGTCGTTTTAATATATAATGTGTATCTTTGATTTGGTCTCTATTCTTACTTTTGAAGTTTTTTTATTATCTCACTGAAATCTGTGAATCTATGTAATCCTATTCTTGTGGACTCTACAATGTTTCACAGGATGTCTGGACTGAGTTAGGCAGTCCATGTGGAATACATTAGAAGCAGGTATTATTTACATACTTTATCTGGTCTCTGGAATATATATTTAGGAGTAATTAAGATGGTTTCCGTTCTTGTTTAGAAAGGTGTTACTTAGGAAAAACTGATAAATTCTTGCTCATATTCATATCCTTATTAAATAGATAAAAAATCATATGATCTTTTTACATGAATATATGACTTTATTATCATATTTATGTGTTCATTTGATAATAAGTCGTTCTTGTGTGTTTTTAAGGTTTGGATCTTACAAAATGAGCAACCCTACACCTACGGTGAAGATGAGATGAATGAATTACGGGATAAGTAGGCTACGTACTTTACGAATCGTTGTTGTACTTGAAGTAGACTAGTTAATTGGAGCATTTTGGCATGATTTGTTTGGTTTAATTGAGGTTGGAATAGTATCACTACAACAAAATCACCTTTTCGCGGCGATTATTTTGGTATTTCGTGGCGATTCTACTCGACGCGAAAGGTTTTCCCATCGATTGTGTATTCGTTGAGGTAGGCGGCGTTGCCGTAGCCTTTCGTGGCGAATAATCTATTCGCTGGGTTAGTTTCTTAAAATCGACACGAAAGAAGCTGATTTGTTGTGGCGAATTTTGTGGCGTTTGAATTCGATGTGATAAATAGTTTGTATCTTTTATCTTATAACAATTGTATCAATTGCATTCGACACGATAAATACTAATAAATTTCACCTAACGATAATTGTAACAATTGTATTCAACACGATATGCATTATAAATTGTCATTTCAAGGCAATTGTCTGTATTGCATTTTTAATATATATTAAAAAAATTCAACCATATATTAAAATATGGTATCGATCGTAAATGACACATTTGTTGGTACTGAAAAGAAAAAAAAATAACACTATAAAAAAATCATGTAGCTTTTATATAATCCTTGTAAAAAAAACCCAAAACCTCAATATATTACATCGACTAAGTTGAAATGATAAAAATAGGTCGAAAATAAGTGAAATGATCGTTTCACAACCTAAAAAAATTACAATGTCTTTAGCAACCAAAGAGAAAGCTCCAACTCATGTATTAAGTGAAAAGGTCCTACCTGATAATCTGCAAGAAACAAAGATAAAGTATATGTAAAGTTAGTCGGTATATTTCTATCTGGTTCTAGCACGTAAGGAAAAAAATAAATACCCTGTATTTATATATACGCACAGGTTCATATATCCTCACTGGAACATATAAAAAAATATAAACAAAACCATCCAATTGAAGGTTTGGACATGAAAGCTAAATACTGAGAATATGGGTTTAGCTACCCAATTGAAAGCGGGCAAAAAACTCAAGACAGATCCACCCCTATACAATTAGGGAAGCCTTGGAGAAATCAAGACATCAAACGGCTCACATAAAGATTAAAAGGGAAGTACTATTAAGAATTCTTATATATTTCCATCAAATTTTGATTTCTGAAGCAATAGCCCACTCCAATCGACACTTTATTTTTGTTTTAGATTAGATTGCTAATAATAATTTGGTACTTAAGAACAATAGTATTTCATTCTAATCACTCAGAATTGGACTTGGAATTGGAATATGATATTATAGCAGAGGTTTAGAAAGAATAACTAACCACTTGACGATGAGCCTAACCCATTGTTGGAGAGGCTGCGATAATTGCCTTTATCATCTTTCTGGGCCGTCTTCTTCAATTTCTAGAGGGGGAAGCTTGAAACAGGATGGTCCTTACCCCTTATGTCAATGTCCTCATCAACCCCATCATTGCCTAAGACATAGAACACAAAAAGGTGACTGCAAAAAGTTAGGGCGTATATTAACAGATAGAGACAAAAACAGTTCCATTAGCTGCCTGCTGCCAACTGTTTTTCATAGATAAGTAAAAACCTTTGCCAAGTTGTATATATTGAGGGACTATTAAACCATGACTCATCACGCAACTGTAGGAGGCAGAAAGTGAGACCAGTCAGATACACATACAATGCAATCTAATCTAACAAGCAATCAACAAAAGGAATGAATATGGACAGCAACAATTCGTCATTAAACAAAACCGCAGGCTGGCATTACAAGAGCATCCTGCGTTTATAGCCTGCCCAGTCTCCACTTTATGAAACCTTCATTTGATCTCAATCATAGATTGCTTTTGTATCACGGAAAATGCGGTATGTCTAAGCAAAAAAAATCATGAACTTCCATTAAACAATAGCAACTTCCATTGACATAAAACGAGAACTGAGTAATTACTGTTTAAGCAGCCTCCTTGTTTGCTTACGAGTTTGAGAGCCGCGACCTTGCAACAAACACGAAACCATAGCCTCATAGTCATGAATACATTAAGATTGTGTTTCATTAGAAAACTACACACCTCATTTCGTTACTTAACTACAGCCTCTTGCATCAAGCATAGTAACAACCTGAGAATAAGCATTAAATGAAGGTCTGGTATGAAGAATACCAAAGCGGCCTGTATCTTTCTTTCCCCATCCAAACAGAATACCAAAGCAACCTCTTGCAGCCCCTAATTGCATCAGGTATCGAAGTTGCCTGAGAGAGTAAAATACAGTCTGATTCACACCCTCTTCCAGCCTAGTTTAGTGTCTTACGCATCTTCTGGGCCCTATTCTTCACAGCCCGAAGTCGATACAAATTAACCTTGCATTCAATATAATTGTAGACCTGACTTTGTGTTGCAGGCTGAATGTTGTGCTAACTACAGTTTTTTTTATATCAGATGCCTCATTCGCGTCAGGTGAATGAATCAAATGTGAAACAAATGACATCCATATAAACAAAACAAATTAAACCCTTAAACTATGCAATAAAACTTAATTTCATAGTGATATAATCAAATTGAAAGATATTAGCACAATAATAAGCAAGAAATTGTACCATAATGAGTGATGTATAAACGAAACAGTAATCGTCGAGGAGTATTTCACCAGCATAACAACAACTCGTTTTTGAATAGGGAATTGATAAGCAGCGATTCAAGTCAATTTCTAGGAGAAGATGAAGATGTAATTGGGGATTTGTTCATTCTAGGGTTTCATATACTGAAGATGAAGGCAGCGCATATGAAATACTCGTAATTAACGAACAGTGTTTGGTGTTTAATACTTTAATTAAAATGATTTATTTTGGTAATTAGGGGTAGTATGCTAAGCCATAGTTTAAAGTTGATAATTAGTGTCGATTTTTATTTGGTAGGATAAGTGGTTTAATATATGAGTAATTGTAGGTTAGTTGTGTCGATTTTTCAATTGTCACGAAATAATTGTCGTGAAAGGGTTATTTTGTTGTAGTGTATCCATGCCACTTTTTGGACATGTGAATGTATGTATGTAGATTTCGATGGATAATGTAAGAATTTTATTTATTTATTGAAAAACACATGGTTGTCGTCGAAATTATCAGAAAAGTTGTATATTTTTTAAACAAAATAAAATTGCTTGCGACATTTATTTGGTGTAGATGCTTTTAATGGTCCAATTAAATATGTAAAATATGGTGATATTTGTGGCTTCAAATTCTAAATATGCATCAAATTCTTGTTCTATTTGAGGCGACATATACCAAAAAACGCCGCAAAAAATGAGTCATTAGAGGCGTTTTACCCTCAGACGCCGCAAAATGTTCAGAATATTTGAGGCGTCAGTTTTAGAAAACGCCGCAAATAGTCCACTATTTGAGGCTTCTAAAAGACGCCGCACCATAATTTTCAATGTGCGGCCCCTCCGTATGAGGCATCATAAAAGATGCCTCTAATGGAAGGTTTTATGGAGCCTCAAATCCGAGTTTTTCTACTAGTGATATATCGTTAAGACCAGTGGAGGACCTAGGAATTTTCACCTAGGGGGCAAAGAAAAATCCGACATTTTTTAAGTTTATAAATTACTCCACATTTTACGCTATTATTTTTTCTATAATACTTGAAAGTTTTGAGAAATAGTTTAAATATAATATAAATCTTCCAATGATATGTAACATGAGATCGAACCCCTAACCAATTGATTACAAGGCAAATGACTAAACCAACTCATCAGCAACACCAACAAACAGATATTTCAAATGGTTTAAAACTACTTGTTACAAAAATGGTCAGGGGGACCCGGGACCCCTCCCAGGGCCGTCTAACGGGCGGCGCATTAGGAGCTATCGTACCGGGCCTGCATTTCAAGGGGGCCTCAGTATAGAACTGCTGTTTAGTTGTACAATAAGAGCAAAATACTTGACAAAATTGACAGTGAATTGAATTTGCTCAGTTGGTTATAGGGGGAATGGAATGAGGGAGATGGCTGGAGTACCATTCACCTCTCCATAATTTTCTACGTTTTTTATTTCTTAATTTCTTTACCTTTTCATTATTAAGTTTTTTATTTCTTAATTTCTTTACCTTTTCATTGTCCATGTCGCATTCACTTTTTCATTAATCGATGGACTCTTTCCTACTCCGTAAATCCTATAATCTTATGCTCCGTAAATTTTAGTACACAAAATTTTACCATCAAAAAGCAATGACGAATAATTTTTATTTTTACTAACCAAATAATTATTTTCGTCTTTTCCTTGGTCTTATATTGAGTCATATAATCATCATATTCCAACAATCATTTTAAAAATTCTACGTATGTTTCTTACGGTTTTTTTTACAAGTCTTAAAACTCGGATTTTATAAACGGAATTTATCCAGTATTTTCTATAGTTTATTTGTCATTTATTGGCCTAAGGCCTTGAGGGTATACAATCAATGCGAAATACTAATTAATATAATTGGGAGGAATATAATCTAAAAATGAGAAAAAATGCTGATAACAAAATTTTTGCTCAATTATAAAGTCCATAAAGGGTACTCATTATAATAACTTTCTTCTTTTATATTTTGGCTTCTGTATATTCTTTAATAATCTATCGTTAAATTTTTATTACCTTATGAGTAATGACTAATGAGTATAATTACGTAAGAATATACAAATCAAATATTTTTACAAGAAAATACAAATTTAAATTATCACTGATTTGTAAGAATATGGAGTAACATTTTGTTTAAAATTATACTCCTCACATATATTAGACAAAGGGGACGAACATATAGATACAGAGGGAGTACTACAGGAAAAAAAGTCGAGTGTGCATAAAATAAGGGCCTCATTTTCTAATCTCGCACGAGGCCTGTACAAACTTTGAGACGGCCCTAACCCCTCCCTAGGTCCGCCCCTTTAAGACTCAAAAGATTTTTGGTTAATATCTAAGAACACATGATTATCTAATTTATAACTAGTATAGGCCCCGTGCATAAATGCACGATATACATAAAATATACTTTGTAGCAATACTAATTAAATATTTTAAATTGGAGATAAATTAATGTTTAATTCCTCAATTTTGAAAAAATAATTTCAAATTGATAAGTAATCAAGGTAATGAGTAAAATTAATAAATGTATGTTTAGATGGAAATATTATATCTACAAAGTATATTTTTATTTAGGTTATTCTCATATTTCGAGACACTTAATTCCCTTATATATATTGATTGGGGTGGGCCGCCTGTCAATCAGCCGCCTGCTAGGCAGGCCCCGAGACGGTTCCTGCCAAGGAGTCGAAAGACTAGCCCCCAGCAAGAACCTAGAACAAAGCATAAAACGCTAAAGGTTGGCCGTCAGCTGCTGAGAGCACGGGCCAACCCAGCCTGTCGGAGCTTGGCAGCCCCCTGCCTGAAGACTGTCTGCCCTGGGAAAATCCCTGGCCGGCAGGGTCAGGACCCCCAGGGGCCCTCTCGTCATTTTGCCTAAGGTAATTGGGAATGGATGGATGAGAAGCCGCCACTTGTCACTTCTCTATCCAACCATTCCTCTTTCTCTTCTCTCTCTTGTGGGAAGGTATAAATACCTCCCCATTTCCCACATGAGAGGGGTTGGATTTTCTCTCTCTAGACTCTTACTCCTAAAACGCCGCCTAGTTCCTCACGAGCTAGGTTCGTAAAGGCATTTCACGGACTGACTTAGGCATCGGAGAGGGTTTCCTCGGACAACCTCCGAGGCCCTGTGCGTTCATTGTGCAGGGACCAGGCCGTTCCCGCCGGGAAGGTCCGATTCAAGGAGTGAGAGGAAGGGGAGACCAAGGGAATCAAACGATCACTTGTTCGTCGTTAATTCAATTATACTACCCGGATCCTAGGCCGGGTGAATTGTTTCCGTGACCGGAACAATTTGGCGCCGTCTGTGGGGAAACTTACGGTTGTGCTCACGAGTTACCCACTAAAATCAACCACTCATAATCACAAAATCAAACACAATCATGCCAGAAATCGGTGATGCCAGTACAGGAGCGGGTCCGACAGTCCCGCCGGTGACCTCCCTGTATGGTATGCCGCAGTCGGAGAGGGTTCCTCCTGCTACGATCCTAGCGGTAGGGGGAACCAATCCCCTCGATAGATCAAACACTGCTGTGACACCCGAGTTGGGGACACACCCAGGGCGTGCTCTCAATCTGACCCCAGCTCAGATGGCACAGGCAGCCGCGTTCTTCTCTGCGATGCTGAATCAGGAATTCACACCTGAGGACTTGGTGGGCAGGGTCGCGTCGGCTCCCAGGCAACCGTCCCCAGTCAGCAGGGACGAGGCCGGGGGCACGAGGCGAACCGCCGCCAGAAACGCTCAAAGAAAAGCAAGAAGAACAGCTCAAATGTATACGCATGCGCAGAGGCGCATTACTACTGGCAACCCATAGCCACCTGTCCAGCAAGCATTCTCCATTCACACAACAGAATCGGCGTCTGGAGGACAGGGAGGCTTATCTCAAGGATTACAGGAGCGCATGAGGCCCAGGGAGCCCATGTCAAAACGCTTAGGGGAAAGGCCGGGAGGAGTTTTCTCCAGACTAACACCTGCAGCCAAAGAGCCGACGGTCCCCGGCTTATCCCAAAGCCTACAATCCCGGCTCAACCGAGGACAACCGCTCGAATCCAGACACCATCAGGGTGAAAACCTCTGCCACTCTCAGAGGAAGAGGCCCAGGCAGATCTCCCCGGAAACGGAGGATGAAGCAGCAAGCAGGCCACCACCAAGGCACCGCTCCCCCAGTACGAGGAAACCGACCCATAAACAATGGGATTCTCACGGTAACCAGTCTGGGGAAAGCAGGTCACGACTGGTGGGCAGGCCCACGAAAACCCCGTTGCACCCTGAGGTACAAGAGTACCCCATTCCAAAAATCAAAATGCCCACCATCAAATTTGACGGGACAACAGACCCTGAAGACCACCTGGCAGCCTTTGAGAGCCACATGGGCATGTATGACGTAGATGATGCCATATGGTGCAAAGTTTTCCCTACCACCCTGGTGGGGCTCGCGCAGGGATGGTTCAGAGACCTCCGCCAGGGGTCGATCAGGTTCTTCATAGAGTTGGCTGAAACTTTCCTCGAACAGTATGCCGGAAACAAGAGAAGACGCCTTACCCGTTTCGATCTCATGACCCTGAAACAGAAAAAGGGTGAGAGTGTGAGAGAGTACATGAGAAGGTTTGATCTATCCTACCAACAGGTCAGGGAGATCGATGATTCCACTGCCGCCTACGCCCTGACAATCTCCCTACTTCCAGGAGAAATGAAAAACCAGATGATCAGGGCCCAACCAGAAACCTTGGCCATGGCCAGAAAGATTGCTGAAGGGTTCATTCTGCAGGAGGAATTCCACGGCCTGACGGACACCCCTGCAGGCCAAACAAAGCCTCAAGGGGGACCGCAGGGTGGAAGGGGCAGAAGTGAGCCAGGCAAGCAAAGGGAAGAGGGAGACACTCCCAAGAAGGAGCGCCCAGTCTACCAACCCAGATTCGACAGTTACACCGCTCTGAACAAATCCAGGGCGGAAATCTTCGACCTGGAAAAAGAAACTGCCAAATGGAACCGCCCAAACAAACCTCGCAGCCCAAAAGGCGACCCCAAGAAGTTCTGCACTTTCCACGACTGTATAGGCCATACCACCGAGGAATGCCGTCACCTAAAGGACGAGATCGAAAAATTGATCAGAAACGGATGGTTAGCCAACTATGCGGCCAAAAATAAGTCTCAGAAGGAAGTGTCTGAGAAACCCGAGGGGTCAGTGCAGAACCGGATGGTAATCCATGTAATTTCAGGGGGCACTGAGGGCCAGCTCAGTCGAAGAGGCCAAAAAAGGCAAATGCGCGAGCTGAGGAACCAGATCTGCTATGCTGAGAAAGAAGGGAGTCCAAGGGGAGTGACATTAAGTATCACCCCTGATGATGCAGGACGGGTGATATACCCGCACAGTGATCCTCTGGTGCTGTCCCTAGAGATTAGCAACCATATTGTGCGAAGATGTATGGTGGACACGGGCGCATACACGAATCTATTGTACAAGGATGCTTTCGAAAAAATGGGCCTGGAAAAAAGGCACCTGCGGCCTGCTCCCGGATCCCTGTATGGATTCAGTGGGGCAGGCGTGCTGCCATGGGAGTCATCGACAGCCAGGAATGTCAGGGCAACCTTTGTTGTTGTGGACGCAAGGTCTGCCTATAACGCCCTGATTGGCAGGGCCACGCTGGATGAAATCGAGGCGGCAATCTCCATCAGGGCTCTCACCATCGCGTATGTCACTGACTTCGGGCTGGAAGGAAAGGTACGTGGGGACCAGGAGTCAGCAAGACAATGCTACTCCGTGGCCCTGCAAGAGCACGAGAGAGACAGAAAAGGAAAAAGAAAAGCCGACAATTCCCCCTGCAGAGAAGGTGAAGTCCCAGTCGAGCACCCGGTGTCTGACCGCCTGGAACCAGGGGGCGAGAGTATGTTGGTAGATTTGGAGCCAGGAAGACAGGTCCTGGTAGGAGCAGGCCTGGAAGAATCCTACCAGGCCGAACTGGTCAAGCTACTGAAGGAGAACAAAGACGTATTTGCCTATTCTGCAGACGAGATGCCTGGCGTTGATCCATCATGCATCGTTCACAAGCTGAACGTAAGCATGGAAGCTCGCCCTGTAAAGCAGAAGAAACGAAACATGTCTGCAGAAAAAGACGCAGCAATCAAGGAAGAAATTGACAAACTCTTGAAAGCAGACTTTATTGAAGTCTGCGACTACCCAGAATGGCTGGCAAATGTTGTCATGGTCAAGAAATCGTCTGGCGCATGGAGAATGTGCGTCGACTTTACGAACCTGAACAAAGCCTGCCCGAAAGACTGCTATCCGCTCCCTTGGATCGATCAATTGGTAGACGCCACCAGTGGCTACACCATGCTAAGCTTCTTAGACGCCTTTTCAGGGTATCACCAAGTGTACTTGTGGTAGCCGGACAGGGTGAAGTGTGCGTTCATCACTAGTTCGGGCACTTACATGTATAAGATGATGCCCTTCGGGCTCAAAAATGCAGGGGCTACGTACCAGCGGTTGGTTGATAAGGTGTTTGAGAAACAAAAAGGCAGAAACATCGAGGCTTACGTTGATGATGCCATCGTAAAAAGCAGGGAAGACAGGGAACACCTGACAGACTTGCCGGAAACCTTCAGTTCTCTGCGCGCTTACAAAATGAAACTAAATCCGAAAAAGTGCACGTTTGGAGTCCGCTCCGGAAAATTCCTGGGGTTCTTGGTCAGTTCTCGGGGTATAGATGCCAACCCTGAAAAAATTCAGGCAGTTCTAGACCTCCCTGAGCCCAAGACCATCAGGGACATCCAGCGCCTGACGAGTCGAATGGCCGCCTTGGCACGATTCGTTGCCCGATCAGCAGACAGAGCCACTCCTTTTTTCAAAATACTGAAAGGAAACAAACAGTTCAAATGGGAAAACGAGCAGAAAGAGGCCTTCGAGCAACTGAAGGACCATCTTAAGAGGCTCCCTACCCTGGCAAGACCAGTAGCAGGAGAAAAACTTTTTCTCTACATTGCAGTAACCAATATAACTGTCAGCGCGGTCATCCTGCGAGAAGAGGCAGGCGCCCAGCAACCTATATACTTTGTAAGTCATGCGTTGGGGGCAGCTGAGAAGAATTATCCGATGGTTGAAAAAGCCGCCTACGCGGTCATAATTGCGGCCAGGAAGCTCAGGCCTTACTTTGACGCGCATCCAGTCGTAGTCCTCACCGACCAACCCCTGGAAAAGGTGTTGGAAAAATTTGAAAAATCAGGGAGATTGTTGAAATGGGCAATTGAGCTGAGTGGGCTAGGTATATCTTATCAGTCGAGAACAGCCATCAAGGCCCAAGCTTTGGCAGACTTCTTGGCTGAGTGCTCCCATTCAGGGGAAGAGGAAGCCCCTGCCCAGGAATGGACCGTATATACTGACGGGTCCTCAACGGCTAATGGCGCGGGTGCAGGCGTCGTACTAACCAGCCCAGAAGGGACCGACTTTGAGCATGCTCTCAGATTCGTTTTCCCAGCATCAAACAATGAAGCAGAGTACGAAGCAGTACTCGCAGGCATCAGGCTAGCTAAAGCCGCAGGGGCAGAACGAATTGTCTTGGCGACAGACTCCCAACTCATCGCCAACCAGATTAATGGAGAATACGAAGCAAGAGACCAAGCAATGGCCACGTACCTGGAGATGGTAAAGGGAGAATTGTCCGACCTAAAATCATATGAGGTCAAACAAATCCCCCGATCCCAGAACAACAGAGCAGATGCCCTGTCAAAACTGGCAAGTTCCAGTCTGCAGGACATCCGGAGATCAGTATGGGTCGACGTTTTACACGAGAAGTCTACCAATCCCTGTCAAACGATTAATGCCATGGAAGAAGAGCTGGAAAGCTGGATGACTCCCTTCATCCAGTACAAGAAGCATGGTGTCTTACCATCAGACCCGTTACAAAAGAGGAAGACACAGGCTAAAGCAGCCTGGTTCATACTCATCAATGAAGAGCTTTACAAAAAGTCTTTTACTCATCCACTGCTCAAATGTCTGCGGGCGGATCAGGCCGCTGAGGTATTAGAGGATATCCACTCAGGGATATGCGGACATCACATTGGTGGAAAGGCACTGGCCCACAAAGCCCTCCGGGCAGGCTACTACTGGCCTACCATGCTGGCGGACGCCAAGAGCATGACCCAGAAATGCAGGAAATGCCAACTATTTGCCCCATCAATCCATGCCCCAGCCCAAGAGCTCAAACCAATCCTATCCCCCATCCCCTTCGCTCAATGGGGGATGGACATTCTGGGACCCTTCGCGGTGGCAACGGGGGGCAGAAAATTCTTAATTGTCGCCATAGATTACTTCACCAAATGGGTGGAGGCCGAAGCAGTGCCCAATATCACTGAACCGGCGGTCAGGAAAGTGATCTGGCGAAACATCATCACCAGATTCGGTCTACCAAAGATGTTGGTATTTGACCATGGCAGGCAATTCGATAACGATCCGCTGAGAATCTGGCTGGAAAGCCATAACATTTCAGTCGCCTACTCAGCTGTCTGTCATCCTCAAACAAACGGGCAAGCAGAAGCAGCCAACAAACAAATCCTGAACGGCCTGAAGAAAATGGTGGATGATTGCAAGGGTAGGTGGGCCGACGAACTCCCCAGTATACTCTGGTCGATCCGAACCACCAAGAAAGAGTCTACAGGCCAAACCCCATTTGGTCTGGTATATGGCGCAGAGGCACTATTGCCAATCGAAGCAAGGATTCCCTCTCTGCGCTCCCTGCAGTACGACCAGGCTGAGAATGAAGCTGCAATGGTTGAAGCCCTGGACCTAGTAAATGAGCTGAGGGAAGAAGCCAGTACCAACATCGCTGCCTACCAGCAGCGAATGAGGAAAGCTTACAACAGCAAAGTCCGACAGAGGAGCTTTCAGATGGGCGAGTTGGTTCTGAGAAAGACACAGGCGATTGGGAAGTCAAGAGAGCATGGAAAGCTGAGTGCCAATTGGGAAGGCCCATACCAAATAACTCAGGTTTTAGGGCCAGGCACATACAGGATAGCCAATCTGGAGGGACAAGAGCTAAGCGCTCACTGGAATGCAGATACACTAAAGAAATATTACGTCTAAACAAGAATATAGGCAGTTTTTACTTTTACTAAGGTAAAAAGGCGGAGGACGATCAGAAATGTCGACGGCTCCGACCACCCCAATATCAAAAAGAATTTCAAGAGAAATGAGAAGACACAGATTTATACTCGTTGCCTGTTCACACTCGCGTCTTTCACACACAAACGAGCAGGGGGCAATAGGGGGAGGCCCCCCTGTTGCCAAAATTGGGTAAAATGAACCCCCCAACGCAAACCAGAGGCTACCCTGCTTATCCCTGGGCAAGCAGGGGCCAGGCCCCCTGGACTTTGAACGAAAAGCCAGGGACAGGCCAGACTAACAAGGACTGGGGGCAGGCCCCCCAACCTTATATAAAAAAAAACACAAAGAGCCACCCTGCTCACCTCTGGGCAAGCAGGGGGCAGGCCCCCTGGACTTTGAACGAAAAGCCAGGAGCAGGCCAGGCTAACAAGGACTGGGGGCAGGCCCCCCAACCTTGTATAAAAAACGCAAAAGCCACTCTGCTTACCTCTGGGCAGGCAGAGGGCAGGCCCCCTGGACTTTGAACAAAAGCCAGGGACAGGCCAGGCTAACCAGGACTGGGGGCAGGCCCCCCAACCTTGTATAAAAAACGCAAAATCCACTCTGCTTACCTCTGGGCAGGCAGAGGGCAGGCCCCCTGGACTTCGAACAAAAGCCAGGGACAGGCCAGACTAACAAGGACTGGGGGCAGGCCTCCCAACCTTGTATAAAAAACGCAAAAACCACCCTGCTTACCTCCGGGCAGGCAGGGGGCAGGCCCCCTGGACTTTGAACAAAAGCCAGGGACAGGCTATGACAGGCACGATCAAACAAACGAGAAAAGGATCCCTGAATTTTAAAACAGTTATGCCATAGAAAGCAAAGAGAAATATTCCACAAACAAAACCCATGAAGGGTGGAAAGGTCTTTACAAAATTGAAGAAAAAAAACCGAGTAGCAAAAAATTACAGAAAAACCATGAACACTGGTTCAGCACAAGAAAATAAAAAGCTTTCATAAAAGAGAAGGGGCATCACGCAGCATCCTGGCGAGCGTTGGCGTCTGCTTCAGGCTGCCTGGTCACCCGGGCTTCGTCCTTGGCGGAGTAAAGGCTCCGGAAAGCGTCCTCGTCAAAAGTAGGGAACATCTCCCCTATCACCTCCATAACCAATTCCAAAGAGGAGTTGGCGCCGCTCACGAAACTGGCACCCACCGCTTCCTCAGTCTCCGCAGCCAGGGTCTCTTTCTCTTTCGTCCATTCCCCCTTGGCCTGGTCAAAAGCCGACTTTGCCTGCGACAGCTGCTCCTCCAGGACAGTCACTCTCCCCTTCAAATGCCCCATCTCGGCCAAAGATAGGTTAGCACGATCCAACGATTGCCGGCTCTCCTTCAGTTCGGCCTCTAACTTGGAAACCTCCTTCACAGCCATTTCCCCCTGCAGCCTCCAACGATCAGCCTGCTTCTTGGCCTCTTCCAACTCCCCCTCTTGCCTTGTCATTTTGTCTTTCAAAGAGCTTATCAAGGAGACGTCCCTCTCTATCATGGCCAGGCGGTCGGGAGGAGGAGCCCCAGGGGTAACTGTTAGCTCCTCATCACTCAGGTGGCTGAGAGCCGCCAGTTCCGCGGATGCCAACATGACCTTGGAGGTACGCTGGATATATTGAAGCACTTGATGAGAGGTGGAAGTTACCATCTTTATAAGGCGGTCGGCCAAAACAGCCCCGGAGTCAGAAAGCAGGCCCGATACATCTACACTATCACCAGCCGTGTAGTGGAACTCCACGTTTTCCTCTGGGAAGGGAATACTAGAGGGCTCACGTGCAGGGCGTTTCGCCTCAGGGGTGGAGACATCCGCCTCCAGGTCCACCACGTCGGCACTAGGAGGCTCCCTCTCCCTTTTCCTCCTCACTTCCAAAGGAACACTCTCCCCAGTCCCCTCCGAATCTCCAGGCTGCGTTCCCTGCGAGATCCGAGGGCCAGCCGGAGAAGCACCCTGTTTCTGGCCAGGGGAAGGAGTAGCCCCTGAGGTAACCTCCGCTTCCCCCTCATGAATACTGGGAGTAGGAGTCGCCGGCTTCGACGAAGGCAGTCGGGGGGGGGAGAGGTAATCTTCGACCAGCGGCGAAGTCTTTCACAAGCTTCATGAGGGCCTTACTTCCTTTTTTAAAATTTGGTGGAAGAGAGGGACGCTTTGAAAGAACGTGCAATTCCTCGCTCAAGCCTAACCTTCTGACCTGCTTCTTGGTCCAGGTCCAAGAGTAGGAATCTGCAGGAAAGGAAAGGCGGTCATTTAAAAAGCAGGGAGAAATAAAATCCCTGGAAAATCGTGACAACAAGAAAACCCTAGAACTACCTTCAAGGCCACGAATCAGGCCCAGGGGAAGCAGGTACTCGTCTGTCGTGATGAGCTCCGCATGAGGGAGCCAGAAAACAGGGCAGAAGTTCCCATGTTTATCCGTCATGATCTCAAACTTTTTTATCAAAATCTTCTCCTTATCGCTCAGCCTGACTTCCAGAGCCTTCCCCCCAACACGAGGATGATACTCCTCACGCGTCTCCATGCGGGTATGGACATGGTTCCTAAAATGTCTAGGAATTTTCCACCCCGACGCACTATGAACATATATGAAATTGTTTTTCCAGTCTTTGAGACTGCTCATGGCCGGCCAGACCAAGGCGTATTTTTTCTGCCTCAGCAGAGACCAGTAGCCGGGGGAGCCATCCCCCCCAGATGAGGACACCATTTGGAGGCCAACCATAAAGCGAAGGGCGTCGATGTAAGGCCCTTCGCCATGGAACAGGCAGGTCCAAGTATAGGCCACTAATGCCCTAATGGCCGTTGCAGTTAACTGAGCGATGGCGACGTTCATCCTCCTGAAAGTTTCCTCCAGGAAGGGATGTAACGGGAATCGCAGGCCGAATTCTAGGGCCTTATGGAAGACGGCTACACACCCTTCTGGGGGACAGCATACTGTGTCTTTTTCCCCAGGGATCACCACTGTGTACCCCTCCCCAAAATTATAAAACTGCTCGATGGCCTCAGCCGCGTTACATTCCAAGATCAGGTCCCTATTCTTAGCCTCGGGATAGGTCTGTAAGGGAACCACGTATTTTTTTTTGTCCAGAAAATAGGTCCTCCCTCTCTCCCTGCGGATAAGAGGACCGGCCACCCTGGCAGGGTCCACCTCCAGGGCTTCGTCATCAGAATCAATCACATCAAAGGGAGCTGGGTCGGGTGAGTCAGCACCCTCTCCCCTGTGATCGTCTCCCTCCCTGGGGCCAACCCCGGAGGAAGAAGCAACGTCATGACGACTACCGTCACCGCCGCCAGTTCTTCCGAGCAAAGAATCAAAGGAAAGGGGGCGGACTCGCGACATTTAGGCTATAGAAGGGAAGAAAGGAAGCGAGAGATTCGAAAGTTCTAACCTAAAAAACGCCGGTGAAGTTGCCAGAGACGACGACAAGAAGTGATCCTTGCTCCTCAAAAAGAAAACGCTCGGTCAATAAAGGAGATTCAAGAAGTGTTATGGGAAGTAAGGAATCAAGAAGAGTAAAAGAAGAGAGTGAAGGGGGGGAAGGGTTTATATAAAGCCCAAAGAAGTTCGAAAGGCGGAATCCCTGACAAAACCTTCGAGGACCATCCACGTGTCACATACTGAACACCAACTGCTCACCTTTTTCAAGAAGAGCCTCGGTAAACAGAAACGTCAGAGAGAAAGGTCAATCAACGACCTCATTCAAAAAAAAAATATATATATATATATATATATATATATATAATAATAAAATAATAACTCATCAAAAAATTCAAAACGCACAAAATATTCATTTCATTAAAAACCCTGCAAGGGAAAGCTACATCGTGGGTCGGATACGAAAGAAAATTACATAAGGCTCAAAAAGTTCCAGCCTGACAGAAATCAAAAGCCCTGCCACGCAGGCCTAGTCGTCCCCCAAATCTGGGGAATAATCCCCAGGACTGCCTGGGCTCCCAAGAGCCGAGCCCCAGTCCCAACTTGGGGAACCCTGAAAGGGGTCATCAAAAGCCCCATCTCCGTCCCTGTCGCTCAGGCAGCCAAGACCTTCGCTGTCATCAGAGTCGTGGCTGCTGTCTTCCCAGTCCCTTCCAAAGGGAACAGCTCGGGACTCGTCGCAGGCGCGACAGCCTGTCTTCTTTACAGGCGAAGAAGGACCCGACTCCAGGGAGGAATCGGTGTCAGAGTTGGGGCCGAATTGTTCAGGGTGCAGCCATGGAAAACACTCATGACATCCCCTATCATAACAGCCCCCTCCCTGGGAGCAGCGCCTAAACCTAGGCGCAGCAGGAGGTGAGGACCTCCTAGGGCGTTTGCCCATCCTAATGGAGGCCTTCCGACCCCTCCGGCGAAGGCGAAGTCGTGAACAGCGACTCCGGCGAACAGCTAAATAAGCGGTCCGTGCATATCTGAGCCTCCAAAACCCTCTGAAGATGAAGGAAACATGTTTGACCCCGCGGCGAATTACACTTTTCTTGATCCAAGTCATGTTTAAAATGAAGAAAATGGAAAGATTGAAGGTGGGATGAAACACAAATGATAAAGGAAGCTAAGGATTTTATACCAAGGAAAACACCGCATTAATGAACGCTCCAACCACCCTGGGAGGAGAGCCACCAATCAGGAACTCTTCACGGTTCCCCAAAATCCGCCCAGAAGAAAAGGGCAATCATTACAAAAGTGCTCTCACCTCTTTGCATTCCTGACAGGAGCAGTACAAAGTTCCATTGGGAAGGTGCGAAGCATTAAATGCTGTAACAGACATGGAAGTCAACCCCCCTCCAAGCAAGAGTCGCCAGCAGAGGAGAAGTCTCACTTCCCTCCTACTGACGAAGGCCAATTGATTGGGGTGGGCCGCCTGTCAATCAGCCGCCTGCTAGGCAGGCCCCGAGACGGTTCCTGCCAAGGAGTCGAAAGACTAGCCCCCAGCAAGAACCTAGAACAAAGCATAAAACGCTAAAGGTTGGCCGTCAGCTGCTGAGAGCACGGGCCAACCCAGCCTGTCGGAGCTTGGCAGCCCCCTGCCTGAAGACTGTCTGCCCTGGGAAAATCCCTGGCCGGCAGGGTCAGGACCCCCAGGGGCCCTCTCGTCATTTTGCCTAAGGTAATTGGGAATGGATGGATGAGAAGCCGCCACTTGTCACTTCTCTATCCAACCATTCCTCTTTCTCTTCTCTCTCTTGTGGGAAGGTATAAATACCTCCCCATTTCCCACATGAGAGGGGTTGGATTTTCTCTCTCTAGACTCTTACTCCTAAAACGCCGCCTAGTTCCTCACGAGCTAGGTTCGTAAAGGCATTTCACGGACTGACTTAGGCATCGGAGAGGGTTTCCTCGGACAACCTCCGAGGCCCTGTGCGTTCATTGTGCAGGGAGCAGGTCGTTCCCGCCGGGAAGGTCCGATTCAAGGAGTGAGAGGAAGGGGAGACCAAGGGAATCAAACGATCACTTGTTCGTCGTTAATTCAATTATACTACCCGGATCCTAGGCCGGGTGAATTGTTTCCGTGACCGGAACATATATATATATATATATATATATATAAATAATATATACTACATATAAAATGGTAGCATCTACTACATTAATTATACTATTTTGGATTAACATGCATGAGTGGATACTAAGAGTTAACATACGGGCCAACCATATATATATAATAAGTAATCCAACCGTAGGCCCATATGGTAGGCCCATTAGTTAGTAGGCGGGAAAAATTGGAGGATTGTTATTTGGTTAGTGGAAAGGGGGATGTTATCCTCTAGAAATTCTAACACAATACAGTGGCGAAAACACTGTAGAGTTGGGATTAAAACACACTGACAAACTATATCTTATTAAAAGAAATGGTAAGTCAATACAAAGTCCTCTTTTTACAAAAGGGCTAAAAGCAAATTCTGCAAATGGGTTTAAACAATTCCATAAATTACATGTATGAAGATAGAGTAGAATCCACGCTACTCGCTAGCTCACACCCAAAACCCAGCAGCAAATACCGGTCATGTTATAAACATAACAACCACATCAGTGAGGAGTAACTCGGACGTTCTCCCAGCCAAAATATATCATATGGAAAAATAAAAGTATTATTATATCAAAATAATTAAAATGGAAAACCTTAATTGATATAATAAAAATAAGCTTTCGGAGAAAACTCAAAGTATTGGAACAATAAAATCAGAACAGGTTTTCAGAAGAAAACTTCAAATATTTGCCAACCTGCAAACCAAAATGTATCGATAATAATAAAAATATTCAAAATGGCGTTATGGATAGGTTTAGTGTAGACGGCTAGACTTTCACTAGGAGAATACTAAAACTAGCATCGAGAACTTACTTCAAACAAATCAAACTTCGGTCTCTAACTAGGCTACTCAACCATAATAGAGCGGCGACTTATAAATGCATGACCCTAGTTTAAGACAATGCACACCCCTCCAGGGATTACCTGTCACCCAGTTCAACTTATGATGGCGACTTACTACGAGGCCTAAGCTTAAGGTCAAAATGTACAAAACTCTCGGGATACCTGTCACCCGGTTCAACAACTAATGTACTGATTCCTTATACACTAGCCTTATAGTTGATGGCAAAACCGTAAACCCCAGATTATATTACTCTAAACCTCACACTTGTCCTTATTCCATAACTCCCAAACAAGCCATTATTGATATTGAGAATAAGAAATCATTATAATAATATGAAGATAAAAGAATAAACATTTTATATTAAAAGGAAAAACTTTCTATAATTAGAAACTTACTAATTTTAGAAACTTACTTTAAATGGAAATTGTGTTAGAGAAAATAAGTAAATCATTAAAATAAGTGAAATATATAAAAATAGCATTTCTAACGGAATTGACATTTTATTATTATCGTCGTTATCGTAACTTTAATATATTTCTAAATTCGTTACTCAAAATATAAATAAAATATAATAAGTCATTTTATAGTATTTTATAAATAATTAGGAAATCGAGTTAAAACTATAAATTTTAGAAAGGAGATGTTCTAAGAAAATGATATCAAAATTAATTGAGTCGACGAACTTTATAAACGAAATGAAATTTACGAAGAATTAAAATTATTTTTAACAGACAATTTTATTAATAAATAATATGGATTTTAATAAAAATAGTCAATCGGAAACAAATAGGAAATTATTAGTGAAGATAGTCTCGACTAAAAATATATTTAAAACAAAACGACTATTTTCTCATTTATTAAAATAAATCGTAAAACAAAAATTAATTTATTAACAAGTATACAAATTTCGATTAAAATATAAAAATACAATTTCAAGTGAAAATTATAAATTTACGAAATATGAAGAAAATATGAAATCGTTATTATTTAGTTACTAGTGCCACGATAACCAACAAAATATTATAACGATCGTAAATAATTAAATTTACTAACGATTTATAAAACGATATCAAAAGTCGTGAAACATTTATAAGGCATACGATTTAAAATTAATATAATTAGCAATAATAAATAGCTAAAATTAGAAAACCGAAGTTAAAATATTTACTAGAAACTACTACTCAAACATACGATATAAAATCAAGTAACGTCCTAAAGTTACCTTCACTTGACAACCGAAACGAACTTGTACTCGTCCTTCTTGATCAACCCAAGCTTCAAATCAGTAGAAATGTCGTCTCTAAGCTCCAAGTTGTAGAACCGCTAGTCTTTAGTAGCATGATTCACCACGATAGTCGAGAAGACAAAACAAAAGAATGAGACAAGATATTCGACACAAGACAGAAAGGGAAATGATGTGTCAAACATAGACACGAAGACCAAAAAGAACCGAGCCTCTAAACATGGTAACGAATTGACATAAAACAGTCTGAAATAGATGTCTCGAACAAAGGACGCTAGAGAAGTAACAACGTACCGCCTACAGCCGACAAGAACAACGAACCGAGTCATGAAACCAAAAAGTGATGACTACGAACAAGGCATACATATCAGGGGTATCGACAATAGTCTTAGCAGGAAAAGCCACAGAAGCTCACGAGACCGAAACAGTACAACGAAACGAAGAAGAAAGCAGAAACGGGATGCAAAAACAGAGCAATCGAGAGAATAATACAAGAGAAGAAAAAAACGGAGCAAAGAACAGACGAGAAGAAATAATGAACATAACAGCAGGTATCAGGCAGCAGATGGCAAACAGTAGCGGCAATAAATCGAATAGAAACGAGCAGCAATCGACGAACAAAGGAGTAGCAGAAATGACAAATAGCAGTAATCAGCACATCAAGTGAAATAGGAAGAAGGAGAAGAAAGACTGGTGCAATAAACAACAGCAACAATAGCATCGTCATAACAATGACGAAGAAGAAGGAAGAGAAGAAAGAGAGCAGCAACAGCAACAACATCACAAAACGTAGTAGCAGAAAAACGTAGAAGCAGTAGAACGAATAACATAACAGCAGAAGAAGCAACGACGAGACAGTAGCAGTACCGTAACGGCAGCAGAACGCAGCAGCAGCAATTCGTAGCAGTACGCAGCAGCAGGAGCAGAAAACGAATATAAGAAGAAGAAGGAAAAGAGGAAACGGAGGAAGAAACTGGCAGAGAGCAAAAGCAGCCACGCAGGTTGCAGGACCCAGAAATCGCTGGGTGAAGACTGGAGGTGAAGAAGATGGTCCGAGAAGGAAGACAGAAATTGGTGGGGAAAGAATGAGAAATAGAGGAGGTGCATAGAATATAGAGTAAGGGGTGATGAAACGGTGGAGGGATAAGAAAAGAAAATGAATAAGAGGAGGTAGAGAGAAGGTGAAGCGGTGGGGGGTAAACAAAAAAAACAAAGGGGGTTGAATGTAAACAAGTGGAATATACATAGTATACGGGCTAAATAAATGAATCGGGTTAGCAAACGAATTTTGTAACGAAGTTGACTGACCCACGAGTTGAATCAAAAACGACTCGATAAAATTAATAATAATCGGACCGTCAAATAAAATGAGTAAATAAAATGTTTGAGACGAAAATGAAGCTGACAGGAATAAATAATTAGACGATCAAATAGCATTTCCCGACAAATAATAAATCTTCGATAAAGTGAATTAAATTGATTTCTTGAGGAAATGTAATAAATGTTTTGACGAAACTTAGTATAAATGAACTTCGAGACGAAAATAGAAATTCGAGCTTAAATATAAATAAATAGAATTTAGAATTTAAATCATCGAACTAGACTTTCGATAAGAATTAAATTAATTGTATAAAATAAATCGAAACCGAATTAAAAATATGTTTTAAATATAAGAAGTGTTTCTGAGTCAAAAAGAATTTTAGGAGTTTGAAACAATTTAAACGATAAATTTGTTTTATAAAATTTTTAAGAATTATGAGTTAAATCGTAAAAATAAAAAATACGAACAAAATTTTAATTTAATTTAATTTATAAAATCGGGGATGTTACATATAATATAAAATTTCATCACCTTATTATAATTTTTCGATGTGAGATTATTCTTACTTAAGTTTGTAGTCTTATTAAGAGACTTTCTAAGATTTAAAAGTTTTTTATTGATATTTATGAACGAATGATTAGTCTTATGTATAATATTGAATTCGTCAATTTATCATAATTTTTCGATGTGGGATAATTTATTTAAGTTTATAGTCTTCCATCATCTCGTAATAGTTTTTTGATGTGAGATAATTACTTAAGCTTACAGTCTTAAGAGCTTTTTTAAAACGAAAAAAATACATCATACTCCGACATTACTCTTGATTATAATAAATTTCATCACCTCATTTTCAATGTGAGATGATTTTAAGTTTGTAGTCTTATACAGTATATTAAAAGCTTTTTTAATACTCAAAAGTTTTTTTTTTGTCGATATTTAAAACTGAATGATTACTCCTATTTATAATATAAAGTTTCATCACCTTATTATAATTTTTCGATGTGAGATTATTTTTTACTTAAGTTTGTAGTCTTATTGAGAGACTTTTTAAGACTTAAATGTTTTTTTAATTGATATTTAAGAACGAAAGATTAGTCTTATTTATAATATAGAATTCATCAACTTATCATAACTTTTCGATATGACATCCTCTGTATATTGTAAGGATAGGAGGAGCTAAAAGTGTGATGACGTGTCATAACCTCCTTCATCCGTTTTCCTGCCTAATATTATTGCTACTACATAATGGACTACCTAAATAACGAATGAAAATGTAAATCTCATAAATATCATATATGGCCCAATGTAAATCTTTAATCAACTTTAACTACGTTATGAAAAGAATACGTAAATTAAATTAAAACATATACTTGGTGTACAAATAGTATAATAATTTTATTTTTAAAACTTAAAAAGAACGTGACTAAATTAAATTAAATTAAATTGAGATGTAATAAAAAAAATTCTTCATCATCCGGAGAGTGTCAATTGAAAATTTATTTCAAAATGATATTAGTTATCTGATAACTATAAAAAAAATTAACATAAATTGACATGTCAATTTAAATAAAATTTATTATTAATTTATTTATTGATAAATTTATTTCTAATATAAGCCCTGCATTTTGCATGGGACCTGAACTAATAATTTATTTAAGTTTATAATCTTCCATCAACTTGTCAAATTTTTTCAATGTGAGATAATTTACGTAATCTTATAGTCTTAAGAACTCTTTTTAAAACTAAAAAAATACATCATACATTACTCTTGATTATAATACGAAATATATAATCTAGGATAATTACTTAAGGTTTATAGTCTTAAGAACTCTTTTTGAGATTCAAAAGACTTTTGGTAGATATCAAAGAACAAATGATTACTCTTATTTATAATATAGAATTTCATCATCATATTAGAATTTCAATATATATATATATATATATATATATATATATATATATATATAGAGAGAGAGAGAGAGAGAGAGAGAGATGAGATCATATAAGTTCCATATCTCTTTATAAGTTCATAAGTCTTATTCTCTCATCCCTTGGATCAAATAAATTGAATGGCTAAGATGGGATGCTTTTTATTTATTTTTAAAACAAAAATTAATGATGTGTTAGTGTGTTACGTATTCCAAGCCAAACACATATTTTTTCTCAGCCTCAATATCCTCAACATTTCATTTCTCTCACCACTCTATTCATTTCTCTCTCCACTCTTCATTACTTGTTCTCACCACTTACGAGTTCCCATTTCTCTCAATATTTCCACTGTTTCCCTTGTTCACTAATGATCGAAAAAAACTCAGTTTTAATATTTCTCACGCGAACTCGCTTCCCTCTGTTTTGAGTAATTTCCAGGTAATTTTTCTTTTGTTTTGATATTTAGTATAATTGGGGATGAATTTGGGGATGTTCTTGGTTTAATAGCACTAACTGATATGTTCTTGGTGGTATTTAGTACTGTATATTTTAGTATAAAATTCATGATTTTTTTGGGGTTAGTTTGTAATTTGTAATTAGGGTTTAGAGGAATCTAAATTAGTTAGTGGGCACAATTAGTCAACAATTTACATGTTCTGATCAACCATATAATTTTGCTATTTTTGTGCATTTGATTGATTATTCAATTCGATTTGTTAGGTTTTTCGATTCAACATAGTTGGTTAAATCCGGAGTTCGATTCAACTACATCGAACATAGTTGGTGAAATTTCATTGCATTTCGATTTGTTAGGGTTTATGAGTTAGTTTTGATGTTGCTAACGATATTTTTATTTATTGAGGATAATATTTTAATTATTTTTGAAAATAAAACAAACCCAGAATCCGATTTAACCAACTAGAGTTAAAAGGAATTCTGCGTAAAAACAAACCCAGAATGACGATGTTGTGCATTTTGTTACGAACAACCGACTTTCAATGTATTTTGTTACAGACTAACCTAGTTTCTGATAATCTGATTGTTACACACAAACCCACTTTCAATTAGGTTTGTCTTATAAGTTGATTGTTGTCCGTTTTGTTTGTCATTTTTATAAGCTGATTGTTATCCGTTCTGTTGTGCGTTTTATTTGTCATTTTTATGATGTTTATGTGATATTGTGTTTTCTGTTCTTCATTGCATATGTGTTAGCCGAGATGTATGTCGTCCAAAGGTCAAATTGTTGGAGATGGAGAAAATGAGGGAGTACCGGAGGAAGATGTCAATTTCCTTGTCAAACGTAGGGGACAAAAGCTTGAGAAGCCGATTTCAAAGCTCAATGAAGCTTAACGTCACTTTGATTGATCAATATATATGAAACTTCAGCTGACAGCAAATGTAACTTCAACAATATTTAATTGGAACGAGGATAGATTATAGCTGACTTAGAGATAGTAATGGTGGACAAACAATAGTATAACTTTAACTGCTAAATTTATAGCTTCATCTCTATAACAACATAACTTTAATAAACATTTATTTTCATACTGTTATAAACATTCAATTGTATGTATTGAAACTTCAATACATTTGTTTTATAACTTTAATTCAATTGTTTAGTAACTTCAGCATCCGTAACTCTAGGTGTATGTAGAGGAACTTCAACTATATTGATCTGTCACTTCAATTGTTTCAGTTTGTAACTTCACTTTAATTAGTCAATATGCAACTTCAATTACTTTATAACGTCACGTTAACTGATAAATTTGTAACTTCATCTCCATAACAACATAAGTTTAATAAACATTTGTAACTTCACATATTTTGTAACTTCACTTCATATGTTTGGTAACTTCAGATCAATAAAATTATACTGTAGCAATAATGAAAAATACAATAAATTACATATTAAAAATAACAAATAAGAAAGAGATAAATAAAATTATTTACTACGTTTATTCGAAGTTATACTGTATGCACTTGAAATCATGCAAAAAAACTCCTACAAAGAAACAAAATGGACGGTGATGAAGATAATAAAACGAAAACAAAACAAGAAGGGAGGAAATTAGAGAAATTAAAGAATTCTGATTTTTTTTAAATTATGATTGTACGGAAGAAGAGAGAAGATGATTATTGGTAAAAGAATTAATTAGTGTGTAGGAGTTATTGTTAGAAGAGTTAATTAGTGTGGTGGAAGGAGAGAGAAAGGATTAGGGATGGTAGTAATTGCTACATGGGGAGTGTGAATTATGGTGGAGATTTGTGTTTTTAGATCAAATCTCAACCATACATCAACTTTCATCCAATGGCTTAAAAGAGGACTTATGCACTTATAGGGAGGGGTGTCCTTATGTGAACCTCTCTCTCTATATATATATATGTGTGTGTGTGTGTGTGTGTGTATAGAGAGAGAGGGAGGGGTTCTAATGAGTTCCTCATCTATATTGAGTCCCTAAGTCCTCATCCCATCCGTTGGATGGGATGAGGATGGATAAGATGCATCCTAATATTTTGTATTTTTTTTAAAAAAAAAGGAAGATTTAGTATCCTAAAATAACTCCCATGATTTTAGGAAACAATAACTCCCATAGTCACTTTCATTCCTCATTCATTCATTCACGTTACAGGTTCATCAAAACTTAAAAAAAAATGCTCCCATCGATCATCACGTTCATTCAATTAAATTTGTGCTCAAAATTCTGTTACTATGAATTCAATGATCGCGACATCTTCATTAACTGTTGATAAGAAATTCATCGAGTATAACAATGGTGAGTTTCGATATTGCTTTCATGTTTTCGTCAATTTTTATTCATCATCATGATTAATTTGCGTCAATTTGCGATGTTTTGCGTCAATTTTCATGTTGATATTGCTTTCATGGTCGTGTCATTCATGTTTTGCGTCAATTTTCATGTTGATATTGCTTTCATGGTCGTGTCATTCATCATAGATTCATATGCAAATCGTAGAACACACAAACGGTGAGTATATGCTTTGTAATTTATACTGGAATCGCCATGGAAATCATTAAGATGCTACTCAATTATTAATTTTCACGTTTACAATATGGGAAACTGCATATTGTTAAATGTCTGATTCATCATATGAAATTTGCGCACGCACAATATATTGAGTTATTGTAGTTCGTATACTGCGTTACTTTAGTGTAGAGTATCTGTTACTTTAATGTCTACCATCTGTTACTTTATATGTCGTGTTACTTTAATACACTCCAGTCGTTACTTTAATGTTTTTCATTAGTTATTGTAGTGCATTGAAGTGTCCTAAGAATTTAGGAAACTGCCATATTAAAAACATAATTAAAAAAAAGATATTGTTTTCTATAATAATGGGACGTGATTGCCACCAAAATAGGAAACAATATCAAAGAGTAACGCCATATAAAAAAAGAAAAAAAAAGATACTGCTTCCTATAATTATGGGACGTGATGACTTCAAAATAGGAAACAATATCAAAGAGTAAGATACTACGTCGTACTCTCATTTTTTATCATTATATGAATTTTTTGCACTAACCTATATCTGGTGTTATTTTTATGAACATTATCTGTTACTTTAATTTACACTATTTGTTACTTTAATGTCTGACCTCTGTTACTTTATACCTGGTATATAAGCATCCTCTGTTAATTTAATTCAATGTTACTTCAATGCACTTCATCTGTTACTTTAATCTTGTTATCTGTTACTTTAATCCATATTTCAAGTTTTGATTGTTTTTTTCCCCACGTTTATTGGCACTGTTATTGTTTTTTCAGTAGACGCAAAAGCACATGAATGATGTAGGGATGTGAGTGAGAATTTTCTCCATACATAGGATAGATCTTCAAAGATGTAGATGAGAAAAAGAAGAAGAAGAAGAAGAAGAAGAAGAAGGAAACGTCATGTAAATCATCGTCTGACGATGAAGAAGTATCAGGAGAAGAAGAAGATGATGATAAAGAAGAAGCACAATTCTGAGTAGGACAATAAATTGTTAGAATAACATACATTATTCGTTAGAGTAACATCCTTGATTGGAGTAAAATGAGTTAGAATAACACACATTATGCGTTAGAGTAACATACTTAATGAGTTACAGTAGCACAGTTTTAATGAGTTACAGTAACATAGTTAACAAATTGAAGTACTTGGAAATATAAAAGTCTTCATAAAATTTTGATCGCTTGAAAATCTAAAATTAAAAATAATTTCGAAATAATTATGCTGAGTTAACATACATCTATGATGAGTTATGCAGATTTTATTGACGCTTTAGAAGCTTATGCACGATAAAAGTCTTTGTACAAATGTTGATGAGATTGTCCATGTAAGTCGGAGAATAGACACCATATGAGATATGGATTGAAAATGTTCTTAAAAGTCATTTCTTAATTATCAAGTCAAGTTTAAAGAAAATTGTTTTCTAGAACTTAGACTCAATTATGGCATGTGTTTTATTAGGGGTATTATATTAATTCTACAAACCATCCAAAGAGCAAAACTGTTTTGTTGCATGGAGTGGTATGTTTCTTTTAAAAATATGTGATTTCTAATAGAAACAGTGGGAGTATAATCGACCTTGAAATTGTTCAAGATTAACAGGATTTCTCTTCAACAGTTGTAGAGAATATTGATGCATCCATGAAAAGTCATGATCATCTTAACTGTAAAATATTACCCTACATAGGTTTGACCTATGATGAAACAATAATGGGCAAAGACTCCAAAAGTCACATAAAATCTAATAGATTCTATATACCATAACTACCAGGTATAGACTTTGGTTAAATGGGTCTTATAGTGAAGAATTGTCTTCAATATAAAGACGATGTAGATTGATATAAGATTATCTATGAAGCATATAGTTGGTAGTTAAGGATTGATCTCATAGTAATGACTATGAAAAACCCTTTTTACAACATTATGCTTAAGTCTATTGAGATTGTTTTAGCATTTTGAATGTCATCACTCATTATGATCAGTTTTGGACATATATATGTGAAATACATTTATTGATAGGGATGCAATATGATGTGTGCGACACTTCGTATGAATTTCATATTATTAAAATTGTTAGACAAATGTGAATGATCCAATTTGATTGGAGAAAGTATTATGGAGTAGTATCTTTGTTCTTAATGTGGTAATTAAAAGATGTTTGTTTTCCTTTGAGACGAAGAAAGACAATGTGTACAAGAGGCTAGTGGGAGTGCATTTATCGTTATGATTTGGTATGTAAGTGACATACTTCTCTAACTAAACGACATTTGATTGCTTTCGTCTATGAGACTTTGCAAGAAATGTGTTTATTGTGTGCTCGTATGACGAGTAGATACTAATCTAGTGAGTGTCACTAAATTGCTATCTAAGAATTGTTCCTTTGCGCTTAAGAAGCAAAAGAGGAATTATTTAAGAGATGCGCATGATGTGATAAGCGAATTATTGTAAACAAGTTACAGCGATTCATATTTCCAAATAGACAAAGATGACATGAGATTGTAATCTCAGTAAATTTTGTTTTAGATAAGAAGTTGTGTGTTGGAACGGTTCCAAAGGACAACTTTATGACAGATATTATAACTAAAGTTAGTGTTCTATTGCTTTTGAAGCAAATAGACGTTTGATTACGAATTAAGCACACACTCAACTACTTTAAAGTTTATAAAGCAATTGTTGCTTATGAAACTAACAGTTTGCCTTAATTGAGATAAGGTAGATTGGTCATATGCTTGTAAATAACCGATACAAATGTTGTATGTCCCAAAACCTTCTCTACATAAAGATCATATTGTTATGATCGGTATAAGACGCATGAGCGAGTGGTCTTAGTACTTTTAGAGGTGTTTGGTTTAGTGGGAGTTATTTCGATAATTGATATATGTACGACATATTGTCATTTGGTTAATGTAACCGAGTTTTGTCCCTAAATAATTTACATTGATGAAATAGATCACTAAGTACGTGACTTAGTCTTGGAACTCTATTTGGATGATGTAATTATTTTGTCTCTAGTCAGGGTATTGTGTTGGGATATTTGAATACCCTTGAATGATTGGTGTCTGAGTTGGTTGATGACTAAGTTCCTTGAATCATAGGTATTGAGATACTAAACCAGTCACACAGGTGTATGTTAAGAACATGCATTAGACAGACCCGCCGAAAAGGATTTTACTAAGATTTCGCTTAGTGTCAGTAAAGTTCTTTGCAAGTTATGAACTTGTACGTTCTTTAGACCTGAGTCTTTGACTATTCTGTACATGTGATGTGTATGCTTTGATACTATTCCTCGTCAGCTGTGAAAGGGGGCTATGGATGGTTATTGGGCGTGCATGGATCATGTAATAGGATGTGGTTAGATAAGAGGGGATTTGCTCTTCCTTTATTGAAGGGAATTTATTGTTTCTTGGCCACTCGAAGAGTGTGACTTGTGCAAATACGTGGCCGCGCTCAGATAGGATGACTGTCATCTATCTGCTCTTTTAACAAGTCAACTCAAAGATTCGAGTAAAAGATTGAGATATGTGAGGATGACACTTCTTCTTACCTCATTCTCAATTGGAGACAATAGTAGCAAAGAGACTTAACGCCGTTCTTGAGAGGACATGTACAAGTGGGAGACTGAAGGAGTTATGTCCACTGTCCTACGGATTAACCCGCTTAAGTCTGTGTATCCAATATACCTTGCTAGAGGTCGATGTCGGGTTGACATATAAATGAGTTATATGTCTGGTAGTCTTAAGTGGGCCCATTGGGTCACACACAATGTGTACGGGATATTATTAATATATCGGTATATTAATATATCGGGTCAGTAGTTATACGACTCAGCTGTGCTGTCGGGTTACGGTAATTAAAGTTATAGTAATAATCTAGTTATGGTAACTAGAGCTATTGTAATAATCTAATTATACCAATTGGAGTTATGGAATAACTTCTAGGTTAAGTAGGTAACCTATCTCTCCTATATAAGGAGGTTCATATGATGAACCAAATCATACAATTGTGAGTATTGATTCATATATTATTAAAGAGAGAATTTTGTGAGACCGTCTCACAAAACCCTTATACTAGCATATACGTCGCAGTTCCGTACCCGTGTGGATACCAAAGGAGGCATCACGTTTGGGGTGCTTTATTCTGTCTGTGGAGATTATTTATTCTTGTCCGTGGAGATTATTTATTCTTGTCCGTGAAGATTATTTATTCTGTCCGTGGAAATTATATATATTTTGGGTTTATTATACTTCTTATTAATACGTTGTTCCGCTGCAAATAAGGTATAATTGTTATCCTTCTTCTTTTATCTTTTCGGTTAATACTCGTAACAGGTCCTTGGGTTTAAGGGTTGTAACCCTACAGTGGTATCAGAGCCTCTGTTACGTAGTATTAATCAGATCGACGTGAATCTATGTCTCATAATTGACTATGAGGGATTCTACCCGCGTATTAATTTGATTATAAGTTTCGTATCGAGAATTGTTCTCAATATTGTGTCTGATGTCCGCCTTATATGTGATAAGGCACACACTTGCCCAAGTTTCTTTCTTTGCTGCTTCTTCACTTGTAGCTTGTTGATGAATTGCATGTGGATGTCAATATTTTCATGCTGACACATTGCTTTGGTTTGATAGCATATACAAGTTTCTTGTTTTGTCAATGATTAATTGTTAATGTAACACCCCTGATTTTATAAGATAAATTATATTAAAGTCATATTTGTATTTTTATTTTGTTTACGATTTAACTCATAATTCTTAAAATTATTATAAAACGAATTCATCATTTAATCATTTCAAACTCCTAAAATTCTATTTGACTCGAAAACTCTTATATTTAAAACATATTTTTATTTTTGTTTCGATTCATTTTATGCATTTGATCTAATTCTTATCGAAAGTCTATTTCGACGATTTAAATTCTAAATTCTTTTTATTTATTTATATTTAAGCTCGAATTTCTATTTTCAGCTCGAATTTCATTTTTTTTAAGTTTTGTCAAAACATTTATTACATTTCCTCGAGAAAACAATTTAATTCAATTTATCGAAGATTTATTATTTATCATGAAATACTATTACATCGTCTAATTATATATTTCTATAAATTTCTTTTTCGTCTTGAATAATATATTTTTTTTTGTATTTCGAGAAACGTCTATTTACTCATTTTTATTTAGTCGACCCAATTATTTTATTAATTCGATTTATGGGTTAGTTAACTTATCGTTACGGAAATCGTTTATTCGGTATTTCTTACCCAATTGATCTTCTTCTTCTGCTTGGTCTTGTACTCCATTTCTGTTGCAACGACTCACTGCTGTTTATGTCCTGCTGTCCCTTTTGTTTCTGTTCGCCCCAGTTCGTATTCGTATCATCGCCTTGTGACTCGATGATATCAGTTGCTTTATTTCTGTTCTTCTTCGGTTCGCCGTACCTGTTTAAGCTTGCTGCTGCTGTGCGTTATTTTGTTGCTTTTCGGCGTGTTTGTCGGTCGGGTTGTCTTGTTCGTTGTTTCTGGTTGCTCGGTTATTGTTTCCGTTCATGATGTTACTCAATCCTTTGTCTCGGTTCAGAACCTTATCCTTCCTAATCTCAATCTCGATTCCTTTTCCCTCCTCTTTGTTTTGCTTTGTCATTTTCCTTGTTTCCTCAGTTTCTTTCCAATCTTCTTTAATTCCGATGTCTTTATATCTGTTTCTTTATGTCTCGAATTTCTTAGTGGAGCGTACTTGGAAGGCTAGCGATTTACGACACGAAAGTTAAGGCGTGCTATTGAAGATTTGGAGCTCGGACTATGCTAGTAGACAAGTACGAGATCGATTCGAATTTTTGACTCAAGGTAACTTTAGGACGTTACTCGATTTTATATCGTATGTTTGAGTAGTAGTATGTAGTAAATATTTTAACTTCGATTTTCTAATTTTAGCTATATATTATTGCTAATTATATTTGTTTTAAATCGTATGCCTTTCTATATTTTTATAACTTTCGATATCGTTTTGTAAGTCGTTAGCAATTTTATTATTTACGATCGTTATAATATTTTGTTGGTTATCGTGACACTAGTAACTAAATAATGTCGATTTTATATTTTCATCATATTTAGTTAATTTATAATTTCTACTCAAAATTGTATTTTTATAATATAATCGAGATTTGTATACTTGTTCAATAAATTAATTTCGTTTTACGATTTATACTAATAAATAAGAAAATAGTCGATTTAGTTTTAAATACATTTTAGTCGAGACTATTTTCACTAATAATTTTCTATTTGTTTCCGATTGACTATTTTTATTAAAATTAGTATTATTTATAAATCAAAGCTATTTCTTAAAAATAATTTGAAACCTTTATAAAATTCATTTCATTTATAAAACTTGTTGACTCAACTAATTTTGATATCGTGTTCCTTAAAATATCTCTTTTCTAAAATTTATAGTTTTAACTCGATTTCCTAATTATTTTTAAATACTAAATATTGACTTATTATATTTATATTTTGAGTAACGAATTTAGAAATATATTAAAGTTACGATAACGACGATAATAATAAAATATTAATTTCGTTAGAAATGCTATTTTATACATTTCACTAATTTTAATATCTTACGTATTTTCTATAAGACTATTTTTAGTAAGTTTCTAAAATTAGTAAGTTTCTATTTATAGAATGTTCCCATTTTTATATAAAATGTTTATTCCTTTTATCCTCATATTATCTATATTGATTATATTTATCTTTTGATTATCGATAATGGCTGTTTTGGAGTTATGGAATAAAGTCAAGTGTTGGGTTAGAGTAATATAGTTTGGGATGTACGTTTTGCCATCAACTATAAAGCTGGTGTGTCTATGTTGAGACACATTGGTTGTTGAACTGAGCATGGTTTGTGTTCAGGAGTGTGTATATATTTTGACCTTAAACTTAGATATCGCATCGTGTAAGTCGCCGTCGGGTTGAAATGGATTACGGTTGGTGTCCAGGAGGGGTGTACATTAATTAAGCCAGGACCTTGCTGCACGCAGTCCTGTTATGGTTGAGTTGCCTAGTTAGAGACCGAAGTCTGATTTGTTTTGACTAAGTTCTCGAAGCTAGTTTAGTATTATCCTAGTGAAAGTCTAGCCTTGTGCACACTGATCGAATTTCCATAATGCCATTTTTGAATATTATTATCATCGGTTGATTTTGACTTACAGGTTGGCAAGTGCTTTAAGTTTCGTTGAAAACTTATTTTTATTATATCGTTTTAATGTTTTCTCTTTTTAAATATTTTGATATAATAATACTATTATTTTTCCATATGATATAATATGGCTGGGAGAACGTCCGAGTTACTCCCCACTGACGTGGCTGTTATGTTTATAACATGACAGGTATTTGCTGCTGGGTTTTGGGTGTGAGCTAGCGAGTAGCGTGGATCCTACTCTTCCTTCATTCATGTTTATTTATGGATTTGTATAAACCCGTTTGGAGATTTTTACTTTTAGCCCTTTAGTAAAAAGAGGCCTTTGTATTGACTTACCATTTCTTTTAATAAGATATAGTTTGTCAGTGTGTTTTAATCCCAACTCTACAGTGTTTCCGCCACTGTATTGCATTAGAATTTCTAGGGGATTACAGTTGGTATCAGAGCATTGTTGCTCCCGACGCTTACACCTGATTCTAGGAAAAATACCCGTAAATGATTTGAATATTGATAAAATATTAGTGAGAGATGGGTAGAAACAAAGTAAGGACTTAGCTGTTAGGTTTATATGTTCTTGTAACTCAATGATTAACATTGAATATTTGTTGCTTTTGTCTGGAAGAAGATGAATGAACAAGATGCTGACGAGATCCTGCTCCTGATCAGGACAAGACCTGCTTAGAACTCTCAATGCCTGTTACCTCGAGTGGACAACTTGGTGCTACACGGAAGATACCATGGTTGCCTTCCGGTCAAGATTCAGTTTACTCAAGCTGTAGGCCAGATGATCAAGAGTAGATTCGTGTTCCATGATGTTGCAGTGGATCCAGATGGAGCGACCCAAGACTTGTGTGCTCGTTCCCTACGAGATGATGAAGATACTGTGAGTTCCTTTGTGGAACCTTAGAGGTTCGAAGATTCTCTATCGTTTTAAATCTTAGTTATTCAGGATCATCGATTCTTTTCTTCCTTCCTCTACTTCTTACAATTATTTCCTTTTATATTCTCATCTTCATTCGCTTGGTGAATCCTTGTTATATTCTTCTAGTCTACCATCTTTCTCTTGAGATTCTTTGGTTAGACCGGTTTCTGTCTTAGTGAACCCCGTGATATAGAGGTTTGAGGTTTAGTAAACTCTTGCTACCTGGTTTGAGGATTGATTTCTACCCTATTTTCTAAGGAAATAAGAAATTTTTGAGGATTGATTTGAATGGTATTATTTAGATTAATGGAATTAGGTTGATACTTTAGACACCGAACCTTGGGTTATAGGTTACTCTGATTATATGGGGAGTACTTAAATTTGAATATATTTTGGAGTAGTAAGAGTATGTCATATTTGATGGATACCTAGTACCTAACCTAGAACCGAACTAAGTGTAACTGATAATATTACCTTGAGATTTTTACCTAATGCTTATCTGAAGGATGCATCGTGAATATTCGGGATCATAGGGTATTATTTAAAGTATTAACCTGAGTGTTGTCGTACCATTAAAGGTTTTCTTTAATGTCGCTAGAAATTTTAGTTGACATAGATTACCCGTGCTTCTTGAGGATTAGATCGTTGATCGTTGTTTAAGGTTGTAACCCATGAACTTTGGAGTTGAGTGATCTACATTGTATAAATTGTTGTTAACCTTGAAAGGAGAAACATATTGCATTTAGAGGTTGGTTTTATCGCGTTGTTTTGAGGAATACTTAATGCGATTCGTCTTGATGGATTTATAGTTCAAAACCCTTAGACCAACGAGATTGTGGCTTCGTTGAGTTAATATTTTGGTGGTTTCGTTGATACTATACGAAATTTGGTGGAGTTCTCAGAAACCTTAGTTGAATGCCATGTTTTGAAGATGTGAGTGTTCGCGCCATTACCTATAGGTTTGAGCGTGTTTGAGGATTCGTTGTACTTTCCCAAGTTCTGTACTTGTGGCATATTAAATATGTTGGTGATCATTTTTGAGAATTTGTGCCCGAACATTATTAAAGTGGTGGATCTTGTTTAGTGTTCCTTACTCGAGAAATTTGGGGTGTACCTCGAGTTCAAACTTTATGAGCTTTGGATTTAGGAACCTTATCGATTGCGAGTTGGGTTTGTCTGATAACCATTGGAATTTTAATTGATGAGAGATTAGATTGTAAAACAATTGTGGATTAGTATCGTGTCGTTTGAACGAATGGATAATCACGTAAGACATTTTATTTGGAGATTGTGACTGGGTAGTTCCACCTAGTGTGCCTAATATTGGACTTAACGTTATTTGATTGAAATTAGGAACCCGTGTTGTGGGAGTCGTACCGGGAATCTCGAGATGGTTAACTTCTTCTGTAATTCCTTGAGAGCTCCGTTTGACTCTCAATTTTGTCCTTCCTTTAGCTTTTCTCAAATTCTGTTACCTCTTTTGCTGCCAATCCTTTCGACTTCTTTATCGGGTTTGAAAAAAAAACTCTGTTTCGATTTGTCGTTGAATTTCACTCTATTTATCCATTTATTATTTTCCTCAAACTTGTGTTATGAAAAGTTTGACTAATCTACAAATTTTGATTTTCATGAAATTTTAACATTTTGAGTTATAAATTTCAAAACTTTGTATTTCGTTTTTGTTTTATTTTGGTCATGTTTGAAAAGGGTCTTAATAATTTATTTTAAAGTATTTTGAAATTATTTAAAATTTTAATTTTGATTTTCGTGTGATCGAGATTTTATGAAAACTTTCATAATTGCGAATATTTTGGATTTTTATAAGATTATTATGTAAAATGATTTAATATTTTCGAAAAACTTCGTACGTCTAAATTTTTGTTTTATTGCTGTTAGACTTTAAATCTGTTATTGAAAATGTTTGTCGACTGATTTGATTTTTATTTACTAACTACAAAACTTGATTTCTCAAATTTTTGTTTAGTTTTAAAACAAAGTATTGTCGAATTTCTTAATTAAAACGTTTTATTGTTCTTTTGAAGATATTTGAGTACTCTTCCCCCTCGAGTTCGTTTACAAGTATTATTTATTTTTAACTTACGATTTTGTTAATTTAAATGACTTTAAACTTTGGGTAGCTGAGCCCAACTCATTTTGAAACAACTTTTATCTTCGATTTCGATTTCATATTCTGTTTAAAGTTGTAATTCTCTTTTAAACCGAGATTGTGATGCGTGTTAAGCATTCTCATTTTGTTCAAATGATATAATTTTGTTTTCCATTCTACTCTTATCTTTTTATAAGTTTCGAGGACGAAACTTCTTTTTAGTGGGGAAGATTGTAACACCCCTGATTTTATAAGATAAATTATATTAAAGTCATATTCGTATTTTTATTTTGTTTACGATTTAACTCATAATTCTTAAAATTATTATAAAACGAATTCATCATTTAATCATTTCAAACTCCTAAAATTCTATTTGACTCGAAAACTCTTATATTTAAAACATATTTTTATTTTTGTTTCGATTCATTTTATGCATTTGATCTAATTCTTATCGAAAGTCTATTTCGACGATTTAAATTCTAAATTCTTTTTATTTATTTATATTTAAGCTCGAATTTCTATTTTCAGCTCGAATTTCATTTATTTTAAGTTTCGTCAAAACATTTATTACATTTCCTCGAGAAAACAATTTAATTCAATTTATCGAAGATTTATTATTTATCATGAAATACTATTACATCGTCTAATTATTTATTTCTATAAATTTCTTTTTCGTCTTGAATAATATTTTTTTTGTATTTCGAGAAACGTCTATTTACTCATTTTTATTTAGTCGACCCAATTATTTTATTAATTCGATTTATGGGTTAGTTAACTTATCGTTACGGAATTCGTTTATTCGGTATTTCTTACCCAATTGATGTGAGTCCCACTTATTATTATAATTATTATACACCCCCCCTTGTCCACCTCTCTGTTTCATCACCCTTTGCCTTCCTTTTCTTTTCTCATCCACCGCTTCACATTTCATCCTTTGAGCCATCCCCTTTCTCTACATCTCCCCTCGTCTCCCTATTCCCTTATCAACCTCCGTTCTCTCGTTCTTCTTTTCTTATGTTGGTTGTCTCGCATCTCCATACCCGTCGTCATCCTTTTTGCTTCAGCTCCTGCTTTTTCTTTGCTGCTCCTCCTGCCTCTCTTCTTCTCTTCTCATTCATCACCATCATCGACCATCACTCGCGCCATCTTTGTCCTCTGTCTCTTGTTGTTCTGCTGCTACGACTGCTATGCTCTGCTGTTGCTGCTGTTCACGATTGATTGCTGCTTGCCGCTGCTGCGTGGTCATTGTTGTTACTGCCGTGTTGCTGCTGTTTTTCTCGGTTCCGGTGTCGTCTGATTGGGAAAGGTAATCCCGTTCTTCTCCTTTTCTTCTTCTTCTTTCGCTGCTGTTGTTTACGTATTTGAGGGTTGCGGCTGTTGTCGTTGTCGTGTTGATGCGCTGCTGTTCGATTTCGGTCCTTATTCCACTTCTCGTCCTCTGATCTCTTTTCGTTGGCTGCTGTTGTTTTCGTTCTCATTGTTGTTCGTTGCTCCTATTTTCTCTTGTTTTCTCAACGAATTCTTTTCTGTCTCTTCTGCTTTTCCTGCCCTGCGTTTTGTCCATTATGTTGATGCCGATGCTGTTGGTTTGCTTGGTTGTTGTCGATTCGGGTTTGATTTCTGTTGTCTTTTGTTGTTGCTGTTACTGTTGACGCTCCTATTCACATCTTCATGCTCAGCCTGTTCTTTAGTTTTCTTCTTTTCTCCGTGTTCTGTGATCTCCTTCTTCTTCTGCTTGGTCTTGTACTCCATTTCTGTTGCAACGACTCACTGCTGCTTACACTAGTAGAAAAACTCGGATTTGAGGCTCCATAAAACCTTCCATTAGAGGCATCTTTTATGATGCCTCATACGGAGGGGCCGCACATTGAAAATTATGGTGCGGCGTCTTTTAGAAGCCTCAAATAGTGGACTATTTGCGGCGTTTTCTAAAACTGACGCCTCAAATATTCTGAACATTTTGCGGCGTCTTAGGGTAAAACACTTCTAATGACTCATTTTTTGCGGCGTTTTTTGGTATATGTCGCCTCAAATAGAACCAGAATTTGATGCATATTTAGAATTTGAAGCCACAAATATCACCATATTTTACATATTTAATTGGACCATTAGAAGCATCTACACCAAATAAATGTCGCAAGCAATTTTATTTTGTTTAAAAAATATACAACTTTTCTGATAATTTCGACGACAACCATGTGTTTTTCAATAAATAAATAAAATTCTTACATTATCCATCGAAATCTACATACATACATTCACATGTCCAAAAAGTGGCATGGATACTATTCCAACCTCAATTAAACCAAACAAATCATGCCAAAATGCTCCAATTAACTAGTCTACTTCAAGTACAACAACGATTCGTAAAGTACGTAGCCCACTTATCCCGTAATTCATTCATCTCATCTTCACCGTAGGTGTAGGGTTGCTCATTTTGTAAGATCCAAACCTTAAAAACACACAAGAACGACTTATTATCAAATGAACACATAAATATGATAATAAAGTCATATATTCATGTAAAAAGATCATATGATTTTTTATCTATTTAATAAGGATATGAATATGAGCAAGAATCTATCAATTTTTCCTAAGTAACACCTTTCTAAACAAGAACGGAAACCATCTTAATTACTCCTAAATATATATTCCAGAGACCAGATAAAGTATGTAAATAATACCTGCTTCTAATGTATTCCACATGGACTGCCTAACTCAGTCCAGACATCCTGTGAAACATTGTAGAGTCCACAAGAATAGGATTACATAGATTCACAGATTTCAGTGAGATAATAAAAAAACTTCAAAAGTAAGAATAGAGACCAAATCAAAGATACACATTATATATTAAAACGACATGGACAAATGAGATATTGTGAAAGCTAATCAAATGGCAATGTGCACTTTCTTCACTGATAAGAAAACAAGAGGAAAAGAGATCAAGTGAGAGACACACCTGCGGAGACGCACCAAAAGGTATATGCTGCCCACCAGTTGAAAACCACAATTCTTCTCCCAACTGATAATACAAACATTAAAATATCAGCTGGAGATGATTTAACTCGTGCAAAGTTAAGTTCAAACTCAGGGTAATAGTCTGCTTCTCAAACTGACAATAAGATATGGGTGGAAAGTATTCGTTGAGCTAGAATGTCATGCGCCAAAGTAACAAGTGGCAGCAAAAAGAACACAATTGCCAACAAAATATTCACATAAGGCAAAGTCATAAACTAACCTTAACGTGAATCTGTTCCATGTATAGGCTGTCGCCAGCAGGTGGTGGAGGAACAGAAGCCTTCTCCATTAAGGGTCCAACTCCCACCTTCTTACCCACTGAGCTATCATATATGCAGACACGACAAGTAACAAGAGTTGTGCCATCCGGAAACTCCAATGGCAGTTCAGCTAAAGAAAATGTAGTGAAGATTTAACAAACAAATATGGTGGAAAAATCACTAGAAATTCAAAAATCATACAGAAAGGCATACTACCTTCACCATCATTACAGCATAACGTTGATCAAGCATGAGACGAACTCAGACCTTCATGCAAGCACAGAACCTACAAAAAGTCAAAAACAGAAAACTACAAGTGAGGTGGATGTACAAGCTAGGTCGTGGGTACTACCTCTCGGCTCATGGCTTCACCATAAGTCTGTGAAGTCCCGAATATCTAGCTACTACATACGGTCGTAAGCTAATGGACTTAATTATAGCAACATTGGAAAGTCACAAGAGTCTCGTGTTTTCCCAACCAGAATGATAAAGGTAACGAAGTATTAGTTCTTGGATCATGAGAATCCAAAGACACATCTCCAATTTAAAGTCCAAATATTTAATTGATGACTTTGTTGAGCTGACTCATTGAAGTGGTCTTAGTTAAGTCATAACAGCAGTGAGTCTATAAGAAAAAGGAATGAATGTTATTTAACTGTCTTAAGTCACAACTCATAAGAAGATAACCAATATTTTACTCCATATTATTTTCAGTATAGTAGACCGAGCAACTCTAGCAAATAAAAACAGCTAACAGCAAGTAAAAAACGATTCCAAGAGAACAAAAAACCCCCTAAATTTCACTATTACAGTACGATTATAGCAGAGATTAGAGAATATTAGGGGAGGGAACATAACGCAAAGCACAAAGGGAATCAGAAAAGAGAATAAACGAGAACAAAATAGTAAGAGTAAAGAAAGAAAAGAGCAAAATGTAAACAAGAAGAAGAGCAGGAAAGAAAAAAAAGATGTGACAAGAGCAGGAAGACCTTAAAGTCATAGTTCAAAAAATCACTAAACTAGTGTTCTTAGCAGGTCGAAAAACAATAATAAAGTGCTAATCAACCAATAAATTCGACCAAAGTCATGAATAGCATCCCAAATTTTCAAAAATCAAACATCCCTAATTTTACAAACTCAACCAATTGTTGAAATTAAAGAAATTAGGGTTATAAAACACCTGCAATTGAATTGATGATTCAATATCCTTTACGCAACCATTAAAAAAACTTAGAACATAAAGATACCGGATTTCGAAGCAAAATCTCCCCAAAAATCATCCTTATTAATTCGAAAAAAGGGGAAAATTCAAAATGAACCAGAATAACCTAAATACAGTACTTCAAAATTCAAAGAAGCCCTTCATTTACATGAAAATCTTAACTGGAAACAAATACAATATCAAAATCACACAAACAGATGAAAATGAAAAAGATAGATACTTTAGTTATTCATAAGACTGATTACATATGTTTCGACCAACACGGTTCAACCTCCCACCTCTTCCAAATGGAGTTCTCAGAAAAACGATGATTTCAACATAATCAAACATAAATATAGAAACTTTATCATAAAAACAGACATTCGAAAGAAAAACTCGTCATCAAATCAAATCAAAGGTCGAATAGAAGAAATAAAATTCCAGCGAAATTACCGAACAATGAGCAGAAAAAACTGACCAGCGACCGGAGAGCAGCGACCAGCGGAGAGCAGCTATCAGCGACGGAGTTTTGTGTGACAGCCATGAAGTTCTGGGTTTAGGAGTTCTGGGTTGGCGGTTGTCGGGATGAGGGAGAGAGTTTGGGTTTTCTTTTAGGGCTTGACAAAAGGGATAACTGGGTAAGTAGTGTGGGGGCTTCATTTCAATTTTTAAAAAAATTAAAATAGATAGATGGGAGAGGCGTCTACCCAAACGCCGCTCATCTATTATTTTATTTTTTTGCTAATTATCCCTAAAAATGACTCACCCAAACATTTTTCTTAAAAAAAAAAAGATAATTTAGTTGCAGCTAATTACCAAAAACGCCTCAAATGAAGAGCAGCAATTCTACCTTTTTCTACTAGTGTTATGTCCTGCTGTCCCTTTTGTTTCAGTTCGCCCCAGTTCGTATTCGTATCATCGCCTTGTGACTCGATGATATCAGTTGCTTTATTTCTGTTCTTCTTCGGTTCGCCGTACGTGTTTAAGCTTGCTGCTGCTGTGCGTTATTTTGTTGCTTTTCGGCGTGTTTGTCGGTCGGGTTGTCTTGTTCGTTGTTTCTGGTTGCTCGGTTATTGTTTCCGTTCATGTTGTCGTCATGATGTTACTCAATCCTTTGTCTCGGTTCAGAACCTTATCCTTCCTAATCTCAATCTCGATTCCTTTTCTCTCCTCTTTGTTTTGCTTTGTCATTTTCCTTGTTTCCTCAGTTTCTTTCCAATCTTCTTTAATTCCGATGTCTTTATATCTGTTTCTTTATGTCTCGAATTTCTTAGTGGAGCGTACTTGGAAGGCTAGCGATTTACGACACGAAAGTTAAGGCGTGCTATTGAAGATTTGGAGCTCGAACTATGCTAGTAGACAAGTACGAGATCGATTCGAATTTTTGACTCAAGGTAACTTTAGGACGTTACTCGATTTTATATCGTATGTTTGAGTAGTAGTATGTAGTAAATATTTTAACTTCGATTTTCTAATTTTAGCTATATATTATTGCTAATTATATTTATTTTAAATCGTATGCCTTTCTATATTTTTATAACTTTCGATATCGTTTTGTAAGTCGTTAGCAATTTTATTATTTACGATCGTTATAATATTTTGTTGGTTATCGTGACACTAGTAACTAAATAATGTCGATTTTATATTTTCATCATATTTAGTTAATTTATAATTTCTACTCAAAATTGTATTTTTATAATATAATCGAGATTTGTATACTTGTTCAATAAATTAATTTCGTTTTACGATTTATACTAATAAATAAGAAAATAGTCGATTTAGTTTTAAATACGTTTTAGTCGAGACTATTTTCACTAATAATTTTCTATTTGTTTCCGATTGACTATTTTTATTAAAATTAGTATTATTTATAAATCAAAGCTATTTCTTAAAAATAATTTGAAACCTTTATAAAATTCATTTCATTTATAAAACTTGTTGACTCAACTAATTTTGATATCGTGTTCCTTAAAATATCTCTTTTCTAAAATTTATAGTTTTAACTCGATTTCCTAATTATTTTTAAATACTAAATATTGACTTATTATATTTATATTTTGAGTAACGAATTTAGAAATATATTAAAGTTACGATAACGACGATAATAATAAAATATTAATTTCGTTAGAAATGCTATTTTATACATTTCACTAATTTTAATATCTTACGTATTTTCTATAAGACTATTTTTAGTAAGTTTCTAAAATTAGTAAGTTTCTATTTATAGAAAGTTCCCATTTTTATATAAAATGTTTATTCCTTTTATCCTCATATTATCTATATTGATTATATTTATCTTTTGATTATCGATAATGGCTGTTTTGGAGTTATGGAATAAAGTCAAGTGTGGGGTTAGAGTAATATAGTTTGGGATGTACGTTTTGCCATCAACTATAAAGCTGGTGTGTCTATGTTGAGACACATTGGTTGTTGAACTGAGCATGGTTTGTGTTCAGGAGTGTGTATATTTTGACCTTAAACTTAGATATCGCATCGTGTAAGTCGCCGTCGGGTTGAACTAGATTACGGTTGGTGTCCAGGAGGGGTGTACATTACTTAAGCCAGGACCTCGCTGCACGCAGTCCTGTTATGGTTGAATTGCCTAGTTAGAGACCGAAGTCTGATTTGTTTTGACTAAGTTCTCGAAGCTAGTTTAGTATTATCCTAGTGAAAGTCTAGCCTTGTGCACACTGATCGAATTTCCATAACGCCATTTTTGAATATTATTATCATCGGTTGATTTTGACTTACAGGTTGGCAAGTGCTTTAAGTTTCGTTGAAAACTTATTTTTATTATATCGTTTTAATGTTTTCTCTTTTTAAATATTTTGATATAATAATACTATTATTTTTCCATATGATATAATATGGCTGGGAGAACGTCCGAGTTACTCCCCACAGACGTGGCCGTTATGTTTATAACATGACAGGTATTTGCTGCTGGGTTTTGGGTGTGAGCTAGCGAGTAGCGTGGATCCTACTCTTCCTTCATTCATGTTTATTTATGGATTTGTATAAACCCGTTTGGAGATTTTTACTTTTAGCCCTTTTGTAAAAAGAGGCCTTTGTATTGACTTACCATTTCTTTTAATAAGATATAGTTTGTCAGTGTGTTTTAATCCCAACTCTACAGTGTTTCCGCCACTGTATTGCGTTAGAATTTCTAGGGGATTACAGTTAAGTTTGATGATTTCATGCCACAACGTTACTCCATATCTAATCTGGTTGATACACTTAGTATGTTACGGATAAATTGTACCAAAGGTGTTATCCGTTTGTTTTCGATGACTCTTTCATGCGGAATATATTGCGATTAGTCTATCGTATTTTTTTCATATTTAGGGTTTGTTATAATTTATGAATTTAAGTTGTTAAATTCTAAAATTGACTTGTAAAATTAATTTAAGATCTAATATTGATTACTTTTAATTTAATTTTGCCCTAAATTGACCCATTATTATTCTCAATTTTCTTGTTGACGATGAGACTAATTAGATTAGTCAAGATTCGATTGAAATTGGGAACGTAAAATTACATGAATTTATCGTTGACAATGAGTCCCAATAAGATTAGGACAAGACCCGTTTTATTTATGGTGGAGACGTATCGAAACAAGGTCAACCCGGTCGACACGAGTGTGACTCGGTCGGAACGGGTGTGACTCGGTTGGAACGAGTATGACTCGGTAGGCACGGGTGTGTCCCTGTCGGAACGGGATGACCCGAGCGGCAAAGGTTTGACCAAGACGGCACAATATTTACTCGGACGACATGGTGTCGGGTCGAGCGACGCTTTTAAGAAAAGTTGTTTTCTTGCGTTTGCGAGTCCATTATGAATCGAACATGGATTATACTTTTATTTTTCCTAATCAATGAAAAATTAGTTTTCAAAATCGGTTAAATAATTTTATGCATTTTAATTATCATGTTATCATAGATAGATCGAAAAAGGAGTTTCTTGAGTCTTATTTGATTTTGATGAATTGTTCATCTATATGACAATTATAAGTTGCATATTGATTGTGAATCGAGTTTTGTATATCCATTCAATTTTTCCGGGTGAGAAATTGTTTCTCATAGTTAGAAAAACGAAAGATATTGGTGAAATTGTTCAAACCAAATATCAATTATGAATTGTAATATGATTATGAATCAAAATATGGGATCTTTTAACTTGTTTTATGCACAAATCACTAGTAACAGTTGAATTATTATGTCATACGATGCATGAATTTTATTGTTTGAGACTTGTGGCTTGTGTGCTTAGAACTAATAGGTCGCCTTGTAAGTTGACCTAGTGGCATGGTTAGGACCCATATGCATTTAATCTCTCGCACAAATATTAAGTATTGTCTTTCCAGAATTGACCACTACAACAATTTCATACCATTGGTTGAAGTGACTGCCTAAGCGGTGCTTTGCCGATGTGTGTGGACTGAGTAGGTGGGTAACGGTTACCCACAGGTTCAGTCTGGTTTGCTTAACATTGCTATCAAGTCGGACTTGGGCTTTGAGGCAAGTAGTTGGTGTCATAGGATGACTAATTCCGACGAACCAAGAATTACATATTGATGTAATTGACAATGTTGTTGTCTACCTTTACTTTTGGAGCTTGAGCAGTGAGCCCAAGTTCACTTGAGCGACAAAAGGTTTAGGATCTTGGAATATTATGCAAACTTGAGGGTAGTTTTCATGATTTTATCTTAAAATTGTTTAAGATTATTAATATTAATTATCGTTTTACTTAGCATATAATTGTAGTTGTAAATTAGTCCCTTTATCACATTTATTAAAGATGAGTTTGAATGGTTCAACCTTGTTGATTGTTATCTTGAAAATTGTTTTCAAAATTAGAGATATGGATTCTGTCCTTGTGAAGGATAATTTCGACAAATTATAACCAATGCTAATGGACAGTATGGACTGTATAATTAGAGTCATGAAAATGACTATAAGTACCAAAATCAATTGTTTCAATAAAAGGGAACAGTTCCCATTATGTGAGAAAATGTTAAAGATGGTCCAATTAATCCATGTCATATGATGAATGATTATCTTGATAATCAGGAAATTTTGGATGCTTCTTTCTAAAGAATTAGGAATTGAAATCGTTTCAATTAGTCCTAAGTTTAGGTCACTTTATTATGAATAAACATGTGACTTAATAAGATTTCTCACCTTTTAGCATGAGATGTTAAAAGATGATTGAATATTGTATCTAGAAGACAAATAATACTAATGTTCTATGAGTTCTTTAAGAAAATTGCTTGAGATAATGATTAATGAATCTAAGACGTTGGTTAAAGTAAGGGAAGGACAATCGTTGTCATTCCCAAACTTGTTCCCAAGTTTAGATTAGGTACGAAATTATTTATCATTAGTGTAATGACAAATATATAACATTGGTAGATAGTTTCTAGAAGTGTCTAGAAATTCTGCAAATCAATTATTGAAGTATGACTTCTGATGTGTGTTACTAGAGTAATTGTTACTTTCATTCTACTGTTTTGGTATAATATACCAAATGCAACTATTACATGATGTGATTGCTCAAAGATGGTAGAATAATGGTATATAAGTGAAATGTTTTATGATGAAATGGACAAACGTTGTTGTTTCATATATAAAAGGAACATCACTTAATTTTACCATAAAGTTGTATACTGGAATTTGAATAACTATTATTCTTGTACTAGTCATAAGCAAGAATATTGATTCTGTTTCATGTATGGGCATGAAAAGTTTTAATAAAACTAGAACAATTGTTGCTCTATACCTTGCAAGATTATGAGGTACAATAAGGCTAACATGATTGTTGGACTTTACCTTCCTAGTAGTGAATGTTTTTATTTGTAACATAACAACCAAAAGGTTCAAGTCCCTTGACTCAAGTTTTACCTATTATGACGTTGTCCTTAATCCATGAGACAGGAAACATAAGAATAAGTTTCATAATGATGAAATTATAAACTTTATTGATAAGGATCAAATGAGGTAAATGGATCTTGTTTAGATGGATAAATGACATTAGAAGTGTCTCCTATTATTTGTAGTGGGATGGTACTTAGACTTGTTGGATCACACATATACAGATACGTGTGAGTTTAACTAGTGATGTTGCAAAAAAATGTGTAATGCATATGATTTTGTTCATTTGATGAAATTTGAAACTGAATGCTTTGAATTGTTCAAAGTACAAGATCAACTTGATAAGTTGGTACGAGTTGTTCGATATGATTGAAACAGAGAGGAATTGAACTAAAAGATTGTGATCATCTTAGAAGTAGTGAAAAGTGTTTCAAACTACATCGAACCATATTTGATATGATTTGGTCTATGATGAGTTATGCAGATTTTATTGACGCTTTAGAAGCTTATGCACTATAAAAGTCTTTGTACAAATGTTGATGAGATTGTCCATGTAAGTCGGAGAATAGACACCATATGAGATATGGATTGAAAATGTTCTTAAAAGTCTTTTCTTAATTATCAAGTCAAGTTTAAAGAAAATTGTTTTCTAGAACTTAGACTCAATTATGGCATGTGTTTTATTAGGGGTATTATATTAATTCTACAAACCATCCAAAGAGCAAAACTATTTTGTTGCATGGAGTGGTATGTTTCTTTTAAAAATATGTGATTTCTAATAGAAACAGTGGGAGTATAATCGACCTTGAAATTGTTCAAGATTAACAGGATTTCTCTTCAACAGTTGTAGAGAATATTGATGCATCCATGAAAAGTCATGATCATCTTAGCTGTAAAATATTACCCTACATAGATTTGACCTATGATGAAACAATAATGGGCAAAGACTCCAAAAGTCACATAAAATCTAATAGATTCTATATACCATAACTACCAGGTATAGACTTTGGTTAAATGGGTCTTATAGTGAAGAATTGTCTTCAATATAAAGATGATGTAGATTGATATAAGATTATCTATGAAGCATATAGTTGGTAGTTAAGGATTGATCTCATAGTAATGACTATGAAAAACCCTCTTTACAACATTATGCTTAAGTCTATTGAGATTGTTTTAGCATTTTGAATGTCATCACTCATTATGATCAGTTTTGGACATATATATGTGAAATACATTTATTGATAGGGATGCAATATGATGTGTGCGACACTTCGTATGAATTTCATATTATTAAAATTGTTAGACAAATGTGAATGATCCAATTTGATTGGAGCAAGTATTATGGAGTAGTATCTTTGTTCTTAATGTGGTAATTCAAAGATGTTTGTTTTCCTTTGAGACGAAGAAAGACAATGTGTACAAGAGGCTAGTGGGAGTGCATTTATCGTTATGATTTGGTATGTAAGTGACATACTTCTCTAACTAAACGACATTTGATTGCTTTCGTCTATGAGACTTTGCAAGAAATGTGTTTATTGTGTGCTCGTATGACGAGTAGATACTAATCTAGTTAGTGTCACTAAATTGCTATCTAAGAATTGTTCCTTTGCGCTTAAGAAGCAAAAGAGGAATTATTTAAGAGATGCGCATGATGTGATAAGCGAATTATTGTAAACAAGTTACAGCGATTCATATTTCCAAATAGACAAAGATGACGTGAGATTGTAATCTCAGTCAATTTTGTTTTGGATAAGAAGTTGTGTGTTGGAACGGTTCCAAAGGACAACTTTATGACTGATATTATAACTAAAGTTAGTGTTCTATTGCTTTTGAAGCAAATAGACGTTTGATTACGAATTAAGCACACACTCAACTACTTTAAAGTTTATGAAGCAATTGTTGCTTATGAAACTAACAGTTTGCCTTAATTGAGATAAGGTAGATTGGTCATATGCTTGTAAATAACCGATACAAATGTTGTATGTCCCGAAACCTTCTCTACATAAAGATCATATTGTTATGATCGGTATAAGACGCATGAGCGAGTGGTCTTAGTACTTTTAGAGGTGTTTGGTTTAGTGGGAGTTATTTCGATAATTGATATATGTACGACATATTGTCATTTGGTTAATGTAACCGAGTTTTGTCCCTAAATAATTTACATTGATGAAATAGATCACTAAGTACGTGACTTAGTCTTGGAACTCTATTTGGATGATGTAATTATTTTGTCTCTAGTCAGGGTATTGTGTTGGGATATTTGAATACCCTTGAATGACTGGTGTGTGAGTTGGTTGATGACTAAGTTCCTTGAATCATAGGTATTGAGATACTAAACCAGTCACACAGGTGTATGTTAAGAACATGCATTAGACAGACCCGCCGAAAAGGATTTTACTAAGATTTCGCTTAGTGTCAGTAAAGTTCTTTGCAAGTTATGAACTTGTACGGTCTTTAGACCTGAGTCTTTGAATATTCTGTACATGTGATGTGTATGCTTTGATACTATTCCTCGTCAACTGTGAAAGGGGGCTATGGATGGTTATTGGGCGTGCATGGATCATGTGATAGGATGTGGTTAGATAAGAGGGGATTTGCTCTTCCGTTATTGAAGGGAATTTATTGTTTCTTGGCCACTCGAAGAGTGTGACTTGTGCAAATGCGTGGCCGCGCTCAGATAGGATGACTGTCATCTATCTGCTCTTTTAACAAGTCAACTCAAAGATTCGAGTAAAAGATTGAGATATGTGAGGATGACACTTCTTCTTACCTCATTCTCAATTGGAGACAATAGTAGCAAAGAGACTTAACGCCGTTCTTGAGAAGACATGTACAAGTGGGAGACTGAAGGAGTTATGTCCACTGTCCTACGGATTAACCCGCTTAAGTCTATGTATCCAATATACCTTGCTAGAGGTCGATGTCGGGTTGACATATAAATGAGTTATATGTCTGGTAGTCTTAAGTGGGCCCATTGGGTCACACAAAATGTGTATGGGATATTATTAATATATCAGTATATTAATATATCGGGTCAGTAGTAATACGACTCAGCTGTGCTGTCGGGTTATGCTAATTAGAGTTATAGTAATAATCTAGTTATGGTAACTAGAGCTATTTTAATAATCTAATTATACCAATTGGAGTTATGGAATAACTTCTAGGTTAAGTAGGTAACCTATCTCTCCTATATAAGAAGGTTCATATGATGAACCAAATCATACAATTGTGAGTATTGATTCATATATTATTAAAGAGAGAATTTTGTGAGACCGTCTCACAAAACTCTTATACTAGCATATACGTCGCAGTTCCGTACCCGTGTGGATACCAAAGGAGGCATCACGTTTGGGGTGCTTTATTCTGTCCGTGGATATTATTTATTCTTGTCCGTGGAGATTATTTATTCTTGTCCGTGAAGATTATTTATTCTGTCCGTGGAGATTATATATATTTTGGGTTTATTATACTTCTTATTAATACGCTGTTTCGCTGCAAATAAGGTATAATTGTTATCCTTCTTCTTTTGTCTTTTCGGTTAATACTCGTAATAGGTCCTTGGGTTTAAGGGTTGTAACCCTACAGTATGTTACTCTAAAAATATATTGTCCTACTCAAAATTGTGCTTCTTCTTTATCATCATCTTCTTCTTCTCCTGATACTTCTTCATCGTCAGACGATGATTTACATGACGTTTCCTTCTTCTTCTTCTCATCTACATCTTTGAAGATCTGCCCTATATATGGAAGAAATTCTCACCCACATCCCTACATCATTCATGTGCTTTTGCGTCTACTGAAAAAACAATAACAGTGATTGTAACACCCACTATTTTCCTAGTGCCGTTAATTATTCTGTTGTGACTCCGTCATGACTCTATGTCAATTTCGTCTTCTATTTCCTTCATCTTTCTGAATTCTTATTATTATTTTTGAGTCAAATAATATTCATTTTTATTTTAAAAGATTTTAATTCTTGTAAACCTATTTATTTGATTTTCATTGTAAACTATTTATTTTTGCGCGTGAAGTTTTATTTTTCTACGAACTAACGTTTTAAGCTTGGAATTCAGTTATTTATTTTTCCTAAATATCAAAACACGTTTATATGATATTTTCAACTAATAAATATTTTTATTTAAGAATATTTGACCTTTAATGATTTTATTACGAAGTTTCGTAAATAATTATTTTCCAACGCGCGGTTTACTCGAACTGATTTGAAATACCTTTAACAATTTTACGATTCATCTTTTTATCAACTTAGAAATTGTTTGAGACTTTTTCCCCATGTTTTGGACCGTGACACACCCATGTCACATTTTTTACACTACAACTTTGTATACATTTCATTTTATGATGTTTAAGCCTTAGATATTTTCTTTTTCTCACCCATTTATTTTTGGCCTTAAACACAAACTCTTCACACTCCCTTCCTCTCTCTTTTGGCTGATTTGTGCATGTATTATGACATAGTTTTCATCAAAATTTACTTATCATTTATGCTTTAGAAAACCATCCACTTTCTTATCATTCATTTTACAAAAAATTAAAAAACATTTCCTCCCTTTTTCTCTCTTGGCTGAGATTTTCCAGCAGCTTTTCTAGCCAAATTTTGTCTCAAATCGAGTCTCGATCGTCACGTTTTCATCTCCTAAATAATCGTCATTCCGATCCCTTCGTTAAGGTAATAATCGATGTTGTTTTCGATTGTTATTTTCCTTGATTTTCTTAGTTTTCTCATGGTATTTTTCCACCATGCTTTTCTTGTGTTGAAGGATTTTTGAATGATCCCGAAGCCAATGAATTTATAATCGACTCGAATTTGGGTTAGAGGTAACGTCGATGTTACTCGGTATTTCATGATTTTAATTGTGTATTTGCATGTATAATTTTTATATTTCTTTTTTGACAATATATGTATGTCGTATAATCTGAAAAAATTTTAAAAGTTGAAAATTTGCATGTTTCGATATTTTTATCGCTTTTACGAGATTAACGATTAAATCGTCATATTAATTTGTAAAATCGTAATATTCGGCCTAAACATGTAATATATATATTTATATTCTGTAAAAATGAAGTTTTTGAAGATTTTTAATAATTTAGTATTTTTCTGATATTTTAGTTATCGATTATTGAATTATTTCCGTTTACGGACAAAAACGATTAAAAGCCGATTTTTAGTTCTAGTACTTAAACATTTTATTTTAATCTTTTTTTTTGACGTGGTGAAACTTTCTGATAAAATAGAATTTTCTGAATTTTTTCGTAATTTGTTTTGGAATTGTTAAGTGATAAGTGTGGTTTGTAGTGCTTTTTCCTTGTGTTTGGTCCCGGTTTCTCTCGTAGAATCGCTCCTTGGAGCGGTTTTCGAGGCTACTTATCCTTCTTCTAGTTTTTTTTAGGTTCCTAAGACCAATCTTGGAGAAAGGGAACGATTAAGACTCGTTTCCGACGCATTTAGAGCCAACGAAGAGAAGCGACGATCACTCGGTGGCCTAGACTCGATCCCGAGCCCTCGAGACCCATTTCCGAGCACCGAGAATCGATGAGAAGCCTAGGGAGATCAAGTAGGGGCCTACATGGCCGTGTCAGAAGCCTACATCGCCGTGTAGTGAGTTGGGAAGCAAAGAAGAGAGGAAGGGAGCTACAGCAGGGCGTCATGGCCGTGACCCATGACCATCATGGCCATGACGGGGTGCCTCATGGCCGTGAGCCCCCTCATCATGACCTAGATCTCCCTATTTCTCCTTGCACTTTGTCACTTCATTCCCCTTATTCTTGTAACCCTATATATACCCCTTCTTGTATTGTTACACTATCTTAGCTTATGTTAGACATTACCCACTAAACCCTAGACTACTTTAGACTATATTAGCTTAAATTAGTGTAGATTAGTCTTTAGTTTATCGTTAATCCTAGTTTAATCCTCGTATTAAGGGAATTCTTCAAGATTCATCCAAGATTGACAACCTTGGGAGATTGTTTTGGGTTTTTCTCATTAATGCAAGTTCTCATCTTTTCATCCTCTTATTAGTAGGTATAATCTTTTTATTCTCTTTACTCCTAATCCATGTTTAATCTTTCAAGTTTTAATCTTTGATTATTGTTCTTGTTCTTGTTAGTTCTTTATGAATGTTTTGTTGTTTGTGTTGATTTCTCTTGTCATGGTTATTATTAGTTTAGGTATGATTGAGTAGAATCTTGTGGGGTTAGTAGGGGGATTTTGTGTTGATTATGGGTGATTAGGGTTGATTGTGGGTAAAGGTTGAATCTTTGTCACTAGTCATATGTTGAGCACCCATGTGTTTGTGGTATTGCTTGTTAGAGTAGTAGTTGCAAATGCTCCTCTTGCTTGTTTTATTCTTCTCATTGGGTGATTGATTTGTGGTTGAATCCTTGTGTATTGGGTAATATCTTGCATGAGTATTCGGATTTTGTCTTAGACATGAGAGTGCGGACATTGGCCTTGACGCGAGAGCGCGGACCGACCTTAGTGACTAGGTGAAACCTACACCCTCGATTACCCAACCATCCTACTACACTTATGAACCCGACCTAACCCTACTCTTTCCCTGTTTGATTTCTTTAGTTCGATAGATTCGTTTAGCCTTAGTTGTTACCCCTAGCTTAGTCATAGTTATAGTTCATTTCCTTCTTATCGTTCTAGTTTAGCTTAGCCTCGAGACCTAGTCAAGTTCTTAGGTAAAACTTAGTAAAAACCCTCTTTACCGTCCCCGTGGACTCGACCCGACTTGCCCTATCTACGTGTTAGGAATAGTTGGTTTTTATTTGTTGGCAGGGATCCATGGCAAATCCCTCCCATCAATTTGGCGCCGTTGCCGGGAACAGTGCTAGTTTAGACTTTGTTTGCCTATTTACTTGACTTTGTCTTTGTTTTTCTGTTTTTCTTTGTTTTCTTTTGCTTCTTTGGTGTGTGAAGTTTATTTCCTTCTTGTCTAGTGCCCAAAAAGCACTAGACTTCTCACGTTTGCTCCTAGTCTACAGTTTTTACCTAGAGGTGGTGACCATCTTCTTCTTTGCAACTCAGAGCCGCATTAACGGACAGTTGCTAGTTTGAGAAGGTCCTCAACCGGGTACGACCCACGATTTTCGAGCAATACATGAGGTTTGATCTAAACTCCCCTCACCTAGAAGCCACCACGAGCTACTCCTCTTCCTCTATGGATCAAAGCTATGACATGATGACTCCTAATTATTATCAAGCTTCTTGGGGTAATCAAGAAATCCGTGGGTATGAGCTTCAAGGACATGGAAACGGTTACCAACAAGTGAATGCTTATCAATCCTATGATCATGGTGGCTATTACTCAAGCAATCATTGTGAACCCACCATGTTTCATCATATTTCTTCACATGGAAGCCAATTTCCCCAAAACCCACCATATTACCCTTTACCTCAACCACAATATAAGCTCCAAAACCCACAATACTACCAATCATCTCAACCTCACTACCAACAATATGATGCCCCAACCCTTGGGCATCATCAAGATCTTCAAGGAGCTTTACAAGACCCCAATAACCACCAATTGCCCAACTTGGAGTTATATCAATCGATTCTTCAAGTGCAAAAGCGCCAAAAAGAAATGGCCATCCAAATGCAAAAGGTACAAGATGAATTCATGGCCCAATATCAAAGGGAAAACGAGGCGATGGATGCTCGATTAAATGCGTTAGCGGTTAAAACCGTAATGTTTTTAACCCGAACGTCACAACTAGATGAAGGGTGCTCACTTGAGCAAGAGGAGCAACCTAATCATGAAGCCGCCGATGAAGTTCCTTTTGGAAGTGAAACTTGCTTTGAAGAACCTCAATCGTCTACCCAAGAAGAGACGAATGAAGATATGACCCTTGGTGAAGGCATTGTTGGTGAAGAATTGGAGGAGGTTAGTGGGTTGGATGAGTTGGTGGAATTTGTGAAGTTGTTGGGTGAAAATGACATGCCCAAGTTGCCCTTGTGCGAGAATATGGAAAAACATCAAGAGCCTCTTGTAAGTAAGCGAAGAAATGGTTTGGAAGAGATTGAAACCGCCGGTAGAAATTTCAATTCTCTCCATCAAGACGATATGGGGACAAGTGTTGTTCCGAGACTTGAAAATGAGGAACCACAACTTGAAAAAGGTATGGGGATGTGCAACAAGGAAATGAGGCCAAAACCGCTTTTTGTGCCTCGTGTCAAGGATTTGAAGCTTGCTTGTGATTGGAGACGGTGCCTAGGGAGGAAGAGGTCAATAAAGCTTGTAGGATGGAAAGACCCCGGAGACCACGTGAAAGATGACATTGGGTCCTTGGATTACTACTTCTTGCTTCCGACTTGGAGGCTTTGGAGGATAGCTTGGCCCGGGCACTCTTTGAGCCTTCATTATGATGTGGCCCGTGCGTTTGACTTGCTTCTCCGAGCCCTTGAGGGCTATGGTTGAAGAATGAGAGTCCACCATCCTCGGTTTGGCGGAGTTCCTAAAGAACCGTCATGTTGTATATTCCTCTTTCCCTCTTCTCTTGAGTTTTTATAATTGTGTTTGTGTGATTTGATTGTTTGATTCTAGGATTTGTTTTGTTTTGTGGAATTCTTGTAATTTGGTATTTTGATGAGTGATGTGAGGGAGGGATTTTGATGGTTTTTATTGAGTTTATTTTCTAGGTTAATAGTGGAGATGAAGTTTTTAGAAGAGTGGTTGATGATAGAAGCTTGGAGCTTGGGCAAGGGAGTCGGTTTTTGAGTTTTTTGTAAGCTTAAGGGGTGGGACTTTGGATCCCGAGGTATTATTTTGCATTTGGGTGGAAGGCTCGGTGTGCTAATAGTGAATGAAGACTTGGGTTGGAACATGGCCATGTCGAGCGAGACATGGCCATGAGGAGGCCGTCATGACCATGAGCTAGAAGTCCAAAAGTCACAGCCTACTGTTCTCGATCATGGCCATGAGGGGCCAAGTCACGGCCAGGAGGGCTCCCGACCGTGATGGGCCAGGTCACGGCCAGGACGGGTTCTTGTGCCAGATTCTGCATCCTCATCTCAGCAACCAGCCCACTCCCCCTCTATTATTATATTACCCAGCCCACTCCCCTCACCTTATCTTTGCCCAGCCCAACTCCACTCCCCTCACCTTACTACCCAGCCCATTTCCCCACCTTATCTTTGCCCAGCCCAACTCCCCTCACCTCACCTTATTACCCAGCCCATAACCCTTTCCCCTCTCATATAACCCAACCCGGCCAGCCCTCCCATCATTCAACCCGCCCCTACTCCCCTCACTTACCCAACCCAACCAACCCTTATCTACCTAGCCCAACCTCACCCCAGCCCATCTTTCATCCTCCCATTTTATTTACCCAACCCATCACCCTTCTTTTATACACCCAGCCCGCCCCACTTATATTAACCAAACCCATTTTTCTTTTCACCAACCCAACCCACCCCATCTTATTACCCAGCCCATAACCCTCTCCCCTCTATTTACCCAATTCATTTACACCCCCACCCAACCTCCCTTTTCACCTAATTCACTATCATAAAATCCAAATTCGCAAGTTCTTTTCACTTTCTTTATTTTTATTTTCTTTTGGTAGAATTTAGTCGGATTTAGGTGGAATCCGGGCTAGGTGACTTGATTACACCTAGCTCTCCCCTCCCATTTCCTTTTATATTCTTCTTTTTATTTCTTCCCCCATCCATATTTTTTCTCGTCTCGGCCCTCGGTGACTTGATTACACCCCGGACGGACACATTCTACCCTTTCTTCACTTTCATTTTTGATTTCTACTTTTATTTTCTTTTTTTTTGTGTCTTCCACACACTACCGATCGAGCATGAGGACATTGCTCGGTTTAAGTGTGGGGGAGCGATATCCTAGTCTAGCTTAGTTTTATTTTCGTAGTTTTTTCGAAAAATCTTAAAAATCCCTAAAAATTTGAATTTTTTTTCATAAAAATCAAAAAGATTTTCGTTTGTGTCTTTGTGTCGTATACTTGTTGTGTTGTGTGTTTTGCTCCTCCGAATTCCTTGTAGGTTGAGCGATCTTCGATAAGTTTCGGAAGGCTCTTGACATCCGGTATTATCCTTCTTTCTCCTTCTCCTTTTTCCCTTGATGTGGAGTTTGGAGGATGTGTTGTGATGGTGTGTGCTCGGGTGGAGCTTTGTGAAGATTTGTGGTTGATTGGTTGCTTATTTGGATGTTTCGGGGTGGTGTTTGTTTTGTTTGTATGTTTGTTTTCTTTTCTCTTATTATGTTTTGTTTTGTTGTGTGTGTCTCATTTTCTTTCGTCCTTGTTGTGTCTTGTTTAGTTTGTGTCTTGTGTAATAAGGTTTTCGAAAACCCGGTTTTGAGGCTAGTGTGCAAGTGTTTACTTTCCCTTCCTAGCAATATGAGTAGAGTCTTGGACTTTAGTCTAGTAGAATGACTTTAAATCAATGATTTCGTTGGTTTCTTACCTTGAGTCCACCTAGTCTAGTAGGAATTTACTACGGGATTTGCATTTTGACCATTATGACCACCCACGGAGTGAAAAGGCCTTGGTTGCCGAGTCCCTTAGGTGACCGTGTTCGGAATTGCTTTGAATAGTCCAAGTTTCTCCCCTTTTTGTGGGTTTGAAGGGAGATCGCGACTCCCGACTTACCCATTTCCCTACCTTCTACACATTTCCCACCAATAAGTTGCAAATTGTTGAACTCCTTACTTGGTTGCAAGAAATAGTTACGAGACAAAATTTGGCCAAAAGGGCAAACCTTAGGTTATGAAGACTTTTATATTTCCAAGTACTTCAATTTGTATAGGATTGTTATGTAGAACGTTTTAACATTGTCGAAATTATTTTGTATGTTCAAGTTTGATAACATTTTTGAAAACTTTCATAATTACTTTGATAACATTTTAGAAATTTTAACGTTTTGAAAATTGATTTTCATTTTATTGTTGGTGGACTTTTGAATCTGTTATTGAAAATGTTTGACGGCTGGTGCGATTTTTACTAACTACAAAATTTGATTTCTCCAAACTAAATTTTGTTTCATCAAAAAAAGGAATAATATCGAATTTCTTAATCAAAATATTTTACTTTTGTTTTCAAAATATTTTGGTTATCCTATTTCCTTCGAGTTTGTTTACAAATGTTATTTGACGTCATTATTTTACCAAATAACTTTACTTTAAGATTTCACTAATTAAAAAAAAAAAATTAAACTCCGGGTAGTTTAGCCCAATTCCTCTCGGAATAAATATTTGCATTTGATTTCATATCACTTTAAAAGTTGTAAAATTTTCTTTTACAGCAAATTTTTTTTGCGAGATTTGTATCCTCACCTTTTCGAGTGGGGTAATCTTGTTTCCTTTCTGCTTATTCTTAGTTTCGAGGACGAAACTTTGTTTTAGTGGGGAGGATTGTAACACCCACTATTTTCCTAGTGCCGTTAATTATTCTGTTGTGACTCCGTCATTACTCTATGTCAATTTCGTCTTCTATTTTCTTCATCTTTCTGAATTCTTATTATTTTTTTTGAGTCAAATAATATTTATTTTTATTTTAAAAGATTTTAATTCTTGTAAACCTATTTATTTGATTTTCATTGTAAACTATTTATTTTTGCGCGTGAAGTTCTATTTTTCTACGAACTAACGTTTTAAGCTTGGAATTCAGTTATTTATTTTTCCTAAATATCAAAACACGTTTATATGATATTTTCAACTAAGAAATATTTTTATTTAAGAATATTTGACCTTTAATGATTTTATTAAGAAGTTTCGTAAATAATTACTTTCCAACGCGCGGTTTACTCGAATTGATTTGAAATACCTTTAACAATTTTACGATTCATCTTTTTATCAACTTAAAAATTACTTGGGACTTTTTCCCCATGTTTTGGACCGTGACACACCCATGTCACATTTTTTACACTACAACTTTGTATACATTTCATTTTATGATGTTTAAGCCTTAGATATTTTCTTTTTCTCACCCATTTATTTTTGGCCTTAAACACAAACTCTTCACACTCCCTTCCTCTCTTATTTTGGCTGATTTGTGCATGTATTATGACATAGTTTTCATCAAAATTTACTTATCATTTATGCTTTAGAAAACCATCCACTTTCTTATCATTCATTTTACAAAAAATTAAACAACATTTCCTCCCTTTTTCTCTCTTGGCTGAGATTTTCCAGCAGCTTTTCTAGCCAAATTTTGTCTCAAATCAAGTCTCGATCGTCTCGTTTTCATCTCTAAATAATCGTCGTTCCGATCTCTTTGTTTAGGTAATAATGGATGTTGTTTTCGATCGTTATTTTCCTTGATTTTCTTAGTTTTCTCATGGTATTTTTCCACCATGCTTTTCTTGTGTTGAAGGATTTTTTAATGATCCCGAAGCCAATGAATTTATAATCGACTCGAATTTGGGTTAGAGGTAACGTCGATGTTACTCGGTATTTCATGATTTTAATTGTGTATTTGCATGTATAATTTTTATATTTCATTTTTGACAATATATGTATGTCATATAATCTGGAAAATTTTTAAAAGTTGAAAATTTGCATGTTACGATATTTTTATCTCTTTTACGAGATTAACGATTAAATCGTCATATTAATTTGTAAAATCGTAATATTCGGCCTAAACATGTAATATATATTTATATAATCTGTAAAAATGATGTTTTTGATGATTTTTAATAATTTAATATTTTTCTGATATTTTAGTTATCGATTATTGAATTATCTCCGTTTACGGACAAAAACGATTAAAAGCCGATTTTTAGTTCTAGTACTTAAACATTTTATTTTAATCTTATTTTTGACGTGGCGAAACTTTCTGATGAAATAGATTTTTATGAATTTTTTCGTAATTTTTACGGAATTGCTAAGTGGATGAATTAATTAATCACTTTAAATCATCGTTTATCGTTAAAACCGCGTTTGTCGTTTAAATTCTCGATTTTTTGTCTTTTGATTTAATCTGGAAAAAATTATGTTTCTGATGGTTTCTTAATAAAATGTATTTTTATGATTTTTAGTGCTTTAATAAAATGTTAGGAACGATAAGTTTTATTAATGGAATCTTTAATTGTGAAAACGGGTTTTAAAGACGGTTTTGATGGGATTTATTAAAGCTGGAATTTTTGGAAATCTGGAAAAATAGTATTTTCTGGAAAATCATGATTTTTAAGCTTAATAATAATTTTTGGATATTAATACTTAAATCGTTTTGTAATTACTATTTTTATTAATCGTTATTGTCGAGATTAGACGATTAACGAGAAAACGCTTTAAAAACCGAGTTTTAGGATTCTGGAAAATTTTCTTTTCTGGACAGAATGTCCATAAATATATTTTAACTATTTTACGTAATTTTTGTACTATTTATTAAAGTCTTTAATTAATAAGTATTGATTTTTGGACAAATTACGATTTATCGTTAAAATGCTTCGTCTTACCTAAAAGATTTATTTTTCCAGCTATTTTGAAAATATTTAAATTTGAAACATTAAGAGTTAAATCATCCCTTAACATATTCTAAATACATTCAATGGTTTAATTAAATAAAAGACGTTAAAAGATTTAATTTGACATTTGCCGTAAAATCCTATTTGCAATCGTATTGTCGTAACTAATAATAACTAGGGAATTTTAACTTTGTAAATTTTTAAAACACCCTGATTAGTATTATTAAAAACTTTAAGACATTTTTAATCATTTTATACACTTGTACGATATTTCAATAACTTCATAAACTCAAATGTTCTTACTTTAATAATTAATATCGTTAAGGCCGAAAGTATTATTTTTATAAATCTATATCGTTTACTAAAAATTGGTATTAGTATGAACTAATATTTTCACTATTTTGATATAATGCTATTTTTAGTAAAGTTTCTAAAAATAGAAGTTTCCTAAAATAGAAAGTTTCCTCTTTTAGAATATAAATGTTTACTTCTTCTATCCTCATATTATTTATATTGATTATATCTTTTGAATATCGATAATGGCTTTGTTTTGGAGTTATGGAATAAGGACAAGTGTGAGGTTAGAGTAATATATTCTAGGGTTTACGGTTTTGCCATCAACTATATGGCTAGTGTATCAGGAATCGGTACATTGGTTGTTGAACCGGGTGACAGGTATCCCGGGAGTTTTGTACATTTTGACCTTAAGCTTAGGCCTCGCAGTAAGTCGCCGTCATAAGTTGAACTGGGTGACAGGTAATCCCAGGAGGGGTGTGCATTATCTTAAACTAGGGTCACGTATTTATAAGTCGCCGCTCTATTATGGTTGAGTAGCCTAGTTAGAGACCGAAGTTTGATTTGTTTGAACTAAGTTCTCGAAGCTAGTTTTTAGTACTCTCCTAGTGAAAGTCTAGCCGTCTACACTACTCCTATCCATAACGCCATTTTGAATATTTTTATTATTATCGATATAATTTGGTTGCAGGTTGGCAAATGTTTTATGTTTTCTTCGGAAAACTCATTTTTATTATATTGTTTTGATACGTGAAGTTTTTCACTGAAAGTTTATTTTTATTATAATGTGTTTTACTGTTTTCCATTTTTACTATTTTTCTATAATAGTAATTACAGTTTTAAAATCCTGTTATACAGCTGGGAGAACGTTGACGTTGCTCCCCACTGATTGTGGCTGTTATGTTTTTAACATGGCAGGTATATGTGTTTTCCTTCGGGTGGGCTAGCGAGCAGTTATGGATCCTGCTTGTTTTAATCAGATCAATGTATTATGGATTGTTAAAACCTTTTTTATGGATTTTATTTATTTATTTATTTATTTTGTAGCCATTTTTATTTTATGGCTTATGTATTGACTTACCATTTTTATTTAATCAAGACATAGCTACAGTGTGTTATAATCTCACTTCTACAGTGTTTCCGCCATTGTATTGCGTTAGAATTTCTAGGGGATTACAGTGATAATAAACGTGGCGAAAAAAAACAATCAAAACTTGAAATATAGATTAAAGTAACAGATAACAAGAATTAAAGTAACAGATGAAGTGCATTGAAGTAACATTGAATTAAATTAACAGAGGATGCTTATACACTAGGTATAAAGTAACTGAGGTCAGACATTAAAGTAACAGATAGTGTGAATTAAAGTTACAGATAATGTTCATAAAAATAACACCAGATATAGGTTAGTGCAAAAAATTCATATAATGATAAAAAATGAGAGTATGGCGAAGTATCTTACTCTTTAATATTGTTTTCTATTTTGAAGTCATCACGTCCCATAATTATAGGAAGCAGTATCTTTTTTTTTTCTTTTTTTATATGGCATTACTCTTTGATATTGTTTCCTATTTTAGTGGCAATCACGTCCCATTATTATAGGAAACAATAATTTTTTTTTAATATGGCAGTTTCCTAAATTCTTAGGACACTTCAATGCACTACAATAACAGATGAAAAGCATTAAAGTAACGACTGGAGTGTATTAAAGTAACACGACATATAAAGTAACAGATGGTAGACATTAAAGTAACAGATGCTCTACACTAAAGTAACGCAGTATATGAACTACAATAACTCAATATATTGTGCGTGCGCAAATTTCATATGATGAATCAGACATTTAACAGTATGCAGTTTCCCATATTGTAAACGTAAAAACTAATAATTGAGTAGCATCTTAATGACTTCCATGGCGATTCCAATATAAATTACAAAGCATATACTCACCGTTTATGTGTTCTACGATTTGCATATGAATCTATGATGAATGACACGACCATGAAAGCAATATCAACATGAAAATTGACGCAAAACATGAATGACACGACCATGAAAGCAATATCAACATGAAAATTGACGCAAAACATGAACGCAAATTGACGCAAATTAATCAAGATGTAGAATAAAAATTGACGCAAAACATGAAAGCAATATCGAAACTCACCATTGTTATACTCGATGAATTGCTTATCAACAGTTAATGAAGATGTCGCAATCATTGAATTCATAGTATGATCTAGCGTATTTTATATGTGTTTACGATGGAGATTTGAGCTAGATTTGGTGATTAAAGATGCGGATTTAGAGTGAAAAACGTCTAATTGATTCTATTAAGTAAATTGTGCTTTATTGGAGAAAAGACGGTTTTTATAGCTCTTAATTCCATTATGTGTGATTTGGGTTCGAGACGGAGAATGTGAAGAACAAGCCCAACCAAACCGAGTGAAAAATCAAAGCGCAGCTCGGGGATTGAAGACGAAACTGCTTTGAGTCCGTGTCAACTTAATTATTATTGATTATTATATTATTATTAGAGTTAGGAAATTATCGGACTTTCCTATTTTCATTATTAGACTACATATTATTAGATTAAGACTATTAGTTTTGGAGTATCAATCATATCATAAGAATACACGTTCATCAAGAAAATAAAGAACAAAAGAACCCTAATTATGTGTAACTAATTCTTCCTTCTCGGGTCAAAGATTTGAAGCTTTCTGGTTAATTGATTGTGAGACTTTCTTAATCTTTATTTAATTACTTGAGTATTGTGTATTCCTTGTGCTAATTTTATGATTGTTGTTTGTTTAATCTTTTTGGCCAATTGATTATTTCAATCTTCAATCTATTGCAATTCTTTGTGTTTGAATCCGTAATTGTTCAATTCACTAGATAAAGTTGCAACTTTTAGACCTGATTGTTTGTATGCGTTTCATCGTAATTGGGTAAAAGGAGGAATAAACATATAATTCGAACCAATAACTGCGTGTGTTAAAGGTCGTTATTTCTATTGATTTGTTCATATCGTTCATGCTGTTATTGAATTAAATCTAGACGCATGGATTAGGTTATTCAATAATTAGGTTGCTTAGTATCGCGTTTCGACCTAAGTAATATTATCTACGGAACAATTGGAACTTTCAGTTTCACAATAGAATACTCAAGGATTAAATAAAGGTTAGTAGTCGATGATCAATTGTTTAACTAGTCAGTGGATTTTCTTTGAGTCGAGTTTCTTAATCATCTGAATTCATCATTAATTATTAGTTATTTTATTTTCGTAGTTAGACAATTCAATCACAAAACCTCCATTATTCTTGTTACTTTTATTTATTTTATTCACACATTAATTTACATCGCCTTCCCTGTGGAATCGACACCCGACTTACCCTTACTATATTGTTAAAGGTAATAGGACTTAATTATTTATCTTTGGGAGCATACGACTTCGGCTCACCAAATTTTGGCGTCGTTGCCGGGGAGGGCAATAGTTAATTTTTGTGTTTTGTTTAGTGTAGATTTTTATTTTTTATTTTTTTTAGCTACGCTAGTATATGCATAATACTTGTTCCACTAATAATCCACTCGAGCCTTTCGACTCAGAGATCGAACGTTCAATTTTCAGGTAGAGACAAGGTGATAATAGTGAATTGATCATCTTTGATCAACCCGAGCCCGAAAGCGATATAGATTCTATACCGGAGTTTGTACCCAAATCTTTGGACGAAGTAATTATGGCGAGAGAAACACGTACTCTGAAGGAGCTCACAGCTCTTGATCTTGCGGTTCAACCATTGTGCATTACTTTTCCAGCTCTAGCCGAGGGAGCAACTTATGAATTGAAATTGGGTTTGATCCATCATCTACCCACTTTCAATGGAACAAGCATCAAAGACCCGAATAAACATCTTTCGGATTTCCATATTGTGTGTTCTAGTATGAAGCCGGCTGAGGTGACTGACGAACAATTGCAGCTACGAGCTTTTCCCTTTTCATTGAAGGGGAATGCAAGAGATTGGTTGTACTATCTACCATCTAATAGTGTCACAACTTGGGTGGATATGAAGAAGGCATTCTTGGAGAAGTACTTCCCACCATCACGTTCCGCACACTTGAAAAAAGTCATTAGTAATGTGGAGCAACATACGGGAGAGACTATGTACGAGTTCCTTGAACGATTCAAGCAACTATGCGCCGGTTGTCCTTAACATGGGTATTCCAACCAAGATCTCATCTTATACTTTTGTGGTGGACTTACCCCGGAGGATGGTCGTATGGTTCATTCCGCTAGCGGTGGAGGCATAGTGAATAAGAATCCCACGGATGCTTGGAATATTATCACAAAGCTAGCTGAGAGTTCTAGGGATTTCGCTAGAAAAGATGGACGCCGTGGTGTGAACTCATTGAGTTCAAATACGAGCTTAGAGAAGAAAGTTTATAGTTTAACCTCGATGGTGCATGCTATGATGGTAGGTAAGCAATCAACTATTGTTTGTGGTATTTGCTCTATTTCAGGTCACCCGAGCGATCTTTGTCCCCAAATCCAAGAGCACGATCCTGAGATGGTGAATGGGATTTGGGAAAGTCAGTCCAACAATAGGATGTGGGATCCATACTCTAATACTTACCACTCTGGTTGGAAGGGGCAATCTCACGAAGTTGGTCCTCCTAGGGGTCAATTTATTCCCCGACCACAAGGACAACAACTCACTCCACAAGTGTCACAACAAGCTATATCACAAGAATCATCGAGCTCATCGATGTCCACGGAGGATATGATTCGGGCTCTCACCGTTAGTGTTACTCAAGATCGAGCAGAGAATAAGCAGAATTTTAAAAATCTTGAGAATCAGATGAGTCAGTTAGCTACCGCGGTCAATCGTTTGGAAGCTAAGCAGTCGGGTGGTCTACCTTCTCAAACGGTAGAAACCCCGAAGCATAATGTGAGTACGGTTTCCTTGCGGAATGGTAGGCAATTGGTTGAGTTTGAAAAGCCTAAAACGGTGATTATTCGTGAAGAGGAGGAGCTAGTGGTCGATGAAGGGAAGCTCCCTAATAAAGAGGAAGGTGAAATTGCTTCCAAGTCCAAGGTGGCGACCCCGATTTTTCCGACATATGAGCCACTCCCACCATTTCCCGAGGCTTTAAAAGACACTAGAAAGAAGGAGCATGACACCGATATTTATGAAACCTTTCGTAGATGCGAGGTAAATATTCCTTTACTTGACTTACTTAAAAACGTTCCTAGATATGCGAAATTCTTAAAATAAATTTGTACAATCAAGAGAAATCAAAAGGAACGTAATGTGAAAAAGCCTAAGGGTCAAGCTAGTGAATTTGTGTCGGCTTTGTTTAGGACTAAGACCTCTCCTAAATGTAGCGACCCGGGTATGTTCACCATACCTTGCACTATAGGTCATATGCAGTTCGAAAGAGCCATGTTAGATTTAGGGGCGTCGATAAATGTCCTCCCATTCCAGATTTATGAGTCGTTAGCACTTGGTCCTCTAAAGAGTACAAAAGTGGTTGTTCAACTTGCTAATCAGTCTAGTGTTGTACCTAGAGGGGTTGTAGAGAATGTGATGGTCAAGGTCGATAAATTAGTCTTTCCGGCTGATTTTTATGTTTTAGATATGACACATGATGCCGATGTTATCCCAATTTTATTGGGTCGACCTTTCTTGAAGACCGCAGGAACCCGGATTGATGTTCCTAACGGTTCCTTGACCATGGAATTTAATGGGAGGGTGGTTAAATTTGAAATTAGTCCACCTAATTCGACTAATATAGATGTCCATTCTCTATGTGTTATTTCTACTAACCCTCGTTCGAGGAGAAGTCGGAAATCACCGGTTCCGAGCATTATTTGTGAATTGCAGGACCCCACTCCTAAACCGCCGAAGTGTAGAATATTATGGGCTAGTCCTAAAGATGCGAGAATCCATAGAGGTACGTCCAAAGCTTGGTACGACGGGTGGATTAAGAAGAATACGAGGAAAGATGACGACCCTCCAGTATTTTGCGTCTATCATCATGATAAAGGGTCGTCTTTCGTTCGTAAGATGAAACTCTAGATCAAGTCGGACAGTGATTCAGTGAGCTACCGTGCAACATGTCGAGCCAACGACGTAAAACAAGAGCGCTTCCGGGAGGCAACCCGAGTTTTTGTTTTATCTTAGTTTGTCTAAATTTTTATTTTGTTTGTGTTAATTTTATTATTTACTAGTTATCTAACTTTAGCTATTTTCAGGTCGGATTGATGTCACCATCTTGTCGGAATTTGAGAGTCGAGAGAAAAAAAAGAGTGACTACTGACAAAGTGAGAGAGGGGTGAGTTAGTTCTAAGAGTGGAAAAAAATAATATCCAAGAAATTCGACCCGAAGCACGAAGAATCAGGCTTCTGCGCGAGTCGCCAGACCCTCATGCGGGTCGCGCGGTTTTGTGCATCCATCAGGTCTGTTTCTTAAAAAAAATTAAAATAAAATAAAATACAAACACAGTCGTCCTTCTCCTTCTTCCTCCCTTCAGCCTCTTGCCCTCCCTCCTGAAATCCCCATTCTTCTTCCTCTTAATCACCCACTAAAATCCAACCTTTCTACGCTATATTTCCTCTCCAAGCACACCATTTCTTCTCCTAAATTCCCTTGGTCGCCCCCAATTCGAAATTTCCAGTTAAACCCAAGAAATTAGGGACGAATCGATTTGCTTCAAATCTGGGTTCCATGAATGAGTTCTGTCACTTGAAGTGTTATAGCTTCATATTGAAAATCAATTGATTCGAGTTGGGGATATTTAGTCAGAATTAGGGATGCTCACATTTGAATCTCGAACCAATTTTGGTGTGAGTGGGCGCCGTCTGAGGTCAGAGAAGCGCGTCGGGGTCCAATTTAGCGCGCCAGTCGTGTATTCCGTCAGGTCCATGGATGTTCGGTATGACTTCGTCCATCTTTCTTTTGGCTTGCGTATGGTTCAACCATTTGGGTTTGGTTTATTTGTGTTGAGGGTCGAGTTAGTTGATCGACTCAGTTTTGGTGACCTTATATTGTTATTAAGGTGGATTTTCATTTTTGGCCGGGTTTGTTGTCGTTTTGGTGCAAAGTCGGCTAGTGCTGCTGCAATTGTTCGCTTCATCTGGTAGCTTTAGTGATGCTTGTCTAAGAGTTTAGGGAGTAGGTGAAGTGAGCTAGTGTCGAATTGTGAGACGAAGATTTGGATGCTATTATCGAGCTCTGCTTTGGTACTCGTGAATGTCATGTGACATTACGGTAATTTCGACGAGATTGTTTATAGATAGTGAAGCCTCTTTTCCCGGTTTTTTGTTTATATTTATGTCCTTAGTCTCACATTGAGGACAATGCTCGGAATAAGCGTGGGGAAGAGATTTATATATTAGTCTCGTCTTTGTAACCGTCATTCATGTTGTAACTTGTAATTTGAAAAAATGATAAGAAAAAATTTCAAGAAAAAAATTTGAATGAAAAAATGGAAAAAAAAAAAAAAAAAAAAAAAACCCGGCTAGGCGAAAACCCAAAAGGGTGCTCCGGGTAAAAAGAAAAATCGAGTTGCGTGCTACGAGAGTAGTGTGAGTTGAAAAAAATGAAAAGTTAGAGTGAAAATCCGCAAGGGCGGACGCTCTAGGCAAAATGAGGGATTTAGGAAAAAAATTCACAATACTTTCTTCATTCTTGGCGTGGTGTCATAAGAAGGGTGACATAGAAGATCGGTCGGGTAGGATAGTTGGTTAAGGTGAGAAGAATCGCGGTGCGGTGTAGTCGTAGCACTGAATATTATGCGATTGGAGAGTTGTTTTGTTTTGTATTGAGATGTTAGAGGCGTCTAGGTCGATCACATGTGTGGGTTGTGGAGAATAATGGTATACATCATTTACCTTTGGTGATATTTTGTAGCACACGAGATCATGTTTAGGATTCGGAGAAATAAGGGGCGTAGCGTCATTTTTCGATGGTTTTTGGTGTTGTTTTGTGGTCACAGTTTTTGTTGTTGTGTGTTTTTCATGTCATTGTGACCTTGTGCTTAAACTTTGAGGAGGATACAAGGAGGGTGGTTGAAGGGATGAATTTTGTTTGATGTCGAGCTTCCCATGTTTCTTTTGGCAAGATCTTGTGTTTTATTGTTAATGTTTCCGAGTTTTGCTCGGGACGAGCAAAGGTCTAAGTGTGGGGAAGTTGATCTAGCGTATTTTATATGTGCTTACGACGGAGATTTGAGCTAGATTTGGTGATTAAAGATGCGGATTTAGAGTGAAAAACGTCTAATTGATTCTATTAAGTAAATTGTGCTTTATTGGAGAAAAGACGGTTTTTATAGCTCTTAATTCCATGATGTGTGATTTGGGTTCGAGACGGAGAATATGAAGAACAAGCCCAACCAAACCGAGTGAAAAATCAAAGCGCAGCTCGGGGATTGAAGACGGAACTGCTTTGAGTCTGTGTCAACTTAATTATTATTGATTATTATATTATTATTAGAGTTAGGAAATTATTGGACTTTCCTATTTTCATTATTAGACTACATATTATTAGATTAAGACTATTAGTTTTGGAGTATCAATCATATCATAAGAATGCACGTTCATCAAGAAAATAAAGAAGAAAAGAACCCTAATTATGTGTAACTAATTCTTCCTTCTCGGGTCAAAGATTTGAAGCTTTCTGGTTAATTGATTGTGAGACTTTCTTAATCTTTATTTAATTACTTGAGTATTGTGTATTCCTTGTGCTAATTTTATGATTGTTGTTTGTTTAATCTTTTTGGCCAATTGATTATTTCAATCTTCAATCTATTGCAATTCTTTGTGTTTGAATCCGTAATTGTTCAATTCACTAGATAAAGTTGCAACTTTTAGGCCTGATTGTTTGTATGCGTTTCATCGTAATTGGGTAAAAGAAGGAATAAACATATAATTCGAACCAATAACCGCGTGTGTTAAAGATCGTTATTTCTATTGATTTGTTCATATCGTTCATGCTGTTATTGAATTAAATCTAGACGCGTGGATTAGGTTATTCAATAATTAGGTTGCTTAGTATCGCGTTTCGACCTTAGTAATATTATCTACCGAACAATTGGAACTTTCAGTTTCACAATAGAATACTCAAGGATTAAATAAAGGTTAGTAGTCAATGATCAATTGTTTAACTAGTCAGTGGATTTTCTTTGAGTCGAGTTTCTTAATCATCTGAATTCATCATTAATTATTAGTTATTTTATTTTCGTAGTTAGACAATTCAATCACAAAACCTCCATTATTCTTGTTAGTTTTATTTATTTTATTCACACATTAACTTACATCGCCTTCCCTGTGGATTCGACACCCGACTTACCTCTACTATATTGTTAAAGGTAATAGGACTTAATTATTTATCTTTGGGAGCATACGACTTCGGATCACCATAGTAACAGAATTTCGAGCACAAATTTAATTGAATGAACGTGATGATCGATGGGAGCGTTTTTTTTTTAAGTTTTGATGAACCTGTAACGTGAATGAATGAATGAGGAATGAAAGTGATTATGGGAGTTATTTTAGGATACTAAATCTTCCTTTTTTTTAAAATATTAGGATGCATCTTGTTGAGGACTTAGGGACTCAATATAGATGAGGGACTCATTTCCCTCTCTCTCTCTCTCTCTCTCTCTCTCTCTCTCTCTCTCTCTCTCTCTCTCTCTCTCTCTCTCTATATATATATATATATATATATATATATATATATAGGGGATCAAGGGAGTTTCTAACTTCCCAAGAATCCTTTAGTCTTAATCCTAACCTTCCATTCATCTTAAGATGGATGGATGGGTTTCAATTAAAAGGGGGGGGGGGGAGACTGTCATAAGGCTGCCAAACATCCCCTCACCCAAATCAATCCCTTCATTACTTCCCTCATACCCTTCCCAATCCCCTCCTTTTCAATTCTTTTCCCAACTCAATTCATCTCTCTCTAACAAAAACCCCAACAAATAATCTCCATTAATAACTCCGACCATACTGCGTTTTTAACACAACATACTCCGTCAGTAACTTCGATCATCATACGAAGGTATGTTCATGCTTCACCATCATCTTCATCTTCATCTTCATGCTTCTTTTTCTTCCTCATCTTCATCTTCATCTTCATGCTTCTTTTTATTTCTCATACCTTTTTTTTTTGGTATTTATAAAATTATTCATCTTCATTATCCAAAAAAAAAAGAACAACTTCATCTTTAAGATGAAGTTTGAAGATGAAGTTGTTCTTTTTTTGTGAGATGAATGAAGGTTGAAGATGAAGATGAACAAGTCATTTAGTGCGTAATGTTCTTACAGAATTGCAAGGTCACACACTTTCAGTTGTATAGTCACACTCATTAGGTTGCATAGTCACACTCCTTATGTTGTAGAATCACTCAATTCTACACTCATTGTAGTCACATATTCATTTGTATAGTCACACTCATTATGCTGTATAGTTGCACTCGTTATGTTGTAGAATCACTCAGCTGTAGAATACCTTGGGATTAAGGTATCATGCGTTTAATCATCTTCATCTTCATCTTCATGTTTGTTTAATTTTTCATACCTTCTTTTTTGGTATTTATAAAATTATTCATCTTTATTATCCAAAAAAATGAAGATTGATTATGGATGAATAAAGGTTGAATATTTAATGAATGTTTAGATATTTTCGTTTTTTTAAAGTCACAGTCGTCCATTCATCCATATTCAACTTTCATTTTTTTTGTGGATAGTGAAGATAATGAATAATTTTATAAATACAAAAAAAAGGTACGAAAAAAAAAACAAGCATGAAGATGAAGATGATTAAACGCATGTGTGGACATGACATAGGTCCACCCCGACGCGGCCACGCGCGGGTTTGGGGAGGCGAATGAATCTCCATATGAGATGGGTCGAATTGAATTTTAAATCGAAGTAGGAGTCGCCACCGAATTTGTGGTTATTCGGAACCATTTGAACCCACTCTATGTCGTAGTGGGCCATATTTAAAACATGGCCCATTTCCGATGTCAGAGTTTATCGGGTTCGTCCCTTTGCATTACAATACCGATACCGACATTATCGGATACCGTGTATTGAATGACTCTCGTTGCCAATGGATTCGGACATCCGGAAACCATGGTTCTGAGTAAGGGGTGGGGGTACGTGTTGGGAAGTTCATTGAGAACACCCAACCCCGCCCGCACTTAGCGGCCTTTACTAAGATATTGTTCGTTTTTTACGTACACGCGTTAGTTCGACGGTTGAATGATATGCAAAGATTATTTTCCTTAGACATGTGAGAGAAAAATAAATGGGTTGCTAAGTCGTTTAATGCATGTTAAACTAATAACGTCAAAGTTATTTTAGCATGTGAATTTGTTTTAGTCTAATAAAACAAAGAAATAAATAAATTGCTACAAACACGAGAAAACGAGTTAGTAACGATTGAATAATTTGAATAAAGATGTAAATAAATAATATGCATGATTTTTGAAAAGATTTATGTCACGTGATGGATTAGCACGCGTTGACCGAGGTCGAAAAAAGTATTTATCGAAATATGTCGCGAAAGTCGCTTTTTATGTAAGATTCGAAAAGAATAAAAATAATAGAAAAGCGAGGAAACGAAAAAAAAAAAAAAAAGGACCGGCCGTCCAGGCCACCGCGCGAGTCGCCAGACAGGCGCGCGACTCGCGTGGCGGTCTGTTCGGGTTTTTTTTATTTTGTCGAAAATCGTTAATCTTTATAAATCGTGTACAAATATGGATTAATTTATACCCGATTCAAATTTTCGATATTCGTCGTATTCGATATTCGATTATGAAATCGATATCGAATAGTCGGAATGATTTTAGAAAAGGTTTTGAAAAAAGTTTGTTTTGAACGAAAAGTAAAAAAAAAAAAGAATTTTGGACGAAAAAGATGTTAATTCTCTCCGCGTATAAAATCGTCGAATTTTGTTTAAAAAGATGTAACGATTTTATTAGCATCAACGAGATTTAATTTTGTTCTTGTTAGATACGATATTTGATTAGAGAATCGATATCGTATTTTAAGAACGTTATAAAAAAATAGTTTTTCTTAATATCGATTATTAGAAATAATAAAAAATATGCGAAAATGACCCATATTAAACGAGGACCGACGACTCGACACAAAAAAGAAGAAAAAAAAACGTGAAGAAAAGGAGAGAAGAAGAGAAGAATCGGGTTTGATTTACACCCTCAACCTACATGCTTTGTTTTCTCGGGATAAGGCTCGTCGGAAAGTGGCTTAGACTTGGGAGCGTCGAGATGATGCGGGATGAGTTATGGTGTTATTTTTGGACGTGTGGTGGGACGGGTTTCGGCCGGCTGGGGGTCGGATTCGTCGGGTCGAGATTACTCGGGAATTGTTTGGTGTTACGAGGTTGTATATTTTCTGACTTTCGATGATTGATGATGAATGTGTGATGTAGGAATAATAGATCTATGATGTGTGTAATGGCTGCGTAAACCGTGTGTTTTGTGTTGGACGGGAGGTCCTATTTATAGGAATCGAGGTAGTCTTGCTTGTGTGACAAGAAATACCGGTTTGGATAGGAAATACGAGAGTTCGAGAGGAAACCAAAGTCTCGTTTCTTGGTGGGGAAGCCAGATATCTTGGCTGTCAAGGGGAGTGTTTCGGCTGTTTTGGATGTCTTGGCCGAGTATTTGGAGCTCGGTCGGTGTCTGATTCGGTTTTCGGATAGAACTCCTACTTGAAATCGAATTCTACCTTCAACGGAATTGTTTAATGTTTTCGAAGCTGATTTTTTGTAGTATTGGAGTCCAAACTGGACACGTGAGGTGTCACGGCTGGTCCGTGAGTCTCGGGAAATATCTTTGACCGGGTTTTGACTCGGTCGCTAAAAGACGGTTTTACCTCTGGTGTCGGAATCGACCCAAATTAGTCTCATTTGACTCGAAACGACCCACTGGGCCTGGATTTGAGGTTGGTTTTGTAAGATTTGTACTTCGTAATAAGTCTAAACCAAATGTCCATGATTATGAGCCCATATCCGAGTCCATCAAAGCACGTTTACGTCCAATCATCATCGGGTGTTTGGTGGGAACTATTATAGACACCTGGCGGTCAAAATGTGGGTCTCTACGGCATGATACCCTAATCGCAAGGTATTCTACAGCTGCGTGATTCTACAACATAATGAGTGTAACTATGCAACATAATGAGTGTGACTATACAACTGAAAGTGTGTGACTATACAACTTAAAGTGTGTGACTTTTTCATGTATTTTTTTTATCTACGTTCAAGATTCCACGTTCGTCAAATCCCTACTTCCGAACCTCGACGATTTTCAGGTATTTGTTTTTATCTTTTTAGAGCATCTTTAAAATAATTAATCATCTTCATCCTCATGCTTGTTTTATTTTTCACTCCTTTTTTTTGGTATTTATAATATTATTTATCTTCATTATTCACAGAACAAATGAAGGTTGAATATGGATGAATGAAGGTTGAATATTTAATGAATGTTTAAATAATTTGCTCTTATTCGTATGTATAATCATGTAATCCCCTAGAAATTCTAACGCAATACAGTGGCGGAAACACTGTAGAAGTGGGATTATAACACACTGTAACTATGTCTTGATTAAATAAAAACGTTAAGCCAATACATAAGCCATAAAATAAAAAATGGCTACAAAATAAAAATATAATAAAATCCATAAAATGGGTTTTAACAATCCATAATACAGTGATCTTATTAAAACAAGCAGGATCCACAACTGCTCGCTAGCCCACCTGAAGGAAAACACATATACCTGCCATGTTAAAAAAAACATAACAGCCACAATCAGTGGGGAGCAACGTCAACGTTATCCCAGCCGTATAACAGGATTTTAAAACTATAATTGCTATTGTAGAAATATAGTAAAAACGGAAAAAAAAAAAAAAAAAAAAAAAAAGTATAATAAAAATAAGCTTTCAGTGAAGAATTTCACGTATCGAAACAATATAATAAAAAATGAGTTTTCCAGAGAAAACAGAAAACATTTGCCAACCTGCGAACCAAATTATACCGATAATAATAAAATATTCAAAATGGTGTTATGGATAGGATTAGTGTAGACAGCTAGACTTTCACTAGGAGAATACTAAAACTAGCTTCGAGAACTTAGTTCAAACAAATCAAACCTCGATCTCTAACTAGGCTACTCAATCATAATAGGACGGCGACTTATAAATGCATGACCCTAGTTTAAGATGATATCTACACCCCTCCCGAGCACCATAAATACTCAGTTCAACCCGACGGCGTCTTACACTGCGAGGCACGAGCTTAAGAAAATATACACACACTCCCGAACACGATATATGCTCGGTTCAACAACCAGTGTGCCCCATAAAGACACATCAGCCTTATAGTTGATGGCAAAAACGTAAACCCCAGAATATATTACTCTAACCTCACGCTTGTCCTTATTCCATAACTCCAAAACAAAGACATTATCGATATTCAAAAGATATAATCATTAAAATAATAAGAGAACAAAAGGAGTAACCATTATATTCTAAAAGAGAAAACTTTCTATTTTAGGAAACTTCTATTTTTAGAAACTTTACTAAAAATACCATCATATCAAAATATCGAAAATATTAGTTTATACTAATACAACATTTTTAGTAAACAATATAGATTTATAAAACTAATGCTTTCGGCCTTAACGATATTAATTATCAAAGTGAGAGCATTTAGGTTTATGAAATTATTAAAATATCTTCCAAGTGTTTATAAAATGAATAAAAATGTCTTAAATATTTTAATACTACTAATCAGGGTGTTTTCAAAGTTTATAAAATTAAAATTCTCTAACTATTAATAGTTTAGACAAAACGAACATAAATAGGATTTTACGGCAAATGCCAAATTAAATACTTTAACGTCTTTTATTTAATTAAACCAATGAACATATTTCGAGTATGTTAAGGAATGATTTAATTCTTAAAGTTTCAGATTTAAATATTTTCAAAATTGCTGGAAAAATAATTCTTTTAGGTAAGACGAAGCATATTAACGACAAATCGTAATTTTGTCCAAAAACCATTACTGTTAATTAAAGACTTTAATAAATAGTACAAAAATTACGTAAAATAGCAAAAATATATTTTTGGACATTCTGTCCAGAAAAGAAAATTTTCCAGAATTCTTAAACTCGGTTTTTAAAGGGGTTTTCTCGTTAATCGTCTAATCTCGACAATAACGATTAATAAAAATAGTAATTACGAAACGATTTAAGTATTAATATCCAAAAATTATTATTAAACTTAAAAATCATGATTTTCCAGAGTCTACCATTTTTTCCATATTTTCAAAAACTCCAGATTTAATAAATCCCGTTAAAACCGTCTTTAAAACCCGTTTTCACAATTAACGATTTCATTAATAAAACTTATCGTTCCTAACATTTTATTAAAGCACTAAAAATTATAAAATTACATTTTATTATGAAATCATCAGAATCACATTTTTTCCAGATTTAAACAACAGACCAGAAATCGAGAATTTAAATGACAAACACAGTTTTAACGATAAACGATGATTTAAAGTGATTAATTAATTAATCAACTTAAAAATTCCGAAATATTATGAAAAAATTCAGAAACTTCTATTTCATCATAAAGTTTCACCATGTCAAAAATTAAATTAAAATAAAATGTTTAAGTGCTAGAACTAAAAATCGGCTTTTAATCGTTTTTGTCCGTAAACGGTAATAATTTAATAATCGATAACTAAAATATCAGAAAAATAATAAATTATTAAAAATCATCAAAAACATCATTTTTACAAAATATGAACATATATTACATGTTTAGGCCGAATATTACGATTTTACAAATTAATATGACGATTTAATCGTTAATCTCGTAAAAGCGATAAAAATATCGAAACATACAAATTTTCAACTTTTAAAAATTTTCCAGATTATATGAAATATATATATAATCCAAAACAAAAATATAAAAATATACATCCAATTACACAAATAAAATCATGCAATACCGAGTAACATCGACGTTACCTCTAACCCAAATCCGAGTTGATTATAAATTCGTCGGCTTTGGGATCAACCAAGAATCCTAATTCACATGACATACATGGTACAAAAATACCATGAGAAAACTAAAAGAATCAAGGTAAATAACGATCGGAAATAACATCGATTATTACCTTAACGAAGGGAAAAGAAAATCGATAATTTAGAAGATGAAAATACGACAATCAAAGCTTGATTATGGATGAAAATGGCTGCTGAAAATGAGCAGGAACACCAGCCAAAAAGAGAGAGAAAGAAGAGGTTTTTGTTAAAATAAAATTGATGTTAAAATGAATAAGAAAAATATGAAAGGATGGTGGATGAATGAAGCATTAAAATTGATAAAAACAATGTGAATGTAGTCTTAAAATTTCAGCCAAAATGAATGTGATGGTAGCACGAAAAGTTTGTAATTTAAGCATGTAAATCAATTAAAGAGAAAAATATCTTTTTACTTAAAGTTTAAACATAAAGTGTTATGTAAATAAAAGTTGTAATCAAATGTTTTACTACATGGTGTCACGGTCCAAAAAGGTCTCTTTTTAGTTGTAGGTTGATAAAAATAAGGATTATAAAATTATTAAAACCATTTCAAAGCAATTCGAGTAAACCGCGCGTTCGAAAATAATTATTTACGAAACTTCGTAATAAAATCATTAAAGGCTAAATTTTCGTAAATAAAATATTTCTTAGTTGAAAATATTATATAAATATATCTAGACATTTGTAGGAAAAGGAATAGCTTAAATCAGAGTTTAAAAACGTTAATTCGTAGAGAAGTAGAATTCCTCGCAGAAAAATAATTAGTTTACGAAGAAAATCAAATAAATAGATTTAAAAGAATTAAAATCTTTCAAAATAAAAATAAATATCATTAGACTCATAAATGAAAATAGAGCTTGGAATAATGACGAAACATAAGTCCGAAATGTGACAGAGTTATGACGAAGTCATAACGGAAATGATAAAAATGCTAGAAAAATAGTGGGTGTTACAAATCATCTTTCTAATTATGAATGTGAGTTTGCTAATGATGATTGAAGAATAATTGATTGTATGACTTTTATTTTCAATTTTACGGTTTCAGTTTTGTACTCACACACTTTAGGTTGTATAGTCAAACAGTTGATGTTGTATAGTCACACTCATTATATTGTAAAGTCACACAAATTCTTGCAGTGATTAGTGTATGTAATCATCTTTGCTAATGATGATTGAAGTATAAATAAGTACGAGTATAATTTAGTTGTATAGTCACAGAGATTATGTTGTATAGTCACACAGTTGAAGTTGTATAGTCACATAGATTATGTTGTAGGATCACAGTCATTATGTTGTAGGATCACACTCACTATGTTGTACAATCATGCAGTTGTACAGTCATTGTAGTCACATATTCAGTTGTGTTGTGTGATTTAGATTGATTGTGTGTTTTGTTGCAGTGAAATGGTTGCTGGAAAGAGGAATGTTGGTAAAAGGGGCGGTGGGAAGAAGAAGGTCGTGGAAGATACACTGACCGACGACGTAATTGGACAATGTATTGTTGCACACGTACCGGAGACCATCGTTAAACTCTTGAGTATTTATATGGGATAAAATGTTTGCTTTAGGATGAACGTACTATATGTAAAAGATGTTTGGTGGGTTAGAATGTTTTTATGTTTGACGTACTATAGGTAAAGGACGGACTTTTTCTAATGTAAATATATTTTCATCGCTATTTTCTGGTTTCATAATTAATTATCCTTTAACCTTTAAAACCACGTAGCTTTGTACCAATTGGTTTGTAGCCAAAAGTGGTCGTATTTGTATAGTCACATTCGCCTTGTTGTATAGTCACACTCGCTATGTTGTATACTCACACTGCTAATATTGTATAGTCACACTCGTCATGCAGTAGAATCGCACTCATTATATTGTAGAATCAAACTCATTTTGTGCGTAATGTCAAACGTCAACATAATGAGTGTGACTATACAGCATAATGAGTGTGACTATACAACTAAAAGTGTGTGACCTTGCAATTCTGCAAGAACATTACGCACAAAATGAGTTGTTCTTTTTTTTAATTGAAATGTTTTTACAGTCAATCAAAATAATATTTCTAACTAGAACATATATTAATTAGAATCTTTTTTTGTTGGATGAATGAAGTTGGAAGATGAAGTTGTTCTCTTTTTTTGGATGAACGAATCTTAAAGATGAAGAAATTCTTCTTTTTTTTGTTGGATGTAACACCAGCAAATTTCCTAGCTCTTCAATATGTTTCATTTCGATTATATCGTAATTCTGTAATATTTCGTCGATTACATTTTTCTCATTTCAAGGTCTTTTCATTATCGAGCCTAAAATTATTTATTTTCGTAAAAGAATTTTAATTATTCTATTTTTATTTGAAAATTCATTCAATTCTTTTCATCGCAAGTATGTTTAATTATTTTTGAAAAATCATATTTTCTGTGAACAATAGTTTTAAAATCGAGTTTGAACTATTTATTTTTCTAAAAATGCTCGATTATATTTATAATGATTTCTAGCTCAAAAATATTTTATTTTTGAAGAGAGACTGTTTAATTATTTTACTACGCGATTTCATAAATAATTATTTTCTAACGCGTTTTAATCTGATTTCCTCGTACACGCTTATATTATTTTACGAACCTTCTTTTATCGACTGGAGAAATATTTCCGGGCACCTTTTATTAACACTACATATTATTTTTATCCTATTTATTTTAATTCTTATCCTCGTATTTATTTTAATCGGAAACTTATCACATTGTTGTTTGTTCTTTCCATCTCAACCATCTCGTCTCCTAGTTGAGTTAAGAGTCCTTGTGACTTGATTATTACTATCTTTTAGCTTCCTAATTTCTCTTTATATTATCTTTCATTCTGGTCTATTTTATTCACAACACAAGTCTTCTTTTCTCTTTCACATTAAATTTTCCTCTTTTCTTTCATCAATCCGATCCTAATTCGTCTCTAATTCTTTCCGATCTTGAGGGTAATTTAATTACTCTTATTCGTTCTTCATCTCGTTTTCCCCTTTCTATTCACTTATAATGTGGTTTTAATACCATATGTTTGATTATTTCGTAGGCTATTATGCTAGATCCGACGAAGGTGATTGTTTAATTGATTCGGATCTCGGTTAAGGTAACATTGACACGTTACTCAGTATTATGTGATGTTATTGCTGTAGTTGCATGTATAGAAATTAGATTTGTGTTAGACAATATATTTATGTTTCGTTTTTAGTAACAAAAACTTTAAAATTGTAAATCTTCACATGTTTTGTTGTTTTTAATCGTTTTTACAAGATTTGCGAATAAATCATTCTTTTAATTATTAAAAAGTATTATAAGGCCGAGACTAAAACATACATATAATAATAATTTATCTAACAATTTTTGTGATTTTTGATATAAAGTGTCAAATTGAAAGTTTTATTGTTTTTACTAAAGTTACAGCATGTTTCAGAATCTGATAGTGTTTTTGTGCGAATTAATAATTTAATTTAAAGACTTTATTTCCAAAAACTTTGAAAAGAGACTACTATTTATTTTAAGTATAATTTATGCCTATCTAATTTCGTAATATAATTCCATGTGGTTTGGTCACAATAAATTTTTTATGAACAGGGGTCAAGTTAATCCGCGATTCTGTCAGTTGTGATAAGATCTAAATTGAATCATATGTTAAACTTTTTATTTAATATTGGTAATTTACATAAGGAAACTATGAAGAGTCTAGCTAATGTTTCCAATTGTATTTTATTTAAAATCAATTTTCAAATGTCTTTTATTAAAGAAATACAATCGAGTGTCTAATTCTGACAGTTTTTAAATATACGAATAAAACCCCATGTTTAATTTGGAATTTGAATTTTTTACTGAAACAAAATTTGTAACTAAGTTTCTAAAGTTTTTAACCCCACTGATTTTACGTTGTTTTGATTTTTAATGATTTAATTACGAATTTTATAGTAAGACAGTGCAATTCTGGAAAATCTGTCAATTTGTTATTTAAATACTTTTAATTACTTAAACTTCAATCTTTTTATAAATAATTGTGATTTTGACTTTAGTTGACTTTTAATCATGAATTATACATTTATATAATAAATATAATGTTTACGTCTCGAGGCCTAATATTAACTATTTTATATAACTCCTATTTTAATCGATTTCTATTTATTATAATACCTACTTTTAGAAGGTTATTTAAGAAAAGTTATTATTTTTTTAAAGTTTTCTCTTTTAAGAACAAACTATATTTTTATTAAATTTCGATAATGGCTTTGTTTTTGAATTATGGAATAAGAGAAGTGTACGGGTAGAGTAATACAGTCTAGAGTATACGTTTTGCCATCAGCTATAAGGCTAGTGTATCCGAGCGGGATGCATTGGTTGTTGAACTGGGCATGTTCTTGTCTAGGAGTGTATGTTCATTTTGACCTTAAGCTCGTACCTCGCATGTAAGACGTCGTCGGGTTGAACTGGGCACATTTGGTGTTCCAAGAGGGGTGTGCATATTTACTTATGCTAGGACCTCGCATTGATAAGCCGCCGTTCTATTATGGTTGAGTAGCCTAGATTAGAGATCGAGGTTTGATTTGTTTGAACTAAGTTCTCGAAGCTAGTTTTAGTATTCTCCTAGTGAAAGTTTATTCTGTTGCACTGATCTATATCCATAACGCTGTTATTACTATTGGTTGGTATTGACATGCAGGTTGACAATTGTTTTGAATTATTTTACTATATCGTTTTAAACATTTTCCAATTTGAACTATCTTGATATAATAGTGATTATGCTTTAATGTCATGTAATATGGCTGGGAGAACATCGTCATTATTCCCCACTGAATTGTGGTTGTTATGTTTATAACATGACAGGTATTTTGCTGCTGGGTTTTGGGTGTGACCTAACGAGTAGCATGGATCCTACTCTACTTCGTTTATATTAATTTTTGGATTGTTAAACCCATTTGGATAATTTTTATTTTTAGCTCTTTTGTAAAAAGTGGCCTTTGTATTGACTGGCCGTTCTTTTTTGTAAAATTTAGAACATCAGTGTGTTTTAATCCCAAATCTACAGTGTTTCCGCCACTTTATTGCATTAGAATTTCTGGGGATTACAGTGGACGAATCGAAGTCGCTCATTTTACGTCTAACAGTCACCTGTGGTAATATTTGTGATAGGAGAGTAGAACATTTCAGTAATTTTTCAAAATTTTAAATGTGTCTTACAAACAAGAAATCAACTATAGAAGAAACCAACATGAATGAAAGTTGAATATTTAATTAATGTTTAAATACTTTTGTATGTGATTAATACTTTCATTTTTTTAGAATGTCGTTACTGAGGTCACAGTCGTTCATTCATTCATATTCAACTTTCATTTTTTTTGGATAATGAAGATGAATAATTTTATAAATACCAAAAAAAGAAGGTATGAAAAAAAAACAATCATGAAGATGAAGATGATTAAACGCATGATACCTTAATCCAAGGTATTCTACAGCTGCGTGATTCTACCACACAGCGAGTGTGACTATACAGCATGATGAGTGTGACTATACAACTGAATATGTGACTACAATGAGTGTACAGCTGCGTGATTCTACAACATAAAGAGTGTGACTATGCAACCTAATGAGTGTGACTATGCAACTGAAAGTGTGTGACCTTGCAATTCTGTAAGAACATTACGCATGATGAAGATGATGATAGGATGAAGATGAAGATGAAGATGTTCTACAAACTTCCGTCATTCATCAAGTTTGAAGATGAAGATGTTCTTATTTTTTGTTGGATGAATGAAGCTTGAAGATGAAGAAACTTTTTTTTGTTGAATGAATGAATTTTGAAGATGGAGATGTTTTTTTTGTTGAATGAATGAATGGATCTTGAAGATGATGATGTTTTTTTGTTTGATAGATGGAGATGAAGATGAGAGAGCATCAAGTTGTAAGGAGGGAGAATAAAGAAGTGAGAGTTTGATTGAGGAGAGGATGCTTCCCTCTCTCCACTGCTGCGAAGTGTGATTGAGGAGAGGGTTGCTTTCCTCTCTCCACTGCTGCTGTGTCAGTTTACTGTCTTTTTAAAAAAAAAACAAATCGTCCATCTAAGCCATCCATTCAACCCAAGATCAAGGGTCAACAACACAACTTCTCAACTTTCCAATCTACTACCAACTCCCTTGATCCCATTTCTAGAGGCAGAATCTGGTATATTTGTCAAATTTGGTACAATTTACCTTTTAATTGTGACCATTGGATCTCACATGATCAAGAGCTAAGATTAAAACTCTTTAAATCCCCAAAGCTATTTTTTCTCAGATTTTTATAGTTATTTCGATGTACAAACAAGATTATTTTAATGAAGAAACATAGTTATTTTATAGTTAACTACTAAATTGTTTACTGAGAATAATGTTATCATGTATACATAGTTATTTCAATGTAGACCGTAGTGATTCCAATGTAGAAAGTCAGTTATTGTATTGAATAACTTGTGTTATTGTATTGAGATGAAATTCAAATATAATACTCCGTAAATTTTAGAATAATGTTATCTGATGTTACGTAGTTATTCCAATGTAGAAACTCAGTTATTATAATAAATAAATCATGTTATTCTATGTATTGAGATGAAATTCAAATATAATTAACTTTATAATAATGTTATCTGATTTTACGTAGTTATTCTAAAGTAGAAACTCAGTTATTGTAATGAATAACTCATGTTATTATATTTGGCTGACACTCAAATATAATCAGTTTTAGAATAATATTATCTGATTTTATGTAGTTAGTCCAATGTAGAAACTCAGTCATTGTAATAAATAATTTGTGTTATTGTATTGGGATGAAACATCTTGCATGCACTCAACAAAAGGAACTTCACTGAAAGGCAAAAACAAAGAGAGAGTTAGTTACGGTAAAAATAAATAAATTTGAAGTATAATAATCACATATGTGCGATAGAATAACTATAAAACCCTATAAAATAATCTTGTTTATAAACCATAGTAAGACCATGTTTATCCCTTGGTGCTCTTCGCCTAGGTCTAACCTATATTATATTCTTATTTATTTACAACCTAACTTATCAAACCCACACTAACTTTCTTACTTTTATTCACACCTCCTTTCACCATGGTTTTACACATATATTATTCTTTACTCGTATTATTTTTCTTATCTAAATTTAAAAATTCATTTTATTGAACAATCAATATTTATTTTACGAAGTCAGTTATATTTACGTTAATGAAAAATATTACTTTTTACGAATTTATATTTTATTTTATTTTTAAAAACATAAAATAAATAAAATAAAAATTATAAAAAAAACGAGACAAATATATAAGTATCTAATTACGGTTGCCAGATTACACTGTTACTCAACTTAATTAATTCGGTTACATAAATGATACTAGAACTTAAAAGTACATTTAAAACTTACTACTTAACATGATTATGTTAAATAACATCAAATCACATTAATTCGATTACATAAACGATAAAATCGAGATTAAATTATACAACTAGTTATGATTACCAATCTTATTTTTGGAGTAAATGTATGTCAAAGTTGGTCTCTATTTATAGACCATGAAAAAATATGAATATTGGTGAATTTTTTATTTTATTTTTATAAGGTATGTTTTAAAATATATTCATTTAAAAGTTTATAACAAATAAAAAAAATAAAACCAATTGGAAAATGCCAAGTGTCAAGGTGGAGAATAAGGTGGGAGATGTCCTATTTAGACCAAATGTTAAGCAAAATGGGTTTGGGTCCAAATTTTTTATTATTACTTTACCTTTCACCCTCCACCTCCACCTTTTTTTCCACCTCCATTAAACATAGTCTAACTAATATAATGAAATAACTTCAAGAATAATATAGAATAACCGCAACAATAGTATAAAATAACTGGAATAACATAATAAAATAATTGGGTATTTCATAGTAATAATAATGTATCAAAACCCAAAATTCATACTATGAAATAACATGGAGAGTAGTTATTTTAATGTTAATGTTCAAGTATTGTAATGTTCATGTTCAATTATTTCATTATTCATATTCAAATATTGCAATATTCATATTTTCAATTTTTAATCTTGTAATCAAAAATCCAGAAATTACTCAAATAATGTATCAAACCATGTAGAATAACACACAAAGTTGAGTCAAATAATCCAGAAATTCATGCTATGAAATAATATGTAGTTATTTCAATGTGTATATTCAATTATTTCATTGTACATATTCAAATATTGCAATATTCATAATTTCAATTAAAAAACACAGTACCATTGAAAAAAATTGAAAAACGCAGTACATAACAAGATATATGCAAAAAAACGAACAAAATTACTACCATATTGATTTCGATCAAATCAAAAACAAAATCAACAAACATAGTAGAAAAAGGAACGAAATTAAACTGTTAAAGAGTGAAATTAACTTCACCTGAAAGTTTAACCCTTAAGTGGAAACTATTTTTGATGAAAAATTGAAGAAAAAAATTGAGAGTTAGAGAACGAAATTAGATTAATCTAAAAGTTTAATCTTGAATAGAACTGATTTGGTTGAGAAATTGAATGATAAAATTGAGAAATTGTGTGTTTATGAAAGAGGACAACTTTGAAATTAACTGATCAAATAAACACGGATCAAATAAACGTAAAGAGGAAGTTGGAAAAAAATTTAGGGTTTTACATTGAGTAAGTAGTTAATCTGAAACATTGATCTGATAAAATCCAATGGCTTAGGATGAAAGGTAAATTGTACAAAAAATAGAGGATGTAAAAGATCCTACTTCTATATATATATAGAGAGATAGGGGTTCACATAAGGACACCCCTTTCTATAAGTACATAAGTCTTATTTTGGGTCATAGGATGAGGTGAGGATGTGTGGTTGAGATTTGATCTAAATACACAAATTTCCACCCTAATTTACACTCCCCATGTAGCAATTACTACCCTCTTTTCTCTCTCCTTCCACCACATTAATCAACTTCCATACAAATTTAATTTTAAAAAAAAATCAGATTTCTTTAATTACTCTAATTTCCTCTCTTCTTGTTTTATTTTCATTTTATCTTCACCACCGTCAATTTTGTTGATTAATATGAGTTTTTTTGCATGATATACGACTATGATTGGAGTTATAATATATATGATCTGAAGTTACAAAATATATAAACTGAAGTTACGTGATATATAAACTGAAGTTACAAAAATATATGAAATGATTAGAATTGAAGTTACAAAAATGGATTTGAGTTACAACATACGATCTGAAGTTACAAAATATGTGAACTGAAGTTGCAAAATATGTGAACTGAAGTTACAAAATATATGAAGTAAAATTACAAAAATATATGAACGGATTAGAATTGAAGTTACAATATACGATCAGAAGTTACTAAATATGTGAACTAAAGTTACAAAATATGTGAACTGAAGTTACAAAATATATGAAGTAAAATTACAAAAATATATGAACTGATTAGAATAAATGGAATATGTGAACTGAAGTTACAAATAAATGGACTGAAGTTACAATATACGAACTGAAGTTATAAAATATGTGAACTGAAGTTACAAAATATGTGAATTGAAATTACAAATATCTATAAAAAGCAACTCATTTACAAAACTCGTCCGACCTTCATCTTCATTTTTAATTCTTCCTCTTCATCTTCATCTCCATTTTTAATTCTTCATCTTCATCAAAAATCTGCAATAATTAATTGAAAAACATATACTATATTAATTGAAATTCAAAAACATAATGAAAAAAATATCAATTAGCATATAATAGTCAAACCAAATGAAAAAGTGGAAATAAAGATGCAATGAACAAACTGATATCGAGTCTCAGAAACAGTAAAATTGAGTCTTAATGAACAAACTGATATCGAATCTTGAGAGACAGATTATAAACATGCATACAAATTGATAAAACCCGGAAACAGTAAACATCAAAAATCCCAGAAATTACCCTAGAAAACCCTGAAAATCACAAAACAACAAATCGAAATCCACTGGATCTACTCGAAATAATATAACAACTCGACATTGCTTTTCTAAACTCGAAATAACAAAACAACCCGATTAAACACAAAACCCCCAATTTGTAAAAAAAACCCTAATTTTGCAAAAAAAAAAAAAAAAAAAACCAAATTCGTGCAATTAAACAACAAATCCCCAAATTTTACTAAATATAAGAAGAAAATACGCACAATCTAATTAGAGAACGAAAATTTACCTACAAAAAGAGATAAAATCGACCGAAAGAGAATGTCGGGAATAGAGTACTGAATGGCGTGATGAACAATGAAGATGAAGACTCATGAGTGAATAGTGAGGCTGGGAATATTGAGTAATAAAATTGAATAGAGTGAATATGAAGTAATGAAGATTGATAGAGTGAAGTGAATGAAATATTGAGGGTGGATGGTGGGAAAAAAGAGGTTGAATAGGTTGGGAATAATGAAGGTGAGAAAAAAGAGGAGTTGAACGTACAACTTTTTTTTAAAATTAAATAATAAACCACATCTCAGCCATTCATATTACTTTGATCCAAGGATTGATATTAAGCCTTATGGACTTATAAGGAGGGAAGAGACTTATATGATCCCTTCTCTCTCTCTCTATATATATATATATATCTATATATATATATATAGATATATATATATATATAGAGAGAGAGAGAGAGAGAAGCGGGATCAGGTGAGTCCCCTTATATATGTTGAGTCCATGAGTCCCCATCTTAGCCCTTGATTAATGTTAGATCAATGGACAAAATTTGATCTCACAATTAAGAAAATAACTAAAATATCTATCAAAATATATTTTATTTTCTCTCTCCTTCTTTAATTTCTCCCGCCTATCTCACGTTTTCACCCTTCTCTCTCTCAAACTATTCAGTTTTTCTCTTTGTCAAATTTTCACCGCTTCCTCTCACCTCTCAATTTCAATTTCTGAAACACTCCCGCCTTCACTACTATCACCTTCGTCTTCTCTTCGCTCATACAGACTTCAATTGTTTTCTACCTCCATCAACGTCGCAGCTACAACAGATTTGAACTTAAAAACTCAAGGTAAGTTAGGGTTTTGGCTGTGCTTTTAATTACTTCTCCAGTAAATTAGGTTTTGATCGTGATGCTAATTACTTTTAATTGTTTTCATTGTATTCCTTTTCGATTTTTATCTACGATGCGCCATTGGTAGAACCATTGATTAGTGTTGTATGTCCGAAGTTGATTATATACAGTCTCTGTTTACATGTCTTCCCCTGCGTGTTAATTTTGTTACTTTAATGAACATGATTTGTTACTTTAACTGGTATCAACGATTGGTAGAACCATTGATTATTTTTGTATGTCTGAAATTGATTATATACATTCTCTGTTTACATGCCTTCCCCTGCGTGTTAATTTTGTTACTTTAATGAACATAATTTGTTACTTTAACTGGTATCATTTGTTATTTTTATGAAAAACCTATAGAACTAAGCTTATCCTATTACGGATGTCATATTACCTGCATCGTTTGCAATGCATGTGGTTCTTGTTACTTTAATGCATATATTACGTTACTTTAATACATAATGTCTGTTACTGTAAGACGTAAATACATGAACAAGGATCCTTTTTCTCCAACTTTTAATTTGGTTACTTTAATTCACATGATATGTTACTGTGGTTTTCACAAACCGTTACTCTAATCTGTATACTATGCCAATTTGTTCGAGGTGTATGTAATCCTCCTCTCATTTCGTACCATTATCCTTATTTGTGATTATATTCTGATAATACCTCATTTCAGATGGCAAAAAGAAGTGAAATCGTAGACGCTGGTGAGAAGAAAGTTAAGGGTAAGGAGAAGGCAGGACGGGCGAAGAAAATTGCTGTGAAGCCGTTTAAGTTGAAGAAAGTGTCGACTGAAGACGGTGGTGACGCCAATGCCGATCGTACGTTATCTGTCAGGTGCAGTTCGAAGCTCCTGGTTGAACTAATATCAAATCTAAACCAGAGACAGCGGGATGCTCTTTCAAGTATTGGGTTTGGTGGTGTACTTGAAATGCGACTTAAAACCTTCCCTGTGAAATATGCGACTGATTTCATGAGATTATTCAGCGACGATACGCTGATTTTTATATGTGGGAGCCATCAGTTTCTGGTGACCAAGCATGATGTACATGATTGTTTCCTTCTTCCATATGGACCGGACCCTATCGAGCTGCTGCCAATGGGTCGGTCGAAGGCAGCTGAAGAGGAGGCTGTTGTTATGCTAAAGAAAAAGTGGAGGGACGAGTTCCAAGTCGTCAATGATGGTGACACAATCCCTCTCTCAAGGGTCCTGACCAAACTGAAGGAGGATGTGGAGGGTGGAGAGTTGTTCTGTCATATGTTTGTGCTCTACAACATGTCGATTTTCTTCAACCCGACGTCCAATCATGGGGTTGATCTGAGATTGTTGAATGCTGTGCAAGATGTACAGCAAATTAAAAACTTTGACTGGTGCACGTTCATAATGGACGGACTCGCTAGTGCATGCGAGGACTTTGTATTCTGTCGACCATCGTACCTACTTGGCTGTTTGCCATTTTTAATGATCACATACTTCCAGCGATTTGACTACCGTAACCTCCCGAACCCGTGTGATCTCCCTCTGATCAAGCACTGGGATGGTCCGCGCATGTATGAACGTTTAGCAGGTGAGATTATCGGTGGTGGGCTCGGGCGGCTGACCCGGTCGGATGTGGAATACCCTCGTTGCCTTCGTGTGGTGAAGAGGGCTCACGCGACCTCGCCATTGAAGATTACACAGAGCGGTCAGTCTGATCATCCGACATCGCCCGTGCAAGAGGGCGATAAGTTCACCACTATCAAGATTACCCGTGGTCTTGAAGATGATAATGAACTGAGGGCCAGGGCGGTCGACGTAAGTAATCATGTCATTAATTCATTAATTAATCTATACGTGTCTGACTTGGAAACCATGGAATCAGACGATGTAAATCTTGAATGTCTGTAAATTTGCATGGTACTCTTCCATATCTTCTGTTACTTTAGCAAATAACTGACGTTACTTTGGTGAACAATATGTGTTACTTTAATTCATGATATCCGTTACTTTAACCTGTATTATCTACATTATTGTTCCAACATGTATGATGTTACTTTAATTCATACCATTTGTTACTTTAGTTGCTATTATCTGTTACTTTAGTGTCCACTCTCCTGTTCACTACACATTCTGTCAGTTGATTATACATTCCATGCACTATTACTTTAGTACATACTTGCATCACAATTATTGTTTCATGCAGGATGTCCATCAGATTCATCTGATGATGGGAAGGAATGCAGTCGCATTTCATGACTGGTGGGTTTCACATGTTGCTAAGATCATAAGGATAACATCGGGCAATACATTACCCGAAGACCCGGTACCATCACAAGCATCCCAGACATTCTGGGGAGGAGCAGAGCTTCACCGGGTGGTGGATGAAGTATGTGAGGCGCTTCGTCGCGCTAGGGAGCTGTCATTGCAGGGGCCGGTATTTGAGACCAAAAATACAAATCAAGATGAGGAGGAAGATCTTAACTATCAGCTGTACTCAACAGCTGAGGTTAATGAGGTTATTCAGGAGGGATTGCAGTTACATAGTGACCGCCCGCTGGTCCTGTCTCTGTGGGATAAGGATAAATGCGGAGAGGAGGAAGTCGGTGAGTGTTTGTCGGTGGAAGTAGACGGAAGGAAGGTCTTCCACCCATACTTTTTTCATTCTGACAAGCGGTTGGGATGCATGCAAGTCGTTGATGAGAGGCTTGGATGCTCATTTAATTGTGAAGTCCTGGATCCTGACCAGCTTACGTTGTCGGACTTTCTGTGTAGGGATAGCAGGCTTTTCAGGTCTGTTTTGTCTGTGAGGAAAGACGTAATTGACTACGTCTTCTATAAAAATGAAAAATACAGTACATCGTAAGTGGTCTACATCACCTAATTTTGTCAGTGCGTTTTAATGTTGATTTTTGTTGAGTGTTACATAATCCGTTCGAATATTTGCAGGGAGATGATTGTGAGGTTCAGTGACTTTTTCAACATACCTCGTGGTGAGTTGGCCACGCTGGCGCCTGGAGAGCGACTCTTGAATGCTGTAATCGACAGCTGGTGCATACTTATGAATCACTTGGCAGCTGCTCAGTCTGCACCGCGGCGGACATCACGCTGCTTCTTCGGTGTCGGCCACAGCGTAAGCTAATTTGTTCCCTTGCTCGTCCAAAACAATAAGTGTAAACATCATCAACAAACCCTGGTAATATTAATATAATGGCATCATATCAGTATATATAATGCATTATGCAGAATAGGGTGTTACTATAAATTCTATGACTGTGTTACTGTAATGCACTTTATGCGTTACTCTAATGATAGCGACCTATTACTCGAACAAATGTCATGCAGGATACAGCTTTCCAGATTTGGAGAAGCAGGAAGGGTGGTGTCTTGGTGGACATGAGCGAAGCATTGTTCAATTTCTGGAACATATGGCTCGATGAAAATGATGGGAATCTCGATCTAGATTCTGACCTGGTATTTTTTGGTTTTAGATCCCATATTTTGTAAGCTTCCTCCTCGACTATAATCACCAAAGGGATACTCATTCCCTACCTACAGGTATTCGTTCCGGTGCTGTCGGAAAACAATGACCATTACAGCTGCGCGTGTATCAATTTTTTGTCACAGCGGATTGAATACCTTGATAATAGGTCTTACGACGAGGGCAAGTTTGAAAGTCTTCCTTATGTTGGGATGGCACCGCTCTCAGTAAGGATGACCAAAAAACAAATGGTTTTTCGTCATTTTCTAATTTATATGTATTTATTTTATTTTATTTTATATCACCAAGGCTGAAGAAATGGGTAAGTATATGGTTCAGCGAGGCATCAACAAGGGGGCCGATGTCTCTTCTTTCCCTCTTGTCAACATCCCGTTCAGATGGCAGGGCAGCGGGTTCTCGGCTAATGATTGCGGCGTATACCTCATGATACACATGATGTTGTACGCCGGGGAGGAGTTCGACTGTCCCTTAGTGTAGACACCCACATTTTGACCGTCAGGTGTCTATAGTAGTTCCCGCCAAACACCCGATGATGATTGGACGTAAACGTGCTTTGATGGACTCGGATATGGGCTTGTAATCATGGACATTTGGTTTAGACTTTTTAAGGAGTTTAAATTTCATAAAACCAACCTCAAATCCAGGCCCAGTGGGTCGTTTCGAGTCAAATAATACTAATTTGGGTCGAATCCGGCACCAGGGGTAAAACCGTCTTTTAGCGACCGAGTCAAAACCCGGTCAAAGATTTTTCCCGAGACATGTGAGTCAGCCGTGACACTCACACGGTTGATTCCTACCCAAATTCCTACAAAATTTCAGATTCATTAAAGCATTAAACAATTCCGTTAAAGGTAGAATTCGACCTCAAGTAGGAATTCTATTCGGAAACCGAGTCAGACATTGACCGAGTACCAAATACTCGGCCAAACACTCCTCAATCAGCCGAGACACCCTTTCTTCTTGGCCAAGAAAGCGGAATTCTCATGCTCCTCAAACTCCTACATTTCCTATCCTAAGCGGTATTCAAACTCTCCTAAACCAAGGTCGGAAACTCCCTATAAATAGGACCTCCCGTCCAACACAATGACATCCATCAAACACATCGAAAGAAAACCCCCAAACACGTCTTGAACAACCCCCACACACGGTTTTTACACACCCATCACACCGAGAATCACAACACAATATCATATGACACCGAAAAAGAAAGTCTTATAACACGGTTTACACATATCCTCGATAGCTAGCAAATCCCGACACTTTCCCGAAACCTCGAAGTCCCGACCACACGTCAAACCCGGCTTTCCAAACCACCCGTCCAAACCGATACACCTTAACTCATCCTCATCATCTCGACGCTCCCAAGTCTAAGCCACTTTCCGACGAGCCTTATCCCGAGAAAACAAAGCATGTAGGTTGAGGGTGTAAATCAAACCCGACTCTTCTCTTTTCTCTTCTCTCCTTCTCGTTTTTTATGGGTCTTTTCGTTGGTCTTTTTCTATTTTTCTAATATCGATATTATTAAACTATTTTTATATACCGAACATTCTTAAAAATATGATATCGATTCTATATAATCGAATATTGTATCGAAAAGAATTATATTAAGATTTCGACGATATCGTTACATTTTTTTCGTTCAAAATCCTTTTTTCAAACTTTTCGTTCAAAACAAACTTTTTCCAAAACCTTTTCTAAAATCCTTCCGATTATTCGATACCGATTTCATAATCGAATATCGAATACGACGAATATCGAAAATATAAACCGAGTATAAATTAATTCATATTTGTACGCGGTTTATCAAATTTTTCGAACAACGAGCGAAACCGGGACAGGCCCGCACGCGAGTCGCGCCCCTTGCAGGTGACTCGCGCACGAGTCTGAAACCCGCGCTCCTTTTTTAGTTTTTCGTTCGTTTTTTATTATTTATTCTACGATACGATTTCTAAAATTTATATCTTTTCCAAAACTATTCCAAATATTTGATATTGATTTCATAGTCAACTATCGAATATAACGAATATCGAGAACATTAAGTCGAGTACGAATTATGCAATATTCATACGCGATTTAATCAAAAAAAAATCAAAAACCGCTTCCGAAACAGGCTGCCACGCGACTCGCCGGTGTCCCGGGCGAGCCGCGCGGCCGGCTGCCGTGACCCGTCTTTTCTCGTTCTTTTTTTAATTATTTTTCGAGCTTCGTTTTTTATACAAAACAGCGTTTTAAACAATATTTTTCAGATTTCGATTAATATCTATTTTCTCGATTTCGAATATTTATTTGCTATATTATTATTCAATCGTTACTAACCCGTTTTCTCGTGTTTGTAGCAATTTATTTATTTCTTCCGTTTTATTAGACTAAAACAAATTCACATGCTAAAATAACTTTGACTTTATTAGTTTAACATGCATTAAACGACTTAGCAACCCATTTATTTATTTTTCCTCACATGTCTTAGGAAAATAATCTCTGCATATCATTCAATCGTCGAACTAACGCGTGTACACAAAACCGAACGATATCGTAGTAAAGGCCGCTAAGTGCGGGCGGGGTTGGGTGTTCTCAATGAACTTCCCAACACGTACCCTCACCCCTTACTCAGAACCGTGGTTTCCGGATGTCCGAAACCATTGGCAACGAGAGTCATTCAATATACGATTAACCGCGCAAGTCGGCATCGGTATCGAACTGCAAAGGGACGGACCCAATAAACTCTGACATCGGAAATGGGCCAGGTTTTAAATATGGCCCACTACGACATAGAGTGGGTTCGAATGGTTCCGAATAACCATAAAATTCGGTGGCGACTCCTACTTCGATTTAAAATTCTATTCGATCCATCTCATATGGAAATTCTATCGCCTCCCCAAAACCCGCGCTTCGCCGCGTCGGGGTGGACCTATGTCATGTCCACACTTGGGCACGAGCGAGGCGAACAATCTGTACAGGGCAGAAATTGCTGCGACGTTGTATCTCTGTGAGATTAACAAGGAGAGGGACGTGTTGATATCGCGGGTGTCCTCCTTTGTAAATGATAAAGCCAACCTTGCCATCGGTAAGACTATGTCAGATGTTGCTGCGTCCGTCAGTGAGTCTGAAAAGAGGTCAGGAGAGCCGATCCCCGACGTCAGACCCTCTAAAAAGAGCCGCGTGCCACCATCCACTCCAGAAACACCCGCTGCAGAAACCGCGCTCAAATCACCGGACACCACAGAGCCATTATCTGTTCTTGGTAGTCGAGCTAGGGGGACGGGGACGACTTAGGATGCTCCATCGACTACACTACTAGAATTAATGCAAATTCCGGCAGAATTTTTCCTACGGATCTTGAAAGGCATAAGAAAGTAAATAGTTCCTACAGATATTTCCTACGGAATCCATAACCCGTCGCTCCTTTAAAGCATCCCTACGAAATTCCTACGGTCCTGTGGTAGGAAACATTTTAGGTTACAGAATGTTCTGTAGGAAAATTTGTAGCTCCAAAAAATTAGTTTCATGAATGATTTAACTAATATTAATGCATACATTAAAAGTCTTTTTTTCTCACATACTGTTTATCTGTTTATATCGCCCCGTATTTTACGGAACATGAAGTGACCGAACCCGAAACATGAATGAAATACCCCCATTAAATTTTTGTCCTTGTGTGTGTGTGTATATCAGTTAGTATCCTCGAAATATTCACGTGATTTTATCTATTATTACATGATATGGAGTCGTTTATTTTATTCACTTGTACTACATGAAGACCTGTCAAGCGTATCGGGTCATACGGGTCGGGAATAATACGGGCAGGTTATACGGGTCACGGGTCTTACTACACAAAAAACATATTTTCGTGGCGACTATATCTCGACGATTGGAAAATCGACGCAACTAACCCACAATGATCTGACTCATATAATATACAACATATTTTGTACCAAATAAAAATCGACACTAATTAATCAACTTAAATGACGCTAATTAGAGTTGGCGAAACCTGATCCGACTCGAGAAAACCGATCCGACTAACTCTAGATCGGACCCGTCCGACAATCGACAATCACTATAAGAAAAATGGTCTTGGATGACAAAATGGACTTATCTGGGCAACAATTTTTTTTTCGTTGCACAATTATATTATATGGGCGACAAACATGCTTTTGTTGCCTTACATTATACTTTGTGCGACAAACACAAATTTCGTTCCCCAAGTAACTTTTGGGCAACAAATACTATTATTTGCAGTAAATAGTCTATTATTTGGACAACACCAAACATTTTTCATCGCCCTTACCTTAAAATTTGTGCGACAAACACAAACAATTACCTTAAAAATTAGTTTCACCAAACAAGTACATGTGCTATGTTATTTGACCTGTGTTAATATTATTGCGACAAATATGTCCGTCGTAAGAGAGACCCAGTGATCTATTATTAGGACAACCCCAAACAATTATCGTGGGCCTTACATAAAAACGGCGCAAAAATATTAATCCCAAAGTGTTCCCCAAATTTTTGTACCATAAAACATAAAGCACAAATTCTCGTATGATATGCTTTCACGGCCAAAAAAATCTAGAAACTCCGCGCTATTACTAACTTCTACTATCTCAACGATCTTGGTAACTTTCATCTTTTAATTCTTTTTTATTTAAGAATTAGGAGCGTCTACTAGAAGTTGTTCAGTTTGAAATCGATGTCCTCCTTGATATGGGAAAGGTCTAATTCTTTTTTTTCTACTTTGATTTGGGTTCATTTTATGAAAACTTGTGGTAACTCGAATCAAAACCTCAAAATTGGAATAAAAAGCAAATATGTCAAGAGTCAAGAGTTAGGGTTTAGGAGCCAAACGAATTTTATTGAATTGCCAGAATTCGTCCAAGTCTCGGGAATCGGTACTCATCTGACGGTGACGCAGTTCGTCTCCTCAGGTATTGACACTTCAATTACGGGCTAAATTCTTGTTGATCATATATGAAATTATTTAATTTGATTTGTTTGCGATTTCATTTCAGTAGTTTGATTCGTTGATGTTTCGTGCTTTTTTCTTCATTTGTGTGTTGAATAGTGAAGTTTAATTCGTGAATTGTTGTTCGTTTTCAGAGAAGGTAGTTTCCTCATCCACGGGGACATTAAGCCTGAAAATTTGTTGCTGGATCATGAGGTACCTCCTGTAGCTTGCTGAGTTTGTTTCATTTTAACCCTTTACATGATGCTGCATTAGTGATTAGTTTTTATCATGGGGACATTAAGCCTAACTGACTGTCTGCCTGATGCTACATTAGTGATTGATATAGAAGATTCTTGCTTAATATTTAGTATCAATTTAGGGTTTTTACCTCTTTTTTTTTATTTATTTCTACTATTATTCTTGTTTAGTGTTTGGGGTTTAGGGTTGGTCGATTATTTTTTGTTTCTAATAGTTTTTTGTGGAGTTAAACCATTTTTATTGTTTGCTCTTGGTTAGTAGCCTGGATTATACATATTTGAAATGTATGGATATCTGAACTAAATAGTTGTGTAACTTGAGATCATAATCACTGGTGAGTTGAAGGATGTTGGGCAATTGATTATAGATGCATTTGAATTTGAAAGGACTCACAAAATGCAGCTTTGTAGGAGAATTAAACGAATGATTATTCGCAATCGGTGTGTTCCTCAAATAGTTGTTTAGTTGTAAATGGATTTAGTGTTTCCCATAATGAATTGAAATGGGTTGGGTTGGGTAGGGTGTGAGAAGAGAATTGTTTTGATTTATGTCATGTTGTCCTGTATACAAAGATTTGTATAAATGTGGCAGGTGTCTAATTTTAAAAAATTTAGTTGGCTTCTCTCTCTCTCTCTCTCTCTAATGTCAAATGTCTAATGTGGCGCTATCTACAGAGTAGATGCTATAGTAATAGTTTGGTTTATTGAGAAGCCATAATTGGGTTGGGTTGGGTTGGGTTCATAATCATTATCATCAATCTCATTTTGGTTTGATGTACTCTATTGAATTATCTTGTATGAATAGGTTGTGACTCAACACTCAACTGTGGTGCGTTATAAGTCCAGCTGTCAACAATGCATACAAAGAAAAGAGTTTCTTCTACAAGTAACACAAGGCTGAGATCTCAAAATGTTAAAGCTGCTGCTGAATTTATGACCTCATCTGCAAGAATGTCAAGTAAGTGAATATTTTCTCCTTCCACTTGCAATACTTTTATATACAACTATGTTAAGATCAACTCTTGCCTTCTTACTCGGTTACTCCTAGTCCTAGTATTACATCAGCAAAACTGTCTCACTCTAACAAGTCAATGTGGTGGACCTGCAAACCTGCTTTACCACATTCTATTCTATTCTCTCAATCAAAACATTACCATCATCTTCTATACTAGATAATCTTCATCACTGTTCGTGTGGCTGAATCTCAGTTAATATATTATTAGTAGTCTATGTGCTTGACGAATCTCGGTTAATATATTACTAGTAGTCTTTGTGCTTGATGATTGGGTAACCCAACCTAATCGGTGCATTTCGAGTTACTGTTTTAGAGTTGAAGTAACTGTTTTACTGTTTTCGAGTTGCATTTCGGGTTTAATTGGGTGTACTTTATGAAGAATCTCTCTACCAGTCAGGGTATGTTAGCTGTAAATTGTAGTAATGCAAGGAGAATGGAATGGAACGGAATGAGGAAAGTGGAGGGAGGGGGAAAAGGATTTAGGAAGGAGTAGTATGAAGGAGTGGGCTGACTTAATCCACCACAATTTGCAAATAATTCAATTTTGTGGATACATGATTGCGATACCTGTCCTTGTTCTTCCTTCCCCTTTTGCTTCGCACCGCCCTCATATGCTCTTCAATTAGAATAATATCTATATCTATGCAACGAATTCTATGAGACGATTTTAATAATAGTAGGAGTTGTTATAAGAGGTTATGTCGTCTTCTTTGAGGTTGAAAGTAAGTGAAAGAAGTTAAGCACTTGTGATTTAATCTCAACTTACTCAACGGATAAATTTAATATTAAGGTTGAGTCGAGTTACACTTGATATTTTGACTTTGTTTCGTCACATTTAGACCTATTTTCGTTCACTATCATAGTTCTTGCGCATTTTATTAGTCTCGATTTTGCATTTTTGATTTCTGAATTTGTTGCGATTTGATTACTTATTCGTTGAATTGTTCGAAGTTATAGAGTCACTGAATTGAAATTCCCTTACTTAAACTCAATCGGTGCCTGTTTCGATGCGAAAGAGTATCGAGGATGAGCTTAAGACGTTGAACAAAAAGTAAGTGACATCTTCGTTAAATTGTTGATTATGAAGTGAAAATCTGGCTGCCCATATTATATTGTTGCTTGTTCTTACGTTCTTGTATTCTTGTTTCTTCCAGGTCAATCATTTATTGAATTCAGTAATGGACTATCATTTGATTCCGAGCTGAAAACAAAATCACTAGTTGTCTAAGTGATATTGTTCTTGTTTTCATGCTCACGTTGCCATCACTAGTTGTGGCACTCTCAATAATTATATTTATTGTAATTTGTTTTGCTTCTGATCTTCACATCTTCAGCAAACAATTTGATCGTGTAAATGATTGTCGAAATTATTTTAAGTAATTTCACATTGGTTTGCACTTTCAGTAATTGTACCTCCTATTTTATGATAATTAATTTATCTACCCTGTTGGACATGGATGATGGAGCAGTGCGTATAAGTTGCTGTGATCTTTGAGATTGAGGATTTTGACAGGCCGGTACTCTGGGGAAGCCAATGACTCAAGTGGTGGCACTAATAAGGACAAATAAAAAAGGTGAACTTTCTGAAGCATTTCCTTCGTGAAAGATTTGACAAACATATGATCTGATGGTTATTACTATTAGCTAGCATCCTTCACTTCTCTTTGTGCTTAATTTCTGAAAATGTGTATATATCTTCTTTCGTGGTTAAGTGAAGGGTTGTTTTTTTCAATTTTGCAGGAGAACGACTTTATGCATGACGTCTTCGGATTCATGCCATAAACTTAACGATAAGGTGTAATGTTTTGTCTGCTGAAACTTTGGTTCCTTAATAAAGCAGTCCATGCATTTTTTTACCCTAACATGCTTCCACATCCCTGTAACAGAGATCGTACCACTCGCTCAACTCTGAATAAGCGGTGGGCAATGTTGCAGGACTGTTTCTCTGTCGACAGTGCACATTTCTTACTTATATTTCTCACTTTTTCCGTTATTTTAATCTGTTGGGTAAAATGGGTTGGGTTGGGTTTAGGTTTTCGCAATTGGTGGGGTTATGACATTTCTTACCTTGCATGAAATGTTGCCGTTAGCATATGATTATGCTGGAGATGGAGATACCTAGGATTGCTTGTATATTTGATACAATTACTATTTCGGGGGATTTTGTTTCAAAGCTAGAGTGGTTCAAGAAAATGAGGAACTGCAGTACGAATTAGTTAGTACTTACTGAACTCTACTTATGTAACTTTTACCCGTTTCACAACACAATCAACAAAATTAACATGAAATACGAATCATTAAATGTTAACTTCAGCTCTTTAATATTGTTAATCATTGTTTGATTGATAGGAGATAGTTTGGAGAAAGGTTAAGAGGAACATCATGAGCAGCAGTGTTTTGATTATTAGTGTGGAAATGTCTTGTGGCTGTAATTAATTGTTTTGTTATTATTAATAAAATTTAGTTACTATTTATGTGAAAGTGGCACGCCTATTTCGTATTTTTTTTAATAATTTAGCAGTTCAATAGACATAGGGCGTAAAAATAACCCATGTCTATACTATGACAATAAACATAGGGTAAAAAAATAACTCATGTCTATATTTTTAAATAGACACAAAGCGCACAAAAAACCCATGTCTATTGTTTTTATAGACATGGGTTACTAGAAAAACCTATGTCTATTAGTGAAAATGACCCATATCTATTTGATGTTTTGTAGTAGTGAATGCCTCCTACGGAAAGATATTCTCCTACGAAATTTTCATAGGAAATTTGAACCCTTCCGACGATGTTCTGTAGGAACAAATTTTTTGTCAACAAATACTCGTCGCCAGCCAATTCGACGGAACATTTTGTAGGAAAGTTATTTCCTACGAAAAATGTCGTAGGAAGTTTTTTATTTCCGACGAAGTATACCGACGGAATGGTTCCTACAAATTTTCCGTAGAAACGTGCTTATTCCGACGGAAATGGACATGTTTCCTACGAATCGGGTCCGTAGGAATGAATGTTCTTTCTTGTAGTGCTATGGCGATGCAGATGTCTGTGTAGCGATGGCATGCCCGTTCCTTGCAAATAACAAGACCCTGCTGGGCAATCTCCCCGTCCTGCGGAAAAATGTCGTGGACTACTGTTTATTTCAGCACAGCAGCTACAACGGCAGGTAATTAGATGAACACTACACATATTGTGAATATATTGTTGTTTAAATTCTTGTCTCACATGTTGTTCGCAATACCTACTGATGTGTTCTATCACAGCAAAATGGTTGCGGAGTATTCATCGTTGGCTGTAATGACCCAGGATGATGTGATGTCCATGCTCCCGGGTACTGACATGTCGTCATCTGTTGTTGATTGCTGGTCAATGCTTAAGAACAGCCTCGCCGCAAGCGGGAGCGGGTCGGGTAATTCTCCGAAGATGGCGTTTTTTGGTCTGCGACAAACGGTATGTACTAAATTAACAGTGCATGGAATGGAATGTAAATCAATTGACAGAATGTGTAGTGAAAAGAGAGTGGACACTAAAGTAACAGATAATGTCAACTAAAGTAACAAATTGTATGAATTAAAGTAACATCATATATGTTGGAACAATAATGTAGATGATACAGGTTAAAGTAACGGATCTCATGAATTAAAGTAACACATATTGTTCACTAAAGTAACGTCAGTTATCTGCTAAAGTAACAGAAGGATCACTGCACCACAAGGACACCAACTAATTACTTTGTATTGATTGTAAATTTTCACGCGATAATGAGGATTATTGCCGAAGATCCGGACAGTCCGTCCACTCAGAATACGGATGCCCTGATGGAGCAATGGCATATTTTCATGAGTAATTGTGGCGGTACGTTGCAGCTGGATGCTGAATTGATATTTGTGCCCATCAACATTGACGGGTACTTCTGCTGCGTAGTCGTCAACCAAAAGAAAAAGACAGTTGATCACCTCGACCACCGTCGCTACACAACGATCATAGATACAGCCCTCTTTGCAGTCATCAAGACAATTGTGAGCCTCTCTATTTTTCATTTCATAAGTTTTTAATCACAATCTTGTGCGCCAACGAGTGATTTCCTTGACTATTATCATCAATGATATTCAGGTGGGGAATATGAGTGATTTCCTTGACTATTATAAAGTTCCTGGTGCGGGGGAAGTTGTGTCGTACATGTTCCGCCCGATTAAGCTTGATTGGCAGGACAAAGTCACCAACAAGGATGAGTCAGAGATTTTTCTTCTGATGCACATGCTGTTGTACAAGGGACGTGATTTCCGTCACGAAGACCTTGGCAGGAAGGTTAACAGAAGATACCTGGTGGTCCAGCTTGCAGCCACTCTTCTCCTAGCAGACTTGAATAGCGTTCGAAAGCGGCTGATTGGTGATGTGAAAAAGTTTGCGGCAGCTAGGCCATAATTAATTGAAGAAGCGAAGACTAAGGGACTAAATACTGATAAGTGAGGAAAGGGTCGGAAACAGTAACCCGTAAATGAATGGATTAATTGGAATTTTCATCAATGATATGTAATATAATACCTGTAATTCAATGAAACTTTATATGTATAATACTTGTAATTTTCATCGATTATAAGCGAGGAAAAGGCTTGTACATGATATGTAACTTTATACCTTTTTTTGTGATATAATATAATACTACTCACATTTCCACCAAAAAAAATTGGAATTTTCGTTCAACAAAAAACCTAAACATCATTTTGTACAAGGTTGATAAATTATGTTGTCAGAAAAACAGTTACTGTCATTCTGTCATATTTCAGTATTATTATATCCCTTAAACTTTGTTACTCTAACTCGTGTAATCTGTTACTTCAATTTATGTCATGTGCTACTTTAACTCTAATATCTTGCACGCTGCATCATAGTTTCTTAATTTAACATATGATGTCCAATTAAACAAAATAGTAATGCCTTCTTTATTGAGTACTCCACATACGAATAGAAAAAGAGTAACATCTGTAACAAGATCAACATTAACAGAATGATATTCTGTGTTAGTCTAATGAATAATGTGTATTATTTTAACTGAGTCTTACTCTGGTAAGATATTATATCATCCAAGGAATGAATATCTGTTATTCGATCAACACTTAAAAAATAGTATTCCGTGTTACTCTAACTCATCTAGCACGTTACTTTAATGAATAATGTGTGTTATTTTAACAGAATCTTACTCTAGTTATAATATTCACAAAGGAATGAATACCTGTAATTCAATGAACTATTTTAAAAAGTGTTACTGTAATTCATTCAATCTGTTTACTGTAAAAAAAACAATCTACGTTAATCTAAGGAAGCATATTTCCATAATCAGAATACTGGTTCATCTTCTACATCCTCCTCGTCCTCATCTTCTGATTCTGATTCTGATTCTGATTCATCGTCAGATGGTTCGACAGTCGGTGGCGGCCGTGCTGCAAAGGGATTGAGGCAATTCCTCTTGTCGTGGTGCGCCATCTGCTTACAATTGTTGCACATGCGCTTCGGCTTCTTTGCAAGTGCAACGAATTTCGATTTGCTCGATAACAACCTCTTTCCGCTTCCTTTTGTCTTGGAAATCTTCGGTGGGAGTATCGTTATCTCTGCTGTTGACGTACATCCTAGCATCTCTTCCAATTCCTGGGTTTTATTCAATGTCTTGCTACCCCCAATCGGCTTAAGCTTCATCCTGAATTCGCGGATCAAAGCGCACATGTTCTCCACATCTTCTTTATTAGCAGACCGTAGAATACACATCGTCTCATGAACTTCCGACCACAGTTTAGACATCTCTATCTGCTTTCCGTCTATGATGTCAATGTCATCGCCTTCCACACCGTCATCAACAACACGAGAATTGCGCAGTGCATCCCTCGACCACCTTCTCGCAACGTAGTTATCGGGTATACTGGTCAGGCCCTTCGAAGAATATATCCAAATTATATGTCAACACAGTACTCCCCTTGTCTCAAACAATTTACACGTGCACTTGACGTCCGACGTTTCTGCAGGAGGTTATTATAGGATTAATACTATCAGATCTACAACCCACAAACCGCGTTACTTTAACACATACTATGTGTTACTTTAATACATGCATTCTGTTACTTTAACTCATAAATCCCTCATGACACAAGCATTCTGTGCTGGATCTACAACCTACAAACCGCATTACTTTAACTCATATGGTGTGTTACTCTAATACATTCATTCCGTTACTTTAACTCATAAATCCCTCACGACATAAGCATTCTGTGCAGGATCTACAACCTACAAACCGCATTACTTTAACTCATAAGGTGTGTTACTCTAATACATTCATTCCGTTACTTTAACTCATAAATCCCGTATAAATTAAGACAACAAGTAGGCAACTGCGTACCTTGTTTGTAGTGGACTAGAAATTCTTTACCCCTTGTGGCGTCCTTCACTGTAGTTACTTCAACCCCATCCCTTTCAGCAAATCCTCTCACACTGCACGTCCCCACTGAACACTTTACCTCCTCTTGAAATTCATCAAACACCACGTGGGTGTAGACCCTTGTTGCGTGCTGTTCTATCAGGAGGTGGGTCGTTGTCTTCGGCAAAGATTCTATATTCTCCCTGTCAAGCTTTTTCTGGGTATACCTTTGCTGATCCATGGCGCTCTCGAACCGCATCCAGAATTCAACCAACGTTCCATGGTGGTTCTCAAACCGTTTGAAGAAACTGTTTTCGCTCTCCGATCTCTGTGTTGTTCGCATCAAGCCTCCCATCTTCAGATCCCTGCAGTGCGCCATGACCCACTGCTTCCTAATCGAAAATGCAGTTTCGAACCACTGAACATCCCCCACGTCGTGCTCCTCCATTATTTCCATCCACCGCTCGTCGAATTCCACTGCATCGATCTCGTCATCCCACACTATTGCATTCAATTTCTTCAGGAATTCCTGGTAGTCGGCCCACGAGGCACCGTATTTAGTGGGTACCTTATTAATTATATGCCACATACAAAATCGTTGCCACGCCGATTTAAACATCTTCTCAAACGATGCAATGATACTAGGGTCCTGATCGGTGATGATGTACTCAGGCTCCTTGCCGCCCATGGCCATCATGAACCGTTCGAACACCCAGTTGAACGATTTAAAGTCCTCGTGCGCGATGAGAGCGCCACCGAAAGTCACTGATCGTTTGTGGTGATCGACACCGGTAAATGGGGTGAATATCATCTTATATTTATTCGTCCCGTATGTTGGGTCGAACGAAACTGCGTCACCAAACAACCCGTAGTTTCTCCTAGCAACAGGGTAAACCCAAAAGACCCTTCTCAAACTACCATCCTCATCCAGGTCGTAATAAAAAAAAATCCATTATGATTGTCCGCCATACCCATGAAACGATCGATGAATAACTGACCGTCCCTCTCATGGATGAAGCACTTTATATCTCTTCCAAAGTTCTTGAAGTCGACCAGGCTGACACCTACGTTTGCGAACCCTTCAACCTGCTCCTTACACATCTTGTACGTCTGCGTTGCACCGATCTTTAGCTGCAACAATTCGTTGATTAAAGTAATGTATGACAAATGTTGAAGTAACAGTAAGACGTCATTAAAGTAACATATTGATTGAGTAACCAGAAATTGCTAATTCACAGACGACATTCATTAAAGTAACAGAGTTTATGAACCACAGTAACATAGAATGTGCATTAGAGTAACCAAATATTACCTATGCCGCAGTGAACTAAACACACAGTGATCTGAAGTTAAATAATTGAACCTGCAAGAAGCTACTCAACACATACCCGTAAATTGTTCAGGATCATTTGCTTGTGGTACTTCGTGAGGTTTCTCGATAACTTATGGAATTCTCTGTCTTTTGGTGAAATTAGCTCGTGGTTGTGCCCGCTATGAAAAATAACAATTTTTAAAGGACCGCCTTTGCTGAACAACTTAATTCTTGCCATACAGCCAACACGATGGACCTTTGTTTTCCTTTTCGGTTCCTCCACAGCGACTCCCTCTGTCGTCCCCTCCACTGCTTCCCCCTTCGACATGGCCTCCTTGGATGCCGCATCTCCGTTAACCTTTTTTTTGTAAAAACTCTGCCTGTTACATACTAGCAGCTTTGATTTAATCTCACCACCCCGCCACCTTTTTGTTGTGTACCTCCTCACATCGAACCCGCAGGTCAATGCGTAGATTTTATAAAAGTTTACCGCTTCTTCCTGGTCTTTGAATATCTGCCCTAGGTATGGCATGAAAGTCTCACCTACATCCTTGCACCATTCGTGTGCTTCTGCGTCAACTGAAAAATAAACCAGTGCATTGAGGAAATTAAATTAACAGAAGATGCGTATAAAATAGACATAAAGTAACAGATGTCTGTCTCTACAGTAACGGTTAGTGTGCATTAAAGTAACGAGTATTGTGCACAAAAATAACTCCAGGTATATTTCATTCACGTATTTAAGAAGTATGTGATAACATGCAGTTTACATACAATGAGCGTAAAATCCAATAATATGGAGCATTTTAATTGCTTCTATGGTGTCTACAGTATAAATCACTAACAAAAAACTTACAGTTTGTTTGTTTGACAGGTTGAATATCAGCCATAGAAGGAGATGTTGCAGCGGCACAAGATTGATGGAGATGGTGTCTACAGCATAATTTGTTGAGTGCACTCGTTTACTTTGATTTGTAGGTTATTTTGATTGGAAGTCGTGGACGATAGTAAAGCAGTATATTTCTCTGAATGGGCAGTTACTCTTTTTATTTGTTTCCTATTTTGTAGGCAATCACGTCCCACTATTATAGGAAACAAGATCTTTTTTTAATATTTATTATTATAACAATCGCTGGCGTTACAATAACAGACGCTATGAACCAAAGTAACATTTGCGATGAATAAAAGTAACAGACCATAAAATTAAATTTGAAAAAGGGTACGCTGAAATGTAAAAAGGGTACGCTGAAATTTAAAAAGGGTACGATAAAATTAAGAAAGGGTACGCTAAAATTGAAAAGAGGTACACCATAATTAAAAGAGGGTACGACAATGGTGTGCTAAAATTGAAAAATGGTACGCAAAAATTGAAAAAAGAAATTAAATCGAGTAGCGCTTGAAGAAGTGTTGTATTCCATATAAAATCCGTACAAAAGGAAATTAAAGAACAATATTTTAGATGAACTCCTAAGTCAATGAGGGAATTTGGGAAAAAAACGATAGTTGGGTTTATTGCAATTATATTTGCCGACGATAATACTGTTACTGTTTTAATGAAATAATGAATTTAATCGAATAAGTTAACTCATAAAATAATTAATTTTTAAAAAAATTACTTAGGTTACTGGGGTCCCAATTGTGATGAATTGATGGATTGAAAAAAAGTCGATTGAAAAATTGATGGATTGAAAATTGGATTTAATGGTTGATTGAAGAATTATGGATTAAAGGATTACGGGTTGAAGAATTTTGTAGAAGGAGAAGGAGTTACGACCTTACGGGTTGAAGGCTCAAGCAATTGTGATTAATTGATGGGATTAAAGAATTTCGAAGAATCCAACGAATGAGATTGAACACTATGATCTAATGGCTCATATTATAGTTCTCACGGTTCTCATTGAAGGAGTGGTTCTCACATGAACTGATGGTGAGATTTGTCGTGAATCCCGCCACCAAATAATAACCGGCTAGCACCTAACGGTAGTTAGGGTAAGTCAGGTCGTGTCCACGGAGACGGTGTCGCAAGGTTTAGACTAAATCGGCCTAAAACGAGACTAGGTCACACAAACAAACACAAAGAAGGCGATAAATGGAAAACTATGATGGAAAAGAGGTAAGAACTAGACCAATGATGAACTAGACTATAACAATGCTAAACAATGCTAATAATCAAACTAACTAACAAACTAACGAAATGATGCTAACTAAGAAGATGAATCAAATATGAAGAAGTGGGTTAGGTCGGGTTCATAAGTGTAGTAGGGTGACTTGGGTGGTCAAGGGTGTGGGTGCCTCCTAATTGCTAGATTCGGTCCGGGCGGTCGCAACTTAAACCGATGTCAAGGTGGGTTTAGCGTTGATAGCGTCTAAACCCTAGTATTCTCAACATGTCCACACACAAAACAAACAATGAGTAGAAGAAGACTAGCATGAGAAGCATGACCACTACAACTCATACAAGCATATCAACAAACACATGGTGTGCCAAGTATGTGACTAACAACAAAGATTCACCCTTTACCCCCAATCAAACCCTAATCACCCATATTCTACCCTTAATCCCCCTACTAACCCACAAGTAAACTACTCACTCATAATCAAACTAACTACAACAACAAAAAGAGAAAACATCACCATAACCCTAACATTCATCATCAAGAACAATATGAGCAATAACAACCAACACTAAGTAAAGAATCAAACTTGAATTAATAACAAAGAACAAGAGTAAAGAAAGTTATACCCACACAAAAGGAAGAAAAAAGATGCAATCTTGTATAAATAAGAAACCCCAAAATAATCCCAAGGTTGTCAAGCTTGGAGAAATCTTCAAGTATCTTCTTAATACAAGAACTAATTAACTAATATTAACTAGAATTAACTAAGGATTAGAGAGAGATTTTTGCTAATGTGAGGAACTAAATCTAGGGTTTATAACTTGTAGAGAGGCTTAAGAGAGTCTAAACTAAGGTAGGATCCATAAACAATACAAGAGGGAAGTATATATAAGGGTACAAGAATGAAGGAGGATGAAATAAAGAATTGCGGGCTACAGCTGATCGGTCCCGATCGGGACGGGATCATCCCGACCGGGACGGCCGGTGGTCCCGACCGGGACGGCCTGGCAGTGGCTCCTCTAAAAGCGCACTTCATCCCCGACGGGATGAGGTGCATACCCGTCGGGGATGAGTCTTGTAGGCCTCCAATATGCTCCATTTGGTTCCTCCTTGCTTCACATGAACTTCTCATCGATTCTCGGGACTCGGGCTCGGGTCTCGGAGGCTCGGGATTGGGTCCCAAGGTCTCGGGGTCGAATCCAAGGCATCGAGTGATCGTTCCTCCGCTTCGTTGGCTCCGAAAAGTGTATGTATTGAGTCGGAATCACTCCAACTCCTCACGAATGGTCTCGGGAACCTGAAACGAGCTAGAGGAAGCATAAGTAGCCCATGAATCGCTCCCAAGGAGCGATTCCACAAGGAAAATGGGACCAAAATACTACTAAATCGGCACTACAAACTACACTTATCAACTCCCCCACACTTAACCCTTACTCGCCCTCGAGTAAGCACCTACTAACTACTAAACTAGCCGAGTGGGTCTTAGCGCACCCTACGCCCTTTCAACTCACGCGAGTACACTTAGAGGAAAAGTGCACCCCGCAAGGCAAGTGGGGTCTTGCGACAAAACTGTGGATGCAACCGGACACAAAACACATAAACGAACAAACACTCAAACAAACACACAAAAGGTTGCACCCAAAAGAAAAGAAATACCGCTTCCCTCTAAAAGCGGTGAAAGAAGCACCGGTATAGGACTCGAGGTAAGTGACAACGTTCCCAAGCTAGCAATACAAACCAAGGTGGACTAAACCCTAATAGTATGACGATAAAGCAACAAAAACGTTGGTAACTTACCTAGGTCCTCCTAGCTTTCTAAAAACGTACTACGGGACGGTCGGCGGAGTGGGAAGTGATGATCCACGGTGTTAGTCGACACTGTAGGTAAGTGAGACCCCGCCCCCTTTAGCGTGAGCCAAGAGGGTCGTCCCGTGCCTAAAACCGCCTAACTAGTCCAAGTAAAAAGATGGAAATATGCAAAATGAGGGAAGACCGACTAATGCCGCTATCATCCTTCCTAGGGACTCGGTCCTTTGGTAGGCTCTTCACGGCAAAAGTCGGAAAAAGGCTTATTTTGAGAGGTAGGGGTTATTTTTGTGAATCGGGTTTTCTTTTGGCATTTTCTCTTTTCTTTTGCATTTTTGCCTTGTTTTGCCATGCCATTCTTTTTTTCTTCTTTTCTATTTTCTTTTTGGCTTTTGTGCCTTTTCTTTTTCTTCATTCTTTTCTTTCTTTCATTTTTTTTTTCATTTTCTTTTCTTTGCCTTTTTTGGCAAGATTTGGCTTTTTGGCATTTCATTGTGTAACAAGAAAGAGAGAACTCAACAGATTGCAAATTTATTTGTGGTTATGTGTAGGAGGTAGGGGAATGGGTAAGTCGGGGGTCGCGATCCCTCTTCAAACGATCCTAAACACGGTCACCTAAGGGACGGGACTCGGTAACCAAGGCCTTTTCACACCGTGGGTGGTCAAAATGGTCAAAATGCAAATCCCGTAGTAAATCTCTAGTAAGCTAGGTGGACTCAAGGTAAAGGACCAACGAAATCATTGATTTAGGGTCATTCTACTAGACTAAAGTCCAAGACTCGATTTACACTACTAGGAAGGGAAAGTAGACACTCGCACACTAGCCTCTAAACCGGGTTTTCGAAAACCATTTACACACAAGACACACAACAAAACACAAAACAAGGACTCAACGAAAACGAAAGAAAAAGAAACAAAAGCAACAAAACAAAAACAAAACAAAACGAAAACATGAACAATACAAACACCACCCCTAGCTTCCAAACAAATCACCAAATCACCCACAAACTTTACAAAGCTCCACCCGAGCACACAACATCACAATCTCCTCCAAACCCTGCGAGAGATAAAGAAGAAAAAGGGATAAGATGTTACCGGTAGTCTTGAAAGCTCTCCAAAGCTAGCGGTGATTTAAGCAACCTATAAGGAAAGAGGAGGCAAAACACACACAATACAACAAATACACGACACAAAGACACAAAAGGAAAACACACAAAAGGAAAATCTTTTTGATTTTTGTGAAAATGTTTCAAACTTTTAGGTTTTTTTTTAAAGATTTTTTGGAAAAACTACGAAAATAAAACTAACTACGATAGAATATCGCTCCCCCCACACTTAAACCGAGCCATGTCCTCATGCTCGATCGTAGTGTACGGAGAGACAAAAGAAAAAGAAAAGAAACTACGAAAATAAAGCTAAAAATCAAAAATAAAGTGGAGAAAAGGGTAGAAAGCGTCCGGCCGGGGTGTAGTCAAGTCACCATGGGCCGAGACAAGAAAAGATATGGATGGGGGAAGAAATAAAAAGAAAGAAATAAAAAGAAATGGGAGGGGAGGACTAGGTGTAATCAAGTCACCTAGCCCGGATTCCGCCCAAATCCGACTAATTCCTACAAAAGGGGTGAAAATCTTGAGAAGTTTGGATTTTGAAATGACTCTCGATGTAGTCAGGTCATCGAGAGTCGGGAGCAATAACTACCAATGCCCCGAGGGCTACCATGATCCAAAGGTGTAGAAGGGAAAGGGAATAAACAAAAGAGGACAAGCTACAAAAACGGAAAAGAGAAGATAGTTGCCATACCATATGGGTAGCAACTCACTCGCTCCATCGTCTCATAAGTCAAATCGGCACGTAGCTAGTCGTCGTCATTATCCCTCTCCAATTGCGATCCGGTTCCATGGTTGGGGTAGAAAGGTATAGTGAGGGGGTTTTTGATGCGAAAGTCGGTTTAAAGTGAAGAGAAAGTGAGGGGAAAACGTGTGTGTGAGGTGTAAGGGTCATACAATGAGAGTAAGGACATGTAGGGAGGTTGGGAGGGGGTATAAAGTGGTTGGGTGGTCTCAAACAACGAAGAAAAGAGCCAAAGGAGGACAGGGGGTCCATCCCGGTCGGGATGGGTGGTCACGATCGGGATGACCGTCTCGTCCCGGTCGGGAAGACCTCGTCCCGGTCGGGATGAGCTGTCAGTGAACCCATTTTTTGTGCACCTCATCCCGGACGGGATGACATCCTTCCCGGTCGGGATGGGCCTTCCATCCCGGACGGGATGACCTCTTCTAGGCCGGGAAGAGTCTCCTAACCCTCTATACCTCCCAAAAGCTCGTACCAAGCTTCAAAAACCGACTTCCCTTCACACAATCCAAGCTCCAACAACGACCGCTCTTCCCTAGGAATCACTTCCACTTCACACCTATCACAATAAAATCAAATAACACATCAAATTCCCTCCCTCACAACGCTCATCAATCATCCAAATAATCAAGAATTTCACCAAACAAAACAAACTACAAGGGAAAGAGATATATACAAAGAGACGGTTCTTGTGGAACTCCGTCAAACCAAGGTGGTACTTTCTTCAATCTTTTTCAACAACCAAAACTAGTTCCATCTCCATCAAGGGCACGAAGGAACAAGTCGAAGGCCCTAGCAAAGTCTTCAATCAAGCTCGAGATATAACCGACCACATACCAAGGCTCTTCATGGCCTTGCCTCGACGTTCCCGGGGCATCCCGATCTTCCAAGTTCAATGACTTGAACTTGTACTTTTGGTCTTTGGGGACATACCCAAACGTCCACCGGTCTTCATGTGGCCCCAAGGGAGGCTCATCCTTCTCCTTGCTTTTCAACTTGTCATCAAGCCCATGAAATGGGCACTCATCTCCCTCCAAATCGGAGTCATCATCCTCAAGTATATAAGAGTTCTTGTTCAAGCTTTGTCCCGACTCAACCCCTAGATCAATGTTTTTCTTGGCTTGGATCATATTGCATGACTCATCATTAGTAGGCGAAGTGTTACCTTGGAGGTCAAACACTAGCTTCTCTTCGCCTAACTCGAATGTGATCCTACCATTCTTCACATCGATCATAGCACCGACGGTATGTAGAAATGGGCGCCCAAGGATAATGGGAGTGTTTGCATCTTCCGGCATATCGAGCACGATGAAGTCAACCGGAATGAAGAACTTACCGATTCTCACCGGCACATCCTCTAGCATCCCCAATGGTCGGTTGAATGAGCTATTGGCCATTTGGAGCGTGATAGAAGTACTTTTAAGCTCCTTCATCCCAAGTCGGCAACAAATAGAATAAGGAATGATGCTCACACTCGCCTCCAAATCACATAATGCTCTTTCGATCTTGTAGTGGCCTATGGTGCAAGGGATCGAAAACCTACCCGGATCCTTCAACTTAGGAAGCGTAGAACCTTGAATGAGCTCGCTCACCACTCTTGTGAACGCAATGATCTCTTCCTTGTCGACGGATCTCTTCCTAGCCAATATTTCTCTCATAAATTTTCCATATGCCGGGATTTGGGTAAGTAGCTCGGTAAATGGGACACTCACATCCAACTTCTTCACAATACTAAGGAACTTGTCATATTGAGAGTCTACCTTGGTCTTCATTTGCCTTGTTGGGTAAGGCAACTTGACTTGGTATTTATTTTGCTCAATCGGGGTGGACTCTTCAAATGACACTTTCTTTTTACCCTTATCTTTAGCTTGAAGTGGGGGAAGCTTGTCTTGTTGAGGTTTCTCAACCTCCCATAAGACTTGCTCCTCCGTTGGATTATCAAAGCTTGAGCTCTCTTGAGTTGGAGGTGTCATTTTCCTTGTCGGTTCTTGCATTGGCTCTTGCTCACTAGGGAATGGAGGGGAGTCATAAGATGTACCTCTCCTTGTGGTGATGGCATTGACATGCTCAAAAGTCGGAGTTACACCTTGAGGAGGTAATTGCCCTCTTTGTTTTGAAGAACTTCCCGATGCAACTTGTGCTACTTGATTCTCAATCATCTTCATGTGAGTTTTCATTTCCTTGTTATCCATTAAAATTTGAGCAATGGCTCCTTGTTGTGATATTTTTGTATCCAATTGCCTCTTTTGCATTTCTTGAGTATCCCTTTGGATATCCACCATTTTCTTTTGTATGTCGAAATCCCGTGGTGGGGATGATGGATTATGCGGAGTATTGGTGAGGGCTAAGGGAGTACCATAGTCATGAATAGGAGACCGGCTCCTAGGCTTGCTTTGTTGTTGATTGCCTTGAGTTGCTTGTTGTTGACGGTTCCCTTGGAACCCATGATAATTGCCTTGATTAAGGCCTTGGTTGTTGCCATGGTTGTGGTTTTGATAGCCTTGGTTGAAGTTCCCTTGTTGGAACCCTTGATTGTTGTTGAATGAACCTTGGTTACTTTGCTTGAAGTTGTTGAAAGGCCTTGAGTTGCCTTGGTAACCTTGGTTGTTGTCCCTTAAGGGAGGTGGAACATAAGGACGATGTTGTTGTTGGTGTTGAAAAGCTTGTTGTTGCGGGACTTGATTGGAAGCTTGGTATTGATTAGAGTAGGAGGCACCTTGCTTGAACGCTTGAAAAGCATTCACTTGCTCAATACTTCCTCTACAATTCATAGGGTCATGACCAACGATTCCACAAGTGTCACACATCCCATAATAAGGCAAAGAAGGTGCAAATCCCAAAGCATTAACTTCATGAATTGAGGCTTGGTTGGAGGAACCAATGCTTTGAACTTGAGTGAGGTGACCTTGGAGCTTCTTGTCAATGGTCTCCATGTGTGTCTTCAATTGAGCTTCGAGGTCAATGCTTAATTGAGTTATAGCATCAACCTCATGCCTACCTCCTCGATTTGCCTTCCTAGGCCTAGAGTATTGCGAATTATGGATCGCCATCTCCTCGATTCTTGCCCATGTTTGGTCATCATCGACCTCGGTGAACCTACTATTGGAGCCCATGTTGAGTATAGTTCTTGAGTCCTCATAAAGACCATTCCAAAATTGTTGGACTAAGAACCATTGTGAAAGTCCATGGTGGGGGCATGATCTAACCAAAGACTTAAACCGCTCCCAAGCTTCATATAGGCTCTCTTCATCCCGTTGTTGGAAACCGGTGATGGAGGCCCTAAGAAAATTAGTCTTCTCCGGAGGGTAGAAAGTTTGGTAGAACGCCAATGCAAGCTTCTTCCAAGTGTCGATGCCCATGGTTGCCCTATCGAGACCTTTAATCCATTGCTTCGCTTTTCCAATAAGAGAAAACGGGAAGAGTACCCAACGAATTTGATCTTGAGTAACCCCGGGTTGAGATATGGCGTCACAATAATCGGAGAAGGTCTCCATATGTTGGTGTGGGTCTTCGGTGGGCAAACCACTAAATTGATTCCTTTCCACAAGTTGTATGAAGTGAGTCTTGGCCGTAAAATTTCCGGCATAAGCGGCCGGTAGAGCATTGGGTCCCGGCAAGACGTCTTCCGTGAATGTAGAGTGAGAGGAAAATTTAGGCATTCTTGGATGTAAGGGAGAAGATGGTGGTGTAGACGGTGTTGATGTAGATGAAGAGGGGGAACTAGGAGAAGAATATCCAAAGGGGTTGGTGAAATTCCCTTCGGCCGTCTCTCGAGATGCTTGCTCAAAATCGCTTCCTTGAGCTTGCTCTTGATGGGTATTGCTTGCACTTGGTTGAGAGATCCTAACCCGGTTAATCGTCCGTTGGCGAAAAGCTCGAAAAAGCCTTTCCGGCTCTGGATTAAAGAGAAAGGATTCGCCTCCCCGCCTAGGCATACACTACACACTAGAACAAACGTGAGAACACCTAGTGCTTTATGGGCATTAGGTAACGACAATAAACAAGCACAACTAGAGACAAAAAGAAAAGAAAGCTAAGAAAATGGGAAAAACTGGAAAATATGCACAAGAGAAGGTAGAAGGGCACGAAGAAGGGTAACTAAGTCTAGAAATAAGCAAACAAAGTCTAAACAATGCACCGTCCCCGGCAACGGCGCCAAATTGATGGTGGGATTTGTCGTGAATCCCGCCACCAAATAATAACCGGCTAGCACCTAACGGTAGTTAGGGTAAGTCGGGTCGTGTCCACGGAGACGGTGTCGCAAGGTTTAGACTAAATCGGCCTAAAACGAGACTAGGTCACACAAACAAACACAAAGAAGGCGATAAATGGAAAACTATGATGGAAAAGAGGTAAGAACAAGACCAATGATGAACTAGACTATAACAATGCTAAACAATGCTAATAATCAAACTAACTAACAAACTAACGAAATGATGCTAACTAAGAAGATGAATCAAATATGAAGAAGAAGTGGGTTAGGACGGGTTCATAAGTGTAGTAGGGTGACTTGGGTGGTCAAGGGTGTGGGTGCCTCCTAATTGCTAGATTCGGTCCGGGCGGTCGCAACTTAAACCGATGTCAAGGTGGGTTTAGCGTTGATAGCGTCTAAACCCTAGTATTCTCAACATGTCCACACACAAAACAAACAATGAGTAGAAGAAGACTAGCATGAGAAGCATGGCCACTACAACTCATACAAGCATATCAACAAACACATGGTGTGCCAAGTATGTGACTAACAACAAAGATTCACCCTTTACCCCCAATCAAACCCTAATCACCCATATTCTACCCTTAATCCCCCTACTAACCCACAAGTAAACTACTCACTCATAATCAAACTAACTACAACAATAAAAAGAGAAAACATCACCATAACCCTAACATTCATCATCAAGAACAATATGAGCAATAACAACCAACACTAAGTAAAGATTCAAACTTGAATTAATAACAAAGAACAAGAGTAAAGAAAGTTATACCCACACAAAAGGAAGAAAAAAGATGCAATCTTGTATAAATAAGAAACCCCAAAATAATCCCAAGGTTGTCAAGCTTGGAGAAATCTTCAAGTATCTTCTTAATACAAGAACTAATTAACTAATATTAACTAGAATTAACTAAGGATTAGAGAGAGATTTTTGCTAATGTGAGGAACTAAATCTAGGGTTTATAACTTGTAATGAGGCTTAAGAGAGTCTAAACTAAGGTAGGATCCATAAACAATACAAGAGGGAAGTATATATAAGGGTACAAGAATGAAGGAGGATGAAATAAAGAATTGCGGGCTACAGCTGATCGGTCCCGATCGGGACGGGATCATCCCGACCGGGACGGCCTGGCAGTGGCTCCTCTAAAAGCGCACTTCATCCCCGACGGGATGAGGTGCATACCCGTCGGGGATGAGTCTTGTAGGCCTCCAATATGCTCCATTTGGTTCCTCCTTGCTTCACATGAACTTCTCATCGATTCTCGGGACTCGGGCTCGGGTCTCGGAGGCTCGGGATTGGGTCCCAAGGTCTCAGGGTCGAATCCAAGGCATCGAGTGATCGTTCCTCCGCTTCGTTGGCTCCGAAAAGTGTATGTATTGAGTCGGAATCACTCCAACTCCTCACGAATGGTCTCGGGAACCTGAAACGAGCTAGAGGAAGCATAAGTAGCCCATGAATCGCTCCCAAGGAGCGATTCCACAAGGAAAACGGGACCAAAATACTACTAAATCGGCACCACAAACTACACTTATCATGAACCTAAATCTATATATATATATATATATATATAGAGAGAGAGAGAGAGAGAGAGAGAGAGAGGTAGGTAGGTTCAAATAAGGTCAACAACTTTTTTAAGTTCCTAAGTTCCAGTGTTAAAGTTACACAATATATATATAGAGAGGTAGGTTCAAATAAGATCAAGAATTTTTTTAAGTCTATATTAAAGTTACAGATGGCATACGATAAAGTTGCATTTGTTCAAAATTGTGTGACTATAACATTCAGCTCTTTTATCACTTCAAGTGATAAAGTGCAACTTTATCACTCATCTCGTGTAACTTTAAGCACTTTTTGTGTAACTTTAACACTGGAACTTATGACCTTAAAATAATTGTTGACCTTATTTGAACCTACCTCTATATATATATATGTATATATATATATATATAGGTTCAAATAAGGTCCACAATTTTTTTAAGTCTATATTAAAGCTACAGATGACATACGCTAAAGTTGCATTTGTATATATATCAATTTTGAACAAATGCAACTTTAGCGTATGTGTAGACACCCACATTTTGACCGCCAGGTGTCTATAGTAGTTCCCGCCAAACACCCGATGATGATTGGACGTAAACGTGCTTTGATAGACTCGGATATGGGCTCGTAAACATGGACATTTGGTTTAGACTTTTCAAGGAGTACAAATTTCATAAAACCAACCTCAAATTTAGGCCCAGTGGGTCGTTTCGAGTCAAATAACACTAATTTCGGTCGAAACCGACACCAGGGGTAAAACCGTCTTTTAGCGACCGAGTCAAAACCGGGTCAAAGATTTTCCCGAGACATGTGAGTCAGCCGTGACACTCACACGGTTGATTCCAACCCAAATTCCTACAAAATTTCAGATTCATTAAAGCATTAAACAATTCCGTTAAAGGTAGAATTCGACCTCAAGTAGGAATTCTATCCGGAAACCGAATCAGACATCGACTGAGTACCAAATACTCAGCCGAAACACCCCCAACCAGCCGAGATACTCTTTCTTCTTTGCCAAGAAAGCGGAATTCTCATGCCTCTCAAACTCCTACGTTTCCTATCCTAAGCGGTATTCAAACTCTCCTAAACCAAGGTCGGAAACTCCCTATAAATAGGACCTCCCGTCCAACACAATTCATAACGATCATACATCAAAAAATACCCATCACATCACAACAATAAACCCCGAAAAAACAGCCTCATAACACGATTTTCATACAACCTCGATATCTAGCAAATCCCGACACCTTTCCGAAGCCTCGAAGCCCCGAGAAACTGTCCCCACCGTCCGGCCAAACCCGACGTCCAAACCACCCACCTAAACCGACACCCTAAACTCATCCTCATCATCTCGACGCTCCTAAGTTTAAGCCACTTTCCGACGAGCCTTATCCCGAGAAAACAAAGCATGTAGGTTGAGGGTGTTTCAAATCTCGTTTTTCTCCCTTTCACAATTTTTTTTTGTCACGATTTTTTTGTCACAATTTTTTTTGTCACGATTTTTTGTCACAATTTTTTTGTCACGATTTTTTTGTCACGATTTTTTGTCACAATTTTTTGTCAAGATTTTTTTTTTGTCACAATTTTTTTACGATTTTTTTTTTCTGTCACAATTTTTCGTCCAATTTCTGTTCTTTTTTCAAAACAATTTTCAAAACGTTTTTTTACTTTTTCCAAAATCATTCTAACTATTTGATAGCGATTTCATAATCGAATATCGAAAATATGAATCGGGTATAAATTAATCCATATTTGTACGCGATTTATAAAAATTAACGATTTTTCGACAAAATAAAAAAACCCGAACAGACCGCCACGCGAGTCGCGCGCCTGTCAGGCGACTCGCGCGGTGGCCTGATTGGTCGGGTCCTCTTTTTTTCGTTTCCTCGCTTTTCTATTTTTTTTATTCTCTTCGAGTCTTACATAAAAAGCGACTTTCGCGACATATTTCGATAAATACCTTTTTTTTGACCTCGGTCAACGCGTGCTAATCCATCACGTGACATAAATCTTTTCAAAAATCATGCATATTATTCATTTACATCTTTATTCGATTTATTCAACCGTTACTAACTCGTTTGCTCCTTCTTTGTAGCGATTTATTTTTATCGTTTGTTTTATTAGACTAAAACGAACTTCACATGCTAAAATAACTTTGACGTTATTAGTTTAATATGCATTAAACGACCTAGCAACCCATTTATTTATTTTTCCTCACATGTCTTAGGAAAATAATCTCTGCATATCATTCAATCGTCGAACTAACGCGTGTACACAAAACCGAACGATATCTTAGTAAAGGCCGCTAAGTGCGGGCGGGGTTGGGTGTTCTCGCTGAACTTCCCAACACGTACCCTCACCCCTTACTCAGAACCGTGGTTTCCGGATGTCCGAATCCATTGGCAACGAGAGTCATTCAATATACGATTAACCGCTTCAGTCGGCATCGATATCGAACTGCAAAGGGACGAACCCAATAAACTCTGACATCGAAAATGGGCCAGGCTTTAAGTATGGCCCACTACGACATAGAGTGGGTTCGAATGGTTCCGAATAACCATAAAATCCGGTGGCGACTCCTACTTCGATTTAAAATTCTATTCGATCCATCTCATATGGAAATTCTATCGCCTCCCCAAAACCCGCGCTTCGCCGCGTCGGGGTGGACCTATGTCATGTCCACAATTTGGCGACTCCGCTGGGGATTAACTGATGTGTCACTTACCATCGGCATCCTCAGGGTGAGACTCGAAAAGAAATCGTTCGATTAGTAATGTGCACGTTTTAGTTCAATGGTTCATGCATAACCCCGTTCTATCCCGGGCCGGTTACTTGTGACCGACGTCCCACTATACCACGGTGCATTTCTACTTGGATGCACTAAAGACTTCGATGGCGGAACTCGCATGGGTTTTACGGCAGGTTCTAAGACCAACTCGGCTTAGGAAGTCCGTCCTGATTTGCGAGAATGCGATCGTTGTTGGTATAGACCCTATTCGACCGACCGAGACTTAGACTAAGAGCATACATGGCGTCGTTATACTGTTTCTATGACTACATGCTACTTGATCTTCTTTGGTCTTTTCAAAAATCGTCATTTTTCAAAAAACTTCCATCTTTTCAAATCCATTCTTTTTCAAAACCCGGAAACCTACCGAATTTAGGACTTATGATTTTGACTCAAAATAGCCTATTTTTAGCCGGTATGCTGTCCAAACCTTTTCAAAAAGCCCGAAATCTCGGCCCGATAACTCTTTTCTCGGTTTTCAAAAAAAAATCGGGCCTTCCAATCCGACCTTGCTCGGTTTTCAAATCCAAATTCCCTTTTCAAAACTTTCTTCTTCTTAGGACTTCCCGTATTTAGTAGTGTCGGGTCTGGTCATAAGTTGTTAGAGTCTATAGCGTCGAAACTCCGTCGATCTTACATCACGAGTTTCTACCCCATCCCAGTCCGCCTTATTTGTCAAGGCACGGCCCACCTTCGTAGGACAAACTCCTACAAAGGGAAGCCCGTTTACACACTCGAGTCCAAAGTCTGGGGAATTCTCACGTAGACCATCCTTCGAACGGGACTAGGCCCACTTTGCCGAATCCTAAGGAAGGTCCACCATCCACGAGTCACCCGTCTAGGAGTCGGTCTTCAGTCCCACTCGGGGGTTACCCTTTAGCAAAGCAATCAATCACGATTGCTCTAAGGATCAGTTCTTACACGTGTTGTCTCACGTATCCCACTTCCGAGTCACTTTGGTGTCACACCATCTGAGTCCTATCAGATTCTTTAGCCTCACTCGGGGGCTATCCCCCACCGAGCAGTCAACCACGGTCATTCTAAGGGCACCCCACGTTCATCATACACTGGCGTCCTTATGATGCCTTCTTCGAGTCGTACCTATGCTACAAATACTCGAGTCATCAAGGGTTAGGTCACCACGGTTGGTCCGAGCACGCGACGCGGTCAAACACGGTTGCCTCATTTTCGGACTCGCCCTCATACACCGTCCGAGTCTCATGGTCGAGTCCAAGCCAGGGTCGTTACCTCGTCTAGATCAACGTTCGAGTATCCCGGTCCAAGAGTCTTTGTCGACCCGTCACCCCGGGCCATGTCTAGTTTGACTCCCTCTCTTGCACTTGCGCAAAGCCGAGCTTAGGCGAGTCGTGACACCCGTCGTTCTCTCCAATCAAAGACCTTACCAAAAAAACAACCAACCGAGCATCCGAAAGTCCGGATTTGATTCGAGTTTGAGTCTGAGTCCGAGTCTAGGATACCCTACATCCTCATTTCCAAATCAGAGTCAAAGTCAGTTGTATTCTGTCCTCTTTTTTTCAAAATTCAATAAAATCAGCTTTTCTATTTCTCATACATACTTTCCTTATGTGTTTCCGAGAACATGATTAACACCATCATACACTGTGAGCACACGCACGTGACTATTATAGGCACATCTATAATGACTGCAGGACACCGAGCCCGTGTTTTCCTTTTACCTATTCCATGTCTGGTATAGAAAGCCACATAACTACCCGTAGCAGGAGCATATCGAATCCTATGACAAATCTGGGTAGTCTTCTAGTTTGGGTTCAAGACGGGAGGCAAGCCCACTTCCCACAATAAACACCCATCCAATAAGACTAGCCAGTCCCTACCTTAGGTTTTAGTCTGACCGACAAAAAAAAAAGCTGGACAAAAAAATCAAAAGTCCAAGAGAAAAAAGCAAAAGGCCAAAACAAAAAAGCTGGCCATGATCAAAAAAGAATTATCAACATCTCTCGACCAGACACGGTCAACTCAAATGAAGAATCCCATGACCGGGGCTAAGGGGTCAACCCAAAGAATTCAAAAACCCATGACCGTGAAACGGTCAATTCAAAAATTATCAATACCCATACCATCCAATAGGGGAGAGACAATCAAGCTGGTCAGCTAACACCACATTTAGCCTTCCCACATTACAACCCTTAAGACCTTCTCGAGACCTAGGCTAGAGACAACCCAGAATTTTGAGGATTTAAGCTCCATAGGATACACCCTAACCTTTAGGGCCAGACATGGAAACCAGATCCCGCATTATCAACCTGCCCGATCAAAGTTCGAGCCATTCTACTCGACTTCCCCTTTACATAACAAAATTCACAATCACCATACAAAGACCCGAGAGCAAAACTCGTCAAATCCCCCGAGAGCAAAACTCGTTAAAATCCCCGAGAGCAAAACTCATCAAATCCCTGAGAGCAAAAGTCGTTAAAATCCCCGAGAGCAAAACTCATCAAATCCCTGAGAGCAGAACTCATTAAAATCCCCGAGAGCAGAACTCGTTAAAATCCCATCTCAATTCTCCTCATTCAAACCAGTTACCAACCCCAAACACGGGAACTCAACTTGCAGTCGGCATAGAACATGCCCAAATAAGTTCACACCACCTTTGGGGGCTACCCCGGAGAACGCTCACAGTCACAGGATCAACATCCTAACTATTCTAGCCCTTTGATCAAGACATCACTGGGAATGCACCTAGCCTACACCGTCGCTGTGGCTAGTTACACACAAAGCCCTAGTAAACTAGGCACCATAATACATCTTTCAACACTGAACTACGGCTTGGTTTGATTTCACTAACACGTGAATACGTAGGCAGCCTTTCAACAGAGGCACAACCACCCACATTGACACACATTCAAAAAGCGTCATCATTCCGGTCACGACACCATCATGTTCTCAACAGCTAGCTTTGTCGTCCTGGGGGCTTCTCCTAGGCAGAAGTTCTCCATCCACTCACATAATCCAAATACTTTCAAAATCTAGCCACCTTTCTATAGTGTGTCCTAGTACTCGGCTCAGCCGAAGACAAGAATCTGTCAGGACTCGAGGCAATACCCACTTTGGAAATGTACCCAAAAATCAAAGATCCGAAAAGAACACCAGCCTACAGCATTGCTACTACTGGGTCCTGTCATTACAGAGTACATATCTTTCTCATTCCGAGGATTCGACGATGTTGTCACTCGCCTAGGCTACGGAATAGCGCAACTTAAGTGTCTTGTCATCTTAGGTGGCCTACCCCCTACCGAGTCACGGTCTAACCCTTAGAGAGTCAAAGTCGTGTCTGTCAACTCGTTCTCTCGCGTCCAGAGTCGAATCTGTCGGTATATCTCTCTCTTCAAATTCTCATTTGCAAAACTTAGCCATTTGAGAAAATCCTTTTCCTAGTCATCGCAGGAATAGGACTTTAATACCACTTCCCCTGCTTCATCTAGGCATACAGGCCTAACCAGGAAATTCCAGGGATCCGTGTCAGAATCCGATTAGGAGTCAAAGTCATCCCAAGCATCCTTATTTCCAAACCATTCCAAAAAAAAATCTTTTCAAAAATTTTCGAAAAATCATCATTTCTTCCCCAGCATGAGTCAGTGTTTCACCTAAATGTTACATACAAATTATGTCAGCATACAGGTACACCCAAGACTCCCAGAAATTCTAAGTTCCCCAGTGAAAAAGCTCAGGCAACTTCTTTCAGGATATATCTGCAAACGGATATGCCCATAGCTTCCAAGGCAAGCTCCCGCGCAATTCTAAGACAGGATATATCTGCAAACAGGTATACCCATCGCTTCCTAGGCAAGCTCCCGTGACATTATCAACATCAGCCCAGGTATGATTTCTATTCTATGGCTGGTGAACCCTTCACGCAGGTCTAATGGACCCTAAATGACCCGATCGGAAGTCTGCCAGGTTTTAATCCTTGATTGACCTGGTAGCTACTCTGACTTTTGCCTTGTCCAAGCCTCAGTCAGAGTGGGGGCTCTGTAGACACCCACATTTTGACCGCCAGGTGTCTATAGTAGTTCCCGCCAAACACCCGATGATGATTGGACGTAAACGTGCTTTGATAGACTCGGATATGGGCTCGTAAACATGGACATTTGGTTTAGACTTTTCAAGGAGTACAAATTTCATAAAACCAACCTCAAATTTAGGCCCAGTGGGTCGTTTCGAGTCAAATAACACTAATTTGGGTCGAAACCGACACCAGGGGTAAAACCATCTTTTAGCGACCGAGTCAAAACCGGGTCAAAGATTTTCCCGAGACATGTGAGTCAGCCGTGACACTCACTCGGTTGATTCCAACCCAAATTCCTACAAAATTTCAGATTCATTAAAGCATTAAACAATTCCGTTAAAGGTAGAATTCGACCTCAAGTAGGAATTCTATCCGGAAACCGAATCAGACATCGACTGAGTACCAAATACTCAGCCGAAACACCCCCAACCAGCCGAGATACTCTTTTTTCTTTGCCAAGAAAGCGGAATTCTCATGCCTCTCAAACTCCTACGTTTCCTATCCTAAGCGGTATTCAAACTCTCCTAAACCAAGGTCGGAAACTCCCTATAAATAGGACCTCCCGTCCAACACAATTCATAACGATCATACATCAAAAAATACCCATCACATCACATCAATAAACCCCGAAAAAACAGCCTCATAACACGGTTTTCATACAACCTCAATATCTAGCAAATCCCGACACCTTTCCGAAGCCTCGAAGCCCCGAGAAACTGTCCCCACCGTCCGGCCAAACCCGACGTCCAAACCACCCACCTAAACCGACACCCTAAACTCATCCTCATCATCTCGACGCTCCTAAGTTTAAGCCACTTTCCGACGAGCCTTATCCCGAGAAAACAAAGCATGTAGGTTGAGGGTGTTTCAAATCTCGTTTTTCTCCCTTTCACAATTTTTTTTTGTCACGATTTTTTTGTCACAATTTTTTTTGTCACGATTTTTTGTCACAATTTTTTTGTCACGATTTATTTGTCACGATTTTTTGTCACAATTTTTTGTCAAGATTTTTTTTTTGTCACAATTTTTTTACGATTTTTTTTTCTGTCACAAATTTTTGTCACAATTTTTCGTCCAATTTCTGTTCTTTTTTCAAAACAATTTTCAAAACGTTTTTTTACTTTTTCCAAAATCATTCTAACTATTTGATAGCGATTTCATAATCGAATATCGAAAATATGAATCGGGTATAAATTAATCCATATTTGTACGCGATTTATAAAAATTAACGATTTTTCGACAAAATAAAAAAACCCGAACAGACCGCCACGCGAGTCGCGCGCCTGTCAGGCGACTCGCGCGGTGGCCTGATTGGTCGGGTCCTCTTTTTTTCGTTTCCTCGCTTTTCTATTTTTTTTATTCTCTTCGAGTCTTACATAAAAAGCGACTTTCGCGACATATTTCGATAAATACCTTTTTTTTGACCTCGGTCAACGCGTGCTAATCCATCACGTGACATAAATCTTTTCAAAAATCATGCATATTATTCATTTACATCTTTATTCGATTTATTCAACCGTTACTAACTCGTTTGCTCCTTCTTTGTAGCGATTTATTTTTATCGTTTGTTTTATTAGACTAAAACGAACTTCACATGCTAAAATAACTTTGACGTTATTAGTTTAATATGCATTAAACGACCTAGCAACCCATTTATTTATTTTTCCTCACATGTCTTAGGAAAATAATCTCTGCATATCATTCAATCGTCGAACTAACGCGTGTACACAAAACCGAACGATATCTTAGTAAAGGCCGCTAAGTGCGGGCGGGGTTGGGTGTTCTCGCTGAACTTCCCAACACGTACCCTCACCCCTTACTCAGAACCGTGGTTTCCGGATGTCCGAATCCATTGGCAACGAGAGTCATTCAATATACGATTAACCGCTTCAGTCGGCATCGATATCGAACTGCAAAGGGACGAACCCAATAAACTCTGACATCGAAAATGGGCCAGGCTTTAAGTATGGCCCACTACGACATAGAGTGGGTTCGAATGGTTCCGAATAACCATAAAATCCGGTGGCGACTCCTACTTCGATTTAAAATTCTATTCGATCCATCTCATATGGAAATTCTATCGCCTCCCCAAAACCCGCGCTTCGCCGCGTCGGGGTGGACCTATGTCATGTCCACAATTTGGCGACTCCGCTGGGGATTAACTGATGTGTCACTTACCATCGGCATCCTCAGGGTGAGACTCGAAAAGAAATCGTTCGATTAGTAATGTGCACGTTTTAGTTCAATGGTTCATGCATAACCCCGTTCTATCCCGGGCCGGTTACTTGTGACCGACGTCCCACTATACCACGGTGCATTTCTACTTGGATGCACTAAAGACTTCGATGGCGGAACTCGCATGGGTTTTACGGCAGGTTCTAAGACCAACTCGGCTTAGGAAGTCCGTCCTGATTTGCGAGAATGCGATCGTTGTTGGTATAGACCCTATTCGACCGACCGAGACTTAGACTAAGAGCATACATGGCGTCGTTATACTGTTTCTATGACTACATGCTACTTGATCTTCTTTGGTCTTTTCAAAAATCGTCATTTTTCAAAAAACTTCCATCTTTTCAAATCCATTCTTTTTCAAAACCCGGAAACCTACCGAATTTAGGACTTATGATTTTGACTCAAAATAGCCTATTTTTAGCCGGTATGCTGTCCAAACCTTTTCAAAAAGCCCGAAATCTCGGCCCGATAACTCTTTTCTCGGTTTTCAAAAAAAAATCGGGCCTTCCAATCCGACCTTGCTCGGTTTTCAAATCCAAATTCCCTTTTCAAAACTTTCTTCTTCTTAGGACTTCCCGTATTTAGTAGTGTCGGGTCTGGTCATAAGTTGTTAGAGTCTATAGCGTCGAAACTCCGTCGATCTTACATCACGAGTTTCTACCCCATCCCAGTCCGCCTTATTTGTCAAGGCACGGCCCACCTTCGTAGGACAAACTCCTACAAAGGGAAGCCCGTTTACACACTCGAGTCCAAAGTCTGGGGAATTCTCACGTAGACCATCCTTCGAACGGGACTAGGCCCACTTTGCCGAATCCTAAGGAAGGTCCACCATCCACGAGTCACCCGTCTAGGAGTCGGTCTTCAGTCCCACTCGGGGGTTACCCTTTAGCAAAGCAATCAATCACGATTGCTCTAAGGATCAGTTCTTACACGTGTTGTCTCACGTATCCCACTTCCGAGTCACTTTGGTGTCACACCATCTGAGTCCTATCAGATTCTTTAGCCTCACTCGGGGGCTATCCCCCACCGAGCAGTCAACCACGGTCATTCTAAGGGCACCCCACGTTCATCATACACTGGCGTCCTTATGATGCCTTCTTCGAGTCGTACCTATGCTACAAATACTCGAGTCATCAAGGGTTAGGTCACCACGGTTGGTCCGAGCACGCGACGCGGTCAAACACGGTTGCCTCATTTTCGGACTCGCCCTCATACACCGTCCGAGTCTCATGGTCGAGTCCAAGCCAGGGTCGTTACCTCGTCTAGATCAACGTTCGAGTATCCCGGTCCAAGAGTCTTTGTCGACCCGTCACCCCGGGCCATGTCTAGTTTGACTCCCTCTCTTGCACTTGCGCAAAGCCGAGCTTAGGCGAGTCGTGACACCCGTCGTTCTCTCCAATCAAAGACCTTACCAAAAAAACAACCAACCGAGCATCCGAAAGTCCGGATTTGATTCGAGTTTGAGTCTGAGTCCGAGTCTAGGATACCCTACATCCTCATTTCCAAATCAGAGTCAAAGTCAGTTGTATTCTGTCCTCTTTTTTTCAAAATTCAATAAAATCAGCTTTTCTATTTCTCATACATACTTTCCTTATGTGTTTCCGAGAACATGATTAACACCATCATACACTGTGAGCACACGCACGTGACTATTATAGGCACATCTATAATGACTGCAGGACACCGAGCCCGTGTTTTCCTTTTACCTATTCCATGTCTGGTATAGAAAGCCACATAACTACCCGTAGCAGGAGCATATCGAATCCTATGACAAATCTGGGTAGTCTTCTAGTTTGGGTTCAAGACGGGAGGCAAGCCCACTTCCCACAATAAACACCCATCCAATAAGACTAGCCAGTCCCTACCTTAGGTTTTAGTCTGACCGACAAAAAAAAAAGCTGGACAAAAAAATCAAAAGTCCAAGAGAAAAAAAGCAAAAGGCCAAAACAAAAAAGCTGGCCATGATCAAAAAAGAATTATCAACATCTCTCGACCAGACACGGTCAACTCAAATGAAGAATCCCATGACCGGGGCTAAGGGGTCAACCCAAAGAATTCAAAAACCCATGACCGTGAAACGGTCAATTCAAAAATTATCAATACCCATACCATCCAATAGGGGAGAGACAATCAAGCTGGTCAGCTAACACCACATTTAGCCTTCCCACATTACAACCCTTAAGACCTTCTCGAGACCTAGGCTAGAGACAACCCAGAATTTTGAGGATTTAAGCTCCATAGGATACACCCTAACCTTTAGGGCCAGACATGGAAACCAGATCCCGCATTATCAACCTGCCCGATCAAAGTTCGAGCCATTCTACTCGACTTCCCCTTTACATAACAAAATTCACAATCACCATACAAAGACCCGAGAGCAAAACTCGTCAAATCCCCCGAGAGCAAAACTCGTTAAAATCCCCGAGAGCAAAACTCATCAAATCCCTGAGAGCAAAAGTCGTTAAAATCCCCGAGAGCAAAACTCATCAAATCCCTGAGAGCAGAACTCATTAAAATCCCCGAGAGCAGAACTCGTTAAAATCCCATCTCAATTCTCCTCATTCAAACCAGTTACCAACCCCAAACACGGGAACTCAACTTGCAGTCGGCATAGAACATGCCCAAATAAGTTCACACCACCTTTGGGGGCTACCCCGGAGAACGCTCACAGTCACAGGATCAACATCCTAACTATTCTAGCCCTTTGATCAAGACATCACTGGGAATGCACCTAGCCTACACCGTCGCTGTGGCTAGTTACACACAAAGCCCTAGTAAACTAGGCACCATAATACATCTTTCAACACTGAACTACGGCTTGGTTTGATTTCACTAACACGTGAATACGTAGGCAGCCTTTCAACAGAGGCACAACCACCCACATTGACACACATTCAAAAAGCGTCATCATTCCGGTCACGACACCATCATGTTCTCAACAGCTAGCTTTGTCGTCCTGGGGGCTTCTCCTAGGCAGAAGTTCTCCATCCACTCACATAATCCAAATACTTTCAAAATCTAGCCACCTTTCTATAGTGTGTCCTAGTACTCGGCTCAGCCGAAGACAAGAATCTGTCAGGACTCGAGGCAATACCCACTTTGGAAATGTACCCAAAAATCAAAGATCCGAAAAGAACACCAGCCTACAGCATTGCTACTACTGGGTCCTGTCATTACAGAGTACATATCTTTCTCATTCCGAGGATTCGACGATGTTGTCACTCGCCTAGGCTACGGAATAGCGCAACTTAAGTGTCTTGTCATCTTAGGTGGCCTACCCCCTACCGAGTCACGGTCTAACCCTTAGAGAGTCAAAGTCGTGTCTGTCAACTCGTTCTCTCGCGTCCAGAGTCGAATCTGTCGGTATATCTCTCTCTTCAAATTCTCATTTGCAAAACTTAGCCATTTGAGAAAATCCTTTTCCTAGTCATCGCAGGAATAGGACTTTAATACCACTTCCCCTGCTTCATCTAGGCATACAGGCCTAACCAGGAAATTCCAGGGATCCGTGTCAGAATCCGATTAGGAGTCAAAGTCATCCCAAGCATCCTTATTTCCAAACCATTCCAAAAAAAAATCTTTTCAAAAATTTTCGAAAAATCATCATTTCTTCCCCAGCATGAGTCAGTGTTTCACCTAAATGTTACATACAAATTATGTCAGCATACAGGTACACCCAAGACTCCCAGAAATTCTAAGTTCCCCAGTGAAAAAGCTCAGGCAACTTCTTTCAGGATATATCTGCAAACGGATATGCCCATAGCTTCCAAGGCAAGCTCCCGCGCAATTCTAAGACAGGATATATCTGCAAACAGGTATACCCATCGCTTCCTAGGCAAGCTCCCGTGACATTATCAACATCAGCCCAGGTATGATTTCTATTCTATGGCTGGTGAACCCTTCACGCAGGTCTAATGGACCCTAAATGACCCGATCGGAAGTCTGCCAGGTTTTAATCCTTGATTGACCTGGTAGCTACTCTGACTTTTGCCTTGTCCAAGCCTCAGTCAGAGTGGGGGCTCTGTAGACACCCACATTTTGACCGCCAGGTGTCTATAGTAGTTCCCGCCAAACACCCGATGATGATTGGACGTAAACGTGCTTTGATAGACTCGGATATGGGCTCGTAAACATGGACATTTGGTTTAGACTTTTCAAGGAGTACAAATTTCATAAAACCAACCTCAAATTTAGGCCCAGTGGGTCGTTTCGAGTCAAATAACACTAATTTGGGTCGAAACCGACACCAGGGGTAAAACCATCTTTTAGCGACCGAGTCAAAACCGGGTCAAAGATTTTCCCGAGACATGTGAGTCAGCCGTGACACTCACTCGGTTGATTCCAACCCAAATTCCTACAAAATTTCAGATTCATTAAAGCATTAAACAATTCCGTTAAAGGTAGAATTCGACCTCAAGTAGGAATTCTATCCGGAAACCGAATCAGACATCGACTGAGTACCAAATACTCAGCCGAAACACCCCCAACCAGCCGAGATACTCTTTTTTCTTTGCCAAGAAAGCGGAATTCTCATGCCTCTCAAACTCCTACGTTTCCTATCCTAAGCGGTATTCAAACTCTCCTAAACCAAGGTCGGAAACTCCCTATAAATAGGACCTCCCGTCCAACACAATTCATAACGATCATACATCAAAAAATACCCATCACATCACATCAATAAACCCCGAAAAAACAGCCTCATAACACGGTTTTCATACAACCTCAATATCTAGCAAATCCCGACACCTTTCCGAAGCCTCGAAGCCCCGAGAAACTGTCCCCACCGTCCGGCCAAACCCGACGTCCAAACCACCCACCTAAACCGACACCCTAAACTCATCCTCATCATCTCGACGCTCCTAAGTTTAAGCCACTTTCCGACGAGCCTTATCCCGAGAAAACAAAGCATGTAGGTTGAGGGTGTTTCAAATCTCGTTTTTCTCCCTTTCACAATTTTTTTTTGTCACGATTTTTTTGTCACAATTTTTTTTGTCACGATTTTTTGTCACAATTTTTTTGTCACGATTTATTTGTCACGATTTTTTGTCACAATTTTTTGTCAAGATTTTTTTTTTGTCACAATTTTTTTACGATTTTTTTTTCTGTCACAAATTTTTGTCACAATTTTTCGTCCAATTTCTGTTCTTTTTTCAAAACAATTTTCAAAACGTTTTTTTACTTTTTCCAAAATCATTCTAACTATTTGATAGCGATTTCATAATCGAATATCGAAAATATGAATCGGGTATAAATTAATCCATATTTGTACGCGATTTATAAAAATTAACGATTTTTCGACAAAATAAAAAAACCCGAACAGACCGCCACGCGAGTCGCGCGCCTGTCAGGCGACTCGCGCGGTGGCCTGATTGGTCGGGTCCTCTTTTTTTCGTTTCCTCGCTTTTCTATTTTTTTTATTCTCTTCGAGTCTTACATAAAAAGCGACTTTCGCGACATATTTCGATAAATACCTTTTTTTTGACCTCGGTCAACGCGTGCTAATCCATCACGTGACATAAATCTTTTCAAAAATCATGCATATTATTCATTTACATCTTTATTCGATTTATTCAACCGTTACTAACTCGTTTGCTCCTTCTTTGTAGCGATTTATTTTTATCGTTTGTTTTATTAGACTAAAACGAACTTCACATGCTAAAATAACTTTGACGTTATTAGTTTAATATGCATTAAACGACCTAGCAACCCATTTATTTATTTTTCCTCACATGTCTTAGGAAAATAATCTCTGCATATCATTCAATCGTCGAACTAACGCGTGTACACAAAACCGAACGATATCTTAGTAAAGGCCGCTAAGTGCGGGCGGGGTTGGGTGTTCTCGCTGAACTTCCCAACACGTACCCTCACCCCTTACTCAGAACCGTGGTTTCCGGATGTCCGAATCCATTGGCAACGAGAGTCATTCAATATACGATTAACCGCTTCAGTCGGCATCGATATCGAACTGCAAAGGGACGAACCCAATAAACTCTGACATCGAAAATGGGCCAGGCTTTAAGTATGGCCCACTACGACATAGAGTGGGTTCGAATGGTTCCGAATAACCATAAAATTCGGTGGCGACTCCTACTTCGATTTAAAATTCTATTCGATCCATCTCATATGGAAATTCTATCGCCTCCCCAAAACCCGCGCTTCGCCGCGTCGGGGTGGACCTATGTCATGTCCACAGTATGTCATCTGTAACTTCAATATAGACTTAAAAAAATTGTGGACCTTATTTGAACCTACCTCTATATATATGTATATGTGTGTGTGTGTGTATATATATATATATATATATATATATATATATAGAATCAAGGGAGTTTGGTGAGGATTGGAAAGTTGGGAAGTTGTGTTGTTGACCCTTGATCTTGGGTTGAATGGATGACTTAGATGGATGATGTAAAAAAAAGAAAAAAAAAGAAAAGGAGTGTCATTAAACTGACACAGCAGTGGAGAGAGAAAAGCAAACCTCTCCTCAATCAAACTTTCACTTCTTACAATTACTCTCACTCCTTACCATTTGATGCTCTCTCATCTTCATCTTCATTTAATCGAACAAAAAAAGCTCTCTCATCTTCATCTTCATTTAATCAAACAAAAAAAAGCATCATCATCTTCAACATGATGCTCTTTCATCTTCATCTTCATCAATCGAAAAAAAAAAACATCGTCATCTTCAAGATCCATTCATTCATTCAACAAAAAGAAAACATCTTCATCTTCAAAATTCATTCATTCTACAAAAAAAAAGTTTCTTAGCTTCATCTTCAAACTTCTTTTATCCAACAAAAAATAAGAACATCTTCATCTTCAAGCTTGATGAATGACGGAAGTTTGATGAACATCTTCATCTTCATCCTATCATCATCTTCATAATGTGTAATGTTCTTGTAATATTGCAAGGTCACACACTTTCAGTTTTATAGTCACACTCATTATGCTGTATAGTCACACTCATTATGTTGTAGAATCACACAGCTGTACACTTATTGTAGTCACATATTCAGTTGTATAGTCACACTCATTATGTTGTATAGTCACACTCGCTAAGTTGTAGAATCATGCAGTTGTAGAATACCATGGGAGTAAGGTATCATTCGTTTAATCATCTTCATCTTCATGCTTGTTTTATTTTTCATACCTTCTTTTTGTTCGGTATTTATAAAATTATTCATCTTCATTATCCAAAAAAATGAAAGTTGAATATGGATGAATGGACGACTGTGACTTTCCTCAGTAACGACATTCTAAAAAAACGAAAGTATTAATCACATACAAAAGTATTTAAACATTCATTAAATATTCAACCTCCATTCATGTTGGTTTTTTATAGTTGATTTCATGTTTGTAAGACGCATTTAAAAATTCGGAAAATTAATATATGTTCTAGTTAGAAATGTTATTTTGATTGACTGTAAAAACATTTTAATTAAAAAAAAATAACAACTCATTTTGTGCGTAATGTTCTTTCAAAAATTGTAAGGTCACACACTTTCAGTTGTATAGTCACACTCTTTATGTTGTATAGTCACACTCTTTGTGTTGACGTTTGACATTACGCACAAAATGATTGTGATTCTACAACATAATGAGTATGATTTTACAACATAATGAGTGTGATTCTACTGCATGACAAGTGTGACTATACAAAAAGAAAAACTAAAATATGTCCCAGTTATACAATATTATGAGTGTGACTATACAACATAGCGAGTGTGACTATACAACGAGGCGAATGTGACTATACAAATACGACCACTTTTGACTACAAACCAATGGGTGCACAGCTGCGTGGTTTTAATTTTTAAAGGTGGAAGGATAAGTGATTTTGCTATAGACCTCGCGTGATTAATTATGAAACCAGAAAATAGCGATGAAAATATATTTACATTGGACAAAGTCCATCCTTTACATATAGTACGTCAAACATAAAAACATTTTAACCCACCAAACATCATTTACACATAGTACGTTCATCCTAAAGCAAACATTTTATCTCGCATAAACACACAAGAGCTTAACGATGGTCTCCGGTACGTGCGCAACAATACATTGTCCAATTACGTGGTCGGTCGCTGTATCTTCCACGACCTTCTTCTTCCCACCGCTCTTTTACCAACATTCCTCTTTCCACCAACTATTTCGCTGCAACAAAATAGACAATCAATCTAAATCACACAACACAGCTGAATATGTGACTACAATGACTCTACAACTGCATGATTGTACAGCATAATGAGTGTGACTATACAACTTTAATTGTGTGACTATACAACATAAATTGTGTGATCCTACAACATAATGACTATGATCCTACAATATAACGAGTATGACTATACAACTTCAATTGTGTGACTATACAACATGATCTCTGTGACTATACAACTAAATTATACTCGTACTTATTTATACTTCAATCATCATTAGTAAAGATGATTACTTACACTAATCACTGCAAGAATTTGTGGGATTCTATAATATAATGAGTGTGACTATACAATATAATGAGTGTGACTATACAAGCTAAAGTGTGTGACTACAAAACTGAAACCGTAAAATGGAAAATAAAAGTCATACAGTCAATTATTCTTCAATCATCATTAGCAAAGTCACATTCATAATTAGAAAGATTATTATACATACGATTCATTCATATTCAACCTTCATTTTAATCTTCGCAACAATACATTGTCCAATTACGTGGTCGATCGCTGTAGCTTCCACGACCTTCTTCTTCCCACCGCCCCTTTTACCAACATTCCTCTTTCCACCAATCATTTCGCTGCAACAAAACACACAATCAATCTAAATCACACATACAACTGAATATGTGACTACAATGACTGTACAACTACATGATTGTACAACATAATGAGTGTGACTATACAACTTTAACTGTGTGACTATACAACATAAACGGTGTGATCCTACAACATAATGACTGTGATCCTACAACATAACGAGTATGACTATACAACTTCAACTGTGTGACTATACAACGTAATCTCTGTGACTATACAACAAAATTATAACATTCATTAAATATTCAACCTTCATTTTAATCCATATTTAATCTTCATTTTTTTTGGATAATGAAGATGAATAATTTTATAAATACAAAAAAAGGTATGAAAAGTAAAACAAGCATGAAGATGAAGATGATTAAACGCATGATACCTTAATCCCAAGGTATTCTACAGTTGAGTGATTCTACAACATAAAGAGTGTGACTATACAGCTGAATATGTGACTACAATGAGTGTACAGCTGCGTGATTCTACAACATAATGAGTGTGACTATACAACTGAAAGTGTGTGGTCTTGCAATTCTGTAAGAACATTACGCACTAAATAACTTGTTCATCTTCATCTTCAACATTCATTCATCCCACAAAAAAAGAACAACTTCATCTTCAAACTTCATCTTAAAGATGAAGTTGTTCTTCTTTTTTTGTGGATAATAAAGATGAATAATTTTATAAATACAAAAAAAAAAGATATGAAAAATAAAAAGAAGCATGAAGATGAAGATGAAGATGAAGATGAAGATGAAGATGAAGATGAAAATGAAGCATGAAAATGAAGATGAAGATGAACATACCTTCGTGTGATGATCGAAGTTACTGACGGAGTATGTTGGGTTAAAAACGCAGTATGGTCGGAGTAGTTGACGGAGTATGGTCGGAGTAGTTGACGGAGTATGGTCGGAGTAGTTGACGGAGTATGGTCGGGGTTATTAATGGTGATTATTTGTTGGAGTTTTGTTAGAGAGAGATAAATTGAGTTGAGAAATGAATTGAAAATGAGGAGATTGGGAAGTGTATGAGGGAAGTAATGTAGGGATTGATTTGGGTGAGGGGATGTTTCCCTCTCTCCACTACTGTTTTGTCAGTTTATTGTCTTTTTTTTTTAATAATTGAACCTCATCCATCCACCATCCATCTTAGGATGAATGGATGGAGGGGATCAACACTAAGCAACTCTCCAAGAGTTACTAACTCCTCTGATCCTCCCTATATATATATATATATAGAATTAGATCTTTACCCATGTCAATTTTGCTACAATTTACCTAGTATACTAGCCATTGGATCTCACTAAATCAAGGGATGCTATTAAATGTTGAGATAATGTAAACCCTTTTTTTTAAAACTTCCACCTCTTCTTCTTTACGTTTATTTCTTCTTTTCATTCTAAAGCTTTAATTTTTCAAAACCTCTCAATTTTGTTCTTCAATTTTCCATCAAAATCAATTTGTATTCAAGAAACTTTTAGGTTAAGTTAATTTCAATCTTTAACTCTTTAATTTCTCTCATATTATGTTTGTTGATTTTGATTTTCAATTTTATTGATTTCAAATAATAATTCGGTTCGATTTTCATATACATCTTATTAATTTTGGTATTGGAATTGTTAGTGATTTAGAAATCATTCAATTTTTTGATTAATTTTTAGGGCTGGTACGTTATTCTACTTGTTTTGATACATTATTTGAGTAATTTTTATAATTTTGGTTACAAGATTGAAAATCAAAATTATAAATATTGCAATACTTGAATATGTATTGTTGATTATACGTTTAGAATTACCCAGAAGTTAAGGATTTCCGATTTCGTTCTGGTATACCTATAGAATTTCTAAATTATGGGTTTCTGATGTATAGTAATTTTTTTTCTTCGATTTTTACATATATCTTGCTAATTTTGATGTTGTTATTGATAAAGATCTAGTTTAACTGCATTCAATTTTTTGAGTGATTTAGGGTTTGTGTGTTATTTTATATGTTTTGATACGTTATTTGAATAAAATCTATATTTTTGCTTACAAGATTGAAAGTCAAATTTTTGAATATTGCAATACTTGAATATGAGCAATAAAATACTTGAATATGAACATTGAAATAATTATATATTATTTCAGAGTAGAAATAACTACGTAACCTCAATGATATATTATTTCTGAATATATAAATCAATTCAATTTTTCTGATTTTATTCCATATTTCGTGTATTGGTATTCGTCTCAATTCAAATAAGATAAACCCTTTTGGATTTTTTTTTTGATTTCGTGACAGCAGGAAAGTCCGTCAATTTCATGACTGGTATTTTAGTAAGATCAATTTCTGGATTTTTGATTACAAAATTTAAAATTGAAATGATGAACATTGCAATATTTGAATATGAACAATGAAATACTTGAATATACACATTGAAATAACTACATATTATTTCATAGCATGAATTTTTGGTTTTGGTATATTATTAATAACTACTATGAAATACTCAATTATTTTATTATGTTATTTCAGTTATTCTATACTATTGTTGCGGTTATTCTATATTATTCTTGAAGTTACTTCATTATATTAGTTACTATGTTTTATAACCAGGGTTATTTTATAGAGTTTTTATAGTTATTCTATAGCACATATGGGATTATTGTACTTTTACTTTTTTTGTACTGTAACTAACCCCCTCTTTGTTTTTGCCTTTCAGTGAAGTATCTTTTTTTAGGTGCACCCTGATGTTTCATCCAAATACAATAACACGGGTTATTTATTACAATAACTGAGTTTCTACATTGGACTGATAACTACGTACATCAGATAATATTATTTTAAAACTGATTATATTTTAGTGTCAGTCCAATATATTAACACGAGTTACTCATTACAATAACTGAGTTTCTACTTTAGAATAACTACGTAAAATCAGATAACATTATTATGAAGTTAATTATATTTGAATTTCATCTCAATACAATAACACGAGTTATAATAACTGACTTTCTACATTGGAATAACTACGTAACATCAAATAATATTATTCTAAAATTTATTATATTTGAGTTTCATCTCAATACAATAACACAAGTTATTCAATACAAATATACAATAACTGACTTTCTACATTGAAATCATTACATATCTACATTAAAATAACCTGATAACATTATTCTCAGTAAACAATTGAGTTAACTATAAAATAACTATGCTTCTTCATTAAAATAATCTTGTTTGTACATCGAAATAATTATAAAAACCTGAGAAATAATGCTTTGGAGATTTAGGGAGTTTTTAATCTCAGCTTTTGATCATGTGAGATCTAATGGTCACAATTAAAAGGTAAATTGTACCACATATGACAAATGTACCAGATCCTCTCTTTCTTTCTCTCTCTCTCTATCTCTCTATATATATATAGCGGTAAAAAAGTAGGCGTTCGATAAAAAAAATATGACCTGTATTTTGACCCTAAACTAACCCGTATTTGACCCGACCTGACACTTGATCCACCCGACTCGTTTGACAGGTTTACTAGAGATGGAAGTCGACACGCACGTATGTTGGTTAAAATAGTGGAACCCGTCAAAGAGTCCAATGACATCCAAGCTAACTTTGGTACAATAATGATCCACTCCCGGCACGACACACCATGTACCGTGTCTGAGTCAAAGTTTGAGAAAGAAAACCGTGTCTACCTCAGGTCCTAAAATGTAAAGAATAACTAAGCCTGACGCGGAAGTCGAAACTACACGACAAAACATAACCCGCCATGAGCCTCCCTTTCTATTCATTGACAGACACGAAACAAATCCGATCTCCCTATGCCTAAACCGTGCCATTTTATCCTCCAAACTCGGTGGACAGACCTTAAACACGGCCCGATACGGCCCCTCCCAATCTACAATTTACCATAGTCACGTACCCAAACCAATGCCCTATTTGAAGTTAGAACTATCACATAAGTCTAAATAAGAAAGTCACATGAATAATGATACAAAGCAAAAAATGGAGCTGTGCATGAAAATGGTGATGATCTGATTATTCACATTTCTTCTTCCTCGGGAGATAGTAGTCACTCTAGCGATGAAAGAGGTGCTAGGAGAGGCAGTGTACCTAATGGTGTGCTACCTATGGTCATTTGAGAAGGAATAATTTTAGAAATGTTGATAGAATGGATGATATCGAGGATGACGATGAACCTGGAAACTTCAATATTCCTGAGCAACCCCCAAGAATGGATCGTGAAGAGGACTTTGGGCAGGAATGGAGGTTGCCAAGGGCAGGAGCTATTCTGACTCTCAATCATGAGATTATTCAAGGTAATGTTGATATTTATAGTAAGTGTGTTTTGGGGTATTTGGTGGACTATAGGGAGTTTGATGCTTTTGCAATAAATTTAGCTATTGAGGCTAAATGGAACACTAGGGACATAGTGACAGGGTACAAAATGGATGACATTTTCATCTTCTACTGCGAAGATGAACGAGATAAGCAAGATATCATTTACCGAAGTGTTGCCTCTTTCTATGGAGCGTTAATGGTTTTCAAAGAATGGGTAAGGGAGTTGATCCCTAGAACGGTGAGGTTTCCTATGGCTAACTTATGGGTGAGGGTTGTTGGGTTGCCATTTGAGTTCATCAATAATGACGTAGGCAATGTTATAGGAAGAATCCTGGGACAACATTTCTGGGTGGAGCCTATGGAGGTGTTCCCGGATAATGATTACATTCGGATCAGGGTCACTATTATGTTGAATGAACCACTAACTTCTAGTTTCTTTCTAGCATGTGAGGATGGCATGTTGGTGTGGATCCAATTTAAATACGAAGAGGTATTCAAGTACTGCGTGCGCTGTGGCAAAATAGGCCACAAATTCACGAGGTGTGCAGCATCTCCCAGACAAGTCTCAAGAGGAATTAACTCCGTTCTTAGAAGGGTTGTTAGTCGGAGGTTCGTTATTTTTCAGACATAGTCAAACCATGGTATTTTCAATCTAGATATGAGGGCCACTCCGGCAAGAGCTGAGTATGCTACTTCTAGAGTTCATTTTGGACTTGATGATGTGGGAGCTTTCTAGGAAATCTTGTGAGAAGACAGATTGGTGAATTTTGATCTGGGTAACACGCAAGGAGGAAGAGTCTCGGCAGGTATGAGGTTTTTACCAAATAATATTCCTTTTGCTGGTACAGTTTTGTATCCTGTTGAAGGGAGAAATAGGCAAAGAAGAGAAGCAGGAGGAAATAATGTCGACAGGATGGAGGTGGACGAGGCTCAACAGGAACAACAACAACAACAACAACAACAACAGGAGCAACAGCAACAAGAGGTCAGACCCATGGGTGACATTGCGAGAAGGTTGTTGATGGAAGGGCCACACGGCATGGGTGGAGTGATGGGGACCCTAATCATGTCCCCCATGGGTTCCATTACGAGGATCCTTACGTTCAAGCTATGAATGTGGAGGAGATGGAGGACGACACTAATCCAGATTGGGTAAGGCAAGAGGCCATAAGAAAAAGGGTGGAACAGGATGTTAATACTGCTTTGACTGAAGACGAGGGTGAAGGATTGGCACAAACGTTTTTCACACCCACTGGATTCCCTATCATTCACCATGAGCCGGTGAGAGAGGACAATAATCGTCATGGGGAGGGGGATGGTGACCAAGGGCATCAACATCAAAATCGTAGAGAGGAAGATAACCTAGGAGAAAACGATGAGGGAAGAAATGGGGGGGAGATGAAGATAATGAATTAGGAAGAGAAGCAGCTAGGGATGAGGAAGATGTTGATATTGAGCAGGATGGAATTCTAGTGGATGTACCGGTAGATTTAGTGGTTGATGTGGTTCCCAGAAGGGAAGGGGGGCAGTGGGTGTTGAGAGGATTGTGGGGGTAGAGGAAAGGGGTGATCCAACAGTGGATGGAGAAGGAGTGGGTTTAGGATTAGGGTTGAGGGAGGAGGCTCGAGATGTTCAGGACCACTATATACCGGATAATGAAACAGAGGAGATGGTGCTGATGGAAGAAGGTTATGATGAGGATGCAATCATGCATGATAATACACAACTATTTGTCGTGCCTGAGACGCAAGGAACTGATGTGGTTTTTTCCTCTTCGCTGGTTACTTCTACGAGGGAAAGGGGAGAATCGAGTACTAGAAGACATGTTATTGCTGAGAGGAACACTGTTGTTTATAAGAGGAGGAAGAGGAAAGCCTACTCGGAATTAGAATTGGGAGATAGGAAAGTGAAAAATATTGAAGAAGAAGAGATGTACTTGTCTGATGGCAGTAGTGCGAGGGTTAAGAGGAGCCGTGGAAATAGGAATTATGAAGGCGGTTGGTTTTGGCAATGCGAAGAGGTAATCAGGGATATTGTGGCTCCTGGAGCTGGTTTTGCGGAGGTTGAACCATATCAACCTCCTGAAGAAGAATGATGGGTCTTTCGTGGAATTGTAGGGGTCTTTCGGATCCGCTCAACCCTACAATTCCAAAAATTAGAGCGCTTCTAAATCGTTATAATAATTTAGACTTTATATTTTTTTCTGAGACTAAATGTGCTAGAGCCGTAGTAGGCCAATTATGTAGACCTTTTGGTTTTTCCCATTTTGTGGGATTAGATGCTAGAGGTTCTAGTGGGGGTCTATTTGTAGGATGGAAGGTAGCCACGGCTTTCTCGAGCATTTTTGTTTGCTCCAATTTTGTAATCTTGCGATCCAATATTATAAGTGGCTTTCCTTGTTATTTGGTCTTGGTGTATGGTGAACCGGATGTGACTTTGAGGGATAGTGTATGGAAAAGATTGGGAAGATGGATTAGTTCCTTCGAACATCCGTATATCCTATTAGGATATTTTAACCAAGTGGACCATGTCGAAGATAAGTTAAGTAAGTCTAATAAAACTATTCCGGGGATGGAGTCTTTTTATTATTGGAAGATTGATCATGAACTGATTGATGTCCCTTTTAAAGGTCCTAAGTTTACATGGTGAAACAATAGAAAAGGAGTAGATTTGGTTTTCGAAAGACTAGACAAGGCGTATGTTTCGCGGGATTGGTACAGTATTTTTCCGGATTCTGGTATTATATATCTACCCATTCAGTTGTCGGATCATGCGCCAATCATTTTCAACAGTAAAATGACGTATGACAAAAGAAAGCGACCTTATAAGATTGAAGTTTGGAGTCTCCATTCGCAAGAAGGTATCGAGGTTGTTAAGAGAGGCTGGAGTGGTGGCGTTAAGGGATCTAAAGGATTTGTGTTAATGAGAAAGTTGGAAAGAAGTAATAAGAGTCTTATGGCTTGGACGTTAGATAAAAGAAAAGAGTGGGGGAAAAAGTGGGATGAGTTTGATGTTGATCTTTCTTCGGAATTAGAGAAGATTTTTGATGGCAGAAGTGAAGCTAATTATTATGATATCCATGGAAAGTTGAAAGAGTTTTCTAAGGCTGCTGCATTATATTGGAGACAAAGAGCAAAGGTTAAATGGGCGACGGAAGGGGATATCTGTACCAAATTCTTTTTCAATTATGTGAAGGGACGTAGAGGGCGGAATCTTATTTATAGTATTAAAGCTCAAGATGGGAGTTGGACACAGGATGTTAACTCTATTGGAGAAATCTTCAAGAACTATTTTAAGATCCTATTTAAAGTGGACGAACATTGTATGAGCTTTGATGATTACGATGGTAGAAACAGAGACTTCTTTAATGTTCTACAAGGGATAATTAGTGAAGAGGATAAGGAAAGATTGAGCAGAAATTTCTCGCCACAGGAGGTTAGGACGGCAGTTTTTCAGTTAGGGGACCTCAAATTGCCAGGCCCTGATGGTATTCCGGCAGAATTCTACAAGAATTGTTGGTCTTTCATTAAGGGAGATGTTACGGAAGCAGTTTGCGCATGTCTTAATTCAGGTTTTGTGTTGAAAGAAATGAACAAAACCTTTATTACTCTTCTACCAAAAAATTCGTGCCCGGAAACTGTTGAACAGTATAGACCTATCAGTCTATGCAATGTCATTATGAAGATCATTACGAAATGTATTGCCAACAGAATGAAGAGTTGCATGTCCAAGATGATTGGAGAATTTCAAAATGCTTTTGTGCCTGGTAGATCTATCCATGATAATATTTTGATCGCGGATGAATGTATGTATAGGCTCAATTCTCGCACGAAAGGAAGAGTTGGAGATATTGATTGAAATTTTCTCAAGAGTGCCCTGATAGGGTTAGGCATTCCAATTAATTTGGTTACGCTGATTATGAATTGTGTCACTACGGTTTCTTACAGTATCTTAATCAATAGGGTGCCACTCGATTTCTTCATGCCAAGTTGCGGGTTAAGGCAAGGTGATCCCCTATCTCCATATCTTTTTGTTATTTGTGCTGAGGTTCTGTCTAGACACCTTGTGGAGAGAGCTGATTCACAGGAGATTATTGGTATTAAAGTGGCTAGAAATGCGCCGCCTATTTCTTATTTGTTTTTTGCTGATGACTCTCTTTTTTTTCTTAAAGGGAAAACTGAGAATTTGGTAAATTTCCAAAAATTGCTCAACAGATATTGTAGATTACGGGACAGAAAATTAATAAGGAGAAATCAGCAATGCTTTTCAGTCCAAATTGCAATCTGGGGGTTATTCGGGATAGTCTTAAGAGGTTTCGACTGAAACCTTGTGCGAAGCTGGGTAAATACTTAGGTATTCCTGATATCAGTGACACGGGGCATAGAAATATAGCTGGGAGGATTTTAGAACAGGTGATGACTCGTATTGGTTCTTGGAATCGAATTTTTTTGTCTCCAGCTGGCCGTCTTACTTTGATCCACTCTGTGCTTGCCAATCTCTCAAGTTATTTTCTATCGGTATTTAAAATACCGGTAAGTGTGGCTAACAAGGTTAACGCCATGTTAGCTCATTTTTTGTGGGCTGGAAATAAGTCAGGTAGGACCGTTCATTGGAGGTCAAAAGATCATATCTGTCTTCCTAAGTTTGTTGGTGGGCTCGGAATTAGGAGCATTGAATTGACTAATCAGGCGTTTCTCGCGAAAAATGCGTGGAGAATAATCAGAAATAAAGATCTTCTCATTAGTAAGGTCTTTACTGGAAAATATGGCCAAATTAGAAATTACGAAGAGTTTAGGAGGAACAGGAGTAAGGGCTGTAAGTCGAGGGCATGGATAGGAATTTTAAAGGGAAGGGAAATGTTGGAGAATGGTTTGGGTTGGAAAATTTGTAGTAGACAGGATGGGTTTGGACCTGATATTAATATTTTCCAAGATAAATGGGTTAATGGAGGTGTTCTGATGATTAGAGCCGATATTAGTTTGGAAGACAGATATATCAACGCTTTGGATTGGAAAATTAAGGATCTCATTACAGAAGATAAAAAATGGAATAAAGAAAGAATACAGCTAATTTTTAATAAAGAGTGGTGCAGGAAAATTCTCGCTATTCCTATTGTCCCGTCCCAGGAGTTGGGTAACAGGTGTTTTTGGAGTAGGACGAGGAATGGAGAGTATAGTGTGAAGAGCGGTTATTTTGAGCTAATCCAAAGAAGATTCGGAGCGAGTAAGTGGTTTATCAAGGATAATAACCTGGAGTTCAAAATTTCTAGCTTTTGTAAGAAAATTCTTTGGAAAATTCCTGGACCATCTAAATGGAGGATTTTCATTTGGAAGATCATCTTTAATGCTCTCCCTATCGGGGAGGAGAGGGCTAAAAGACATTTAACGGGAAATGTTAACTGCGTTTTATGTTCAAGAGAGGAAAATGAGAATTCGAATACGGATGACGGTCGGTGTCTGGAGACTCAGGATCACTTGTTTAGGTGTTGCCCGATCAGTAGAATTCTCTGGAATGTCTCTGGTTTCGATGATTCAATCCAGGAAGGGGAGCATCTGAATTTTCATGATTGGTTAATCGGGAGCCTAACTCGTCTCTTTCGCAAAGATGATTGTTTCAAAGGGCTGTTTTTCTTTATCAATATTTTGTATAATGTTTGGATCTTCAGGAATAATATCATCTTCAATGACTCTTCCAAGGAGGTGGTTTGTTTACTCGCAAGATTTAACGAGTACTTTCTCACAATTAATCAATGTTGGGAAGATTCGAAGAAAAGGAAGGAAGACACGAAGAATAAGAATCGTGGAGCTGAACGATCGGAAAAAGAATCAGTCAGAGATTGGTTAAGAGATTCGAAAAAATTCTAGTTAATTTCTCATCAATTGCAAAATATGGAGTGTACGACTACAGTTATTAACGTGTATGCAGGTTGGAAGGAAGATGGAGAGGCAGCGGCTGGACGGATTGTTTCGGAGAACGCTGGGGTGAGAATGGACGAGGACAGTGTCTTTGTTTAGCGGAATCTGCTTTCCAAGCAGAAACCATAACTGTCTGGAACTCTGGAAGGCTATTCAATGGGCTAGATTGAAAGGGATGCTTCACATTACTGTTCGATCTGACTGCTTGCAGCTGATATACCAGATATACCAGATTGCTGGTGTTGAAGACCATCATCACAAGATAAAGGACTTGTTAGATTGTATTCTAGAGGAGGCAGCTTATTTTCATTGTGTTTCTTTTTGTTTGTACCTCGAAACTTGAACACCCAAGTGCATAACTTAGCGGCAACAGCTATGTATGGGTGATCAAGTCGGTTTGTTTCGTTGGCAAAAAAAAACAAAAAAAAAAAAAAAGAAAGAAGGATGACAAGTTGTCAGCTTCCTAAAATCCAAAATAAGAGGGATGATAGCACCTCCCTCACAAAAATTGAATCCTGCTACTCGGAATAAGAGGCATTAGGGAGTGACAAGTGACAACACCGTACGTCCGTACCCAACATTTGCAAAGTCACAGTTGCTGAGGATAATAGATAGAAGTTGCAGTTGAACATGGCTGACATCGAAGAAGAAGAAGAAGAAGAGGCACAGCGTGAAAGCGTGGTTGTTGATGAAGAGGAACTCAATCAAAACGAAAACAAGGATGATACCCAGAAACGGCGGGTTGACTCTCTTGATATATTTAGAGGCTTCACCGTTGCTGTACGTACATTTCTAACTCCCTCCTATTCATATACATGTATATGTATCCTTGTAACTTCAATACTGTATGTTTAGCGGTGCTGAGGTGTCACTCGGGTTACTCGGGCCGGGGTCGGGTCAAGTCGGGTCGGGTTGGGTCATATCAGGTTCGGATCGTAACGGGTCAACATCTTTTTCGGGATGAGCCGGGTTCAGGTCGGTCGCTATTGGGTCAGGTCATTTCGGGTCAGTTGACTGGCGGTTCAGGTTGGATTTGGATTAGATCATTATCGGGTCTAGTTATTTTTTGAGATTTTTCCAATAAGTTTTGTTTTTTCTATTATTTTGTTTAATTACTTTGTCATTAGTCTCCTGGTCATCAGGATTATCAGGGTTCAAATCGGGTCGTGTTGGGTCGGGTTCGGGTCATTAGTTATCGGGTTGTATCGGGTCTCGGGTCACAAGTGGATCAGGTCGAGTTTTAGGGTTCTACATTTTAGGGTTCTAACGGGCGGGTCTCGGGCAAGTTGATCGGGTCAGTTTCCTCAGGTCGGGCCAGCTTTTGCCAACTCTAGCCGTGCGCCCGTGCATGTAGTATAAGATTGTGGTGTTCGCTTCATATGATTTGTGATGACTGATGACAGTTGATGATATTGGTTGATGATGCTGGAGGAGAGTGGCCAATGATCACACATGCACCATGGAATGGATGCAACCTTGCTGACTTTGTCATGCCATTCTTCTTGTTCATTGTTGGGATGTCTATTCCTCTTTCTCTTAAGGTACATACATACCCCATTGATGATTTGCATCCGAATTAAGGCTCATCCATACCATTCGTGGATGAGTTTTCACTTGAGAATTCGAGATATTGAGAGTTGTCAGGGTCCAACTTGTGAGTTCTGACTCTGATATCATGCTATGAAACCAATTTAATAAAAACTTTAAGGTAATGATTGAGACGCATTCATATTCTATTACGTATGAGCCTTACTTCACAAAGATTAGAAGCTAATTGCCTCCAATTCAGTGACTGTCTCATTTTGCTTTATTTCATCCCAAAGAATACTGACTATTCACTATTAGGCTCCAGAAATCCAAATACTTGTACTGGTGTTTTTCAGTTGATTTCTTTTAGAAAATATCTTTAGTACTAAGGGCCGTTTGATTCACATGGGTATAAGGTATGAGTTTGAAATGATCAAATCCCATACCTTGTGTTTTTTTTTTCATACTCATACCTCAAACTCACATGATTTTTCATACCCAAGACTGGGTGTGAGTATGAGAACCTTGGTATCAAATCAATAAAAACTCATTTTTGTTTACAAAACATATTTATTGGAATTTTTTTTGTACGTTTTTAATCTTATTCAAACTACACTTGTTTTCTCAATGATGAAAATGTGCATAAAAAAAGTTCTACTCAAAAATAATACGGAGTATTGATTTTTGGTTAAAATGTTTTTTTTCCTAAGATGACAAACATAAAAACACACATTATTGTTCAATCAAGTAAAAATGCGTAAGAAATAATATTCTATCACAATAATAATAGATTTTTTTAATTAAAAACTTTTTTTTTCTTTAGATCACAAACTTTTTTTCCCCTGATGCCAGAAATGAACCAAACACATGGTATCATGAATAGAGTTCCAAACCTATACCACCCTAGTACGATTCCTCATTCCATACCGATACCTTTGTGCGAACCAAACGACCCCAATATTACATACTTCCTCCGTTTAAGTCAAATCTTACCTTTTGCTTTTTGCACAAATTATAAGAAATCGATTGATTATTATTAAAGGGGACTACTTTTTACCATCGGCGCTTTACTTCTTACCGTCGGCGTTAATTACGTGAAATGACGACTTTGTCCTTACTACTCCCTCCGTTTCATTGAAAGCTTCCACTTTTCCTTTTTCGTAAATTTCTTTGATAGCTTCCACTTTCTTTTTTGGTATAACTCTTTCTCTCTTACCTAGGTGGCCCACCTAATTTACACCCTCTCTACTTTTGAATATTTTATTATTATTCTTAAAAAATGTGCCCTTTTTTAAGTGGAATCTTTCACTGAAACGGAGGGAGTATTTATTTTCAAGATAATATTACTTTTACATTTTATAGATTATCGATTTATTAAAACTCGATAATAAAACCATCTTTTTCGATTATCGTAATAAACCAAAACCGACTTTCTATATAGTTAATACGCAAAATGACGAGTTCTTCTTTGTAATTAATTCTCGAAATATTATCACATTTATATTTTATAGAGTATCGGTTTATTAGAACTCGATAATAAAACCGTTTTTTCGATTATTGTTACGCCTCCGATTTTAAACAGTTAATTAGATTAATTAACGACTTAATACAGTTTAATAAACGTAATTAACAAATACGAGTAATATGCAAATTAAATCCTAATTAATCTACGACAAGTCGACAAATTAAAATAAAAAAATCCGGAAATGGGTCAGGACAAGTGGGTTATTCAACCCACCTAAGGGTCGTATTACTTTCTCTATAATACTTGAAAGTTTTGAGAAATAGTTTAAGTATAATATAAATCTTCCAATGATATAAGACAAAGTATAAGGTAGTAAAATTTGTTATATTGACAACATTTCATACAAGTGGCTCGGGTTCGAATTCTCTTGTTTACACAATTGTCTTTTGAAAAAATAATTAAAATTTAGAAAATAACGCCATTAACAATGATCGAACCCCTGACCTATTGATTGGGAGACAAGCAACTAAACCACTACACCACCACCATCAAACTGATGTATCGATTGGTTGAAAACTATTTTAAAAGAGGAAAAAAAAATCCGGAAAAATGTTTGGTCGAAAAAAACCGTCGACTCGCCGATGGGGTAGTCGACGGTTTTTTTGACTTGCCGATGGGGTAGTCGAAGAATTTCACTACCTTATACTTTATGTCTTATATCATTAGAAGATTTATATTATACTTAAACTATTTCTCAAAACTTTCAAGTATTATAGAGAAAGTAATACGACCCTTAGGTGGGTCGAAAAATCCACTTGACCAGACCCATTTCCAGATTTTTTTATTTTAATTTGCATCAATCTGTATAATGAATATTGATTGTCGACTTGTCGTAGATTAATTAGGATTTAATTTGCATATTACTCGTATTTGTTAATTACGTTTATTAAACTGTATTAAGTCGTTAATTAATCTAATTAACTGTTTAAAATCAGAGGCGTAACAATAATCGAAAAAACGATTTTATTATCGAGTTCTAATAAACCGATACTCTATAAAATATAAATGTGATAATATTTCAAGAATTAATTGCAAAGGAAAACTCATCATTTTGCGTAATTAACTATATAGGAAGTCGATTTTATTTTATTACGATAATCGAAAAAGACGATTTTATTATCGAGTTTTAATAAATCGATAATCTATAAAATGTAAAAGTAATATTATTTTAAGAATAAATAGTAAGGGCAAAGTCATCATTTCACGTAATTAACGCCGACGGTAAAAAGTAAAGCGCCGACGGTAAAAAGTTGTTGCGTATTAAAGATACAAATCGATAAAAGTTAAGTATTTGTTTAATATTAAATGTATGGTAGATAGTGGCATTTATTTAAATATGTAAAGTTTAAAGTATTTTTATTTAATATTAAAACAATGACTAAAATGAAAATGGTTAGATTGGACTTAAATGTTTCAAAAAGAAATAAGGGAAAGTTCAACTTGAACGGAGGGAGTACCATATGATATGATTTGGGTTAGTTTTTTTGTCAGAAGACATCTAACATTTAGACATTTCGTAAATAAGGCAACTATAAGTTCTTTTTTGTCCAAAGGTATCTTAAATTTACATTTCTGTGTTAAAAGACACCAAATCTCAATTTCCGTCAAAAAATTGTTAATATTGATGATCCTTTTCTTTTAATCATCTTCCTTCCTCCCTTAATCAACCATTCTCCCTTAATCAAACTCAATCAACTCTCTTTCTTCGATTCAACCATCTTGCCTTAATCAAACTCAATCAACCCTGAAATGAGTTATATGAGAATCGAGCCCTTGACCTTAGATATGTAGTACTTATTATCTACCACTACACCACATTATCACTAAATTAATCCTAAAGTTATAGACTCCAATAATTTAATTAAGGAAAATCCCCATTTCCACTAAGCAAATAACAAATCTCCAAATTTTCCCGCCTAATCACATACGGGCCTACCATATGGGCTTACTTTTGGATTATTTAATATATATTGGTTGGGCTTATATCTAAATTACCCATGCATGTTAACTGCGATCAATAGCTATATGTTTAAAAGATACTATCATAAAATAGTATAATAATATAATTAATAGAGTAGATGCTATCATTTTTGTTATACTATAAAATAGTATAAATCTTTTTCTATATATCATACTAATTAATTGATTGATTAATTGACAGTAGCATCTAATTTTATATTTTATATACCATAAAATAGTATAATAATATAATTAATTGAGTAGATGCTACCATTTTTGTTATACCATAAAATAGTATAATTTTTTTTATATATCATCCTACTAATTAATTAGTTGATTAATTGACAGTACCATCTAATTTTATATTTTATATACCATAAAATCCCCTTGCTACTAAGAGATTAACCACCCCTATAATTTTTCCGCCTATTCATATTGGACTCATATTTGGGCCTTAACTGCTTTGGTCATGTAATACTGAAATTTTGTTAACAGTATATTTTACAATCTTTGTTATTTGCACCTGTGTATATTATAGAAACTGTATATATACCAACGAAAATACGTTTTATTTTTGTAATAATCATGACTGATATTTGATTGCAATTAAATATTGTAATCGTCTATTAAATAAGAAAATAAAAATTCTCAAAACTTTTCGCACCAAAATTTTAAGCTATCAATCTCTACTAACTAAGAGAAAAAAATCTCAAAACTTTTTTCGCCTAAATTTTAAACTCTCAATTTGGACAAAATCAATAGAACAAATGAGGAAGAATCACACTAAATTATCATATAAAAATTCTTATGGGTTAAATATTTAAAAACTAACAACGGGTGTATCGATACAAATAAATTGTAGAAATATAGTCGCTTAAATTTCTAACAACAATTAAGATAATAATTTTTTTGTACTAAATATTTCATGATATTAGTTGAGGTTGCAATTTCAAGTTATTTTATTATTATCCAAATACAATGATAGAATCGTGAAAAATTATCAGGTTGCTAAATTAAAATCTACTTTGTATAAATAATTAACTTAAAATATTAAAATTCTATAAATACCGTGCATACATGCACGGGGTATACACTATTAATCATTAAGTCATCAACAACAAATTAAATTTTTGAATTCAATTTCCGTTTTTCTGTTATTTACCATTAATTTCTACTCCCTCCTATTCAGAGTATTCCTCCCCAATAAAATAATAATAAGGGTGAAGATAAAGTAAGAGAGATGAATAGAAAGTGGGGTATGAAGCGCAAAAGGTGGGGTATAAAGTGAAAAAGTGTTGGGTTTAGGTGTGGAGGAAAAGAATAAAGAATTGAAAGAAGAATAAAGAATGATTAAAATTATTTCCAAAAAAGGAAAGTGGGAAGAAAACCCAACTAAGCTCAAAAAGAAAAGTGGAGGAATACTCAGAATAGGAGGGAGTATTATAATTTTGGGTACGTGTGTTAGTGTTTATTAGACAAATTTATGAGGTATTACCGAATTGAAGTTTCTGTTGTAAGAAACTAAGAACACTAATTTTTGTGTTTAAATTTGTGAGTTTGAGTAACCATTTGTTATTCATTTTCTGTTGTTGTCAATTCATTTTTGATTTTAGTAACCATTTATATTTCATTCTTTATGTGCATCATATAAGACGACGAGTACTTAATATTAATTTAGAATATGCAAAAGTTGAAAAAAAATGTATGGTTCAATTAAGGGGAGAATAAAAGGGGTTTTGAATGGAAATTAAGTTTTTTTAGGAGGAAAAATGGAGTAGCGTGACCTTGTGGAAAATAAAGACAATGAGAAAAGAAGATAGTAGGGTGATGTAAAGGAAGAGGGGAGAAAGATGTTGATTGAGTTTGACAAGGGATGAGTGTTGACTAAGGGTTGATAGAAGAAGATTAAAGGATAAAAACCGTCAATATTTGATGATTTTCTTTACAGAAGTTGGTGTTCGGTGGCTTCTAACAAAGAAAAACTCAGGGTAGTTTTGAAAAAAAAAAATCCAGGTATTTTTTTATAAAAGGCCTAAATGAGTTAGGACAAAAAAACCCTTCTTATCATCGTTCATCGGAGTGATCACCTTGCATCGATATCCAAGAGGGTGTATTCACATCCATCAGACAGCACGGACTGCTGATTTGAAATTTGATGGAATTACTGCCATGAAATGGTCACAGCAGGCTGTTGATTAACGAGTGTGTTTATTTATTTTTAAAATGTGAAGAGGATCACAAATCGTCTTGTGGCTACCAGGAAGGTGATATTTAGGACCCTCAAACTTCTATTCTGGGGTATCGTCTTACAAGGTTAGTTTAATTTTAGATTTTCCGCTTCAGGTTGTGTCTTCCTACATATGAAACCTATTTGTTATCTCTCCGATTCCATTATTATAACTCATAAAATTTGAAGTTTTTGCTTTAATATCTGTGATTTGTATTTGAATAAGAACATGAGCAAGCTGATATGATAAGATATGGAACTGATGGTAGAAATCTCATTGATATTTATTAGGAGGGTACTCACATGCTCCTGACAAGCTGACTTATGGCGTCGATTTGAAAAGAGTGAGATGGTGTGGAATTCTTCAGGTGATATACCTCTACATTTCCACGTCAAAACTGAAATTGACGTAGAAATTGAGATGTGATGTGCCAAATTTGACGTTTTCAGCGAATTGCTCTGGCCTATCTGGTTGTATCCTTGTTAGAAATTGTGACAAAAGCTCCCTCTTCTAGGAATCATTTACTTGGCCGCTTCTCCATATTCAAGCTCTACTTTCGGCAGTGGTAAGCATTTTCTGTTGATAGATTTGAAATGGTTTTAATTGTATTTTCATTTTCTTAAATTGACTATTGTCATGTGTGTGTGTGTGTGTGTTTCTGATCATTTGAGTAAGCCTTCTCTTCTGTTTTTTACTTGATTTTGTAGGGTCGTTGGAGCATGTGTTCTCATTGTTTACTTATCTCTACTCTATGGAGTATATGTCCCAGATTGGCAGTTCAATGTTCAGGATCCATCAAGCCCTGATTTCAGGAAGCATTTCACTGTTAGTCATTCCCTACATATGCTTTGCCAATTATTAGTCATTTCCCTACACTGTTAGTCATTTCACTATTTCGGGAAGCATTTCACTGGCAGTTCAATGTACTTGTCTATTTTCGACTTTGCAAAAACTGCCATTATATTTGGTTCGGTTAAAAATATTACCATTATAGTACTTGATATGTTAAAAAAAGTACTACCACTTTTGACCCGAGACTATGAAAAATATATGAAATGTCTTATTTGTCCCCAGTTTATACAAAACTCTTGTTATCTTTCATCACTCACCCCATAAGCCGACAGGCTGAAGCAACGACCCTCCCTCTCCCTCTCTAAAAACCTCGTTGCTATTGTTATTATTAGTGGTACAAGTATTACTTACCTGGATAACAGGTCATAAATGAACCACGTTTATTTTGGTAAGAGAGTATTACCACTTAGATTTGCTTTCAGATTAAATGATCCTTGGATTATTTTGAAAATACCGCCTATAATTGGGATTATTCTCATTAAATTTCCCTTTTTCTTATTATGGTTCACTCTCTGCCTTTAGAAAATAGCCCTCCAAATCTCCAACAGCCTTGAGTCCATGACAGTTTAAGGGAAAGATGGTGTTTATATTAGCCCCGCTACTGTGTGATCCAAACTTGAAGCGGATGTTATATCATAAATCGTCAAGTACTCCATACTCGAATATTGCCTGGCTTTTCATGTGAGTGACACTGATGAGCGTGTCCTCTGCACATCAGATTAGAAGAAATGTTAACCTGGTACTACGTGTTTATTGCGTCTTTTTAGTTTTCATTAAATTGTGATCTTGTAAGCCTCTATGTTATGTGAAAGATCGTTCATGCTTGGATGTTTATATTATTTCGGATCGTTTCTAGCCTTATACTTGTTTTTGTTATTGGAAAGAGTGTTAGTATTGTATTACAAAAATCAAGTAAAGAATTTGAACACTGATCTCCTCATTCCGTGTTTGATCAACTGTATAAACTCTATGATACCTGCTGAAGATACAACTGTCCTGCTTCTACTATAAAGATTTTAGACAAGCATGGTTCATCTCAGGTGATATGTGGTGTTCGAGGAAAACTAGATCCTGCATGTAATGTCGTTGGATTTGTTGATAGAAAAGTAATTGGGATTAACCACTTATATCATCATCCAGCATGGAGGAGATCTAAGGTGAGTGATTAACCTACATACTCTCCGCATATAACATAACAAACAATAAGAGAACACAACATTATGCTTAACTGTATCGGGTCTTAGACTCTTAGTTGATTTCAGAATTCTTCAAGTTTTTTTCCCCTCTATAAGTACTTCTGGTTTTACATATAATAGTGCGTATAAAGGGTCTTTACTACTCGTATTTACTACTTGAACGAACTATTATATGACATGTTGTAAATTCGTTATCTTGGCGGAAAACAAAGTGCAAAATAAATTTGCTGTTTCATTCTGAGCTTGCTATTACAATTCCAGCTCTCATCTTCACATGTGTTTAAAAGGTCAAAACTGTATGTATCTATTTTCGCCCCTGTTAGATTCTTTGATTGAATGTACCTTAGAGATAACGTTTCTGTCATGTTTGCAATGATCTGTAGGCATGCACAGCAAACTCTCCGTATGAGGGACCTCTCCTTGAAAATGCACCATCTTGGTGTCATGCACCATTTGAGCCAGAAGGGATTTTGAGGTCTGTACTTCATTTCAATTATACATGATGTAATTTCATGTAGTTCATCTGACTTTGAAGAGTGGTACTGGTCCCTTCCATCTATTAGAATTGTACAAAATCCACATTACCCCAGTGACCTTTTGTAAATTGCGGGGCCATGGGGTTTGGATGTATGTAGCCTTAAACTTGTGTTAGCTACACAAATTAGTTTTTTCCCCATGATTCAATACTAAAATTGTTTCAAGAATCTCTACTTCACGATAAAAAGAAACGTAGTCATTTTGCTTTATTCCATCATAATCCATTACAAAAGTATACGGAGTCTTTAGCTCCATACAGAATGTAAACGCCAAAATAAGTGCACATACATAAGCTAAGAATATTTCGTTGTTCAATATACATAATTTGGTTCCTCGACGTGCAGTTCTATATCTGCCATTCTTTCAACGATTTTTGGAGTGCATTATGGACACGTGCTTATTCATATAAAGGTTGGTCGTTTGACAGTGTGTATGTTATTCATTACAGAATATGATGTTTCTGTCTCAATACAGAGGGCATTTTAATCTCATTCTACAATTGCAGGACCATGCTGGAAGACTGAAGCATTGGGTTTCACCGAGTCTAGCCCTCCTAAGCTTTGGAATTGTCCTTCATTTCTCAAACAGTGAGACCAGAAAGTTCACTACCATTTGCTATTAATTATACATATATATATATATGGAGAGAGAGAGAGGATCACATAAGGATAAGAAATTTTTTAAGTTCATTAAGTTCCAGTGTTAAAGTTACACAAAAAAATGCTTAAAGTTACACGAGATGAGTGATAAATTGCACTTTATCACTTGAAGTACTGAATGTTATAGTTACATATCAATTTTGAACAAATGCAACTTTATCGTATGTCATCTGTAACTTTTATATAGACTTACTTTAAACACTTTTTCTGTAATTTTAATATTGGAACTTATGAATTTATAAGAGTTCGTGACATTATGAGAACCTCTCTCTCTCTATATATATATATATACACACACGCACACACACATTTGCTTGTTATAATCTCTTTGATTATCTTTAATTGTCTCTTGAAACAGCTATCCCTTTGAACAAGCAGCTATATTCGTTTAGCTATGTGTGTGTTACATCTGGTGCAGCTGCCTTCATGTTCTCCTTCTTTTACTCAATTGTATGCAATTTATCAGAACTATGACTTTTTAAGGGTTAAAGCACAGCTTTTTGTATTGTTTTTTAAATCTCATCTGTTAGAAAAAGAGAATTATGATAAAGACTGAATATTATTGAGAAATGCATGAATTATTATTGATGAACGAGGGTCCTATATGTAGAATTATCTCCTTTTACTCCATTGCATGCATTTTATCAGAACTATATCAACTTTGTCAGGGTTACAGCATGGATTGTTGTAATGTTCATTAAATCCCATCTATAATTGTCAGCTGCTGTAAATGGAAGGGTCAAAGAGATCACATTTGCCTCTACCCGTATATTGGCTGCCAATGATATCCTTTCAGTTTTTCTGAAAGTCTTACTTTCTGACTTCTACAAATATGTTGGCTATTTCTAGATGACCATCATGATTTTGTTGTTGTTGAGAATAGCATAGAACAACCACTGAACTGTAGAAAGGTGCTAGCAATTCATTTTGAAATATGGCATCATTGTATTTGGAAACTGAAAGTCTTTCCCTCTCCAAGTGCTGATAATACTTCATGACAGGTCGACATTTTACACGTGGAATTCTTATTTCTTCCGTTTAAGTGGATTGGAATGAATGCCATGCTTGTCTATGTTATGGCTGCTGAGGGCATTCTGGCAGGATTCATTAATGGGTGGTACTACGAAGATCCTCGTAACACATTGGTATGCGTTTCACTTTTATTCTATGCAACTATGGAGGTGATTAAAAACATGTTAAGTATGCGAGGAAGCTTAGCTAGCATCTCGCACCACTGCTATATACGGAGTAAAACATACTGTCTATACTAATGTCTATATATACTCCTAAAGTGCTGTTTATCGCCTGACAGTGAGGGTTTTAAGGTGACTGCAGAAACGAGGAGACTAATGACCAAATGTTATTGGTTGATTATGTTGTAGGTGTATTGGATTCAGAAGCATGTTTTTATCGGAGTTTGGCATTCGAGAAAAGTAGGCATTTTGTTGTATGTCATCTTCGCGGAAATTCTGTTCTGGGCTGTTGTTGCTGGCATTTTGCACCAATGCAATATCTATTGGAAGCTCTAGCCTCTTTTTTTACCTTGTATAAAAAAAGCGAATGAAAGACTGAATTGTGTTGTATATTCAGTTTATTCAACTGTGCGTCTAATGCAAGCTATTCAATTTAATCAAGGCTGCAAACGGAGTAAATTCTGCAGGGAAATAGAGAATCGGTTGAGAATGTACTGAAAAGGCAAAATAAATCTTGCAATAGCGTTGTGACGATTCTGCACTAGTATTAAGCCCCGTGAAATATTACTCCCTCCATTCCAAAGAGATGTTCCCATACATCTCTTAAGAAAAATTGTTCTTTATTCTATGTGGGTCTAACTTGTAATGTAAATAAAAAAAGGGAAAATATAATGTAACATAATTAAGGTCACTAATTACAAGTAGAAAATTTATTTTCCCACCAAAAAGAACGGTGAAAGAGAGTACGAGTAAACATCAGACCATCCCCATCCAAGGGTCACCCTAATGGAGGTCATCCCTGTTTTAATGTTTTAATCAATTTGTTGACCCTCACTCATCCTATACACTCCCATTCAGAAAACCATGATCTAGGTCATCAACCCAATCATTTTTTACTTTTCAACCCAATCATCTCTCACTTTCTCTACCCCACATATCTCTCTCATACTTTATTTTTTCAACTACCACTGTATTTACATATATTTATTATTACAAATAGTTTAATACCAACATTATTATTTTTTAAATAGTGAGGAGGTTTATTAAAAACGTACAATCAATTTTTTTTAAATACAAACTTACGATTACAATTAAATTATTACAACTGATAAATGGGTAACGACTACATTGATATATGACATCTACATACATTGATTAAAAAAATACAACTTTAACGGAGTGCATAACATTAAATAAAGAAAATAATTTAAATACTTCGGAACCATAAATAACATTAACGTAATTTAGTCGTGAAAGTTCATCCAAATATGTTCAATGAGGTCATGTTTAAGGGCGATATGGGTTGGATTATCGCGAATGTTATCATAATTTTGCACGAACCGGTCTTGAGCTGATCTACGGCGACACTGATATTCAAAAGGATTATCATTAGCTGATGTAGGATGATCTTCTTTGAACTCTTTGATTATATTTTCATAGTGGAGATATGTTTCTCGCTCATCTTCTACTATCATGTTATGCATAATGATACATGCAATAAGAACTTCCCCCCATAATATCTTTGTTCAGAAGTAGACAAGGGCACTTAATGAACGCAAACCGAGCTTGTAGGACACCAAACGCACGCTCAACATCTTTTCGACAACTATCTTGGCGAGCAACAAATAATTTATGCTTCTAAATTTGGGGAGCAATAATTGTTTTCACAAATATTGCCCAACCAGGATATATACCAGAATTTTTTTATCGTTTTAATGCTTTTTAATAAACTATTTATTGTTTTAGCGTCCTTTTGAAACTATTTACTCTAAATGGTTCCACGTCCTCGATTATTGTTATTTTTTTATTTGAGAAACCGGCCGCTAGTTCAACTAGCGGCTCTCTACCATACCAAACCAAAGAAAACGGAGCAAAATTCCCCATTCATCTCACCATCATCATCATCATCACACCACCTCAATCCCAAATTCCCACCATACCACCTCCTTAGTCATCTTCTTCCAACAACGAATTCCAATCCCTAACTATAATAATTTCAGCAAATTGGTTATCATGTAACCATAGTTGTTTCAATTAGGTTAACCCGGAAACAACCGAAATCGAACCGAAGAGCTCCTGATGATTCACCCCATGATGAATTGAGTAGGGAATTCGGTAACAACCAGTTTAGCTTGTTGTAAGTGAGTCGGAGATCGGTTAAACCCGGAAATGAATCAAAGATATCGGGGATCGAGCTGAATAGGTTGCAGTTGCTATCGTAGAGTGAAACGAGGTTGACGCGGGATGAAGCTCTCATGGCCACAGAAAGATTATCTCAAATTGACCGGGTTCGAAGCAAGATGAGACCGGAGAAAGTGGTGGAAATATAGGAGGTGAAGTTGTTGGAGTTGTGGGAGAGTGAGGAAAGAGATGAGATGTCGGACAAATCCGGTATGGAGCTGGAGAATCGGTTGTTTTGGAGGGAGACGGTGGTGAATTGGGTGAGCGAGTTGAGATGACGATGATGATGATGGTAAATTTTGCTCTGTTTTTTTGGTTTAGTAGAGTAGGGAGCCGCTAGTTGAACTAGCGGCCGGTTTCTCAAATACAAAAATAACAATAATCGATGACGTGGAACCATTTAGAGTAAATAGTTTCAAAAGGACGCTAAAACAATAAATAGTTTATTAAAAAGCATTAAAACGATAAAAAATTCTATATACCATCAGCGAGATAATATCCCAAGTTATACTCTTTTCCGTTTACCATGAAACAAACCGGTGGGCCCGATTCTTCTAAAACATCGTCAAAGACGGGAGAACGTTGAAGAACATTTATATCATTATGGGAACCCGGTGTGCCAAAGAACGCATGCCATATCCATAAATCATAAGATGCAACTGCCTCCAAAATAATTGTTGCCTTCGAGCTTCTCCCAGCATATTGTCCTGACCATTGCGTCGGACAATTTTTCCACTCCCAGTGCATACAGTCAATGCTACCCAACATGCCAGGAAATCCACGTGCCTGGCCAATATGAAGTAATCTTGCTAAATCGTCTGCAGTTGGCCTGCGTAAATTTGAGTTCCAAAATTTGAAATAACACCTCGAGCAAAGTGCCTAAGACTATCCCTTACGACGGTCTCACTCATACGCAAATATTCATCCACGAAATCTGCAGAAGAACCATACGCTAGGATTCTTATCGCAGCCGTACATTTCTGCAAAGCTGAGAAACCAAGTCTTCCATTACCGCCGACTCTTTGTTTGAAGTAGTCATCACTGTCGGAAAGAGCGTTAACTATGCGCATGAATACATGTTTACGCATTCGAAACCTGCGGCGGAATAGCTCCTCAGGATAAATCGGGTTCTGAAAATAGTCGTTCAGTAATTGTTGATGACCATCCTCACGATTCCTTTCAATATATCTCCTTGGTCGTCTAGGAGTACGAGTGAGTTGTGTATTAGATTAAATACGTTGGTTTATACGTTGACTTATGAGGTTGTTTAATTGCTCAGATTCTTCATCCACTTGAGATTCCCATTCATTATCTGAAATCTTATTTTTATTAACAACATCGTCATTTGAAGAATCTGAGCTAGAACTTGAAATAGACATTTTTGTTTGTGATATACTATGTGATTATTATTTAGGAAGATTGAAAATGTTGTATTGGGTTTGATATCTATCACATGAGTAATGATAGGTATATATAACCATCTTTTTTTTCAAACCCGATGTGAAAGACTCATTTTAAATTAGTATTGCAACGATCATTTTCAATATTACTAATTTTAAATTTGTATTGCAACAGTTGTTTTGAAAACTTGAATCTAACGAACACAATCCCGACGATTTAGTTTAAATTTTTATTTCAAAGGTCGTTTTCAAAATTTGAAACTAACACTATTTTTCAAACCCGATTTCAACGACTCATTTTAAATTTTCAATGAACGGTCGTTTTCAAAATTTGAAACTAACACCTTTTTTCAAACCCGATTCCAACAACTCATTTTAAATTTTTAATGAACGGTCGTTTTCAAAACCCAACTAATATTAGTAATGGTTTAATGTTTAGTTTTAATGTTTAATGTCGGTTCTACGTTTAATGTTTTAATCTTAAATTTGAAACCCAAAAAATTTAAGACGCAATTAAAAATAAACTACAATAAAATAATTTTTAAGACGCAATGAAAAATGAACTACATTGCATAAAAATAGAATATTTCTTAAGACGCAATTAAAAATGAACCACACTACATAAAAATATAATACTCCTTAGACGCAATTGAAAATGGACTATACTAAATAAAAATAAAAATGAACTACACTACATAAAAACAAAATATTTCTTAAGACGTAATTGAAGGATGAACATGACGACATAATCCCCCTAAAAATGAAAAAAAAAGAAATTTCAAAATTTAAAGATCAGGGTAGTATTTTATTCTAAGTTTTTCCTTCAATTCTTCATCCTTTGGACTTAAATGTTGTTTTGAAAGTAATGTATCCAAAATTTTCATCTCCATTTTGGTCTTTAGTCACAAATTCTTACTTTCCTCAATCTTCAAATCTGCTTCAATACGTCTTTGTCTAGCCTCCATTTGTAACTTTATATTATCCCCGTACTTTTTAATACATGACTGATCGTCTTCACTAAACATAGATGTTGCAATTTTTGATTTCCCATTACGCTTCTTTTTGGCCGTCTCCCGACCTTCTGGACGTCTATTCACGTCATCATCGTAATTCACACTAGATGGAGTGGAGATACCAACATTAGTAGGAGTGGTATCAAAATCCGACCTCGATCTTTTGGAGCTGGAATTGCTTTTATTTGACATGTCACTGAAGTTGTTGTTTGGTAAGCTCCATTTTGGGTGCTTGCTCATAACATTGTTGTAAACTTCAAAGTATTCAAAATCGTTACCGTTGTTGCCTTTGCGAAATAATATTTGAGCCGCCTCAAAATCATCTTCTATGTTGATGCCACTCGCCGGTGGTCGATTAATAATTTTGCCGTAACAACTAACCCATTTGTTGACAATGGTATTGAGCCGCTTAAAACGACCTTTCATAACATCGATACTCCTAATAGTTAGTTGAGTATTATTTTCGTTTTCGACCCTCGATTGTTCATATAACTCACTTATTTTTTTCCACATTGTTGACGTATTTTGATTTTTGCCAACAATTGGATCTTCGCTAGCCAGACACCAACTCGACATAAGCGCAACGTCTTCCTTCTCATTCCAATTTGATTTTTCAATGGGGTTCGATTTGGGTTGTTTTTTTTGGACCCTTGCACGTGTTTTGTTAGAAGAAATTGGAGTATCTTCAACAAAAGCTTGATTTGGAAACTGAGACAATGACATTGAGTCATCAAATTGATCAATATTTCCATAATTTTGCCTTTCGGAAATTAAATCCGTAAAAGAAGGAATATAATTTTGACTATTTAGATTTAAATCAAAATCGTGAATATCTTCGTATGATGTGTGATCATCGCCATCAAAATTTGGGGAAACAAAATTATTTAAATCCATATTATAATAAGTTGAATTTTATTTTTGAGGTATAGAAGAATATGAGATTATTTGAATAAGGTTATGAGTAATATTTTTTTGTAGGAGTGTATGATTACTTATAGAGAAAAATAAATAGTTGTTGGTAAAAAAAGAGTTGTAAAGAAAAAGGAAAATAAAAAGAGACGTTGAAATGAGAAACTGTAAAAAAGAGAGGAAAAAGAGACGTAAAAAATTTGGCCGTTGAAATGGAGTTGCATGGAGTGAGAGGCACTGACAAAACTGACATATTTACTGCCAAAAAGTGACAAGTGGAACAAAAGGAAGAGAGAGAATTTGAGGATCATCAGTTTTTTGGGAAAGTCATCAAGTGACTTCCAGTATGTGAAGGTCACACTAATTGACCCAAAAAGTCACTCTAATTTTGGGATTAAGATGACCCCCACCCCCATGACCCAATGGATGGGGGTGGTCTCACAATGACCTAAGTTGTGATGATTGCCATTGTTAGGGCACATTAATTGTGCATGGCAAAAGCAATTAAAAACAATAAAATTTTCACCTAATTACTACTATTACTGTTAGTACTTGATAAATCTGGATGAAATTTATACAAAAAAAGGGGGAAATTCAATTCTCCCCCAAAAAACCAGATATTATTCCAATCTCTTACCATAAATGCGATTACTGTCTTCGAGTATTACTACCCTTCATTTGCCCATCCACATTAAGACCATGTTCTTTTCAGCTTATTTTCAGCCTATTTCAGACCAGCTCAGCTTCTATCAGCTCAGCCCAGCTCTTATCAGCTCAGCCCAGCTCCTATAAGCTCAGCTTAGCTCAGCTCAGTCCTAATATTTTTAGCTCAACTCTAATATTTTCAGCTCCTAAAATAATACTTCAATAATAATAATAAAAATAATAAAATATAATAATAATAATAATAAAATAATAATAATAATAATATTATTATTATTATTAATATTGTTATTATTTATTTATTTATTTATATGAAACGGGAGTTGCATTAAGATCGAAACAAATTATAATAAAGTCTTATTATTGTTGTTATTATTATGACATTTAGAAATTAATGCAAGTTTTTTTTCATAAAAAAAAAAATAATGATAATATTATTGTTTTTATTTTTACTACCCATATCTCTTAATGTTAATAATAATAACAAATTATTATTATCATCGTCATCGTGGTTGTCGTCATCACCATCGTTATTGTTATTATTATCGTTGTTGTTATTATTATTATTATTTTCTTTTTTTTTTTTATCATCATTGTGGACATGACATAGGTCCACCCCGACGCGGCTACGCGCGGGTTTGGGGAGGCGAATGAATCTCCATATGAGATGGTCAAATTGAAATTTAAATCGAAGTTGGAGTCGCCACCGAATTTTATGGTTATTCGGAACCGTTCGAGCCCACTCTATGTCGTAGTGGGCCGTATGCAGAATACGGCCCATTTCCGATGTCAGAGTTTATTGGGCTCGTCCCATTGCAGTTCGATACCGATGTCGACTTGATCGGTTTATCGTATATTGAATTACTCTCGTTGCCAATGGTTTCGGACATCCGGAAACCACGGTTCTGAGTAAGGGGTGAGGGTACGTGTTGGGAAGTTCTCAAAGAACACCCAACCCCGCCCGCACATTAGCGGCCTCTACTAGGATATCGTTTGATGTTTTAATACGCGCGTTAGTTGAACGATGAATGATATGCAAACATTGTTTTCCTAAGCATGCGAGGAATTAAAAGGGTTGCTAAGTCGGTTTAATGCATGAAAAATTAACGTCAAAGTTGAATTTAGCATATGAGATTCGTTTTAGTATAATAAAACAGATGAAATATTAAAAATGATGAATTTGCCACAAAAGATGAACAAACGAGTTAGTATCGATTTGTGAAGAAATAATATAACAAATATGATGAATATGCAAGACCGAGAAAATATTAATCGAAATCTGAAAAATATTGTTAAAAAGACGCTGTTTTGTACAAAAAACGATGTTCGAAAAATAATAAAAAAAAGGAAAACGGGTCGCGTTTTCAGCGTTGCCCGCGACTCGCCCGGGGTGCGCGCGACTCGCGCCCCGGCCTGTTTCGAGGTCGGGTTTTGAAAGTTCGATGTTTTTTTAAACCGCGTACGAATATTGCATAATTCGTACTCGACTTAATATTTTCGATATTCGTTATATTTGATAGTCGACTATGAAATCAATATCAAATACTCGGAATAGTTTTAGAAAAGATATAAATTTTAGAAGTCGTTTCGTAGAATAAGTAAAAAAACGAGCGAAAAAGCTAAAAAAGATTCGGGTTTCAGGCCCGTGCGCGAGTTGCCTGGGATGGGCGCGACTCGCGTGTGGGTCTGTCCCGGTCGCGTTTTTTGTTCGAAAATTGCTAATTTAATAAATCGCGTACAAGTACGAACTAACTTATACTCGATTTTTGTTTTCGATATTCGTTATACCCGATATTCGATTATGAAATCGATATCGAATATTCGGAATGAATTTAGAAAAGGTTTTGTACAAAAAAGTTTGTTTTGAACGAAAAGTAAAAAAAAGAATTTTGAACGAAAAAGTTGTTAATTCTCTCCGCGTATAAGATCGTCGAATTTTGTTTAAAAAAGATGTGACGATTTATTTAGCATCAACGAGAATTTAGTTAATTTTGTTCTTGTTAGATATGATATTCGATTAGAGAATCGGTATCGTATTTTAAGAATGTTTGTTATACGAAAATAGTTTTTAGTAATATCGATATTAGAAATAAAAAAAAGATGATGAGCGACCCGTAAGAAAACGACACACGACCCATAAAAAAAACGGACGAGGAGGAGAAGAGGAGAAGAAGGAGAAATCGGGTTTGGTACACCCTCAACCTACATGCTTCGGTTTACTCGGATCGGGGCTCGTCGGAACGTGGTTTGGGCACAAGAGCGTCGAGTTTAACGTCGATGGGTTATGGTGGTTTGGCTTCGGTGGGACGTGTGAAGGGTGTCGGGTATCGGGGCCGGTTTCCTTCGAGTTTTGGATGTACTATGGGTTTCTTGATGCTAAAGTTGATGCTTTGTAAAAAAGGTGTTGATGTTTTTCAGGAATTATGTCTCGAAAAAGTTGTGAGTATTTGTGAATGTTCCTTCTCTTTTTGATGTCTCATGCAAGGGGCTATTTATAGGAAAATCCCGACCTTGGCTAGGAGAGGTGCATTTGAATTAGAACTACCGCTTAGGATAGGAAATGTAGGAAGTCGAGGGGTGTGAGGATTCCGTTTTCTTGTGAAGGAAGAAAGGGAATCGGCTGGTTGTTAGGCTACTCGGCCGAGTATCCTAGCTCGGTTGAGTGTTTGATTCGGTTTGCGGATAGAATTCCTACTTGAGATCGAATTCTACCTTAAACGGAATTGTTTAATATTTGATATAGCTGATTTTGTAGTATTGGAGTCCGAACCAACCGTGTGAGGTGTCACGGCTGACTCACGAGTGTCGGGAGATATCTTTGACCGGGTTTTGACTCGGTCGCTAAAAGACGGTTTTACCCCTGGTGTCGGATTCGACCCAAATTAGTGTTATTTGCCTTGAAACGACCCACTGGGCCTGAATTTGAGGTTGGTTTTGTGAGATTTGTACTCCTTAAAAAGCCCAAGCTAAATATCCATGATTTCGAGCCCATTTCCGAGTACGTTAAAGCATGTTTGCGTCCGATCATCATCGGGTGTTTGTCGGAAACTACTATAGACACCTGGCGGTCAAATGTGGGTGTCTACAGAGCCCCCACTCTGACTGAGGCTTGGACAGGGAGAAAGTCAGAGTAGCTACCAGGTTAATCAAGGATTAAAACCCAGTAGCTTCCGGTCGGGTCGTTTAAAGTCCATTAGACCTGCGTAAAGGGCCCGCCGGCCAGAGACTAGAAATGTACCTGAGTTGATGATAACTCCGTGGGCGTTTGAACTCGTCGTATAAGACTTAAAATGGGCCTATATATGGGCTTACCTTGCTAAACGCCGCTGGGGAGTTATGTGAATTGCACGGTCCTGCTTGAGTCGTCCTGTACATATTTATGCAAAGTAGCAAAGTTTTGCATGTAATATTTGTAGGAAAAAATGACTCGTGTTGGGAAATAAAATTTTTGAGAAAAAGGTTTGAATTTTTGAGTTTGTAGGAGTCATTGAAAATTAGGGAATTTTTGACTCTGAAAAGGAATAGGAATGCTCGGGATGACTTAGCTAAGCCTCAGGATAACAATCGTATGCAAAATGTTCTAGGATTGGGAATCCTAAGGTGAGGAGGAGAATTTGAGTTTATGCTATAAATACCCCTCCTTGCTTCATAAATTCTCATAATTCCCACAATTCCCTCTCTTCTTTAAAGAAGAAAAAAAAAGAAAAAAAAAACAAGCCCTTAGAAATTTATTCTTTCTTTTAGAAATCCAATTATGGGAATCGACCGATTAGTTGGAACGCTGCATGAATGGTCTAAACATTTCAGAGATGCCGATAGGGCCATCTTAAATCAGAACGGTGTTACCCAATTGTTCGTGATCCGTCAGATGCAAGTAGATTGTCACTTCTTGGATGCTTGCCTGTCCTATTGGGACGATACTTATCATGTATTTGGTTTTCCTCGAGGCGAAATCTGCCCTATCCCTGAGGAAATTGTTGCTGCTGGAGGATGGAATCCCCTACTTCGCCCTGCTATCCCTTTTTCGATTTCTGACCCAAGGAGGAAGTTACGGGAATTTTTAGGGCTTTCTCATATGGAGGTATCCCGTATGCTGGAAGGAGATACCGTTTCCTTGATCGATCTAGCTGAAAAATTTATGAACCCAGATGACGTCCGGGTCAGGTCGGTCCATAGCCGTAGGGCCTTTACTTTTTGCATGCTCCATGTCTATGCCTTCGAAGGTCATATGGATTTATTATCTTGCATGGGTCATGTTAGACTTTTCACTGTGGCTGATTTAATGGAAACGGAGCACAACCCGGCTTGGTTGATTACAGGAGAGATTATCCAGGGTTTGGATAATCGTAAAAGGGATCCGTCAGTCCAATTGACTGGGAGTACCCGTCTTTTACAGGTGTACCGGTTTTTTTGATTTTTTTCCGGTTTTTTTTTTTTCTGATTTTTCCGGTTTTTCCAATTTTCCGGTTTCTGCGGTTTTCTCGGTTTTCACGTTTTTTTTTGACGTGATTTTGACAACTTTTCGCGATCTTGATTTTTGTGGGTTTTTCAGCTGTGGCTGTTCGAGAGGCTATCGATCCTGGATCCTCCCCTAGACGTGAACCGGTATCAACCCAGGCAAGTAATGATGAGGAGACGGACTATTGCCTTTTCTCGCCTCAACACCCAAAAATACTGGGATGAGGTGCTATCCTTCCATGGAGGCCTATTGATCCGCTGGACCGTTCCATGGTAGCCGATTTATGTTCGGACCGGTTTAGAGTCCCGAGATAGGGCTAGATATCAAGTAATCCTATCTTTTAGGCAGACGATTCACCTCTTTCCCGATCGCATACTTAGGCAATATGGTCGGGTGCAAAGAATCCCAGAAATCGATGCAGTCGTGAGTGAATCTACTCAGTTGACGGATGTAATGTGTGACACCTGGATGCAAAGGTGGTATACACGAGCTACTTGGCCCGTTCCTAGAAATCCTCATTCGATCTGGGTATTTGACTCTTATGTAAGATGGACATGGGCTGATTCGGCTAAAACCCGAGCTGCCTTGAAGACTGACGAGGCCTTCAACCTGTTACGCCGGGAACATGCTAAAGATAATAGAAGCTTCTTTGGCGAAGACACTACTCCGGCAGGTCAGAAAGAAAAATCTAGGACTCAGACTGGAGGGTCCAGTACTAAGGGTGCACGGGGGAAGGTGAGCCCCCAGACGGATTTAGAAAGGAGACTAGGGCCAAAGCTGGCAGTCAAGGACCGACTTGGTCCTCGAGACAGACTTTCCGAGCCCGTCAGGGCTCGGCTTGGACTGGTGCAAGTGGTGGAAGACCCAAAATCGAAGAAGCGGGTTCGAGCAAAAGAAGTTCCCCTTGTGATTAGGGAACGTTCGCCCCCGCCCCGTCGGCCTCGGGCTCCACGTGACCCGAGAGATAAGGGGAAAGGAAAAATGTACGAGTAGTCTCCTAAATTTATTATTTAAGTATTACTACTATTTTTGTGGTGTGATTTGGTTGTTATTTTTTGTGATGTATTTTTTGAAATCCCCAAGTTTATCGGTTTTTTTCCTAAATAATAAAAAGACATATTAGTGAATACCGTTCCCGTCTTTTCGTTATTGCAGTGGTTGTACCCTTTTGAGGGGTTGCCTACGTATCCAAAATTAATGGAATCAAACCTTCCGTAGTTCAGAAGTATTTTTGCAATTTTTCGAAATACATCAAGATTATTAATTCGAGACGTGCAACGGTAGGATAAATAATCCTAGCTTATTGACTTGCTTAAAATTTTTGAAAATTCATAAAAAGATTTTTTTTATAAATTTAGCAAATGACATTGAGATAGGGCTTATGGGTGGGTAGTAACGCTTCAGTTGGTCCAAGTTTGTTGGGTTGACGAACTCGTTCCCGTCCAAATCCGTTAAAATTACTGCTCCTCCCGAAAGAATTTTCTTCACTAAATATGGCCCAGCCCACTTGGGTTTGAATTTTCCCCTTGGGTCGACCGGTAGTAAAGCTCGAACAGATTTTAGGACTAGATCGCCCTCTTTGATATTCCTGGGCCTAACCCTTTTGTTAAAAGCCCGTTGGATCCTTTTCTGATATATCTGAATATTATTCAGAGCCCGAGATCGCCGTTCGTCTAAGAGGACTAGTGAGTCATATCGGGCTTGGACCTAATCTGCTTCAGGTACTTGGCTCTCAAGCAGAATCCTAAGGGATGGTATTTCTAGCTCGACTGGCTGGACTGCTTCCATTCCATATGTCAGATAGTATGGAGTTGCTCCGGTTGCAGTTCGAATTGATGTCCGATATCCCCAAAAGGCAAAGGGTATCTTGTCGGGCCAGTCCCGGTAATTCTCAGCCATCTTTTTAAGTATGGTGACAATTATTTTATTGGCTGCCTCCACCGCTCCATTTTTTTGGGGACGGTAAGGCGATGATGTATGTCTTTGAATCTTGTACTTTTCCAGCAAAGCGGCGGTTTCAGCTTGGAAATGGGTCCCGTGATCGCTGATGAACTCGTGTGGAATCCCGTATCGACATATAATCTTGTTTTGGGTGAATTTGGCCACATGTTTGGCATTCAAGATCCGGTATGATTCGGCTTCGACCCATTTAGTGAAATAGTCGATAGCCACTAGGATGAAGCAGTGACATCCTGTCCCGGAAGGGTTCACTTTCCCGATTATATCAATTCCCCATGTTGAGAATGGCCATGGTGATGTCATTGTATATAATAGGGATGAAGGCATATGCTGTACATTGGCGAAAATCTGGCAGTTATGGCAGTGTTTGACGTATAACTGACAGTCAACTTCCATGCTATTCCAGTAATAACCGAGTCTCGCGATTTTCCGGGCCAACATATGGGCGTTCATATGCGGACCGTTTTCACCATCATGTACCTCGGCCATAGCTCTTTCGGCTCGAGTTTTGTCAATGCATAGGAGTAAAGCCCCCTGTGCTGTCTTCTTATATAACTGTCCATCGTCCGTGCGGATGAACTGGGTTGCCCATCTTCGTAGCGCTCTCTTGGCCCGGTTTTCAGCTCCCGAAGCATATTCCCCTGACGTTAAGTAGGTTAGAATAGCTTGATACCAAGGTTCTAGATCAGTTATCTCAATATCTTAGATTGCGTGGATGTATGCCGGCTCGGACCGCCTTTCGACGCAAATGGGCATGCTGGTTAGATGTGCTGGGATATTCAGTAAATATGCTAATTTTGAGAGAGCATCTGCAAACTGGTTTTCTTCCCGAGGTAGATAGATGTACTCTACTTTCTGGAATTGTTTTTCGAGAACCCTTACTCGTGCTTGGTAAGCCACGAGATTTGCGTTCCGAGTCTTCCATTTTTGTAGGGCTTGATTTATGACTAGAGATGAGTCACCGTGGACCCGGAGGTTTGTTACTCCTAAATCAGCGGCGGCTTGCAGTCCGTGAATGCATGCTTCGTATTCGGCTGCGTTGTTAGTTACGTCAAAATCTAGCTTGATGGATAACGGGGTGTGTTCCCCTTGTGGTGAGATTAGTAAAATCTTGACACCAAATCCTCGGAAGTTGGACGCTCCGTCAAAATACAAATCCCATGTCTCGGTGTCGGTATGGAATATGTCTTCATCTGGGAAGGCCCAAGTGTCGGTGTGTTCTTCCTCGGATACCGGACTATCGGCGAGGAATTCTGCAACTGCCCGGCCTTTGATGGCTTTTAAAGGTACGAACTTGAGGTCGAACTCAGCTAGCATTAAAGTCCATCTGGATATGCGGCCGTTGAGGATGGGCTTCTCAAATAGATACTTGATTGGATCCATTTTGGATAGCACATGTACCTCGTGACTAAGCATGTAGTGTCAGAGCTTTTTAGTGGCCCATACTAAAGCTAGACACGTCTTCTCGAGCATTGTGTACTTGCATTCGTATTCTAAGAACTTCTTACTGATGTAGTAAATAGCCCGTTCTTCGGAATCGACCGTCTGGGCTAGCATAGCGCCCATGGCCGTCTCGGTCGTTGTCAAGTATAGTGACAGAGGCAAACCATGATGGGGTGGCATTAACACCGGTGGAGAGGATATAATCTCCTTGATCTTATCGAAAGCCGTTTGACATTTGTCGTCCCATAGTGTTCGTTCTCCTATCTTCAGTTTCTTGAAAATGGGCTCACATACCATGGTTAGCTTTGAAACGAACCGGCTTATATATTGGACTTTCCCGAGAAACCCTCTTATCTCCTTTTCGGTTTTAGGCGGTTGCATCTCGGTAATGGCCTTGATTTTTGCTGGGTCGACTTCGATGCCACGCTGGCTGACAATGTGGCCCAGTAGCTTGCCCGATGTTACCCCGAAACTGCATTTTTGAGGGTTTAACCTCATGTTGTACTTGCGTAGTCGGGTGAAGAACTTCCTTAGGGCTGCAATGTGCCCGTTTCGGTCCTTGGATTTGACAATCATGTCGTCGACGTAGACCTCCACTTCCTTATGCATCATGTCATGCAATAAAGTGGTGGCGGTTCGTTGATAAGTGGCACCGGCGTTAATAAGCCCAAATGGCATCACGGTATAACAGTAAGTCCCCCAAGGTGTGATGAAGGTGGTCTTACTCATATCTTCCTCCGCCATTTTGATCTGATTATATCCGGCATACCCGTCCATGAATGATATAAGGGCATGGTCGGCCGTGTTATCCACTAGTATGTCGATGTGTGGCAACGGAAAATCGTCTTTTGGGCTGGCCTTATTAAGGTCCCGAAAATCTACACATACTCGGACTTTTCCGTCCTTTTTGGGTACTGGTACTATGTTTGCAACCCAGTCTGGATATTCAGACACTTGAATAAAGCCCGCTTTGAATTGTTTATCGACTTCTTCCTTGACTTTGAGAGACCATTCGGGCCTCATTCTTCGAAGTTTTTGTTTTACCGGTTTATACCCGTCTTTGATGGGTATTCGGTGTTCAGCTATCTCCCGGTCTATTCCCGGCATGTCCTTGTAGGACCATGCAAAGACGTCTTTGAACTCTTGGAGGAGATCCGTGAATTGTTGTTTCTCCTCGGGATCCAAAGATAGGCCTAACTTAAGAATCTGAGGTTCTAAAGGGGTTCCTACGTTGATGGAATCGGTTTCTTCGATTACCGGATTTCGGGATTCCCTTTGCTCGAGTTGCTCGATTAGATGCGGAGGCAATGGCACCTGTTCGTCGGGTTTCTCAATGTCATTGCAAGTAAGATTTTTGAAAATGTTTTGAAAATAAGTCAAGTCGTAAGCAGAACGGTTATCGTTATTATTGATAGTGAATTTTGAAAATAGCTCGAAGAGAGCTGCCATCTGATCGTTGGTCAGAGGCGGGATAGGGAGAGCCCTCGGGACAGACTCTGGGGCTCCCGGTGGTGTGACTAAAGAAGGGAGAGGGGTTACAGACTCTATCCTAGTACTGGACCTTCTAGACTTCGACTCTGACTCTGACTCTGACTCTGACGCGGACTCGGACTCGGCAGAATGCATATCTCCTTCACCAGTAGTTACCTTGTAGACTCGACCCTGACTGTCGGTCCACTTAGTTGTCTTCCTCCAAGCTCTCTTCCCGGTATCGGCACCAACTTCAGAGATCAGCTTGGTTGGATCGAACCTGCTGCTGCGGAGAATCAGGCTGACTAACTCCTGTTTAGGGGTCGGGACGACCTAGTCTTCCCCGAATAGTAGTCCTAGGATGGGCTCAGTATTGCTTGGGCCCTTCTTTGATTCGGCCTGGATAAGGGCAAAGATATCATCTGGGATGAAGTTGCATTCCCGAGCCAGTTTGGTCCCGGGATATGAAATGGTGGACTGATAGAGGCCCATTTGAATAGTTCCAAACACTGGAGTGACGAACGTGACCGCCTTGGTTTGGTCCGCGCATCTTGGTGTCATAGTGTATCCTAGACCGAGGCGAGATTGCTCGTTGTTCAGGGCTTCGACAATCTTCCCAGCTGGAAGATAAGGCCTTGATGTGACTCCTGGTAGGCAACCCAGATTCTGTAGCATCGTATCGATGCTAGTAGTGAAGTATGGGCGGAAAAGGTATTCTTCCTCGATCATTCCCACAAACTTGAATCCTTTGTGGGTCAGCTGAGCCTGCCGTGTTGCAGCTTGACACGGCTATAGGAGTAGCTTCGAGAGTGACGATCCCATCTTGTAAAGGTAGCTTGACCTTCCTGTGAAGAGTGGAAGACACGGCTTTGACCGCGTGAATCCATGGTCTCCCGAGTAGCAGATTGAAAGATGAAGTGACATCGATCACTTGAAATTCTAACTCCTTCTCGATCGGGCCCGTTATGATTGTTAGTTTAACGGCCCCAGCCACCGATTTTGGGCTTCCATCAAAAGCCTGGATAGTTTGTGCAGTCGGAAGGTAGTCAGCCTCGGTAATACCGAGGGCCTTGGCTGTCCTTAAGGGAAGGACGTTTACCGCGGACCCGTCATCAATCAGGGTCATCGGGAGATACTTGTTGCGGCAGATCACCGTGATGTATAGGGCCAAGTTATGGGTGGTCCCGAATGGTGGAAGGTCGGATTCGGAGAAAGTGATAAGTGGGCCTTCTCCTTTAGACTTGTCCTTGAGGTGTGGCAAGATCGTGGCTACCATCTCGGTGGGGGTAACCGATGAGTCGACCTTGATTTCATCAAGGGCCCTAGTAAGTGCTGCCCGATGCTCCTGAGAACTAACCAAAAGCTGCCATATAGTAATATCAATTCGGACCCTCTTTAGTTGTCTGACTAGGGCCGTGTCAGCGTTTGGCTCTTTGGGAGTGAGTTCCGTCCTGGAAGGTTCAGTGACGGTTTCCGGAGTGGCAAGACCGGCCGTGATGGTGTGTGTGCCGGCCAGAGCTCTGGCTTTAGCTTTCCGGATTTCTTCGATGGTGTCGGGGACCGCTTCCCCTTTAGCCAGGTAAACATCATCTTCATCGTCGTTCCATATCCCGTTGATTTGGGAAATGAAAGGGGAAATGAGATGAGAGCAGTCGACTACCTCTCCAGTAAAAATGGCATGAGTAGCAAGAGGATTATTTTTGTTACTCGGCTTATCACTGGGTAGTGGTATCTTCCCACTTTCAATCAGATCTTGAATAAGATGTTTCAACTTCCAGCACTTTTCCGTGTCGTGCCCGTTGCCTTGGTGATAGTGGCAATAGGCTTGAATGTTGTAGCTCTTGGATCGTTTTTCCACGGGAACTTCCGGAATTGGGCCTATCGGTTGGATTAGGCCTTTCGAAGACAGCCTTTGTAAGGCGTTAGCATAGGTTGTCCCTATGTCGGTGAATACCCGATTTGGAGTATTCTTTTTGGTCGAGGTGTCCAATGAATTAACCTCGTCAAAGATGCTTCGGGCCGCCGTTGCGGTTACGGGCTTGCTGGAGGATGAACTAGCTCCTTGATACCCCTTGGTAGAGGCCTTAGTAAGGTTCTCTAGCCTTAGGTTGTCTTCGATTCTAGTACCCATTTCGGTCAAAGTGGCGAAGTCGGGTATGATGGCGTATCGGAGGTGAACTCGGTAAGCTGGGAGGAGGTTTTTGACAAAGGCCTCCACTAGTACTTTTTCGCTGGGCTTGTCCACCAGCATGACACTTTCGGTCCTCCACCTTTGAAGGTATTTAGTGAAACTCTCCTTAGGCTCTTGGGCCATAACTTCCAGAGTACGCATGGTAGTCTGGATTTCAGCATTATCCGCGTAGTTTCGCGCGAATTCCATTGCAACATCGTCCCAGGTTTTGTATTTCTTGGGGTCAAGCCTGTAGTACCAAGCTTTCGGGTGCTTTTCCAGAGAGGAAGCAAAGAGATGCTTGAACATGGTCGATTTGACCCCCTTAACAGCCATAAAATCCTTGAAAGCCCGAATGTGGAGTACCGGGTCTTCAGTTCCGTCAAACATTGGCAAGCCCGTTAAGTTGAGGTTAGCGGGCAGTTCATCAGTTAAGGGTGAATAAATACGAGCATTTTCCGTGAGAATGGTGTTTCTGGTGGTCGAGTGGACCTATTCTTGCAGCTTTTGGACCGCGCCGGCCAATGCGGCCAAAGGTCCGTGATCTTCGATCGAAGCGTTAGGGGTTCCTTGTTCTACGGCACTAACCCGAGTGACGATGGCAATCTGTTCCTCCCTCATTTGTCGCAATTGATCTTGGATTTTGGCCAATGAAGCCGTCAACTCATCGATGGATTCTTTCGTCATGGTTCGAGTGAAGGGTGGCATGTCTGTAAGAACACCGCGTAATCAGCAACTTAACCCGAATCCCAAGAAAAGTACATCCCGAGCAAGGGAAAAGGAAGAAGGCTAAAACGGTAATGACTCGGAAAAGACACCTAGACGGGTGACTTGTGAAAAGTTGGGCCTTCCTCAGGATCCAACTATGTGGCTTAGGCCCTGTTCGAAGGAAGGTTCACGTGAGACATTCCCAGACTTTTAGACTCGATTGTGTAAACTGGGCCAACCTTTGTAGGAGTATGTCCTACGTAGGTGGGCCTTGCCTTAGTAAAATAAGGCGGACTAGGATAAGGGGGAAAGTCCGTGATGTAAGATCGACGAAGTTTCGACGCTAGAGACTTCTACGACTTATGACACGACCCGACACTGCTAAATACGGGAAGTCTATGAAGAGAAAGTTTTGAAATATGATATTTTTTGAAAAGCCCGAAAAAAAATCGGGGAGAACCGGCCCTTTTTCGAGGAAAACGGAAAAGGTGGGCCGGGTGACGGTTTGAAAATTTCGAAAATAATTTTGAGTTTTGAATTGGGCATAATACAGGCTAGAAAAAGGCTATTTTGAGTAAAATCATAAGTCCTAAATTCGGTATATGTCCGGGGTTTTGAAATTGGATATTTTGAAAAGGATGCAAATTTTTGAAAATGGCGTTTTGAAAAAGATGATGTGGATCAAGTAGCACGTAGTCATGGAAACAGTATAACGACACCATGTATGCTCTTAAGTTAAGTCTCGGTCAGTCTATAAGGGTCTATACCAGTGTTCATAGCCTATTCGAGAATCGGGGCGGACTTCCTAAGTCGAGTTGAGCTTAGAACATGTCGTAAAACCCATACGAATCTGCTATGCACACCTTTTGACATATCCAATTTGGACTACATCAATGGTATAGTGGGACGTCGGTCACCAGTACCGGCCCGGGAAAAAATGGGGTTATGCATGAACCGTAAAACTAAAATGCGTATTGTACTAGTCAAACGATTTCTATTCGAGTCTCACCCTGAGGATGCCGAAGGTTAGTAACGCATCAGTTAATCCCTAGCGGAGTCGCCAAATTGTGGACATGACATAGGTCCACTCCGACGCGACCACGCGCGGGTTTGGGGAGGCGAATGAATCTCCAAATGAGATGGTAAAATTTGTTTATTCGGAACCGTTCGAGCCCACTCTATGTCGTAGTGGGCCGTATGCAGAATACGGCCCATTTCCGATGTCAGAGTTTATTGGGCTCGTCCCTTTGCAGTTCGATACCGATGCCGACTTGATCGGTTTATCGTATATTGAATGACTCTCGTTGCCAATGGTTTCGGACATCCGGAAACCACGGTTCTGAGTAAGGGGTGAGGGTACGTGTTGGGAAGTTCACAAAGAACACCCAACCCCGCCCGCACATTAACGGCCTCTACTAGGATATCGTTTGATGTTTTAATACGCGCGTTAGTTGAACGATGAATGATATGCAAACATTGTTTTCCTAAGCATGCGAGGAATTAAAAGGGTTGCTAAGTCGGTTTAATGCATGAAAAATTAACGTCAAAGTTGAATTTAGCATGTGAGATTCGTTTTAGTATAATAAAACAGATGAAATAATAAAAATGATGAATTTGCTACAAAAGATGAACAAACGAGTTAGTATCAATTTGTGAAGAAATAATATAGCAAATATGATGAATATGCAAGACTGAGAAAATATTAATCGAAATCTAAAAAATATTGTTAAAAAGACGCTGTTTTGTATAAAAAACGATGTTTGAAAAAAAAAGGAAAACGGGTCGCGTTTTCAGCGTTGCCCGCGACTCGCCCGGGGTGCGCGCGACTCGCGCCCCGGCCTGTTTCGAGGTCGGTTTTTGAAAGTTCGATGTTTTTTTATTAAACCGCGTACGAATATTGCATAATTCGTACTCGACTTAATATTTTCGATATTCGTTATATTTGATAGTCGACTATGAAATCAATATCAAATACTCGGAATAGTTTTAGAAAAGATATAAATTTTAGAAGTCGTTTCGTAGAATAAGTAAAAAAACGAGCGAAAAAGCTAAAAAAGATTCGGGTTTCAGGCCCGTGCGCGAGTCGCCTGGGATGGGCGCGACTCGCGTGCGGGTCTGTCCCGGTCGCGTTTTTTGTTCGAAAATTGCTAATTTAATAAATCACGTACAAGTACGAACTAACTTATACTCGATTTATGTTTTCATTATTCGTCATACCCGATATTCGATTATGAAATCGATATCGAATATTCAGAATGAATTTAGAAAAGGTTTTGTACAAAAAAGTTTGTTTTGAACGAAAAGTAAAAAAAGAATTTTGAACAAAAAAGTTGTTAATTCTCTCCGCGTATAAGATCGTCGAATTTTGTTTAAAAAAGATGTGACGATTTATTTAGCATCAACGAGAATTTAGTTAATTTTGTTCTTGTTAGATATGATATTCGATTAGAGAATCGGTATCGTATTTTAAGAACGTTTGTTATACGAAAATAGTTTTTAGTAATATCGATATTAGAAATAAAAAAAAGATGATGAGTGACCCGTAAGAAAACGACACACGACCCATAAAAAAAACGGACGAGGAGGAGAAGAGGAGAAGAAGGAGAAATCGGGTTTGGTACACCCTCAACCTACATGCTTCGGTTTACTCGGATCGGGGCTCGTCGGAATGTGGCTTGGGCACAAGAGCGTCGAGTTTAACGTCGATGGGTTATGGTGGTTTGGCTTCGGTGGGACGTGTGAAGGGTGTCGGGTATCGGGGCCGGTTTCCTTCGGGTTTTGGATGTACTATCGGTTTCTTGATGCTAAAGTTGATGCTTTGTAACAAAGGTGTTGATGTTTTTCAGGAATTATGTCTCGAAAAAGTTGTGAGTATTTGTGAATGTTCCTTCTCTTTTTGATGTCTCATGCAAGGGGCTATTTATAGGAAAATCCCGACCTTGGCTACGAGAGGTGCATTTGAATTAGAACTACCGCTTAGGACAGGAAATGTACGAAGTCGAGGGGTGTGAGGATTCCGTTTTCTTGTGAAGGAAGAAAGGGAATCGGCTGGTTGGTAGGCTACTCGGCCGAGTATTCTAGCTCGGTTGAGTGTTTGATTCGGTTTGCGGATAGAATTCCTACTTGAGATCGAATTCTACCTTAAACGGAATTGTTTAATATTTGATGTAGCTGATTTTGTAGTATTGGAGTCCGAACCAACCGTGTGAGGTGTCACGGCTGACTCACGAGTGTCGAGAGATATCTTTGACCGGGTTTTGACTCGGTCGCTAAAAGACGGTTTTACCCCTGGTGTCGGATTCGACCCAAATTAGTGTTATTTGCCTTGAAACGACCCACTGGGCCTGAATTTGAGGTTGGTTTTGTGAGATTTGTACTCCTTAAAAAGCCCAAGCTAAATATCCATGATTTCGAGCCCATTTCCGAGTACGTTAAAGCATGTTTGCGTCCGATCATCATCGGGTGTTTGTCGGAAACTACTATAGACACCTGGCGGTCAAATGTGGGTGTCTACAATCATTATTATTATAACAATTATTAATTAATACTCGTATTATTATGCACTCCATAATATTTTTAGGTCTTGAAATAGATATTACATTCAACTATTTACAACTCTGTCTCAATGCCATTACAATTAATTTACGTTTTTTTTACACTATTTTTTGTGAATAGAATATCTAATATATATATACCATACAATATAGGATATGAGTATTATTTGTATTGTATTAAAATTTAAGAATATCAAAATATAAAATTTTGTATATTACGTAATCAAAGATATATACATAACAAATTTTACTATTGTCAAATATGAAAAAACAAAAGTAGAAATCAAATAAATCGGAGAGAGTACTATGTTTTGTTGTTGTTGTTATTATTATTATTACAATTATTAATTAATTAATTAATTATTATTATTAATTGGTGTTATATATATATATATTTCATTTTTTAAAATATTATTAGATAATTTATATAAGTAGTTATTAGTTTCAGCTTCTATCAGTCCAGCTCAGCTTCTATCAGTCCAGCTCAGCTTCTATCAGTCCGGCTCAGCTCCTATTAGACCTGCTCAGCTCTTATCAGACTAGCTCAGCTCAGCTCAGCTCAGCCCTGTTTCAGCCGAAAAGAACAGGGCCTAATACTCCAGAAAGTGTTAGTTTTTCCTCTCTTCTCCAAAAACTGTCACAAAGAACGCTAGTCTCATGTGAGACTGTCTCACGATAACTTATCGTGAGACCTACTAATAGGAATTAATAATAATAATAATAAAACTATCTATCTTCTATGTGAGAGGTCTCACGATAACCTTATCGTGAGACCGTCTCATACAAGAATTTGTGCAAAGAACCATAAAACACAACACAAGTCAATTTGGTGCATTTAACACAACATAGGTCAGTTTGGTGCATTTAACACGACATTTATTATTAAAAAATGAGGGATAACAACTTAAGTGATGAAGAGAGGCATAAAATAGTGTGCACATTGCCAGAGAGTGTCATTAATGGCAAACCGAAACATGGTTTAGTTAACGATCTAGCATCAAAATATCAAGTTTCACTAAGAACAATAACGAAGATATGGGGTGTAGCCCAAAATCAGAGAAATAGTGAGCTGGAAATTAATGTGAATTCCCAAATTTCGGGTAAAAAAGGACGACAAACTATAAATTTTCCACTCGAAGCCATAAAATCAGTTGCATTACCTTTACGAAGCACAATAATGAAGTTGTCAGTGGCTATCGGATTCAAGAAGTCCACATTTCATCGGTGGGTTCAAAAGGGGTTGATACGTAGTCACACATCAACAATATATCCACAGTTAACTCAACACAATAGGTACGAAAGACTCCAATTTGTTTTAAGTAAGCTTTACATTAATAGAGTAGAAAGATGCTTAAAGTTCAAGGAGATGGATAATGTTATTCATATCGACGAGAAATGGTTTAACATGACAAAATCAACGCAAAGGTATTATCTACTCGAGGAAGAAGAAACTCCTTATCGTTCTTGCAAGTGTAAAAGGTTCATCGTAAAAATAATGTTTCTGGCTGCAGTTTCAAGGCCAATTTATGGAGAAAATTGTGAGGTCTTATTTGATGGGAAGATTGACATCTTCCCCTTTACATACGAGGAAGCGGCACAGAGAAATTCAATAAACAGAGCAGCGGGTACAATGCTTACGAAGCGAATAGAGTCTATTAAAAAAACCGTAACGAAAGAGTTTTTAATCAAGAAGATCATCCCGGCTATCAAAGCAAAGTGGTCACAAAATGCAAGTAAGAACATTGTAATTCAACAAGACAATGCACCGCCGCACATAAAAGGAGATGATTTACAATTTGTAGAAGCGGCTACAAGTGATGGTTGGAACATACAACTGAAAAAACAACCACCAAATAGTCTGGCCTTAATGTGCTTGACTTAGGGTTTTTCAGGAGTATACAAAGTTTACATAACTTAAATCCAGCTAAGACGGTTGAGGAGTTGGTAAAAAATGTTTAAAATGCTTTTGAAACACAGAAATCAGTCTGTTTTAGACCTGGCAAACAGATCGTGTCGTGTCGTGTTCGTGTCATTGGTAAACAGGTCACGAACCCCTCAACCCAAACCCGACCCATTTAAGTTTCGTGTCGTGTTCGTATTGACCCACTTACATAAATGGGTCATTAAGCCTCAACCCAAACCCATTTATTTCGTGTCGGGTTCGTGTCGTGTTTTCGTGTCATGTCTATATTTGGAATGTATTAACATAATTATGTAAAAAATGATTTAAAAATATTTAGACTAATTTAATAAACAGGTTATTCGTGTCAGACTCGTGTTTTTGGACCTCAACCCAAACCCGACCCAATTAAATCTTGTGTCGTGTTCGTGTCGACCCACTTACATAAATGGATCATCAACCCTCAACCCAAACCCATTTATTTCGTGTCGGGTTCGTGTCGTGTTTTCGTGTCGTGTCATTTTTTGCCGGCTCTAGTATGTTTAGACAATATTTGGTTAAGTTTACAAGCTTGTATGGTGGAAATAATGAAACAAAAAGGTCACAACAACTACTGATCGCCTCCCAATCGGATCGATCGTTAACGAAGGACGGGGGGATCAAAACGATATTTATAAGACTCGAGATGACACACAAAAACATACAAGTATTTGTGGTAAGTCGAGGTCGGTCCACAAGAAACGGAGGAATTGACGAGTTTAAAGCGATGTGTTTGATGTCTAGGGGGGGGGGGGGGTTTCTAAGGGTCGAGTCTATGGTCAAGTCTATGCTAGAGGAATCACTACGAGAATGGCTAAGGGTAATTAATCTAGGGAAAGGTGTTGGGGAGAAGTCGGGATTCGGAACATGGAATGTAAGAAGGTCGGGATCGAGTTTTTGTTGCAAAGTTGATAAAGGGAGAATGCCACCTTTCGGTTTCTTCACCCAACCCACCTAAAAACCCGCTTTCGCGGCGAAGAAGGGTAAGTCTCTTGTATGGTAATTTCTACCCCGAGTTTCCCCATATTGATAGAAATGAGTCAAGGTCGGTCTAGTTGGCCGGACTAAAACAACAATGACACAACAACCACAAACAAGGTAAACCAACATGCAAGCAACCCACCAATACCCCTAAATTCAAATAATCCAAGTCTTCATCCCTAAACCCCCCAACAAGAAATCTACTCACTAATCATAATGAAAGAAAACAAAACATTAACTACGGAGAAACTATCTAAAGCATGCATATTAACTAGATCTAAGGAAACTAACAACAATATAATGACAAAACTACAATCTAACAATTACCCACTAAACTATGAGACAAACAAATTAATCTAAGGAATAATCTAGAACAACATGAACAAGATCTAAAGAAACTAACTACACTAAGAGAATCTAAGCTAGATAATGATGAGAAAACTAAATTAAATCTAAACTAGAGATAAGAGAGTGGAAATAAATGTACCAACTATGAAGATCTACAAGAAATAAGAAGTTTGCATGGATAAAGGTTGAAGCTTTGATGGAGAGAATGAAGAACTTGTCACTAATCCTTCAATAAACCCACAAATCTTCATTAAAACTTGAATAATCTCCTTACAAACTTGAAATCTAGAGAATTGATGATGTAAACTAAGTAGATTTACTACTAATTACTATGTAAACTACTAGATTTCTAGAGAATTACTACTAGATTACTACTAATGGTGGTGATACTACACTACACTAATGGAGGAAACTAGATGATGCTAATCTAATGATGGATGCTACATTAATGGGTGATGCCTACTACTACTTGCTTGGGCAACAATCTAGGGTTACACATATATAGTAATCCTCTTAATGGGTATTTAACCTAAAGTCCAAATCCAACTCTTGCTTCATTAGTGAGACAATCTCCCTCAACATCTTCATAGGGTGAAACTTTGCTTTGCGGTCTTGACGGTAATTCCCACAGAGTGAAATTTCACCCGGTCAGATTCTCTTCCATTTTCTGCGTTTTTGGCACTTCTTCCCATCGGGCGAAATTTCACCCGGTGGGCGAAATTTCGCCCGGTCAGTTTCGCCCGGTGGTGAGTCTCGGAAAATCTTCGGGGAGGCATTTTTACCGTCGGGTGAAATTTCGCCCGGTGGTGTCTCACCTGGTGAAATTTCGCCCGGTCATTTCACTGGCCTCGCTTCTTGTCTCATTCTTCGTTGATTGATTGGATGGCTTTAAACTTTAAATTGTGTGCTTTACTCTTAGGATGGTATTCCCTTCTCTTGTGCTCGTGGAAGCTCGATCGTGATTTCGGTGCAAAATCCTATCAAAATCGATAGAAAACTACCAAAAACACGTAAAACGCACAAGAGGGACGCTAATGCGAGAAGTACACAAAATATGGCGATTATCGCACTCTAAACTCGCAAAACGAGGGAAAAACGGGTCTAAATGAGGGGAAAAATGGTCTAAATTTAGCACACAACAACTACAAAGTGCCACAACTCAAAAAGGCAGCGTAAAGAAGAGAAGGTATTTCGCCAAGGAATTTGACTGTCACTGAAGATTTATCAATCGGTTGTATTGCCTATTTATTGAAAAATAGGAACACAAACGAGCTACAAGAAATGTTGAGAGAAATCGGTCTTCATATCGATTTAGTTTTATGATTAATGTATAGTAGGACACCTTTTGTTTAGCTACAATATGTAATGAATATCTATAATTAAACAATTGTAGTTGTACTCTGAGTTTGTTTTCATCATTGAGTATGGTAGTGTTGTAACGGAAGAGAAAGACAAACAAATGAGAACGTAAAATCGAGAGACAGACAGATTAACGTGGTTCACTAACACCCTGTTAGCTACGTCCACGGGCAGAAGGAGGGGATAGTTTTATTAATTTGAGGAGAGGTTACAGATTTCAGACTGATATCATAATTTCTAGGGTAGAGGTATGAGAGTTTATATAATACTCTCAACCTGAACAGAAAACCTAAACAGATTAGGAAACTCTATACAATAGTAAATCCTAGGTCAGATACTCAGATATTGATTAAGAAACTCTAGTCAATCAGATATTAATTAGGAAACTTTCCTAATTAAACAGATTCAGGTCAGAAACCAATTCGAGATCCGAAAAGACAATTGCTAGGCACTTATTTCCTAACAGGTAGCGTAAACTAAGCTTCCTTAAAGTCTAATTTACTTAAAGCGTTCACAAGTGAGCCTAATCACCGAACATCACAAAGAGGTTCCTTAGTCTTAAACTTGAAGACCAAGCGCCTCAATGTGACGCTCATGGTGGCAATCACATAGAAGTCCTCACATGAGTAAGACAATTAGGTTCCATAGAATACGCTACCTAGACTAAGTCTCCTTTTAGTATCCTTCACATGAGGCATTCGCAACGTGAGCCTCATCAAAAAAACCTCACATAGTGTTCCTTTAGTCTTCACCAAAGAAGACCAGGAGAATTGTGAGGCTCGTGGTGGCATTCACGAAGGAGTTCTCATATGAAAGATACTATCGGGTTCCTTAATCTATTTGCTAGAGCGATTTTTAAAAATATGTTCATATACATACTCATAAAAAGTCATCAAGTCAACCACCGTAATAGAACAAAACCTTTCTCAAATCTGTTCATTTACATACTCATAAAACGACCATAAGAGAAACAACAGTGTAGATACATCAACCAACTGTTAAACCATGTTGTCATAAAACGACATTAAACCTTTCCTGATAGCATTCGTTTCCGCTACAACTCCAAAAAGCATTTCAAAGCAACGGAAGATAGTAATTGCCTGAAGACAAAACATTGTAAAATACACTAAAATAATATTGACGAACTAAGCAAGAGTGGACAGCAGATGATATACCCCAAAAATAATCATTAAAGAACCAACCAAATGGGTCAAATCTAGAACCACACATACATTTTACTAACAATACAAAAAGTCCCTATACAAATTTCTCCAAAAAAAGTCTCCGAACAACACTTTTGAGATCCTAAGGGAAATCCATGCACATCTAAAACTAACTTCAACATCCACACAATTAAATCCATATGAGATCCAGTTAGCTTCATTACCTAAAGTAATATTCGTCTTAAAAAAGCATATTGGAGAAGAACTAACATCAACCGCATCAAATTAAATAAAATAGAGACAGTAGATTGTGTGAAAACAAAAAAAATGAACCCATCCATTTTAAACCCAAAACAAACGAATGAACCCATCATCAACCGCAATAAATTAAATACAAAAAATATATGAAATTTTAAGCATATGCACACAAATATTAAGACAATAATGTTGGAGTAAAGGCTTGAAAGTCATAAGTTAATTTAGTTCACTCTCCCACATCGGTGGTGGGGAGTGATTTCTACTAGCTTATATACTCTCTCTTCCCCTTAGCCTTCAATAATTTGATGAATTGGTATTTTGTGGAGATTGTTGGACTTGGGCCTTTACCCACACGCATGCTGACTTGACCTGACTCGGCTCGGGTAGAGCACCTCGACCTTTTGTTTTTGGGCTTTATTCGGCTAGTTGACTGGAATGTCCAGATGCAGTGTCCACATTCATCTTCTAACAGTCAAATGTTGTGACTGTTACACATTAATACCCAATATTATTGCTGCGTTAATGTCAATTATTTTGAGGGCCATTAAATTGCTTTTTGGCTCCTGCATGCTGCGTGTTTATATATATTGAGCACCATTGCTCTTCACATTCATCAAGGGAAAAAAAAAACTATACAATCTCTCCTCTCCTCTCTAATATTCTTCTTTCTGGGTTAAGTTTGTGCGGTTCCGTAGCTATCTGCCTCGAGTGGTCGAGTCAGGTAGTTGCTGTGTTCTCCTTGGGGAACTAGCGGTACAAGTCGATAACCACCTCGGTCGAGCCGTAATAGTTTTCAAGTCAGTGGCGGGTACCACGACACAGCTATTTGTTTCGGTTTCTGTCCTGTTACTTCAGTCCATTACTGCAGTTCGGTTCGCTCCTGCCCGTCAACTTGCTCCCTGTACTCTGCCCGGTTTTAGTCGCCTGTCACCTGCCGGATTTACTTACGTGCTGCCCCTGTCCGTATCCGTGGCCTGCTGCCTGTTCGTGACTAGTTGCATTCGGTTTTGCTTCTACTGTCCGTGACTTGATTCTTCTGTCTGTCCGTGACTTGGTTCTACTGTCAGTTGACTTCGGTTCTATTTTCTGACTCGCGTCGGTTTGGTTACTGCCTCCCTTCTCTTCATTGTTACACCTATTTCTCTTACAATTTGAAAACTATTATTATTTTTGGTGTAACAATGTTGTCTTTTTTATCAAAAACTATTCCCGACCTGTCAAAGTTGGAGCCCCTTGATGGCAACAATTATAGACGGTGGTCGCAAAAATTATTAATGTTTTTTGAACAGTTAGAGGTTGATTACGTTTTGTTTAACGATCCTCCTATTCCTATGTCCATTAACAACGCCACCGAGGCTACTCCACCTTTAATTTCTTTCATAAATAAAAATGAAGAGTTAGTCAAGAAATATGAGAAGGATAATAAAACGGCTAGGTGTCACATACTCCATCATATGACTAATAATCTGTTTGACTTATTTATGGTTCATAAGTCAACCAAATTTATTTGGGAGTCGTTGGAGAAAAAATATGGGGCTGACGATGTTGGAAAAAAGAAATATGTGGTGGGTCAATGGCTAAATTTTCAAATGGTTGACGATAAACTTATTATGGATCAAGTTCATGTTTACGAAAATTTATGTAGCGATGTTGTTAATGAAGGAATGAAGTTAGATGAGGTTTTGCTTGCTAATGTTTTGTTGGAAAAATTCCCCCGTTCTTGGAGCGATTATAGAAATCAGCTGAAACACAAAAAGAAAGATCTGTCACTCCAAGAGCTAGTTATCCACATGAGAACTGAGGAGGCCAATCGTCTAAAAGATAAAACTCTTATTTTGTCCCTCTATCCCGTTAAAGCTAATCTCGTTGAAACCGGTGGGTCTTCTAAGGGAGAGAACAAGAAGGGAAATAAGGGGAACAAGGGAAACACTAAGGGTGGTGAAGGCAAGGATCAGGGGAACAAAAACAAACAAGGAAAATACACCAAGGCCGTTCCAAAAATTCAGAAACCAAATACTAATTTGGTGTGCTTTGTATGTGGTCAACCAGGTCACAAAGCTTATCAATGCCCTCAGAAAAAAGGTGGTCATGCTGGTCAAGCTAATCTTGCTGAAACAGACGACATCATTGCAGCTGTCGTGGTTGAGGCAAATCTGGTGGCAAATGTTAGTGACTGGATTCTGGATACTGGAGCTTCAAGGCATCTCTATGCTAACAAGGAGCTGTTTGCTGATTTTGAAGCTGTAGATGATGGTGAATGCGCCTACATGGGTAACTCCTCCTCCGCTGTTATCACAGAAAAGGCAAGGTGTTTCTAAAACTTACCTCAGGGAAGACTCTTGCCCTTAGTAATGTTTTGTATGTTCCCTCATTGCGTAGAAACCTAGTGTCTGGTGCCTTACTTAACAAAGTTGGGGTGAAACTTGTTTTTGAGGCTGACAAGGTTGTAATGTCTCGCAATGGAGACTTCGTGGGCAAGGTCTATCTTAGTGGGGGTTTGTTTGTTTTGAACGTTGATGTTTCTACCTTTGATAATAAAGCTTCTTCTTCTGTTTATATTGCCGAGTCTATTGATGTGTGGCATGGTAGACTAGGTCATGTGAATGTTGAGTCTATTAAAAAACTCGAATTAATGTCGCTTATCCCGTCATTATCCTCAGAAGTGTCTACAAAATGTCCTAGTTGTGTAGAGGCCAAATTTGCTAAAAAGCCAAATAAACCTGTTAAAACTATACATACAGACCTTCTAGAGTTAATTCACACCGACCTAGCAGATTTTAAAAGCACTATGAGCAGAGGAGGCAAACATTACTATGTCACTTTTATCGATGATTGTTCTAGGTACACTAAAGTGTATTTACTTACACATAAAAGTGAAGCTGAAGATATGTTTGTTAAGTTTAAAAACGAGGTAGAAAATCAACTTGATAAGAAGATTAAAAGAGTTAGGTCCGATAGGGGTGATGAATATGGCTCTAATTATTTAATAGACTTTTGTGAGAAATATGGTCTAATTCATGAGAAAAGTCCACCTTACACACCCCAATCAAATGGAGTAGCTGAACGTAAAAATAGAACTTTAAAGGAAATGATGAATGCTATGCTTTTAAGTTCTGGCCTTTCTAATGACATGTGGGGGGAAGCGGTTTTGTCTGCCTGTCATATTCTTAATAGGGTACCTCATAAGAAACTAGACAAGACACCCTACGAGTTGTGGAAGGGTTATGCTCCCAACCTTAGTGTGGACATGACGTAGGTCCACCCCGACGTGGCCACGCGCGGGTTTGGGTAGGCGAATGAATCTCGTGGTGAGATTGTTCTCGGGTTCGAAATTTAAGTCAAAGTTGGAGTCGCCACCGAATTTTGTGGTTATTCGGAACCATACGAGCCCACTCTATGTCGTCAGGGGCTGTACACAAAGTACGTCCCACTTCGAATTCAGAGTTCATGGGGCTCGTCCCTTTGCATTGCAATATCGATACCGTTTACACCGGCTTTCGTATATAGAATGACTCTCGTGCGCCAATGGTTTCGGGCATCCGGAAACCAAGGTTCTGAGTAAGGGGTGAGGGTACGTGTTGGGAAGCCCACTAAGGACACCCAACCCCGTCCGCACATGGCGGCCTCTACTAAGACATCGTTCGTGTTCGTGTGCGCGCGCTAGTAAAATGACTAAATGATATGCAAACAACGTTTTCGGGCTAAGCATGTGAATTTTGCGTTAACTACGTCATTTAATGCATATTGAATATGGTCGGAGTAATTTAGCATGCGAGGTTCATTTATAAAGCGATAAGCAAGTAAATAAACAAAACTCGAAAGTAAATAACGTACAAGTTACACGAGCGGAAATACAACCCGGAATTCACAATACAACGATTAATAAGAATGTAATAAACGAAGTAAAGAAGCGATAAAGAAATAGAACCGGACCCGTATATAAACTAGACCGTGAATTGTGTAGATGGACGAACTCCGATTAGATACACATTATATTGTGTATTAAACGAAGGACGGAAACATAGGACCTAGACGTAATGCTAGCCCGATCCCATTTCTCGATGCCTTGTCCCAACTTATCACGTCGAAAAATCGATCAAAGTTGTTCTAAGTGTAGTGATATGCATGGGTTTTGAAAAATATATTCACGTGATTGTCTTTACACGTGTCGGCTAAAATCGTAAAAAAGACGAGGCTCGAAATGTGTGTCAAAGCTCTCGGATTTCTGGGCTACAGGACCCACACGATCGAGTCATGGTCTGACTCGGTCGAGTGTGTACTTAAGGGTAGCTACTGCCCAGTTTTGTGGGTGCTACTCGATCGAGTAGCCTACGTACTCGGTCGAGTATCCCCTGTACGAGTGACAACTCGTTTTGTTTTTTTGGTTTGAAATCGATGGTTGGTCGAGTGGAACGCAAATATTGCACGATTTGAATTTAACTCGACCTTCGATGCTATAATCGTGTATGTATATGATTATAACATCGTTATCGGAATTTTATGAAAATGTTATCGTTAGATTAGAAATTTTGAATTAGTGACGAAATTGCATCCCTCTACGTCACGACATCGAAACTAACCCTTTCGGATTATGTGATGTCGGTTTTCGTGTCAACGGGTTCCGTACTAATTGTAGAAATGGGATCAAATGCGTTCAACTATGACCGATTGCGATCACGTCACGCCCTTGAGTACATTGGCGCGGTGCTCCTCGAAAGGGCGCCACCTCCGTCGTTACTCGTAAAGGGATTAGACGGACCTCAGGCGATCATCATAGTCAAACGTATTTGAAACCGAATTTTAGTACTAGTATATATACGCGGTATGATAGTGTTAGTAATGATTAAAAGATGATAAAAATGAGGATGCGAAAAACATAAAAAAGATTAATGTTAGTGCTACTAGATTAATATGATTACAATACGAAAATGCGAAAATGTATACAAAATGACGAGAATAAAAGGATTGAGACGGGGTTTAGGACACCCTCAACATACATGCTTAGCAGGGACCTCGGAAATGGACTCGTAAATAGCGACGAGACGCCGGAGTATCGAGGATGTACGCGAGTTATGGTGTGTGTGTGTGTGTGTATGATTCACCGGTTTTCGAGGGACGAAAGGCTCGGTTTGTTGGCTTAGTGTTGCTAGGGTTGTAGTATGAAGAGTAGAGGAGGGTTAGGGTGAAAATGTAGGGCAAATATGCATTGATCCAAACTCTAATATGAGAAGGGTTGGAGGGGTATTTATAGAGTTTACCCCCCGACCTAGGGTCACTCGATCGAGTGGCCCTAGTGCACTCGATCTAGTGCCCTTGCAAACGGGTCTGTTCCGGTTTATGAGGCTCCACTCGACCGAGTGGGTCAATCCACTCGATCGAGTGGATAAGGGTGGCGAGATAGATTAGGAAATGGTTAACTTTTGATTGTTTTTTGAATTTTGTATTTTGGCGCAATTTTCTAGAAACGCATCAGGCTGATTTATGTGACAGATTCGTTTTTGACCGGGTTTCGACCCGGTCGCCAAAAGACGGTTTTTATTTTCGGTGTCGGTTTTGGCCCAAATTAGTCTTATTTTGTTCGGAACGACCCACTGGGCCTGAATTTGAGGTTGGTTTTGAGAGATTTGTACTCCGCTAAATGTCCATGTCGGATATTATTGAATCCGAGCCCATATTCGAGTTTACTAAGTCACGTTTGCTTCCGATCATCATTGGGTGTTTTGTCGGGAACTGCTATAGACACTAGCAGGCAAAATGCGGGTGTCTACAGAGCCCCCACTCTGAGTGAGGCTTGGACAAGGCGAAAGTTAGAGTAGCTACCAGGCCAATCGCAGATTACGACCTGGCAGCCTTCCGGTCGGGTCGTTTATAGTCCAGTAGACTTGCGTGAAGGGCTCGCCAGCCATAAGCAGAGGGTCATACCTGTCCCGGTGATGGTAGCTCCGTGGGGAGTTAAAATTTCTCTTGAAGGTGTAGGTGTACCCATATGCTGATACATCACAGCTCTGATTGTAGCATTCCGGGATAAACATTGACTCACGTTGGGGAGTGAAGTATTTGCGCGGAGACCTGCTTCTGAAGTCTGGGGTGTACCTGTATGCTGACACATAACTAATTGCATGTAACACATAGGCAAAACACCGACTCGTGCTGGGGAAAATAAGATACATTGAATTTTGAAAAAGCCAAAGATTTTGAAAGATATTTTTTATCGCAAATTTTTAGAAATTCCTAGGAAAGCTCAGGACGCCTTGATTTCTATTCTGGGTTCTTGTCTGAAATCAGGCCTGCACATGCATAGGGCCCAGGTTTGCTGAGGAGGCATAGGTAGTTAGGGTTACAGTTAGGGTTTCCTATTATAAATATAGGTCTCCCTGCTTCAGCTTACTGTATCTCGAATCAAAAACTCCTACTTCTCCTCAAAATCTCTTAGTCTTTCAAGAAGATTCAAATCCCTGCCATGGGTATCGACCATCTTACTTCGATGCTTTTTGCCTGGTCCCAATATTTTCGGGATGAGGACAAGGTTCAACTGACCCAAATGGGGATTGCCAGTCTGTTTCCTCTTCGACGTCTGATAATTGATTCACACTTTTTGGACGCCTGCCTGTCGTTTTGGGATACTACTCATCACGTCTTCGCGTTCCCGCGGGGAGAAATATGCCCTCTTCCCGAGGAGATCGCAGCTATTGGGGGTTGGAGCCCTGTCGCTCGTCCTGCTATCCCTCCGTTCTACCCGGACCCGAGAAGGAGGCTGAGGGATTTCCTGGGTCTGTCTCACGCTGAGACAAATCGAATGGTGCGGGGAAATACTGTTTCCCTCTTTGACTTGGCTGACAAGTTTATGAACAGTCAAGATGTAAGGACTACCCCTTCTCATAGGCGTAGGGCTTTTGCCTTTTGCATGCTGCACCACTACGTTTTTGAGGGGATGATGGATGTTGACTCATGCCTGGGTTAAATCAGGCTAATCGGAGTGGTTGACCAGATGGAGACTGGTCACAGCCCTGCTTGGCTAACCACCGGAGAGATCATCATGGGCCTGGATGCCAGACAACTTGACCCGGACCAACACCTGACGGGGAGTACCCGTATTTTGCAGGTATACGTCTTGCGATTTTTTCATTTTTTGTCTCGCGCGATTATATTGTTGTCCGTAAGTCACTCGATCGAGTGGACTTGTTACTTGATCGAGTGACATCTTCGAAGTGCTTCTGCCCATCTTTGGAGGGCCTACTCGATCGAGTCAGATGTTGTACTCGATCGAGTGACACTCTCGACGAATTTCTGTCTGCTTTTTAGAGGGCTTACTCGACTGAGTCAGATGCTGTACTCGATCGAGTGGTCTATAGCGGACCTCTCCGTAGCTTACGGATTTTGTATATATTTTGCAGGTTTGGTTGTCGGAACGTCTGTCGATCATAGAGTCCCCTCCGAGCATTCCCAACTACCGTAGTAGCCAAATTAGTTCGAGGGGGCGCCGGATAAGCTGAAGTCACCATATAAACCGAGCTTACTGGGATGAGGAGTTGGTGTTCCATGGTGGCCCTTTAATCAGGTGGACTGTCGCTTGGTGGTTTCTTTCCAAGCTGACGGGACTGGCCAAAAGGGACCAAGCCCGTTACTTGGTGATCTTGTCCCTTGACTGGACAATTCACATTTACCCGGACCGCATCCTGAGGCAGTTCGGTTCGTCTCAGCGCATTTCTGAGACTGAAGCCATTATTAGCGTCTCGCTCCAACTGACAGACGCTATGTGCGACACATGGTTGCAGAGATGGTTTACCCGTCCTACATGGACTATTCCCAGCCCTTGCCAATCTGCTTGGGTTTCACGGGCTTACGAGAAGTGGACTTCCGAGGAATCCGAGGATGCTCGCAAAGCTCTGAAGGTCGATGAGGCCTTCGAACTGGTCCGTCGGGAGACGGTAAAGGACAACAGGGGCTTCTTCGACGAGGGAGAGACCCCTGCTACTTTAGTCCGACTAGAATCGGGTCTTAAGTCACATACTAAGACTCGAGCTAAAGATGCCGGTGCTAGCGACACGCGGGGGCGGCTAAGCCCCCAGACTGATTTGGAGAGACGACTTGGGCCAAGGTTGGCGGCTAGGGACCGACTTGGTCCACGCGAACGGCTGCCAGAGCCCGTGAGGGCCCGACTCGGGCCTGTCGATGTGGATGAGGACTCAAGTTCCAAGAAACGAGTCCGGGCTAAGGAGGTTCCTGTGGTGATTCGGGAACGCTCTCCTCCACGTCGTCGTTAGTGGACGGCCAAGGAGGCCAAGGACAAGGGGAAGGGCAAGATGCCCTAAATACCGAGTCCTTAGTTTTTATTATTTAAATATTATTATTATTTATTTTGGAGTGTCGTGTGCTTTTTATTTTTGTAATTTTTTTTGAATTCCTGCATTTTGTAATTTTCCCGAGTTTATCGGGTTTTTTTTGTGATAATTAATAAAAGGAATTTAATATTTAACCGTTCCTGTCTTTTCTTGATTGCACTGGTTGTGCCCTTTTGAGGGGCTGCCTATGTATCCGCGGTTAACGGAATCAAACCAAACGTAGTTCAAGCTTAGTAAATTTGCAATCTCGAATTACACCAAGACTATTGGTTCAAGGTGTTTTGTGACAATAGAATAAATAATTCTAGCTTATTGACTTGTTTTTTTGTAAAAAAATGATTTTGATAAAATTTGCTAATGACATTGAGAAATGGCTATGGGTAGTAACGCTTCAGCTGGTCCAGGTTGGTTGGGTTGACAAACTCGTTCCCGTCCAGGTCCGTTAGCATCATTGCCCCTTCTGATAGGATCTTCTTTACCAAATACGGCCCAGCCCAATTGGGTTTGAATTTTCCCCTTGGGTCAACCGGTAGTAAGGCTCGGACTGACTTAAGGACTAGATCTCCTTCTTTAATATTTCTGGGCCTTACCCTTTTGTTGAAGCCCCGTTGGATCCGTTTCTGATAGATTTGGATGTTGTTGAGGGCGCGGGACCGTCGTTCGTCTAGTAGAACCAACGAATCGTACCGTGCTCGAACCTAGTCAACTTCAGGTTCTTGTCTTTCTAACAGAATTCTGAGGGACGGTACCTCTAATTCAACTGGTTGGACTGCCTCCATCCCATAAGTTAGGTAATACGGTGTCGTCCCGGTTGCGGTGCGAATTGACGTCCGGTACCCCCACAGGGCAAAAGGTATTTTGTCGGGCCAATCCCGGTAATTATCAGCCATCTTTTTGAGTATGGTGACAATTGTTTTATTGGCCGCCTCTACTGCTCCATTCGTTTGGGGACGGTAGGGCGAGGACGTGTGCCTTTGAATTTTATGTTTAGTCAGCAGGGCTGCGGTCTCAGCTTGGAAATGAGTCCCGTGATCGCTGATAAATTCATGTGGGATTCCATACCGACATATTATCTTGTTCTGGATAAACTTGGCGACATGTTTAGCGTTGAGAATGCAATATGATTCAGCTTCGACCCATTTGGTGAAGTAGTCGATAGCTACTAAGATAAAACAGTGTCCGCCAGTACCAGAGGGGTTTATTTTTCCGATTATGTCGATACCCCATGTCGAAAACGGCCAAGGCGACGTCATGGTATAAAGCAGAGATGACGGCATATGTTGCACATTACCGAAGATTTGATAGTTGTGACAACGTTTGACGTATAACTGGCAGTCAGCTTCCATGGTATTCCAGTAATACCCGAGCCTCATAATTTTTCGAACCAGCATGTGAGCATTCATATGTGGGCCATTTTCGCCATCATGTACTTCGGCCATTACTTTCTCGGCCTTATATTTATCAACACAAAGGAGAAGAGCCTCCTGTGCTGTTTTCTTGTACAATTGTCCATCATCGGTGCGGATGAACTGGGTGGCTAGTCTCCGTAAGGCTTTCTTGGCTCGACCTTCAGTCTCGGGAGGATACTCTCCGTTTTTCAGGTACGTTAATACGGCCTGGTACCAAGGTTCGGGATCAGTTATCTCAATGTCTTCAATGTCATGAATGTATGCCGGCTCGGACCCTCTTTCGACGCAAATTGGCATACTGGTCACGTGGTCGGGAATATTCAGTAAAGATGCCAATTTTGAAAGTGCATCTGCAAACTGATTTTCTTCCCGAGGCAGGTATATGTACTCCACCTTTTGGAATTGTTTCTCGAGATCCCTTACTCGTGCCTGGTAGGCCACGAGATTAGCATTCCGAGTTTTCCATTTTTGAAGTGCTTGGTTAATGACGAAGGACGAATCGCCATGTACCCGAAGATTTGTGATCCCCAGATTGGCGGAGGCTTGTTGCCCATAAATGCATGCTTCGTATTCGGCTGCATTATTGGTAACATCAAAGTCCAGTTTGATGGAGACGGGAGTATGCTCTCCCTTTGGTGAAATTAGGAGTATCCCGACTCCGAACCCTCGAAAATTGGATGCTCCGTCGAAATATAGATCCCATGTTTCGGTATCAGTATGGAAGATATTTTCATCTGGGAAGGACCAGGTATCGGTGTGTCCTTCCTCGGCTATCGGGCTATTGGCGAGAAATTCAGCTACTACTCGCCCCTTAATAGCCTTTAACGGTACAAATTTCAAGTCGAATTCTGCCAGCATTAGAGTCCATCTGGAAATTCGGCCATTGAGAATGGGCTTTTCGAAGAGGTATTTGATCGGATCCATCTTGGATAGAACATGGACCTCGTGGCTGAGCATATAGTGCCGGAGCTTCTTAGTGGCCCACACCAGAGCCAAGCACGTCTTTTCGAGCATGGTATATTTGCACTCATACTCTAAAAACTTTTTGCTGAAATAATAAATGGCCCGTTCTTCGGAGTTGACTGTCTGAGCCAACATAGCCCCCATGGCTGTCTCGGTCGTCGTTAGGTATAATGACAGAGGCAAATTGGATTGAGGTGGCATCAAGACTGGCGGAGCAGACATAATTTCCTTGATCTTGTCGAAGGCGGTTTGACACTTGTCATCCCATAGTACTCGTTCCCCTACTTTAAGTTTTTTGAAAATTGGTTCACATACCATGGTTAGTTTGGAAATGAACCGGCTGATATACTGAACTTTCCCGAGGAATCCCCTTATTTCTTTTTTGGTTTTAGGAGGCTGCATCTCGGTAATGGCTTTGATTTTAGCTGGGTCGACCTCGATACCTCGTTGGCTAACGATATGACCCAACAATTTGCCTGATGTTACCCCGAAACTACACTTTTGAGGGTTTAGCCTCATGTTGTACTTGCGCAATCGGGTGAAGAACTTCCTTAGGGCGGTGATGTGACCGTCTCGTTCTTTGGATTTGACGATCATGTCGTCTACATAAACCTCTACCTCTTTATGCATCATGTCATGTAATAAAGTGGTAGCGGTCCTTTGGTATGTGGCCCCGACATTAATGAGACCGAATGGCATGACGGTGTAGCAGTAAGTACCCCAAGGTGTAGTGAAGGTAGTCTTACTCATGTCTTCTTCCGCCATCTTGATCTGATTATATCCGGCATACCCGTCCATAAATGATAGAAGGGCATGATCGGCCGTGTTATCCACCAATATGTCTATGTGTGGTAACGGAAAATCATCCTTCGGGCTTGCTTTGTTAAGGTCTCGAAAATCTACACATACCCGCACCTTACCGTCCTTTTTAGGAACCGGCACGATGTTTGCAACCCAGTCCGGATACTCGGACACTTGTATGAAGCCGGCCTTGAACTGTTTATCGACTTCTTTTTTTACTTTGAGAGACCACTCGGGCCTCATTCGGCGGAGCTTCTGTTTAACCGGTTTGCACCCGTCTTTGATAGGTATGCGGTGCTCGGCTATTTCCCGGTCTATCCCCGGCATGTCCTTGTAGGACCATGCGAAGACGTCTTTGAATTCTTGGAGGAGGTTCGTGAATTATTGTTTCTCCTCGGGATCCAGAGATAACCCTATCTTAAGCATCTGAGGCTCTAAGGTTGTTCCCAGATTGATGGACTCGGTATCTTCGATTACCGGATTCCGGGATTCCCTTTGCTCTAGTTGCTCGATCAGATGCGGAGGTAAGGGTACCTGTTCGTCGAGTTTCTCAATGTCATTGCATAAAATATTTTTGAAAGCAGAATTTAAAAGAGACAAGTCGTAAGCATAACGGTTGTTATTATTGATTGAAAATTTGGAGAACAGCTCAAAAAGAGCAGCCATCTGATCATTAGTCAGTGGCGGGATTGGTAAGGCATGCGGGACAGACCCCGAAGTGCCAGCAGCAGGAATGACAAGTGGGAGGGGGGTTACAGGAGTGACTCTAGCACCGAGTTCCCTAGACTCGACCTCAGACTCTGACTCAGACTCAGACTCAAACTCTGACTCTGACTCAGACTCGGACTCAGATTCAGGCATGTCTCCCTCTCCAGCGACCAGCTTGTAGATCTTTCCTTGACTGTCAGTCCACTTGACAGTCTTCCTCCAGGCTCTGTTTCCGTCTCGGAACCGACATCCGAGATCAGCTTGGTCGGGTCAAACCTGTTGCTGCGAAGAATCAGGTTGACCAGGTCTTCCTTTGGAGTCGGGGCTATGGTGTCTTCCCTGAAGAGCAGCCCCAGCGCGGGCTCAGCATCGTCAGCTTCATCGGCCTGGATGAGGGCAAACACATCATCCGGGATGTAGTTGCAGTCCCGGGCCAATTGGATCCCAAGGTGCGCAGCATTGGGTTGGTACAGACCAACCTAGATAGCCCCGAATACCGGTGTGACAAAGTAGTCAGACAACCGCGGGCTGTAAGGGCTCAAGTGGATACCCTTAATGATGTTGCAGGCCTTTTCGATTCTTGCTCGGACAACGTTGCCCGGAGTGGCGGCATAGCCAAGGCCGAAGTGAGATTCTTCGTCCTTAAGGACCTCGATGATCTTCCCAGCTGGAAGATCGGGTCGAGAGGTAGCCCCCGGAAGGTACCCTAGGTTCTGGAGCATTGTGTCAATGCTCGTGGTGAAGTAAGGCCTAAAAAGGTACTCTTCCTCGATCATCCCCACAAAGTTGAACCCCCAGAGGTCCGTGCGGCCCGTGGCGTTACAGCTAGCCACGGTCATTGGGGTTGCCTCCAAAGTAATAACATTGTCGAGCAAAGGCATCTTGATCTTACGGTGGAGGGTGGAGGACACGGCTTTGACCGCGTGAATCCACGGTCTCCCTAGGAGCAAGTTGAAGGATGAGGTGACATCAATCACCTGGAATTCAAGCTCCTCTTTTATTGGGCCCGTTACAATGGTCAGCTTTACGGCCCCAGATACCGTCTTTGGGCTCCCATCAAAGGCTTGGATGGTTTGAGCCGTCGGAACATAATCGACCTCGGTGATACCGAGGGCTTTGGCGGTCCTTAAGGGAAGGACATTTACAGCGGACCCGTCATCGACTAGGGTCATCGGGAGGTATTTCCCTCGGCAGATCACCGTAATGTAGAGGGCCAGATTATGAGAGGCCCCGAACGGTGGTAGGTCGGCTTCAGAGAAGGTGATCATTGGGCCTCTTTCCTTGGTTTTGCCCTTCAAGTGGGGCAGGACCGTGGCTACCATTTCAGCAGGGGTAGCCAAAGAGTCGATCTTAACTTATCGAGAGCCTTAGTGAGTGCTTCTCGATGTTCTTGTGAGCTAACCAAGAGTTGCCATATAGTGAGGTCAACTCGGGTCTTCTTCAGTTGCTTCACAATAGCCGTTTCAGCAGTCGGCTCCTCAGGGGCGACTTCCATCCTGAGTGGATCGGTGATGGTTGTCGGGATGGGGATGTCCCTAGAGCTTGTGGCTTGCTAGGGACGACCAAGGTGGTTGCTGGCTAGGACTCGGGATTTGGCCTCGCGAATCTGTTTAGGGGTGATGGGAACGGTTTCCCCTTTAACGAGGTAGACATCGTCCTCGTCGTCAAACCAGATCCCGTTCACTTGCGGGATAAATGGAGAGATAAGGTGAGAGCAATCAATCAACTCCCCGGCAAAGATGGCATGGGAGCTGAAAGGGTTCTCTTTGTTGCTTGGTTTATCTCCGGGTAGCGGGATTTTACCGCTCTCGATCAGGTCCTGAATCAAGTGTTTCAGCTTCCAACACTTTTCGGTATCATGCCCATTGCCTCGGTGATATTGGCAATAAGCTTGGACATTGTAGTTCTTGGAGCGTTGCTCGACCGGAACTTCAGGAGTTGGGCCTATCGGTTGGATTAGGCCCTTTGAGGACAGCCTTTGTAAGGCATAGGTATAGGTGGTACCTATATCGGTGAAAACCCAAGGAGGGGTGTTCTTCTTGGACGGGGTATCTAGTAGATTTACCGCGTCAAAAATGCTGCGGGTTGCAGCTTGGGGCTTGGTAGTGGAAGAGGAAGCCCCTTGGTATCCCTTGCTAGAGGCCTTGTTGAGGCCCTCTAGCCTTAGGTCGTCTTCAATTCTCATACCCATTTCAGTAAGGGTGGTGAAATTGGGTATGACAGCGTACCGGAGATGAACCCGGTATGAGGGGAGGAGGTTCTTGACGAAGGCCTCCACCAAAGTCTTCTCACTGGGCTTATCGACCAGTTTCACACTCTCGGCCCTCCAGGGTTGAAGGTACTTAGTAAAACCTTCTTTTGGCTATTGGGCCATGACCTCCAAAGACCGCATTGTGGTTTGGATCTCGGTGTTGTCAGCATAGTTTCGAGCAAACTCGGTGGCCACATCATCCCATGTAGGGTATTTTTTCGGGTCTAGCCTATAGTACCAGGCCCGTGGGTGCTTCTCAAGGGATGCAGCAAAAAGATTCTTGAACATTGAGGAATCTACCCCTTTGATAGCCATGAATTCTTTGAAGGCCCGTACATGTAGTAACGGGTCCTTGGTTCCTTCAAACATAGGCAAACCCGTGAGATTCAGGTTCGCAGGCAGCTTGTCACTTACCGGGGAGTATTCTCGGCTGTTCTCCCGATGAATATCGTTACTCCCAGCCAAATGGACTTGTTCTTCTAGTCGGCGTACTGCGCTGACTAGTTCAGCTAGAGGCCCAGTAGCCTCGGCATTAGGAGCCCTTTGCTCCACTGCAGCCATACGAGCGACGATGGCCACTTGACCCGCCCTCATTTCAGTCAGTTGGGCATCAATGTCGGTTTGTTTGGCGGCCATGGCATCCACGGAGGCCTTCAGGTTGTTCAGAGCTCCTTCCATTTTGCGGTTGTGTCTGGTGGACGGTGGCCTGTCTGTAAGAACACCGCGTAATCAGAAACCGAACCCAGATCTTGGAATCATAAAAAAAAAGTACATCCCGAGCGACACTAGGAAAGAAGACTAAAGTCTCGAGAAAGACACCTAGACGGATGACCCATGGGTGGTGTAACTTCCTTAGGGCTTTGGCTTTGTGGGCCTAATCCCGTTCGAAGGAAGGTGCACGTGAGACTTTTCCCCAGACTTTTGACTCGAGTGTATGGACGGACCTTCCGTTGTAGGGGTATGCCCTACGCGGGTTGGTCGTGCCTTGACGAATAAGGCGGACTTGGGAAAGGGGGGAAACTCGTGATATAGGGTCAACGGAGTTTCGACGCTATAGACCTTCGACATACTATGCAAAGACCCGACACACGGATAAACGGTAGGTCCTATAATAAGGAAGATTCACTAGGAAAGTTGGATGTTTTGAAATTTGAATATAAAATGAGCGAATTTCCGAAAGTTCGAAAATTGAAAACGGGATTTCGAAAACCAAGATTAGAATTTTGAAAATTCAGAAAATCGGAATTATGTTGGAAATTCGAGAATTAAAACGGGCAGCATGCCGGCTAGAAAAAGGATATTTCGAGTCAAATCGTTGATTCTAAATTTCGGCGGCATTCCGAATTTTGAAGGTTGGATATTTTTGAAAAGACGGGTCCCGAAATGGACAGTATTTCGGGGTATTTTTTCAAAATTTGGTATTTTTGGAAAGATGCATTTTTGAAATGACGGTTTTTGAAAAGTGACACGGAAACCAAGTACCACGTAGTCAAACAAGCATTATAACGACGCTTATGTATGCATTACGCTAAGTCTCGGTCGGTCAAAATAGGGTCTATACCAACAACGATGGCATTCTCGTAAATCAGGACGGACTCCCTAAGCCGAGTTGGTCTTAGGACATGCCGCAAAACCCATACGAGTTCCGCCATCGAAGTCTTTAGCGCACCCATGTAGGAATGCACCGCGGTATAGTGGGACGTCGGTCACAAGTAACCGGCCCGGGCAAAATTTGGGTTATGCATGAATCATTAAACTAATGCGCGCACACTAATATACGAACGATTTCTCTTCGAGTCTCACCCTGGGAACCCCGATGACATGTGGTACATCAGGTGTCCCCAGCGGAGTCGCCAAATTGTGGACATGACGTAGGTCCACCCCGACGCGGCCACGCGCGGGTTTGGGAAGGCGAATGAATCTCGTGGTGAGATTGTTCTCGGGTTCGAAATTTAAGTCAAAGTTGGAGTCGCCACCGAATTTTGTGGTTATTCGGAACCATACGAGCCCACTCTATGTCGTCGTGGGCTGTACACAAAGTACGGCCCACTTCGATTTCAGAGTTCATGGGGCTCGTCCCTTTGCATTGCAATATCGATACCGTTTACACCGGCTTTCGTATATAGAATGACTCTCGTGCACCAATGGTTTCGGGCATCCGAAAACCAAGGTTTTGAGTAAGGGGTGAGGGTACGTGTTGGGAAGCCCACTAAGGACACCAAACCCCGCCCGCACATGGCGGCCTCTACTAAGACATCGTTTGTGTTCGTGTGCGCGCGCTAGTAAAATGACTAAATGATATGCAAACAACGTTTTCGGGCTAAGCATGTGAATTTTGCGTTAACTACGTCATTTAATGCATCTTGAATATGGTCGGAGTAATTTAGCATGCGAGGTTCATTTATAAAGCGATAAGCAAGTAAATAAACAAAACTCGAAAGTAAATAACGTACAAGTTACACGGGCGGAAATACAACCCGGAATTCACAATACAACGATTAATAAGAATATAATAAACGAAGTAAAGAAGCGATAAAGAAATAGAACCGGACCCGTATATAAACTAGACCGTGAATTGTGTAGATGGACGAACTCCGATTAGATACACATTATATTGTGAATTAAACGAAGGACGGAGACATAGGACCTAGACGTAATGCTAGCCCGATCCCATGTCTCGATGCCTTGTCCCAACTTATCACGTCGAAAAATCGATCAAAGTTGTTCTAAGTGTAGTGATATGCATGGGTTTTGAAAAATATATTCACGTGATTGTCTTTACACGTGTCGGCTAAAAGTCGTAAAAAAGACGAGGCTCGAAATGTGTGTCAAAGCTCTCGGATTTCTGGGCTACATGACCCACTCGATCAAGTCATGGTCTGACTCGGCCGAGTGTGTCCTTAAGGGTAGCTACTGCCCAGTTTTGTGGGTGCTACTCGATCGAGTAGCCTACGTACTCGGTCGAGTATCCCCTGTACGAGTGACAACTCGTTTTGTTTTTTTGGTTTGAAATCGATGGTTGGTCGAGTGGAACGCAAATATTGCACGATTTGAATTTAACTCGACCTTCGATGCTATAATCGTGTATGTATATGATTATAACATCGTTATCGGAATTTTATGAAAATGTTATCGTTAGATTAGAAATTTTGAATTAGTGACGAAATTGCATCCCTCTACGTCACGACATCGAAACTAACCGTTTCGGATTATGTGATGTCGGTTTTCGTGTCAACGGGTTCCGTACTAATTGTAGAAATGGGATCAAATGCGTTCAACTATGACCGATTGCGATCACGTCACGCCCTTGAGTACATTGGGGCGGTTCTCCTCGAAAGGGCGCCACCTCCGTCGTTGCTCGTAAAGGGATTAGACGGACCTCAGGCGATCATCATAGTCAAACGTATTTGAAACCGAATTTTAGTACTAGTATATATACGCGGTATGATAGTGTTAGTAATGATTAAAAGATGATAAAAATGAGGATGCGAAAAACATAAAAAAGATTAATGTTAGTGCTACTAGATTAATATGATTACAATACGAAAATGCGAAAATGTATACAAAATGACGAGAATAAAAGGATTGAGACGGGGTTTAAGACACCCTCAACATACATGCTTAGTAGGGACCTCGGAAATGGACTCGTAAATAGCGACGGGACGCCGGAGTATCGAGGATGTACGCGAGTTATGGTGTGTGTGTGTGTGTGTATGATTCGCCGGTTTTCGAGGGACGAAAGGCTCGGTTTTTTGGCTTAGTGTTGCTAGGGTTGTAGTATGAAGAGTATAGGAGGGTTAGGGTGAAAATGTAGGGCAAATATGCATTGATCCAAACTCTAATATGAGAAGGGTTGGAGGGGTATTTATAGAGTTTACCCCCCGACCTAGGGTCACTCGATCGAGTGCCCTTGCAAACAGGTCTGTTCCGGTTTATGAGGCTCCACTCGACCGAGTGGGTCAATCCACTCGATCGAGTGGATAAGGGTGGCGAGATAAATTAGGAAATGGTTGACTTTTGATTGTTTTTTGAATTTTGTATTTGGGCGCAATTTTCTAGAAACGCATCAGGCTGATTTACGTGACGGATTCGTTTTTGACCGGGTTTCGACCCGGTCGCCAAAAGACGGTTTTTATTTTTGGCGTCGGTTTTGGCCCAAATTAGTCTTATTTTGCTCGGAACGACCCACTGGGCTTGAATTTGAGGTTGGTTTTGAGAGATTTGTACTCCGCTAAATGTCCACATCGGATATTATTGAATCCGAGCCCATATTCGAGTTTACTAAGTCACGTTTGCGTCCGATCATCATCGGGTGTTTTGTCGGGAACTGCTATAGACACTAGCAGGCAAAATGCGGGTGTCTACACTTAGTTACCTGAGAGTGTGGGGGTGTTTAGCTAAAGTAGGTTTACCTAATTTTAGGAGGCCCACTATAGGACCTAAAACCTATGATTGCATTTTCATTGGATATGCTCAAAATAGTGCTGCATATAGATTTATGTCTTTAAGTGATCGATCTATTTCTGAAGCTAGAGACGCTGAATTTTTTGAGCATGTTTTCCCATTAAAGAAAGATGTTGCATCATTGCCTGAATTGTCTATATTGCCTGTTAATCCTGCTGATAGTTCCATGCATGCTAGGAGTAGTACCTCTGTTGATCATGATGTTGAACCTAGAAGGAGTAAAAGGCCTAGAATTAAGAAAGATTTCGGCGATGATTTCATTACAACTTTCTTAACTGAAAATGCATGTGACTTTTGCACGTGTGATGAGTTTGTTTATGCCTTTTTAATGGAAGAAGATCCAAAAACCTATAATGAGGCTATGAGGTCTATTGATGCTAACTTTTGGAAAGATGCCATTAAAAGTGAACTAGACTCTATTGTTTCAAATCAGACATGGGAGTTAACTGATTTACCTAGAGGATGTAAACCGATTTCCAGTAAATGGTTATTTAAAAAGAAACTTAGACCCGACGGTACGATAGAAAGGTTCAAGGCTAGACTTGTGGTAAGAGGGTTTACACAAAAGAAAGATATTGATTACTTTGATACTTACTCACCAGTGACCAAAATTTCCACCATTAGAACTCTAATCGCTCTAGCTGCTATTCATAATCTTGTGATACATCAGATGGATGTAAAAACAGCTTTTTTGAATGGAGACTTAAAGGAAGAGATCTACATGTCACAACCCGAGGGGTTTGTGGTTAAATGTCAAGAGAGTAAAGTGTGTAAACTAAGAAAATCACTATACGGTCTGAAACAAGCACCCAAACAGTGGTATGAAAAATTTCACAATACCTTGATTAAAGATGACTACATTACCAATAATTCTGATTCATGTGTGTATTCAAAGATGTTTGGATCAGATTGTGTGATTATTTGCCTGTATGTTGATGACATGTTAATAATTGGTAAGAATTTATTTGTCGTAAATAAAACCAAACAGTTCTTGTCATCACAGTTTGAGATGAAAGATTTTAGGGAAAGCTGACGTTATCCTAGGAGTTAAGATCATCCAAAACTCTAATGGAATCGCCCTAAGTCAGTCTCATTATGTGGAAAAGGTGTTGAGAAAATTTGACCACTTTGATGTTGAGCCTGCTAGAACTCCCTATGATCCTAGTGTTCATCTGTGTAAAAACTTGGGCGAAAGTGTCTCCCAAGAAGAATATGCTAAAATCATAGGAAGTGTAATGTTTCTCATGAACTGCACTCGGCCTGATATTGCTTATGCTGTGAGTAGGCTCAGCAGATATACTCATAACCCTAGTAGTGAACATTGGACTGCTTTGAGTCGTTTACTACGATATCTGAAAGGTACTAGCGATCTATGCCTGCATTATGGTACGTACCCTGCAGTGTTAGAAGGTTACAGTGATGCTAACTGGATCAACAGTAATCCCGAAATTAGTTCAACTAGTGGTTATGTGTTTACCATAGGTGGAGGTGCTATCTCGTGGAAGTCTTCAAAGCAGACTTACATAGCAACCTCCACTATGGAATCTGAGTTTATTGCTCTTGAGTTGGCAGGACAAGAGGCAGAGTGGCCGAGAAACTTGCTAGCAGACATGCCGTTGTGGGGGGGGGGGGGACAGGTTGCACCAGTTTCCTTGCACTGTGATTCACAAGCAGCAATTGGCGTTGCTAAGAATGATGTCTACAATGGCAAGAAAAGACATATTCGAATCAGGCATGGTGTGGTTAAACAATTCCTGAAAAATGGAGTAATTGTTGTGGACTATGTGAGGTCCGAAAGCAACCTTGCCGATCTTTTTACAAAAGGATTGCCACGGAGGGTAGTTCGTGAATTGTCGAGGGGAATGGGACTTAGGTTCTTAAGTCAAAGCAGTGTATGATTTGATATGAACCAAAGAACTACTCCTATGGCATTAAATCCATAGCCTTCATGGTGGTGCTGTTTGAGAAACACTTGATGGATTTGTTTTACAGGATGGACTCTTACGTCCTTAATGGTTCTAGTAAGAAGTGCTATTGAGAAGCACTTGAACCACCTAAACGGGTGAGATGGTTTGGCCGCCGTCTATGTTAGACTTTGAAAAGTCTTAACTAAAACACCTGTTACACCGAGGTAAACGCATGGCCATGAAAAGCGTTGCACATTGAAATCGCGGAACAAGCATGATTTGAAGGTATGATATGTGTTATGAGGGTCTCAGCCAAAATTCAGTAAGGAATTCAAATCGAAAGATATTCTCTTATTAGAAAGTAAGTTGTTGCCTCATTTTCACTAATGTGTCAATTCAAGTCAAAAGACATTGATACCTAAGTATCTAAACCTTCCTTAACCCAGAATTTCTTCCTTTCTTCGCCTTTGTGGGGGATTGTTGGAGTAAAGGCTTGAAAGCCATAAGTTAATTTAGTTCACTCTCCCACATCGGTGGTGGGGAGTGATTTATACTAGCTTATATACTCTCTCTTCCCTTTAGCCTTCAATAATTTGATGAATTGGTATTTTGTGGAGATTGTTGCACTACAAGATTGGGCCTTTACCCACATGCATGCCGACTTGACCTGACTCGGCTCGGGTAGAGCACCTCGACTTTTTGTTTTTGGGCTTTATTCGGCTAGTTGACTGGAATGTCCAGATGCAGTGTCCACATTCATCTTCTAACAGTCAAATGTTGTGACTGTTACACATTAATACCCAATATTATAGCTGCGTTAATGTCAATTATTTTGAGGGCAATTAAATTGCTTTTTGGCTCCTGCATGCTGCGTGTTTATTTATATTGAGCACCATTGCTCTTCACATCCATCAAGGAAAAATAAATAAATAAACAATACAATCTCTCCTCTCCTCTCTAATATTCTTCTTTCTGGGTTAAGTTTGTGCGGTTCCATAGCTATCTGCCTCGAGTGGTCGAGTCAGGTAGTTGCTGTGTTCACCTTGGGGAACTAGCGGTACAAGTCGATAACCACCTCGGTCGAGCCGTAATAGTTTTCAAGTCAGTGGCGGGTACCACGACACAGCTATTTGTTTCGGTTTCTGTCCTGTTACTTCAGTCCATTACTGCAGTTCGGTTCGCTCCTGCCCGTCAACTTGCTCCCTGTACTCTGCCCGGTTTTAGTCGCCTGTCACCTGCCGGATTTACTTACGTGCTGCCCCTGTCCGTATCCGTGGCCTGCTGCCTGTTCGTGACTAGTTGCATTCGGTTCTGCTTCTACTGTCCGTGACATGATTCTTCTGTCTGTCCGTGACTTGGTTCTACTGTCAGTTGCCTTCGGTTCTATTTTCTGACTCACGTCGGTTTGGTTACTGCCTCCCTTCTCTTCATTGTTACACCTATTTCTCTTACGAAATACTAAGACAATAAAACATCCAATTATAACGAAAAAGAAAACGCTTATATATGTAGGGTTACAACTTTTAAGCCAAGGACCTGTTATAAGTGTTAAACAAAAAGACAAAAAAAGAGGGATAACGATTATACCTTATTTGCAGCGGAAGAGCGTATTAATAAAATTAATAAGAAATATAAAAACCCAGAAGTATATATAATCCCCACGGGCAGAATAAAGCAACCCAGATGTGATGCCTCCGTTGGTATCCACACAGGTACGGAACTGCGGTGTATATGCTAGTATAAGGGTTTTGTGAGACAGTCTCACAAAATTCTCTCTCTAATAATAATGAATTAATACTCTGAATTGTATGATTTGGTTCATCGTACGACCTCCTTATATAGGAGAGTTAGAGAGCTAGGTTACTTAACCTAGAAGTTATTCCATAACTCAAATTGGTATAATTAGATTATCACAATAACTCTAATTACAATAACTAGATTATTACTATAACTCTAATTACCATAACCCGACAACACAACTGAGTCATATTACTACTGACCCGATATATTAATATACCGATATATTAATAATATCCCATACACATTGTATGTGACCCAATGAGTCCACTTAAGACTACCAGACATATAACCCATTTATATGTCAACCAGACATCGACCTCTAGCAAGGCATATCGGATACATAGACTTAAGTGGGTAAATCCGTAGGACAGTGGACATAACTCCTTCAGTCTCCCACTTGTATATGTCCTCTCACGAATGACGTTAAGTCTCTTTGCTACTATTGTCTCCAATTGAGAATGAGGTAAGAAAAAGTGTCATCCTCGCATGTCTCAATCTTTTACTCGAATCTCTGAGTTGACTTGTTAAAAGAGTAGATAGATGACAATCATCCTATCTGAGCGCGGCCACGCATTTGCACAAGTCACACTCTTCGAGTGGCCAAGAAACAATAAATTTCTTTCAATAAAGAAAGATCAAATCCCCTCTTGTCTAACCACATCCTATCACATGATCCATGCATGCCCAATAACCATCCATAGCCCCCTTTCACAGCTGACGAGGAATAGTACCAAAGCATACACATCACATGTACAGAATAGTCAAAGACTCAGGTCTAAAGACCGTACAAGTTCATAACTTGCAAAGAACTTTACTGACACTAAGCGAAATCTTAGTAAAATCCTTTTCAGCGGGTCTGTCTAATGCATGTTCTTAACATACTCCCGTGTGCCTGGTTTAGTATCTTGATACCTATGACTCAAGGAACTTAGTCATCAACTAACTCATACACTAGTCATTTAAGGGTATTCAAATGTCCCAACACAATAACCTGACTAGAGACAAAATAATTACATCATCCAAATAGAGTTCCAAGACTAAGTCACGTACTTAGTGGTCTATTTCATCAATGTAAATTACTTAGGGACAAACAATCCATACAAGATTGAATACAAAATTGCACTTTATTAAATAAAAGCAATAGTAAAAATTACAAAGTTCAGCATAAAATTAATACTCCCACTAAAACAAGGATCTCCTAAATAGGACTTAAGACCATTCGCTCCATGCGTCTAATGCCTATCGCAACTCTATGGCTCTCATGCTTAGGCTGCGGGAGGGGCTTTGTCAAGGGATCGACAACATTTGCTTCCGTTGGTACTCTGCATATCTTGACATCACCTCTCTCAATGAACTCTCTGATTAGGTGAAATCTTCTAAGTATGTGTTCGGATTTCTGATGAGACCTAGGTTCCTTAGCTTGCGCTATGGCACCATTATTATCACAATAAAGGTCCACGGGGCTTGAAATGCTAGGGACGACTCCCAACTCCTTGATGAACTGCCTAATCCAAACAACTTCTTTTGATGCTTCCGAAGCAGCAATATACTCGGCTTATGTTGCAGAATCTGCCACTGTGCTCTGTTTGGAACTTTTCCAACTTACAACACCACCGTTCAAACAAAAGACAAAACCGGACAGTGATTTGGAATCATCCTTGTCTGTCTGGAAGCTAGCATCGGTGTAACCACTTACAATGAGCTGCTCTTCACCTCCATATACCAAGAATAAGTCTTTAGTCCTTCTTAAGTACTTTAGAATATTCTTGGCTGCTATCCAGTGACTTTCACCCGGATTCGACTGGTATCTACTCGTCATGCTTAGAGCACAAGCTACATAAGGACGAGTACACAACATGGCATACATGATGGATCCTATGGCCGAGGCATAAAGAACTTTACTCATGCGCTCTAGCTCATCAGGTGTCGAGGGACACTGACTCTTGCTTAGACTGACACCATGTGACATTGGTAAGAACCCTATTTTGGAATCCGTCATATTGAACCGTTTAAGGATCTTATCAATATTAGTTCCTTGACTAAGTCCAATAAACCTCTTTGATCTATCTCTATAGATTCTTATTCCTAAGATGTAGGCTGCTTCACCCATGTCTTTCATGGAAAAACAACTTCCAAGCCAACTTTTTATGGATTGCAACAATGGAACGTTATTTCCAATTAGGAGTATGTCATCGACATATAAAACCAAAATTGCTATTGCACTCCCACTAACTTTCTTATACACACAAGGCTCAACTTCATTTTTACAGAAGCCAAAGGCTTTAACTGCCTCATCAAAACGAAGATTCCAACTCCGAGATGCTTTCTTCAGACCATAAATGGAACGCTGAAGTTTGCATATTTTCTTAGCATCCTTTGATATGAAACCCTCGGGTTGTGTCATGTACACATCCTCTTGCAGATTCCCCTTAAGGAAAGCTGTTTTCACATCCATTTGCCAAATTTCATAATCATGAAAAGCTGCAATTACTAAGAGAATCCTAATGGATTTAAGCATCGCTACTGGTGAGTAAGTTTCATCATAGTCGATACCATGAGTTTACTTGAAACCTTTAGCCACCAAGCGAGCTTTATAGACATCTAAATATCCTTCCATGTCAATCTTCTTCTTAAAGACCCATTTGCACTTGATGGTTTTGACACCTTCGGGTGCGTCTATCAAAGTCCATACTTTGTTATGGTACATGGAATCCATTTCGGACTTCATGGCCTCAAGCCATTTTTCAGAGTCTGGTCCCATCACTGCCTCTTTGTAGGTCTCAGGTTCATCATTTTATGTCAAGTATATATCATGACGATACCTAGTGTAGACACCGGCATTTTGACTGCCAGGTGTCTAGGTAGTTTCCAAAAAACACCCGATGATGATCGGACGCTAACGTGTTTCTACGCGCTCGGATATGGGCTCAAAACCATTAGTTGTTGGCTTAAGCACTTACGGAGTAAAAATCTCACAAAACTGACCTCAAATCCAGGCCCAGTGGGTCGTTTCCAGTCAAACAAGACTAATTTGGGTCAAAATCGACACCGAAAATAAAACCGACTTTTAGCGATTGGGTCAACCCCGGTCAAAGCCGTTTCCGAGACACATAAAAACAGCCACATAAACATCAAAAACTCAGCCCAAATACAAAACCCATCTCGAGGTCCAAAACACTGGACCCGCGCGCTCCAGCTGATCCACTCGATCGAGTGCTCAACCCACTCGATCGAGTGGGCCCTCGTTCAAGCCCGGGTGCTGACGTTTGGGCCACTCGACCGAGTCAAGGGGCTACTCGGTCGAGTAACCCTAGCCGGGGGTGCATAGCCTAGCCTATATAAACACCCCCATGCACACACCTTTGGACAACTTTTGGATCATCTAAAAAACCCTAATCAAAACCCTAAGCCCTAATTCAACCCTAATCCTATACACAAACCCTAACCACCACAACTTAACCTACATCTCGATACTCACGTGCAAGCCACAACTACGAGTCCCGTCCGAGAACAAGAACATGTAGGTTGAGGGTGCCAAATCCCTTTCTTCTCTTTTCTCTTTCTTCTTCTCTTCGTGCGTCGTCTATATCATCGTCATAGTTGTCGTTTTTTTTATTTCTTTTATCGTCATTGTCGCGTTATAATATCGTTAATATCACTAGTATAAAACATTAAAATACTTGTGAATTTGTGTTGAGTGTGAGTGATGGTGGGATAAGGAAACCCGAATATACATTAATATACTTGTGAATTAAGTATTGCACTCAGCATTGCCGGTCGCTTATCCCACCACCCCGACCACTTGATTATTGAAACAAGTCAACCTAAATAATAGTTTTTATTTTTGTTCGCATCATCATTCAATCGCATATCTCATCAATTCTAAAACCTTTTCCAAAACAAGCATATTTTTTTTAAGGGTCGAAACCCGTTGACGCGGATCTGACATCACATAATCCCTAGGGATTCATTACGATGTCGGAGAAGCCGAGGGAATCAAGTCTTTCAATTCAAGTAACACGTCGATCCGTTAGATTTGATACCAACTCAATAGTTGGATGTCGAGTCTAACGATCTAGTCAAATAAATTAATTAACACGATTTCTCGTTGATGCTAAAATAGACGTCATCTAATTCGACGAAAATTAATGCGACACTATAAACGCGGAGGGAATTAATATCGTTTTGGTTAATTTAAAAACGACGTATAGCAACTTTTTTATCTCGCTCTAATATCCGATGTCGATTCAATAATCGCATGTTGGATATGACGAGTATCATACACACAAATCGAGCACAAATTCCATAATATTTATGCCCGATTCAACAAACTCATCGAATCATCAAAATCAAAAGCAATTTCGAAACCAAGAACAAATTGCAAAGCAAACCTTGGTTCGTACAGGGGGCACTCGGCCGAGTGCCTAGCCCACTCGGTCGAGTGGCACCCCAAAAACGAGACAAAATGCTTTTTCGACCTCCACTCGGTCGAGTCTCACAATGACTCGATCGAATGGCAACGTACTCGGCCGAGTTGGTCAATAACTCGATCGAGTAGGGTCTAAAATATGGGGCAGAAACCTTTTCAGAGGTCCACTCGGTCGAGTCTCTCAATGACTCGATCGAGTGGCCCTTTATCACGCCAAGCCGTGAGTTCTACAAGGCCATTCGAGCCTCGTTAACGTTTTTTATGACTTAGGTCAACACGTGTCTAATCAATCGCGTGAAACATCACTTTTTCAAAACCATGCATCACCATATTTTCGTCATTCCATATTCCATTATTCTAACAAACCGTTATTATCGTTATGCCGTTACTAACAAGTTTGTTGTTTTCTTGTCGATTTATTTTGTTTATTTTATCGTACTAAAATGAACCTTCGCATGCTAAATTTAACTTTGACGTTAGAATTAGTTGCATTAAATCGACATAGAAACCCCTTTCAATTTTTCGCATGTTTATGGAAAATAATGTTTGCATATTCATTTTCCCGTTCAACTAACGCGCGTATTAGAAAGTCATTCGATATCCTAGTAGAGGCCGCTAATGTGCGGGCGGGGTTGGGTGTCCTTTGTGGGCTTCCCAACACGTACCCTCACCCCTTACTCAGAACCTCTGTTTCCGGATGCCCGAAACCGTTGGCGCATGAGAGTCATTCAATACACGATATCCGATAATGTCGGTATCGGTATCAAATGCAAAGGGACGAGCCCAATAAACTCTAACATCGGAAATGGGCCGTATTTGGTATATGGCCCACTACGACATAGAGTGGGTTCGAACGGGCACGAACTCCCACAAAGTTCGGTGGCGACTCCACATAGATTTAAATTTCAATTCGATCCATTCTCATATGGAGATTCATTCGCCTACCCAAACCCGCGCGTGGCCGCGTCGGGGTGGACCTATGTCATGTCCACACCTAGCCGGAGTTGCCTAAGGTTAGATCTTACAGACTTACGAGGAACAAAATCATTAGAAACAGGCGTAGGTTCTTCTTCAAGTGGTGGGATTGCAACATCTTGCACATACCCCTCCTCATCCTCAACTTCCTCATTAGAAATTGTGGATGCCTGAATATCCTGAATTTCTTCAAGATCAACCTTACTCCCACTATTCCTTTTGGAAATGAACTCTTTTTCCAAGAAGACTCCATTGCGAGCAACAAACACTTTGTTCTCAGTAGGATTGTAGAAGTGATAACCTCTAGTTTCCTTTGGATAACCAACAAAAATGCATTTGTCAGATTTAGGTCCTAGCTTTTCAGGAATCAATTTCCTAACATAAGCTTCGCAACCCCAAATTTTCATGAAAGATAAACTAGGAACCTTTCCTGTCCACATCTCATGTGGTGTCTTTTCAACTGACTTAGATGGACACCTATTAAGTGTAAAGGCAGAAGTTTCGAGCGCATAGCCCCAGAAGTTTATAAGAAGGTCTGCATGACTCATCATAGATCGAACCATATCTAGTAAGGTTTGATTTCTCCTCTCAGACACACCATTCCATTGTGGTGTTCCAGGTGGAGTGAGTTGTGAAACAATTCCACAGCTCCTAAGATGATTATTGAAATCTTGACTCAAATATTCACCAAATCATCAGTAAATGTAATGAAGTATGAAAATCCTCCCCGAGCTGTGGTAGTCATTGGACCACATACATCCGAATGTATTAGTCCCAATAAGTCAGACGCCCTTTCATTGTATCCAGTGAAAGGCGTCTTTGTCATCTTGCCAAGCAAACAAGATTCACATATATCATATGATTCATAATCAAAATGATCTAAAAGTCCATCCTTCTGGAGCTTTTGTATGCGTTTCTCGTTTATATGACCCAAAGGACAATGCCACAAGTAAGTAGGATTAGAATCCTTAGATTTTAACCGCTTTGCATTATTAATATTATATAGCTGCTTAGGTGAATCAAGAACATATAAGCCATCAAAAATGAATGCTTGACAATACACAATACCATTACGCGAAATGGAACAAAATTTGTTCTTTATTGAAATATCAAAGCTTTTCATGTCCAAACAAGAAACGGAAATAATATTCCTGCTAATGGCAGGTACATGATAACAATTATTTAGTTCTAAAATTAAGCCACTTGGCAACTCTAAATGAAATGTTCCTACAGCTAAAGCAGCAACTCTTGCTCCATTTCCTACGCGCAGGTCCACTTCACCTTTTGCCAGAGCCCTCACGTCTCTCAATCCCTGTACATTACAACAAATATGAGAACCACATCCAGTATCAAATACCCATGATGTAGAGCAGCTAGTAGTAACATTTACTAATATAACATTAATACCTGTAGAGGTGGAAGCAACATTCCCATTCTTCTTATCTTCTAGGTATTTTGGACAGTTCCTCTTCCAATGTCCCTTTTCACTACAGTAGTGACAAAGGTCCTCATCAGATTTCTTAGGCGAATTCTTAGACTTCGGCTTGGCTTTAGCAACATTTGCCTTAGCCGCCTTTCCTTTGTTTTTGCCTTTGAAACCCTTTCCCATTTGTACCATAAGTACTTCAGGGGTTTGAACCTTCCTGACGTTTGGTTCAGCCGTCTTAAGCATTCCATGCAACTCTTGCATCAATCTCTTTAGATCATGCATGTTAAAGTTCAGCACAAAATCCTTCCAGATAGATGATAAGGATTGAAGTAAAATATCTGTCTGCATCTGGTATGCAAACCCCGCACCAAGACGATCAAGGTTATCAAAATAGCCCATCATTTTCATCACATGCGGGGTGACCGGGTCTTTGTCACCCGTTTTGCAGTTAAATAGTGCAACGACAGTATTATACCTCTCGGTCCTAGCATGCTCCTGAAACATTGATTTCAGGTTCTCTATAATCTCATATGCCGACTCAGTGTTTTCATATTGCTTCTGAAGCTCAGAATTCATAGTCGCAAGTTTGAGACAACAAACGTCAGTATTGTCTTTCTCATGAGTGAGGTATGATATCTTTATATCATCCGCAGCATCAGAATCTGGTTCTAAAGAAAGTTCCTTCTCAAGGACATATTCCTTTCTCTCCTGTTTGAGAACAATTCTCAAAGAGCGATACCATTCTAGAAAATTTGAACCTTTCAATTTTTCTTTCTCAAGCATTGAACGGAGCGAAAAATTGTTTGACGACGACATATCTACAATAAATAAATAAATGCAGACCAATTAATATGCTGAAAATGCAATAAAATCTTAAACAATTTTAAGACAAATTATGAAAACTACCCTCAAATTCACATAATATTCCAAGATCCTAAACCTTTTGTCGCTTAAGTGAACTTGGGCTCAAACTCCAAAAGTAAAGGTAGACAACTATTTGTCGATTACATACCATGTAATTCTTGGTTTGTCGGTAAAAGTCATCATATGAAACCAACAATTTGCCTCAAGGCCCAAGTCCGACTTGATAGCGATGTTTAAGAAAACCAAACGAAACCTGTGGGTAACCGTTACCCACCTACTCTGTCCACACACATCGACAAAGCACCGCCGCTTAGGCAGTCACTTTAACCAATGATATGAAATTATTGTAGTGGTTAGTTCTGGAAAGGCAATACTTAAATATTTGTGAGGGAATAATTGCATTATGGGTCCTAACCATGTTTCTAGGTCATCTAACAAGGCGACCTATTAGTTCTAAACACACAAGTCTCATAAAATAAACATTCATGCATCATATGACATAATATTCAATTATTATCATGTATAGAACAAAGTTTTTATAAGGAGCCCGAACAAAATTAATATACAACACGTAAAAGTGACCAAATTCCATTAATCCGTCCGTTTTACAAAAACGAGTCTTGCCCTAATCATATTAGGATTCATCATTAAAAAAAAATTCTAGTAATTTTAATTTCTCAATTTCAATCGAATCTTGACCAATCTTATTAGCCTCATCGTCAACAAGGAAATCGAGGATTATGATGGGTCAATTAAAATTAAAACATAATCTATATTATATCTTAACTTAATGATTAATTTCATAATTTAACAATTTAAATTCACAAATTAAGATACCCTAAACATAATCGATAATTACTAGGCTAACCAATTTTTTTTATGTGATAAGTTATCAGGGATGTGAATAGAAAACAAGTGATAAACAACCAAATATGATAACAAAGCAAATTATTACTTAATGTCACATAAAAAAAAACAGTACACCATATTCCACATGTTATGAATAACAAATATCCAGCAAACAAATATGTGAGTAAAAAAGAACAATTCTTATTTGCACACCGCAACATCCACACCGCATTATACACATGATCGTTAATAGTAACTTATCAGTAATGTAAAAAAAGCCAATTACTCTTACGTCACACATGACAAAGTATCAATATAGCGGATTATATACGACAAATTATACGCATGACAAAGTATCAATATATGACAAAGTATCAATATATACGCATCTTACGGATCTAGCAAATAATCAAATTAATACGCAATAGAATCCCTCATACCAATTATGAGACAAAGATTCAGGTCGATTTGATTAATATTGCATAACAGAGGCTCTGATACCACTGTAGTGTTACAACCCTTTAAGCCAAGGACCTGTTATAAGTGTTAACCAAAAAGACAAAAGAAGAGGGATAACGATTATACCTTATTAGCAGCAGAAGAGTGTATGAATAAGAATAATAAGAAATATAATAACCCAGAAGTATATATAACTCCCCACGGACAGAATAAAGCAACCTAGATATGATGCCTCCGTTGGTATCCACACAGGTACGGAACTGCGGTGTATATGCTAGTATAAGGGTTTTGTGAGACGGTCTCACAAAATTCTCTCTCTAATAATATATGAATTAATACTCTGAATTGTATGATTTGGTTCATCATATGAACCTCCTTATATAGGAGATTAGAGAGATAGGTTACTTAACCTAGAAGTTATTCCATAACTCAAATTGACATAATTAGATTATCACAATAACTCTAATTACCATAATTAGATTATTACTATAACTCTAATTACCATAACCCGACAACACAGCTGAGTCGTATTACTACTGACCCGATATATTAATATACCGATATATTAATAATATCCCGTACACGTTGTGTGTGACCCAATGGGCCCACTTAAGACTACCAGACATATAACCCATTTATATGTCAACCCGACATCGACCTCTAGCAAGGCATATCGGATACATAGACTTAAGCGGGTAAATCCGTAGAACAGTGGACATAACTCCTTCAATATAAGCATGCAACAAAAAAACAACAGTGAGACATAAATACGCCAATACGGTATGAATACAAATTTTTAAGGGAAGATAATTATACAGGGAAGACCTTATTTGGAGATCGAGTCAATTTCTCTAAATGGACCCATTTTAAGGTAATAATCAACGTCTTTAACACTCATACTAAACGTTCTAGGTACGAACTACATCAACTCAATGTTTCAAAACTGCTCCGACCACGGGTAATTCAGATCGTACGTCGGATAAAGACACTTTAAATCCCAATGAAAATAAGTCTTAGCAAGAGGAATATGAACGATGTCTTTCGCCAGTACATCGTTAGACATATTAGATGACTTAAGAGATAGTTGCAGTTGTTTTTTTTAGGTTGAAGAGAGGGAAAGTGAGAATGAGAGTGAACAATAAAGGGGGAAACAAAATGGAAGACGGAAGTGGAAAAGGTGGAGTAGTGAATTTAGGTTTAGGATAATTGAGCCAAAAACAAAAAGGAGGGCATAAGTAATTGATTTATTTGGAGGGAAAGATTAGTGGGTCTATAAAAAATTAGTGACCCAAAATAATTTACTCATTTTAATGAAACTAAGTATGATGGCATACTTGTAAATAATGAAAAGAAAAAGAGTGATGTTGTAAAAGTTGATAGATAAATAACGAAATAAATCAAATGGAAACAAGATAGTGAGATTTATTTTTTAGGAAAGTGGGAAGAAGTTAGTGGGATGAAGGGAGTACTCTGTTGTACTTCACTATATGAAAAAAGTGTTTACAGAATTAGAATACTTAAATAACGGAATTATTTTTTCATATTTGCGTATTATTCAATCATCCTTAAAATTCTCTAAATTTTCCAATATTATTCTTTCTTTATTCTAAGGAACCTTCATTGTTTTTATCCAATTATCGTATTCTAAACCAATTTTTTCATCAAAATTGATCACTTAAACCTCATTAGTTTTATTTATTGATCAATCATTATTTGCGAATTCACTTTCAATCATAGTTTGGTAATCGATATTTTATCATATAAGCAGTAATTTTAATTAAAAATTATGGTTAATTAATGTTAATTAATTATCTAGGGTTCTTGTCGTCATTCTCTGACCTCAATTTCTATTTGTATAACCGCAAATTAGGACATTTTTCGAAGGTCCCTAATTGATGCAATTGATTTGAAATTTATCGCATATTAAGATTTTTCCGGGAACCCTAATTGGTTTACATCGCAAATTATGACGTTTCCCGAAGAACACTAATTGGTGTAATTAATTTGAAAATTCTAACCTCAGTTTTTACTCGTATCATCGCAAATTAGGACTTTCGAAATACCCTAATTGGTGCAACTGAATTTGAAATTTATGACCTCAATTTGTACTTGAATCATCCCAAATTAGAACTTTTTCGAAAAATCTTAACTGGGGCAATTGCATTTTGAATTTTGTTTCTCTCTCTAAAAACTTAGGTGAGAGGGGTAAAGTAGTAATTTTTAAGTATGATTGAGTAAAATTGAAGTACAAAAAGTACTACACTTCAATAATTAGTCTGGACTCATAACTCAACCCATAAAGAGCGAAATTAGATTTACGTAAAATGTTAATTGAACAAATACATTAAAATGTTTTTTATTGATATTTCATCTTTATTTATAGTAAACTAGTTGGAAAGCCCGTGCAATGCACGAGCCGATTTTTAATGACAATGATAATGACACCAAGTCTGAATAAATTTGTGAGACTACGCAACAGTAGAAAGTAAGTCGAAGGTAAGAGTATGTTTAATAGTAAAGGAATACTATACACATACGTGAATGTGTTTTTTGGGGGGTCGTACATGCGGTAAACGTGAAATTAAATTATACACATCCATTGTATTTAAAACTCGTAATATCTCACTTTAAGACAATACTCGTTAAATATTTGGGTTGATAGTTGATATCTAAGAACCAATATTGATTTCAATCTATAATCATATGATCATCCCCTTATGATAATCTTTCAATGTGGTACAATTATACTACGGAGTACTTTCTCCTTCCTTCTATCTTCTATATTCCATTTTCGTTTGTCTTTATAAATTTTTCCCATTGCAAATATTTTTTACTAGTTAGAAAGCCCGTGCGATGCACAGACCGATTTTTAGTGACAATAAAAATGGCACCAAGTTAGAGGATTGCATAAATTTGTGAGACTACGCAACAGTAGAAAGTAAGTCGAAGGTAAATGTATGTTTAATAGTCAAGGAATAATATCCACATATGTGAATGTGTTTTTTGGGAGGTCATACATGCGGTAAATGTCAAATTAAATTATACGTGTGCATTGTATTTAAAACTCGTAATATCTCTCTTTAAGACAATAATCGGTAAATATTTGGGTTGATAGTTGATATCTAAGAACCAATAATGACTTCAATTTATAATCATATGATCATCCCCTTATGATAATCTTTCAATATGGTACAGTTATACTACAGAAGTACGAAGTACTTTCTCCTTCCTCTTGTCTTCTTCCGTATTCTATTTTCGTTTGTCTTTCTATCTTCTTCTTCCCATCGCAAATATTTTTTATTTGGTTAAATCTTTTTACTATTTGACCTCACTTTTTTACTTATAACTATAATTATAGAAGAGAGAAATATTTAATTTATACATATAGCGTTAGTCTTTCAATGACATTATTCTTTCAAAGTGAGATAATTTTACTTAATTTTATAGTCTTAAAAGCTCTTTAATTTTTGTCGATATTTAAGGACGGATTATATAATGAAAATTCATCACCCTTTTATATAATTTTTCGATGTGAGATAGAGTTTTTCTAAGACTCAAAAGATGTTTGGTTAATATCTATGAACGAATCAACTGTCTGGGATGACAAATGACAAAAAGCCTTTGACAGAGTAAAAGAGATACTAGTCCAACCACCGACATTAATGCCTCCCAAGAGGGGTATACCACTTTCCCTCTACCTCACAGTGACCAAAACTGCAATGGGAGCCATGCTAGCACAAACCATAAACAAGGAAGAGAGAGCCATTTACTACATCAGTAAAAAGTTCCTCAAGTATGAAACAAAATACACACCTCTAGAAAGAACGTGCCTTGCCCTAGTATGGTCAACCAAGAAACTAAGACACTACATGCTTAGCCATACCATACACGTATACTCAAAAATGGACCCCATCAAATACATCTTCGAGAAAACCCGACCTCAATGAACGACTAGCCAGATGGACCCTCATGTTGGCAGTAATCGACTTAACCAATACACCCCTTAAGGTCATCAAAGGAAAAGCCGTGGCCGACTTCTTAGTCGAAAATCCAATAGAAGAAACTCACTCAACCGATACATGGTCCTTCCCCGACGAAGACATCTTATTTGCCGACGATAAATAATGGGACCTATACTTCGATGGCGCCTCAAGCATGAGGGGCTACGGTGTAGGAATCCTTTTAATATCCCCACAAGGTGACCACACACCCATATTCATCAAACTAGGCTTCCCAGTAACCAACAACGCACCCGAGTACGAGGCCTGCATAATAGAATTACGAGTCGCAGTAACGCTAGGGATTAAAAACCATAGAGTCCATGGAGATTCAATTCATCCTTAGTAGTCAACTAACCCACATGCATTTGGAAGGTTTATAGCGAGAGCCTAACTCCATACCAAACCCAAATCGAGACAATCTCCCGAGAATTCACCGAAATCAACTTTATACACATACGCCGTGAGGAAAATCAATTTGCGGATGCACTATCTAAACTAGCCTCACAAATAAACATGCCCGACAACCTCTTCTCCATGCCCATTTTTGTGGAGAGAAGCGGACAACCCGCCGACATCCACAACATCGAAACCAATGACACCCCCGAAAAACCATGGTACAAAGCAATCCTATCAAAACCGACGAATCGTACCCACCCAATACAAACACCAAAAACAAACGAGCCTTAAGAATGCACGCCACTCACTACGTCCTAAACAAAGGACTACTATACAAACGAACCCCACATGGAATACTTCTTAGGTGCATAGACAAAGCCCAATCCAAAAAAGTCATGGAAGAAGTACATGATGGGGAATGCGGACCCTACATGAGCGCACATGCACTATCCCGTAAACTAATGAGGCTAGGCTATTACTGGATAACTCTAGAAGCAGACTGTCGGCATCACGTTCGTCACTGCCACAACTGCCAAATATTCGCCAATATCCAACACCTACCGTCGTACCCACTTCACACTACAACAACACCCTGTCCCTTCTCCACCTGGGAAATAGACATCTGATATGGGTTAAGTCGTCTCACCCAATCAATATAAACCCAATGCTACTAACAAGAATATAGCGGCAAGTAAGGTATCGTATCCACAGGGAAACAGTTAAAGATGTCTAATAGCTATGGCGATTCTAAAATGCTCTAAACGGTTGATTGATGGAAATGTATAAAAAACTACGAAAATATGAATATGAATAAAGGATTCTAACAATGGGAGGAAAACTAAGGTCACGGGTTCACGATAGATATTCGACAAATAGGCAACAACGATAATAAACACATAAACGAGCTAGTTGGCTATAATACGTTCTCTCGAATCGTATCGACCTAGGAAGGATCTAACGGGCTTTAGCAACTTATTAGACTCCCTACCAAATCGCGCGTGATCTAATCCTAATTTGGCTTTCGCTCAAGAACTAGAATTTCCCAAAGAGATTAAAATGTTGTGGCCTTTAACAACTTAATTGACAAATAAAGCACGCGAAAATGGTACTAGCATAATTATAAATTTAGTATCGAAGCAATATAATCGTATAATAATCCATCGATCCCCCTCGACCCCAACGAGAAAATTAACTACTCATGATAATTACGGAACAACAAATCGCATACATAAAATTCATGAGAAAAAGGGAAGCAAATAAATCTAACGATAAACAAACAAAAATCTAGCGAACTAACCGGAGCAACGAATTGTAAATAGAGAAAATTACTACGAACTAAGTAATTCACGATGAAGAATGAAACATAAAACTGGAAATTGCGTAAATGATTTTACCGAAATCAAGTACGAGTTGAAACCGAGTGCTAGAATGCTAAGAATCACGTAGCTTTCTATTGTAAAATAATTCTAAGTTATGAAGAAGGTGATATTCTAATACAAGTCCTCACTTAGTTATACAAAATAGGTGGAAAAAGCTGAGTGTGCATGCCGGCCGGTTGGCGGGGGCCGGCCACATGCAGGGGCCAAAGCACATGGTAAATTCAAGCTAAAATCGTCTATATGTCGCTCCGGCCGGCCCACAGGGGGCCTGTTGAGGTAGGGTGGCGCGCACATCGCTAATGAAACAAGTATTGGGCCGCTCTCCATGGCCCAATGAATCGGCACTTGTCAAGTTCTTCTTTGCCTAGACGTCCTAAAGCACGAGTTTTGTCTCGGGATCGTTCTTCTAACCAGATATGAGTGTAAATGCACATAAAGGCCTGAAATCGTGTAGAATCTACAAAAAGCACTCACTCAAAGCAAAATGTTAGAAGAAACGGCTCTAAAGAGCGCGTTCTGACCGGAAAAGACAACAGAATCGAGGGAATAAAACTATATAAACACGACACATCAAACTCCTCCGAACCGAACCCTTGCTTGTCCTCGAGCAAGACCCGTAAGAAAACAACTAATATAATACCGAAATAGCTCAAAGCAAAGAATAGGCTTAAAATACTCAACTCCATCATGGTGAACATCTAACCAAGTCTATGAAACGAATTCCAAGACGGGGAAATAGGAAAAGAATTCACCAAAAAATAAGCAACTTCACCAAGCATAATAAATAGAAAGCACATTTTCAACCAAAACCTTGAATAGGCTACTCACGGAGCCACTCATCACTCAATTAGGAAGGGTGTGTATATGTGAAATATATATGAAAACGCTCAACTACTCCAACTCATGGAAATATGCCCTCAATCTAGTATGGTATCGACCTCTAAATTTTTACAAAACATCCTAAGATCACATAGGGAGGCAAGGATGGTGATAACAAGGTAGAAGGTGAAAATCGATATGGTCATGTGAGGTTAAGGCCAAGCTAGTGAACTAACTAGTGCGATAATGCTCAACTCAAAAATTCTTCCACTTCCATAAACAAAACGTACAAGTCACCAATCAACGAGAAAGAATCCGGGGTCAAAAGAGGGTGCTCAAATTTCATCAAGGAAACGGAAAATAAAAGTAACGAGGATGACATTTTTTTTTGTTTTGATTTTTTCATTTTTTGATTTTTTTTCGTTTTTTTTTCAAAGCTTGATGAAATTAGAAGCAAATATACAATAATCAAAATTGACCCGGACAAGATCTACAAACTCCCTTGAAACAGAGTCAACCACATCCAAGCATCCATCGAAACTCTCCATATTCAATTCACACAATAACGAGCATAGAACGCACTAAGTGACCTACTCCATCAAGCTTGGCTAGGTAGGCAAATTTGATTTTGTAGTTCATTTTGTAAATTCTTTAAATTATGGTCATGGAGAGAAGATAAAATGGATAGAAATGGATGAAAATGAAAATTTTCCAAAAATGATCACTAGGCAAGTTAGTCAAAATAAAGGGGAAAAACACCATACTTGCGTATTTACATAGCATATTCCACGAGGAGACCTACACACAGTCCTAATTGGTAGCCATGTATGAATGTACTGGCTACATGAGGCTCTAAATCTGACCAATTTTGTAGCTAAAGCCTAGATGCAAGGTCGGTCTAAATGGGAATCACAAATTATAGCTTAGTTGGTTGAATACTTATCGATTAATTATTATTCCACAAAACAAAGGTCAAAAGTATGCCAATTAAGAACGAGTAGGTAGCCTAAAGAGTGCAAATTATCATCATTGCTGCATAATCGGTATTATAGACAAATACTAAGACTCAAGGAAATAAAACGAGAAATACTAAAAACTCCCCCACGCTAGACTCGACATTGTCCTCAATGTCCATATCATACAGTCTCAAAATTGGTGGGGGGACACAAACAAAAATCGAGAATAGAGGAAAGACATACCAATTATGTACACGGAGAGGTAGCGGAGTCAGCAATCCGCTACTGATCATCATCATCATCACCAAAATCATCATCTGCAGCAATCCCGAAACCAGACGCACCACCCGTATACCAACCACCCCCCTGATACTCACCGACGGCTCCAAAAGCAGGGCCCGTCGGGGCAGTGAAATAGTCAGTGTTAAGATGGAAGCTGCCATGAGTCGAAGGGTCAGTATAACCACCCATGGGCCACGAAAAGTATGAAGGATAAGGGTCCTGTGGTGGCACAGCATCACGCCTAGCATAGTCATCATGAACGGATACATCGCGAGGAACATATAACCTGTCTAAGCGAGCATGAGTAGCAGCGGTGTCGGCACGAGTCTCCGTGCAAAGGGTATCCAAATCAAAACGGGAAGAACGACACCCAGCTCCATGCGCTCCATACATGCAATAAGATCGGAATGGAGAGGAGAATACTGGGGTGGAGGAGGGGGCTGCTCATAAGTAGTGGTGGTGGGGTCGGAAGCAGGCTGAGATGGACCGGGCTCAGAGGCAGGCTGGGAGGTACTAGGCTCGCTCGTGGGACGACGAGTATAAGTCATAGCATGCGAGGAAGGAAGAGAGCTAGGGGCAGCAACGGGGAATAAATAATTAGGCTGATCAGCCTCAAGTGACAAAACCGACCTGGCTTGCAAAATGATAGTCTCCTGCTCATTAACGAGCCAAGCCCAACGATTCTGATTCCTCGAAGAAATCCAGTTAAGAGAAGCCAAATATCGGAGGCTAAGGGTAATCTCACCCGAAACTGGATTATTATCCGCTTCGCGAAAAGCGGCCATCCGAAGAGCTAAGTGCGTGACTAACCCGCCAATATAAATAGGAAAATCGGCAACGGCCGTATCAATTCTCCTAAACCAGAGGACAAGGTGATAGGCAATATTAATATGCCACACCTTCGGCTTACGCCGCAAATACGAGCCCAAAATAAACACCTCCTCAGTGCGTACATTATGTGGCTCCTTTCTAGCAAAAATTGTCCACCCCATAAACCTCTGCCACACCTTAATAACCGGATTATGAATACGGTTTGAATTCATATGCCCCGCGGTAGTGTACGGGGCATCAGCAATACACTCCCAAAAATCACCCACCTCAAAGTTTGCATGCTCGGGTGGTGTACGGTTCTCATAATCCTTAAAATCAAAACAATCCCCAAACTGCTTACGACTTAGCTCAAAACTAGTATTCAGTAGACAGAAACCAACAGAAATCGCACCTGATCGTCTATTCTTAGTCATTTCAAATGAACTCAGAAATTCCAACGCAAGCTGAGTATACGTAGTACGATGCATCGCAAATAATGTACTCATACCAAGACCTTTAAAAAAAAGTTCTAAAGCAGAATCTAAGCCCAAAGTTCTCATAGCATCATGATCGATAAAACGAGTAGCAACAATAGACCGTTTTCTCAAATTCTGAAATCGTACCTTTTGGTCAATAGTGGAAAAAATTACACCTGGAAAAGCTGGGTCGGGAGGAACGTCAGGTTGAGCATGGTCGTTTCTGGTGTGTTTGTTCCGAGAACCCATTGCAAATAAGCAAGTAGCAGTAATTTTTGGGAAAGGTTGGGAAATTTTGAGGGAGTTTGAGGAGAGAGAGTGAAGAAGGGGAATGATGAAGCTGAAAAATTTGAAAGGGGATGAGAGAGAGTCAAGGGGGCGGATGAATGAATGAAACTCACGAGAAAAATTGAGTTTGGGGGTATTGTACGGTCCGGCGCCGGCTGGCCAGCCTGACGCCCTTTTGGTTTTTTAATGTAAATAACTTGTCTCACAGCCGGCCGGTATGGACGGCCCTCGGCAAGCCGGCCTGACTGCACAAATCCTTTTGTTTTTGAGATTTTGCTCCACTTTTTTTCTTTTTCTTTGTGCCTCGCCCCTGAAGTCAATAGGGAGCCTGAGCACAGGCTAAGGTGCACGGATCCCTCTTGCGGGACTTAAATTCAACTTGTACTTCGGCCCCTAGAGTCGATAGGCCCCCTAGGCCTAGGCTGATGTGACCTGCTATATCATCACAAGCACGATGAATTTTTTCTCTTTTTTTTTTCTTCTAATATCTTCAATTCAAGTCACTTTCGATGATTCTGCGCATCTCCAAAAGCATTAGTCCCTCCTCTCGTCCTCATTAATACTCCCTCCTTTTCACTATGTTCTTCCTGGTGTTTTAGGCACAAAGTTTAAGGGAGGGAGATTGTGTGGTTGTAGTGGAGTAAGGTAAAAGATGGGATAATATTAGCCAAGTATTTTGGATAAAAAAGGAAAGAGGAAGATCATAAAGAACATTCCCAAAAAGGAAAGGAAGAAGATCTTAGTGAAAAGGAGGGAGTACAACTAAAGGAAAAATAAAAATAAAAATAAAACAAGAACGGGGGAAATTATTTACATACCCGGGCTGCCTCCCGGTAGCGCTGGTTTAGAGTCCCGCACGACTTGATGAGCATAAGTTTTTAGTGGGATGAGGGAATGGGATGAAGTTGTATAACTTCAATCGCTCCAACTTGAGCACCTTCAATCGTTGACCATTCACCTTGAAACGTTCACCCGAATCACTCTCGACTTCAATCGAGCCAAATTTACCAACATGGGTGACGGAAAAAGGTCCGGACCAACGAGATTTCAACTTTCCAGGAAATAACCAGAGTCTAGAATTGAACAATAATACCTTATCCCCCACGTTGAACTCACGATGAAGGATATGCTTGTCATGCCACCGCTTGTTGCGCTCCTTGTAAACCCGAGCACTATCATAGGCACCAAGACGAAATTCCTCTAAGTCATTCAGCTGCATGTATGAGTCTCTTCTCTCCACTCAACTGTGGGTCCAAGTTAAGCTCCTTGATCGTCCACCAAGCCTTGTACTCGAGCTCGACGGGTAAATGACATGACTTGCCATAGATCAATCGGTAAGGTGAAGTACCAATAGGCATTTTAAAGGCGGTACGATAAGCCCATAATGTATCATCTAGCTTAGAGCTCCAATCCTTTCGAGCTTTTGATACGACCTTCAGGAGAATAGACTTGATTTCCCTATAAACCTCAACTTTCCCACTCGTTTGAGGGTGGTAGGCAAGATCGGTACGGTGAGAGACACCGTACTTAGCAAGTAAAGCATCAAGTCACTTCTCATGAAAATGGCTTCCACCATCGCTAATAATCGCCCTTGGAACACCAAAGTGGGGGAAAAATAGTCTTTTTGAATAAAGAAATTACCGTTCTAGCATCATTAGCAGGAGATGCTACCGCCTCCACCCACTTGGAGACATAATCTACCGCAACCAAAATATATCGGTTGCTCTTGGATGACGGAAACGGTCCTTGATAATCTATACCCCAAACATAAAAAATTTCTACCTCGAGGATCCCATTTTGAGGCATCTCATGCCTCCTAGAAATGTTACTGGTCCTTTGACATGCATCACAGGACATAATAAAGGCTTGTGTATCCCGAAATAAGGTTGGCCAATAAAAACCCGACTGGAGGACCTTAGCCATGGTTCGGCTCGGTCCGTGATGACCATCATATGGTGATGAATGACAATTCTCTAAAATTCCTCGAACTTCCCATTGAGGGACACATCGACGGAAAATACCATCAGCACACTCCTTAAATAAATAAGGATCATCCCAGAAAAATTGTCGGACATCATGCAGAAATTTTTTTCTTTGTTGATAAGAAAGAGCAGAAGGTAGTACCTTGCCAACTAAGTAATTAGCATAATCTGCATACCAAGGACCCTCGCTTTCACAGGCGGTTAAGGCCGTAAGGGAATCATCGGGAAAGGAGTCATCTATGGGGATGACAACTCCTTCCTCCTCAACTCTTAGCCTCGATAGATGGTCTGCAACGACATTTTCCGCTCCCTTCTTATCTCGGATCGATAAATCAAATTCTTGGAGTAGTAAGATCCATCGAAGTAGTCGGGGCTTCGCTTCCTTCTTAGCAAGGAGGTACTTAAGAGCCGCATGATCGGTGAAAACAATGACTTCCGCTCCAACCAAGTAGGTTCTGAACTTTTCCATAGCATATACTATAGCTAGCAATTCCTTCTCGGTGGTTGCATAGTTAACTTGAGAATTATCAAGTGTTTTACTAGCATAGTATATAGCATGCAAGACCTTGTCCTTCCTTTGGCCCAAAACCGCTCCCACAACATAATTGCTTGCGTCACACATTATCTCGAATGACAAATTCCAATCCGGTGACTGAATAATCGGAGACGATATAAGGGCCTGCTTAATCCTGTTAAAAGCTTCCACACACTCATCAGTAAAATCGAAAGGGGCATCCTTTAGGAGCAATTGTGTAAGTGGCTTAGCAATTTTTGAAAAGTCCTTGATAAAACGGCGATAAAATCCCGCATGACCAAGGAAACTTCTCACTCCCTTCACATTAACCGGCAAGGGCAATTGCTCAATCACTTGCACTTTTGCTTTATCCACCTGAATGCCCTTTTCGGAGACCATATGACCTAAAACTATACCCTCAGTGACCATAAAATGGCAATTTTCCCAATTCAAGACCAAACTGACTTCGACACATCGGTTTAAAATGGTATCTAAGTTAGCTAAACAAGCCGAAAAACTCATACCAAGACACTAAAGTCGTCCATAAATACTTCCATGATGGACTCGATGTAGTCGGAAAAGATGCTCATCATGCATCTTTGAAAGGTGGCGGGTGCGTTACATAGCCCAAATGGCATCCTGCGATTTGCGAAAGTGCCATAGGTACAAATAAACGTAGTCTTTTCTTGGTCGGCGGGGTGTATCGGGATTTGGAAAAATCCCGAGTAGCCATCTAAATAGCAAAAACACTTGTGAGAAGCTAGTCTCTCAAGCATTTGGTCTATAAAGGGTAATGGGAAATGGTCTTTAATTGTAGCAGTGTTCAGCTTTCTATAGTCTATGCACATTCTCCATCCCGTCACAATTCGTGTAGGGATTAATTCATTCTTCTCATTCGGGACCACAGTAGTCCCTCTCTTCTTAGGTACAACTTGTACCGGACTCACCCACTTTGAATCGGGAACCGCATAAATGATTCCCGCATCCAACAATTTCATAACTTCCTTTTTAACAACCTCTTGCATATTCAGGTTCAACTTACGTTGACCTTGGACACAAGGACGATGAACTTTTTCGAGGTTAATCTTATGCATACAGAAATCGGAACTAATTCCCCTCAAGTCATCAAGACAATACCCCAAAGCTTTCTTATTTTTCTTCAAAACAACTAAAAAATCAGAAAGTTTTTGCTCAGTTAAATCAGCACTTACAATCACGTGGAAGCTCTCGGTATCGTCTAAAAAGGCATACTTTAGGTGAGACAGAAGTGGCTTACGCTCCGGAGTGGTTATGTCTATGGCAAATGAGGTGTGTACGATGTTGGTTACATCGACACCTTGCTCCTCCGTGATCATCCTTCCTTCCAAAGCAGCTTCCAAAGCATCAATGACAGCAGAGTCAACGGAAGCATCACCTGCACACGCTTCCAAACATATCAAAGCCTCTAAGGGGTCCCGTATATGGGACGCCTCCATAGAATCATGAACTAAAGCATCAACCACATCTATCATGCAACAAGAATTCGTTACCATTGGGTTCTTAAGTGTACTATCCAAACAGAAAACAATGGTGTCTCCACCCACTTCCAAAGCCAATTTACCGATTTTGACATCGATCACCGTGCAGTCGGTGTAAAAAAATGGCCTACCCAAAATTATAGGAATTTGGGTGTCCTCGGCCATGTCAAGGACGATAAAATCAACCGGGATAAATTTTTTTCCAACTCTAACGAGTACGTCCTCTAAAACTCCCAAGGGGCGTTTTATGGAACGATCCGCCATCTGCAAAGTGACACTATTACAGTTAAGAGGACCCATATCAAGTTTTTCACAAACGGAATAAGGCATGACACTTACACTAGCACCTAAATCACATAAAGCCTTTTCAATCGATAAGGTGCCTATAGTGCAAGGAATCGAGAAACTACCAAGGTCCTTTAGCTTTGGTGGGGCTTTATTCTGTAAAAATGCACTACACTCTGCAGTAAGAGAGACAATTTCTACCTCACCGATGCTTCTCTTCCGAGTCAAGATGTCCTTCATAAACTTGGTATAAGATGGGACCTGCATAATGAGCTCGATAAATGGGACCGTAACCTGCAAATTCTTCACAACCTGCATGAACTTGCCAAATTGAGTAGTTTCCTTCCGATTCTTCAATCGAATCAGGAATGGTACTTGAATTTTTGGACTAGTTGGAGTGGGAACGGGATTAGTGGGTGGTAGAACTTGCTCATCATCTTCCACTAAAACCTCCTCCTTCTCGGTCGGCTCATCATCCTTAGGCATCGATGGACCCTCATAATGTGTGCCACTACGAAGAGTGATCACATTAGCCGTATCATGTTGTTGATCACCTTGGGAAGGGAGTTTACCTTGTTGACGCGTTGCTTGTGACGCGACAAGGTGTCCCACTTGGTTCTCCAAATTTTTGATGGCATTATCCTTGGCTTGATCATTCTTTTGCATTTGAGCCATCATAGAGTCCTGGGTCTTGGCCATCATCTGCAACATATTACGAAGCTCAGCCATTTCATTAGAACTCGAAGAAGAAGAAGAATTACCTTGAACTTGTGTGGAGGATTGGCCAAAATTCTGCTGACTAGTACCAAAATTCTGATGAGAATTCCCGAAGTTTTGATTAGTGTTACCAAAATTTTGTTGATGACCCGAGTGAGGTCGCTGCTGATAATTTCCTTGGTTTTGGAAATTCCTTTGATTATTGAAATTTTGATGGTTCTGAAAATTCCCTTGATTCTAAAATTGCTGCTTGTGTGGGGGCACATAAGCTAGTGTAATAGGTGGGTTCAAGACATTAGTACTCCGGTAAGATAAGAGAGACGCACCATAGCCCGGTTGGTTCATATATGGATAACGTGGGTGCATGGAATGGAATGCATTCACTTGTTCTATGGAGCCTAGGCAATCTTGAGCTTGATGGTCCGCGACACCACAACGTACACATGCATACTCTTGCATGGCATGCACTTGATGCATGCCCCCTCTCCCTTGAGAATTTGATACTTCAAATGCATCAAACCTCTTAGCTAAAGTGGCTAATTGAATAGCCACGGCATTAGAGGACCCACTATCACCGGAATTAGACCGTGTATTACCCCGTAGATTACCCCATCGGGAGTGATGCGATGCCATTTCTTCTATTGTTTTCCAAGCCTTATCATCATCCACGTTACATTGGAAACGCCCATTGCATGCCGAATCAGGAGTACTCCGGCAATCACCATATAGTCCATTATAAAATTGGTTGCAAAAAAACCAAACTTGAAAACCACGGTGTGGGCATTCGTTCACAAGCTTCTTGAACTGCTCCCACGCTTCATGAATATTTTCGTTCGGAGTTTGACGAAAATTGGTGATTTGGCTTCGGAGCATATTCGTCTTTTGTGGCGGGTAATAGTGCTTGTAGAAGGCAAGGGCAAGAGAATTCCAATCGGTGATCCCCTCAGTGACTTTATCAAGATCATTTATCCACTCCCTAGCGGAATCCCATAACGAGAACATGAAGAGCATCTCCATGGCTTCTTCTTGAGTTACCCCGGCCGGAAGTGGAATCGTGGAACAATAGTCGGTAAAAATCCTCATATGCTTGTGAAGATCCTCCTTAGGGTCACCACAGAATTGATTCTTCTCAACCAAAGTAATAAAGGTGTGGCGAATCTCGAATGTACCTTGGGTGGCAGTTGGTCGTTTAACCAACTTAGGAAGAGCGGTTTGCTTGGGCTCCGAATGACTAGAAAGCTTTGGCATTTTTATGATCGGAGGTGGTAAAACGATCTCGGACTGAGATTGATTTCCCTCTTCAAAGGACTGATTCTCAGCTACAAATTTGGTATGAATAGCTTCCAAAGTCTCAAGATCGGGAGCTGCGAAAATCTTTTTCAATTATCGTCGCTTACGAAAGGTTTTCTCGGGTTCAGGATCGAACGGAGTAAGCTCTGATGACTGGAAAGACCTGGGCATAAGCAAAACTACAAGTAGGGAGTGAGATCAATCTCAAGGAGTTTTAATTCCTTGAGACGAAAGAGAGCAAAAAAGAAACAAGCTAAAAAAGCAAGAAAAACAGTTTCCCCGGCAACGGCGCAAAATTTGATATGGGTTAAGTCGTCTCACCCAATCAAGATAAACCCAATGCTACTAACAAGAATATAGCGGCAAGTAAGGTATCATATCCACAGGGAAACAGTTAAAGATGTCTAATAGCTATGGTGATTCTAAAATGCTCTAAACGGTTGATTGATGGAAATGTATAAAAAATGACTAAAATACGAATATGAATAAAGGATTCTAACAATGAGAGGAAAACTAAGGTCACGGGTTCACGATAGATATTCGACAAATAGGTAACAACGATAATAAACACATAAACGGGCTAGTCGGCTATAATACGTTCTCTCGAATCGTATCGACCTAGGAAGGATCTAATGGGCTCTCGCAACTTATTAGACTCCCTACCATATCGCTTGTTATCTAATCATAATTCGACTTTCGCACAGGAACTAGAATTTTCCAAACAGATTAAAATGTTGTGGCCATATTAACAAATTAATCGACAAATAAAGCACGCGAAAATGGTACTAGATAGCATAATTATATATTTAGTATCGAAGCAACATAATTGTATAATAATTCATCGATCCCCCTTGACCTTAGCGAGAAAATTAGCTACTCATGATAATTTCGGAACAACAAATCGCATACATAAAATTCATGATAAAAGGGGAAGCAAATAAATCTAGCGATAAACAAACGAGAATCTAGCGAACTAAACAGAGCAGCAACGAATTGTAAATAGAGAAAATTACGACGAACTAAGTAATTCACGATGAAGATTGAAACATAAAATTGAAAATTGCATAAACAAATTTACCGAAATCGAGTACGAGTTGAAACTGAGTGCTAGAATGTTAAGAGTCACGAAGCTTTCTAATGTAAAATAATTCTAAGTTATGAAGAAGGTGATATTCTAATACAAGTCCTCACTTAGTTATACAAAATAGGCGGAATAAGCTGAGTGTGCATGCCGGCCGGCTGGTAGGGGGCCGGCCACATGCAGGGGCCGAAGCACATGGTAAATTCAAGCTAAAATCGTCTATGTGTCGCTCCGGCCGGCTCACAGGGGGCCTGTTGGGGCAGGGTGGCGCGCACATTGCTAATGAAACAAGTATTGGGCCGCTCTCCACGGCCCAATGAATCGACACTTCTTAGGTTCTTCTTCACCTAGACGTCCTAAAGCACGGGTTTTGTTTCGTGATCGTTCTTCTAACCAGATATGAGTGTAAATGCACATAAAGGCCTGAAATCGTGTAGAATCTTCAAAAGCACTCACTCAAAGCAAAATGTTAAAAGAAACGGCTCTAAAGAGTGCGTTTCCACCGGAAAAGACAACGGAATCGAAGGAATAAAGTTATATAAACACGACACATCAACATCATAGGAAAAGTACACCAATTCGGAACCGGCAAACACTGTTTCATACTGGTGGTCGTTGATTACTTTACCAAGTGGGTAGAAGCAGCATCATACACAGTAATGACTGTGGACATGACATAGGTCCACCCCGACGCGGCCACACGCGGGTTTGGGGAGGCGAATGAATCTCCATGAGATGGTCAAATGGAAATTTAAATCGAAGTCGGAGTCGCCACCGAATTTTATGGTTATTCGGAACCGTTCGAGCCCACTCTATGTCGTAGTGGGCCGTGTACAAAATACGGCCCATTTCCGATGTCAGAGTTTATTGGGCTCGTCCCTTTGCATATCGATATAGATGCCGACTTGAGCGGTTAATCGTATATTGAATGACTCTCGTTGCCAATGATTTCGGACATCCGGAAACCACGGTTCTGAGTAAGGGGTGAGGGTACGTGTTGGGAAGTTCACTAAGAACACCCAACCCCGCCCGCACATTAGCGGCCTCTACTAGGATATCGAATGACGTTTTAATGCGCGCGTTAGTAATACGATGAATGATTATGCAAACATTGTTTTCTAAGCATGTGAAAAATTGAATGGGTTGCTAAGTCAATTTAATGCATGAAAATTGATTAACGTCAAAGTTGTATTTAGCATATGAGATTCGTTTTAGTATAATAAAACAAATGATGAAAAAGATGAATTTGCTACAAGAGATGAACAAACGAGTTAGTATCGATTTGTAAAATAATATAGCAAATAAAATAAATATGCGAGATCGAGAAAAATCGAAATCTGAAAAATATTTGTTAAAAAGACACGATTTTGTATAAAAAACGATGTTCGAAAAATAATAAAAAAGAACGAAAAGGGTGCGTCGGGACAGCCGGCCGCGCGGCTCGCCCGGGACGCCGGCGAGTCGCGTGTCGGGCTGGTTTTGGACGCGGTTTTCTGAAAATTCGATTTATTAAATCACGTACGAATATTGCATGATTCGTACTCAAATTAATATTTTCGATATTCGCTATATTCGATAATTGACTACGAAATCAATATCAAATATTTAGAATAGTTTTAGAAAAGATGTAAATTTTAGAAATCGTCTCGCAGAATAAATAATAAAACGACCGAAAAAGTAAAAAAAACGGTCCGGATTGCGAGCCGTCCGGTTTTTGTATTTTGTTCGAAATTGCTAAGTTGATAAATCCCGTACAAAATATGAATTAATTTGTAATCGATTTATGTTTTCGATATTCGTCGTATCCGATATTCGATTATGAAATCGATATCGGATATTTAGAATGAGTTTTTAAAAAAGGTTTTGTAAAATTATTTGTTTTGAACGAAAAGTAAGAGAAAAGAATTTTGAACGAAAAAGAATGTAACGATTTTTTGACATCGTCGAGATCTTAATATAATTCTTTTCGATACAATATTCGATTATAGAAAAATCGATATCATATTTTTTAGAATATTTGTTATGAAAATAATTTTTCGTTAATAACGATATTAGAGAAAAAAAAGAAAAACGACTCTTGACCCATAATAAAAAACGGACGAAGAGAAGGAAGGAGAAGAAAGGAGAAATCGGGTTTGGTACACCCTCAACCTACACGCTTTTGTTGACTCGGATCGGGACTCGCCGGAATGTGGCTAGGCACGGGAGCGTCGAGGCAACGTTGGTTGGGTTAGGGTGGTACGTTAAGACGGGTGTGTGAAGGGTGTCGGATATCGGGACCGGTTTCCTTCGGGTTTGTAATATCGGTTTCTCGATGCTAAAGAATTATGTTTTTTCAGGAATTATGTATGTTGGGGATAGTATGAATTCATTGTTGATAAAATCGTGTTTGTGTGTAATTAATTGGGTTTTTTGTGTTGGATGCAAGGGGGCTATTTATAGGGAATTCCCGACCTTGGCTTGGGAGAGTTTGACTACCGCTTAGGATAGGAAACGTAGGAATTTGAGGGAAATAAGAATTCCGCTTTCTTGTGAAGGAAGAAAGAGGAAACCGGCTGATTTGGGCTGTTTTGGCCGAGTGTTTTACACTCGGTCGGGTGCTCGAATCGGTTTTTGAATAGGATTCCCGTTTGAGCTAAAATTACCGCTTGAGTAAGAAGCTGAGGAGAACGAGAATTCCGTTTTCTTGTAAGAGAAGAAAAGAGGAAAACCGTCTGACTTGTACTACTTGGCCGAGTGGTTGCACTCGGTTGAGTGTCTGAGTCGGTTCTCGGATAGGATTCCTACTCGAGATCGAATTCTACCTTAAACGGAATTGTTTATTATTTTTGTACGGCTGATTTTTGTAGAATTGGACCGTGAATACACCGCGTGAGGTGTCACGGTTGACTTACGAATTTCGGGAAATATCTTTGATCGGGTTTTGACTCGGTCGCTAAAAGACGGTTTTAACCCTGGTGTCGGATTCGACCCAAATTAGTGTTATTTGACTCGAAACGACCCACTGGGCCTGAATTTGAGGTTGGTTTTATGAAATTTGTACTCCTTAAAATGCCTAGGCCAAATGTCCATCATTACGAGCCTATTTCCGAGTACGTTAAAGCACGTTAGCGTCCGATCATCATCGGGTGTTTGTCGGAAACTACTATCGACACCTGGCGGTCAAAATGTGCGTGTCTATAGAGCCCCCACTCTGACTGAGGCTTGGACAGGGCGAAAGTCAGAGTAGCCACCAGGTCAATCAAGGATTAAAACCTGGCAGCTTCCGGTCGGGTCGTTTAAGGTCCATTAGACCTGCGTGAAGGGCCCGCCGACCATGGGCTAGAAATGTACTTGAACTGATGATAACTCCGTGGGCGTTTGGATTTGTCGTATAAGACTTAAAATGGGCCTATATATGGGTTCATCTTGCTAAATGCCGCTGGGGAGTCATGTGAATTGCGCTGTCGTGATTTGTACCTGTACAAGTTACATAAAATTTTGCATGCAACACGTAGGCGAAACAAATATGACTCGCGCTGGGGAATAAAAATGATTTTTGCTGCATTTTGAAATCGAAGTCCTGAAAGAAACTCACGTGCTAGGAAATAGGTTTTCAAAATTGAAAGAGGTGGAAAAGAAATTTGCCGTTTAAATAGACTGAGATTTGACCTTGTCGAAAATGATTTTTTTTTCAAATGGCTAAGTTTTTGCAAATTTTAAAATGAGAATTTGAAAAGAGAGGCCTACCGGCAGACTCGACTCTGGACGCGACCGGACGAGTTGACAGACATGACTGGACTCTCGAGGGGTTGGACCGTGACTCGGTAGGGGGGTGGGCCACCTAAGATGTCAAGACTCTTAAGTTGCGCTATTCCGTAGCCTAGGCGAGTGACAACACGGTCGAATCCTCGGAATAGGAAGGATGTGCTATGGGGGGATTGCAATAGTCTGTAATGAGACTGTTTTGGCATGACAGGACTTTTAGCAGTAGCAATGCCGTAGTCTAGTGCTCTTCTGGATTTTTGATTTTTGGGGTACATTTCCAAAGTGGGCATTGCCTTGAGTCCTGACAGATTCTTGTCTTCGACTGAGCCGAGTACTAGGACACACTACAGAAAGGAGGCTATATTTTTTGAATTTATCTGGATTTTGTGAGTGGATGGAGGTCTTCTGGCTAAAAGAAGCCCCCAGGACGACAAAGCTAGCTGTTGAGAACATGACGGTGTCGTGACCGGAATAATGGTGCTTTTTGAATGTGTGTCAATGTGGGTGGTTGTGCCTCTGTTGAAAGGCTGCCTACGTATTCACATGTGGTGAAATCAAACAAGCCGTAGTTCAGTGGATTATGATGCCTAGTTTATTAGGGCTTTGTGTGTAACTAGCCATAGCGATGGTGTAGGCTAGGTGCATTCCCAATGATGTCTTGATCAAGGGGATGGACTAGTTAGGATGTTGATCCTGTGACTGTGAGCACTCTCCGGGGTAGCCCCCAGAGGTGGTGTGAACTATTTGGGCATGTTCTATGCCGACTGCAAGTTGCATTCCCGTGTTTGGGGTTGGTAACTGGTTTGAATGAGAAGAATTGGGATGGGATTTTAACGAGTTCTGCTCTCGGGGATTTTAACGAGTTCTGTTCTCGGGGATTTTAACGAGTTTTGTTCTTGGGGATTTTAACGAGTTTTGCTCTCGAGGATTTTAACGAGTTTTGCTCTCGGGGGGATTTGACGAGTTTTGCTCTCAGGGATTTTAACGAGTTTTGCTCTCAGGGGGATTTTAACGAGTTTTGCTCTCGGGGATTTTAACGAGTTTTGCTCTCGGGGATTTTAACGAGTTTTGCTCTCGGGGGATTTGACGAGTTTTGCTCTCGGGGGATTTGACGAGTTTTGCTCTCGAGGGATTTGACGAGTTTTGCTCTCGGGTTTGCGTATGGTGATTGTGAATTCTGTTATATAAAGGGGAAGTCGAGTAAAATGGCTCGAACTTTGATCGGGATAAGTTTTGATAATGCAAGATCAGATTTCCATGTCTGGCCCTAATGGTTAGGGGTATCCTATGGAGCTTGAATCCTCAAAATTCCGGGCTGTCTCTGGCCTGGGTCTCGGGAAGGTCTTGAGGGTTGTAATGGGGGAAGGCTAAATGTGGTGTTAGCTGACCAACTTGATTGTTTCTCCTCTATTTGATGGTATGAGTATTGATAATTGACCGTACCCTGGTCATGGGACTTCCACTTGAATTGACCGTTGATCATGGTCATGGGTTTTTGGGAGTTCTTTTTGATCATGGCCAGCTCTTTTGTTTTGGGCCTTTTGCTTTTTTCTTTTTTTTCTTGGACTCTTGATTTTTTTCGTCCAGTTTTTTTTTGTCATGGCCAGCTCTTTTGTTTTGGCCGTTTGCTTTTTTTTCGGCTGGTCAGACTAACACCTAAGGTAGGGATCGGTTAGTCTTATTGGATGGGTGTTTTATTGTGGAAAATGGGCTTGCCTCCCGTCTTTAACCCAAACTAGGAGATTACCTAGATTTGTCATAGGATTCGATATGCTCCTGCTACGGGTAGTTATGTGGCTTTCTATACCAGACATGGAATAGGTAAAAGGAAAACACGGGCTCGGTTTCCTGCAGTCATTATAGATGTGCCTATAATAGTCACGTGCGTGTGCTCACAATGTATGATGGTGTTCATCATGTTCTCGGAAACACATAAGGAAAGTATGTATGAGAAATAGAAAAGCTGATTTTATTGAATTTTGAAAAAAGAGGACAGAATACAACTGACTTTGACTCTGACTTTGATTTGGAAATGAGGATGTAGGGTATCCTAGACTTGAACTCAGACTGGACTTAAATCAAATCCGGACTCTTGGATGCATAAGAGGTAGATTGGATGCTTTGGTCATCGGGCCCTGTATAGTCCATGAGGGGCTTTGCAAGTGACAAAGTTTCCAAAACGGGAGTTTTCCCGGCATCGAGGAAGTCTTGAATGAGGTGTTTCAGTTTCCAGCACCGTTCTGTATCGTGTCCCCTCCCTCTGTGGAATTTGCAGTAATGCTCGTCGTTCCATGCTTTGGAGCGTTTTTCCAAAGGTGGGTCGGCTGTTGGGCCTATAGGTAGTATTAGGCCCTTCGGAACCAATTTCTGGAAAGCAACGGTGTAGGACATATCCAAGTGGGTAAATGTCCTTTCCTTTGACTGGTTCTTGATTTTTGGAGAGGTGACTTGAGGGTTACCTCTCTCGGCCTTGCCATCTTGAGGGTATCAGACAGTTTCGTAGGAGTGTTCACCCTTCAAATGACTCGGTTGGGTGATTGGCTGCCTTACCCGCTCTAGTTGTGTTAGACGGGCTCGGGTTCTTACAAGGTCTTCTTCGATGGTGGTCATCCTGGCATTTAGGTTATCTAGGGCGGTATTGATTTTTGAGAAGATATTGTTAATGGAGCAAGACAGCATAAGCATACTCCCCTGGATATCCCCTTTCTCGACGGCGCGGGATTTGTTATGGTTTGGTAGTATCTCGTTCATAGGGTCCATGATCGGAAGAAACGACAGGCGTTAGAACTCGCCTAAACTCAGTTTTGCGCAAATGCAAGAGAGAGTCAAACTAGGTACGGCTCGGGGGCGGGAATGACTAAGATTCTATGACCGGGCTACTTAAACGTTAATCCAGACAAAATAACGACTGTGACCTAGACTCGACCATGAGACTCGAGCTGTACAAGGATAAGTCCGAAAATGGGGCGACCGTATTTGACCGTGCCGTGTGCTTGGACCAACCGTGGTGACCTAACCCTAGGTGACCCGAGTATTCGTAGCGTGGGTACGACTCGAAGAAGGCATTATAAGGACGTCGGTGTAGGATGAACGTAGGGTACTCTCTAGGGTAACCGTGGTTGACTGCTTGGGTGGAGGACAGCCCCCTGAGTAAGGCTAGAGACTCAGATGGTGTGACATCTAAGTGACTCGAAAGTGGGATATGTGAGACAACACGTGCAAGAGATGACCCTTAGAGCAATTGTGATTGATCGCTCAGCTGAAGGGTAGCCCCCAAAGGGAATCAGATATTTTGTTAAAACTCAAGTGTCGGACGAGTGACCCTTAGACGTAAGGGTCACTGACCTTTTGCTGTAGGGCTACGCCTTATAAAAGGTCGACTCGGAAAAGACACTTAGACGGGTGACTTGTGAAAAGGTGGGCCTTCCTCAGGATCCAGCTATGTGGGCTGGGCCTTGTTCGAAGGAAGGTTCGCGTGAGACATTCCCAGACTTTTGGACTCGATTGTGTAAGTGGGCCAACCTTTGTAGGAGTATGTCCTACGTAGGTGGGCTTTGCCTCAGTAAAATAAGGCGGACTAGGATAGGGGGGAAACTCGTGATATAAGATCGACAGAGTTTCGACGCTAGAGACTTCAACGACTTATGACACGACCCGACACTGCTAAATACGGGAAGTCCTAAGAAGACCAAGTTTTGAAATATGATTTTTTTTTGGAAAATCCGAGGGGTCTCGGTGGATGGCCCAATTTTTTCGAAAAAACGGAAAAGTGCATCGGGCCACAATTTTGAAAGTTTGAAAAAAAAAATCGAGTTTTGAAATGGGCAGAATACCAGCTGGAAAATAGGCTACTTTGAGTCAAATCGTAAATCCTAATTTCGGTAGCATTCCGGGGTTTTGAAAAGTTGAATATTTGAAATTTTGAAATTTGAGTATCGAAATGAATTTCCAACAATTTGAAAATTGAAGATGAGATCCCGAAGATTTGAAAATCGAAAACGGCATCTCGAAGATTTGAAAATTGAAAATGGCATCTTGAAGATTTTGAAAATCGAAACTGGTATCTCGAAAATTTTGAAAATCGAAACTGGTATCTCGAAAAATTTAAAATCGAAATTGAATTTTGAAAATTCGAAAATTGAATGGTGGATCGAAAATTCGAATTTTGAAATGGATAGCATGCCGGCTAGAAAATAGGCTTGTTTTGAGTCAAATCTTAAGTCTAAATTTCGGCAGCTTTTCGATTTTTTAAAATTTGAATATTTTCGAAAAGATGCATTTTTGGAATTTCGGAAGTTTGAATATCGAAAATGAATTTCCAAAAATTTGAAAATCGAAAATAGGATCCCGACTTTTAAAATTGGCGAAAATGACGTCGGGCTTGAATTTTTGAAAAGCCATAAATTTTGGATTTTTGAAATGGATTTTTGAAAGCCCGAAGAGAAATTCGGGGGATGGCCCGGTTCTTTTTTCGAAGAAACGGAAATCGAACCGGGCGACAGTTTTGCAAGTTCGAAAATATTTTCGAGTTTTAAATCGGGCATAATACCGGCTAGAAAAAAGGCTATTTTGAGTAAAATCGTAGGTCCTAAATTTGGTATATGCCCGGGGTTTTGAAATTGGATATTTTGAAAAGGATGCAAATTTTTGAAAATGACGGTTTTTTGAAAAAAAGATGATGTGGATCAAGTAGCACGTAGTCATGGAAACAGTATAATGACGCCATGTATGCTCTTAAGCTAAGTCTCGGTCAGTCTATAAGGGTCTATACCAGTGTACATAGCCTATCAAGAATCGGGGCGGACTCCCTAACTCGAGTTGAGATTAGGACATGCCGTAAAACCCATATGAATCGGCTAATGGACACCTTTGATATAACCAGTTTGGACTATATCAATGGTATAGTGGGACGTCGGTCACGAGTACCGGCCCGGGAAAGTGGGGTTATGCATGAACCGTAAAACTAAAACGCGCATTGTACTAGTCAAACGATTTCTATTCGAGTCTCACCCTGAGGACACTGAAGGTTATTAACTCATCAGAAAATCCCCAGCGGAGTCGCCAAATTGTGGATATGACATAGGTCCACCCCGACGCGGCCACGCGCGGGTTTGGGGAGGCGAATGAATCTCCATGAGATGGTCAAATGGAAATTTAAATCGAAGTCGGAGTCGCCACCGAATTTTATGGTTATTCGGAACCGTTCGAGCCCACTCTATGTCGTAGTGGGCCGTGTACAAAATACGGCCCATTTCCGATGTCAGAGTTTATTGGGCTCGTCCCTTTGCATATCGATATAGATGCCGACTTGAGCGGTTAATCGTATATTGAATGACTCTCGTTGCCAATGATTTCGGACATCCGGAAACCACGGTTCTGAGTAAGGGGTGAGGGTACGTGTTGGGAAGTTCACTAAGAACACCCAACCCCGCCCGCACATTAGCGGCCTCTACTAGGATATCGAATGACGTTTTAATGCGCGCGTTAGTAATACGATGAATGATTATGCAAACATTGTTTTCTAAGCATGTAAAAAATTGAATGGGTTGCCAAGTCAATTTAATGCATGAAAATTGATTAACGTCAAAGTTGTATTTAGCATATGAGATTCGTTTTAGTATAATAAAACAAATGATGAAAAAGATGAATTTGCTACAAGAGATGAACAAACGAGTTAGTATCGATTTGTAAAATAATATAGCAAATAAAATAAATATGCGAGATCGAGAAAAATCGAAATCTGAAAAATATTTGTTAAAAAGACACGATTTTGTATAAAAAACGATGTTCGAAAAATAATAAAAAAGAACGAAAAGGGTGCGTCGGGACAGCCGGCCGCGCGGCTCGCCCGGAACGCCGGCGAGTCGCGTGTCGGGCTGGTTTTGGACGCGGTTTTCTGAAAATGCGATTTATTAAATCACGTACGAATATTGCATGATTCGTACTCAAATTAATATTTTCGATATTCGCTATATTCGATAATTGACTACGAAATCAATATCAAATATTTAGAATAGTTTTAGAAAAGATGTAAATTTTAGAAATCGTCTCGCAGAATAAATAATAAAACGACCGAAAACGTAAAAAAAACGGTCCGGATTGCGAGCCTTCCGGTTTTTGTATTTTGTTCGAAATTGCTAAGTTGATAAATCCCGTACAAAATATGAATTAATTTGTAATCGATTTATGTTTTCGATATTCGTCGTATCCGATATTCGATTATGAAATCGATATCGGATATTTAGAATGAGTTTTAAAAAAAGGTTTTGTAAAATTATTTGTTTTGAACGAAAAGTAAGAGAAAAGAATTTTGAACGAAAAAGAATGTAACGATTTTTTGACATCGTCGAGATCTTAATATAATTCTTTTCGATACAATATTCGATTATAGAAAAATCGATATCATATTTTTTAGAATATATGTTATGAAAATAATTTTTCGTTAATAACGATATTAGAGAAAAGAAAAGAAAAAACGACTCTTGACCCATAATAAAAAACGGACGAAGAGAAGGAAGGAGAAGAAAGGAGAAATCGGGTTTGGTACACCCTCAACCTACACGCTTTTGTTGACTCGGATCGGGACTTGTCGGAATGTGGCTAGGCACGGGAGCGTCGAGGCAACGTTGGTTGGGTTAGGGTGGTACGGTTAAGACGGGTGTGTGAAGGGTGTCGGATATCGGGACCGGTTTCCTTCGGGTTTGTAATATCGGTTTCTCGATGCTAAAGAATTATGTTTTTTCAGGAATTATGTATGTTGGGGATAGTATGAATTCATTGTTGATAAAATCGTGTTTGTGTGTAATTAATTGTGTTTTTTGTGTTGGATGCAAGGAGCTATTTATAGGGAATTCCCGACCTTGGCTTGGGAGAGTTTGACTACCGCTTAGGATAGGAAACGTAGGAATTTGAGGGAAATAAGAATTCCGCTTTCTTGTGAAGGAAGAAAGAGGAAACCGGCTGATTTGGGCTGTTTTGGCCGAGTGTTTTACACTCGGTCGGGTGCTCGAATCGGTTTTTGAATAGGATTCCCGTTTGAGCTAAAATTACCGCTTGAGTAAGAAGCTGAGGAGAACGAGAATTCCGTTTTCTTGTAAGAGAAGAAAAGAGGAAAACCGGCTGACTTGTACTACTTGGCCGAGTGGTTGCACTCGGTTGAGTGTCTGAGTCGGTTCTCGGATAGGATTCCTACTCGAGATCGAATTCTACCTTAAACGGAATTGTTTATTATTTTTGTATGGCTGATTTTTGTAGAATTGGACCGTGAATACACCGCGTGAGGTGTCACGGTTGACTTACGAATTTCGGGAAATATCTTTGACCGGGTTTTGACTCGGTCGCTAAAAGACGGTTTTAACCCTGGTGTCGGATTCGACCCAAATTAGTGTTATTTGACTCGAAACGACCCACTGGGCCTGAATTTGAGGTTGGTTTTATGAAATTTGTACTCCTTAAAATGCCTAGGCCAAATGTCCATCATTATGAGCCCATTTCCGAGTACGTTAAAGCACGTTAGCGTCCGATCATCATCGGGTGTTTGTCGGAAACTACTATAGACACCTGGCGGTCAAAATGTGGGTGTCTACACTGACCTTCAAACAAGTAGTCAAATTCCTACAAAACAACATCATCTGCCGCTATGGCATACCGCACAAGATCATCAGTGATCAGGGGGCTCACTTTAAGGCCGACACCCAGAAACTCCTAGACAAATAAAAAATCCAGCGACACAAATCTTCACCCTATAGACCTCAGATGAACGGAGCTGTAGAAGCAGCAAACAAAACCATTATCACCATCCTTAAGAAGATGATAGACAATTACCGAGATTGACCCAACAAAATACCTTTTGCATTATGGGGATACCGAACTCCCACCGGAGACACACCATACTATCTAACCTACGGTTTAGAAGCCGTACAACCAGTGGAGTTAGAAATACCCTCTCTAAGGATACTAGCCGAAAGCGGCATTCCTGAAGAGGAATGGAACCAAAAATGTTAAGATGAGTTAGTTCTCCTAGACGTGCGTAGAATACATGCACTATCCAACGTGCAAGCCTATCAACAAAGAATACAACAAGCCTTTGACAAACGAGTTAAGTCTCGAATCATACACGAGGGAGATCTAGTGGTTAAGTCCATTAGAGCACCACTTCCCATCGACCCTAGGGGAAAGATCACATCAAAATTGTAACACCCCGTATTTTTCAAATAGTGTTAAAATTTTAAACATTTATTTAAACCAAGTTTAACGTTCGAAAAATTATTTTCGCGAATAAAATATTTTATTTTCGTTAAATTAAAAATTATTCCGTATTAAAAATACGAGAATTTATTTATTGAATTATTTAAAAAATTTATCTTTCGGTAAATAAAGTTTAAAAGTTGAAAATATTTTTTTTATAATGAACCATCGTTTTGACATTTTCTCGTCTCGTAAAAATTTAGAAATAATTTATCAAAATTTTAAAATAGTAATTTCTTATAACTATCGTTCCATAATACTATTTACCGTCTCTTTTACTTACCGTCTCACAAATTTCTTTTTAAAAATAAATTTTACGGTTTCCATTATTTTTATTCCGTAATCTTATATTTCTAATTTTTAAGAAAGAAAGACGTTTGTACGAAAAACAGAATGAAACTCGGAAATTGTGTCCTACTTAACCCTTCCCCCACGTGGCCCCTATACTCCCTCTACCCAATTACTCACCCCTATAATCTTCCTCACCCTTACATCTAAACCTACCCTACCCATCCCACTCACCTCACCTACTACTCCCTCGTGTACTCCCTCTCCCTCATTCTTACTCCACCTCATTTTTTTTCTTCTTCCTCCTATACTATATATACCCCTTATGTATACTCCTACTATTTATTACTACTTCTACATTACTACTTATACCATACGTACATACTACTTATACTTATTATATATACTATACTACATAGTCCATACTACATACTATATTTACTCCTTCGTCCTTCTCTATATAATTGGAGCATCAGAAATGAGGAGCTGGCCATTAATTGGCGGAATCACTTTTCTAGAACCGTATTTGGGTCAAATCATTGAGACCCGAAAATTTCTTTAAAGGAGAAAAAAGATGACTTTTCTTAGGTAGACGATATTATTGACCCCGTCGACCTTAATTCTTAATAATGTTAATAAATACTCCATAATAGCTATTAAAGTAACCAAGATTTTCTTCTAACAACATTTTGTATATATAAGTATATTATGTTAGTAACTTAATAAATTGCTTATTTAAATATTTAGGCTTATTTGTATGACTAAATTACTTATGTATAAAAAAAGGTTACGTGATATTTATTTATGTTATATTTACGACTAAATTCAACTTAACTAAATTATCACTTATTTAATTTGTTTATCACTTTTACATTTCTATTGGTATGAGAAAATGAGAAAATGAATAAAAAGAACTTAAAATAATAAAATTTACTTTTATCATTTATTTCTATTTTACTATCTATATCTATTCTATGTATTTTATATTTTGTATTTTATATAATTGTAATTTTGATCATATTGTTAATTTTCTTTAGTACTTTTACATTTGTTTATATATTATAATAATAGAGTAAATTGGTAACCTACAAAATATTTTATTTTAATAATACTTTACTTTTTATTTTTATATAGGTAGAAATTTATAAATTTCATTTTCTAAACTAATTGAATTTATTTTATCCCGAAGCTTTTACACGACATTTATAAATATTAAAAAAATGATTTTATGTCAAATTTTGTAAATCGATTAAGTACGACTTAATTTATATTTTTCAGAAACTTTATATTTTTCAAGAAATTATAAATTTTTAAATAATATTTTATTATTATACCTTAAATTTTATTTTTATATAAAACTTCATTTAAAATAATTTACTATTTTAAAAGAAGTTATACGATATTTGAGATATAATGTTTTGGGTGACACTTGAGGATTAAAGTTTAACGTTGTCACACCAAAAGTAAGAATTTGAGGATTTGACTGTTTCAAATGAGTCGACCAATTATTGAAGGTCACCAAATAATGTACTACTTGTTCACGGGGGACTTTTATATAAAGTTTATGATGCGAGTATGGGATTAATAGCTTGTGTTGGATTCTACCATGTGTGGTGTTTCGACTGCACTTGTAATGAAAAGTAGAATCGTTGGCTGCGGTCCGAGAGTCAACCTAGTGTTTAAGGTAGTCGTCCTACGACAGTGAGAGCTGTGGTTCAAGAGTTTGCGTAGGGTATGTGCGCATGTATAGACAAGTACTTGATCAGTATTACCACCTAGGTAGCGGGGGCAGAAGAAGATTATGAAAATTGCGGGTTCCCTCTTGGTGATGCAGAGAATGTAATCATCGACTTTCATTTCTCCCAGAGTCCCGTTTGAATAAACGTATAATATAATAGAAGTTCGAGCCCAATTGAGCCTTATGGGTGAGATGTAAACCTCATAAGATTGGTTCGGTCTACGAGTCAGTAACACGGTTACTTCTATTGGTGAGATGTAAGCCAATAGGGTGTAGCGGTGATACTAGGAGCAACGACTCGTGTGTTTTGTCTGTTTACGTGAAAAATGATTTAAAAATCAAATGGCTGCCAAGGTCCCATCTTCTAAACTTTACAGTTTTCATCACCTCACATGTTTAATTGAATTAAAGGAAACTATCTGTTACGTGATATCCTTTAATATTTTTGTAAGCATATTATTTGTTATTCACATGGTTGTCTTATGTGTATGAGGTGATGTTAGATAAACGGTTTGGTTGATGTCCCGCTCAGCTTCCACTGTTTTATTTTTTTTGCAGGTCTAAGACGTTGGCGGAATCGAGCGAGAGATTTTAATAATACATTTTGTATAAAATACAATTTATATTTTGTACTAAGTGAATCAAAACTACGTAATCAATAGTCGTTTATTGTAAGGATCCGTAGCGATCCGGATTTATTTACACTCTGATATAATTTTAATCAAATGACTTAGATAATTTTGCGCATTATCTATTAATTTAAGTCATCGAAAATCTGGGTTGTTATAGTTGGTATCAGAGCGACCTTGTGACCGTAAGTGAGGATTGATCTTCATTTACCTAACAAGGAGCGCGTCTGGGTAGACTTCTTAAAATACTAATATGATATTAGATCACTAAAATGAGAGATTCACTTAGAAACAATTAGGATCCTATCAAATAATTTATCGGGGTAGAATTGTCATTAAGGAAAAATACGATATCTACCTGTATAATTGTTGGTATGCTATCTGCATAATTGTTTGTAAATTGACTGCATAACGTTTAGCCTATTGGCTAGTTTAAATTTATTTTTGATCCATACGATGACTAAGAAGGAAGACGTTGACATTCAGAGCCATCAATCACTCATGACCTGGACATCAGCATTGTGGAACATCAGTGAAGGCTTTATCCAAACCAACTATAGGAGCTAACTCAAACTGAATCATGTTGAAGAATCGAGTCAAATTTTTGGATGTGCCTTATAACGCGTTAACCTTACATACAGAGCAGTAGCTTACCGCGAGACATAGACCATGATATTCTAACCTAAGTCATAACCACTATATTATGAGAAGAGAGAGTATACTCTTGAAGCCGAGTGATATTTAAGATGATCAATACTTTTTTTTGGGGAGCTAAGTATTTGAGAATGCTAAGAGAACGATCATAGATCAAAATTATTTTTAGGTTTACCATTATATACGTCGAATGTTATTTTGAGGAATTATATGTTAAACATACCTTGTCGTGTCTGTAGAATCCAATTGATTGATTTAATGATTTGTAAACAATATTTTGGAGAATCCCTAGAAAATACCGTATATACTTTTGGGAGACAATTTTATTGAATAATGGTTGATAGTATTGCAAAACCTAAGTGTCATAATTGTAAAGGACATTTGTGAACCAAGGAATTTTAATCGGAAGTTAAGATTAACCCGTTGTTTGAAGAATAAAACAACAGAGAAAAAATTTTGAAATTTGAGAATTTTAGAAAGCCAACTTGAGAATTGAGGATTAACGCCCTGTCATAACCGACAAAAACACTTGAGGATCAACCTTAGGAGATTAACCTGATTGACGAGAAATGGTAATGTCATCATAAGAACTTCGAACTTTTGTATCATCTATGTATTTGAACCTATGAGAAAAGTCTTCAACTAAACCAAATAATATCATAGTTTATGAACGTTCTACAGATTATATGAGAATTAGGATAACCTTCTTTTTTACTTTTATCCTACGAGAAACTTTCAATTTTAAGGAATATAAACATCACGATGTTTTGGAGATAAGACAAACCATAAACAAAATTTCGAGAATGACCCGAGATTGAATAGTGCCACTATATGAGAATTTAGAATCTATAGTTGATCAATAATACCTACCTGTAGACACCCAGATTTGGACTTGGTGGCTGCAGAAGTGCCCAACAAACACCCGATGACGATAGGACTGCAACTCGATGCGGGTTCGCGATGTTTTAGGTAGTTTTTCTATAGAACGGATCAAATAAATTACTCGGAAAATTAAATTAACATGATGGCAGCCTTAGTCGTGTCGTTACGGTCGCATAGACACTAATTAGGGTCAATTCTGACATCGGGACCCCGAGTCGGCCCCAAAACTCGAACCGAGTCAGCATCGCGCCAAACGAACCTCGGGATTCACACCTGAGGCCCACTAAAATCACGGCGCTAGGTCAAGCCCCGGGAATCCTTAACCTCCAAGTTATGTATTATACACTCGTCTCTCGGTTTTGGAAAGTATCAAAATCGTATCTTCAAATTTCCAACCGCCTCACCTCACGCGTCTTAGGCTCCCCGCGCCAAAACCCAGGCGCCTGAGTCTTGGTGCCCCTCAACTTAGGCGTCCATATGGGTGACGAGGGCCAAAAACACCTATAAATATCCCTCTTCACCTCATTCATTCGACACATCTCAACTCTCTTCTCCCCCTCCACATTCTCACTAAGGGCTCGCACTCTGACACCCGAGGCAAATGATCCACTCGATCGTAGTTCCGATAAAAGCGACATCAACGCTACTCCTCACCTTTGAGCACCCCACTCGATACCGAGGTGCCTGTGTTCGACTAGATCAAGCCTAGTAGCGAAGCTCTGCCGAATTAGCCGCAGAATCAGTCCATAGTAATGAAGCTCTGTCGGAGTAGCCGCAGAAAGGGTCAACGGTAACGGATCTCTGCCGAAATCACTAGGAGAATCCACCTTTGAAGTCGAATCGTCACTAGGTTATCATCTAAACAAAATTTCCATATTCGTACTTTCCTTTATTATGCACTATGACAACACTAGATGTGGACACTAGGTCCACAACATCTACTAAAATACGTAACATCCCAACATCAACCACAAATACTAAAATACACTAAATAGACCCAAGTAATTCCGAGATCCGTTCTCAACTATCCATGCATCGTGTCCCGTTTAGGGTATACTCTGAGGGTGTGTAACTCCTCACAATTTGATTTACTTACATTCGCATTTAAAGTTTTTCGTATGATTTATTGCTTTTATAACCTTATAATCGCATGCTAAATCACTTAACACGGAATTCAAAACGTAAACAACTAAAACTGAACAAAGTGATGGTCGGGTTCCGTATTAGTCTGGGTGCTCGCCTTACTAGGTTCGACGCATCTCTATTAACACCGAACCGACGCATCTTAAGCAAAATACCAGGTAAGGTATATCACGAGAACGACTAATATCCGTATTATCGCGTTAAAATTGATTTGCTAATACGTATAATACTAGTACTCTCTACTCTTCTATGTGCATCTTTTCATGGCCTGTTTGTCACTTGAAATCGCATGCAAAGAATGTAAACACAACTACTTTCACGACAAAACTTACTTGTCCTTAAACAACCGACGTAGCAAAAGGTATAGGGTGAAAACAACGGATGTTACAGTATTTCCGCCACAACAAAAGAACTAGGTTATCAGCCCACCGATTGATTAGTAGAGGTCGCTATAGTGCGGGCGGGATTGGGTGTTGACATCTATCGGATGTTAGCTTCCCAATACGTACCCTCACCCCTTACTCAGAATCGACGGTTTCCGGATGTCCAAAACCATTGGCAATGAGAGTCATTCCAGGCATGGAGTGCTTAAGGGTACAAGTCTTTATCTTTAGGTCCCGTGCCCCTCAGCTTTGAGCCGGCTAAGGATCAAAGTTGACTTGAACGGTTTCCGAGTCCCCATAATTGACTCGGTGACGACTCCACAAATCGGCAACGAATTCAGTTCACTAAAATGGTCGCCTTACCAAATGAATCGGCCTTTAAACATTTACAACCACGACCCGATCGATTCCAAATGGAAACACGGGTGCACGCACCCGTCTAGTACAAGTCCGGATCGTCATCCAAATCGAGGTCGAAACATCGCCACGTATGCGAGATCGGACCGGCCCCCGACCGGGAGGGGCCGCGTGGGTGGCCGCCGCCACACGATAAAAAATTGGGTTGGTCCCGCGCAGGGCGCCGGGCGGTGCGGGCAGATGTCCACAGTTTGGTGACTTCACTGGGGATTTGGAAACAAATTTCCAGTGGTGGTGAAACTTGAACGAGGTCGGTGAAGCTCATTTCCTAGTTCTTAGTTGTGGTCACTACAGGTTTTGGCCCTAAAATGGCCACCCTAACTGATATCAGGACCAATCGACATCTTCGCGGTAAGATCATTAGGGACACGCGGAGAGATCCTCGATTGACGCTCTGGCCGCCTAACGCGTACCTCGCGGGAATAATAAGCGGATAGTTCCTAACGGACGGTATGACACTCGTCTCCCTAGATGATTTGTCAATACCTTAGTAAAGACTATTCGTGGGCGGTAGCCTACCCTAACTTACCCGTGTCTGCATCCTGCATGAGTGTATGCATTCCTAGTTACGTGAAGCGTGTTTGCAAACAACCCAAATAAAACATTAAAAATCTGGATTCAACACGCCAACATATTCAACCGCACCCAACTCCGTTTTCAAAAAAAATACCTCTTCTTTTTAAAACGACCTTTTGAACACCGGCACTCCGGTCAAATCGTAATTTCTAAAAAAGGAAAAACATTTTTAGATGCCGTTATCATGGCAAACTTTACACTCACCACTTTAAAAAAAATTTGTTTTTTTAGTGCCATCGCCTTGGCCAAAACAGAACCCGTCAACAACGATCACCGTTAAATACCACCGAAACTCCCGATCAATAGGATCAAGGTACCCCAAACGGTTACATCTCCTATTTAAAAAAAAAAGCTTTTTTACGCACATACCGTTAACACAACCGAAGCTTCAACTAATGAAGTCAAGGAACCCAAAACGGTTACACACCCTCAAAACACTTTTCACAACACATCCTCCACCGTCAAATGCTAGTTAAACGCAACCGACGAACATGGGTCACTCATTTTAGAAGATTTTTAAAAAACACTATTCACCACCTAAATCCCTTAATAAGGATTTAGACACACCTTTAAAACACCACCATTAGACTTCACGCTCTACCACGAGCACCACATACACCATAAGTATCGAACTAGCTAATTAATAGTGATTTCGATAAAAGCACCACGTCAACATTTTCAAAACTGCTTACCCTAAGAACCATGGTCTTTTCAAGAAAAAAGAAATAAAAACCATTTACACTTTTGCTATCGCCAAGTTCCCGACGCACACATATAGCAACACGCTGTAACGTCACAAACGATGTCGTCACGTCATTATCACCTTATTTTATTTACAAATCATCCCTTTCAATTTTTTTTCTTTTTGCAAAGAATTGGTCGTTTTCAAAAGAAACATATATCAAAATTCTTTGATCCTGAGCCGGGATCGCGATCAACTTCTTACGTCGTACAACCGTGTGATTAATGTCTGTGTTAGTTACTAGGATCACCGCTACTCGAGGTCTTACATTTTGGGTCGTCTCATTTTGAGAAGTCCTCTTTAAACCTCACTTCCGAGGTTTGTGTCAAATCGTCTCGTTACAGATACCTGAAATTCATTAGGCGTTTCGCCGAATACATCAAGAGTCTAAAGCACCCGAGTCCTTAAACCAGTGACAGCACACACACACGAGTCAAGGGTCCCGTTCCCGTGTCGCTCAGGTACGAGCATTCCTCGAGTCCCTAGATCGGTTGGTGGATTCAGCCTCACCTTCAGTCCTGTTTCGCAGATCTAGAAATGTCCTCCAACGACAACACCGAACCACTCAACATAATGCTAGGGCTTGTTAAGGAATTTCAGAATAACATGGCCCAAATAACCACCACCCATGACAATATCTTGCTCCAGCTCGGCAATCTTGAGGGTGCAGCCAATGAGACACGAAACCTCCCTCAAGAGGAGGTGGAAGAGAAGCCTTTCATCCCTAAGGGCAGGATGAGACTAGGGCCAGCTAGGTTTGTCCCAGCTCTTGGGGGCGCCCTTTTAGAAGCCTTACCGAGCTGGTCATGACCTATGCCGAGGCCCTTAGAGTTGCCAACGAGGACTGGCAATTATCCCAGCTCGTTCCTACCCCGGATCCGCCCCGTGAAACCCGAGGGGCGGATTGGGATCCCAGTGCCTATTGCTTGTATCATCAGGGTAGGGGACACGATACGGAAGACTGTGATAGCCTCAAACACGACATCCAGGACCTGGTGGATGCCGGAACCATCCCTCTGGTAAAGACGCAGACGCCACAGCTCGTTGATGGTAGGGTTGGTGACGAAACGACCGCGTCCGTGATAGTGAAGACAAGCGGCACCATCATGGTGCTATTCTCTGAGGGAAGCCTCGATGCTTAGAGGAATGACCGGTCTTAGTAAGAGTCCAGTTCATCTTAGGGCCTAGGCTTACTAATAGTAATAATAACGTTTTTTTTCTTTCCCGAGTCCAGGGAGGTGCGAGGGAACATGTCCTATACTTCCCCCAAACTTAATCACGTGCATCTAGCCCGTTTTATTATCTATCAATCAAACAAGTCTCTTTTCTTAACATGCCTCGACAATCGCTTAACTTCTTTCAACAGTTTACTTTAACGCTTAAAGACTCGACACTATGCCACTTATCGATGACAATTGACTAAAACGCAGGGGCTACCAAAAATGGGCCACTTAACTTCACTCTAAAAAGGGGTCGGGAACGACAACCCTAGGATCAACCCATTGCTGACCCCCCTAACCGAACAACAATAAGCTTGCAACGAATGAACCTCTGTTCAACTAGACTTCCCCTACATAGCCAAATACAAGGTCTAACCCCATACCAAACCAAAGTGGAAACAATATCTCGGGAATTCACCGAAATCAACTTCATACACATATTCCGCGAGGAAAACCAATTCGCCGATGCGTTATCCAAACTAGCCTCACTAATAAACATGCCCGATCACCTTTTCTCTATGCCTATTTGCGTAGAGAGAAGCAAACAACTAGCCCACATCCATAACCTCGAAACCGACGATACCCCCGAAGAACCATGGTACAAAGCAATTTTGGACTTTAAAACCCACGGGTCATATCCACCCAACAATAACATCAAGAACAAAAGAGCCCTACGAATACAAGCCACCCATTACGTCCTGAATCAAGGACTACTATACAAACGAACCCCACAAGAAGTCCTCCTTAGGTGCATAAACAAAAACCAATCCGAGAGAGTCATGGAAGAGGTACATGACGGAGAGTGCGGACCCCACATGAGTGCACACCTACTAGCCCAAAAAATAATGAGACTAGGCTATTACTGGATTACCTTAGAGAGAGACTGTCGACATCACGTTCGCCACTGCCACAATTGCTAAATATTTGCCAACACCTAACACCTACCGCCATATCCTCTACACACTATAGCCACACCCTGGCCCTTCTCTACTTGGGGAATAGACATCATAGGAAAAGTACACCCATCCGGGACCGGCGGACACGGCTTTATATTAGTGGCCGTCGATTATTTCACCAAATGGGTGGAAGCCGCCTCTTACACCGTACTGACCTCAAAACAAGTAGTCAAATTCTTACAAAATAACATCATCTGCCGCTACGGTATACCTCACGAAATTATCAGTGACCAGGGGACTCACTTCAAGGCCGACACCCAAAAAACTCCTAGACAAATACAAAATCCAAAGACACAAATCCTCAACCTATAGACCACGAACAAAAGGGGCCGTAGAGGCAGCCAACAAAACCATCACCACAATTCTTAAGAAGAAGATAGATAACTACATGGATTGGCCAAACAAAATCCGCTTCGCCTTATGGAGGTACCGAACATCCTATCGAACACCCACCGGAGCCACACAATATTACCTAAACTACGGTTCCGAAGCCGTCCAACCCGTAGAGCTAGAAATACCGTCATTAAGGATATTACCCGAGAGCGGTATTCCCGAAAAAGAATGGAACCAAAAATGATATGACGAGCTAGTACTCTTAGACGGGCGTAGGATACATGCCTTATCCAACGTACGAGCCTTTAATAAACGAGTAAAATCCCGAAACATACACGAAGGAGATTTAGTAATCAAATCCATTAGAGCACCCCTCCCCGTTGACCCTAGAGGGAAATTCAAACCAAATTGGGCGGACCTCTACCTCGTTAAGAAAATACTCTCGGGGGGCGCCGTGATCCTCACCGACCTAGATGGTCAAGAGTTCTCAACCCCAGCCAACATGGATCAACTCAAGCGATACTACCCATAGACGCCCTGACAACCACATCGCGACCTCCGACTTAGGGGGAAGCCATACAAAAAAATATAAAAAATTAAGTTCGCATCGATAAATGGCATAAACGAGTCTAAAGCAAAATCACTCACATTTTTAAAAGAACTACGAACATGGTTTGATTCTGTCTAAAAGCGGATACAAAGTCAGCCCTCCTCCGGGTACAACCGAACAACCAAACAAACAAAAAAATCGACTACTCGATTCACATACAAATCAGGACTCTTTCCACGTCCCGGCCAATGAGTGATTTAAAATGACGAAGCACAAACGACGAGCCGAGGACGGGGTGAAAACCCGAAAGGGCGCCCTGGGCAAAATGAAGAAACGAGTTGCGAGCCATCGTTAAAAAAATGACGAGCCGAGGACGAAGTGAAAACCCGAAAGGGCGCCCCGGACAAAATGAAGAATCGAGTCGCGAGCCGTAAAAAAAAAGGGTGAGGCGAGGACGGAGTGAAAACCCGAAAGGGCGCTCCGGGTAAAATGAAGAATCGAGTTGCGAGCCACCACAAAAAAAGAAGAGAAAAGAAATAATAACAATGTGCTTCTCATTGATAATTAAATTCGGTTAAATCGAGCCTTTGTCGAGGCATTTACATCAAGCATCTGAATCTCGGATATCTCGGAAAGCAACATCATGTCAAAACTCCACAAAAAACTAGTACTAATCCGCCACATAATATCAACTAATAAGACATAGTACAAAATGGCTGAGCAATACCTGTCCAACCTTTTCTTCCCCTTGTCATTCGGGTGCACCCACTTGTGTTTCTCATCCTCGATCCTCTGAATGCAAGCTTCTACCACCCTAGCCAAGGGCGAGCCCAGCCAATCCCACTCTCCTTCCTCTCTCATATTTTCGATATGGGTCTCGTTAGTCTTGGCCCACTTAGATGAACTGACGGAACCGGGATCGGTAACACTGTCTTTGGTCAGGCACTTAGTGACAGTCCTTAGAGTCACCTCCTCGCCCCTTTGCGGTGCGGTCTTCCTAGCTTTTAAGTTGCTCTGTCATGATGGGTGTTCACAAACCCTCCGCCGGACGGAAGCATTGTCGGTCGGCCGAACACTTTCAATAACAACGGGACGCAAGAACCTCTGTTCCCAAGAGGCCCTAAATTCCCTGAGAAAATCCTCTGTCCATGGGTCAGAACTAGGGGTAACTTTAGCATCCTTTGAAGTGAGGGGGTTTAACGCCCATTTGATTCGACAACATGCCCGGATAAATATAAACTTGGTCCCTCATGGATAGTATTAACAAAGCCTCGGTTGAAGATGAAAATGAAAATTATGCCCACTAATATTACACCATGGGATGGACCACCTGATGACCACATCCCCTTTAGCCAAATAGGAAAGCCAGTTTGTTTCCCTGTGACCTTTGCTCCACGCCAACACTGTTTTTTGGCCTGTAAAACCCCTGTAGTTATAACCTTTGATGTCCTGGTGTAGACACCCGCATTTTGACAGCCAGGTGTCTATAGCAGTTTCCAAAAAACACCCGATGATGATCGGACGCTAACATGTTTCTACGCGCTCGGATATGGGCTCAAATCCATTAGTCGTTGGCTTAAGCACTTACGGAGTACAAATCTCACAAAACTGACCTCAAAATCAGGCTCAGCGGACCGTTCCGAGTCAAACAAGACTAATTTGGGCCAAAACCGACACCGGAAATAAAACTAACTTTTAGCGATTGGGTCAACCCTGGTCAAAGTGGTTTCCGAGACACATCAAAGCAGCCACTCAAATACAAAAAGTCCAACTCAAGAAGCAAAACCAAAAGTCCACCTTCAGACGGGCCATCAGGTCAAGTCCGTCAGGGCACAAAACCCTAGACACCAAAGTACATGGGCAATGCCTATATAAGCAACCCCTTGCACACCCTTGAAGACAATTTTTTACAACCCTAATAAACATCAAACTCAAACCCTAATTTCAACCCTAATCAAACCCTAAACCTACCTTTAGGAATTCAAAACCCAAACCACCACAACTTAGCCTACATACTCGATACTCCCGTGCACGCCGCCACTACGAGTCCCGTCCGAGCGTAAGAAACATGTAGGTTGAGGATGCAAAAACCCCTTTTCTTCTCCCTTCTCGTCTTCCTCGCGCTTTTTCTTGTTATTGTCGTTTTTTTTATTATTTTATTCGCGTCATAATACCGTTAATATCGTTAGTATCAAAAGACATTAAAATACTCGTAGATTTGTGTCGAGTGCGAAGGATGTCGGAATAAGGAAACCCGAATATACAAGTGTACTGCACACAGCGTTGCCAGTCGCTTATCCTGACACCCTAGCACTTGATTATTGAAACGAGTCAACTTTAATAATAATTTTTATTTCCGTTCGCGTAGATTTCGTTCAATCGCATATTTCGTAAAATACAAAATTATCGAGCATCTTTTAATAAGGGTCGAAACCCGTTGATGCGGATCCGACATCAAACAATTCGCAAGAATTAATTATGATGTCGGGATGCGGAAGGAATCAAGGCGAGTTTTTTTTAAGGTGTCGATCTATTAGATTCGATACCAATTCCATAATTGGATGTCGAATCTAATGATTTAGTCAAATAAATTAATTAACACGATTTTCGTTGATGCTAATATAGATGTACTCTAATTCAATTGAATTAATTACGACATTAATAAACGCGGAGAAAATTTATATCGTGCTAGTTAATTTAAAACGACTTATATTATTTTCTTCAAGTTTTCGCTCTAGCATTTCATACCGATTCAATAATCGGATATGGGATATGACGAGCATCAAAATTAAAATCGAGTATAAATTATTCCAAGTATTTAATATCGATTTCATAATCGAAAATTAAATACGACGAATATCGAAAATATTAAGTCGAGTGCAAATTACGCAATATTTGTACGCGATTTAATAAAATCATCAATTTTCCGAAGAAAACAATTTCGCTCTTTTTTATTATTATTCTTCGAACATCTGTTTTTTTTAGACAAAACATTTTTTTAGATCTCGATATTTTTTTTCCTTGACCTCGGTCAACACGTGTTAATCCATCACGTGACCTACTATTCTTTTCAAAACCATGCATCATACTACATTATTCGCAAACTGTTATTATCGTTATACCGTTACTAACAAGTTTGTTATTTTCTTGTCAATTTATTTTTGTTTATTTTATTGTACTAAAATGAACTCACATGCTAAAATTCAACTTCGGCGTTAGAATTAATTGCATTAAATTGACTTAGAAACCCTTTTCAATTCCATTCACATGTTTAGGGAAAATAATTTTTGCATATCATTTTCCCGTTCAACTAACGCGCGTATTGGAAAGTCATTCGAATTCTTAATAGAGGCCGCTAATGTGCGGGCGGGGTTGGGTGTCCTTTGTGGGCTTCCCAACACGTACCCTCACCCCTTACTCAGAACCTCGGTTTCCGGATGCCCGAAACCGTTGGCGCACGAGAGTCATTCAAATACACAATATCCGATAATGTCGGTATTGGTATCAAATGCAAAGGGACGAGCCCAATAAACTCTGACATCTGAAATGGGCCGTATTTTGTATACGGACCACTACGAGATAGAGTGGGCTCGAATGGTTCCGAATAACCACAAAATTCGGTGGCGACTCCACATAGACCTAAATTTCAATTCGATCCATTCTCATATGGAGATTCATTCGCCTACCCAAACCCGCGCGTGGCCGCGTCGGGGTGGACCTACGTCATGTCCACAATTTGGCGACTCCGCTGGGGATTAACTGATGCGTGACTTACCATCGGCATCCTCAGGGTGAGACTCGAATAGAAATCGTTTGACTAGTACGATACGCGTCTTAGTTTTACGGTTCATGCATAACCCATATTTTCCCGGGCCGGTACTCGCGACCGACGTCCCACTATACCGTTGATGTACTCCAATATGGATATGTCAAAAGGTGTCCATAGTCGATTCGAGTAGGTTTCGCGGCATGTTCTAAGCTCAACTCGACTTAGAAAGTCCGTCCCGATCAACGTCTAGACTATGTACACTGGTATAGACCCTCTTTAGACCGACCGAGACTTAGTGTAGAGCATACATGGCGTCGTTATAATGCTTGTGTGACTACGTGCTATTTGGTTTCTTTGTCGTTTTCAAAAACCGTCAACTATTTCAAAAATGCATCTTTTCAAAAATATTCAACTTTCAAAAACTCGGAAAGCTGCCGAAATTTAGGACTTATGATTTGACTCAAAACAAGCTTATTTTCTAGCCGGCATGCCGCCCATTTCAAAATTCGAACTTCCGATCCACCATTCGATTTTCGAATTTTCAAAAATTCAATTTAAATTTTCAAATCTTCGAGATGCCGTTTTCGATTTTCAAATCTTCGGGATCTTATCTTCAATTTTCAAATCGTTGGAATTTTTTTTTTTCCGACATTCAAATTTTCAATTTTCAAGATATCCAATTTCAAAACCCGGGACGTATACCGAATTTAGGACTTATGATTTTACTCAAAACATCCTATTTTTAGCCGGTATCCTGCCCATTCCAAAACTAGAAAATATTTTCGAACTTTCAAATTTGAGGCCCAATACACTTTTCAATTTTCTCGAAAAGTCGGGCCTTTCCCCGAGTTTTCTCGGGTTTTCCAAAATAATCCATTTTCAAAACCTTCCTCTTCTTAGGACTTCCCGTATTTAGCAGTGTCGGGTCGTGTCTTAAGTCGTCGAAGTCTTTAGCGTCGAAACTCCGCCGATCCTACATCGCGAGTTTCTTCCCCATCCCAGTCCGCCTTATTAGACTAAGGCCCGGCCCACCTACGTAGGACATACCCCTACAAAGGAGGGCCCGTCTACACAATCGAGTCCAAAGTCTGAGAAATATCTCACGTGGACCTTCCTTCGAACAGGACTCGGCCCACATAGTCGAATCCTAAGGAAGGCCCACCTTTCACAAGTCACCCGTCTAGGTGTCTTTTCTGAGTCAACCTTTTACAAGGCATAGCCCTATGACAAAAGGTTTGTGGTCCTTACGTCTAAGGGTCACTCGTCCAACACTCGAGTACTAACAAAATCTTCAATCCCACTCGGGGGCTACCCTTTAGCAGGGCGATCAATCACGGTTGCCCTAAGGGTCATGTCTTACACGTGTCTCACGTACCCCACTTTCGAGTCACTTAAGATGCCACGCCATCTAAGTCCTTAGTCTCACATTGGGGGCTATTCTCCGACGGAGTGATTAATCACAGTCACTCCGAGAATCGTACCCTACACATTTGTCTTAGGGGAGTCTAACCCGAGTCAAACCGGAGTCGTCTCTCCTCCCGCGCTATTTCCTATGCCTTGGTGAATTTGAGTTCCGAAGCAACTTTACTGATTACGCGGTATTCTTACAGACAGGCCACCGCAAACCAGACATCAAAAGATGCAAGGAACTTTGGACGAACTGAAGGCCGCGCTGGCCAAGATGGAAACTCAATTGACTACCATCCAGACTGACCAAGCGACCTTGGCCACCCATCTAAGTGCCGTGGAGAAATGGACTCCTCCTCATGGATCTGAGCCCACTGGGCCCATAGCTGAACTAGTCAGCGCTGTTCGCAGGCTCGAGGAACAAGTTCACCTGTCAACAAACAACTCGATCCACACTGAAATTGCCCGTTCCTATTCACCCTTGAATGATGAACTGCCCGACAACTTCGACCTTACAGGCATACCAATGTTTGAGGGTACCGAAGACCCGGTCCACCACATCCGAGCTTTCAAAGAATTTATGGCTGTCAAGGGGGTGAAGTCCACCATGTTCAGACACTTGTTCGCTTCTTCCCTTGAAAAGCACCCCAAAGCCTGGTACTACAGGCTCGATTCCAAGAAATACCCGACTTGGGATGACATGGCAACAGAGTTCGCTCGGAATTATGCTGATAATACCGAGATCCAGACTACAATGCGTACTCTGGAAGTGATGGCCCAAGAGCCCAAAGAAGGGTTCACTAAATATCTTCAAAGGTGGAGGGCCGAGAGTCTAAAGTTGGTAGACAAGCCCAACGAGAAGACACTAGTGGAGGCGTTCATCAACAACCTCCTACCTTCTTACCGCGTCCATCTTAGGTATGCCGGCATTTCAAACTTTGTCGTGCTTACCGAAATGGGCATTAGGATTGAAGACGATCTTCGACATAATGAAGATCTGGGTGAAGCTTCTACTGAAGGCTATACTGGACATCAACTCGAGTCCGTAGACGCCGACGACTAATGACAACATCATCCGAGAGTCCGGATCTGATTTAAGTCCGAGTCTGAGTCCGAGTCTAGGATGTGCTATTCCCTCCAAAGTCAAAGTCAAAGTCAAAGTCCGAGTCAGAGTCAGGGTCAATTGTATTCTGTCCCCTTTTCAAAATTCAATAAAATCAAGCTTTCAATATTCTATTTCTCATATCTACTTTCCTTATGTGTTTCCGAGAACGTGATGAACACCGTCGTACACTGTGAGCACACACACGTGACTATTATAGGCACATCTATAATGACTGCAGGAAACCGAGCCCGTGTTTTCCTTTTACCTATTCCATGTCTGGTATAGAAAGCCACAAAACTACACTTAGCAGGAGCGGTATCGAATTCCTATGACAAATCTGGGTAGTCTCCTAGTTTGGGTTCAAGACGGGAGGCAAGCCCATTTCCCACAATAAACACCCATCCAATAAGATCAACCAACCCCTACCTTAGGTGTTAGTCTGACCAACAAAAATTCAAAAAACCCATGACCGGGGCTGAGAGGTCGACCAACAAAAATTCAAAAAATCCATGACGGGGCTGAGAGGTCAACCAACATTCAAAAAACCCATGACCGGGGCTGAGAGGTCAACCAACATTCAAACAAACCCATGACCGGGGCTGAGAGGTTAACCAACATTCAAACAAACCCATGACTGGGGCTGAGAGGTCAACCAAAATTCAAGATCCCATGACCGGGGCTAAGAGGTCAACCAAAAAATATTCAAGATCCCATGACCGGGGCTAAGAGGTCAACCAAAAAATATTCAAGAACCCATGACCGTAGTGAAAACGGTCAAATTCAAAATTATCAATACTCATACCATCCAATAGGGGAGAAACAGTCCAGCTGGTCAGCTAACGCCACACTCAGCCTTCCCACATTACAACCCTCAAGACCTTCTCGAGACCTAGGCTAGAGACAGCCCGGAATTTTGAGAATTCAAGCTCCATAGGACACACCCTAACCATTAGGGCCAGACATGGAAATCAGATCCCGCATTATCTAACCTACCCCGATCGAAGTCCGAGTCATTTTTACTCGACTTCCCCATTTCCTACCACATTACAATACCTTACCCTCGAAGCCTAGCTCCACAAAATCAAGCTCCAGATGTCAAAACATCAAAGCCACTTACTTCCTAGCACCACATTTACAAAAATATCTAAACCAGTTAGCAATCCCAAACACGGGAACTCAACCTGCGGTTGACATAGAACATGCCCAGATAGTTCACACCACCTCTGGGGGCTACCCCGGAGAACGCTCACGGTCACAGGATCAAGATCCTAACCATTCTAGCCCTTTGATCAAGACATCATTGGGAATGCACCTAGCTCGCACCATCAGCATGTCTAGTTACACACAAAGTCCTATTAGACTAGGCACCATAATATATCTTCCAATCCACTGAACTACGGCTTGGTTTGATTTCACCACACGTGAATACGTAGGCAGCCTTTCAACAGAGACACAACCACTCACATTGACACACATTCAAAAAGCACCATCATTCCGGTCACGACACTCTCATGTTCTCAATAGCTAGCTTTGTCGTCCTGGGGTCTTCTATTAGACAGAAGTTCTCCTTCCACTCGCAAAATCCAAAATACTTTCAAAAACTAGCCTCTTTTCTGTAGGGTGTCCTAGTACTCGGCTCCGTCGAAGACAGGAATCTGTCAGGACTCGAAGCAATACCCATTTTGGACTGTACCCTAAAATCAAAAATCTAGAAGGGCACCAGACTAAAAGAGTCTCATCACAGACTACTGCAGTTCCCCTATAACAGATCATTCCCATGTTGCCACTTGCCTAGGCTACGGGATAGCGCAACTCAAGAGTCTTGTTAGGTGGCCCACCCCCCTACCGAGTCACGGTCCAACCCCTCGAGAGTCCAGTCGTGTCTGTCAACTCATCCGGTCACGTCCAGAGTCGAGTCTGTCGGTAGGCCTCTCTCTTCAAATTCCACTTTGAAATTTCTAAAACTTAGCCATTTGAGAAAATCCTTTTCGACAAGGTCAAATTTCGGTCTATTTAAACTGCAAATTTCTTTCCTAAAATTCTTTAGGAGTCAAAAATTTCAAAATTTCGAAAATTCAAAATTTCAATAATCCAAACTTTCAAAAATTAGAAAATCATTTTTCCCTAGCGCGAGTCATTTTACTACCTACGTGTTGCATGCACTTTATGTGACTTATACAGGTACGACTCAAGCAAGACATACAACCCGCTAAATCTCCCCAGCGGAAGCCCAAGGCGGCATTTTCTCTTGAATCAACACGGGATGGGCCCATATACAGGCGCACCCGGGACTTATACAACAAGTCCAATTCCCCAGAAGATAGCCCGAGGCGGCATTTTCCCCGGAATAGCACGGGATGGGCCTACACACAGGCACACCCAGGACTTATGCGACAAGTGCGATTCCCCACAGAGTTATCATCATCAACTCAGGTATGACTTCTAGCTTATGGCTGGCGAGCCCTTCACGCGAGTCTAATGGACTATAAACGACCCGACCGGAAGTCCGCCAGGTTTCAATCCTCGATTGGCCTGGTGGCTACTCTGACTTTCGCCTTGTCCAAGCCTCAGTCAGAGTGGGGGCTCTGTAGACACCCGCATTTTGACTGCCAGGTGTCTATAGCAGTTTCCAAAAAACACCCGATGATGATCGGACGCTAACGTGTTTCTACGCGCTCGGATATGGGCTCAAATCCGTTAGTCGTTGGCTTAAGCACTTACGGAGTACAAATCTCACAAAACTGACCTCAAAATCAGGCCCAGCGGACCGTTCCGAGTCAAACAAGACTAATTTGGGCCAAAACCGACACCGGAAATAAAACCGACTTTTAGCGATTGGGTCAACCCTGGTCAAAGTCGTTTCCGAGACACATCAAAGCAGCCACTCAAATACAAAAAGTCCAACTCAAGAAGCAAAATCAACAATCCACCTTCAGACGGGCCATCAGGTCAAGTCCGTCAGGGCACAAAACCCTAGACACCAAAGTACATGGGCAATGCCTATATAAGCAACCCCTTGCACACCCTTGAAGACACTTTTTTACAACCCTAATAAACATCAAACTCAAACCCTAATTTCAACCCTAATCAAACCCTAAACCTAGCTTTAGGAATTCAAAACCCCAAACCACCACAACTTAGCCTACAAACTCGATACTCCCGTGCAAGCCGCCACTACGAGTCCCGTCCGAGCGTAAGAAACATGTAGGTTGAGGGTGCAAAAACCCCTTTTCTTCTCCCTTCTCGTCTTCCTCGCGTTTTTTCTTGTTATTGTCGTTTTTTTTTTATTTTATTCGCGTCATAATACCGTTAATATCGTTAGTATCAAAAGACTTTAAAATACTCGTAGATTTGTGTCGAGTGCGAAGGATGTCGGAATAAGGAAACCCGAATATACAAGTGTACTGCACACAGCGTTGCCGGTCGCTTATCCTGACACCCTAGCACTTGATTATTGAAACGAGTCAACTTCAATAATAATTTTTATTTCCGTTCGCGTAGATTTCGTTCAATCGCATATTTCGTCAAATACAAAATTATCGAGCATCTTTTAATAAGGGTCGAAACCCGTTGATGCGGATCCGACATCAAACAATTCGCAAGAATTAATTATGATGTTGGGATGCGGAAGGAATCAAGGCGAGTTTTTTTTTAAGGTGTCGATCTATTAGATTCGATACCAATTCCATAATTGGATGTCGAATCTAATGATTTAGTCAAATAAATTAATTAGCACGATTTTCGTTGATGCTAATATAGATGTCCTCTAATTGAATTGAATTAATTACGACATTAATAAACGCGGAGAAAATTTATATCGTGCTAGTTAATTTAAAACGACTTATATTATTTTCTTCAAGTTTTCGCTCTAGCATTTCATACCGATTCAATAATCGGATATGGGATATGACGAGCATCAAAATTAAAATCGAGTATAAATTATTCCAAGTATTTAATATCGATTTCATAATCGAATATTGAATACGACGAATATCGAAAATATTAAGTCGAGTGCAAATTACGCAATATTTGTACGCGATTTAATAAAATCATCAATTTTCCGAAGAAAACAATTTCGCTCTTTTTTATTATTATTCTTCGAACATCTTTTTTTTAGACAAAACATTTTTTTAGATCTCGATATTTTTTTTTCCTTGACATCGGTCAACACGTGTTAAACCATCACGTGACCTACTATTCTTTTCAAAACCATGCATCATACTACATTATTCGCAAACTGTTATTATCGTTATACCGTTACTAACAAGTTTGTTATTTTCTTGTCAATTTATTTTTGTTTATTTTATTGTACTAAAATGAACTCACATGCTAAAATTCAACTTCGACGTTAGAATTAATTGCATTAAATTGACTTAGAAACCCTTTTCAATTCCATTCACATGTTTAGGGAAAATAATCTTTGCATATCATTTTCCCGTTCAACTAACGCGCGTATTGGAAAGTCATTCGAATTCTTAGTAGAGGCCGCTAATGTGCGGGCGGGGTTGGGTGTCCTTTGTGGGTTTCCCAACACGTACCCTCACCCTTTACTCAGAACCTCGGTTTCCGGATGCCCGAAACCGTTGGCGCACGAGAGTCATTCAAATACACAATATCCAATAATGTCGGTATTGGTATCAAATGCAAAGGGACGAGCCCAATAAACTCTGACATCTGAAATGGGCCGTATTTTGTATACGGACCACTACGAGATAGAGTGGGCTCGAATGGTTCCGAATAACCACAAAATTCGGTGGCGACTCCACATAGACCTAAATTTCAATTCGATCCATTTTCATATGGAGATTCATTCGCCTACCCAAACCAGCGCGTGGCCGCGTCGGGGTGGACCTACATCATGTCCACACCTGGGGAGGGTCGACCAATCCAAGCTGCTCCTGTAACCAAACCTGCACAAATCACGGCAAAACATCACACCTCCAAACCAAAGCAACCACAAAAAAAAGCCAAGCTACGAAGAAACATGGCACAAAAAACACCTGTAAAATAATCTGGGAACCCCGAAAAGATGTCTTGTGGAGTCGAGCACGCGCATCGAGACCTAGAATGAGCTCACCGAAAATAAGCAAAGAGGGTGATCGTTCATGTTCCATTCCCATCAGCACATCCAAAACTCGAGGGTTACCCCAACCTTCACGCGCCATCGCATCCTCAAAAAGATTATAACAAGCCATGGCAACATTAAAAGCGCGCCTACATGCTAAGGCTGAAACATGACGAGAAACAGCCTGTGAGAATGTCCTAGAAAGTAACTCTAAGTTAATACCATCCCTCCCAAAGAAACCTTTAGCCACCTCCAATGAAGAGAGGTCCAAAAAGTGGTAAAACCGCTCCACGTAAGCATCATCCCCATAAGGCACGCAAGGTCGAACCGAGCTCCACCCACCTATAGCATCTAGCTCTTCGGGCAGAGGACAAATTTTACCCCCAGGGAAAGCGAAAACATGGCTTTTCGAGTCCCAAAACTTAGAACATGCCAATAAGAAGTCATCCTGTATCCTGACTCGACTTAGCGCAACAACTGTTGACAAACCATAATTTAAACAAACCTCGGAATCACATTTCTTAAGAGAAACCGCCTATTCGGTTAAGATATTCCTGAAACCTGACATGACCCTAAATATGGATGTTCTAGACCCTATAGATATTCTAGTATGTCTAAAACAAGCACCCACAACCCGTATATATAGCCCTAATCCCACAAGAATTAGGAAACAACGATAATTTCCATAACCCGGACTCGAACCGCCTTGGCCCAGGCACCCGAATCTCCTGCCGCCCGAGCCCAGGTGACCCAGAACCCGAGAGCCTCAGCCCAGGCACCCATATCTAGGCAGACAACATCTAGAGCAACCCCAAAGGTAGAAACACCGATCCCGCATTATAACCATAGCTACCACATGACACCTCGGACATCGGGAACGACCTCCCGAAGTCACTAAAACCCGCTCCGAAAACCGAAATACCCATACAGGGGTCACAGGAACGCGAGTTCCCCCGTCGGACGCACGAGACTTAGGCATTTTTTTGTTTTTTTTAGGGGGATAAGCTACCCCACCTAGGCGTGTTGTAGCCTGATTAACGGTTATCGTCAAGTCGCGTCTGTAGCCTAATAAGGCGATATTATGAGTATGTGAAAAGTTGTCTAACTTTTTTTTTCAAAGGTTGCCCGAATTTTAACTCCGAGTTCATTCTGAATGTCGAAGCGACTACACACATCTCCTAATATACTCGGTCAGAACACGTTAGTTGTTTACGTTAGCATTTTACATCTCGTTCGTCTCGAGTCAAAACATTTTAATCGACGTACTATCTGATCCGATTCCCAGCTCAAACTAACGCATTTCAAAACATCCAAAAGGAACTGTTTTCATACTTCTGTGCAACGCCAACGCACCCTAAACTAGATCGGAACGCAAATAATTAAACGCAAAAGTGATTACTTGTCAATCTAGGTAAATAATTCGTCAAACGAAAACACAAGGTTAACCCAACTAATTCAAATGCTAAAATTTAAAGCAAATATACAAATCCATACACAAATCGAGGCTAGAGAGGACCCCTAGAAGCCGCGCGAATGGCTATCAAGACCTCGCAAGTATCGTCATCTGAACCTAGATCCTCCAAGTCTAGAAGAGGAGACTCACTACCATCCATCCCCGACAGCATGTCTAAGGTAGCCGTCTCGGGGACTCCTCCAATCTCCTCGGTACCACCCGTAGCCTTTGCCTTAGCCTCCCTCTTGATCTGATGCCTAGCTTCACCTTGCGCGGAGGTCTCGCCTTGAGACCGAGCCAGCTGCTCCTTATGGTGAGCAATCTCGTCGGCCCGAGATTGCAGGAGCTGTTGCGCCTTAGCGGCCTCCGCCTCGAGCTAGGTCACTCGAGTCTCCAGCTGCCCTACAATATCCGGGACATCCTACAAACACACTTAAACATTAGGAAAACACACAAGCAGCCCTAAAACTGCCATAGTCACGCAAACTCACCGGTCGAGGTCCCGAAGTGTCACGGGAAACCCTCGATACATAGACTCGGAAGCAGTTGGCGGTTTGCCACAACCGCTGATGGCAAGCAGAGGGAACCTGAGAGACAAAATCATAGAAGTTAGGCAAACCGACCCTAGTTCTTAAGACACGAACAATGAACAAAAGCCAAAGCTCACCCGGTACACCCGATCACGCCATTCTATCCCGGCATCCATCTGCTCGGCAGAACACGAGGGGAGAGGCTCGGTAAAAGGTATCCCAGCTACGTCCACCTAAAGTATCGTCAGGGGAAAATCTGGGGGTTGGATTTCATCAGCCGGATCGGCCAACTGAGAAAGCAACAGATTGGTCGGTTGGAGGGCAAGGAAACAATATACTGCAAAACGAACCTTAGAACCAAAAATCAGAACATTACCACGAGGCGGTAGCAAGCTAGCCGCCGGGTGACGTGAGATAGATAGGAGGCACCAGTCACCAAGAGCGCATCGCCTCCTTCTCCGTCCCTATCCTCGAGGACCTCTGCGGTGGTCGGTGGTCTGAACATGTTCCCGGGAGGATCAACCGACACCCTGAAATCGTCAGACAAGCATTGACGCACCAACCGCTCGCCCAGATACCAAACTGGGCGAAACAACGCAGGAAGAAGCATCCTCCTATAACTCCGAGGCCTCAGCTCCGCAGCCACATACTTCGGCGCGCCCTCATAATTAGCCCAAGGGCGGGCCACAAACTACACGGATAAAACCAATACCTCAATAAACCCTAAACCTTGGGGGCTACTAAACTAAAAAGAACATGAAAAGAAAAATTACATCCCCGAGCCTTAGCTGGTTGACCAGCGCATTCTCCGACGGGTAGTGACTGATCGTGCTCTTAGGCTGAGCCAGCCTCCAGTCGATCCCCGCCGGGAATCTCTTCGGGTGAACCCGCACCGTTTTAGGTGCCAGAGAAGGAAAATAGGAATAGATCCAAGCCTGCAAAAACCCGAAACACCTTTAGCAACACTAAGCCAAAACTAAGTAGAACTTGAGATGCGAAAGTGAGAATAGCAACTAACCTCTAGTATAACGCCCGGACCCACGATGGGCACAGCTGAGGCCGACTCTATCGCTAACGGCCTCGCCATGACTTGCAGGCAGCGAGTCATCTCCACGAAAGCCGCGGTTACCCAATCATAACGTCCTAGCTGAGCCAGGTCAGCTAGGAGAGGCAAAATCCTAGTGCTAAACCTCTCACCTTAATCCGAGAAGTGGGTCGACCCTAAGAAGTACCACAACCACAACCGGGCATCCTGCTCTGGCGTGTTAAATTCTTGACCCTCTAACACCGCCACCCGCTCGAAGTGATCGGTGATGTACGAGCTCACTACAGCATGAGGAGTACTATATCCCTCACGCTCCAAACAATCCCCGATGAGGCCTCGCACCTCATCACTATCTAGCCTAGGGCCCTTAGCGGCCCACCTAATCTTATCCGGACCCCAGGGCAAACCAGAAATCATCCCAAAATCCTCTAGGGTCATCCCGACCTCCCCAAAAACCATGTGGAAGGTCGAGGGAGTATCCTAGAAGCGATCTATCATCACTCTAATCATCATAAGGTTGCACTTAAGTCTTGAAACCCACCAATCCGGCCTACTGCTCGACCACGGGACCTAGAGCAGTCCTCGCGATATTCCCCTTTACCGCGGGGGTCAACTTCTGAAAATAAATCTCGAGACACGTAGTAAAGCCCGAGAAAGTCCTCATCGGGCTTGGGGGCTGCAAACCAGAACGATACAAGTATAAAAAGACAAACCTAACCTAACCCGAGCCAAAAATCTAAGACATAACTAATGAGCACGAATAGGACACTCACCAAACCCCGCACGATGCGGTGAGAAATGTGAAGGTCAAGATTAAACAGCAACTGATGACCATCCCTGTCTAGAGCCCACTCGGGATCCTCGTAACCAATATCCTCATCCTCCGGTACAGAAACCGGAACCAGAACATGAGCCCTCCTAACAACCGTCTCTGGAAGCCTGCTCTTCCTCACTCTATCAAAATCGACCTCATTAATGGCCTCTGGGTCGCGACGCTTAGACGAGATACTCCGTCGTCTTCTGTGAATCCCTCAGGGAGTCTATGAACTTGTCCCGGCAGTCTCGCCACTAGAAGCTCCCTCGGGACGCTCGGTGTTACCTCTAACTTTAAAATCAAAGAAAAATAATGAAAAACCCATACCTCAGGTCAGGCTTAAACAGCTTATACAAGTAAAAAAAGGGTCATAATTTCGGATAGGATATTAAAATTTCAAAAAGTCCGCTAACACCCGTTTTGGTTCCCGGTCACAATGGAAGTGGTTTCGGGAAAATCCGGCATCGTTACGACACCTCTTGGTCCGTCTTAAGACACACAAAACCTCACGGAGAGCCCTAAAAGCCGTCCTTGCCCATAAAAATCGACAAGGGAGCTACCCACATCCTCACAAGCACTATTTGAGCAAGATTACGCAAAACAAATGTGGGGATAGTCGAAAAAACGGTCCCTAACCCTAGCATTCCAAACCTATTTCCATAGGGAGCCATTGTCGTACCTCGAAAACCCCTATCGAATTTATAACTACCCTAACAAGCTCTAAACAACCCTAATTTAACAATGGGATTAAGCACAAGCATCAAAACTTAGTAGATCAAAAATAAACACCCAAATCGATTTTCTAGGGTTTTCAACAAAACAAGCTCACAATCAATCAAATAAAGCAAAACCGACAATAAACAAGAAAAGAACACTTACCCGGAGTCGACATAGTCGCGTACGATGGAAATCAAGACAAAAATTGGCTAGAAAAATCGAGAAAGTAAGTTTAGAGGCGAAAGGGGCGACGCGTTCGAAATTGGGATCGAATGAATGAATCGCCCCCAACTTCGTTTACTTAAGCACGCCCAGTCGACGAGAACCCGACCGCCCCAGGTGACGCGCCCGGATCTTGCACCGCTGGGGGCTAGGCGCCTAGAGATTGGGGCGCAGACAGACGCGCGTCCGAGTAGTCTAGCACAGACTAAAACAGAAACAAACGAGGCTTAAATATCGATACACATGAAACACGCACCTTTTAAGACAAGCAAAATAACAATAATGGAACAATTACTAATCGACATTGACAAAACACACTCGATAATAAAACAAGCATGAGAGCCGCACTTAACGTGAACGCTACACCCGAACGCGTAATAAAGCGATCTAAACCAAACTAATGTAAACAAATTCTGAACAAGTCGTAAATGCACAACAAACTAAAACAAAGCAAGAACAAACTCGAACAAATAAGACAAACCCACAAAATAAAACCACGTAACTAAAACAAATAAATAAACAACAATTTTTCTCTTAATGGGTCTTAGTTATCCGAGAGGCGAAGGAGTCTGAAACCTCAACATCAATTTTTCGAGTGGATACCGACGCCCTCGAAGGAGTCTGAAACCTCCACAACAATTTTTCGAGTGCATACCAACGCCCTCGAAGGAGTCTAAAACCTCCACAGCAATATTTCGAGTGGATACCAACGTCCTCGAAGGAGTCTGAAACCTGCACAGCAATTTTTCGAGTGGATACCAATGCCCTCGAAGGAGTCTGAAACCTACTCAGCAATTTTTCGAGTGGATACTAACGCCCTCAATGGAGTCTGAAACCTCCACAGCAATTTTTCGAGTAGATACCAACGCTCTCGAAGGAGTCTGATACCTCCACATCATTTTTTCATTCGAGAGAATACCGACGCCTTTGAATGGTTTATTTTGTCCTAGGGGTCAGAGGCATCCCGAAAGACAGTTGCTCGAGTGGAGACTGACGCCCTCGAGTAGTTTATATCATCTTGTTTTGTCCTAGGGGTCAGAGGCATCCCGAAAGACAGCTGCTCGAGTGGAGACTGACACCCTCGAGTAGTTTATATCATCTTGTTTTGTCCTAGGGGTCAGAGGCATCCCGAAAGACAGCTATTCGAGTGGAGACTGACGCCCTCGAGTAGTTTATATCATCTTGTTTTGTCCTAGGGGTCACAGGAGTCCCGAAAGACAGATATTCGAAAGGAGACTGACGCCCTCGAATAGTTTTATCTCATTTTGTTTTGTCTTAGGGGTTAGAGGCATCCCAAAAGACAGCTGTTCGAGTGGAGACTGACGCCCTCGAATAGTTTATCTCATTTTGTTTTGTCCTAGAGGTCAGAGGCATCCCGAAAGACAGCTACTCGAGTGGAGACTGACGCACTCGGGTAGTTCATCTCGTTTTATCTTGTCCTAGGGGTCAGAGGCATCCCAAAAGACAGCCGTTCGAGTGGAGACTGACACCCTCGAATGGTTTGTCTCATTTTGTTTCATCTTAGGAGTCAGAGGCATCCCGAAAGACAGCTACTCGAGTGGAGACTGACGCCCTCGAGTAGTTCATCTTGTTTTGTTTTGTCCTAGGGGTCAGACGCATCCCAAAGACAAGTTTTGGAGTGGAGACTGACGCCCTCAAACATTTTTGTTTCACTTTATTTCGCCCAAGGGGTCACAAGCAGCCCGAAGACGACCGCTCGAATGGAGACTGACGCCCTCGAACGTTTTATTTTATCAAGGGTTCACAAGCATCCCGTTTACATTTGTTCAAATAAAAGCCAAAACATACGAACGTTCTTCGCATTAACGCTTAACGCGTCACCTACACACGAAAACATTAAACGAACATAAACAATCCGAAAAGGCCAAATGCGCGAACATGAAGAACCAAGAGAAAGATGACAAGCAACGGCTCGGGCCCAACAAGCAACCGCAAGCGAAGACGTCAGGTACAATTTCTAAGCCATGGTTGGCGAGCCTCAACACGTAGTCCAACGGACTCAAAACGACCCGACCGGAAAGCCACCATGTCGTAATCCTCGATTGACCTGGGTGGCTATACTTTGAATTTCGCCTTGTCCAAGCCTCAGTCAAAGTGGGGGCTTCTGTAGACACCCAGATTTGGACTTGGTGGCTGCAGAAGTGCCCAACAAACACCCAATGCCTATAGGACTGCAACGCGATGCGGGTTCGCGATGTTTTAGGTAGTTTTTCTATAGAACGGATCAAATAAATTACTCGGAAATATTAAATTAACATGATGGCAGCCTTAGTCGTGTCGTTACGGTCGCATAAACACTAATTAGAGTCAATTCTGACACCGGGACCCCGAGTCGGCCCCGAAACTCGAACCGAGTCAGCATCGCGCCAAGCGAACCTCAGGATTCACACCCGAGGCTCACTAAACTCACGGCGCTAGGTCAAGCCCCGGGAATCCTTAACCTCCAAGTTATGTATTATACACTCGTCTCTCGGTTTTGGAAAGTATCAAAATCGTATCTTCAAAATTCCAACCGCCTCACCTCACGCGTCTTAAGCTCCCCGCGCCCAAACCCAGGCGCCTGAGTCTTGGTGCCCCTCAACTCAGGCGTCCATATGGGTGACGAGGGCCGAAAACACCTATAAATACTCCCCTTCACCTCATTCATTCGACACATCTCAACTCTCTTCTCCCCCTCCACATTCTCGCTAAGAGCTCGCACTCCGACACCCGAGGCAAACGATCCACTCGATCGTAGATCCGATCAAAGCGACATCAACGCTACTCCTCATCTTCGAGCACCCCACTCGATACCGAGGTGCCTGTGTTCGACTAGCTCAAGCCTAGTAGCGAAGCTCTGCCGGATTAGCCGCAGAATCAGTCCATAGTAACGAAGCTCTGCCGGAGTAGCCGCAGGTAGGGTCAACGGTAACGGATCTCTGCCGAAATCACTAGGAGGATCCACCTTTGAAGTCGAATCGTCACTAGGTTATCATCGAAACAAAACTTTCCATATTCGTACTTTCCTTTATTATGCACTACGACAACACTGCACTAGATGTGGACACTAGGTCCACAACATCTACTAAAATACGTAACGTCCCAAATTCAACCACAAATACTGAAATACACTAAATAGACCCAAGTAATTCCGAGATTCATTTTCAACTATCCATGCATCGTGTCCCGTTTAGGGTATATTCTGAGGGTGTGTAACTTCTCACAATTTGATTTACTTACATTCGCATTTAAAGTTTTTCGTATGATTTGTTGCTTTTGTGACCTTATAATCGCATGCTAAATCACTTAACACGGAATTCAAAACGTAAAACAACTAAAACTGAACAAAGTGATGGTCGGGTTCCGTATTAGTCCGGGTGCTCGCCTTACTAGGTTCGACGCATCTCTATTAACACCGAACCGACGCATCTTAAGCAGAATACCAGGTAAGGTATATCACGAGAACGACTAATATCCGTATTATCGCGTTAAAATTGATTTGCTAATACGTATAATACTAGTACTCTCTAATCTTCTATGTGCATCTTTTCATGGCATGTTTATCACTTGAAATCGCATGCAAAGAATGTAAACACAACTACTTTGACGACAAAACTTACTTGTCCTTAAACAACCGACGTAGCAAAGGTATAGGGTGGAAACAACGGATGTTAAAGTATTTCCGCCACAACAAAGGAACTAGGTTATCAGCCCACCGATTGATTAGTAGAGGTCACTATAGTGCGGGCGGGATTGGGTGTTGACATCTATCGGATGTTAGGTTCCCAATACGTACCCTCACCCCTTACTCAGAATCGACGGTTTCCGGATGTCCGAAACCATTGGCAATGAGAGGCATTCCAGGCATGGAGTGCTTAAGGGTACAAGTCTTTATCTTTAGGTCCCGTGCCCCTCAGCTTTGAGCCGGCTAAGGATCAAAGTTGACTTGAACGGTTTCCGAATCCCCATAATTGACTCGGTGGCGACTCCACAAATAGGCAACGAATTCAGTTCACTAAAAATGTCGCCTTACCAAATGAATCGGCCTTTAAACATTTACAACCACGACTCGATCGATTCCAAATGGAAACACGGGTGCACGCACCCGTCTAGTACAAGTCCGGATCGTCATCCGAATCGAGGTCGAAACATCACCACGTATGCGAGATCGGACCGGCCCCCGACCGGGAGGGGGCCGCGTGGGTGGCCGCCGCCACACGTTTAAAAATTGGGTCGGTCCCGTGCGGGCGCGTGCGGGGCGCCGGGCGGTGCGGACAGACGTCCACAGTTTGGCGATTTCACTGGGGATTTGGAAACAAATTTCCAGTGATGGTGTAACTTGAACGAGGTCGGTGAATCTCATTTCCTAGTACTTAGTTGTGGTCACTACAGGTTTTGGCCCTAAAAAGCCCATCCTAACTGATATCAGGACCAATCGACATCTTCGCGGTAAGATCCTTAGGGACACGCGGAGAGATTCTCGATTGACGCTCCGACCGCCTAACGCGTACCTCGCGGGAATAATAAGCGGATAGTTCCTAACGGATGGTATGACATTCGTCTCCCTAGATGATTTGTCAATACCTAAGTAAAGACTATTCGTGGGCGGTAGCCTACCCTAACTTAACCGTGTCTACATCCTGCATAAGTGTATGCATTCCTAGCTACGTGAAGCGTGTTTGCAAACAACCCAAATAAAACATTAAAAATATGGGTTCAACCACGCCAACATAATCAACCGCACCCAACTCCGTTTTCAAAAAATTACCTCTTCTTTTTAAAACGACCTTTTGAACACCGACACTCTGGTGAAATTGTGATTTCTAAAAAAGGAAAAACATTTTTAGATGCCGTTATCATGGCAAACTTTACACTCACCATTTTCAAAAAAAAATGTTTTTTTTAGTGCCATCGCCTTGGCCAAAACAAAACCCGTCAACAACGATCACCGTTAAATACCACTGAAACTCCCGATCAATAGGCTCAAGGTACCCCAAACGGTTACATCTCCTATTTTAAAAAAAAAAACTTTTTTACGCACATACCGTTAACACAACCGAAGCTTCAACTAATGAAGTCAAGGAACCCAAAACGGTCACACACCCTCAAAACACTTTTCACAACACATCCCCCACCGTCAAATGCTAGTTAAACGCAACCGACGAACATGGGTCACTCGTTTTAAAAGTTTTCTAAAAAACACTATTCACCACCTAAATCCCTTAATAAGTATTTAGACACACCTTTAAAACACCGTCATTAGACTTCGCGCTCTACCACGAGCACCACATACACCATAAGTATCGAACAAGCTAATTAATAGTGGTTTCGATAAAAGCACCACGTCACCATTTTCAAAACTGGTTCCCCTAAGAACCACGGTCTTTTCAAGAAAAAAGAAATAAAAACCATTTACACTTTTACTATCGCCAAGTTCCCGACGCACACATATAGCAACACGCTGTCACGTCACAAACGATGTCGTCACGTCTTCATCACCCCATTTTTTTTAAAAATCATCCCTTTCAATTTTTTTTTCTTTTTGCAAAGAATTGTTCGTTTTCAAAAGAAACATATATCAAAATTCTTTGATCATGAGCCGGGATCGCGATCAACTTCTTACGTCGTACAACCGTGTGATTAACTGTCTGTGTTAGTTACTAGGATCACCGCTACTCGAGGTCTTACATTTTGGGTCGTCTCATTTCGAGAAGTCCTCTTTAAACCTCACCTCCGAGGTTTGTGTCAAATCGTCTCGTTACAGAGACCTGAAATTCATTAGGCGTTTCGCCGAATACACCAAGAGTCTAAAGCACCCGAGTCCTTAAACCAGTGACCGCACACACACGCGAGTCAAGGGTCTCGTTCCCGCGTCGCTCAGTTACAAGCATTCCTCGAGTCCCTAAATCTTCTGGTGGATTCAACCTCACCTTCAGTCCTGTTTCGCAGATCTAGAAATGTCCTCCTACGACAACACCGAACCACTCAACATAATGCTAGGGCTTGTTAAGGAACTTCAGAATAACATGGCCCAAATAACCGCTGCCCATGACAACATCTTGCTCCAGCTCGACAAGCTTGAAGGCGCAGCCAATGAGACACGAAACCTCCCTCAAGAGGAGGTGGAAGAGAAGCCTTTCATCCGTAAGGGCAGGATGAGACTAGGGCCAGCTAGGTTTGTCCCAGCTCTAGGGGGCGCCCTTTTAGAAGCCTTACCGACCTGGGCATGACCTATGCCGAGGCCCTTAGAGTTGCCAACGAGGACTGGCAATTATCCCAGCTCGTTCTTACCCCGGATCTGCCCCGTGAAACCCGATGGGCGGATTGGGATCCCAGTGCCTATTGCTTGTATCATCAGGGTAGGGGACACGATACGAAAGACTGTGATCGCCTCAAACACGACATACAGGACCTGGTGGATGCCGCAACCATCCCTTTGGTAAAGACGCGGACGCCATAGCCTGTTGATGGTAGAGCTGGCGACGAAACGACCACGTCCGTGATAGTGAAGACAAGCGGCACCATCAAGGTGCTATTCCCTGGGGGAAGCCTCGATGCTTAGAGGCATGACCGGTCTTAGTAAGAGTCCAGTTCATCTTAGCGCCTAGGCTTACTAATAGTAATAATAACATTTTTTTTCCTTTCCCGAGTCCAGGGAGGTGCGAGGGAACATGTTCTATACCTCCCCAAACTTAATCACGTGCATCTAGCCCGTTTTATTATCTATCAATCAAACAAGTCTCTTTTCTTAACATGCCTCGACAATCGCTTAACTTCTTTCAACAGTTTAATTTAACGCTTAAAGACTCGACACTATGCCACTTATCGATGACAATTGACTAAAACGCAGGGGCTACCACAATTGGTCCACTTAACTTCACTCTAAAAAGGGGTCGGGAACAACAACCCCAGGTTCAAACCATTGCTGACCCCCCCTAACTGAACAACAATAAGCTTGCAACGAATGAACCTCCGTCCAACTAGACTTCCCCTACATAGGCAAATACAAGGCCTAACCCCATACCAAACCAAAGTGGAAACAATATCTCGGGAATTCACCGAAATTGACTTCATACACATACTCCACGAGGAAAACCAATTCGCTGATGCGTTATCCAAACTAGCCTCACTAATAAACATGCCCGATCACCTTTTCTCTATGCCTATCTGCGTAGAGAGAAGCGAACAACCAGCCCACATCCATAACCTCGAAATCGACGATCCCCCCGAAGAACCATGGTACAAAGCAATCTTGGACTTTAAAACCCACTGGTCATATCCACCCAACAATAACATCAAGAACAAAAGAGCCCTATAAATACAAGCCACCCATTACGTTCTGAATCAAGGACTACTATACAAACGAACCCCACAAGGAGTCCTCCTTAGGTGCATAAACAAAAACCAATTTGAGAGAGTCATGGAAGAGGTACTTGACGGAGAGTACGGACCCCACATGAGTGCACACCTACTAGCCCAAAAAGTAATGAGATTAGGCTATTACTGGATTTCCTTAGAGACAGACTGTCGACATCACGTTCGCCACTGCCACAATTGCCAAATATTTGCCAACACCCAACACCTACCGCCATATCCTCTACACACTATAGCCACACCCTGGCCCTTCTCTACTTGGGGAATAGACATCATAGGAAAAACACACCCATCCGGGACCGGCGGACACGGCTTTATATTAGTGGCCGTCGATTATTTCACCAAATGGGTGGAAGCCGCCTCTTACACCGTACTAACCTCAAAACAAGTAGTCAAATTCTTACAAAATAACATGACCTGCCGCTACGGTATACCTCACAAAATTATCAGTGACCAGGGGACTCACTTCAAGGCCGACACCCAAAAACTCCTAGACAAATACAAAATCCAAAGACACAAATCCTCACTCTATAGACCACAAACAAACGGGGCCGTAGAGGCAGCCAACAAAACCATCACCACAATGCTTAAGAAGATGATAGATAACTACAGGGATTGGCCAAACAAAATGCCCTTCACCTTAGGGGGGTACCAAACATCCTATCGAACACCCACCGGAGCCACACCATATTACCTAACCTACGGTTCCGAAGCCGTCCAACCCGTAGAGCTAGAAATACCGTCATTAAGGATATTAGCCGAGAGCGGTATTCCCGAAAAAGAATGGAACCAAAAACGATATGACGAGCTAGTACTCTTAGACGAGCGTAGGATACATGCCTTATCCAACGTACAAGCTTACCAGCTTTGCATCCAACGAGCCTTTAATAAACGAGTAAAATCCCAAAACATACACGAAGGAGATTTAGTAATCAAATCCATTAGAGCACCCCTCCTCGTTGACCCTAGAGGGAAATTCAAACCAAATTGGGCGGGCCCCCACCTCGTTAAGAAAATACTCTCGGGGAGCGCCATGATCCTCACTGACCTAGATGGTCAAGAGTTCTCAACCCCAGCCAACATGAATCAACTCAAGCGATACTACCCATAGACGCCCTGACAACCACATCCCGACCTCCGACTTAGGGGGAAGCCATACAAAAAAAATCAAGTTCGCATCGATAAATGGCATAAACGAGTCTAAAGCAAAATCACTCACATTTTTAAAAGAACTACGAACATGGTTTGATTCCGTCTAAAAGCGGATACAAAGGCAGCCCTCCTCCGGGTACAACCGAACAACCAAACAAACAAAAAAAAATCGATTACTCGATTCACATACAAATCGGGACTCTTTCCACGTCCCGGCCAACGAGTTATTTAAAATGACGAAGCACAAACGACGAGCCGAGGACGGGGTGAAAACCCGAAAGGGCGCCCCGGGCAAAATGAAGAAACGAGTTGCGAGCCGTCGTTAAAAAAAATGACGAGGCGAGGACGGGGTGAAAACCCGAAAGGGCGCCCCGAGCAAAATGAAGAATCGAGTTGCGAGCCGTAAAAAAAAAGGGTGAGCCGAGGACGGAGTGAAAACCCGAAAGGGCGCTCCGGGTAAAATGAAGAATCGAGTTGCGAGCCACCACAAAAAAAGAGAAAAGAAATAATAACAATGTGCTTCTCATTGATAATTAAATTCGGTTAAATCGAGACTTTGTCGAGGCATTTACATCAAGCATCTGAATCTCGGATATCTCAGAAAGCTACATCGTGTCAAAACTCCACAAAAAACTAGTATTAATACGCCACATAATATCAACTAATAAGACATTGTACAAAATGGTTGAGCTCTACCGGTCCAACCTTTTCTTCCCCTTGTCATTCGGGTGCACCCGCTTGTGTTTCTCATCCTCGATCCTCCGAATACAAGCTTCTACCGCCCTAGCCAAAGGCGAGCCCAGCCAATCCCACTCTCCTTCCTCTCTCTTATTTTCGATATGGGTCTCGTTAGTGTTGGCCCGCTTAGATGAACTGACGGAACCAGGATCGGTAACACTGTCTTTGGTCAGGCACTTAGTGACAGACCTTAGAGTCACCTCCTTGCCCCTTTGCGGTGCGGTCTTCCTAGCTTTTAAGTTGCTCTGTCATGATGGATGTTCACAAACCCTCCGCCGGACGGAAGCATTTTCGGTCGGCCGAACACTTTCAATAACAACGGGACGCAAGAACCTCTGTTCCCAAGAGGCCCTAAATTCCCTGAGCAAATCCTCTGTCCATGGGTCAGAACTAGGGGTAACTTTAGCTTCCTTTGAAGTGGGGGGGGGGGGAATCGACCAAACCAAGCTGCTCCTGTAACCAAACCTGCACAAACCACGGCAAAACATCACACCTCCAAACCAAAGCAACCACAAAAAAAAGCCAAGCTACGAAGAAACATGGCACCAAAAACACCTGTAAAACAATCCGGGAAATCCGAAAAGATGTCTTGTGGAGTCGTGCACGAGCATCGAGACCTAGAATGAGCTCACCCAAAATAAGCAAAGAGGGTGATCGTCCATGTTCCTTTCCCATCAGCACATCCAAAACTCAAGGGTTACCCCAACCTTCACGCGCCATCGCATCCTCGAAAAGATTATAACAAGCCATCGAAACATTATAAGCGCGCCTACATGCTAAGGCTGAAACATGATGAGAACCAACCTGTGAGAATGTCCTAGAAAGCAACTCTAAGTTAATGCCATCCCTCCCAAAGAAACCTTTAGCCACCTCCAATGAAGAGAGGTCCAAAAAGTGGTAAAACCGCTCCACGTAAGCATCATCCCCAAAAGGCACGCAAGGTCGAACCGAGCTCCACCCACCTATAGCATCTAGCTCTTCGAGCAGAGGACAAATTTGACCCCCATGGAAAGCGAAAACATGGCTTTTCGAGTCTCAAAACTTAGAACATGCCAATAAAAAGTCATCTTGTATCCTGACTCGACTTAGCACAACAACCGTTGACAAACCATAATTTAAACAAACCTCAGAATCACATTTCTTAAGAGACCCCGCCCATTCAGTTAGGATATTCCCGAAACCTGACATGACCCTAAATATGGATGTTCTAGACCCTATAGATATTCTAGTATGTCTAAAACAAGTACCCACAACCCGTATATATAGCTCTAATCCCACAAGAAATAGGAAACAACGATAATTTTCATAACCCGGACTCGAACCGCCTTGGCTCAGGCGCCCGAATATCCAGCCGCCCGAGCCCAGGTGACCCATAACTCGAGAGCCTTAGCCCAGGCGCCCATATCTAGGCAAGCAACATCTAGAGCAACCCCAAAGGTAGAAACACCGATCCCGCATTATAACCATAGCTATCACATGACACCTCGGACATCGGGAACGACCTCCCGAAGTCACTAAAACCCGCTCCGAAAACCAAAATACCCATACAGGGGCCACAGAAACGCGAGTTCCCCCGTCGGACGCACGAGACTTAGGCGTTTTTTTTTTTTTTAGGGGGATAAACTACCCCACCTAGGCGTGTTGTAGCCTTATTAACGGTTATCGTCAAGTCGCGTCTGTAGCCTAATAAGGCAATATTATGAGTATGTAAAAAGTGGTCTAACTTTTTTTTTTTCAAAGGTTGCTCGAATTTTAACTCCGACTTCATTCTGAATGTCGAAGCGACTATCTCCGAATATACTCGGTCAGAACACGTTAATGTTTTACGTTAGCATTTTAAGTCTCGTCCGTCTCTAGTCAAAACATTTTAATCGACGTACTATCTGATCCGATTCCCAGCTCAAACTAAAGAATTTCAAAACATCCCAAAGGAACTGTTTTCATACTTCTGTGCAACGCCAACGCACCCTAAACTAGGTCGAAACGCAAATAAATAAACGCAAAAGTGATTACTTGTCAATCTAGGTAAACAATTCACCAAAGGAAAACACAAGGTTAACCCAACTAACTCAAATGCTAAAATTTAAAGCAAATATACAAATCCATACACAAATCGAGGCTAGGGAGGACCCCTAGAAGCCGCGCCAATGGCTATCACGACCTCGCAAGTATCGTCATCCGAACCTAGATCCTCCAAGTCTAAAAGAGGAGACTCACTACCATCCATCCCCGACAGCATGTCTAAGGTAGCCGTCTCGGGGACTCCTCCAATCTCCTCGGTACCACCCGTAGCCTTCGCCTCAGCCTCAGCCTCCCTCTTGATCTGATGCCTAGCTTCACCCTGCGCGGAGGTCTCGCCTTGAGACCGAGCCAGCTGCTTCTTAAGGTGAGCAATCTCGTCGGCCCGAGATTGCAGGAGCTGTTGCGCCTTAGCGGCCTCCGCCTCGAGCTAGGTCACCCGAGTCTCCAGCTGCCCTACAATATCCGAGACATCCTACAAACACACTTAAACGTTAGGAAAACACACAAGCAGCCCTAAAACAGCCATAGTCACGCAAACTCACCGGTCGAGGTCCCGAAGTGTCACGGGAAACCCTTGAGACATAGACTCGCAAGCAGTTGGCGGTTTGCCACAATCGCTGATGGCAAGCAGAGGGAATTTCAGAGACGAAATCATAGAAGTTAGGCAAACCGACCCTAATTCTTAAGACCCGAACAAAGAACAAAAGCCAAAGCTCACCCGGTACACCCGGTCACGCCATTCTATCCCGTCATCCATCTCCTCGGCAGAACATGGGGGGAGAGGCTCGGTGAAAGGTATCCTAGCCGCGTCCACCCAAAGCAGCGTCAGGGGAAAATCTGGGGGTTGGATTTCATCAGCCGGATCGGCCAACTAGCAACAGATTGGTCGGTTAGAGGGCAAGGAAACAATAAACCGCAAAACAAACCTTAGAACCAAAAATCAGAACATTACCACGAGGCGGTAGCAAGCTAGCCGCCGGGTGACGTGAGATAGATAGGAGGCACCAGGCAACAAGAGCGCATCGACTCCTTCTCCGTCCCTATCCTCGAGGACCTCTGCGGTGGTCGGTGGTCTGAACATGGTCCCGGGAGGATCAACCGGCACCCTGAAATCGTCGTACAAGCATTGACGCACCAAGAGCTCGCCCAGATACCAAACTGGGCGAAACAACGCAGGAAGGACATCCTCCTATAACTCCGAGGCCTCGGCTCCACAGCCACATACTCCGGCGCGCCCTCATAAATAGCCCAAGGGCGGGCCACAAACTACACGGATAAAACCAATGCCTCAATAAAGCCTAAACCTTGAGGGCTGCTAAACTAAAAAGGTCATGAAAAGAAAACTTACCCCCCCAGGCTTAGCTGGTTGACCAGGGCATTCTCCGACAGGTAGTGACTGATCGTGCTCTTAGGCTGAGCTATCCTCCACTCGATCCCCGCCGGGAATCTCTTTGGGTGAACCCGCACCGTTTTAGGTGCCAGACAAGGAAAATAGGAATAGATCCAAGCCTGCAAAAACCCGAAACACCTTTAGCAACACTAAGCCAAAACTAAGTAGAACTTGAGATGCGAAAGTGAGAATAGCAATTAACCTCTAGTATAAGACCCGGACCCACGATGGGCACAGCTGAAGCCGGCTCTATCGCTAACGGCCTCACCATTACTTGCAGGCATCGAGTCATCTCCGCGAAAGCCGCGGTTACCCAATCATAACGTCCTAGCCGAGCCAGGTCAGCTAGGAGAGGCAAAATCCTAGTGCTAAACCTCTCGCCTTTATCCGAGAAGTGGGTCGACCCTAAGAAGTACCACAACCACAACCGGGCATCCTGCTCCAGCGTGTTAAATTCTCGACCCTCTAACACCGCCACCCACTCGAAGTGATCGGTAATGTACGAGCTCACTAGAGCATGAGGAGCACTATATGCCTCACCCTCCAAACAATCCCCGATGAGGCCCCGCACCTTATCACTATCTAGCCTAGGGCCCTCAGCGGCCCACCTAATCTTATCCGGACCCCAGGGCAAACAAGTAATCATCCCAAAATCCTCTAGGGTCATCCCAACCTCCCCAAAAACCATGTGGAAGTACGAGGTAGTAACGTGGAAGCGATCTATCATCGCTCTAATCATCATAAGGTTGCACTTAGTATTGAAACCCACCAATCGGGCCCACTGCTCGACCACGGGACCTAGAGCAGTCCTCGCGATAATCCATTTTACCGCGGGACACGTAGTAAAGCCCGAGAAAGTCCTCATCGGGCTTGGGGGCTGTAAACCAGAACGATACAATTATAATAAAAACAAACCTAACCTAACCCGAGCCAAAAATCTAAGACATAACTAATGAGCACGAATAGGACACTCACCAAACCCCGCATGATGGGGTGAGAAATGTGAAGGTCAAGGTGAAACAGCAGCTGATGACCATCCCAGTCCAGAGCCCACTCTGGATCCTCGTAACCAATCTCCTCATCCTCCGGTAAAGGAACCAGAACCGGAACATAAGCCCTTCTAGCAACCGTCTCTGGAAGCCTGCGCTTCCTCACTCTGTCAAAATCAACCTCATTAATGGCCTCCGGGTCGCGGCGCTGAGACGAGTTACTCCGTCGTCTCCTGCGAATCCCTTAGGGAGTCTATGAACTTGTCCCGGCAGTCTCGCCACTAGGAGCTCCCTCGAGACGCTCGATGTTACCTCTAACTATAAAATCAAACAAAAAATGAAAAACTCATACCTCAGGTCAGGCTTAAACAGCTTAAACAAGTCAAAAACGGGTCAAAATTTTGGATAGGATATTAAAATTTCAAAAGGCTGCTAGCACCCATTTTGGTTCCCGGTCACAATGGAAGTGGTTTCGGAAAAATCCGGCACCGTTACGACACCTTTTGGTCCGTCTTAAGACACACAAAACCTCACGGAGAGCCCTAAAAGCCATCCTTGCCCATAAAAATCAACAAGGGAGCTACCCACATCCTCACAAGCACTATTTGAGCAAGATTACACAAAACAAATGTGGGAATAGTCGAAAAAACGGTCCCTAACCCTAGCATTTTGAACCTATTTCCATAGGGAGCCATTGTCGTACCTCGAAAACCCCTATCAAATTTATAACTACCCTAACAAGCTCTAAACAACCATAATTTAACAATGGGATTAAGCACAAGCATCAAAACTTAGTAGATCAAAAATAAACACCCAAATTGATTTTCTAGGGTTTTCAACAAAACAAGCTCACAATCAATCAAATAAAGCAAAACCGACAATAAACAAGAAAAGAACACTTACCCGGAGTCGACATTGTCGCGTACGACGGAAATCAATTCGAAAATTGGCTAGAAAAATCGAGAAAGTAAGTTTAGAGGCGAAAGGGGCGACGCGTTCGAAATTGGGATCGAATGAATGAATCGCCCCCAACTTCATTTACTTAAGCACGCCCGGTCCACGAGAACCTGACCGCCCCAGGTGACGCGCCCAGATCCTGCACCTCTGGGGGCTAGGTGCCTGGAGATAGGGGCGCAGAAAGACGCACGTCCGAGTAGTCTAGCACAGACTAAAATAGAAACAAACGAGGCTTAAATATCGATACATATGAAACACGCACCTTTTAAGACAAGCAAAATAACAATAATGGAACAATTACTAATCGACATTGACAAAACACACACGATAATAAAACAAGCATGAGAGCCGCACTTAACGTGAACGCTACACCCGAACGCGTAATAAAGCGATCTAAACCAAACTAATTGATGGTGGGATTTGTCGTGGGTCCCGCCGTCAATAAAAGTCCGACTATTCCTAGTGGGTAGCTAGGGCAAGTAGGGTCGATATCCACGGAGACGGTATTGTAAGGTCTAGAGTAGGTCGGCCTAAAAACGAGACTAAGTCACAAACAAACACAAAGAAATGCTAATTGACAAACTATGATGGGAGAAGAGGTAAGACAAGGCTAACAATGAACTAGGCTAAAACAATGCTAAATGAAATAACTAAATACAAACTAAACAATGAACTAGAGAAATGATGACTAACTAAGAGGTTGAATCAAAAATGGAGAAGAAGCGGGTTAGGTCGGGTTCATAAGTGTAGATGGGTAATTGGGGTGGTCAAGGGTGTAGGTGTCTCCTAATTGCTAGAGTCGGTCCGGGCTCTCGCTACGTAGACCGACACCGAGGTAAGTTCGCGCTCTCGCGACTAAGACTAACCTCAACATGATCACATACTAGACAAACAATGAGAAGATGAGCACAAGTATGGGAAGCATGGCCACTACTACTCAAACAAGCATATCAACAAACACATAGAGTGCCCAATATGTGACTAACAACAAAGATTCACCCTTTACCCCTAATCAAACCCTAATCACACATAATCTACCCTTAATCCCCCTACTAACCCACAAGGAGACTACTCACTCATTATCAAACTAACCATAACAACAATAAGAGAAAACAACATCAAAAACCAAACATCCATTATCAAGAACAAGAACAATAACAATAAACACTAAGTAAAGATTCAAACTTGAATAAATAACAAAGAACAAGAGTAGAGAGGATTATACCAACAACAAGATGATGAAAAAGATGTAAACTTGCATAAATAAGAAACCCAAATCAACTCCAAGGTTGTCAAGCTTGGATGAATCTTCAAGTATCCTCTTAATACAAGATTAACTAAACTAGCTTAACAAAGATTAACTAAGGATTAAAGAGAGATTAAAACTAATGTGAGGAACACTAATCTAGGGTTTGAATGCTTAATGGAGGCCTAAAATAATCTAGGGTAAAGTATTGTAGAGTATGGTGCTTAAACATTACAAAGGAGAAGTATTTATAGGGTTACAAGAATGAAGGAGGAAGGAAAGAGTCACGCGGCTTCAGCTGGCTCGTCCCGCCCGGGACGGTCTGATCCCGAACGGGACAGATTGGTCCCGACCGGGACGGGTCCAAAATAGTAGCAATGCTAAATGCGCACCTCATCCCGGACAGGATGAGTTCTTTCCCGTCGGGGATGAGTCTTGTAGGCCTCCAATATGATCTTTAAGGTTCCTCCTTGCTTCACATGGACTTCAAATCGACTCTCGGGTCTCGGGATCGAGTCTAAGGGGCTCGGGATCGGGTCCCAAGGTCTCGGGGTCGAATCCAAGGCATCGAGTGATCGTTCCTCCGCTTCAATGGCTCCGAAAAGTGTATGTATTTAGTCGGAATCGCTCCAACTCTTCACGAATGGTCTCGGAAACCTGAAACGAGCTAGAGGAAGCATAAGTAGCCCATGAACCGCTCCCAAGGAGGGATTCCGCAAGGAAAATGGGACCAAAACACAGCAAAATAGGCACTACAAACTACACTTATCACTAATCTAAACAAATTCTGAACAAGTCGCAAATGCACAACTAACTAAAACAAAGCAAGAACAAACCCGAACAAATAAGACAAACCCACAAAACAAAAACACTTAACTAGAACAAATAAATAAACAGCAATTTTTCGCTTAACGGGTCTATAAGAGAGGCGAAGGAGTCTGAAACCTTCACAGCAATTTTTCAAGTTGATACCAACGCCCTCGAAGGAGTCTGAAACCTCCACTGCAATTTTTCGAGTGGATACCAACGTCCTCGAAGGAGTCTGAAACCTCCACAACAATTTTTCGAGTGGATACCAACGCCCTCGAAGGAGTCTGAAACCTCCACTACAATTTTTCGAGTGGATACCAACGCCCTCAATGGAGTCTGAAACCTCCACAGCAATTTTTCGAGCAGATACCAACGCTCTCGAAGGAGTCTGATACCTCCACAGCATTTTTTCATTCGAGAGGAGACCGACGCCTTTGAATGGTTTATTTTGTCCTAGGGACAGAGGCATCCCGAAAGACAGTTGCTCGAGTGGAGACTGACGCCCTCGAGTAGTTTATATCATCTTGTTTTGTCCTAGGGGTCAGAGGCATCCCGAAAGATAGCTGCTCGAGTGGAGACTGACGCCCTCGAGTAGTTTATATCATCTTGTTTTGTCCTAGGGGTCAGAGGCATCCCGAAAGACAGCTATTCGAGTGGAGACTGACGCCCTCGAGTAGTTTATATCATCTTGTTTTGTCCTAGGGGTTAGAGGCATCCCAAAAGACAGTTATTCGAGTGGAGACTGATGCCCTCGAATAGTTTTATCTCATTTTGTTTTGTCTTAAGGGTCAGAGGCATTCCAAAAGACGCCCTCGAATAGTTTATCTCATTTTGTTTTGTCCTAGGGTCAGAGGCATCCTGAAAGACAGCTACTCGAGTGGAGACTGACGCACTCGGGTAGTTCATCTCATTTTATCTTGTGGTATGGGTTAGAGGCATCCCGAAAGACAGTCGTTCGAGTGGAGACTGACACCCTCGAATGGTTTGTCTCGTTTTGTTTTATCTTAGGCGTTAGAGGCATCCCGAAAGACAGCTACTCGAGTGGAGACTGACGCCCTCGAGTACTTCATCTTGTTTTGTTTTGTCCTAGGGGTTAGAGGCATCCCAAAGACAAGTGTTGGAGTGGAGACAGACGCCCTCAAACATTTCTGTTTCACTTTATTTCGTCCAAGGGGTCACAAGCACCCCGAAGACGACCGCTCGAGTGGAGACTGACGCCCTCGAACGTTTTATTTTATCAAGGGTTCACAAGCATCCCATTAACATTTGTTCAAATAAAAGCCAAAACATACGAATGTTCTTCGCATTAACGCTTAACGCGTCACCTACACACGAAAACATTAAACGAACATAAACAATCCGAAAAGGCCAAATGCGCGAACATGAAGAACCAAGAACAAGATGACAAACAACGGCCCGGGCCCATCAAGCAACCGCAAGCGAAGACGTCAGGTACAATTTCTAAGCCTTGGCTGGCGAGCCTCAACATGTAGTCCAACGAACTTAAAACAACCAGACCGGACAGCCACCAGGTCGTAATCCTCAATTGACCTGGGTGGCTATGCTTTGACTTTCGCCTTGTCCAAGCCTCAGTCAAAGTGGGGGCTTCTGTAGACACCCAGATTTGGACTTGGTGGATGCAGAAGTGCCTAACAAACACCCGATGACGATAGGACTGCTACGAGACGCGGGTTCGCGATGTTTTAGGTAGTTTTTCTATAGAACAGATCAAAAAATTACTCGGAAAAATTAATCTAACATGATGGCAGCCTTAGTCGTGTCGTTACGGTCGCATAGACACTAATTAGGGCCAATTCTGTCACCGGGACCCCGAGTCAGCCCCGAAACTCAAACCGAGTCAGCATCACGCCAAGCGAACCTCGGGATTCACACCCGAGGTCCACTAAACTCACTGTACTAGGTCAATCCCCGGGAATCCTCAACCTCCAAGTTATGTATTATACACCCGTCTCTCGGTTTTGCAAAGTATCAAAATTGTATCTTCAAAATTCCAACCGCCTCACCTCACGCGTCTTAGGCTCCCCGCGCCCAAACCCAGGCGCCTGAGTCTTAGTGCGCCTCAACTCCAGCGTCCATATGGGTGACGAGGGCCGAAAAAACCTATAAATAACCCCCCCCCCCCCTTCACCTCATTCATTTGACACATCTCAACTCTCTTCTCCCCCTGCACATTCTCGCTAAGGGCTCGCACTCCGACACCCGAGCCAAACGATCCACTCGATCGTAGTTCCGATAAAAGCGACATCAACGCTACTCCTCACCTTCGAGCACCCCACTCGATACCGAGGTACCTGTGTTCGACAGCTCAAGCCTAGTAGCGAAGCTCTGCCGGATTAGCCGCAGAATCAGTCCATAGTAACGAAGCTCTGCCGGAGTAGCCACAGGAAGGGTCAACAGTAACGGATCTCTGACAAAATCACTAGGAGGATCCACCTTTGAAGTCGAATTGTCACTAGGTTATCATCTAAACAAAACTTTCCATATTTGTACTTTCCTTTATTATGCACTACGACAACACTAGATGTAGACACTAGGTCCACAACATCTACGAAAATACGTAACGTCCCAACTTCAACCACAAATACTAAAATACACTAAATAGACCCAAGTAATTCCGAGATCCGTTCTCAACTATCCATGCATCGTGTTCCGTATAGGGTATACTCTGAGGGTGTGTAACTCCTCACAATTTGATTTACTTACATTCGCATTTAAAGTTTTTCGTATGATTTATTGCTTTTATGACCTTATAATCGCATGCTAAATCACTTAACACGGAATTCAAAACGTAAAACAACTAAAACTGAACAAAGTGATGGTTAGGTTCCGTATTTGTCCGGGTGCTCGCCTTACTAGGTTCGACGCATCTCTATTAACACCGAACCGACGCATCTTAAGCAGAATACGAGGTAAGGTATATCACGAGAACGACTAATATCCGTATTATCGCGTTAAAATTGACTTGCTAATACGTATAATACTAGTACTCTCTACTCTACTATGTGCATCTTTTTATGGCCTGTTTGTCACTTGAAATCGCATGCAAAGAATGTAAACACAACTACTTTGACGACAAAACTTACTTGTTCTTAAACAACCGACGTAGCAAAAGGAATAGGGTAACAACAGATGTTACAGTATTTCCACCATGACAAAAGAACTAGTAAATCAGCCCACCGATTGATTACTAGAGGCCGTTATAGTGCGGGCGGGATTAGGTGTTGACATCTATCGGATGTTGGCTTCCCAATACGTACCATCACCCCTTACTCAGAATCGACGGTTTCCGGATGTCCGAAACCATTGGCAATGAGAGTCATTCCAGGTATGGAGTCCTTAAGGGTACAAGTCTTTATCTTTAGGTCCCGTGCCCCTCAGCTTTGAGCTGGCTAAGGATCAAAGTTGACTTGAACGGTTTTCGAGTGTCCCCATAATTGACTCGGTGGCGACTCCACAAATCGGCAACGAATTGAGTTCACTAAAAAGGTCGCCTTACCAAATGAATCGGCCTTTAAAAATTTACAACCACGACTCGATCGATTCCAAATGGAAACACGGGTGCACGCACCCCTCTAGTACAAATCTGGATCGTCATCCGAATCGAGGTCCTAAACATCGCCCCGTACGCGAGATCGGATCAACCCCCCAACCGCGAGGGGGCCGCGTGGGTGGCCGCCGCCACACGTTAAAAAACCGGGTCGGTCCCGTGCGGGCGCGCGCGGGGCGCCGGGGGCCGGGCGGTGCGGACGGACGTCCACAGTTTGGCGACATCACTGGGGATTTGGAAACAAATTTCCAGTGGTGGTGTAACTTGAACGAGGTCAGTGAAGCTCATTTCCTAGTTCCTAGTTGTGGTCACTACAGGTTTTGGCCCTAAAAAGCCCACCCTAACTGATATCAGGACCAATCGACATCTTCGCGGTAAGATCCTTAGGGACACGCGGAGAGATTCTCGATTGACGCTTCGGCCGCCTAACGCGTACCTCGCGGGAATTATAAGCGGATAGTTCCTAACGGACAGAAAGACACTCGTCTCCCTAGATGATTTGTCAATACCTAAGTAAAGACTATTCGTGGGCGGTAGCCTAGCCTAACCTACCCGTGTCTGCATCCTGCATGAGTGTATGCATTCCTAGTTACGTGTAGCGTGTTTGCAAACAACCCAAATAAAACATTAAAAATTTGGATTCAACCACGCTAACATATTCAACCGCACCCAACTCCGTTTTCGAAAAAATACCTCTTCTTTTCAAAACGACCTTTTGAACACCGACACTCCGGTCAAATCGTGATTTCTAAAAAAGGAAAAACTTTTTTAGATGTCGTTATCATGGCAAACTTTACACTCACCACTTTAAAAAAAATGTTTTTTTAGTGCCATCGCCTTGGCCAAAACAAAACCCGTCAACAACGATCACCGTTAAATACCACCGAAACTCCCGATCAATAGGATCAAGGTATCCCAAACGGTTACATCTCCTATTTTAAAAAACCATCCTTTTTACGCACATATCGTTAACACAACCGAAGCTTCAACTAATGAAGTCAAGGAACCCAAAACGATTACACACCCTCAAAACACTTTTCACAACACATCCCCCACCGTCAAATGCTAGTTAAACGCAACCGACGAACATGGGTCACTCGTTTTAGAAGTTTTCTAAAAAAACACTATTCACCACCTAAATCCCTTAATAAGGATTTAGACACACCTTTAAAACCATTAGACTTCACGCTCTACCACGAGCACCACATACACAATAAGTATCGAACTAGCTAATTAATAGTGGTTTCGATAAAAGCACCACGTCACAAATTTCGAAACTGGTTCCCCTAAGAACCATGGTCTTTTCAATAAAAAAGAAATAAAAACCATTTACACTTTTGCTATCGCCAAGTTCCCGACGCACACATATAGCAACACGCTGTCACGTCACAAACGATGTCGTCACGTCATCATCACCCCATTTTATTTTACAAATCATCCCTTTCATTTTTTCTTTCTTTTTGCAAAGAATTGGTCGTTTTCAAAAGATACATATATCAAAATTCTTTGATCCTGAGCCGGGATCGCGATCAACTTCTTACGTCGTACAACCGTGTGATTAAATGTCTGTGTTAGTTACTAAGATCACCTCTACTCGAGGTCTTACATTTTGGGTCGTCTCATTTCGAGAAGTCCTCCTTAAACCTCACCTCCGAGGTTTGTGTCAAATTGTCTCATTACATAAACATGAAATTCATTAGGCGTTTTGCCAAATACACCAAGAGTCTAAAGCACTCAAGTCCTTAAACCAGTGACCGCACACACACGCGAGTCAAGGGTCTCGTTCCCGCGTCGCTCAGTTACGAGCATTCCTCGAGTCCCTAAATCTGGTGGATTCAACCTCACCTTCAGTCCTGTTTCGCAGATCTAGAAATGTCCTCCAACGACAACACCGAACCACTCAACATAATGCTAGGGCTTGTTAAGGAACTTCAGAGTAACATGGCCCAAATAACCGCTGCCCATGAAAACATCTTGCTCCAGCTCGGCAAGCTTGAGGGCGCAGCCAATGGGACACGAAACCTCCCTCAAGAGGAGGTGGAAGAGAAGCCTTTCATCCCTATGGGCAGGATGAGACTATGCCAGCTAGGTTTGTCCCAGCTCTTGGGGGGCATCCTTTTAGAAGCCTTACCGACCTGGGCAGGACCTATGCCAAGGCCCTTAGAGTTGCCAACAATGACTGGCAATTATCCCAGCTTGTCCCTACCCCGGATCCGCCCCGTGAAACCCGAGGAGCGGATTGGGATACCAGTGCCTATTGCTTGTATCATCAGGGTAGGGGACACGATACGGAAGACTGTGATTGCCTTAAACACGACATCCAGGACCTGGTGGATGCTGGAACCTTCCCTCTAGTAAAGATGCAGACGCCACAGCCCGTTGATGGTAGGGCTGGCGACGAAACGACCGCGTACGTGCACGTGATAGTGAAGACAAGCGGCACCATCAAGGTGCTATTTCTTGGGGTAAGCCTCGATGCTTAGAGGCATGATCGGTCTTAGTAAGAGTCCAGTTCATCTTAGGGCCTAGGCTTACTAATAGTAATAAAAATGTTTTTTTCCCTTTCCCGAGTCCAGGGAGCTGCGAGGGAACATGTCCTACACCTCCCCTAAACTTAATCACTGGCATCTAGCTCGTTTTATTATCTATCAATAAAACAAGTCTCTTTTCTTAACATGCCTCGACAATCGCTTAACTTCTTTCAACATTTTACTTTAACGCTTAAAGACTCGCCACTATGCCACTTATCGATGACAATTGACTAAAACTCAGGGGCTACCATAAATGGCCCACTTAACTTCACTCTGAAAAGGGGTCGGGAACAACAACCCCAGGTTCAACCCATTGCTGACCCCCTAACTGAACAACAATAAGCTTGCAACGAATGAACCTCCGTCCAACTAGACTTCCCCTACATAGCCAAATACAAGGCCTAACCCCATACCAAACCAAAGTGGAAACAATATCTCGGGAATTCACCGAAATCGACTTCATACACATACCCCGCGAGAAAACCAATTCGCTGATGCGTTATCCAAACTAGCCTCACTAATAAACATGCCCGATCACCTTTTCTCTATGCCTATCTGCGTAGAGAGAAACGAACAACCAGCCCACATCCATAACCTCAAAACCGACGATACCCCCAAAGAACCATGGTACAAAGCAATCTTGGACTTTAAAACCCACGGGTCATATCCACCCAACGATAACATCAAGAACAAAAGAGCCCTACGAATACGAGCGACCCATTACGTCCTGAATCAAGGACTACTATACAAACGAACCCCACAAGGAGTCCTCCTTAGGTGCATAAACAAAAACCAATCCGAGAGAGTCACGGAAGAGGTACATGACGGAGAGTGCGGACTCCACATGAGTGCACACCTACTAGCCCGAAAAATAATGAGACTAGGCTATTACTAGACTACCTTAGAGACAGAATGTCGATATCACGTTCGCCACTGCCATAATTGCCAAATATTTGCCAACACCCAACACCTACCGCCATATCCTCTACACACTATAGCCACACCCTGGCCCTTCTCTACTTGGGGAATAGACATCATAGGAAAAGTACACCCATCCGGGACCGACGGACACTGCTTTATATTAGTGGTCGTTGATTATTTCACGAAATGAGTGGAAGCCGCCTCTTACACCGTACTAACCTCAAAACAAGTAGTCAAATTCTTACAAAATAACATCATCTGCCGCTACGGTATACCTCACGAAAATATCAGTGACCAAGGGGGCTCACTTCAAGGCCGACACCCAAAAACTCCTAGACAAATACAAAATCCAAAGACACAAATCCTCACCCTATAGACCACAAACAAACGGGGCCGTAGGGGCAGCCAACAAAACCATCACCACAATCTTTATGAAGATGATAGACAACTACAGGGATTGGCCAAACAATATCCCCTTCGTCTTATGGGGGTACCGAACATCCTATCGAACACCCACCAGAGCAACATCATACTACCTAACCAACGGTTCCGAAGCCGTCCAACCCGTAGAGTTAGAAATACCGTCATTAAGGATATTAGCCGAGAGCGGTATTCCCGAAGAAGAATGGAACCAAAAACAATATGACGAGCTAGTACTCTTAGACGAGCGTAGGATACATGCCTTATCCAACGTACAAGCTTACCAGCTACGCATCCAACGAGCCTTTAATAAACGAGTAAAATCCCGATACATACACGAAGGAGATTCAGTAATCAAATCCATTAGAGCACCCCTCCCCGTTGACCATAGAGGGAAATTCAAACCAAATTGGGCAGGCCCCTACCTCGTTAAGAAAATACTCTTGGCGGGCGCCGTGATCCTCATCGACCTAGACGGTCAAGAGTTCTCAACCCCAGCCAACATGGATCAACTCAAGCGATACTACCCATAGACGACTTGACAACCACATCCCGACCTCCGACTTAGGGGGAAGCCATACAAAAAAAACAAAAAATCAAGTTCGCATCAATAAATGGCATAAACGAGTCTAAAGCAAAATCACTCACATTTTTAAAAGAACTACGAACATGGTTTGATTCCGTCTAAAAGCGGATACAAAGGCAGCCCTCCTCCGGGTACAACAACACAACCAAACAAAAAAAAATCGATTACTCGATTCACATACAAATCGGGACTCTTTCAACGTCCCGGCCAACGAGTGATTTAAAATGACGAAGCACAAACGACGAGCCGAGGACATAATGAAAACCCGAAAGGGCGCCCCGGGCAAAATGAAGAAACGAGTTGCGATCCGTCGTTAAAAAAAATGATGGGCCGAGGACGGGGTGAATACCTGTAGACACCCGCATTTTGCCTGCTAGTGTCTATAGCAGCTTCCGACAAAACACTCGATGATGATCGGACGCTAACGTGACTTAATACGCTCGAATACGGACTCGGAATCAATAGTATCCGACGTGGGCATTTAGCGGAGTGCAAATCTCTCAAAACCGACCTCAAATCGAGGCCCAGTGGGCCATTTCCAATAAAATGAGACTAATTTGGGTCAAAACCGTCACCGGAAATAAAACCGTCTTTTAGCGACCGAGTCAAAACCCGGTCAAAGTTGAATCCCGAGACGAACCAGCCTCACATTATGTCTAAATACACAAAATGAATCAAGTCACAACAACCAAATCATTCAAAAAAAGTCAACAAATCATTCCTAAAATATCTCATCCTAATTGATCCACTCGATCGAGTGGATTGACCCACTCGGTCGAGTGGAGCCTCGAAAAATGGACCAAATTCATTTTTGAAGGCACTCGACCGAGTGCACTAGGGCCACTCGATCGAGTGACCCTAGGTCGTGGGGTTCTCCTATAAATACCCCATCAACCCATCACATTGAAAAAGACTTTTTCCATCATATTCTTCAGCCAACTTTACCTTCAAAAAACCCTACATTTTTCAGCCATATCAAGTTACAAATCATCACCATTTTCGACATCACCATATACACATCCTCTCTACACATACATACAATCAAAACTCGAGATCAAAACTCGCCAAAGACCTGAGAGCAACCTCTCCCAAACCAATCACACCATAACTCCTCCTACATTCTCGACACTCCCGCGCACACGTCGCTACGTTACGAGTTCGTTTCCGAGATTAAGCATGTAGGTTGAGGGTGTAATTCAAATCCCGACATCTCTTTCTCCTTTCTCTTTTCTTTTTGATTATGTATATATATGTATTATTATTATTATTATTATTATTATCATTATTATTATTATTATTATTATTATTACTACTACTAACCGCTAACAATAACATTTTAATTTCGTGTATACTAACTCTCTAATCTAACACTTTTATTTATCGCAATCTAACATTTTTTATTTATTGTATCTAACACCTAACATTTAATTTTATCGTTTACTAATTTTTATCCTTTCGTCATTAACATATTAATATCGTGTATATATATATTTATATAATATTAAAATTCGGATCTTAACACGTTTGACTACGACGATCATCCAAAGTCCGTTTAATCCCTTTACGAGTCACGACGGAGGTGGCACCCTTTCGAGGAGCGCCGCCCCAATGTACTCAAGGGCATAACGCGATCGTGATTGCTCATAGTTGAACGCGTAAGACTCCATTTCTAAGATTAGTACGAGATCCGTTGAGGCGAAAACCGACATCACATAATCCTTTAAGATTAGTATCGATGTCGTGACGCGGAGGACTATAATTTCGTCATTAATCAAACTTTTCAATCACATAATAGCATATTTCATAAAATCCCGATAACGGTCTCATAATCGTATAACACACGTTTATGACATCGAGAATCGAGTTGAATTTAAATAATGCAATATTTTTATTTAACTCGGTCAATTATCGAATTCAAACAAATAAAAATGAAACGAGCCATGCCTCGTACAGGGGGCACTCGATCGAGTGCCATGGGCCACTCGATCGAGTTGGACCCCAAAAACTGGGCAGTAGCCACCTTAAAGGCACACTCGATCGAGTCCGTGCCATGACTCGATCGAGTGGACCCTGTAGCCCAGAAATCCGAGAGCTTAAATGCAACATTTGTGCCTCGTCATTTTTTTTACGACTTTTAGTCGACACGTGTAAAGTCAATCACGTGATTATATTTTTCAAAACCCATGCATATCATATCACTTAAAACGACTTTGATCGACGGTCTCGCACTATTAATCTTGTGTCGACGACTCTTTAGTCGTATCCGACACATGATTAATTTAGACTCTATTCCTCGATGTGATAAGTTGGGACAAGGCATCGAGATTCGAGATCGGGCTAGCACCACGTCTAGGTTCCATATCTCCATTCTCCGTTTAATACACAATATAATGTGTATTTAATCGAAGTTCGTCCGTTTGCACAACTTACGGTCTAGTTTATATTTATTATATACGGGTCCGTTTATAGTTAACATTTGCCGCTTATAATTCAATTATTCTATTTTATTGCTCGTTGTATTGTGAATTTCGGGTTGTATTCCGCCCGTGTAATTTGTAATTTATTTACGAGTTTTATATTATTTGATGTTTGCCATTTATTTATTTAAATGAACATCGCATGTTAAATCACTTTGACGTGAATCAAGATGCATTAAATGACGTAGTTAATCAACAACTCGCATGCTTAGCCCGAAAACGCTGTTGCATATCATTTAATCGTTTTACTAGCGCGCGCAAACGAACACGAACGATGTCTTAGTAGAGGCCGCCATGTGCGGGCGGGGTTGGGTGTCCTTAGTGGGCTTCCCAACACGTACCCTCACCCCTTACTCAGAACCTCGGTTTCCGGATGCCCGAAACCGTTGGCGCACGAGAGTCATTCTTTACACGATACCGGTGTAGATGGTATCGGTATCGCAATGCAAAGGGACGGGCCCCATAAACTCTGAAATCGAAGTGGGCCATACTTTGTGTATAGCCCATGACGACATAGAGTGGGCTCGTATGGTTCCGAATAACCACAAAATTCGGTGGCGACTCCATTTTGACTTAAATTTCGAACCCGAGAACAATCTGACCACAAGATTCATTCGCCTACCCAAACCCGCGCATGGCCGCGTCGGGGTGGACCTACGTCATGTCCACAAAACCCGAAAGGGCGCCCCGGGCAAAATGAAAAATCGAGTTGCGAGCCGTCAAAAAAAAAGGGTGAGCCGAGGACGGAGTGAAAACCCGAAAGGGCGCTCCGGGTAAAATGAAGAATCGAGTTGCGAGCCACCACAAAAAAAAAAGAAATAATAACAATGTGCTTCTCATTGATAATTAAATTCGGTTAAATCGAGCCTTTGTCGAGGCATTTACATCAAGTATCTGAATCTCGGATATCTCGGAAAGCAACATCGTGTCAAAACTCCACTAAAAACTAGTACTAATACGCCACATAATATCAACTAATAAGTGTAGACACCCACATTTTGACTGCCAGGTGTCTATAGTAGTTTCCGACAAACACCCGATGATGATCGGACGCTAACGTGCTTAAACGTACTCGAAAATGGGCTCGAAATTATGGACATTTGGCTTGGGCATTTTAGGGAGTACAAATCTCACAAAACCAACCTCAAATTCAGGCCCAGTGGGTCGTTTCGAGTCAAATAACACTAATTTGGGTCAAATCCGACACCAGGGGTAAAACCGTCTTTTAGCGACCGAGTCAAAACCCTGTCAAAGATATTTCTCGAGACTTGTAGGCTGACCGTGAGGTCTCACACGTCCTATTCGGACTCCAATCCTACAAAAATCAGCCACACAAAATAATAAACAATTCCGTTTAAGGTAGAATTCGATCTCGAGTAGGAATCCTATCCGAGAACCGACTCAGACACCCAACCGAGTGCAAACACTCGGCCGAGTAATACACAAGTCAGCCGGTTTTCCTCTTTTCTTCCCTCACAAGAAAACGGAATTCTCGTTCTCCTCAGCTTCTTACTCAAGCGGTAATTCTAGCTCAAACAGGAATCCTATTCAAAAACCGATTCGAGCACCCGACCGAGTGTAAAACACTCGGCCAAAACAGAGCAAACCAGCCGTGTTCCCTTTCTTCCTACACAAGAAAGTGTAATTCTTATTTCCCTCAAACTCCTACGTTTCCTATCCTAAGCGGTAGTCAAACTCTCCTAAGCCAAGGTCGGGAACTCCCTATAAATAGCCCCTTGCATCCAACACAATACAGACGGAATTATTAGCAATACACACGGATTTTTATCAACCATAATAACACATTATCGACACACATACATACAACCTCCGACCCACGCACACACATAGTTATTTTAGCATCGAGAAACCGATAATACGTTCAAAACCCGAAGGAAGCCGGTCCGAAACCCGACACCCTTCACTCGTCTCAACCGTACCACCCTAACCCAACCAACGTTGCCTCGACGCTCCCGTGTCTAGCCACATTCCGACGAGCTCCGATCCGAGTCAACAAGAGCATGTAGGTTGAGGGTGTACCAAACCCGATTTCTTCCTTTCTCTCCTCTTCTTCTCTTCGTCCGTTTTCCATATGGGTCAAGAGTCGTTTTTTTTTTTCTAATATCGTTATTAACGAAAAACTATTTTCATAACGAATATTCTTAAAAATATGATATCGATTTTTCTATAATCGAATATTGTATCGAAAAGAATTATATTAAGATCTCGACGATATCAAAAATCGTTACATCTTTTTTCATTCAAAATTCTTTTCTTTTACTTTTCGTTCAAAACAAACAATTTTACAAAACTTTTTTTTATTCATTCCGAATATTCGATATCGATTTCATAATCGAATATCGGATACGTCAAATATCGAAAACATGAATCGAATACAAATTAATTCATAATTTGTACGCGATTCATCAAAATAACAATTTTCGAACAACGAGCGAAACGGGACAGGCCCGCACGCGAGCCGCGCCCCACGCAGGCGACTCGCGTACGAGTCTGAAACCCGCGCTCCTTTTTTCAACTTTTTTCGTTCGTTTTATTATTAATTCTACGAAACGATTTCTAAAATTTACGTCTTTTCTAAAACTATTCCAAGTATTTGATATTGATTTCGTAGTCAACTATCGAATATAAAGAATATCGAAAATATTAAGTCGAGTACGAATCATGCAATATTCATACGCGATTTAATAATAATATCGAGTCTTCAAAAACCGGCACCGAAACTGGCCGTCACGCGACCCGCCGGCGTCCCGGGCGAGTCGCGCGGCCGGCTGTTATGCCGCGGCTTTTTTCGTCTTTTTTATTCTTTTTTCGAACATCGTTTTTTTATACAAAACAGCGTCTTTTCAACCACATTTTTCCGATTTCGATTACTATATATTTTCTCGATCTCGGCTATTTTATTTTGCTATTATTATTTACAAATCGATACTAACTCGTTTGTTTGTTTTGTAGCAAATTCATCCTTTTATTTCATTTGTTTTATTATACTAAAACGAATCTCATATGCTAAATACAACTTTGACGTTAATCAATTTTCATGCATTAAATTGACTTAGCAACCCATTCAATTCCTCACATGTTTAGGAAAACTATGTTTGCATATCATTCATCGTTCAACTAACGCGCGCATTAAAACATCATTCGATATCCTAGTAGAGGCCGCTAATGTGCGGGCGGGGTTTGGTGTTCTTAGTGAACTTCCCAACACGTACCCTCACCCCTTACTCAGAACCGTGATTTCCGGATGTCCGAAACCATTGGCAACGAGAGTCATTCAATATACGATTAACCGCTCCAGTCGGCATCTATATCGATATGCAAAAGGGACTAGCCCAATAAACTCTGACATCGGAAATGGGCCGTATTTTGTACACGGACCACTACGACATAGAGTGGGCTCGAACGGTTCCGAATAACCATAAAATTCGGTGGCGACTCCGACTTCGATTTAAATTTCCATTTGACCATCTCATGGAGATTCATTCGCCTCCCCAAAACCCGCGCGTGGCCGCGTCAGGGTGGACCTATGTCATGTCCACAATTTGGCGACTCCGCTGGGGATTTTTTGATGAGTTAATAACCTTCGGTGTCCTCAGGGTGAGACTCGAATAGAAATCGTTTGACTAGTACAATGCGCGTTTTAGTTTTACGGTTCATGCATAACCCCACTTTCTCGGGCCGGTACTCGTGACCGACGTCCCACTATACCGTCGATATAGTCCAAACTGGTTATGTCAAAGGTGTCCATTAGCCGATTCATATGGGTTTTACGGAATGTCCTAATCTCAACTCGAGTTAGGGAGTCCGCCCCGATTCTTGATAGGCTATGTACACTGGTATAGACCCTTACAGACTGACCGAGACTTAGATTAAGAGCATACATGGCGTCATTATACTGTTTCCATGACTACGTGCTACTTGATCCATATCTTTTTCAAAACCGTCATCTTTTCAAAATTTGCATCCTTTTCAAAATATCCAATTTTCAAAACCCGGGTCATATACCGAACTTAGGACTTATGATTTTACTCAAAATAGCCTTTTTCTAGCCGGTATTATGCCCAATTCAAAACTCGAAAATATTTTCGAAACTTATAAAACCCGTCATTCGGCCTACTCCTTTTTTTTCTTTTTCGAAAAAAGGGCCGAATTTCTCCACCCGATTCATTTCGGGCTTTTCAAAAAATCATATTTCAAAACTTCCTCTCCTTAGACTTCCCGTATTTAGCAGTGTTGGGCCGTGTCATAAGTCGTTGAAGTCTCTAGCGTCGAAACTCCGTCGATCCTACATCAAGAGTTTCCCCCCTATCTTAGTCCGCCTTATTTTACTGAGGCAAGGCCCACCTACGTAGGACATACTCCTACAAAGGTTGTCCCATTTACACAATCGAGTCTAAAAGTCTGGGAATGTCTCACGTGAACCTTCCTTTGGACAGGGCCCAACCCACAGCGTTGGATCCTGAGAAAGGCCCACCTCTTCACAAGTCACCCGTCTAGGTGTCTTTTCCGGGTCATTTACCGTCTTTTTAGTCCTCTTCTTTTTTCCCTTGCTCGGGATGTACTTTCCTTAGGATTCGGGTTAAGTTGCTAATTACGTGGTGCTCTTACAGACAGGCCACCCTTCACTCGAACCATGACGCAAAAAGCCATAGACGAGTTGACCACCACGTTGACCCAAATTCAAGACCAATTGAGGAAAATGCGGGAGGACCAGATTGCCATCATCACTCGGGTTAGTGCCGTGGAACAGGGAACCCCCAATGCTTCGATCGAAGATGACGGACCTCTGGCCGCATTGGCCGGCGCAGTCCTAAAGCTGCAGGAACAGGTCCACTCGACCACCAGAAACACCATTCTCACGGAAAATGCCCGTACCTATTCGCCCTTGACTGATGAACTGCCCGCTAACCTCAACTTAACGGGCTTACCAATGTTCGATGGGACTGAAGACCCGGTACTTCATATTCGGGCTTTTAAGGACTTTATGGCTGTCAAGGGGGTCAAATCGACCATGTTCAAGCACCTTTTTGCCTCCTCTCTGGAGAAACACCCAAAAGCCTGGTACTACAGGCTCGACCCCAAGAAATTCAAAACTTGGGACGATGTTGCAATGGAATTCGCGCGGAACTACGCGGATAATGTTGAAATCCAGACTACCATGCGTACTCTGGAAGTTATGGCCCAAGAGCCTAAGGAGGGTTTCACCAAATACCTTCAAAGGTGGAGGACCGAAAGTGTTAAGCTGGTTGACAAGCCCAGCGAAAAGGTGCTAGTGGAGGCCTTTGTCAAAAATCTCCTCTCTGCTTACCGAGTCCATCTCAGGTACCCTATCAAACCCGACTTCGCCACTCTGACTGAAATGGGTACCAGAATCGAAGACGATCTAAGGTTAGAGAGCCTTACTAAGGCCTCTACCAAGGGGTATCAAGGAGCTAGTTCATCCTCCAACAAGCCCGCCACCACAACGGCGGCCCGAAGCATCTTCGACGAGGTAAACTCACTTGACACCTCAACCAAGAAGAATACTCCAAATCGGGTATTCACTGACATAGGAACGACCTATGCTAATGCCTTACAAAGGCTATCTTCGAAAGGCCTAATCCAACCGATAGGCCCAACTCCGGAAGTTCCCGTAGAAAAGAGGTCTAAAAGCTACAACATTCAGGCCTATTGCCATTATCACCAAGGCAATGGGCATGACACGGAAAAATGCTGGAAATTGAAGCATCTTATCCAAGATCTGATCGAAAATGGGAAGATACCGCTACCCAGTGACAAGCCAAGTAACAAAAACAATCCTCTTGCTACTCATGCCATTTTTACTGGAGAGGTAGTTGACTGCACTCATCTCATTTCCCCTTTCATTTCCCAAATCAACGGGATATGGAACGACGATGAAGATGATGTTTACCTGGCTAAAGGGGAGGCTGTCCCCGTCACCATCGAGGAAATCCGGAGGGCTAAAGCCAAAGCTCTGGCCGGTACACACACCATCACAGCCACTCCGGAAACCGTCACTGAACCTTCTAGGACGGAACTTGCTCCCGAAGAGCCAAACACTGACACGACCCTAGTCAGACAATTGAAGAGGGTCCGAACCGATATTACTATATGGCAGCTTTTGGTTAGTTCTCAGGAGCATCGAGCGGCACTTACTAAGGCCCTTGATGAAATCAAGGTCGACTCATCGGTTACCCCCACCGAAACGGTAGCCACGATCCTGCCATATCTCAAGGATAAGCCCAAAGGAGAAGGCCCACTCATCACCTTCTCCGAGTCCGACCTTCCACCATTCGGGACCACTCATAACTTGGCCCTGTATATCACGGTAATCTGCCGAAACAAATATCTCCCGATGACCCTGATTGATGACGGGTCCGCAGTTAATGTCCTTCCTTTAAGGACAGCCAAGGCCCTCGGCATTACCGAGGCTGACTACCTTCCGACTGCAAAGACTATCCAGGCTTTTGATGGGAGCCCAAAATCAGTTGCTGGGGCCGTTAAACTAACCATCATAACGGGCCCGATCGAGAAAGAGTTAGAGTTCCAAGTGATCGATGTTACTTCATCCTTCAACCTGCTACTTGGGAGACCATGGATTCACGCGGTCAAAGCTGTGTCTTCCACTCTTCACAGGAAGGTCAAACTACCTTTGCGGGATGGGATCGTCACTCTCGAAGCTACTCCCATAACTGTGTCAAGCTGCAACACTGCCGGCTCTGCCGACCCACGAGGATTCAACTTTGTGGGAATGATCGAAGAAGAGTACCTCTTCCAGCCATACTTCACCGTTAGCATCTATACGATGCTACAGAACCTGGGTTGCCTACCGGGAGTCACATCAAGGCCATATCTTCCACCTGGGAAGATCATCGAAACCCTGAACAACGGGCAATCTCACCTCGGTCTAGGCTATACTATGGCATCCGGCTACACGAACCAAACCAAGGCGGTCACGTTCGTCACCCCGGTATTCGAAACTGTTCAAACGGGCCTCTATCAGCCCACCATCTCATATCCCGGGACCAAACTGGCTCGAGAATGCAATTTCATCCCAGATGACATATTCGCCCTTATCCAGGCTGAATCAAAGGAGGGCACAAACAATACTGAGCCCATTCTAGGACTACTCTTTGGGGAAGACAAGGTCGTCCCGACCCCTAAGCAGGAGTTAGTCAGCTTAATCCTCCGCAGCAACAGGTTTGATCCAACTAAGCTGATCTCTGAAGTTGGTGCCGACACTGGAAAGAAAGCTTGGAGGAAGACAATTAAGTGGACCGACGGTCAGGGTCGGGTCTACAAGCTAACTACTGGCGAAGGAGATATGCATGCTATCGAATCTGAATCTGAGTCCGAGTCAGAGTCTGAGTCAGAGTCGGAGTCTGAGTCAAAGTCTAGAGGGTCCAGTACTAGGATCGAGTCTGTAACCCCTCTCCCTTCTTTAGCCTCACCATCGGGAGCCCCGGAGTCTGTCCCGAGGGCTCTCCCTATCCCGCCTCTGACCAACGATCAGATGGCAGCTCTCTTCGAGCTCTTTTCAAAATTTACTATCAATAATAACGATAACCGTTCTGCTTATGACTTGGCTTAGTTTCAAAATGTTTTCAAAAATCTTACTTGCAATGACATTGAGAAACCCGACGAACAGGTACCATTGCCCCCGCATCTAATCGAGCAACTCGAACAAAGGGAGTCCCGAAATCCGGTAATCGAAGAAACCGATTCCATCAACGTAGGAACCCCTTTAGAACCTCAGATGCTTAAGTTAGGCCTATCTTTAGATCTCGAGGAGAGACAACAATTCACGGACCTCCTCCAGGAATTCAAAGACGTCTTCGCATGGTCCTACAAGGACATGCCGGGAATAGACCGGGAGATAGCTGAACACCGAATACCCATCAAAGATGGGTACAAACCGGTAAAACAGAAACTCCGAAGAATGAGGCCCGAATGGTCTCTCAAAGTCAAGGAAGAAGTTGATAAACAATTCAAAGCGGGCTTTATCCAAGTGTCTGAATATCCAGACTGGGTCGCGAATATAGTACCAGTACCCAAAAAGGATGGCAAAGTCCGAGTATGTGTAGATTTCCGACACCTTAATAAGGCCAGCCCAAAAGACGATTTCCCGTTGCCACATATCGACATACTGGTGGATAACACGGCCGATCATGCCCTTCTATCATTCATGGACGGGTATGCCGGATATAATCAGATCAAAATGGCAGAAGAAGACATGAGTAAGACCACCTTCATCACACCGTGGGGGACTTACTGCTATACCGTAATGCTATTTGGGCTTATTAACGCTGGTGCCACTTATCAACGAACCGCCACCACTTTATTACATGACATGATGCATAAGGAAGTGGAGGTTTACGTCGCCGATATGATTGTCAAATCCAAGGACCGAAAGGGACACATTCCAGCCCTAAGGAAGTTCTTCACCCGACTACGCAAGTACAACATGAGGTTAAACCCTCAAAAATGCAGTTTTGGGGTAACATCGGGCAAACTACTGGGCCACATTGTCAGCCAACGGGGCATCGAAGTTGACCCAGCAAAGATCAAGGCCATAACCGAGATGCAGCCGCCTAAAACCGAAAAGGAGATAAGGGGGTTTCTCGGGAAAGTCCAGTATATAAGCCGGTTCATTTCAAAGTTAACCATGGTATGTGAACCCATTTTCAAGAAACTGAAGATAGGAGAACGAACACTATGGGACGACAAATGTCAAATGGCTTTCGATAAGATCAAGGAGATTCTATCCTCTCCACCGGTGCTAATGCCACCTCAGCACGATTTGCCTCTGTCATTATACTTAACAACGACCGAAACGGCCATGGGCGCTATGCTAGCCCAGACGGTTGATTCTGAAGAACGGGCTATTTACTACATCAGTAAGAAGTTCTTAGAATACGAATGCAAATACACCATGCTTGAGAAGACGTGTCTAGCGTTAGTGTGGGCCACTAAAAAGCTCCGACACTACATGCTTAGTCACGAGGTACATGTGCTATCCAAAATGGATCCGATCAAATATCTATTCGAGAAGCCCATCCTCAACAGTCGTATATCCAGATGGACTTTAATGCTAGGTGAGTTTGACCTCAAGTTCGTACCTTTAAAAGCCATCAAGGGCCGGGTAGTAGCAGAATTTCTCGCCGATAGTCCGGTATCCGAGGAAGATCACACCGATACTTGGGCTTTTCCAGACGAAGACATATTCCATACCGACACTGACACATGGGATCTGTACTTTGACGGAGCGTCCAACTTTCGAGGATTTGGTGTCGGGATCTTACTAATCTCACCACAAGGGGAACACACCCCGTTGTCCATCAAGCTAGATTTTGACGTGACTAATAACGCAGCCGAGTACGAAGCATGCATTCACGGACCGCAAGCCGCCGCTGATTTAGGGGTAACAAACCTCCGGGTCCACGGCGACTCATCATTAGTCATAAATCAAACCCTACAAAAATGGAAGACTCGGAACGCAAATCTCGTGGCTTACCAAGCACGAGTAAGGGTTCTCGAAAAGCAATTCCGAAAAGTGGAGTACATTTATCTGCCTCGGGAAGAAAACCAGTTTGCAGATGCTCTCTCAAAATTAGCATCTTTACTGAATATCCCAGCACATCTAACCAGCATGCCCATTTGTGTCGAACGGCGATCCGAGCCGGCATATATCCACATTATCCAAGATATTGAGATAACTGATCCAGAACCTTGGTACCAGGCTATTCTAACCTACTTAACGTCAGGGGAATATCCTCCGGGAGCTGAAAACCGGGCCAAGAAAGCTCTGCGAAGATGGGCCACCCAGTTCATCCGCACGGACGATGGACAGTTATATAAGAAGACAACACAGGGGGCTTTACTCCTATGCATTGACAAAACTCGAGCCGAAAGAGTCATGGCCGAGGTACACGATGGCGAAAACGGACCACACATGAACGCCCATATGTTGGCCCGAAAAATCGCAAGACTCGGTTACTATTGGAATAGCATGGAAACTGACTGTCAGCTGTATGTCAAACACTGCCACAACTGTCAGATTTTTGCTAATGTTCAGCATATGCCTTCATCCCTACTATATACAATGACGTCACCATGGCCATTCTCGACATGGGGAATTGATATAATCGGGAAAGTGAATCCTTCTGGGACAGGAGGTCACTGCTTTATCCCAGTGGCTATCGACTATTTCACCAAATGGGTCGAAGCCGAGTCATACCGGATCTTGAATGCCAAACATGTGGCTAAGTTCATCCAAAACAAAATTATATGTCGATACGGGATTCCACACGAGTTCATCAGCGATCACGGGACCCATTTCCAAGCTGAAACTGCCGCTTTGCTGGAAAAGTACAAGATCCAAAGGCATACATCGTCACCCTACCGTCCTCTAACAAATGGAGCGGTAGAGACAACCAATAAAACAATTGTCACCATTCTTAAAAAGATGGCTGAGAATTACCGAGACTGGCCTGACAAGATACCCTTTGCCTTATGGGGATATCGGACATCAATTCGAACTGCAACCGGAGCAACTCCATATTATCTGACATATGGAATGGAAGCAGTCCAGCCGGTCGAACTAGAAGTACCATCCCTTATGATTCTGCTCGAAAGCCAGGTACCTGAAGCAGATTGGGTCCAAGCCCGATATGACTCACTAATCCTCTTAGACGAACGGCGATCCCGGGATCTGAATAATATTCAGATATATCAGAAAAGGATCCAACGGGCTTTTAACAAAAGGGTTAGGCCCAGGAACATCAAAGAGGGCGATCTAGTCCTAAAATCTGTTCGAGCTTTGCTAACAGTCGACCCAAGGGGAAAATTCAAACCTAATTGGGCTGGGCCGTATCTGGTAAACAAAATTCTTTCAGGAGGAGCAGTGATGCTAACAGACTTGGACGGGAACGAGTTCGTCAATCCAACAAACTTGGGCCAACTGAAGCGTTACTACCCATAAATCCTATCTCAATGTCATTTGCAAAAGTTTATAAAAATGTCCTTTTTATGAATTTTCAAAATTTTAAGCAAGTCAATAAGTTAGGATCATTTATCCTACCGTTACACATCTCGAATTAATAATCTTGATGTATTTCAAAAATTGCAAAAATACTTAAGAACTACGGAAGGTTTGATTCCATTAATTTTGGATACGTAGGCAACCCCTCAAAAAGGTACAACCACTGCAATAACGAAAAGACGGGAACGGTATTCACTAATATGTCTTTTTATTATTTCAAAAAAATACACCACAAAAAAAAGCAACAAAATCACACCAAAAAATAATAGTAATACTTAAATAATAAATTTAGGAGACTACTCGTACATTCTGCCATTTCCCTTATCTTTCGGGTCACGCGGAGCCCGAGGCCGACGTGGCGGGGGCGAGCGTTCCCTAATCACAAGGGGAACTTCCTTTGCTCGAACCCGTTTCTTCGATTTTGGGTTTTCCATCCTTTGCACCGGCCCAAGCCGAGCCCTGACCGGCTCGGGAAGCCTGTCTCGAGGACCAAGTCGGTCCTTAGCAGCCAGTCTTGGCCCTAGTCTCCTTTCTTAATCTGTCTGGGGGCTCACCTTCCCCCGTGCACCCTTATTACTGGACCCTTCAGTCTGAGTCTTAGATCTCCCTTTTTGACCTGTCGAAGTAGCTCCCTCAGTAAAGAAGCTCCTATTGTCTTTAGCATGCTCCCGGCGTAACAGGTCATAGGCCTCGTCAATTTTCAAGGCAGCTCGAGTTTTAGCCGAATCAGCTCGGGTCCATCTTACATAAGAATCGGTTACCCAGATCGAATGAGAGTTTTTGAGAAGAGGCCAAGTAGCTCGTGTATACCACCTTTGCATCCAGGTGTCACACATCACATCCGTCAGCTGAGTAGATTCACTCACAACGGCCTCGATTTCTGGGATTCTTTGCGCCCGACCATATTGCCTAAGTATGTGATCGGGAAAGAGGTGAATTGTTTGCCTAAAAGATAGGATTACCTGATATCTAGCCCTATCTCGAGATTCTAGACCAGTCCAAAGGTAAATTGGCCACCATGGCACGGCCCAACGGATCAACAGGCCTCCATGGAAAGATAGCACCTCGTCCCAGTATTTTTGGGTATTGAAGCGAGAAAAGGCAATAGCTCTTCTCCTCGACATAACTTGCCTGGGTTGATATCGGCTCACATCTAAGGGAGGATCCAAGATCGATAACCTCTCAAACAGCCACAGCTGAAAAATTCGAAAAAAAATCAAAATCGCAAAAATCGTCAAAATCACGTAAAAAAAAAGTGAAAAGACGTGAAAACCGAGAAAACCGCAGGAATCGGGAAAATCGGGAAAAACCGTGCAAAACCGGAAAAACCGGAAAATCAGAAAGGCCGAAGAAATTAAAAAAAAAACGGCATACCTGTAGAAGCCGAGTACTCCCAGTCAGCCGGGCTGACGGATCCCTCTTACGATTATCCAAACCCTGGATAATCTCTCCTGTAATCAGCCAAGCCGGGCTGTGCTCCGTCTCCATCAGGTCAGGCACGGTGAAAAGTCTGACATGGCCCATGCAAGATAACAAGTCCATATGCCCCTCGAAGGCATAGACATGGAGCATACAAAAAGTAAAGGCCCTACGGCTATGAACCGGCCTGACCCGGACATCATCTGGATTCATGAATTTTTCAGCCAGGTCGATCAGGGAAACGGTATCTCCTTCTAGCATACGGAATACCTCCATATGGGAAAGCCCTAAAAATTCCCTTAACTTCCTCCTTGGGTCAGAAACTGAAAAGGGGATAGCAGGGCGAAGTATAGGATTCCATCCTCCTGCAGCAGCAATTTCCTCAGGAATAGGGCAAATCTCTCCTCGAGGAAAACTAAATACATGATAGGTATCATCCCAATAGGATAGGCAAGCATCCAAGAAGTGGCGGTCTACTTGCATCTGACGGATCACGGACAATTGGGTAACGCCATTCTGATTTAGGATAGCCCTATCGGCATCCCTAAAATATTTGGACCACTCGTGCAACATTCCGACTAATCGGTCGATTCCCATATTTGATTTGCTAAGAGAAAGAATAAATTTTTCAGGGCTTATTCTTTTCTTTAAGTAATTAAGGAATTGGGAGAATTATGAAAATTTACGAAGCAAGGAAGAGTATTTATAGCATGAAAATAAGTTCTCCTCCTCACCTTAAAATTACCAATCCTAGAGCATCTAGCATACAAGCCATTGTCCTAAGGCTTAGCTAAGTTATCCCGAGCATTCCTATTCCTTTTCAAAGTCAAAACAAAAATTCTTTAATTTTTTCAAAGGCTTTTGCAAATTCAAAGATTCAAACCTTTTCTCAAAATTTTTATTCCCCAGCACGAGTCATTTTTCCTACAAATGTTACATGCAAAATTTTGCAGCTTTGCATAAATATGTACAGGACGGCTCAAGCAGGACCATGCGATTTGCATAACTCCCCAACGGCATTTAACAAGATGAGCCCACATACAGGCCCATTTTAAGTCTCATGCGACGAGTTCAATTCCCCACGGAGTTATCATCATCAGTTCAGGTACATTTCTAGCCCATGGCCGGCGGGCCCTCCACGCAGGTCTAATGGACCTTAAACGACCCGACCGGAAGCTGCCAGGTTTTAATCCTTGATTGACCTGGTGGCTACTCTGACTTTCGCCCTGTCCAAGCCTCAGTCAGAGTGGGGGCTCTGTAGACACCCACATTTTGACTGCCAGGTGTCTATAGTAGTTTCCGACAAACACCCGATGATGATCGGACGCTAACGTGCTTAAACGTACTCGGAAATGGGCTCGAAATGATGGACATTTGGCTTGGGAATTTTAGGGAGTACAAATCTCACAAAACCAACCTCAAATTCAGGCCCAGTGGGTCGTTTCGAGTCAAATAACACTAATTTGGGTCGAATCCGACACCAGGGGTAAAACCATCTTTTAGCGACCGAGTCAAAACCCGGTCAAAGATATTTCTCGAGACTTGTAGGCTGACCGTGAGGTCTCACACGTCCTATTCGAACTCCAATCCTACAAAAATCAGCCACACAAAATAATAAACAATTCCGTTTAAGGTAGAATTCGATCTCGAGTTGGAATCCTATCCGAGAACCGACTCAGACACCCAACCGAGTGCAAACACTCGGCCGAGTAATACACAAGTCAGCCGGTTTTCCTCTTTTCTTCCCTCACAAGAAAACGGAATTCTCGTTCTCCTCAGCTTCTTACTCAAGCGGTAATTCTAGCTCAAACAGGAATCCTATTCAAAAACTGATTCGAGCACCCGACCGAGTGTAAAACACTCGGCCAAAACAGAGCAAACCAGCCGTGTTCCCTTTCTTCCTACACAAGAAAGCGGAATTCTTATTTCCCTCAAACTCCTACGTTTCCTATCCTAAGCGGTAGTCAAACTCTCCTAAGCCAAGGTCGGGAGCTCCCTATAAATAGCCTCTTGCATCCAACACAATACAGACGGAATTATTAGCAATACACACGGATTTTTATCAACCATAATAACACATTATCGACACACATACATACAACCTCCGACCCACGCACACACATAGTTATTTTAGCATCGAGAAACCGATAATACGTTCAAAACCCGAAGGAAGCCGGTCCGAAACCCGACACCCTTCACTCGTCTCAACCGTACCACCCTAACCCAACCAACGTTGCCTCGACGCTCCCGTGTCTAGCCACATTCCGACGAGCTCCGATCCGAGTCAACAAGAGCATGTAGGTTGAGGGTGTACCAAACCCGATTTCTTCCTTTCTCTCCTCTTCTTCTCTTCGTCCGTTTTCCATATGGGTCAAGAGTCGTTTTTTTTTTCTAATATCGTTATTAACGAAAAACTATTTTCATAACGAATATTCTTAAAAATATGATATCGATTTTTCTATAGTCGAATATTGTATCGAAAAGAATTATATTAAGATCTCGACGATATCAAAATTCGTTACATCTTTTTTCGTTCAAAATTCTTTTCTTTTACTTTTCGTTCAAAACAAACAATTTTACAAAACTTTTTTTTATTCATTCCGAATATTCGATATCGATTTCATAATCGAATATCGGATACGACAAATATCGAAAACATGAATTGCATACAAATTAATTCATAATTTGTACGCGATTCATCAAAATAACAATTTTCGGACAACGAGCGAAACGGGACAGGCCCGCACGCGAGTCGCGCCCCACGCAGGCGACTCGCGTACGAGTCTGAAACCCGCGCTCCTTTTTTCAACTTTTTTCGTTCGTTTTATTATTTATTCTACGAAACGATTTCTAAAGTTTACGTCTTTTCTAAAACTATTCCAAGTATTTGATATTGATTTCGTAGTCAACTATCGAATATAAAGAATATCGAAAATATTAAGTCGAGTACGAATCATGCAATATTCATACGCGATTTAATAATAATATCGAGTCTTCAAAAACCGGCACCGAAACTGGCCGTCACGCAACCCGCCGGCGTCCCGGGCGAGTCGCGCGGCCGGCTGTTATGCGCCGCGGCTTTTTTCGTCTTTTTTATTCTTTTTTCGAACATCATTTTTTATACAAAACAGCGTCTTTTCAACCATATTTTTCAGATTTCGATTACTATATATTTTCTCGATCTCGGCTATTTTATTTTGCTATTATTATTTACAAATCGATACTAACTCGTTTGTTTGTTTTGTAGCAAATTCATCCTTTTATTTCATTTGTTTTATTATACTAAAACGAATCTCATATGCTAAATACAACTTTGACATTAATCAATTTTCATCCATTAAATTGACTTAGCAACCCATTCAGTTCCTCACATGTTTAGGAAAACAATGTTTGCATATCATTCATCGTTCAACTAACGCGCACATTAAAACGTCATTCGATATCCTAGTAGAGGCCGCTAATGTGCGGGCGGGGTTGGGTGTTCTTAGTGAACTTCCCAACACGTACCCTCACCCCTTACTCAGAACCGTGGTTTCCGGATGTCCGAAACCATTGGCAACGAGAGTCATTCAATATACGATTAACCGCTCCAGTCGGCATCTATATCGATATGCAAAAGGGACGAGCCCAATAAACTTTGATATCGGAAATGGGCCGTATTTTGTACACGGCCCACTACGACATAGAGTAGGCTCGAACGGTTCCGAATATCCATAAAATTCGGTGGCGACTCCGACTTCGATTTAAATTTCCATTTGACCATCTCATGGAGATTCATTCGCCTCCCCAAAACCCGCGCGTGGCCGCGTCGGGGTGGACCTATGTCATGTCCACAATAAGACATAGTACAAAATGGCTGAGCCATACCGGTCCAACCTTTTCTTCCCCTTGTCATTCGGGTGCACCCGCTTGTGTTTCTCATCCTCGATCCTCTGAATGCAAGCTTCTATCGCCCTAGCCAAAGGCGAGCCGAGCCAATCTCACTCTCCTTCCTCTCTCACATTTTCGATATGGGTCTCGTTAGTCTTGGCCCTCTTGGATGAACTGACGGAACCAGGATCGGTAACACTGTCTTTGGTCAGGCACTTAGTGACAGTCCTTCGAGTTACCTCTTCGCCCCTTTGCGTTGCGGTCTTCCTAGCTTTTAAGTTGCTCTGTCCTTATGGGTGTTCACAAACCCTCCGCCGGACGGAAGCTAATAAACGTCATTTTAGTGATTATTTTGCCCACATTTATTTACTTATTCGGGTCGATTTTGTGTGCTTAATTGATATTATAGCTCAATATAGGTTTTTATACGATATTAAGTGTTAATTAGCCATTTTAGTTATAATTATCGTAATAATTGTTATTTTCTGAGAATTTGGTACTGCCTTGTCTCGTGTGTATTTTTGTAGGTACCGTGTGAAGAAATGACCGAGTGAAGACGAGAAAGAATCGGGTCAAAGAACAAAGCGGGTCGAGCAAATTAAAGTCAAAGGCCTACTTGATCGGACTGTCTTGAGTTGACGATATCTCACTCATACGACGTCGAAATTAAGTGATTGAAGATGCGTTGGATAGATAAGTTCGAGACCTACAAGTTTTTTAGAAGAGAGCGAGACTCAATTCTATTAATTAATGGGTCGAAATTGAGATACAAAGAAGCAGCTAATGAAATCAAAGTGAAAATCGGGCCCAAAACACCAAATAAAGGAGATAGATGGCCCATTATGGAGAAAGAAATGAATTGGGCTGTTAGTTAGTGGACTGAAAAAAAAAAGAGGGGAGTTGGAGAGATTAAAAAAGAGTAGTTAGGAGGGAGTTGGAAGGAAGAAAATAAAGAGTTACGTAGGGTAGAGAAGGGGATAGAATTAGGAGGGCTTAGGAGGGAGCATAGAGTCAGTCGCACAGTGGGAGCAAGAGTAGCACGGAGAGCAGCAACATACGATAGGAATTAGAGTAGTGTAGGAAGATTACTTTTCTCTTCTCCATTTTTACATTTGTATTAATCTTAATCTAGTTTAATTTAAATAGTATTAATAGTAATTAGTTTGGGTTAATCTTCTATACTACATTTTCTCCATCATTTATACAATTCTCCAATTCTTCAAGTTTGGTATAATTTCTTGACTCTTTCCCTCTTATTTTATTTTTATTAAAGTTTGTATCTTTATTAATTATTATTGTTTTATATTATGTTTAGAGTAGTGGGTAACTTAATTAGTTTACCTAATCATGTTTGAGTAGTTAATTTCTAGGGTCGAGGAGACTCGGTTTGTCTCATATTTGTGGGTTTTGTTGTGGGTTCATTATCTTGTCTATTATTGTTGGTGTTCTCCGTTGATTGTCATTGTAACACCCGCTATTTTTTCCTAGCGTTTTTGTCTTTACCGTTACGACTCTGTCATAACTCTGTCACATTTCGGCCTTGCATTTCATCTTTTTCCAATCTTTATTTTCATTTTTGAGTTTAATGATATTTATTTATATTTTAAAAAGATTTTTAATTCTTTTAAATCCATTTATTTGATTTTCCTCATAAACTATTTATTTTCCGCGAGGAATTCTATTTCTCTACAAATTAATGTTTTTAAGCTCGGATTTAAGTTATTCATTTTCCTAAAAATGTTTAAATACATTTATATAATATTTTAGACTAAGAAATATTTTTATTTACGAAAATTTAGCCTTTATTGATTTTGTTACGAAGTTTCGTAAATAATTATTTTCCAACGCGAGGTTTACTCGAATTGTTTTGAAATGTCGTTAACTATTTTACGATTCTTCTTTTTATCAACTTATAAATTATTTGAGACCATTTCCTCACATTTTGGACCGACAAAGCTTCTTGTCACAATTTTACTACGTATTATTTATACGTTTCATTTTATCACGTTAAACCGTAAACGTAAGATTATTTTCTTCCATTTATTCCATGCATTATTACTCAAACTTTTCACTCTCCCTCACATTCATTCTTTTGGTTGGTTTCCTCACACATTTCACCTAGTTTTCATCTAAATTTTAATGCTATTCATTCTTAACAAAATCATCCATTTTCTTACATCTTTTATTCACTTTTAACATAAGAAAAAAATTCTCTTCTTCTTCATTTCTGGCCGTGACACTCCTCTCCTATTCTAGGCTGATTTTTGTTTAATTCGAGCCTTGATCGCATCATTTTTATCGTCAAAATAATCCTCTTTCCGATCCCTTCGTTAAGGTAATAATCGATGTTGTTTTCGATCATTATTTACCTTGTTTTTATTAGTTTTCTCATGGTATTTTTTCTGCCATGATTTTTATATATTGTAGGATTTGTGGTTGATCCCGAGGCCGACGAATATATTATTGATTCGGATTTGGACTGAGGTAACGTCGATGTTACTCGGTATTTCATGATTTTAATTGTGTATTTGTATGTATATATTTTTATGTTTTATTTTTGACAATATATGTATGTCATAAAATCTGAAAAAATTTTAAAAGTTGAAAATTTGCATGTTTCGGTATTTTTATCGCTTTTACGAGATTAAATCGTCATATTAATTTGTAAAATCGTAATATTCGGCCTAAACATGCAATATATGTTAATATTCTGTAAAAATGATGTTTTTGATGATTTTTAATAATTTTGTATTTTTCTGATATTTTTGTTATCGATTATCGAATTATTACCGTTTACGGACAAAAACGATTAAAAGCCGATTTTTAGTTCTAGTATCTAATCATTTTATTTTAACCTGATTTTTGACATGATGTAACTTTATGATGAAATAGAAATTTTGAACTTTTTCATAATTTTTCGAAATTGTTAAGTGGATGAATTAATTAATCACTTTAAATCATCGTTTATCGTTAAAACCGTGTTTGTCGTTTAAATTCTCGATTTCTGGTCCTATGATTAAATCTGGAAAAAAATGTGATTCTGATGATTTCAAATTAAAATGTAATTTTATGATTTTTAGTGCCTTAATAAATCTTCGGAACGATAAGTTTTATTAATGGAATCGTTAATTGTGAAAACCGGTTTTAAAGACGGTTTTGACGGGATTTATTAAATCTGGAATTTTTGGAAATCTGGAAAAATGGTAGATTGTAGAAAATCATGATTTTCAGGTTTAATAATAATTTTTGGATATTAATACTTAAAATCATTTTGTAATTACTATTTTTATTAATCGTTATTGTCGAGATTGGACGATTAACGAGAAAACGCTTTAAAAACCGATTTTTAGGATTCCGGAAAATTTTCTCTTCTGAACAGAGTGTCCATAAATATATTTTAACTATTTTACGTAATTTTTTTACTATTTATTAAAGTCTTTAATTAATAAGTATTGATTTTTGGACAAATTATGATTTATCGTTAAAATGCTTCATCTTACCCAAAAGAATTATTTTTCCAGCCATTTTGAAAGTATTTAAATCTGAAACTTTGTGATTTAAATCATCGCTTAACATACTCGTAATGTATTCAATGGTTTAATTAAATAAAATACGTTAAAAGATTTAATTTGACATTTGCCGTAAAATCCTATTTATGTTCGTATTGTCGAAACTATTAATAATTAGGGAATTTTAATTTTATAAATTTTGGGAACACCCTAATTAGTAGTAATAAAATTTTTAAGACATTTTTAATCATTTTATAAACACTCGTATGATGTTTCAATAATTTCATAAACCTAAATGTTCTCACTTTATCAATTAATATGGTTAAGGCCGAAAGTACTAGTTTTATAAATCTATATCGTTTACTAAAAATGTGTTATTAGTATAAACTAGTATTTTGCTATTTTGATATGATGCTATTTTTAGTAAGTTTCTAAAAATAGAAAGTTTCCAAAAATAGAAATTTTCCTCTTTTGGAAAGTGATTCCTTTTCATTTTGATCTCTTATTGTTTATGTTGAATACATCTTTTAAATATCAATAATGGATTCTTTTGGAGTTATGGAATAAGGATAAGTGTGGGTTTAGAGTAATATAGTCTGGGATGTACGTTTTGCCATCAACTATAAAGCTTGTGTGTCTATGTTGACACACATTGGTCATTGAACTGAGCATGGTTTGTGTTCAGGAGTGTGTATATTTTGACCTTAAACTTAGATATCACATCGTGTAAGTCGCCGTCGGGTTGAACTGGATTACGGTTGGTGTCCAGGAGGGGTGTACATTACTTAATCCAGGACCTCGCTGCACGCAGTTCTGTTATAGTTGAGTTACCTAGTTAGAGACCGAAGTCTGATTTGTTTTGACTAAGTTCTCGAAGCTAGTTTAGTATTGTCCTAGTGAAAGTCTAGATTCTACATTAATCCTATCCATAACGCCATTTTGACTATTTTTATTATTATCGATATAATTTGGTTGCAGGTTGGCAAATGTTTTATGTTTTCTCCGGAAAACTCATTTTTATTATATTGTTTCGATACGTGAAGTTTTTCACTGAAAATTTATTTTCATTATAATATTTTACTGTTTTCCGTCTTTACTATTTTTCCTATATTAGTAATTACTGTTTTAAAATCATGTTATACGGCTGGGAGAACGTTGGCGTTGCTCCTCACTGATTGTGGCTGTTATATTTTAACATGGCAGGTATACGTGTTCAGGGTGTGGGCTAGCGAGCAGTGTGGATCCTGCTTATGGATCCTGCTTATTTATTTTTATAATTATGTCCTATGGATTTTTCAAACCCCTTTTGTGGATTGTTTTAAATTTTGGCCATTTTATTTAAGGCTTATTGTTTGACTTTACCATTTTAATTTTTACTAAGACATAGTTACAGTGTGTTTTAATCCCGACTCTACAGTGTTTCCGCCACTGTATCGCGTTAGATTTTCTAGGGGATTACAGTCATTCTTGTATGATTTGCTTGTCTTGGCCGCGATAGGTGAATTATATTTTGTCGAGCTTTCTTTGGGGTGGGTCGACCTAGTAATAAGTGCGAGAGCTCGTTATTAGAACCGTCCCGGTAGATAGAGACTCGAGAGAGACCCTTTATCTCCCCAATTACCGACCATAATCGACTCGTTTGTGAATTCCGATAACTCCCTTGAGATTACCTCGTTGACCTTGACCCTAGTCTTTTTTTTCGTATTTATTTCATTTGTTTGTTCGATTAGTTTAGCTCGCTAGTTTAGAACCTTCTTCCGACCAAAAATAATCTCTTCTCCTGTGACTAATACCTTTACTAGACAAAGACCTTTATTTAGCTAGACCGTCCCCGTGGATTCGACCCGACTTACCCTCGACTACCCAAGTTTAGGATTAGTTGGTTTTTTTCTTTGATCGATCGGGATTCGCGACAAATTCCCGTCCGTCAGAAGCATTGTTGGTCGTCCGAACACTTTCAATAACAACGGGACGCAAGAACCTCTGTTCCCAAGATGCCCTAAATTCCCTGAGCAAATCCTCTGTCCATGGGTCAGAACTAGGAGTAACTTTAGCATCCTTTGAAGTGGGGCGTTTAACGCCTATTTGATTCGACAACATGCCCGGATAAGTATAAACCTGGTCCCTCATGGATAGTATTAACAAAGCCTCGGTTCAAGACGAAAATGAAAACCCGATACGCCCACTAATATTCCACCATGGGATGGACCACCTGATGACCACATCCCCTTTAGCCAAATAGGAAAGCCAGTCCGTTTCCTTATGACCTTTGCTCCACGCCAGCACCGTTTTGCGGCCCGTAAAACCCCTGTAGTTATAACCTTTGATGCCCCGGGGAGGGTCGACCAAACCAAGCTGCTCTTGTAACCAAACCTGCACAAACCACGACAAAACATCACACCTCCAAACCAAAGCAACCACAAAAAAAAAGCCAAGCTACGAAGAAACATGGCACCAAAAACACCTGTAAAATAATCCGAGAACCCCGAAAAGATGTCTTGTGGAGTCGAGCACGAGCATCGAGACCTAGAATGAGCTCACCCAAAATAAGCAAAGAATGTGATCGTCCATGTTCCATTCCCATCACCACATCCAAAACTCGAGGGTTACCCCAACCCTCACGCGCCATCGCATCCTCGAAAAGATAATAACAAGCCATCGCAACATTAAAAGCGCGCCTACATGCTAAGGCCGAAACATGACGAGAACCAACCTGTGAGAATGTCGTAGAAAGCAACTCTATGTTAATGCCATCCCTTCCAAAGAAATCTTTAGCCAGCTTCAATGAAGAGAGGTCCAAAAAGGTGTAAAACCGCTCCACGTAAGCATCATCCCCATAAGGCACGCAAGGTCGAACCGAGCTCCACTCACCTATAGCATCTAGCTCTTCGGGCAGAGGACAAATGTTGCCCCCAGGGAAAGCGAAAACATGGCTTTTCGAGTCCCAAAACTTAGAACATGCCAATAAGAAGTCATCCTGTATCCTGACTCGACTTAGCGCAACAACCGTTGACAAACCATTATTTAAATAAACCTCAGAATCACATTTCTTAAGAGAAACCGCCCATTCGGTTAGGATATTTCCGACCCGACATGACCCTAAATATGGATGTTCTAGACCCTATAGATATTCTAGTATGTCTAAAACAAGCACCCACAATCCGTATATATAGCCCTAATCCCACAAGAATTAGGAAACAACAAAAATTTTCATAACCCGGACTCAAACCGCCTTGGCCCAGGCGCCCGAATCTCCAGCCGCCCGAGCCCAGGTGACCCAGAACCTGAGAGCCTTAGCCCAGGCGCCCATATCTAGACAAGCAACATCTAGAGCAACCCCAAAGGTAGAAACACCGATCCTACATTATAACCATAGCTACCACATGACACCTCAGACATCGGGAACGACCTCCCGAAGTCACTAAAACCCGCTCCCAAAACCGAAATACCCATACAGGGGCCACAGGAACGCGAGTTCACCCGTCGGACGCACGAGACTTAGGCGTTTTTTTTTGTTTTTTTAGGGGGATAAGCTACCCCACCTAGGCGTGTTGTAGCCTGATTAACGGTTATCGTCAAGTCGCGTCTGTAGCCTAACAAGGCAATATTATGAGTATGTAAAATGTGGTCTAACGTTTTTTTTTTCAAAGGTTGCCCGAATTTTAACTCCGACTTCATTCTAAATGTCGAAGCAACTAAACTCATCTCCTAATATACTCGGTCAGAACACGTTAATGTTTTACGTTAGCATTTTACATCTCGTCCGTCTCGAGTCAAAACATTTTAATCAACGTACTATCTGATCCGATTCCCTGCTCAAACTAACGCATTTCAAAACATCCAAAAGGAATTGTTTTCATACTTCTGTGCAATGCCAACGCACCCTAAACTAGGTCGGAACGCAAATAAATAAACGCAAAAGTGATTACTTGTCAATCTAAGTAAACAATTCCCCAAACTAAAACACAAGGTTAACCCAACTAATTAAAATGCTAAAATTTAAAGCAAATATACAAATCCATACAAAAATCGAGGCTACGGAGGACCCCTAGAAGCCGCGCCAATGGCTATCACGACCTCGCAAGTATCATCATCCGAACCTCGATCCTCCAAGTCTAGAAGAGGAGACTCACTACCATCCATCCCCGACAGCATGTCTAAGGTAGCCGTCTCGGGGACTCCTCCAATCTCCTTGATAGCACCCGTAGCCTCCGCCTCAGCCTCAGCCTCTCTCTCTATCCGATGCCTAGCTTCACCCTGCGCGGAGGTCTCGCCTTGAGACCTAGCCAGCTACTCCTTAAGGTGAGCAATCTCGTCGGCCCGGGATTGCAGGAGCTGTTGCGCCTTAGCGGCCTTCACCTCGAGCTCGGTCACCCGAGTCTCCAGCTGCCCTACCATATCCGGGATATCCTAAAAACACACTTAAACGTTAGTAAAACACACAAACAGCCTAGAAAACTGCCATAGTCACGCAAACTCACCGGGCGAGGTCCTGAAGTGTCACGGGAAACCCTCGAGGCATAGACCCGGAAGCAGTTGGCGGTCTGCCACAACCGCTGATGGCAAGCCGAGGGAACCTGAGAGACGAAACCATAGAAGTTAAGCAAACCGACTCTAATTCTTAAGACCCAAACAAAGAACAAAAGCCAAAACTCACCCGGTACACCCGGTCACGCCATTCTATCCCGACATCCATCTCCTCGGCAGAACACGGGGGGAGAGGCTCGGTGAAAGGTATCCCACCGCGTCCACCCAAAGCAGCGTCAGGGGAAAATCTGGGGGCTGGATTTCATCAGCCTTATCGGCCAACTGAGAAAGCAACAGATGGGTCGGTCAGAGGGCAAGGAAACAATAAACCGCAAAACAAACCTTAGAACCAAAAATCAGAACATTACCATGAGGCGGTACCAAGCTAGCCGTCGGGTGACGTGAGATAGATAGGAGGCACCAGGCACCAAGAGCGCATCGCCTCCTTCTCCGTCCCTATCCTCGAGGACCTCTGCGGTGGTCGGTAGTCTGAACATGGTCCCAGGAGGATCAACCGGCACCCTGAAATTGTCATACAAGCATTGGCGCACCAACCGCTCGCCCAGATACCAAACTGGGCGAAACAACGAAGGAAGGAGCATCCTCCTATAACTCCGAGGCCTCAGCTCCACAGCCACATACTCTGGCGCGCCCTCATAATCAGCCCAAAGGCGGGCCACAAACTACACTGATAAAACCAATACCTCAATAAAGCCTAAACCTTGGGGCTGCTAAACTAAAAAGGACATGAAAAGAAAACTTACATCCCCGTGGCTTAGCTGGTTGACCAGCGCATTCTCCAACGGGTAGTGACTGATCAAGCTCTTAGGCTGAGCCAGCCTCCACTCGATCCCCGTCAGGAATCTCTTTTGGGTGAACCCGCATTGTTTTAGGTGCCATACAAGGAAAATAGGAATAGATCCAAGCCTGCAAAAACCCGAAACACCTTTTGCAATACTAAGCCAAAAGTAAGTAGAACTTGAGATGCGAAAGTGAGAATAGCAACTAACCTCTAGTATAAGGCCCGGACCCAAGATGAGCACAGCTGAGGTCGACTCTATAGCCAACGGCCTCACCATGACTTGCAGGCAGCGAGTCATCTCCGCGAAAGCTGCGGTTACCCAATCATAACGTCCTACCTGAGCCAAGTCATCTAGAAGAGGCAAAATCCTAGTGCTAAACCTCTCGCCTTTATCCGAGAAGTGGGTCGACCCTAAAAAGTACCACAACCACAACCGGGCATCCTGCTCCAGCGTGTTGGATTCTCGACCCTCTAACACTGCCACCCGCTCGAAATGATCGGTGATGTACGAGCTCACTAGAGCATGCGGAGCACTATATGCCTCACGCTCCAAACAATCCCCGATGAGGCCCCGCACCTCATCATTATCTAGCCTAGGGCCCTCAGCGGCCCACCTAATCTTATCCGGTCCCCAGTGCAAACCAGTAATCATCCCAAAATCCTCTAGGGTAATCCCGACCTCCACAAAAGCCATGTGGAAGCTCGAGGTAGTATCGTGGAAGCGATCTATCATCACTCTAATCACCATAAGGTTGCACTTAGTCTTGAAACCCACCAATCGGGCTCACTGCTCGACCACGGGACCTAGAGCAGTCCTCGCGATAATCCCTTTTACCGCGGGGGTCAACTTCTGAAAATAAATCTTGAGACACGTAGTAAAGCCCGAGAAAGTCCTCATCGGGCCTGGGGGCTGCAAACCAAAACGATACAAGTATAAACAAAACAAATCTAACCTAACCCGAGCTAAAAATCTAAGATATAACTAATGAGCACGAATAGGACACTCACCAAACCCCGCACGATGCGGTGAGAAATGTGAAGGTCAAGGTGAAACAGCAGCTGATAACCATCCCAGTCCTGAGCCCACTCGGGATTCTCGTAACCAATCTCCTCATCCTCCGGTATAGGAACCGGAACATGAGCCCTCCTAGCAACCGTCTCTGGAAGCCTGCGCTTCCTCACTTTATCAAAATCAACCTCATTAATGGCCTCCGGGTCGCGGCGCTGAGACGAGATACTCCGTCGTCTCCTGCGAATCCATCAGGGAGTCTGTGAACTCGTCTCGGCAGTCTCGCCACTAGGAGCTCCCTCGGGACGCTCGGTGTTACCTCTAACTATAAAATCAAACAAAAAATTAAAAACCCATACCGCCTGTCAGGCTTAAACAGCTTAAACAGCTAGCACCCATTTTGGATCCCGGTCACAATGGAAGTGGTTTCGGGAAAATCTGGCATCGTTACGACACCTTTTAGTTCGTCTTAAGACATACAAAACCTCACGGAGAGCCCTAAAAGCCATCCTAGCCCATAAAAATCGACAACAGAGCTACCCACATCCTCACAAGCACTATTTGAGCAAGATTACGCAAAACAAATGTGGGAATAGTCGAAAAAACGGTCCCTAACCCTAGCATTCCGAACCTATTTCCATAGGGAGCCATTGTCGTACCTTGAAAATCCCTATCGAATTTATAACTACCCTAACAAGCTCTAAACAACCCTAATTTAACAATGGGATTAAGCACAAGCTTCGAAAATTATTAGATCAAAAATAAACACCCAAATCAATTTTCTAGGGTTTTCAACAAAACAAGCTCACAATCAATCAAATAAAGCAAAACCGACAATAAACAAGTAAAGAACACTTACCCGGAGTCGACTTTGTCGCGTACGACGGAAATCAAGTCGAAAATTGGCTAGAAAAATCGAGAAAGTAAGTTTAGAGGCGAAAGGGGCGACGAGTTTGAAATTGGGATCGAATGAATGAATCGCCCCCAACTTCGTTTACTTATGCAGACCCGGTCCACGAGAACCCGACCGCCCCAGGTGCCGCGCCCGGATCCTGAACTGCTGGGGGCTAGGCGCTTGGAGATTGGGGCGCAGACAGACGCGTGTCCGAGTAGTCCAGCACATACTAAAACAGAAACAAACGAGGCTTAAATATCGATACACATGAAACACACACCTTTTAAGACAAGCAAAATAACAATAATGGAATAATTACTAATCGACATCGACAAAACACACTCGATAATAAAACAAGCATGAGAGCCGCACTTAACCTGAACGCTACACCCGAACGCGTAATAAAGCGATCTAAACCGAACTAATCTAAACATACTCTGAACGAGTCGCAAATGTACAACAAACCAAAACAAAGCAAGAACAAACCCGAACAAATAAGACAAACCCACAAAACAAAAACACTTAACTAAAACAAATAAATAAACAGCAATTTTTCGCTTAACGGGTCTTAGTTATCCGAGAGGCGAAGGAGTCTGAAACCTCCATAGCTATTTTTCGAGTGGATACCAACGCCCTCGAAGGAGTCTGAAACCTCCATAGCAATTTTTTGAGTGGATACCAACGCCCTCGAAGGAGTCTGAAACGTCCACAACAATATTTGGAGTGGATACCAACGCCCTCGAAAAAGTCTGAAACCTCCACAGCAAATTTTTCGAGTAGATACCAACGCTCTCGAAGTAGTCTGATACCTCCACAACATTTTTTCATTCGAGAGGAGACCGACACCTTCAAATGGTTTATTTTGTCCTAGGGGTCAGAGGCATCCCGAAAGACAGCTGCTCGAGTGGAGACTGACGCCCTCGAGTAGTTTATATCATCTTGTTTTGTCCTAGGGGTCAGAGGCATCCCGAAAGACAGCTATTCGAGTGGAGACTGACGCCCTCGAATAGGTTTATCTCATATTGTTTTGTCTTAGGGGTCAGAGGCATCCCGAAAGACAGTTGTTCGAGTGGAGACTGACGCCCTCGAATAGTTTATCTCATTTTGTTTTGTCCTAGGGGTCAGAGGCATCCCGAAAGACAGCTACTCGAGTGGAGACTGACGCCCTCGGGTAGTTCATCTTGTTTTATCTTGTCCTAGGGGTCAGAGACATCCCAAAAGACAGTCGTTCGAGTGGACACTGACGCCCTCGAATGGTTTATCTCGTTTTGTTTTGTCTTAGGGGTCAGAGGCATCCCGAAAGACAGCTACTCGAGTGGATACTGACGCCCTCGAGTAGTTCATCTTGTTTTATCTTGTCCAAGGGGTCAGAGGCATCCCGAAAGACAGCCGTTCTAGTGGACACTGACACCCTCGAATGGTTTATCTCATTTTGTTTTATCTTAGGGTTCAGAGGCATCCCAAAAGACAACTACTCGAGTAGAGCTACCGCCCTCGAGTAATTCATCTTGTTTTGATTTGTCATAGGGGTCAGAGGCATCCCAAAGACAAGTGTTCGTGGAGACTGACGCCCTCAAACATTTCTGTTTCACTTTATTTCGCTTAAGGGGTCACAAGCACCCCGAAGACGACCGCTCGAGTGGAGACTGATGCCCTCGAACGGTTTATTTTATCAAGGGCTCACAAGCATCCCATTAACATTTGTTCAAATAAAAGCCAAAACATACGAACGTTCTTCGCATTAACGCTTAACGCGTCACCTACACACGAAAATATTAAACGAACTTAAACAATCCGAAAAGGCCAAACACGCGAACATGAAGAACCAAGAACAAGATGACAAGCAACGGCCCAGGCCCAAGCAAGCAACCGCAAGCGAAGACGTCAGGTACAATTTCTAAGCCTTGGCTGGCGAGCCTCAACACGTAGTCCAACAGACTTAAAACGACCCGATCGGACAACCACCAGGTCGTAATCCTCGATTGACCTGGGTGGCTATACTTTGACTTTTGCCTTGTCCAAGCCTCAGTCAAAGTGGGGACTTCTGTAGACACCCAGATTTGGACTTGATGGCTGCAGAAGTGCCCAACAAACACCCGATGACGATAGAACTGCAACGTGACACGGGTTCGCGATGTTTTAGGTAGTTTTTATTATAGAATGGATCAAATAAATTACTCGGAAAAATTAAACTAACATGATGGCAGCTTTAGTCGTGTCGTTACGGTCGCATAGACACTAATTAGGGTCAATTATGATATCGGGACCCCGAGTTGGCCCCGAAACTCGAACCGAGTCAGCACCGTGCCAAGCGAACCTCGGGATTCACACCCGAGACCCACTAAACTCATGGCGCTAGGTCAAGCCCCGGGAATCCTTAACCTCCAAGTTATGTATTATACACCCGTCTCTCGGTTTTGGAAAGTTTCAAAATCGTATCTTCAAAATTCCAACCGCCTCACCTCACGCGTCTTAGGCTCCCCGCGCCCAAACCCAGGCGCCTGAGTCTTGGTGCGCCTCAACTCAGGCGTCCATATGGGTGACGAGGGCCGAAAGCACCTATAAATACCCCCCCTTCACTTCATTCATTCGACACATCTCAACTCTCTTCTCCCCCTCCACATTCTCGCTAAGGGCTCGCACTCCGACACCCGAGGCAAACGATCCACTCGATCGTAGTTCCGATAAAAGCGACATCGACGCTACTCCTCACCTTCGAGCACCCCACTCGATACCGAGGTGCCTGTGTTCGACTAGCTCAAGCCTAGTAGCAAAGCTCTGCCGGATTAGCCGCAGAATCAGTCCATAGTAACGAAGCTTTGCCGGAGTAGCCGCAGGAAGGGTCAACGGGAATGGAGCTCTGCCGAAATCACTAGGAGGATCCGCCTTTGAAGTCGAATCGTCACTAGGTTGTCATCTAAACAAAACTTTCCATATTCGTACTTTCTTTTATTATGCACTACGACAACACTAGATGTAGACACTAGGTCCACAACATCTACTAAAATATGTAACGTCCCAACTTCAACCACAAATACTAAAATACACTAAATAGACCCGAGTAATTGCGAGATCCGTTCTCAACTATCCATGCATCGTGTCCCGTTTAGTGTATACTCCGAGGGTGTAACTCCTCACAATGTGATTTACTTACATTCGCATTCACAGTTTTTCGTATGACTTAGTGCTTTTATGACCTTATAATCGCATGCTAAATCACTTAACACAGAATTCAAAACATAAAACAACTAAAACTGAACAAAGTGATGGTCGGGTTCCTTATAGTCTGGGTGCTCGCCTTACTAGGTTCGACGCATCTCTATTAACACCGAACCGGCTCATCTTAAGCAGAATACCAGGTAAGGTATATCACGAGAACGACTAATATCCATATTATCGCGTTAAAATTGATTTGCTAATACGTATAATACTAGTACTCTCTACTCTTCTATGTGCATCTTTTCATGGCCTGTTTGTCACGTGAAATCACATGCAAAGAATGTAAACACAACTACTTTGATGACAAAACTTACTTGTCCTTAAACAACTGATGTAGCAAAAGGTATAGGGTGAAAATAAACGGATGTTACAGTATTTCCGCCACAACAAAATAACTAGGTTATCAGCCCACCGATTGATTAGTAGAGGTCGCTATAGTGCGGGCGGGATTGGGTGTTGACATCTATCGAATGTTAGGTTCCCAATACGTACCCTCACCCCTTACTCAGAATCGACGGTTTCCGGATATCCGAAACCATTGGCAATGAGAGTCATTCCAGGCATGGAGTGCTTAAGGGTACAAGTCTTTATCTTTAGGTCCCGTGCCCCTCAGCTTTGAGCCGGCTAAAGATCAAAGTTGACTTGAACGGTTTCCGAGTCCCCATAATTGACTCGGTGGCGACTCCACAAATCGGCAACGAATTCAGTTCACTAAAAAGGTCGCCTTGCCAAATGAATTGGCCTTTAAACATTTACAACCACGACTCGATCGATTCCAAACGGAAACACAAGTGCACGCACCCGTCTAGTACAAGTCCGGATCGTCATCCGAATCGAGGTCGTAAACATCGCCCCGTACGCGAGATAGGACCGGCCCTCGACCGGGAGGGGGCCGCGTGGGTGGCCGCCGCCACACGTTGAAAAACTGGGTCAGTCCCGCGCGGCGCGCGCTAGGCGCCAGGCGGTGCGGACAGACGTCCATACTACCATACTAATTTGGGATGTACCACCTTTGTAAAACCTTTGCGGAGAGGTCAGATATACGAGCAACCCACTTACGAACCAAGTCATTTATGCGAGAGAAACTCTAACATTTCATTTTATTCGTGTAGTGTTTTAAACCTTGCTTATTGCCTATGTTATGTCGGAAATTTCGAGGACGAAATTTTTTTAAGGGGGTTTAGATTGTAAAACCTCGTATTTTTCAAATAGTGTTAAAATTTTAAATATTTATTTAAACCAGTTTAACGTTTAAAAAAATATTTTCGTGAATAAAATATTTTATTTTCGTTAAATTAAAAATTATTCCGTATTAAAAACATGAGAATTTATTTATTGAATTATTTAAGAATTTTATCTTTCGGTAAATAAAGTTTAACTGTTGAAAATATTTTTTTATAATGAACCATCGTTTTGACATTTTGTCGTCTGGTAAAAATTTAGAAATAATTTATCGAATTTTTAAAATAATGATTTCTTATAACTATCGTTCCGTAATACTATTTACCGTCTATTTTACTTACCGTCTCACAAATTTCTTTTTTAATTTTTTTTACGGTTTCCATTATTTTTATTCCGTAATCTTATATTTCAACTTTTTAAGAAAGAAAGACGTTTGTACGAAAAATGGGCTAAAACTCGGAAATTGTGTCCTACTTAACCCTTCCCCCACGTGGCCCCTATACTCCCTCCAATACCCAATTACTCACCCCTATAATTTCCCTCACCCTTACACCTAAACCTACCCTACCCATCCCACTCACCTCACCTACTACTTCTTCGTGTACTCCCTCTCCCTCATTCTTACTCCACCTCATTTTCTTTTCTTCTTCCTCCTATACTATATATACCCCTTATGTATACTCCTACTATTTATTACTACTTCTACATTACTACTTATACCATACGTATGTACTACTTATACTTATTATATATACTATACTACATAATCCGTACTACATACTATATTTACTCCTTCGTCATTCTCTATATAATTGGAGCATCGGAAATAAGGAGTTGGCCAGTAATTGGCGGAATCACTTTTCTGGAACCGTATTTGGGTCAAATCATTTAGACCCAAAAATTTCTTTAAAGGAGGAAAAAGACGACTTTTCTTACGTAGACGATATTATTGACCCCGTCGACCTTAATTCTTAATAACGTTAATAAATACTCCGTAATAGCTATTAAGGTAACCAAACTTTTCTTCTAACAACATTTTGTATATATAAGTATATTATGTTAGTAACTTAATAAATTACTTATTTAAATATTTAGGCTTATTTGTATGACTAAATTACTTATGTATAAAAAAAAGGTTACGTGATATTTATTTATGTTATATTTATGACTAAATTCAACTTAACTAAATTCTCACTTATTTAATTTATTTATCACCTTTACATTTCTATTGGTATGAGAAAATGAGAAAATGAATAAAAAGAACTTAAAATAATAAAATTTACTTTTATCATTTATTTCTATTTATACTATGTATATCTATTCTATGTATTTTATATTTGTATTTATTTTACATAATTGTAATTTTGATCATATTGTTAATTTTCTTTAGTACTTTTACATTTGTTTATATATTATAATAGTAGAGTAAATTGGTAACCTACAAAATATTTTATTTTAATAATACTTTACTTATTATTTTTATATAGGTAGAAATTTATAAATTTCATTTTCTAAAATAAATGAATTTATTTTATCCCGAAACTTTTACACGACATTTATAAATATTAAAAAAATGATTTTACGTCAAATTTTGTAAATCGATTAAGTACGACTTAATTTATACTCCCTCCATTCAACTCCACTTGTCACTATTCATTTTGGCACATTTGCCGAGACGCGTTTTACATTAGCGATGTCTTTCATTTTACATTAGCAAAAATTATAAAAATTTGATATTCATAATGTAGTCATAAAGACGAATCAAACAAAATCCCACATGGCTATATTCTCACTTATAGATTGTCGAGAATATCGAAAATTCCTCTCAAGTGTGAATAGTGTCAAAAAAAGAAATGTGAAGAGTGGAGTTGAATGGAGGGAGTATTTTTCAGAAACTTCATATTTTTCAGAAACTATAAATTTTTAAATAATAATTTATTATTATACCTCAAATTTTTTTTATATAAAACTTCATTTAAAATAATTTACTATTTTAAAAGAAGTTATACGATATTTGAGATATAATGTTTTGGGTGACACTTGAGGATTAAAGTGTAACGTTGTCACACCGAAAGTAAGAATTTGAGGATTTGACTGTTTCAAATGAGTCCGACCAATTATTGAAGGTCACCAAATAATGTACTACTTGTTCACGGTCGACTTTTATATAAAGTTTATGATGCAAGTCTGGGACGAATAGATTGTGTTGGATTCTACCATGCGTGGTGTTTCGACTGCACTTGTAATGAAAAGCAGACTCGGTGGCTGCGGTCCGAGAGTCGACCTAGTGTTTAAGGTAGTCGTCCTATGGCAGTGAGAGCTGCGGTTCAAGAGTCTGCGTAGGGTATGTGCGCATGTATAGACAAGTACTTGATTAGTATTACCACCTAGGTAGCGGGGGCAGAACAACATTCTGAAAACTGCGGGTTCTCTCTTGGTGATGCAGAGAATGTAATCATCGGCTTTCATTTCTCCCAGAGCCCCGTTTGAATAAACGTATAATATAATAGAAGTTCGGGCCCAATTGAGCCTCATGGGTGAGATGTAAACCTCATAAGATTGGTTCGGTCTACGAGTCGGTAACACGGTTACTTCTATTGGTGAGATGCAAGCCAATGGGGTGTAGCGGTGATACTAGGAGCCACGACTCGTGTGTTTTGTCTGTTTACGTGAAAAATGATTTAAAAATCAAATGGCTGCCAAGGTCCCATCTTCTAAACTTTACCGTTTTCGTCACTTCAGATGTTGTTTAATTGAATTAAAGGAAACTATCTGTTACGTGATATCCTTTAATATTTTTGTAAGCATATTATTTGTTATTCACATGGTTGTCTTATGTGTATGAGGTGATGTTAGATGAACGGTTTGGTTGATGTCCCGCTCAGCGTCCACTATTTTTTTTTTGCAGGTCTAAGACGTTGGGGGAATCGAGCGAGAAATTTTAATAATACGTTTTGTATAAAATACAATCTATATTCTGTACTAAGTGAATCAAGACTACGTAATTAATAGTCGTTTATTGTAAGGATCCGTAACGATCCAGATTTATTTACACTCTGATATAATTTTAATTAAATGACTTAGATAATTTTCCGCATTATCTATTAATTTAAGTCATCGAAAATCCGGGTTGTTACAAAAATGGACAGGTTCTTACCTTGTCAAGAAAATACTCACGGGAGGCGCCGTGATCATCACCGATCTAGGCGGTCAAGAATTCTCGACCCCTACCAACATGGACCAGCTTAAAGGCTATTATCCTTAGCTTCACATCTTGATTTCTAGACCAGGGTGGAAGCTAAGCCCATGCAAAACACCTGTAACACCCGCTATTTTTCCTAACATTTTTACCCTTACCTTTATGACTCTGTCATAACTCTGTCACATTTCGGCCTTACGTTTCATCTTTTTTTCTTTTTTCTTTCAAGCTTTATTTTTATTTTGAGTTTAATGATATTTATTTTTATTTAAAAAGATTTTAATTCTTTTAAATCTATTTATTTTCTTCGTAAACTAATTAATTTTTCCAGGAGGAATTCTACTTCTTTTACGAATTAAAGTTTTAAGCTCAGATTTAAGTTATTTATTTTTCTACAAGTGTCTAAACATATTTATATAATATTTTCAACTTAGAAATATTTTTATTTACGAAAATCTAGCCATTTATTATTTTATTACGAAGGTTCGTAAATAATTATTTTCTATCGAGAGGGTTACTCGAATTGCTTTGAAATACCTTTAACTATTTTACGATCCTTCTTTTTATCAACTTAAAAATCATTTGAGACATTTTTGCCCACGTTTTGGACCGACACCCCCTTGTGTCACACCCATGACAATTTTTTTATAACCTTTCATTTTATAAAAAAATGACTTATGGAATTAGATAATTCTTTACATCCATTTAATTGGATGACTAATGCACGAACTCTTCATGCTCCATGCACTTTATTTGGCCGGTGCATTTGGACTAAGTTCCACCTTGTTTTTATAAAAAAATTATCATCATTTATGCTTAGAAACCATCCATTATTTCTTTCATACATTCATTTTTCTCTTAAACAAAAAAATACTCCTTCCTTCTCCCCCTCTTTGTCCGTGGCATTCATTCATTTGCCTAGGCTGGTTCTTGCTCCAATTTTAGTCATAATCATCATGTTTTCATCGTCAAATTAATCCTTATTCCGACTATCGTTAAGGTAATAATCGAAATTAATTTTGATCGTTATTCACCTTGATTTTACTATTTTTTCTCAAGGTATTTTTCTGCCATGATTTTTGTGTGTTGTAGGATTTGTGGACGATCCTGAGGCCGACGAGTATATTATCGATTCCGATTTGGATTAGAGGTAACGTCGATGTTACTCGGTATTTCATGTTTTATTTATGTAATTGCATGTATAATTTTATATTTCACTTTTTTGACAATATATGTATGTCATGTAACCTGGAAAAGTTTTAAAAGTTGAAAATTTGCATGTTTCGATATTTTTATCGCTTTTACGAGATTAACGATTAAATTGTTATATTAATTTGTAAAATCGTAATATTCGGCCTAAACTTATAATATATGATTATATTCTGTAAAAATGAGGTTTTTGATGATCTTTAATAATTTGGTATTTTTCTGATATTTTAGACATCGATTATTGAATTATTACCGTTTACGGACAAAAACGATTAAAAGCCGATTTTTAGTTCTAGTACAACCAATTAATAAACCTGTGCTTTGGGACTGTCCAATCATTCCAAATCAGGTGACTCCAGTTAACATTGGTGCTGCTAACCTGATCCAATCATAGCCTGTGCTGATACTATACTGCTGTCCAGGAGACATTCGCCAGACCTGGGCATCATAAGCTGGACGAAACACATCACGCACCTTGCATATTTTTTTCCAAGTCCATGAGCTGTCGGGAGGCGGAGCATGCTGCAGCCATTCAGCATCTTTAATGTAAATATGGTTCACCCATTGGACCCATAAAGAATCACCTTAGAGTAAATCCACCATGCTAGCTTTCCGATGGCAGCCTTGTTCCAAATATTGTCATTTTTTATTCCAAGTCCACCTTCCTTAAGTGGTTTGCAGATCTTATCCCATGCTACCGGTGGTACTCTCTTGTATTCGGCTCCACCCTCCCAAAGAAAATTTCTACAAAGACCTTCAATATTATGAATAATAGCAGAAGAAAGAATAAAAATTGAAGACCAATAGTTATGGGGAGTCTTTAGGACCGATTTGATTAGGACAAATCTACCCGCGTATGACAAATTTCTAGTGCCCAGTGATCTGATTCTTTCCATTATCCTGTTGATCAACGGATTGCAGTCTTTGGCATTTAGCTTGGTTGGTTTAAACGGTACACCCAGATACTTAAAAGGCATGTTTCCCTCCACACAACCAGAAATGTCAACGATGTCCGCTCGAAGATAATCAGGCACCCCTGAAGTAGACGTTGGATTTACCCAGACTCGTCTTGAGGCTAGACGCATGGGAGAATGTGGAGAATGTCCTTAAAAGAACCATAATGGAAGCAGCGTCTCCTCTAGAGAACAATAATAGGTCATCGGCAAACATGAGACTAGAAAGCCTCAAATTACCGCAAAGAGGGTGGAATCTGAAGCTATTATGTTTAGTAGTGACTTGAAGTAGCCTCGTAAGGTATTCCATTTAGAGAAAAAGAAGGGTGATAACGGATCACCTTGTCGTAGCCCTCTCTTGCCCTTAAAAAAACCAAACATATCTCCATTTAGATTTAGAGAAAAAGAAGCTGAAGTAGTACACTCCATGATTAAATTAGTGAAGTGTGTAGGGAACTTCAGAGCAAGCATCATCTGATGGAGAAATTTCCATTCAATAGTGTCATAGGCCTTTCGAAGATCAATTTTGAAAATACATCTCGGCGAGACGAACTTCTTGTTATAAAGCTTAATCAGGCCTTGACAAATTAGAATGTTCTCCATGATATTTCTGCCTTGTATGAATCCTCCTTGAGTCTTAGATATTAAATCAGGTAAGACTGAAGCCAGTCTGCTGCATAGAATTTTAGAGATAACTTTATATACCATGTTGCAGCAGGAAATTGGCCGAAATTGCTGGACAGTTTCAGGATTGAAAGTCTTTGGGATAAGGGTCACCGTAGTAGTGTTCAGTTGCTTCAGAATTTTCCATTTCTGAAGAACTCATGGATGGCTTCACAAATCTCCTTTATAATAAGATCCCAACTAGCTTTGAAGAACAAGCTCGAGAACCCATCAGGTCCCGGGGCCTTGTCGTTAGGTATGCCGAAGAAGGCCTTTTTAATTTCATCATCAGAAACCTGTTTTGAAAGCAGTTTAGCATGCTGATTCGTACAAGTAGGTCCTTCCTGTACAATTCTTATATTCACAGGCTGAGTAGGGAGGCTTTTTCCCATAAGGTTTTCATAGAATTCAAGAAAACTCTTTTGGATCCCTTCCTTGGTCGTGTGCAGCTCGCCTTCTGAGTCCCTGATTTGTTTAATAGCATTGTGTGCTGTTCTAGTCCTCAGAACGCCATGAAAATATGACGTATTAGCATCCCCGTCCTTCATCCAGTGCGCTTTAGCTTTCTGCCAAAGGAAAGTGTACTCCTGAGCCTCCAACTCAACAAAAAGAGCATTCGCTTCAAATTCTCGCTGGATAAGCAATTGATTGCCAGGTTGATCAACTGTAGCCTGCTGACAGCATCTTAAATTTACTCTAGCAATATCAACAGCCCTCTCAATGTTCGAAAATTTGGATTTGTTCAGACACTTCAAGGGCACCTTCAGAGCTTTCAACTTTTGGCAAACAATAAACATTCGTGTGCCTTCAACCGGAAAATTCCACCTCTGCTTGACAAGATCCTGAAAACCAGGGTCAGAAACCCACATGTTTGAGAACTTGAAAGGGTGTTTTCTATTACCTTCCTCCTCATGCTCCTGAATAATACACGGGGTATGATCGAAAGTTTCCTCAGGGAGGAAGGCAGCCTGCAAAGTTACGATTTATCGTTAAAATGATCCGTTTCACCTAAAAGAATTTTTTTTCCTGCCATTTTTAAAATATATAAATCTGAAACTTTAAGCGTTAAATCATCCCTTAGCATACTCTAAATAAATTCAATGGTTTAATTAAATAAAAAGACGTTAAAAGATTTAATTTGACATTTGCCGTAAAATCCTATTTATAATCGTATTGTCGAAACTAATAATAATTAGGGCATTTTAGTTTTGTAAATTTTGAAAACACCCTGATTAATAGTATTAAAATGTTTAAGACATTTTTAATCATTTTATAAACACTTGTATGATATTTTAATAATTTCATAAACTCAATTGTTCTTGTTTTAGAAATTAATATCGTTAAGGCCTAAAGTATTAGTTTTATAAATCTATATCGTTTACTAAAAATGTTGTATTAGTATGAACTAATATTTTCGCTATTTTGATATGATGCTATTTTTAGTAAAATTTCTAAAAATAGAAGTTTCCTAAAATAGAAGGTTTCCTCTTTTGGAAAGTGATCCTTTTCCCTTTTTATTCTCTTGTTATTATAATGATTATATCTTTTGAATATCGATAATGGCTTTATATTGGAGTTATGGAATAAGGACAAGTGTGGGTTTAGAGTAATATAGTCTGGGATGTACATTTTGCCATCAACTGTAAGGCTGGTGTGTCTTTATTGAGCACATTGGTTGTTGAACTGAGCATGATTTGTGTTCAGGAGAGTGTATATTTACCTTAAACTTAGATATTGCATCGTATAAGTCGCGTCGGGTTGAACTGGATATGGTTTGTATCCAGGAGGGGTGTGTACTACTAAACAAGGACCTCGCCGCACGCAGTCTTGTTATAGTTGAGTTGCCTAGTTAGAGACTGGATTCTGTTACGAGTTAAGTCTACAGTTCTCGAAGCTAGTTTCTAGTATTATCCTAGTGAAAGTCTAGATTCTGCATTAATCCTATACATAACGCCATTTTGACTATATTTATTATTATCGATATAATTTGGTTTACAAGTTGGGAAATATTTTATGTTTTCTCCGGAAAACTCATTTTTATTATATTGTTTCGTTACGTGAAGTTTTTCACTAAAAGCTTATTTTCATTATAATGTTTTACTGTTTTCATTTTTACTATTTTTCTATAGTAGTAATTACAGTTTTAAAATTCTGTCATATGTTTGGGAGAGCGTTGACGTTGCTCCCCACTGATTGTGGCAGTTATGTTTTAACATGGCAGGTATACGTGTTTCCGAGTGTGGGCTAGCGAGCAGTGTGGATCCTGCTTGTTTATTTTAATAATTATGTCTTATGGATTGTTCAAACCCCTTTTATGGATTGTTTTAAATTTTGGCCATTTTATTCATGGCCTATTGTTTGACTTTACCATTTTAATTTACTAAGACATAGTTACAGTGTGTTTTAATCCCGACTCTACAGTGTTTCCACCACTGTATCGCGTTAGAATTTCTAGGGAATTACAACACCTCAAATACTTCGCATCGATAATTGGCATAATGAGTCTAAAGCACAAAATAACTCGCATCTTACGAACTACGAATATGGTTTGATTCCGTTTAATCACGGATACGTAAGCAACCCCCTCGAGGGTACAACCAAAACTAACAAAATTGATTATTCGATGTATGCGCAAATCAAAACCCATTATACGCTCTAGTTAATGAGTGATTTTAATGACGAAGCACAAACGCAAGCCGAGGACAGAGTAAAAACCCGAAAGGGCGCTCCGGGCAAAATGAAGAATCAAGTTGCGAATTACGCTTAAAAAAAAAACAAAAACAAAAAAAGTGATGAGTCGAGGACGAAGTGAAAATCCCGAAAGGGCGCTCCGAGCAAAATGAAGAATCGAGTTACGAGCCGTAAAAAAATGCAAAAAGAAAGGTGAGCCGAGGACGGAGTGAAACCCCGAAAGGGCACTCCGGGTAAAATGAAGATTAGAGTTGCGAGCCACCACAAAAAAAAAAAGAAAAAAAGAAAAAAAAGAAAAGGAAAGCGTGCTTCTCATTAACGCAGTATCAAACAAATCGAGCCTTTGTCAAGGCCTTTACATCAAGCATCCATTATCCGGGTACTCCGGCAACAAGACAACGTGTCAATCAAAACCCTAAAAAAAACTACTACTAATACGCTATATAATATTGAATAACACCAAACAGTACTAACGGCTGGGCCCTACCGGTCCAACTTCTCCTTTCCCTTACCCTTCGGTTGCGCTTCGTTGGGCCTCACACCATGGGCCCCTTGAATGCAAACTTCCACCCTTTCAGCCAATCGTGGGCCCAACTAATCCTATTTTCCTTCCTCATCTACACTTTTGATGTGTGCTAAAGTTAGACCGTTTTTCCTCCCATCTAGACTCGTTTTTCCTCCGTTTTGCGAGATAAGAGTGCGATTATCGCCCTATTTTTAGTCTTTCTCGCATTAAGCGTCTCTATTGTGCATTTCACGTGTTTTTGGTAGTTTTTCTATCTATTTTAATAGGATTCGATGCCGAGAGCATGATTGAGCTTCCACGAGCACAAAAGAGGGGAATATCGTCCGAAAAGCAACACACGAAACTAGAAGTTCAAGCAATCCAATCAAACGACAAAGAGCGAGACCAGAAAAGAGGTAAAGGAAACCATCGGGTGAAGTTTCACCTGATGAGATACCACCGGGTGAAGTTTCGCACGACGATATTTCGACCTCCCCGAAGATCTTCAGAAAACTTTATCCATGCCACCTGGCGAAATGACCGGGTGAAACTTTCACCCATCGGGTGAAGTTTTGCCCGACGATAAATAGGCCCCCAAATGCAAAATCTGGAAGGAAGTCCACCGAGTGAAACCACCGGGTGAAGTTTCACCCGACATTATTGGCTCGTGAATGACTGATATTCGCAGGGTGAAGTTTCACCTTATGAAGACTCATTGGACAAAAGTGTCACTAATGGAGCAAAAGTTGGAAATGGGCTTTGGTTTAAAGATCCATTAAGCTACCACTATATATATATAGCTAACCTAGTTAGATGCACAATACACTACATTAGACTACAATAACTCTCCATTAGATTTAGATCATTTTCATTAGCATCCATCTTCATATTAGCTTAGATAGAAAGCTACTAGATATTGATAGTTTTTATCAATCTTCATCTTCCTCTAGTTTTATATTCAAGCTTTTGTAAGGAATTCTAGTTTTTATCTTGAAGTTCTTTGGAGATTATCAAGGGATTAATGACAAATACATTGTCCTCTTCATCAAGGCTTCTCCTTATTTTTATGAAATCTTCATCTTCTTTATTGTCATTTTCCTCCATTGTTGGTATATTTCTCTTCCTCTCCCTCATCTCTAGATTAGATTTAATATTGCTCTTCCGTTATTGCACTGTTTTCATTGATTTTACTTGTGTTGTTTTTAGATCATTTTGTAGTTTCTTTTGTTGATCATAATTTCCTTCGTTGTTTTAGTTTTATTTTCTCTTGTTTTAATCATTATGCATGCTTTTGTTATTTTCTCCATTGTTATTGCTTTTGTAGCTTCCTTTATGAATTGTGAATAGTTTTCTTGTTAGGGAGTTAAGGGAGGAAGATCTTGGGTGATATGAATTAAGGGATTGTGATTTTGCTACATGTTTTTTGATTTATCATGCTTGAGGTTTTTGTGTCATTGTTGACTTAGTCCGGCCAACTAGATCGATCTTGACTCATTTCTATCATTCGGAGAAATCCGGGGTAAGAGATCACTCGATTTGAGAATTATCATTTGTCGGGAAATCCAGGGTGGAAATTACCTTGACTTGAGACTTACCCTTTTTCGCCGCGAAAGTGGGATTTAGATAAGTTGGGTGAAGAAACCAAAAGGTGACATTCCCCCTCTATCGACCCATAATTCTGAAACTCATAGGACCCGATTTCCGATTCCCGTCTCCCCCTAACACCTTTTCCCTATTTATTATTCCTCATTGTTTATCGCATTCTAGTTTATACTCGACTAAAAAAAAACCCAATTATACCCCAAACGCATAACTCCTACTCGACTACCACTGCCTTTTCATGTGGACCGACCTCGACTTACCACGACTACATTTAATTGTTTTTGTGTTAATTGCGAGTCAGATAAATATTGTTTGATTCCCTATCCTTCGTTAACGGCCGATCCAAATTTGGGCGGAACCAAAATGGCGCCGTTACCGGGGAACGACGATAGTTAATCGAGTTTTAGTTTATTGTGTTTGGTTTATTGCTTTTATTTTGTTTTTTCCTTTTTCCCTAGTACCGATAGGTGCTAGGAGACTTGCCTTTTATTGTGTTTATGCCCAAGAATCATTCATCGCCCTTGTGGTTCGATCCGGAGTCGGAGAGGACATTTAGAACTTTACGGTTTCGGGGTAATAACTCAACTACTATCATCCCACATCCTTCCCTATCACCACCCAATCTAAATCCCATTCTACCACATACACCTCTTACACCAAATAACCCTTATACATCTTCTACATCACAAAATTCACCACCAACCCCACCATCACCAAAAACTCCACAACAAAATCAAAATCAAACCCCTCCAAATCTACCACCACCACCACAACCAATGGCGACCATAGGACCCCATTCCCAACTTACACACGAAGAGACCTTTTCACCAGTCGACTTCGGGGAAATTCCCGAGATTTATGAATTAAAAGCTTCTTTAACAAACGCGGTTCAACAAGACACCTTTCATGGATTTTCCCAAGAAGATGCCCAAGAGCATATTGCATCAATCAAAGAGAAATTAGTCGAGGCCCGATTAAATGGGCTAACATCATGCCAACTACACCGATTATTATTCCCTAAGACACTGCGAGATGGAGCTCGGAGATGGCTTCACGGCCATCCGGATAACACATTCTCATCGTGGGCTCAATTATCCAATGGTTCTTGGAGAAATATTATCCACCGTCAAAGACTAACCAATACCGTATGGAGATACAAACTTTTAAGCAAGATGAATTTGAAAGCCTAAGCGAAGCTTGGGAGTGATTTAAAGATCTACTTCGTAAATGCCCTCACCATGGAATATCCGATTGGCTAAGAACCCAAACATTTTATAACACCCTTTCATCGAGAATCAAGGAAAACCTCAACTCGGCCGCCGGAGAAGATTTCTCTTCCCTTACCGATGAGGCATCTAAAAGTCTTATTGAATAGATGGCAAGGAGTGATTCTAGAGTGGGTCAATCGAGAGAATTCTAGGAAGAAGGTTGAAGTGAACTCTTCTAAGAGTTCCAATGAATTGAAACTTGAAGCTAGAATTGAAGAATTGACAAAGAAAATGGATGCCACGAACTCTAAACCAACTCCTAGAGGCATGTACCAAATTCAAGGGAGTGTTCCAACAAGGATACCATCACCATCTAAACAAGAAATAACATGGGAAGTTCAATGTGAACATTGTGACAATTATGGCCATGATTCTAGCTCTTGTATTCCAAATGAAGAGAGTTATTTTGAAGAACCAAATAAAGTGCAAGCTATTCAAGTATATGGGCAAAGACCTCAATTTGATCCCTATTCTAATACTTACAATGCCGGTACAAGGTTTCATCCCAACTTTTCTTATGGGAACCAAAATGTTCAAAACCCGATGCCACGTATCGAAGGGAATCAACCGAGGCCCTTCAATCAAAGTAAACAAAGGCCCTTTAATCAAGGTCCTCCAAAGATGCCCCCATATTTGCCTCCTCACTAAAGGAGTAACTTCAATCAACAAGGAGGTAACTTCCATGTTACTAACAATGATCAAAATCAACAAGGGAACAATTTCAATCATGGATACAACCAAGGTTTCCAAGGTAACCAAGGTTACAACCAACAATCTTACAATCAACCCTCTCAATCTTATGGCCAATCAAGCAATTTTCAATATGGTCAAGGAGGAGGTCCATGGGATAACACCAATGATTTGGAAAGAGCTATTGAGCACCTATGGAGTGAGAATCTAGACACTAAGACAAGGTTAAAGGTTTGGTAATCCCAAGAAGCAACAAAAACCTTAGCCGCCCCAATTCATCCACCCTATGGTTTGCCCGGTCAACCCCAAAAGCCGAGAGACGCTCCACATCAAGCAAATACCATCATATTAAGAGGTGGCAAAGAACTTGAGGACCCATATAAGAACTTGAACATTGAAAGCACCACAACCCAAGTCAATCAACAAAGTTTACCGCAAGCCGCATCTCCCGCTTCCCCCAAACAAAAACCGGGGAATACAAGCGGAGTTTGATATTCTTGAAAATGCGGAGGTAGAACAAAGACAATAAAGAGAACTTAGAAGAAAGAAAAAGGATCAAATGGAAGCGGAAGAAGCAAAAAGAAAAGAGGCGGAGCATTTAGCCGAAGAAGACGAAGAATCTAATGTTCCACCGCCTCCAGCTTTTGTGCCACCATTGTCTTTTCCCGAACGAGCTAAACCACACAATGAGAATGCTTAATTTAGTTGTTTCGTGGATATGCTAAAGAAAGTGGAGGTTGCTTTACCCTTCACCGAGGTAATATCTCAAATGCCCCTTTATTCTAAGTTCTTGAAAGAAGTTTTGACTAAAAAGAGAACAATAGAAGATAAAGAATGTGTCCCTTTTACGGCACAATGTTGTGCCACTCTTATGAATCAAATGCCAAAGAAACTAGATGACCCCGGTAGCTTTATGTTGTTAACCGAGTAGCTTTATGACCCCGGTAGCCTTGTCAGGTAGGAAATGGTATTGTTAACCGAGCTTTATGTGACCTAGAGGCTAGTGTTAGCTTGTTACCCATTCAATTGCCAAGAGACTTAGTGTGGGGGAGATGAGACCCACTAGCATGTCGATTCAACTTGTGGATAGGCCCGTTAAGTACCCACTTGGGATACTTGAGAATGTACCCGTGCAAGTTGGTAAGTTTTTCATTCCTTCCGACTTTGTCATTATGGACATGCTCGAGGACACTATTACCCCCATTATACCATTCATGGCTACCGGTGGCACCATAGTTGATGTTAAGAATGGAAAGTTATCTTTTAACATAGGGAACGAATCGGTAGAGTTTTCCCTTTCTCAAGCTCTTAAACAACCAATGATCGAACAAATGTATTCCATTGAAGTTATTGATAGTTTGGTTGAGTATAGCTTGATAGATGATGATAAAAAAAGAAGAGGAACCACTTGATTCCCCACCTCTTGAAGAAGAGATCATGCATGAAGAAGAGGTAGAACCACTACCGGTGGGTGAAAGTATGCTACCCTCTACTCTTAATCTTGAACTTAAGTCACTCCTCTCTTCCCTCAAATACGCCTTCCTTGAAGGAACTAGTTATCCCGTTATCATCAATGCCACACTTGATGGTCCTCAATTGGAAAAACTTTTGGTTGTTTTGAGAAAACACAAAAAGGCCATTATCGGGTATAACAATGACGACCTCCAAGGTATAAGTCCCAACGTTTGCATGTATAGGATCATCCTTGATGATGACGATCGCCCTTCGGTTGAGGGTCAACATTGTTTGAACCCCACCATGAAAGAGGTTGTCATGAAGGAAGTCCTCAAATTGTATGATGCTAACATTATATACCATATAACCGGAAGTAAATGGGTTAGCCCCGTACAAGTTGGGCCAAAAAAGGGAGGAATGACGGTTGTGAAAGGAGAAAAGGGTGAGTTGATTTCTACTAGGACTATTACCGGTTGGCGCATGTGTATAGACTTTCAAAAGTTGAACACGGCCACCGTAAAAGACCATTTCCCCTTCCCTTTATTGATCAAATGCTTGAATGATTAGCGCATCATTCTTATTTTTGTTTCCTCGATGGCCATTCGGGATTTCTTCGAATTCCCATTCACCCCGATGACCAAGAAAAAACCATTTTCACATGTCCCTATGGCACCTACGCCTACCGTAGGATGCCATTCGGATTGTGTAATGCACCAGAAACGTTTCGAAGATGTATGATGGCAATTTTCTCCGATTTTATTGAAAAGTCCATGGAAGTTTTTATGGATGATTTTAGTGTCCATGGTACATCTTTTGAATCTTGGCTCAATCATCTTGATCAAGTGTTAGCTCGTTGTGAAGAGTATATACTTGTTTTAAATTGGGAGAAATGTCACTTTATGGTCGAACAAGGTGTAGTCCTCGGTTATATTGTTTCTAACAAAGATGTCAAAGTAGATAAGGCCAAAGTCTCCGTGATAGAGAACCTGCCACCCCCGATTAATGTCAAAGGGTGAGGAATTTTCTAGGTCATGGCGACTTCTATAGGCAGTTCATTAAAGATTTTTCTAAAATCGCCAAGCCTTTAACTTCTTTCCTTATGAAAGATGCACCTTTTGTGTTTGATGACTTGTGTCTTGAGGCCTTTTGCAGGATAAAGACCGCTCTCACCACCGCCCCGATGATCAAGGCACCCGATTGGAATATTCCATTTGAGATCATGTGTGACTGATGCATGAAGAAAACTACTCAAGATCCATGAAGAAAACTACAAAAGCAATAACAATGGAGATAATCATAAAATAAAACATGCATGAAGACAAAATTTAAAGGAAGTAAAACTAAAGCAACGATGGAAATTACGATCAACAAAAGAAACAACAAAGCGATCTAAAAACAACACAAGTAAAATCAATGAAAACGATGCAATAATGAAAGAGCAATAGTAAAATCTAATCTAGAGAAAGGGGAGAGGAAGAGAAATATACCAACAATGTAGAAAAATAACAATAAAGAAGATGAAGATTGCATAAGATAAGAAGAAGCCTTGATGAAGAAGACAATGGATTTTTCACTAATCCCTTAATGATCTTCCAAGAACTTCAAGATTAAAACTAGAATTCCTTACAAAAGCTTAAATCTAAAGCTAGATGAAAAAGATGAAGATTGATAAAAACTATGTAGCTTCTATCTAATGGCTTTCTATCTACTCTAATGAAAGATGATCTAAAGTATGGTATTGTGCACCTACTTAGGTTAACTATATATATAGTAGTAGCTTAATGGATCACTAAACCAAAACCCAATTCTAATCTTTGCCCTTGAAATGAAACTTTGCCCTTTGAAATGAAACTTTGCCCTTTGGATCTTCATAGGGTGAAGTTTTGCCCTGTGGATTCTCTCCAATATGGTCGAAATACCGTCGGGCAAAGTTTTGCCCTGTGAGGTAAAGTTTCGCTCGATGACCTTTTTAGTCCGAAATGGCAATCTGGGGAGGAAACACCGTCGGGCAAAGTTTCGCCCGATCAAAATCTCATCGGGTAAAGTTTCGCCCGATGAAAAATATGACCAAAAACACAAAAATCTCGTAGGGTGAAATTTCACCCGGTCAGATCTCATCGGGTGAAACTTCACCCAATGACTTCGGAGGGCTATAACTCTTTCGTTTAATCTTCAATTAGGGAGTGTGATATGTCTTTGGAAAGCTAAGAAGATAAGCTTTCACCTCCATCTAGAATCGCATCAATCCGAGGTCTGAAACTCTAGATATATCCATTTGAAGTTTGACTTTGCCGGTGAAGATGCTCAATGGACTATAGTTTTGCCCTTTTGCTCAAGGTTTCACTCTTTGATGCTTGGACTTTTGCTTTATGGCATGCTTTGGACGATATCCCGCTCTCTTGTGCCCATGTAAGCTCGAACATGCTTTCGAACAATGGATTCCTATAAAAATAGTAGGAAAACTACCCAAAAACACGCAAAATGTACAAGAGAGGTCGCTAAAGTGAGAAGACTCAAATAAGGCGATAATCGCACACAAATCTCACAAAAGCGATAGAAAAATGAGTCTAAATGGGGGGTAAAATGGTCCAAATTTGCGTGTTATCAAATCCCCCACACTTAAGCTTTACTCGTCCTCGAGTAACTCATTAGTCTAAACTACGACCCATAAATAAGTAACACGCAAAAACAAAAACACAAAACACAAGAATGAAAAACAAACATCACAAACAAATCACAAGTTTTGCAAATCAGAAGTTATAATTCTAAAATCGAACTAAAATATAGAATATGAATACTAAAATTACTAAATCGGTTGTAAAAATAATTATTAGATATTTTTCGGCCTTGGTCCATGCTATGTCGGGATATGAGACGGAGATGGAAGGAGTTCTCCCATGAAGTTATCAACAAATGCATACGAGTCTCGATCACTTGAAAAAACAAGGGCTAGGGTCATCCTAATGGCCCAAGTGACATAAGAACCGATCCAAAATAAAAGATATGAACATCAAAAATACTCGGGGGAGGAATCATCTTTCTTTTCATTCTTTTCCTTTTTTTCTTTTTCTTCTTTTCCATTCTTTTCATTCATTCATTTTCATTTTTCATTTTAATTTCTTTTCTTCTTCTCCCCATTATTCTTTTCTTTTTTAGTTTTTGAGAATTTTTCTTTGTTTGCACATATTTGATGTTTAAGCTCATTTGAATGGAAAGGGGTACAAAACTCAATATCAATCATAATCAACTCTTATTTGTGGAGAATTTTTGTGGAATAATGGATCGTAAAAGGATAGAAATCACTTGGGTTATAGTCACCTAGACGAGCATACAAAGTCAAAATCACAACACGGGAGGTGGAAGGTGAACACAACTGAAATACACACCCGAGCGACTTATAGTAGGAGGACAATCAATATATAATATTTAAAATCAACCAACAAGTAATAGAAAAATCCATACTCTTTAGAGAAGTTGAAAATTAGAAAAATGATTTTATCATGGAAAACCTAGGTTGCACGGACATTTCTCCAAACCGTCGTGTCGTGTCGGACACCGACACACGTCGGACACACGACAATACGTCTCGGACACCTGAAAAACCGTGTCCGATTTTTTAAATTTATTTAGAGACGTGTCGGACACGTTTCATGTTTTTTTGAGACGTGTCGGCCACGATTAGTACTATTTGGAGACTCATCAAACACACTTAGTATTGTTTATGAATTTATGAACTTTAATAAAATAACAATATTATATGTTTATAGGGGTTACTTGATACTATAAACGTTCTACTTAAAGACAAAATAATTAATTAATTATTATATTGCAGTAGTATAACTATTTAAGCTTATTAAGATTTGATTTTAAATGAGTTTATAAGAATTAACTTTTTGTTTTGTTATTTTACGATAATTGTGATAGTTTAAGTAACCAAACCTATATTTTACGTATAAAAAACTTCCAATTTTCTTTGTTTAAATATGTATATTGATTTTTTTTTCTGCCGTGTCCGTGTCCTATAAATTTTCGAACGCCGTATCCCGTGTCCGATACGTCTCCGTGTCCGTGTCCGTGTCAGTGTCTGTGCAACCTAGTGGAAAACAAGTGAAACACAAAAAACAAAAATATTTTTGGAATTTTCTCAATTTTTAATTTTTTAGGATTTTTCAAGTTTCATCAAAAGAAAACACAAAACAAGACTAGACACAAAAATAACAAACAAACACAACAAACAACATACAAGGCTACAATCCACAACAACCACACACACACACACACACATATATATACACACACAACAAGTATACTCCACCAAAGTATCCTAAAACAACAATATCAACCACAAAAATCAAGCAACGACAAATCGCCACTAAACTCCCTCCACACTTGAACCAAACATTGTCCTCAATGTTCAAAATTAGGGAGAGAAAGGAAGGGTGGGTAAGAAATTACCTTTTAAAGCATAAGTTGTCCCCCCCACTTGAACGATTCCGCGCTTATTATCCTTTTTCATCCATTGTCGTTGTTTGTTGGATGTACCTAAAAGGAAAAACACACAAACATGCACACACACACAAAAAGAAAAAAAATAAGCATAAAAGAACACAACAAAAGATATTAGAATAAAAACTACTACTAAACAAAACTAAGCTGATACGGGGCAATTAATGGGCCCGCTCCGTCCCTTCAACTCACATCGAAATACCTATGAGGTAAGATACTCCCATGCAAGGCAAGTTGGGTCTTGTTCAAAATTGCGGACGCAACTAAACTCACACAAAACAGAAACGAAAACACACAAACGAACAAACAAGAATAGTTGCATCCAAACATGAAAACACCGTATCCCTCATCGAAACGGCGGAAAGGACACCAATCGTTTACTCGAGACAAGTACAGACATTCCAAAGTTAGTTATTCAAAATGAAGTGGGCTAAAGTCTAATAGGATGACATTAAATCACTAAAAACGTTGATGATTTATCTAGGTCCTCCTAATCAGCTAAAAGTGCACAACGGGGTGGAAATGAGTGAACCATGGAGTTAGTAGACACTGGAGGTAAGTGTAATCCCGACCTTTTTGCAAAAGCAAAGAGGATCGTCTCAAACCTAAAGATCTCTTCAAGTAAGGTCACCTACAGGCACGAGACCCGGTAACCAAGGCCTTATCACTCTATGGGTGGTCAAGGTGGTCAAATGCGAACCCCGATGTAAACTCTTAGTGGAAAAAGTGGACTCAAGCTAAAAGATCAACAAAATTCTTGGTTTAGTGTCATTCTAATAGAGTGAAGTCCAAAATCATAATGGGTTACCAACAGGGGAAAGTGAACACTTGTGGACAAGTCTCACAATCGGGTTTTCGAAAACATTTACCCTAGACACACTATACAAAATGCAAAAAGAACACAACAAAAGTAAATCAACTACAAGTAAAGCCAAAAACTCCAATCTTTTTCAAATAGTCAACACAACCACAACCACCAATTCCAAAACGTTCACCAGGTGAACCTTCAAAGAAAACAAGCCCATACTCCCATGTGAATAAGGGAGGAGGAGAAAAATAAGGGTAAAAAGGAATTACCGAATGGTCTTCACTTTTAATACCTTATGTCCTCATGCTATAAAGTGGGTGGTATTCCTGCAAGAAAGAAGAGAGCAAAATAATACAAGAAGGACTCTAACCACAATCCCACAACAACTACTAATAACAACATAATTACACCATAATTACAAATACACTACCAATCCTCCAACAAGATAAAAGCAAACATCACAATCCACAATCCAAAATGGAACAATCAAGCAAAATCTCTTCCACACTTGATTGCTTCCAAATTCTTCATCGTCTATCCATGACGGTTTCTTGTTGGAGATTCCTACAAATAAAAACACAACACAAAAGGCGTAAATATGCACAAAAAAAGCTTGGGTTGCCTCCCAAGAAGCGCGGTTTTTAGGACCGCCAAACCTACAATTAAGATCATCACTTAATCGGGATCCCACAACCGGTAACCAAGACCATTCATCACCTCAACCTTGTCATAGTAGGGCATATCTCTATGCTTCCCATACTCATTAACCTCTATAGTGAGAGGTACGCTAAGAAAAGAATCAATGCTCACTATATCCTGAAATTCAACAATCACATGCTCTTCTTCGCTAGTGGGATAGGGATAGTCAATAAGCACTCTCATAGAGGAATGTTTAGTCCCCTTAAACCTCACTTCCTCCCAAGCCTCCTCTTTTTCGAGGATTAAAGCAATCTCAAGAAAATAATCATCCCAATCATCATCAAGCTTAGGCTCATAAGAAGGGCTAGTGTCAAGCCATAAAGGGTCAAAGGAAATAGGAGGCTCATCCTCAATAGAAGTGTTATACATGGTGATCTCATCAAAGTGTTGTTCCTCAGACAAAGGGTTATACCAAGATATTAATGGTTTTACTCCTTTAATCTAAAAGCTATCACCAAAAGAGCCTTCAATTTCCTCATTCAAAGAGCTTTCAATTGTGTCATCTTCCTCAACAAAGTTTTCATGTGTAAGGGATTCAAAGCACAAAGGATCAATGGTTATGAGAGGTTCATCCCAAATACAAGGTTTAGAGAAATCAATCTCAACAATGGTGTCCTCTAAAGGGTGTTCCTAAAAAATGGACTCAAGGACAACCGTTTTGACCTCAATATTCTCTAAATAAGTGTTCTCAACCTCACTCGCCGAAGAATCCATAAGGTAGGTATCTAAAGAAGCATGACTCAATGTAGTTGAAAGAGGAGTAAGGCTAAGTTCATTTACCTTTGTTTCAAGAATGTACTCCAAGCAACTATCCTTAAGACTTTCGGCATAGTGACTTTCTTCACCATGAAATCCCGCTTCAATAGCCTCCGCTTCCTTGCTTGTTGTAACATTATCACCTACACACGAATCACAACCAAGCACAACCTCCAAAGGCTCTTTAGATAAGGAGGGGGACATTGAATCTCCTCCAACAACAATGTCAATATTAGTAGATGACAAAGTAGATGATATGCAAGATGAAGAAGATGGCAAAGACACAATGGAGTTATGATCAAGCATACATTCATCAATAACATCACTCTTATCATCTAGCAAAGGGTTTTCCAATGGAGGGGCACAAGTCTTATCAAGTTCACATGTTGAGGGAGATGGGTCATAACAAGAATCAACAACATGAATATTATCATCAAGCATACAAAACTTTGCAAATTCTTCACCATAATTAGTCACAACATGATAATCAATATCCTCGGGCAAGATTACATCAATAAACCAAGAAGGTAAGGTATGAGTTTTGGGATTACAAAGGGCTACTAATTCAATAAGGTCAAAAGCGTAATCGAAAGGTTTAGAAGAAAAATCTCCCTCACATAAAGAATCAAGCAATGTCCTAGTGGAATCGTTTATGCCCTTAACAAGTGTCAAATACAAGGACCTCTCGGTAAAGTATTTGTCATCTAATAGCAAAGATAATGTTTCAATCTAGGCAAGTAATTTCCTAAATCCTCATCTTCTCCTTGAGGAAAAATAATATGCAACCCAATTGTCTTTTTACAAACAAGACTCCTCAAACTTTGGTCAACAACACTCGTAGCACACACCTCCAAGATTACGTTACTACTACTCTCACGAAGACAAGTGTTAGTAGAATGGTTCTTATGGCAAGTAATATCTTGTTGTTGAGGGTGGATGGAAAGATTAGGATGGTAGTAGGTGTCAAAAGATTGCATATCATTCCCAACGTTATTGACAAGAGCATTCCTTGAAGGATATCTAGGTGAAGCAGGTGCATATTGATAATTTTTATAACGTGAAGGAGGGTGAACATCGTAGGTCTTCATGTAATAAACATCATTCGCATAAGAATTTAAAGGGGTTTTGGGGAGATTAGAGGGACACAGATCAAAAGTATGACCAAATACAGCACATGAACCACAATTAACATCATGCATAAGCAATGGGGGTGAGGGACACAAGTGATGTTGATTAGAATCATTAGCCATACTTGAAATAAGTTTCCATCTATCATGATAAGACACACAAGTGAACATACTCCTAATATTCTTCTCAATCACATTTCTAACATCAACAAAGACTCCATTATAGATCATATGACAAAATTCCCATTTTTCCACATGAAGATTATATTGATAAATGTAATTCGCTAGTCGTTCCCAAAAACTATGAAATGGCTCATTTGGAACTTGGGGAAAATAAAAATTGTCATGATTCAAATCCAAAACTATGTATTTTTTTCTTTTTGTTTTTGAGAGAGGGAGAGAGAGAAGGGTATCACCGCGACGAGTGTCCGGAACCTTAGAGCGTGGAATATTCTCTCGGGCTCGGGATCGAAGAGAAACGATGAAGAACCTCTCTCCTGTTGACAACTCAAGTCGCAAGTGAGACTCCTAGCACCAAGTGGTACTAGGGAAGAGGAAATAAAATGAAAGCAATAACCAATCAATCAACTAAACTAAAACTCAAATAATTCGCCGTCCCCGACAACGACGCCATTTTGATGCGGCTCAGATTGTCGCGCTATCTAACGCGATCAAACAAAATTCATAATTCCAACTAACTAATACGTAGTAGCGGTAAGTCGGGATCGATCCACAGGAACGGAACACATGGGAAGTCGAGTCTAGGTCTAGTCTATTGATTGGGATCTAAAGGGGGTTTAGATTGGTCACGAACTCAACTAATGAGAACGAAAATAGAATAATTAAGGGAAATCACGTAAAGGAAAGGTGTTAGGGCGAGTCGGGAATCAAAAATCGGGTTCTATGAGTCTCAAAATTACGGGTCGGTCACAAAGTCGATAGAGGGAGAATGCCACCTTTCGATATCTTCACCCAACTTATCTAGATCCCGCTTTCACGGCGAAAAAAGGATAAGTCCCAAGTCAAGGTAACTCCCACCCCGAGTTTCCCCATATTGATAGGAGTGAGTCAAGGTCGATCTAGCCGGTCGAACCAAGTCAACAAAGACACAACAAACTCAAACATTATAAATCAACAAGCATGTAACCAAACCACAATTCCTTAATTCATATTACCCAAGATCTTCCTGCCTTAACCCCCTAACAAGAAAAATACTCAAGGTCCATGAAGAAAACTACAAAAGCAATAACAATGGAGATAATCACAAAAACATGCATGAAGACAAAATTTAAAGGAAATAAAACTAAAGCAACTATGAAAATTACGATCAACAAAAGAAACTACAAAGCGATCTAAAAACAACGCAAGTAAAATCAATGAAAACGATGCAATAATGAAAGAGCAATAGTAAAATCTAATCTAGAGAAAAGGGAGAGGAAGAGAAATATACCAACAATGGAGAAAGATAACAATAAAGAAGATGAAGATTGCATAAGATAAGAAGAAGCCTTGATGAAGAAGACAATGGATTTTTCACTAATCCCTTAATGATCTTCCAAGAACTTCAAGATTAAAACTAGAATTCCTTAAAAAAGCTTAAATCTAAAGCTAGATGAAAAAGATGAAGATTGATAAAAACTATGTATCTTCTATCTAATGGCTTTCTATCTACTCTAATGAAAGATGATCTAAAGTATGGTATTGTGCATTTACTTAGGTTAACTATATATATATAGTAGTAGCTTAATGGATCACTAAACCAAAGCTCAATTCTAATCTTTGCCCTTGAAATGAAACTTTGCCCTTTGAAATGAAACTTTTCCCTTTGGATCTTCATAGGGTGAAGTTTTGTTCTGCGGATTCTCTCCAATATGGTAGAAATACCGTCGGGCAAAGTTTCACCCTGTGGGGTAAAGTTTCGCCCGATGACCTTTTTTGTCCGAAATGGCAATCTGGGAAGGAAACACCGTCGGCGAAGTTTCGCCCGGTAAAAATCTCATCGTGTAAAGTTTTGTCCGATGAAAAATATGACCAAAAACACAAAAATCTCGTAGGGTGAAATTTCACCCGGTCAGATCTCATTGGGTGAAACTTCACCCTGTGACTTCAGAGGGCTATAACTCTCTCGTTTGATCTTCGATTGGGGCGTGTGATATGTCTTTGGAAATCTAAGAAGATAAGCTTTCACCTCCAACTTGTTCGCATCAATCCGAGGTCTGAAACTCTAGATATATCCATTTGAAGTTTGACTTTGCCGGTGAAGATGCCCAATGGACTATAGTTTTACCCTTTTGCTCAAGTTTTCACTCTTTGATGCTTGGACTTTTGCTTTATGGCATGCTTTGGAGGATATCCCGCTCTCTTGTGCCCATGTAAGCTCGAACATGCTTTAGAACAATGGATTCCTATCAAAATAGTAGGAAAAGTACCCAAAAACACGTAAAATGCATAAGAGAGGTCGCTAGAGTGAGATAGACTCAAATAAGACGATAATCGCACACAAATATCACAAAAGCGATAGAAAAACGAGTCTAAATGGGGGGGGGGGGTAAAACGGTCTAAATTTGCGTGTTATCAGTGACGCTTCCGATTTGGGCGTTGGTGCCATTCTTGGCTAACGTGTTGACAAGAAGTTACATGTGATATATTATACAAGTAAGACCCTTGATGAAGCCCAATCGAGATATACCACAACCGAAAAAGAAATGCTAGTCGTTGTCTATGCCTTGGAAAAATCATGCAGAATTCGTTATATCATGTCCAAAAAGGAGACAAAATCCCGACTCTTCCGGTGGGTTCTCCTTCTTCAAGAATTCAACATCGAAATTAAAGATAAAGCTGGATCGGAGAATTTGGTAGCGGATTACCTTAGTAGATTAGCGGTGAGTGGCAGTGGTAATGAAGACGATGGTGTACCCAACAATGAAGCGATGAGAGAAGAATCCTTAATGGCCATTGAAACTAATAGACCTTGGTATGCACATATCATCAATTTCTTACTGTCTCATTATATTCCGGACGATTATTCGAAGCAAGAGAGGAAGAAACTACGATATGAAGCTGTGGACGTCCGTCCGCACCGTCCGGTGCCCCGCGCGGGACCGACCTGGTTTACTTGCGGCGGCCACCCACGCGGCTCCCTCCAAGTTGGGGGCCGGTTCGATCTCGCGTTCAGGGCGATGTTTTGGACCTCGATTTGGATGATGATTTGGAATTGTACTAGACGAATGCGGGCACCCGTGTTTCCATTGGAATCGATCGAGTCGTGATTGTAAATTTTTAAAGACCGATATGTTTGGTAAGGCGACCTTTTTAGTGAACCGGATTCGTTGCAGATTTGTGGAGTCGCCACTGAGTCAATTATTGGGACTAGGAAACCGTTCAAGTCAACTTTGATCCTTAGCCTGCTCAAAGTTGAGTGACACGCGACCTAAAGATAATGACTTGTACCCTTAAGCACTTCATGCCTAGAATGAATTCTGAGTAAGGGGTGAGGGTACGTATTGGGAAGCAAACATCCGCTAGATATCGACACCCAATCCCGCCCGCACATAGCGGCCTCTACTAATCAATCGGTGGACTGATAACTTTGTTCCTTTGTTGTGGCGGAAGTATGGTAACATCCATTTTTTTAACCATATGTCTTTGCTATGTCGGTTGTTTAAGGACAAGTAAGATTATTGTCGTGGAAGTAGTTACATTTACATTCTTTGCATGCATTTTCACGTGACAAGCAGGACATGAAAAGATGCACTTAGGAGAGTAGAGGGTACTAAATATTATACGTATTAGCAAATCAGTTTTAACATGATAATACGGATATTAGTCGTTATCGTGGTATACCTTACCTGGTATTCTGCTTAAGATGCGTCGACTCGGTATTAATAGGGATGCGTCGAACCACGAGTGATGAGCACGGGACTAATACGGAACCCGACCATCGCTTTGTTCAGTTTTAGCTTGTTTACATTTTGAATTTCATGTTAGGTGATTTAGCATGGGATTATAAGGTCATAAAAGTGGTAAATTATACGGAAGCAGTAAATGCGAAATGTAAGTAAATCATATAATAAGGAGTTTGCACCCTCGGAGTGTACACTAAACGAGACACGATGCGTGGATAGTTGAGGACGGATCTCGGAACTACTTGGGTTTAGTTAGGGTGTTTTAGTGTTTATGGTTGAAGTTGAGGACGTTACGTATGTTTATAACGTGCCATAGACGTAGTGTCCACTTTTGACATTATCGAAGTGCATAATAAAAGTAGGGAAATGTAAAGTTTTGATTAGATGACAACCTTGTGACTGTTCGACTTCGAGGCGGATCCTTCCAGCTCGTCTCGTGGTGATTCCGGCAGAGCTTCGCTAATATCCTCAGGGTTAGCTAGGCGAGCACAGGTGCTCCTCGGTTCCGAGTACAGTGCTCGAAGGTTTGTAGACACCCATATTTGGACCTGGTGGCTGCAGAAGTGCCCAACAAACACCCGATGACGATAGGACTGCAACGCGACACGGGTTCGCGATGTTATAGGTAGTTTTTCTTATAGAACGGATCAAATAATTACTCAAAAAAATTAAAAACTAACATGATGGCAGCCTTAGTCGTGTCTTTACGGTCACATAGACACTAATTAGAGTTAATTCCGACACCGGGACCTCGAGTCGGCCCCGAAACTCGAACCGAGTCAACACCGTGTCAAGCGAACCTCGGGATGAATACCCGAAGGCCACTAAACCCATGGCGCTAGGTCAAGCCGTGGGAAGCCTTAACGCCCAAGAAACATATCATACACCCGTCTCACGGTTTTGGAAAGTATCAAAACCGTATCCTCAAAATCTCAACTGCCCCACCCTACGGGCCTGGGTCTTACCACGCCTTAGCCCAGGCGCTTGAGTCTTGGTGCGCCCCAGCTCAGGCGTCCATATGGGCGACGAGGGCCGAAAACACCTATAAATACCCCCCTCCGCCTCATTCATTCCACACAATTCACTCCTCTCTTCTCCCTCTAAACTATCGCTAAGGGCTCGCACTCCGACACCCGAGGCAAACGATCCACTCGATCATAGTTCCGATAAAAAAGCGACATCGACGCTAATCCTCACCTTCGAGCACCCCACTTGATACCGAGGTGCCTGTGATCGACTAGCTCAAAACTAGTAACGAAGTTCTGCCGGATTAGCCACGGAACTAGTCCTTAGCAACGAAGCTCTGCCGGAGTAGCCGCGGGAAGGTCAAACGGTAACGGAGTTCTTCCGGAGTCACTGGTCAAGCTAGGAGGATCCGCCTGTTGATCGAGTCGTCACTAGGTTGCCATCTAAACAAAACTTTCCATTTCTGTACTTTCTATTATTATGCACTACGACAACACTAGATGTGGGCGCTAGGCCCACAAGCATCTACTAAAATACGTAACGTCCCAAATTCAAGCACAAATACTAAAACACACTAAATAGACCCGAGTAATTCCGAGATCCGTTCTCAAAACTATCTACGCATCGAGTCCCGTTTAGCGTATACTCCGAGGGTGCAACTCCTCATTATGTGATTTACTTACATTCGCATTTACAGTTTTCCGTATGATTTATTGCTTTGATGACCATATAATCGCATGCTAAATCACCTAACACGGAATTCAAAACATAAAATAACTTAAAACAGAACGAAGTGATGGTCGGGTTCCGTATTAGTCCGGGTGCTCACCTTATTAGGTTCGATGCATCCCTATTAATACCGAGCCGACGCATCTTAAGCAAAATACCAGGTAAGGTATACCACGAGAACGACTAATATCCGTATTACCGCGTTAAAACTGACTTCCTAATACGTATAATACATAGTACTCTCTACTCTCCTACATGCATCTTTTCATAGCCTGCTTGTTACGTGAAATCGCATGCAAAGAATGTAAACTCAACTACTTCGACGACAATACTTATCTATCCCTAAACCAACCAACGTAGCTAATTATAGGGTTAAAACAATGGATGTTACAGTACTTCCACCACGACAAAAGAACTAGTAAATCCGCCCACCGATTGATTAGTGGAGGCTGCTATAGTGCGGGCGGGATTGGGTGTTGACATCTACCGGATGTTGGCTTCCCAATACGTACCCTCACCCGTTACTCAGAATCGACGGTTTCCAAATGTCCGAAACCATTGGCAATGAGACTCATTCCGGGCATGGAGTGCTTAAGGGTACAAGTCTTTATCTTTAGGTCCCGTGCCACTCAACTTTGTGCCGGTAAGAGATCAAAGTTGACTTGAATGGTTTCCGAGTCCCCATAATTGACTCGGTGGCGACTCCACAAATCGGCAACGAATTCAGTTCACTAAAAGGTCGCCTTACCAAATGAATCGGCCTTTAAACATTTACAACCACGTCTCGATTGATTCCCAAACGGAAATACGGGTGTCCGCACCCGTCTAGTACAAGTCCGGATCGTCATCCAAATCGCGGTCCGATACTTCGCCCCGTATGCGAGATCGGACCGGCCCCCGGAAGGGAAGGAGTCGCGTGGGTGGCCACCGCCACACATTGAAAACTGGGTCGGTTTTACGCGGGCACGCGCGGGGCGCTGGGCGGTGCGAACGGACGTCCACAGTTTGGTGACTCCACTGGGGAATTGGAAACAAGTTTCCAGCAGTGGTGTAACTTGAACGAGGTCGGTGAAGCTTATTTCTTAGTTCCTAGTTGTGGTCACTAAAAGTTTTGGCCCGAAAAAGACCACCCTAACCGATATCAGGACCAATCGACCTCTTCGCGGTAAAATCTCTAGGGACACGCGGAGAGACCCTCGATTGACGCTCCGGTCGCCTAACGCGTAACCCGCGGGATTAATAAGCGGATAGTCCAAACGGACGGTATGACACTCATCTCCCCAGATCATTGTCAATACCTAAGTAAAGACTATTCGTGGGGGGTAGCCTACCCTAACCTACCCAAGTCTGCATCCTGCATGAGTGTATGCATTCCTAGTTATGTGTAGCGTGTTTGAACAATACAACCCAAATAAAGCACTAAAAATCTGGACTCAACAACGCCAACATATTCAACCGCACCCAATTTCGTTTTTTGAAAATACCTCATCTTTTCAAAATGACCGTTTAAACGTCAATACTCCGACCAAATCGTGGTTTCTAAAAAAAGAGAACGTTTTTTTAAATGCCGTTACCATGACAAAATTCATGCTCACTGCTTTCGAAAAAAAAAAGTTTTTAGTGCCATCACCTTGGCCAAATTAGAACCTATTAACAACAATGATTACCGTTAATGCAACCGAAACTCCCAATTAATGGGGTTAAGGCTACCACGCGGTCACATTTTATTTCAAAAAAAAAACTTTTTGTGCACATACCGTTATCACAACCGAAGCTTCAATTAATGAAGTCAGGAAACTCAAAAAAGCGGTTACACTTTCGAAACAATTTTTTACAATGCACACCCCCACCGTCTGGTGCTAGTTAGTACAACCGAAGAACGTGGGTCACTAATTTTAAAAGTTTTTCAAAAAGCGAAGAGTTTATAAGAAACACTATTCACCGCCTAAATCCCTCACTATGGACTTAGTCACACCTTCAAAGAGGCTGTCATCGTACTCTGTCACGAGCATCACGCACCCCGCGAGTATTGAACTAACTAATTAATGGTAGTTTCGATAGAAGCACCACGTAATTATTTTCAAAAAAAACCCGGTTCCCCAAAAAGAAATGCACTTTTTAAAAAAAAACATATTTACATTTCGTCATCATTTCCGATGCACACACATAGCAACGCACCTACACTCCACAAGCGATGTTGTCGCGCCATCGTTGCACTATCTCTATAAGCCGTCCCTTTCAAAACTTTTGCAAAACTGGTCATTTTCGAAAGAAATATACATCCAAATTCTTTGATCCTGATCCGGGATCGTGATCAACCTCTTACGTCGTACAACCGTGTGTTTAACTGTCTATGTTAGCTACTAGGATCACCTCTACTCAGGGTCTTACATTTTCGGGTCGTCACATTTTGAGAAGTCCTCTTTACACCTCACCACCGAGGTTTGTGTCAAATCGTCTCGTTGCAGAGGCAGAAAACTCCATAGGCGTTTCGCCGAATACACCGAGAGTCTAAAGCACCCGGGTCCCTAAGCCAATGACCACACGCATATGGGTCAAGGGTCTCAGTTCCGTGTTGCTCAATCATGAGCATCCTTCGAGTCCCTAAGGCGTCCGACGAAATTCCCCTGACTCCCGACGTTATCTTGCAGAGATCATCCTCCGCCATGACTACAGTCCCAAATTTCAGTATCAAAGATCTAACCCACATGGTTTACAACCTCGCCACCTCCATAACTTCCATAGAAACCTCTATTCATAACCTTCACAAGCGGATGGACTCCCTCGCGATCAAAACCCAAAACAACCCGTCAATCCGGGTAAACAAGGGCGACCCTCCCCAAAAGAAGAAAACCCCTAGAAAGTTTGCCAACTTAGACATCCCCTACGATGAAGCATTGGCAACCGCCATTCAACATGGTCTACTATCCCCTCTAGAACCTGTACTCGAAATCCTTCTAGGACAAAGAAGCAAATCATGGGACCCTAAAGCCTTCTGCTCCTTTCACCAGGGACCGGGACATGATACCCGATCCTGCACCAAACTAAGACATGCCATCCAAAATCTAATCGAAGAAGGAACCTTTCCCCCTCCCAAAAAGTCGTCACACATTCAATTTGGCAAGATCGATTATGAACAATACCAGCACGATCACACCATACATGGGGTATGGGCGGATGACGATGATGATGTTTATATCCACGAACCAATAATCTATATCCCCCCAACGACCACCCAAACCAAGGACATAAGCCAGGTCACTTGATCCGGACGACCCTACCAAAATATCACGATCGACATACCAAACACCAACCACGCTCCTGAAGGCATCTCAACCACCGACGAAGTCCCGATTACCACCCCCGAGGTACAGATAGTAAAACAATTACAAAAAGTTAAAACTGACCTTTCCATATGGCAACTCATAGCCAGCTCCTATAATCACCGCATGGCCCTAGTCCAAGCCTTAGGGAGAATGAACATATCCTCAGCCGCTTCACCTGAAGACATGATAGGACACGTTCTTCAAGAATCCAATGGACTAAAAGATCCTATAACCTTCTCCGACAAAGACCTCCCAACCTTTGGACCAAAACACAATCTAGCCCTTTACGTCACGGTAACCAGTTTAGGCAAGAAGGTGCCCATGACCCTTGTGGATGACGGTTCCGCCATAAAAGTAATCCCTCTCAAAACCGCCCGTGCCCTAGGAATTTCAGACACTGATTTCATACCCACCGAATCTGGAGTGCGCGTCTCTGATGGCACAAGGCGTCCGGTCGCGGGGGTCGCCACCCTCAACACCATTGTATGGCCTATAGAGAGGAAAATGGATTTTCAGGTCTTAGACGTTAAAACCGGATCTTACAATATGATCCTAGGGCGTCCTTGGCTCCATGCCCTTAAAGCCGTACCATCCACCCTACACCAAAAAGTGAAAATTCCCATCAACGGTGAAATAGTCACCATCCATGCCTCCCCCATGAAAGCCTTTGTAGAAAATGCCACCACCTCGCAAGTCACAGAAGATACCGATACCGAGTCAAGGAGATTTCACGTAGTAAACCTATTAGAACAAGACCTAACTCTGTTCGACTTTGATCAAAACTCAAACCTAACCATCCACTTTATGATGAGACAGCAGGGGCATTTTCCGGGATTGTCATTAGGAAAGAAGCCCGGCACCGCAAGTAAGCTCCGTGATCCCATCGAACAAACCCACACGATAGGCTTTGGGTACCCCACAACCGAGGGTGAAATCCGTGAACGCATGACTATCTTGCGCACATGTAAAACTGAGGGCATCCAAATCCTGTCGTATGACCTTACCCTGAATGGTCACTTCGTAAAAGAAGGAGATAATGAACCTTACATGGGATTCTCCGAACCAACCTACATCAAGGGCATCGGGCACCCTAGAATAGAGGTATTCCAGGACTGCTACTTCATCCCAGAAACCAAACCAAGCACCCTCAAACCCAAACGACCGTCTTGTATAGATGGCCTAGCCAATATTATCTTGTTTGGGGAAGAGCGTTTCATTTCCATGGATCCCAGTGAACTAGTCAGTGTGGTTATGAGTGACGAGCAGTTTGACCCCATCTCCCTCATTGTCAGCACTGACAAAAACCAAGAGAGTAGAGGGTGGAGGAAATCCGTCACATGGACCAACGAGAATGGTAGGAGGTTCAAGCTAACCACAGGAGAAGGAAGGATGTTCGAGGAGTCTGAGTCCGAATCCGAAACAGAGTCCGAGTCTGAGTCTGAAACGAGTTAAGAATCTAGTATTGTTTGTCTCCCATCTACATCAGTGTTTGTCCAGGACGAACCGGGGCCTGTCCCGGAAGTCCCAATAATGTTGTCACTCTCAAATGAACAGAGAGTATCCTTATCTAAAGCCTTCGACATGCTCGATTTAGCTAATAATAAAAATACTTTCGCTTATGACTCGTCGCACTTAACATGCAATGCCATTATCGATAGCAAACAAAGCAGAAATGACCAAAACGACTTCTATGACACTTACCTCCCACCAGAAACCCTAAGAGAGTTAGCCAGGCAAGATTTAGGCGCCCCGGTGATCGAAGAAACTGAATTCCTAAACGTTGGAACCCCCTTGGAAACCCAAATCTTGAAAATAGGAACCTCCTTAGATCCTACTGAGAGGAAGGAGCTCTCGAACCTACTCACACAATACAAAGACGTTTTTGCCTGGTTTTACAAAAATATGCCAGGCATCGACAGAGATATAGCCGAACATCGAATCCCAATCAAGTCCGGGTTTAAACCAGTATAACAAAAGCTACGCCGCATGCGACCCGAGTGGGCCCTTAAGGTCAAGGAGGAGGTAGATAAACAATTTAAGGCCGGGTTCATACACGTTTCCAAATACTCCGACTGGGTAGCCTACATAGTCCCCGTCCCTAAAAAGGACGGGAGAATTCGGGTCTGTGTAGATTTCTGAGACCACAATAAAGCCAGCCCAAAGGATGACTTCCCTTTACCTCATATAGATATCCTAGTAGATAATACCGCCGATCATGCCCTACTTTCCCTCATGGACGGGTATGCTGGGTATAATCAAATAAAAATGGCAAGAGAGGACATGTCTAAAACGGCCTTCACCACACCTTGGGGAACCTATTGTTACTCAGTGATGCCCTTCGGACTTAAAAATGCTGGGGCAACCTATCAAAGAACCGCAACCACACTTTTACACGGTATGATGCACAAAGAAGTCGAGGTGTACGTAGATGACATGATTGTCAAATCCCGGGACCGAGAAAGGCATGTCCCGGCCCTCGAAAAATTCTTCAAGCGCCTACGCCAATATAATATGAGGCTTAACCCACAAAAATGCGCCTTTGGGGTCACATCGGGAAAACTTTTGGGTCACGTAGTGAGTCAGCGAGGAATAGAGATAGACCCCTCCAAAATAAAAGCCTTGTTAGACATGCCCGCACCCTCGAATGAAAAGAAGATTGGAGGGTTTCTGGGAAAGGTTCAATACATCAGCCGCTTTATTGCCAAACTAACCATGGTCTGTGAGCCCATTTTCAAAAAACTCAAAATAACCGAACCCACCGTCTGGGATGATAAATGTCAAAGACCTTTTGACAAGGTAAAAGAGATAGCACAACCCCCGGTGTTAATGCATCCTAAGAAAGGACTACCATTTTCCCTATACCTCACCGTAACCGAAACCTCAATGGGGGCCATGTTAGCACAAACCGTTAACAAGGAAGAGAGACCTATTTACAACATTAGCAAAAAATTCCTCAAGTACGAAACAAAATACACACCCCTAGAGAGGACCTACCTCGCCCTAATATGGTCAACCAAAAAACTTCGGCACTACATGGTTAGCCATACCATACACGTGTACTCAAAAATGGACCCCATCAAATACATTTTCGAGAAACCTGTCCTCAACGGAGGACTAGCCCGGTGGACGCTTATGTTGGCAGACTTTGACTTAACATGCGTACCCCTCAAGGTCATTAAAGGAAAAATCGTGGCCGACTTCCTAGCCGAAAACCCAATAGAGGAAAAATCAACAACCGACACCTAGTCATTTCCCGATGAGGACATTCTGTTCGCTGAGAGTGAATCATGGGACTTATACTTCGATGGCGTCTCAAACATGAGAGGGCGCGGCGTAGGAATCCCACTAATATCCCCAATAGGTGACCATATACCCATATCAGTCAAGCTAGACTTCCCCATTACCAACAACGCAGTCGAATATGAAGCCTGTCTAACCGGTTTAAAGGCAAGCATATCTCTAGGGATCAAAAACCTTACAGTCCACGGAGATTCATCCTTAGTAGTCAACCAAGCCACGGGTAATTGGAAGGTTTATAGCGAAAGCCTTACCCCGTACCAAACTAAAGTAGAAGAAATGTCTAAGGAATTCACCGAAATAGACATCATACACATACCCCGTGAAGAGAACCAATTCGCTGTGCATTATCCAAACTAGCCTCCCTAATAAACATGCCCGATCACCTCTTCTCCATGCCTATCTGTGTAGAAAGAAGCGAACAACCAGCCTACATCCACAACCTCAAAACCGACGACGCCACCGAAGAACCTTGGTACAAAGCAATTCTAGACTTTAAAACCCACGGGTCCTATCCACCCGACACTAATGCCAAAAACAAAAGAGCCCTACGAATACAAGCCACCCATTACGTTCTAAATCAAGGCCTACTATACAAACGAACCCCACAAGGAGTCCTCCTTAGATGCATAAACAAAGACCAATCAGAGAGAGTCATGGAAGAGGTACACGACGAAGAGTACGGACCCCACATGAGTTCACACCTACTAGCCCGAAAAATAATGAGACTGGGTTATTACTGGATTACCTTAGAGGCAGACTGTCGACGTCACGTTCGGCACTGCCATAATTGCCAAATATTCGCCAACATCCAACACCTACCTCCTTATCCTCTACACACTATAGCCACACCCTGGCCCTTCTCTACTTGGGGAATAAACATCATAGGGAAAGTACACTCATCCGGGACCGGCGGACATTGCTTTATTTTAGTAGCCGTAGATTACTTCACCAAATGGGTAGAAGCCGCCTCTTACACCGTATTAACCTCAAAACAAGTAGTCAAATTCTTGCAAAACAACATCATCTGCCGTTACGGTATACCTCAAGAAATCATTAGCGACCAAGGGGCTCACTTTAGGGCCGACACCCAAAAACTCCTAGACAAATACAAAATCAAAAGACACAAATCTTCACCCTATAGACCGCAAACCAACGGTGCCGTAGAAGCAGCCAACAAAACCATCACCACCATCCTTAAGAAAATGATAGACAACTATTGAGATTGGCCAAACAAAATCCCCTTCGCCTTATGGGGTTACCGAACATCCTATAGAACACCTACCGCAGCCACACCATATTACCTAACCTACGGTTCCAAAGCCGTCCAACCAGTAGAGCTAGAAATACCGTCACTAAGAATATTAGCCGAAAGTGGTATCCCTGAGGAAGAATGGAACCAAACACGGTACCACGAGCTAGTACTCCTAGATGAACGTAGGATACATGCCCTATCCAACGTACAAGCCTACCAACAACGCATCCAACGAGCCTTTAACAAGCGACTGAAATCACGAAACATACACGAGGAAAATTTAGTGATCGAATCCATCAGAGCACCTCTTCCCGTCAACCCTAGAGGGAAATTCAAACCAAACTAGGCAAGCCCTTACCTCGTTAAGAAAATACTCTCGGGGGGCACCGTGATCCTCACCGACCTAAATGGCCAAGAGTTCTCAACCCCAACCAATATGGATCAACTCAAACGATACTACCCATAAACACCCTGGAAACTACGTCCCGACCTCCGACTTAGGGGGAAACAAAAAAAAACAACAATAACAACACGAAAAAAAAGAAGTCAAGTTCGCATCGATAAATGGCATAAGCGAGTCTAAAGCAAAATCACTCACACTTTTTCTAAAGAACTACGAACATGGTTTGATTCCGTCTAAAAGCGGATACGTAGGCAACCCGTTCCCCGGGTACAACCAAACAACCGAAAAAAAAAACAAAAATCGATTAATTGATCCATGTATAAACCGGGACTCCTTTTTACGACCCGGCCCCGAGTGATTTAAAATGATGAAGTACAAACGATGAGCCGAGGACGGGGTGAAAACCCGAAAGGGCGCCCCGGGCAAAATGAAGAAACAAGTTGCGAGCCGTCGTAAAAAAAACAAAAAAAATGACGAGCCGAGGACGGGGTGAAAACCCGAAAGAGCGCCCCGGGCAAAATGAAGAATCGAGTTGCGAGCCGTAAAAAAAACAAAAAAAACAAAAAAAAAAGAAAAAAACAATAAAAAGGGGGAACCGAGGACGGAGTGAAAACCCGAAAGGGCGCTCCGGGCAAAATGAAGAATCGAGTTGCGAGCCACCACGAAAAAAATATGAAAAATAAAAATGTGCTTCTCATTTATAACAAGATTCGGTTAAATCGAGCCTTTGTCGAGGCATCTACATCAAAAATCTGAAGTCCGGACATCTTGGAGGTTAACGTGTCAAAACCCCACAAAAAAACTAGTACTAATACACCATATATTATCAACTAGTAATACATAATATAAATGGTTGGGCTCTACCGGTCTAACTCTCCCTCACCCTTACCGTTCGGGTACGATCGCTTGCATTCTTCCTCCACGATTTTCTGAAAGCAAGCTTCAAACGCCCTATCCAAACGTGAGTCTAGCGACTCCCACTTTCTCTGCTCTGTCACAACCATAGTATGGGTCTTGTCGGTCTTGGCCCGTTCAGATGAACTGACTAAACTAGGATCGGTCCCGCTGTCTCTGGGTAGGCACTTGGTAGCGGTCTCTCGAGTCACCTCATCGCCTCTTAGTGGTACTGTCTTCTTAGCTTTTGAGTCGATCTGCCCCAACGAGTGTTCAGAGACCCTTCGCCGGGTAGAAACGTGGTCAGTCGGTCGAACACCCTAAGCCCCAGGAAATCCTAAACCCCCAAGCGAATCCCCAGTCCATGGGTCAGAAGTAGAGACGATTTCAGCATCCTTTGGAATAGAAAGTTGGATGCCCATTTGATGTGACAATATACCTGGGTAAACACGAACTTGATCCCTCATGGATAGTATTAGCAAAATGATAAGTGTGGTTTGTAGTGCCTATTTCTTGTGTTTGGTCCCGGTTTCTCTTGTGAAATCGCTCTTTGGCGCGATTTTCGAGGCTACTTACGCTCCTTCTAGTTTGTTTTAGGTTCCTAAGACCAATCTTGGAGAGATGGAACGATTCCGACTCGTTTCCGACACATTTGGAGCCAACGAAGAGAAGCGACGATCACTCGGTAGCTTAAACTCGATCCCGAGCCCTTGGGACCCATTCCCGAGCCCTTGGGACCCGATTCTGAGCACCGAGAATCGATGAGAAGCCTATGAAGAGCAAGTAGGAACCTTTGAGATCATATTGGAGGCCTACAAGACCCATACCGGTCGGGATGCGTGGCCATCCCGGTCGGAATGAAGAGCAAACAAAGCGGCGACTCTGACCAGCCATCCCGGTCGGGACCGAGTCCATCCCGGTCGGGACCAACCCATCCCGGTTGGGATGACCCTCATCCCGGTTGGGATGAAGTGCAAACAAAGAAGCCCTACTGAGGAGCCATCCCGATCGGGACCAAGTCCATCCCGGTCGGGACCAACCCATCCCGGTCGGGACAACCCTCATCCCGGTCGGGGTGAACCCAGTTCAGGCCCGCGTCACTTGTTTCTTCCTCCTTTGCATTGTAACCCTATAAATACCCCCCCTCTTGTATTGAGACACTATCTTATGTTTGTTAGACATTACCCACTAAACCCTAGACTACTTTAGGTTAGATTAGCTTAGATTAGTTTAGATTAGTCCTTAGTTACTCCTTAATCCTAGTTTAACTCTTGTATTTTGGGAATTCTTGAAGATCTCCACCAAGATTGACAACCTTTGTTGATGTATTTGGGTTTTCTTCTATATATGCAGGATTTCTTCTTTTCATCTTCTCTTGTTTGGTATAATCTCTCTTTTCCCTTGTTTTAATCTTGTTTTATCATTAAAGTTTCATTCTTTGTTCATTGTTCATTGTTCATTGTTCATCTTTGTTAGTACCCATTATGTGTGTGATTGTTCTTGTGTTTGTTTCTCTTGTTTGTGCTAGTTCTAGTTTAGTTATGTGTGAGTAGTTATCCCTTAGGGTTGGTAGGGGGATTGGGTGTTGATTAGGGATGATTAGGGTGGAAATTGGTAATGCTAGATGTTGTTTTTGTTGTTTCCCATTTGCCTTGCACTCCACATGTTTGATGTAATGCTTGTGAGACTCGAGACGATCAATCCTTTTTTTTTTGGGAAATGGTAAGAATATATTAAAAGTAAAAGGTAATTACAGTCTCATAATTACATCAGGTGCTCTAGAAAGCTTGTAATGAATTTACTATCCTTGTTACTAAACTTTCGATTACATTTGTTTTTGCAATAGACAAATAAATCCTTACTAATTCGAGTAGTCAACTTCTTAGGATGAAGTAGAAAACCTTCAACTCTTGCATAATGTGATATGAGATCGAGTTTATTAATCCATTCTTTATAGCTCGCTGCAATTTGGTCCCTTTCATTTTTTTTCCTCCAATCATTCCCCATATCTAGTTTAGATATGTTCGTTACTTTCTTACAAATAGCATTCAAGACCCTCTTGGTATAATCACATTCCACGAACAAGTGATGCGTCGTTTCAGAGAAAGCATCGCAGCAAATGCATCTGTCATTCTCGGTTACTCCAAGTTTCTGGAGTTTGTCTTTTAAATTCAGTCCCTTCTGCTGTATCAGCCACGCTATCAGCCTGTGTTTGGGCACAGACCACCTGGACCACACAGATGCACACAGACGATCAATCCTTGTTTTCCTTGCCTCTTCTCTTGTATGTGGTTGTTTGGTTGGTTGGTTTGGTCCCTCATTAGTAGAGAGAGCGTGGTGAGGATGGCCCTAGGTTGTTCAAGTGGCGAGAGCCCGACCGTAACCTAGGCTACGAGAGCATGCTAGTGACCCCCATGTCCTTCTTTTGATCCCCTTGGCATCCATGAACCTGACCTAGCCCTAGTTTCTTCTTATTGTTTTATTAGCTTCATTTGTCATTAGTTGCTTGTTTAGCCTTTTTTATTTGTTGTTATAGACTATAGCTTAGCCCTTAGTTAAACCTTAGTCATCCCCTAGTTTAGCTTTTCTCGAACCTAGTCTATGACCGTAGCACACCCTAGTCCGACACCCCGTCCCTGAGGATCGACCCGACTTGCCCTAGCTACCTAGCTTAGGTTAGTTGGTTATTTTTTGGTGGCGGGATCCACGACAAATCCCTCCCATCACAAAACCCATGACGAAGTCGAAAATGGAAACCCGATACGCCCGTTAGTGTTCCACCACGGAATAGACAACCTGATGACCACATCTCTTTCAGCCAAAAAGGAAAGCCAATCCTTTTCCTCGAGAATTTTACTCCACAACTGCACCATTTTCCGGCCCGTGAAACCCCTGTAATTATAACCTTTGAAACACCGGGGAGGGACCACTAAACCAAACCTGTACAAACACTACAAAACATCACAACCATAAAAATAAAACCAAAAAGGGGGGGAAACAATACAAAAAAAACAACACACCTGTAAGATGATCCTAGAACCCCAAGAAGGTGACCCTCGTAGCCGAACACTAGCATCAAGACCCAGAACGATCTCACCCAAAATAAGCAAAGAAGGTGACCGTCCATGTTCCATTGCCGTCACCACATCCACAACCCGAAGATTACCCCAGCGTTCACGTGACCTCGCGTCCTCAAAAAGATAATAACAAGCAATAACAATGTTAAAAGCACGCCTACATGCCAAGGTCGTAAGGTGACGAGAGCCAACTAGTGAGAACGTCCTAGAAAGTAACTCTAAGTTAAGACCGTCCGTACCAAAATAACCCTTAGCTTCCTCTAACGAAGAAAGGTCCAAGAAATGGTAAAAGCGCTCCACATAAGCATCATCCCCAGAAGGCACACAAGGTCGAACCGAGCTCCACCCGCCTATAGCATATATCTCTTCGGGCAAAGGACAAATTTTACCCCTGGGAATGACAAAAGCATGGTACTTGGGATCCCAAAACCTAGAACATCCTCGCAAGAAGTTATCTTGCACCTTGACCCGACTAAGCGCGACAACCACTGATAAACCATCATTTGAACTAACCTCGGGGCCACATTTCTTAATAGAACTAACCTACTCGACAAGGATTTTCCCAAAACCTGACATGACGCTAAGTATAGACGTGCTAGACCCTATGGACACCCTAGTATGTCTAAAACGAATACCCACAACCCGTATATATAGCCCTAATCCCAAAAGAATTAGGAAACAACGGAAAATTTCCATAACCCGGTGTCCCGACCACACCGTCCCACGCGCCCGAATTTTCGGCCACCCAGGCCCAGGCGGTCCGGAGTCCAATTGCCTCAGCCCAAGCGCCTACAGTCGTGCAGGCGACATCCCGAGCAACCCAAGCATAGAAATTCGAACCTCCATTATCACCGTAGCCATCATCCTCTACCCCGGACATCGGGAACGACCTCCCGAAGTCGCTAAAACTCTTTCGGAAAAACCGAAATACCCGCACAAGAGCCGCGAGAAGGTGGATCTACCCGTCGGACGAGCAAGACTTAGACGTTTTTAATTTTTTTAGGGGGATAAGCTACACCACCTAGGCGTGTTGTAGCCTTTTAGCGATTACCGTCGAGTCACGTCTGTAGCCTAACAAGGCAATATCACAAGTATGTAAAAAGTGATCTAACTTTTTTTTCAAAAAATGCTCGGATTTTAAATTCCGATTTCATACTAAAGTTCATCTCCTAATATATGCGGTCAAAACACGTTAACGTTTTACTTTAACATTTCACGTCTCGTCCATCTCGAGTCAAAACATTTTAATCGACGTAGTATCCGATCCCATTCCCAGCTCAAGCTAACGCATTTCAAAACCCCGTAAGAAACCATTTTCGTACTCATGCAACGCTAACGCACCCTAAACCGAGTCACATCGCAAAATGAATGAACGCAAAAGTGATTACTTGTCAACCTAGGAGAACGATTCGCCGAACGAAAACGCAAGACTCGAATACTAAAAATCTAAAACAAATGTACAAAACATACACATCCTTATACAAATCGAGGCTAAGAAGGACCCCTAGAAGCCGCGCCGACAGCAATCACGATCTCACAAAGATGATCATCTAACCTTAGGTCCTCCAGGTCTATAAGGGGAGACTCACTACCGTCCATCCCCGACAGCATATCTAGGGTAGCCGTCTCGGGAATCCCTCCAGCCTCCTCCGTAGCACCCGTAGCCTCAGCATCGACCTCAGCCTCCTTTTCCACCTGATGCCTAGCCTCACCCAGTGCTGAGGTCTCACCCCGAGACCGAGCCATCTGCTCCTTTAGGAAGGCGATCTCGTCAGCTCGAGATTGTAAGAGCCGTTGTGCCTCAACCTTTCTCGCCTCGAGCTCGGTCACCCGAGTCTCCAACTGCCCCACCATATCCGAGACATCCTGCAAATACGCTTAAGCATTAGGAAAGTACACCAACAGCCTAGAAAGCCACCTTAGTCACGTAAACTCACCGATCGAGGCCCCGAAGTGTCACGGGAGACCCTCGAGGCCTAGGCCCGGAAGCAGTTGGCAGCCTGCCACAACCGCTGATGGCAAGCCGAGGAAACCTGAAAGCACCGTGTCCACCACCTCCTCCTCCCGTTTTTCAAACACTTCTTTGGAACAAATTCAACTACGATTCAATGTAAAGCACAAATAAATCCAATTGAAGTGACCGACCTTTTTCCATCACATTTTTAACCTAATTCAACTACGATTCAATTTAAAGGACAAACTAATCCGATTGAAGTGGACGAAAACCCTAATTCGACGAAGAAAGGGGGAAATCGCAAGCACTTATCCTAAGATCGTTAGAATTACAGAAATCGAAAGTCGATGACGGAATTAAAAATTGAAAATTGAAATTGAGAAGTTTACCTGAGGAATCGAATCGGTTTTTGAGAATGCGAGATTGGTTTCTTCACTGAGTTAATTTCTTCGAAACGTTGAAAATTGAAACACGATCATACGACAGTAAAACTGTTTAAACTGTTTTAATCGATGATGGATTAGGAATGACGGATGAGCGAAGGATCGAAGGATTGAAAGATGAAGGATTGAAGGGTTAGTTTCGTTTATGGCTGCGTTAAAAAATGAAAAGGAAGGCTTATGTTACTAGTTTAGGAGTGATAGACATGGGTCACTAGTTTATTAGTATTACGTCAATATACATGGATTTTCATATACCCTACCTCTATTCATATATTATAGACACAGGTTTTACTTTGACCTATGTTTATAATTTATAGACATGGGTTTTAATTTTGGCCTATGTATAATCTCTTTTACATACATAGGTTTTTTAAATAACCTATGTCTATTAAAAATAGATATGGGTTTTCTTTTAACCTATGTCTATTAGGTCATGTCTATGACTAATTTTGTAGTAGTGAAGAACAACCATAAAAGTTAGGCAAACCGACCCTAATTCTTAGAACCCAAACGAAGAACGAAAACCAAAACTCACCCGGTACACCCGGTCACGCCACTCAATCCCGGCATCCATCTCCTTAGCAAAACACAGAATGAGGGGCTTAGTGAAGGGTATCCCAGCCGCATCCACCCTAAGTAGTGTCAGGGGAAAATCTAGGGGCTGGATTTCATCAGCTGGATCGCCCAGCAGAGAAGACAGCAGATTGGTCAGTCAGAGGGCAAATAGACAATAAACCGCAAAGCAAATCTTAGAACCAAAATTAGAACCTTAACACGAGGCTGTACCAAGCTAACCGCCGGGTGACGTGAGACAGATAAAAGACGCCAGGCACCAGGAGTGTATCGCCTTCTCCGTCCCTGTCCTCAAGAACCTCTGCGGCGGTCGGCGGTCTAAACATGGTTCGGGAGGATCAACCGGCACCCTGAAATCGTCATATAGGCACTGACGCACCAACCGCTTGCCCAGATACCAGACTGGGCGAAACAACGCAGGAAGGAGCATCCTCCTATAACTTCGAGGCCTCAGCTTCGTAGTCGCATACTCCGGCATGCCCTCGTAATCAGCCCAAGGGCGGGCCACAAACTACACAAATGAAACCAACATCCCAATAAATTCTGAACCTTGGGGGCTACTGAACAAAATAGACCATAGAAGGAAAACTTACATCTTCAATGCGTAGCTTGTTCACTAACGCATTCTCCGACGGGTAATGACTGATTGTGCTCTTAGGCTGAGCAAGCCTCCACTCGATCCCTGCCGGAAATATCTTTGGGTGCACCCCCACCGTCTTAGGTGCCAAACACGGGAAGTAGGAGTAGATCCAAGCCTGAAAAATCCCAAAATAACCTTAGCAAAACCAAGCCGAAACTAAGTAGAACTTCAAATACAAGAGTGAGAACAATAACTAACCTCCAGCATAAGGCCCAGACTAAAATGAAGCACAGCAAACGAGCTCAAAATCGATACATATAAAACATGCACCTACTAAGACAAGCAAAACAACAAAAATGGATTGATTACTAATCAACATCGATAATACACTCTCAATGATAAAACACGCGTACGAAACACACTTAACCTAAACGCTACACCCGGACGCGTAACAAAGCAAATCTAAACCAAACTAATCTAAGTAAACTCTAAACAAATCTCGAATGCATAAACAAACCAAAATAAGAGCAATAACTAACCCAAACAAAGTAAGGCAAGCTGTAAAACAGGATTAACTAAGACAAAATCACAAAGCAAGTATTTAACTAAAAAGAATAAACAATTAGCATTTCTGCCCGAGGTTCAGAGTTATCCTGGAGGCACAACATTTTTGCCCGAGTGTAACACCCGCTAATTTTCTATGCGTATCTATTCCGTTATGACTCCGTCATAACTCTGTTGTTTTTCTGCCTTTAGTTTCCTTCATTTTCAAGCTTCATAATATTTTTGAGTCTAATATTATTTATTTTCATTAAAAGATTTAAATATTTTATTTTTCTATGATAAATCTATTTATTAAATTTTCGTCGCAAACTATTTGCTTATTTCGCGAAGAATCCCATTTTTGTACGAACTATCATTTTAAGCTTGGATTCGGGTTATTTATTTTTCTAAAACGGTCCAAACACGTTTATATGACATTTCCAACTAAGAAATATTTTTATTTATGAAAATTTAGCCATTAATGATTTTATTACGAAGTTTCGTAAATAATTATTTTCCAACGCGAGATTTACTCAAATTGCTTTGAAATACCTATAATAATTTTACGATCACTTTTTTTATCAACCTACAATTATTTTTGGACCCCTTCCCACCATGTTGGACCGTGACCCCCATGTCACACTACTACTACATATTTTTACAACTTATGATTTTCATGTTTTTGACAGAACAATTATTTCACAAGATATTTTTACCATGTTTTAATGTGATGATTCATGCAAAAACTTTTCAATCTCCACATACATCATTTTGGCCAAGTTGTGTAGTATACATGTACCTTGTTTTCATCAATTTTAAGAGCTTCATTTATGCTTAATCCTTTCACTTTTTTTCTCATTCAATTTACATCAATTTTAATCAAGGCAAATACCTCCTCTTTTTCTCTCTTTTGGTTCATAAAATCTGAATTTTTCAGCAGCCATTTCTGGCCAGAAAACCGTCTTCAACCATCGCCTTCCGTCTCCTATTTTTCTCTTATTTCGATCCTCTTTTCGTCTCCTTCGTTAAGGTATTATCGATTTCATTTTCAATCATTATACACCTTGTTTTTCCAGCGATCTTATGGTATTTTCATACCATGGATGTCATGTTTTTGTAGTATTTTTGGAGGATCCGGAAGCAGACGAAAAAATCGTCGACTCAGACTTAGATTAGAGGTAACATCGATGTTACTCGGTATTGCATGATTTTAATTGTGTAATTTCATGTATATTTCTATATTTCATTTTTGACAATATACGTATGTCATATAATCTGGAAAATTTTTAAAAGTTGAAAATTTGCATGTTTCGATATTTTTATCGCTTTTACGAGATTAACGATTAAATCGTCATATTAATTTGTAAAATCGTAATATTCGGCCTAAACTTGTAATATATGATTATATTCTGTAAAAATGAGGTTTTTGATGATTTTTAATAATTTATCATTTTTCTGATATTTTATTTATCAATTATTGAATTATTAGTGTTTACGGACAAAAATGATTAAAAGCCGATTTTTAGTTCTAGTACTTAAACATTTTATTTTAATCTGATTTTTGACGTGGTGAAACTTTCTGATGAAATAGAAGGTTCTGAAGTTTTTCATAATTTTGGGAATTGTTAAGTGGATGAATTAATTAATTACTTTAAATCATCGTTTATCGTTAAAACCGTGTTTGTCGTTTAAATTCTCGATTTCTGGTCTTTTGTGTAAATCTAGAAAAATTATGATTCTGATGATTTCATAATAAAATGTAGTTTTATGATTTTTAGTACTTTAATAAAATGTTAGGAACGATTAGTTTTATTATTGGAATCGTTAATTGTGAAAACGGGTTTTAAAGACGGTTTTGACAGGATTTATTAAATCCGGAATTTTTGGAAATCTGGGAAATTAGTAGTTTCTGGAAAATCATGATTTTTAAGTTTAATAATAATTTTTGGATATTAATACTTAAATCGTTTTGTAATTACTATTTTTAATAATCGTTATTGTCGAGATTAGACGATTAACGGGAAAACGCTTTAAAAACCGAGTTTTAGGATTCTGGAAAATTTTCTTTTCTGGACAGAATGTCCATAAATATATTTTAACTATTTTATGTAATTTTTTACTATTTATTAAAGTCTTTAATTAATACGTATTGATTTTTGGACAAATTGTGATTTATCGTTAAAATGCTTCGTCTTACCTAAAAAAAATTTATTTTTCCAGCAATTTTGAAAATATTTAAATCTGAAACTTTAAGAATTAAATCATCACTTAACATACTCTAAATATGTTCATTGGTTTAATTAAATAAAAGACGTTAAAGTATTTAATTTTACATTTGCCGTAAAATCCTATTTGTGTTTGTATTATCGAAACTATTAATATTTAGGAAATTTTAACTTTATAAACTTTGAAATCACCCTGATTAGTAGTATTAAAATTTTTAAGACATTTTTATTCATTTTATAAACACTTGGAAGATATTTTTATAATTTCATAAACCTAAATGCTCTCACTTTGATAATTAATATCATTAAGGCCGAAAGTTTTAGTTTTACAAATTTATATCGTTTACTAAAAAAGTTGTGTTAGTATGAATCAATATTTTTGCTGTTTTGATATGATGCTATTTTTTGTAAAGTTTCTAAAAATAGAAGTTTCTTAAAATGGAAAGTTCCCTCTTTTGGAAGGCGATCCTTTTCCCCTTTTTTCTCTTATTATTATAATGATTATATCTTTTGAATATCGATAATGGCTTTGTTTTGAAGTTATGGAATACGGATAAGTGTGGGGTTAGAGTAATACAGTCTAGGATGTACGGTTTTGCCATCAACTATAAGGCTGGTGTATCCATTTGGGATGCATTGGTTGTTGAACTGGACACATTTGGTGTTCAGGAGTATAAGTGCATTGTGCCCTTAAGCTAGATATCGCATCGTGTTAGTCGCCGTCAGTTGAACTGGATACATTTGGTATCCAGGAGGGGTGTATAATACTTAAGCTAGGACCTCGCATTGATAAGTCGCCGTCCTATTATGGTTGAGTTGCCTAGTAAGAGACCTTGGATCTTCGCTGCGTGTGAAGTTGGTGTCTGAGTTCTCGAAGCTAGTCTTTAGTACATCCCTAGTGAAAGTCTAGCCTTGTGCACACTAACCGAATATCCATAATGCCATTTTGAATATTTTATTATTATCGATATAATTTGGTTGCAGGTTGGCAAATGTTTTAAGTTTTCTTCGGAAAACTCATTTTTATTATATTGTTTCGTTACGTGAAGTTTTTCACTGAAAGCTTATTTTCACTATAATGTTTTACTGTTTTCCATTTTTACTATTTTTCTATAATAGTAATTGCAGTTTGAAAATCCTGTTATACGGCTGGGAGAACGTTGATGTTGCTCCCCACTGATTGTGGTTGTTATGTTTTTAACATGGCAGGTATATGTGTTCCCCTTCGGGTGGGCTAGCAAGCAGTTATGGATCATGTTTGTTTTAATAAGATCACTGTATTATGGATTGTTAAAACCCTATTTATGGATTCCATTTTATTTTTATTTTGTAGCCATTTTTATTTTATGGCTTATGTATTGACTTACCATTTTTATTTAATTAAGACATAGCTACAGTGTGTTATAATCCTACTTCTACAGTTTTTCCGCCACTGTATTACGTTAGAATGTCTAGGGGATTACAGTTGGTATCAGAGCATCACTGCTCCCAACGCTTACACCTGAAAATATGAAAAATAACAGTAAATTATTTAAACAGTAAATAAAAATATTACTCCCTCTCTTCAAAACCAAACACACCAAAACTCATTTTGCTACTATTCACAGTTGAACACAATCTTTAATATTCTCAACAATCTACAAAGTAAAATATAGTCATGTGAGATCTTGTTTGATTCATCTTTGCGAGTAGAATAAGAATATCAAATTTTTAGAATTTTTAGTAATGTAAAATTAAAGAACTTGACGGTGTAAAATGCGTCTCGGCAAATGTGAAAAAGTAAGTGGTGTGTTTGGTTATGAAGGGAGGGAGTATTAGAGATGGATAGAAACAAGTAAGGACCTATTTGTTTAGCTTTCCTGTTCCTGAAACTCAATGATTAGCATTGAATATTTGTTTTATATGTCGAAGAAGATGATGAATGGACAAGATGCTGACATGATGCTGTTCCAGATCGAGACAAGACCTACTTAGCACTCTTAACGCCTGCTGACTCGAGTGGACAACTAGGTGCTCCAAGAAAGATGCCGATGGTGACTTTTCAGCTCCGGTTCAGTTTACTTAAGCTACAAGCCAGATGATCAAGAGTAGATTCAAGTTCCATGATCGTGCAGTAGACATAGATGCGACTTCACTTCACTTTGGATCTGGACGAAGCAACACAAGACCAGTGTGCTCGTGTCCCTACGAGATGAAGAAGATATCCCGCGAATTCCTTTGTGGAACCGTAGAGGTCAGAAGATTCCCCTCTTGTTTTAGATCTTAATCATCTAGAACCATTGATAATTTTTTTTCTCCTTGCCTCTACTTCTTCCAACCCTTCTTATAAATTCTTGTCTTCATTTTTGAGATAAATCTTTGATTAATTCCCTCATTTACCATCTTCCCACTTGAGATTCTTTGGTGTGACCAGTTCTGTCTTAGTAAACCCCGTGGGAGTTAAGTTATAAATGTTTGAGGTTTGGTAAACCCTTGTTACCTGATTTGAGGATTGTGAGTCTACCCTATCTTTTTAGCAAGTAAGAAATTCTTGAGGATTGATTTGAATAGTAAAATGTTGATTGATGGAATTAGGATGATACTTTAGACACTGAACCTTGGGTTATAGGTTACTTTGATTATTTTGGAGTACTTAGAGTTGAATATATTTTTGGAGTAGTCAGAGTATATCATATTTGATGGATACCTTGTACCTACCCCAAAACCGAACTAAGTGTAACTGATAATATTACTTTGGATTTTTACCTAATGCTTATTTAATGGATGCATCGCAAATATTTTGGATCATAGAGTATTGTTTAAGGTGTTAGCCTGAGTGTTGTGGTACCATTGAAGGTTTTCATTAATGTCGCTAGAAATTTTGGTTGACATAGATTACCCGTATTTCTTAAAGATTGGATCGTTGATCGCCGTTTAAGGTTGTAACGTATGAACTTTGGAGTTGAGTGATCTAACTTTGATAAATTGTTGTTGTCCCTAGAGAAGAGAGCTATCTTGCACAATCACAGTTTGGTTTTATTGTGCTGTTTTGAGGAATACTATAATACGGATCATCTTATTGGGACTGTTATAACCTTAGACCAACGAGATTGTGGCTTCGCTGACTTAATAAATATTTTGGTGGTTTCGCTGATACAATATGAAATTTGCTGGAATTTTTAGAAACCTTAGCCCAATGACGTGTTTGAAGATGTGAGTGTTTGCGCCATTACCTATAGGTTTGAGCGTGTTTGAGGATTTGTTATACTTTCCCCAACTTCTTTACTTGTGGCATTATAAACATGTTGGTAATCATTTTGAGGATCCCATGCCCGAGTACTGTTATATTGGTGGACCTTGTTTCGTGTTCCTTACTCGAGAAATTTGGAGCATACCTCGAGTTCAAACCTTATGAGTTTTGAAATTAGGAGCCTTATCGATCAAGGGTTTGGGTATGTTTTGTTAACCATTGTAATCTTAATTATGGATTTGATTCTAAAGCATTTGTGGATTAGTATCGTGTCGCTTGAACGATTGGATAGTCACGTAAGAAATTTTTGGAGATTGTGACCGAGTAGTACCACCTAATGCCTAATATTGGACTTAACGTTATTTGATGGAAATTAGGAACCTGTGTTGTGAGAGTCGTACAGGGAATCTCGAGATGGTTAATTTATTCTTCAATACTTGAGAGTTCTATTTGACTCTCAATTTCGTCCCCACCTTTTCGAGTGGGGTAGTCTTGATTCCTTTTTGCTTATTCTTAGTTTTGAGGATGCAAATTTCTTTTAGTGGGGAGGATTGTAACACCCGCTAATTTCCTATGCGTTATTATCTATTCCGTTATGACTCCGTCATAACTCTGTTATTTTTCTGCCTTCAGTTTCCTTCATTTTCAAGCTTCATAATATTTTTGAGTCTAATATTATTTATTTTCATTAAAAGATTTTAAATATTTTATTTTTCTATGATAAATCTATTTATTAAATTTCCGTCGCAAACTATTTGCTTATTTCGCGAAGAATCCCATTTTTGTACGAACTATCATTTTAAGCTTGGATTCGGGTTATTTATTTTTCTAAAATGGTCCAAACACATTTATATGATATTTCCAACTAAGAAATATTTTTATTTATGAAAATTTAGTCATTAATGATTTTATTACGAAGTTTCATAAAAAATTATTTTCCAACGCGAGGTTTACTCAAATTGCTTTGAAATACCTATAATAATTTTACTATCATTTTTTTTATCAACCTACAATTATTTTTGGACCCCTTCCCACCATGTTGGACCATGACCCCCCATGTCACACTACTACTACATATTTTTACAACTTATTATTTTTATGTTTTTGACAGAACAATTATTTCACAAGATATTTTTACCATGTTTTAATGTGATGATTCATGCAAAAACTTTTCAATCTCCACATACATCATTTTGGCCAAGTTGTGTAGTATACATGTACCTTGTTTTCATCAATTTTAAGAGCTTAATTTATGCTTAATCCTTTCACTTTTTTTTCTCATTCAATTTACATCAATTTTAATCAAGGCAAATACCTCCTCTTTTTCTCTCTTTTGGTTCATGAAATCTGAATTTTTCAGCAGCTATTTCTGGCCAGAAAACCGTCTTCAAGCATCGCCTTCCGTCTCCTATTTTTCTCTTATTTCGATCCTCTTTTCGTCTCCTTCGTTAAGGTATTAATCGATTTCATTTTCAATCGTTATACACCTTGTTTTTCCAGCGATCTTATGGTATTTCCATACCATGGATGTCATGTTTTTGTAGTATTTTTGGAGGATACGGAAGCGGACGAATACATCGTTGAATCGGACATAGATTAGAGGTAACATCGATGTTACTCAGTATTGCATGATTTTAATTGTGTAATTGCATGTATATTTCTATATTTCATTTTTGACAATATACGTATGTCATATAATCTGGAAAATTTTTAAAAGTTGAAAATTTGCATGTTTCGATATTTTTATTGCTTTTACGAGATTAACGATTAAATCGTCGTATTAATTTGTAAAATCGTAATATTTGGCCAAAACTTGTAATATATGATTATATTCTGTAAAAATTAGGTTTTTGATGATTTTTAATAATTGATGATTTTTCTGTTATTTTAGTTATCAATTAATGAATTATTACCGTTTACGGACAAAAACGATTAAAAGCCGATTTTTAGTTCTAGTACTTAAACATTTTATTTTAATCTGATTTTCGACGTGGTGAAACTTTCTGATGAAATAGAAGTTTCTGAAGTTTTTCAAAATTTTAGGGAATTGTTAAGTGGATGAATTAATTAATTACTTTAAATCATCGTTTATCGTTAAAACCGTGTTTGTCGTTTAAATTCTCGATTTCTGGTCTTTTGTGTAAATCTGGAAAAAAATATTATTCTAATGATTTCATAATAAAATGTAATTTTATGATTTTTAGTACTTTAATAAAATGTTAGAACGATAAGTTTTATTATTGGAATCGTTAATTGTGAAAACGGGTTTTAAAGACGGTTTTGACGGGATTTATTAAATCTGGAATTTTTGGAAATCTGGGAAATTGGTAGTTTATGGAAAATCATGATTTTTAAGTTTAATAATAATTTTTGGATATTAATACTTAAATCGTTTTGTAATTATTATTTTTATCAATCGTTATTGTCGAGATTAGACGATTAACGGGAAAACGATTTAAAAACCGAGTTTTAGGATTCTGGAAAATTATTTTTTCTGGACAGAATGTCCATAAATAAATTTTAACTATTTTAAGTACTTTTTGTACTATTTATTAAAGTCTTTAATTAATACGTATTGATTTTTGGACAAATTGTGATTTATCGTTAAAATGCTTCGTCTTACCTAAAAAAAAAAAAAAATTCCAGCAATTTTGAAAATATTTAAATCTGAAACTTTAAGAATTAAATCATCCCTTAACATACTCTAAATATGTTCATTGGTTTAATTAAATAAAAGACGTTAAAGTATTTAATTTTACAGTTGCCGTAAAATCCTATTTGTGTTTGTATTGTCGAAACTATTAATAATTAGGGAATTTTAATTTTATAAACTTTGAAAACACCCTGATTAGTAGTATTAAAATTTTTAAGACATTTTTATTCATTTTATAAACACTTGGAAGATATTTTTATAATTTCATAAACCTAAATGCTCTCACTTTGATAATTAATATCGTTAAGGCCGAAAGTATCAGTCTTATAAATTTATATCGTTTACTAAAATTGTTGTGTTAGTATGAACTAATATTTTTGCTATTTTGATATAATGCTATTTTTAGTAAACTTTCTAAAAATAGAAGTTTCCTAAAATGAAAAGTTTCCTCTTTTGGAAGGCGGTCCTTTTTCCCCTTTTTTCTCTTATTATTATAATGATTATATCTTTTGAATATCGATAATGGCTTTGTTTTAAAGTTATGGAATACGGATAAGTGTGGGGTTATAGTAATACAGTCTAGAATGTACGGTTTTGCCATCAACTATAAGGGTGGTGTATCCATTTGGGATGCATTGGTTGTTGAACTGGACACATTTGGTGTTCAGGAGTATATGTGCATTGTGCCCTTAAGCTAGATATCGCATTGTGTTAGTCGCCGTCAGTTGAATTGGATACATTTGGTATCCAGGAGGGGTGTATATTACTTAAGCTAGGACCTTGCATTGATAAGTCGCCGTCCTATTATGGTTGAGTTGCCTAGTAAGAGACCTTGGATCTTCGCTGCGTGTGAAGTTGGTGCCGGAGTTCTCGAAGCTAGTTTTTAGTACATCCCTAGTGAAAGTCTAGCCTTGTGCACACTAACCGAATATCCATAACGCCATTTTGAATATTTTATTATTATCGATATAATTTGGTTGCAGGTTGGCAAATGTTTTAAGTTTTCTTCGGAAAACTCATTTTTATTATATTGTTTCGTTACGTGAAGTTTTTCACTGAAAGCTTATTTTCACTATAATGTTTTACTGTTTTCCATTTTTACTATTTTTCTATAATAGTAATTGCAGTTTGAAAGTCCGGTTATATGGCTAGGAGAACGTTGACGTTGCTCCCCACTGATTGTGTCTGTTATGTTTTTAACATGGCAGGTATATGTGTTTCCCTTCGGGTGGGCTAGCGAGCAGTTATGGATCCGGTTTGTTTTAATAAGATCATTGTATTATGGATTGTTAAAACCCTATTTATGGATTCCATTTTATTTTTATTTTGTAGCCATTTTTATTTTATGGCTTATGTATTGACTTACCATTTTTATTTAATTAAGACATAGCTACAGTGTGTTATAATCCCACTTCTACAGTGTTTCCGCCACTGTATTGCGTTAGAATTTCTAGGGGATTACACCGAGGGTCAGAGTTATCCCGGAGGCACAACATTTTTGCCCAAGGGTCAGAGTTATCCCGGAGGCACAACATTTTTGCCCGAGGGTCAGAGTTATCTCGGAGGCACAACAATTTTGCGCGAGGGTCAGAGTTATCCCAGAGGCAACAACGATTTTGCACGAGGGTCGGAGTTATCCCGGAGGCACAGCAATTTTGCCCGAGGGTCAGAGTTATCCCGGAGGCAAAAGCTATTCGAGGCAAAAGCTTTATTTTAGTCCTAGGGGTCAAAAGCATCCCGAAAGACAGCTATTCGAGTGGAGACCGACGCCCTCGAATGGTTTTATATCACTTTATTTTAGTCCTAGGGGTCAAAAGCATCCCGAAAGACAGCTATTCGAGTGGAGACCGACGCCCTCGAACGTTTTGTTTCATAAAGGGTTCACAAGCAGCCCAAAATACACTTGTGCAAATAAAAGCCAACACAAAATGAGCATCCTCTGCGCTCACACTTAATGCGTTGCTAGCGCACAAAAACACTTAAAACTAAACAAAGCCCCTAAATAAACCAAAGGAGACAAAGCGCGCGCGCACAAAGAATCAAGAACATGATGTCAAGCAACGACCCGGGCCCAAGCAAGCAGCCGCAAGCGAAGACGTCAGGTATGATTTCTAAGCTATGGCTGGCGAGCCTCAACACGTAGTCCACTGGACTTAAAACGACCCGACCGAACAGCCACCAGGTCATAATCTTCGATTGACCTGGGCGGCTATACTTTGACTTTCGCCTGGTCCAAGCCTCAGTCAAAGTGGGGGCTTCTGTAGACACCCAGATTTGGACCTGGTGGCTGCAGAAGTTCCCAACAAACACCCGATGACGATAGGACTGCAACGCGACACGGGTTCGCGATGTTATAGGTAGTTTTTCTATAGAACGGATCAAATAATTACTCGGAAAAATTAAAAACTAACATGATGGCAGCCTTAGTCGTGTCATTATGGTCACATAGACACTAATTAGAGTTAATTCTGACACCGGGACCACGAGTTGGCCCCGAAACTCAAACTGAGTCAACACCGTGTCAAGCGAACCTCGCGATGAACACCCGAGGCCACTAAACCCACGGCGCTAGGTCAAGCCGTGGGAAGCCTTAACGCCCAAGAAACATATCATACACCCGTCTCAAGGTTTTGGAAAGTATCAAAACCGTATCCTCAAAATCTCAACCGCCCCACCCTACGCGCCTGGGTCTTACCACGCCTTAGCCCAGGCGCCTGAGTCTTGGTGCGCCCCAGCGCAGGCGTCCATATGGGCGACAAAGGCTGAAAACACCTATAAATACTCCCCTCCGCCTCATTCATTCCACACAATTCACTCCTCTCTTCTCCCTCTAAACTCTCGCTAAGGGCTCGCACTCTGACACCCGAGGCAAACGATCCACTCTGCCGGAGTAGCCGCGGGAATGTCAAACGGTAACGGAGTTCTTTCGGAGTCACTGGTCAAGCTAGGAGGATCCGCCTGTTGATCGAGTCGTCACTAGGTTGCCATCTAAACAAAACTTTCCATTTTTGTACTTTCTATTATTATGCACTACGACAATACTAGATGTGGGCGCTAGGCCTAGGGGTGTAAACGAGTCAAGTTGAGCGCGAGCCTGGGGCTGCTCGGCTCGAGCTCGAAAAGAAAAAGGGGAGTCTCGGCTCGAGCTCAAGCTCGTCGAGCTTCAAAAACAAAGGCTCGTGCTCGAGCTCGTTAACTCTACTCGTGGCTCGAGCTCGACTCGTGGCTCAGAAAAAGGCTCGATTCGCGGGCTCGAGTTGAGCTCGACTCGCAGGCTCATGTTGAACTCGACTCGCATGATGGGTTGGGCTGAAGCTTAAGTGCTCATCTTATTTGAGTTTTTGACTAATGAAACGGAAACTAAATCAATACATTATTGAAACGAAAATTTGAATTTTGACGGGATTTGAATGGTTTAGGGAATTAGGGTTAATTTGGTTTAGTAATATGAGTAATTTATGGTAACACAATATACGGGCAAAAATTTAAGGTAATATACTAATATAAGTAAATTATGATTTGATTTACGCTTTACTTTTTTTTAATGATTAATAGGTATATTTGATTTAGGTAGTGGAAAGGAAACTCTAACTTTAAAATAATATCGAGCCGCTCGCGAGCTATTCGAGCCGAGCTCATACAAGTCGAGCTTTGACCGAGCCGATCTCGAGCTGCTCGCGAGCTGTCTCGGCTCATTTACACACCTAGCTAGGCCCACAAGCATCTATTAAAATACGTAACGTCCCAACTTCAACCACAAATACTAAAGCACACTAAATAGACCCGAGTAATTCCGAGATCCGTTCTCAAAACTATCTATGCATCGGGTCCCGTTTAGTGTATACTCCGAGGGTGCAACTCCTCATTATGTGATTTACTTACATTTGCTTTTACAGTTTTTCGTATGATTTATTGCTTTTATGACCATATAATCCCATGCTAATACACCTAACACGGAATTCAAAACGTAAAATAACTTAAAACTGAACAAAGTGATGGTCGGGTTCCGTGTTAGTCCGGGTACTCACCTTATTAGGTTCGATGCATCCTTATTAATACCGAGCCGACGCATCTTAAGCAGAATACCAGGTAAGGTATACCACGAGAACGACTAATATCCGTATTACCGCATTAAAACTGACTTGCTAATACCTATAATACATAGTACTCTCTACTCTTCTACGTGCATCTTTTCATGGCCTGCTTGTCACGTGAAATCGCATGCAAAGAATATAAACTCAACTACTTCGACGACAATACTTATCTGTCCTTAAACCAACCTACGTAGCTAAATATAGGGTTAAAACAATGGATGTTACAGTACTTCAACCACGACAAAAGAACTAGAAAATCAGCACACCGATTGATTAATTGAGGCCGCTATAGTGCGGGCGGGATTGGGTGTTGACATCTACCGGATGTTGGCTTCCCAATACGTACCCTCACCTCTTACTCAGAATCAACGGTTTCCGGATGTCCGAAACCATTGGCAATGAGAGTCATTCCGGGCATGGAGTGCTTAAGGGTACAAGTCTTTATCTTTAGGTCCCGTGCCATTCAACTTTGAGCTGGTAAGGGATCAAAGTTGACTTGAACGGTTTCCGAGTCCCCATAATTGACTCGGTGGCGACTCCACATATCGGCAACGAATTCAGTTCACTAAAAACGTCGCCTTACCAAATGAATCGGCCTTTAAACATTTACAACCACGTCTCGATCGATTCCCAAACGGAAACACGGGTGTCCGCACCCGGCTAGTACAAGTCCGGATTGTCATCCAAATCGAGGTCTGACACTTCGCCCCGTATGCGAGATCGGACCGGCCCCTGCCACACGTTGAAAACCGGGTCGGTCCCGCGCGGGGAGCCGGGCGTTGCTTTGATGGAAAGGATTTGCTGTGGATCCCGCCGATCAAATAAAACCAACTATTCCTAACTGGGTAGCTAGGGCAAGTCAGGTCGAATCCACAGGGACGGGGTGTCGAACTAAGGTATGCTACGGTCAAAGACTAGGTTCAAGACAAGCTAATCTAGGGGATAAACTAATGACTAAGCTAAGGTCTAAAACACGAACTAACAAGGCTAAACGAATAACTAAAGACAAAAGGAAGCTAATAAATCAATAGGAAGAAACTAGGGCTAGGTCGGGTTCATGGATGTCAAGGGCATAAGAAGGGGAAAAACGGGGTTACTTGCGTGCTTTCGTAGCCTAGGTCACGTTCGGGCTCTCGCTACTTAAACGGCCTAGGGGTCATCCTCACCACGCTCTCGCTACTAATGAGGGAACCAAACCTACAACCAAACACACACATACAAGAGAAGAGGCAAGAAAAACAAGGATTGATCATCTCTAGTCTCACAAGCATTTCATCAAACATGTGGAGTGCAAGGTAAATGGGAAACAACAAAAACAACATCTAATACCACCCATCTCACCCCAATCATCCCTAATCACATTCAATCCCCCTAATAACCCTAGCAAGAGTCTACTCAAACATATCTAAAGGAAAGCTAACAAGAACAAGAGAAACTAACACAAAAACAAGAGCATACATATGTAAAACTAACAAGGATGATGAACAAAACAATAAACAAGAGATAAAGATTGAAACTTGAATAACATAAACAAAGATTAAGAGTAAAAGGATGAGAAGATTATACCAACTAACAAGAGAATTAAAAGATGAGAACTTGTATATAAAGAACACCCAAAACATCCACCAATGTTGTCAAGATTGGACGGATTCTTTAAGAGATCCCTTAATACAAGATTAGCTAACTATATTAAGGACTAATTAATGACTAATCTACTCTAATCTAAGCTAATCTATGCTAAAGTAGTCTAGGGTTTTGTGGGTAATGTCTAACATTTCATAAGATTACAAGAGGGGGGGGGGGGGGGGGGTATATATAGGGTTACAATGGATAAGGAGAAGAAAAGAAGCGAAGCGGAGCTGCAGGTGGCTCATCTCGGCCGAGATGAGATGGTCTCGCCCGAGAAGGGACTCATCTCGGCCGAGACGAGATGGTCTCGCCCGAGACGGCCCAAAACAGCAGCCGGTTGAAACCCGTACTCCTTCCCGACCGAGAACGCACTTGTTCTCGGCCGGGAAGGCTCTTGTAGGCCTCCAATATGATCTCTAAGGTCCCTCCATGCTTCTCATGGGCTTCTCATCGATTCTCGGTGATCGGGATCGAGTCTAAGGGGCTCAGGAATGGGTCCCAAGGTCTCGGGATCGAAACTATGGCACCGAGTGATCGTTCCTTCTCTTCGTTGGCTCCAAAATTGTAGGAAACGAGTCGGAATCGTTCCAATTCTCCATGAATGGTCTTGGGAACCTAAAACGAACTAGAAGAAGCATAAGTAGCCCAAAAACCACTCCAAAGAGCGATTTCACAAGAGAAACAGGGACCAAACACAGCAAAATAGGCACTACAAACTACACTTATCAACTCCCCCACACTTAACCCTTACTCGCCCTCGAGTAAGCGCGAACTAACTACTAAACTAATAAAAACTAATATACTAGCCGAGAAGGTATTAGCGCACCCTATGCCCTTTCAACTCACGCGATTACACTTAGAGGAAAAGTGCACTCCGTAAGGCAAGTGAGGTCTTGCGACAAAATCGTGGATGCAACCGGACACAAAAACACACAAACAAACAAACATAAAAACAAACAAGTAATTGGTTTCACCCAAAAATAAATAAATACCGCTTCCCTCTAAAAAGCGGTGAAAGAAACACCGGTTAAGGACTCAAGGTAAGTGACAACGTTCCCAAGCTAATAATACAAACCGATATGAACTAAACCCTAATAGTATGACAACAAAGCAATAAAAACGTTGATAACTTACCTAGTTCCTCCTAACCTTCTAAGAACGTACTACGGGACTATAGGCGGGATGGAAAAGTGATGAACCACGGAGTTAGTCGACACTGTAGGTAAAGTGAAAACCCGCCCCCTTTAGCGATGAGCCAAGAGGGTCGTCCCATGTACAAAAATCGTCTAACCAGCCCAAGTAAAAAGGTGGATATGATTGCAAAATGAGGGAAGACCGACCATTACCGCTATCATCCTTCCTAGGGACTCGGTCCTTTGGTATGCTCTTCACAGTAATAGTCAGAAAAAGGCTTATTTTTTAGATGTGGGGATTCTTTTTGTGAGACGGTTTTCCTTGGCATCTTCTTTCTTTTGCATTTTCGATTTTTGTGTTGCTATGCCATTTCTTTTTTCTTCTTTTGTATTTTCTTTTGACTTGTTGTGCCTTTTATTTTTCTTCATTCTTTTCTTTCTTTCATTTTCTTTCATTTTCTTTGTTTGCCCTTTTGGCTAGATTTTGTGTTGTAGGCATTTCTTTTTGCAACTAAGAAAGAAATTTCAACAATTTGCAACTTATTTTGTGGATGTGTGTAGGAGAGGTAGGGAAATGGGTAAGTCGGGAGTCGCGATTTCCCTTCAAACCCACAAAAGGGGAGAACTTGGACTAATCAAACAATTTCGTACACGGTCACCTAAGGGACGGGACTCGGCAACCAAGGTCTTTTCACACCGTGGGTGGTCATAATTGTGAAAATGCAAATCTCGTAGTAAATCCCTAGTAGACTAGGTGGACTCAAGGTAAAGGACCAACGAAACTATTGATTTAGGGTCATTCTACTAGACTAAAGTCCAAGAATCGATTCACATCACTAGAAAGGGAAAGTAAACACTTGCGCACTAGCCTCAAAACCGGATTTTCGAAAACATTTTTACATACTAGACACAACTAAACGAGACAAAACAAAGACACAACAAAAACGAGAGAAAATGAGACAAACATGACAAAATCAAATAAAACAAGAGACAAGAAAAATAAACACACAAAATAAACAATCACCACCCCGAAACTTCCAAGCAAGCCACCACATCAACCACAAACTCCAAAAAGCTCCACCCAAGCACACATCATCACAAAATCTCCTCCAAACTCCAAGAGAGACAAAGAGGAAAAAGGGATAAAGATGTTACCGGATGTCTTGAAAGCCCTCCAAAGTTAACGGTGATTAAGCTACCTACAAGGGAAGAGGGAGGCAAAACACGCACAACAAAACAAATATACGACACAACGACACAAAAGGAAAACACACAAAAGAAAATATTTTTGATGTTTGTGAAATCTTTTCAAATTTTTAGGGTTTTTAAAGATTTTTCGAATAAACTACGAAAATAAAAGTAACTACACTAGGATATCGCTCCCCCACACTTAAACCGAACAATGTCCTCATGCTCGATCAATAGTGTGTGGAGACACTAAAAAGAAGAGAAACTACGAAAATAAAGCTAAAAATAAAAAAGAAAAGCGAAGAAAGGGTAGAATGTGTCCGGCCGGGGTGTAGTCAAGTCACCATGGGCCGAGACGAGAAAAGATATGGATGGGGGGGGGGAATAAAAAAGAAGGAAATAAAAGGAAATGGGAGGGGAGGAGACGGAAAAGAAATGAGAGTCGCCTTACCAATCGGTTAGCAACTCACGAACTCCATCGTCTTGATAATCAATATCGGCACTTTGCTTGTCTTCTTCATTGTCATCCCACTTCATACTTGGTAAGATCGCATGGTTGATGTAGTAAGCTTGGAATGGTGTAATGAGGGTGGGATTTGAGGGTATATTCGGTGTAAAGTGAAGATAAGATGAGGTGAGGGTATGTAAATGAAGTGTAGGGGTCATATGATAAGTGCAAGGGTAGGTATGGAGGTTGGGAGGGGGTGTAAAGTGGTAGGATGGGCTCAAATGACAAAGGAGAGGCAAAAGGAGGAGCAGGGGACCATCCCGGTCGGGATGGCTGGTCCCGGTCGGGATGACACACCCTTCCCGGTCGGGATGACACAACAGTAAACCCCATTTTTGGTACCCTCATCCCGACCGGGATGACTCCTTCCCGGTCGGGAAGCCTTCTTCTCGGTCGGGAAGAGTCTTCTAGCCCTTCATTTCCTTGATATCTTCACCCACAAGGCCACCAATACATCGGGATCTAAGATCCCGTCCCCAAAAGCTTGCATAAAGCTCAAAAACCGACTTCCTCCACCAAGCCTTGAAGCTTCTATCATCGACAACTCCTCTCAAAACTTCATCTTCACTATCAACCTAACAAGCGAACTCAATAAACACCATCAAAATCCCTCCCTCACATCACTCAAGAAAACTCCAAATTACAAGAATTCCACAAAAACTAAAAATCCTAGAAACCAAACTATCCAAACAAACATATATACAAACAAAAGCTTAAGAGAAAAGGAAAAAGGTATTTACAATAAGATACTCTCACCATCTACGCCTCCATAGCCATCAAGAGCTCGAAGGAGTAAGTCAAATGCTCTAGCAACATCTTCGTTGAGGCTCACATGGCCAAGCCTAGCTACTTTCAAGAGCTTCCAAGTCGGAGGCAAGAAGCGATCATCTTCACTATGCTCGGGGTTTTCGTGATCTTCCGGGTCTTCCAAACCATGATAGCAACGACTCTTATGACCATCCGGTAGGTATAGTGGTCTAGATTCAAGCTCGGCATTATGAGTTGGGAGATCACACCCTAAGGGGGTTTCTTCTTCTACGGGGTCGAGAGTAGAGTTCTCTTCCTCCGCCCGACAAGGATCCTCTTCATCAACCGTCTCACAAGACAAGAGACTTGAAATCGAGTGCGATAAAGGAGGTGGGCATCAAGTTTTCTTAATTGGAGGCTTTAGGATCCTCCAATTTCCCATTCAAGGCAAGTTCCAAGGCATCTACCTCTTTTTCCCAAGTATTACGTTCCTTTTCACTCACCTTGTCTAGTTGGCCTAGAGGAGTCTTGTCTTCACTTGGCTTTGGATTGTCAAGATCCGGTTCATCACGAAGAAAATCGTACAAATCCAATTTGATAGCCAATACATCGGCTCCCCAAGAGTTACCTTGAGAATCATGCTCACACCCCTCCTCATTGTCGACCCTTGAAGCTTCAACTTCCTCCATTCTTCCCATATCTTCACCATCCAAGCAACACTCAACAATGATTTCTCGATTTACCCTCTCTTCTTCAACAATGACCTTCTTGCCCAAATGAAACTTCCCCAACAATTTGTGGAGCTCGAGTGGCCGACATCATGATGCGAGCCATGAGTGCATCGATTCGAGCATCTTGCACCACTTTTTGGGCCCTAAACTCCTCCCTAGCCCCTTGTAATTGAATCATCATCTCTTGTTGACTCTTTTGCATTAGAGTTATCTCCTCTTGTTGACTCTTTAGCAATTGAATCATCATTTGACAAGTCTCAAAGTTGGGGATTTTTGGTTGTGGGTCACGTGGGGGTATTTGGTAGTTGTTAGGATGTTGGAATGATACTTGACAACTTTCATGGTAACCATATGGAGGGCGTTCGTAAGATTGTTGATGAGGTTGATATGGTTGGTGAAATTTTGGGACTTGGCAATTTGCCCCATAGTTGTCCCGTGACGATTGATGGAAGCTAGGACGTGCCATTTCCATAACGTTGCTTTGATACCTAGGATGAACTAGAAGCACTTAAGCAAACGTTAGTAGCCTAGTACTTTTGAGGCACTAGGAAGGGAGAATAGCACACAAGAAGTAGAACGGAGATACACAAGGGGAAGAAAACACAAAAATCAAGAACAAAGTCTAAAACTAAGCACACAAAAGTCTAAACTACGCCGTCCTCGGCAACGACGCCAATTTGATGGGAAGGATTTGCCCTGAATCTCGCCGATCAAATAAAACCAACTATTCCTAACTGGGTAGCTAGGGTAAGTCTGGTCGAATCCACAGGGACGGGGTGTCGGACTAAGGTATGCTACGGTCAAAGACAAGGTTCAAGACAATCTAATCTAGGGGATAGACTAATGACTAAGCTAAGGTCTAAAACACGAACTAACAAGGCTAAACAAATAACTAAAGACAAAAGGAAGCTAATAAATCGCTAGGAAAAAACTAGGGATAGATCGGGTTCATGGATGTCAAGGGCATAAGAAGGGGAAAAACGGGGTTACTAGCGTGCTTTTGTAGCCCAGGTCATGTTCGGGCTCTCGCTACTTAAACGGCCTAGGGGTCATCCTCACCACGCTCTTGCTACTAATGAGGGAACCAAACCTACAACCAAACACACACATAGAAGAGAAGAGGCAAGAAAAACAAGGATTGATCATCTCTAGTTTCACAAGCATTTCATCAAACATGTGGAGTGCAAGGTAAATGAGAAACAACAAAAACAACATCTAATACCACCCATCTCACCCTAATCATCCCTAATCACATCCAATCCCCCTAATAACCCTAGCAAGAGTCTACTCAAACATATCTAAAGGAAAGCTAACAAGAACAAGAGAAACTAACACAAAAACAAGAGCATACATATGTAAAACTAACAAGGATGATGAACAAAACAATAAACAAGAGCTAAAGATTGAAACTTGAATAACACAAACAAAGATTAAGATTAAAAGGATGAGAAGATTATACCAACTAACAAGAGAATGAAAACATGAGAACTTGTATATAAAGAACACCCAAAACATCCACCAATGTTGTCAAGATTGGATGGATTCTTCAAGAGATCCCTTAATACAAGATTAGCTAACTAGATTAAGGACTAATTAATGACTAATCTACTCTAATCTAAGCTAATCTATGCTAAAGTAGTCTAGAGTTTTGTGGGTAATGTCTAACATTTCATAAGATTACAAGAGGGGGGGTATATAGGGTTACAATGGATAAGGAGAAGAAAAGAAGCGAAGCGGAGCTGCAGGTGGCTCATCTCGGCCGAGATGAGATGTTCTCGCCCGAGACGGGACTCATCTCGGCCGAGACAAGATGGTCTCGCCCGAGACGGCCCATAACAGCTGCCGGTTGAAACCCGCACTCCTTCTCGACCGAGAAGGCACTTGTTCTCAGCCGGGAAGGCTCTTGTAGGCCTCCAATATGATCTCTAAGGTCCCCCCATGCTTATCATGGGCTTCTCATCAATTCTCGATGCTCGGGATTGAGTCTAAGGGGCTCGGGAATGGGTCCCAAGGTCTCGGGATCGAAACTAAGGCACCGCGTGATCGTTCCTTCTCTTCGTTGGCTCCAAAAGTGTAGGAAACGAGTCAGAATCGTTCCAATTCTCCATGAATGGTCTTGGGAACCTAAAACGAACTAGAAGAAGCATAAGTAGCCTAGAAACCGCTCCAAAGAGCGATTTCACAAGAGAAACAAGGACCAAACATAGCGAAATAGGTACTACAAACTACACTTATCAACGGACGTCCACAAGGTTAGGAGTAGCATCGATTCGCTTATCGGGACTACTATCGATTGGATCGTACTTAGGGTCGGAGTGCGAACCTAAGTTAGAGAAGAAGAGGGGGAGAGCGAGTTGTGGAGAAGTAGTCACGAACTCGTGGATGTTGTGTTTTGAATGAATGAAATTAGGGGGGTATTTATAGTTGCTCGCATAGTTCAAATGTCCCATTAGGATGCCTGAGTCTAGGCGCACCAAAACTAAACTGCTTGGGGTCGTGCTCATGAAGATTAGGACGCAAGGTGTCAGGCGCCTAGGATTTCGAAGATCTGATTTCAAAACTTTCCAAAACGGAGAAGATGCGTATAATATGTTGACTTGGGAATTAAGCTTTCCCATAACCCTAACACGTCGACGCGCTGGGTGGGCTTCGGGTGTGCGTCCCGAGGTTTGCTCGGCCCGACGTGTTGACTCGGGTTAGACTTTGCATATTTCGGGACCGATTCGGGGTCCCGTGTCGGAATTGACTTTAATTAGTGTCGACGCGACCGTAATGACACGACTAAGGCTGTATTGATGTTAAATTAATTTTTCCGAGTAATTATTTGATCCGTTCTATAGAAAAACTATCTAAAACATCGTAATCTCGCGTTGCGTTGCAGTGCGATCGTCATCGGTTATTTGTCGAGCACTCCTGCAGCCACCAGGTCCAAACTTGGGTGTCTACAGAAGCCCCCACTTTGACTGAGGCTTGGACAAGGCGAAAATCGAAGTATAGCCGCCCAGGTCAATCGAGGATTACGACCTGGTGGCTGTCATGTGGGTCGTTTTGAGTCTGTTGGACTTCATTTGAAGCTCGTCATCCAAGGCTTAGAAATCATACTTGACATCCTTGCCTGTAGTCGCTTATCGGAGCTCGGGCCCGTGCTTGCTATCTCGTCTTGGGTTTGTTGTTTTAGTAATTTTGGTCTTTGACATGGTCTTTTTTCTTAAGTCTTTATTGGTGTCTTAGTCGTGGTTTTAATATCTTATGCGAATGATTGTGTTGATTATGCTTTGTCTTTTGTTTTGGGTGTTCCTCTAGAGAACGTGAATTGAATGCTTAAGAATTCGTTAGATTCACGGGTTTTGAAGATTTGCTTTTTGATTGTTTTAGGGTTCGTTATGTTCACGAGTTACAATTTTCGAATGTGTAAGAATCCATTCGAATTTGAATTGCCTTCAGAGTCTTTATGACCCGTTACGCTCGAGGCTAAAAATGTTCGAATGCGCAAGAGTTCATTCGAACTTGAATTGCCTTCAGAATGCTTATGACTCGTTAGGCTCGAAAATGTTCGAATGCGTAAGAAGTCATTCAAACTTGAATTCCCTTCAGAATTCTTATGACCCGTTAGGCTCGAAAATGTTTGTTTGTTTTGCCTTCAGAATTCTTATGACTCGTTAGGCTCGAGAATGTTTGGTTGTTTTGCCTTCAGAGTGCTTATGACTCGCTAGGCTTGAGAATGTTTGCTTGTTTTGCCTTCAGAATGCTTATGACTCGTTAGGCTCGAGAATGTTTGCCTGTTTTGCTTTCAGAATGCTTATGACTCGTTAGGCTCGAGAATGTTTGGATGTATATGAATCAATTGCCTTCAGAATGCTTAGTGACTCGTTAGGCTTAAAATGTTCGGATGTATAAGAATCTATTGCCTTCAGAATGCTTAGTGACTCGTTAGGCTTAGAATGTTCGGATGTATAAGAATCTATTGCCTTCAGAATGCTTAGTGACTCGTTAGGCTTAAAAATGTTCGGATGTATAAGAATCCATTGCCTTCAGAATGCTTAGTGACTCGTTAGGCTTAAAATGTTCGGATGTATAAGAATCCGTTGCCTTCAGAATGCTTAGTGACTCGTTAGGCTTAAAATGTTCAGATGTATAAGAATCCATTGCCTTTAGAATGCTTAGTGACTCGTTAGGCTTAAAAATGTTCAGATGTATAAGAATCTGTTGCCTTTAGAATGCTTAGTGACTCGTTAGGCTTAAAAATGTTCGGATATATAAGAATCTGTTGCCTTCAAAATGCTTAGTGACTCGTTAGGCTTGAGTGCTTTGCGACTCGTTTAAAATTGTAAGTTTAGTTTGTTTAGATAGCATATTTGGATTGTCACGTGCTTTGGTATGAGTGGTGTTGTTAGTTAGAGATTTTTATGCTTGTTTTTGTTTTTGTTTTGCTGGGCAGATTTCGGTTTGGGGAGGTTTATTATAGGCTTGCTTTACCAGTTACGGTTCGTAAATTGTCTTGTCGTTGTTTATTTTACTTGGTTTATGAGTGTGTGTTTTGTGGGTATTTGATACCGTGTCCCGTTTGCTCTTGTTTTTGCTTTGAGCCGAATAGTCAGACGCGCAACCTGCTGCGCCTTAAACTTCGGGTGCCTAGCCCCCAGTAGTTCAAAAGAAGGGCGCTCGACCTGGGGTGCCTGGGGTTTTGAGGATCGGGCCTCTTTAAAGTCAGCGAAGGAAGGGAGAACACATTATTCGTCCTAAAAACCAGACGAGCGCATCCTCACGACTCAATCTCGCTTTCTCAATTTGTTCAACCGGTTTCCGTCTCGATTTTTGCCATACACGATTATGTTGATGTCGGGTAAGCGTTTCTTACTCGCCTATTGTCGATTTTTGCTTAATTTGGTTGGTTATGGGTCGATTTTGCTAAAACCCTAAAGAAATTGATTTGGGTATTTTGAATTTGCTAAGTTTTGATGTTTATTCTTGGTCCCATTGTTAGATTAAGGTTGAATAGAGCTTGTTAGGGTAGTTATAAGCTTGATAGGAGGTTTTGAGGTGCATTAATGGCTTCCCATGGGATAAATTCGAACTATTAGGGTTTAGGGATTGCTTTCCCGATTATTCATGTACTTGACCTTCGTAATTTTGCTCTACTAGTGCTTGTGACGCTATGGGAGACTTCCATGTCGACCATTGTGAGTTAGAATGCCTTCTAGGGCATTCCGTGAAGTTTTGTGTGACTTACAATGGACTAAATAGCACGGTAATGATGTTAGATTTTCCCGAAACCAATTTTATTGTGACCGGGGTCGAAAATGGGTGGTAGTTGTCTTTTCGGAATTTTGATATCTCTATCCAAAATTTTGGCCTTATTTTGACATGTTTGTGCTGCTTTGGCCTGACCTGAGGCGCATGTTTTGCGTTTTTGCTTGGTTTTGCAGCTAGAGATGATATGAGCGTCCTGAGGGAGCACCTTTGACTGGTACTAGTGGCGAGGCCACCGGGATGAGCTCGCTGACTCCCCGAGGGATTTATAAGAGACGACGAAGCGTTCCTTCGCAGCTTCGCGAACCAGGGGCCATAAATGAGGCTGACTTTGATAGAGTTATGAAGCATATATAGGCTGCCTGTGACGGTTTCTAGGATGGTTCACATCCCGGATCCCGCGCACGAGGACTAGGAGGTTGGTTATGAAGACCCTATTTGGGCTCAGGATTGGGATGGTCATCAGTTGTTGTTTCGTCCTGATTTGTATATCTCTAGCCGTATCGTGAATGGCTTAGTGAGTATCTTGACTCGTGCTTATTATCTCAGGTTTCTAAGTTTTGGTTTAGGTTGGTTTGGTTTGTTTATGTCTGTATTATCTCGGCAGCCCCCAAGTCCGATGAGGACCTTCTCGGGTTTTACGACATGCTTAAAGATCTACTCTCAAAAGCTTAGTCCCGCGGCAAAGAGGATTATCGCGGGGACGGCTTTAGGTCCCGTGGTTGGGCATTGGGCTCGGTTGGTTGGTTGAAAGACCAAGTGCAACCTTATGGTGATTAGAGCGATGATAGATCGTTTTCATGACACTACCTCGACCTTCCACATGTCTTTTGGGGAGGTCGGGATGACTTTGGAGGACTTCGGGGTTATTACGGGCTTACCCTGGGGTCCGGAGGTGATTAGATGGGCTGCCGAGAGCCCTAAGTTAGATAGCGATGAGGTCCGGGGCTTGATTGGGGATTGTTTGGAGCATGAGGCATATAGTACGTCTCATACTCTGGTGAGTTTGTACATTACTGACCACTTCAAGAGGGTGACAGTACTAGAGGGTCGAGTACCCAACACACCGGTGCAGGATGCCCGTCTGTGATTGTGGTACTTCCTAGGATTGACCCACTTCTCGGATAAGGGTGAGAGGTTTAGTAATAGGATTTTGCCTTTCCTTGCTGATTTAGATCACCTAGGACGTTTTGATTGGGTGACCGCGGCCTTCGCGGATATGACCCGCTGCTTGCAAGTCATGGTGAGGCCACTGAAGCTGGAATCAGCCTCGGCTTTGCCTATCGTGGGTCCAGGTCTCGTGCTGGATGTTAGTTACTGCCTCTGTATTCATTTCTCGGCTATGGCTCAGTTCGCTTTGGTTTTGCTAATGATGTTTTTGGGGTTTTGCAGGCTTGGATCTATTCCTAATTCCCTTGATTGGCACCGAAGACGATGCGCGCTCGTCCGGTAAGGTTGCTGGCGGGGATCGAGTGGAGACTGGCTAAGACGAAGAGTACGACAAGTCACTACCCGTCGGAGAATGTGCTTGTGAACTAGCTGCGCCTCGAGGATGTAAGTTTCTTCACGGCTTGTTTAATTTAGTAACATCCTAGGTTTAGGATTATTGAAGCGTCGATTTTGTTTGTGTAGTTTGTGGCTCGTCTTTGGGCCGATTACGAGGGTCTGCCCGAGTATGTGGCGGCGTAACTGAGACCCATGAGCTACATGAGGATGCTTCTTCCTGCGCTGTTTCGCCCGGTGTGGTATCTGGGCAAACGGCTGGTGCATCAGTGCTTATATGATGATTTCAGAATGCCGGTTGATCCTCCCTGGACCATGTTTAGACCACCGATCGCCGCAGAGATCCTCGAGGGTAGGGATGGATAAGGAGGTAATACACTATTGGTGCCTAGCGCCTCCTATCTGTCTCACGTCAGCCAATGGCTAGCTTGCCACCGCCTCGTGGTGAGTATCCGGTTTCTGTTTTATGGCTTGTTTTGTTCTACGGTTTAGTGTTTGGTTGCATATTGACCGGCTCGCTTTTCCTTTAGCTGGTCGATCCAGCTGATGTCGTTCAGCCCCTAGACTTCCACTTGACGCTGCTCAGGGTCGATGCGGATGGGGTCGCCTTCACGGAGCCTCTGCCCCCGTGTTCTGTTGAGGAGATGGAGGCTGGGATGGAGTGGCGTGACCGGGTATACCGGGTAAGTTTCGAGATTTGTCTTGAATTTGGCTCTCAAGGGTTAGGTTTAGTTTAGCTAACTTGTTTGATTTTGTCTCTTAGGTTTCGCCGGTCTGCCATCAGCAGTTGTGGCAGGCTGCCAACTACTTCCAGGCCTATGTGTCGAGGGTCTCCCGTGATACTTCGGGGTCTCGATCGGTGAGTATGTGTACCTAGGGTTGGTTTTCTAGCTGTTTGTGTCTTTTCCTAAAGTACGGGTATATTTGTAGGACACTCTAGATATGGTGAGGCAGTTGGCGACTCGGGTATCCGAGCTCGAGACGAAAGGGGCCAAGCTACTGCAACTTCTGCGATCTCGGGAGAATGAGATTCCTCGGCTTAAGGAGCGGTTGACTCAGACTCAGGGCGAGACCTCGGTGCAGAGTGAAGCTAGGTTAGGGGTTGAGATGAAAAGGGGGGTTGAGGCTGGGGCTGAGGGTCACGTCACGGGCGCTATTGAGGAGGCTAAAGGGAGTCCCGAGACAGCCACTCTAGATATACTGTAGGGGGATGGACGTAGTGAGTCTCCTCTCCTGGATCTGGAGGATCTAGGTTTGGATGACAACATCGGTGAGTTTGTGATAGCTATAGGTGCAGCCTCTAGGGGTCCTCCCTAGTTTAGGAACTCGGTTTGTGTATGGATTTTGTATAACTTGTATATTTTTAAGACTTTTAGCATTTTGAATGATTGGTTTAGTCTTACACTTTTGTTTTGCTTCAGAAATGTTGACCTAAATTAACAAGTAATCACTTCAAGTTCAGTTTGTTTGCGATTTCGTCGTAGTTCTAGGATGTTTTAAATGCGTTACGGTTGCATGAGAGTACGAAAACGATTTTTCGGATTTTTTTTTGAAATGCCTTTGTTTGAGCCGGGAGTTGGATCAAGTAGTACGTCGATTAAAATATTTGACTCGATATGTGTGAAATATAAGAAATTAACATGTTTCGGCTGAGTGCGTTGGGAGACAGGCATAATTGTCTCGACATTCACGTTTAAACGAGGCAAAAACAAAAGGTTAGGTTACTTTTTGAAAAAAGTTAGACCACTTTTGTACATTCACGATAATGCTGTACTGGGCTACAGACGCAAATTGATGGTGCCACTAAAGGCTATAACACGCCTAGGTGAGGTAGCTTATCCTCTTAAAAGAAAAAAAAATGAAAAGACGTCTAAGACTGGTGGATTCGACGGGTAAAAGGTGATGTCCGTGCGACCTCGTTGCTCTTGCGTGGGGATTTTGGCTTTTGGACAGGGTTTCAGTGACTTCGGGAGGTCATTCCCAACGTCTGGGGTTGTCAGGCGGTGATAGTTGTGGTAAAACGGGGCTGATGTCATAATTTTCAGGCTCTAGAGATGCTGATATCTTGGGGTTCAAATGCCCGGGTTGGGGCTGTTGGATTCCGGGTCGCTTGGGTTCGGGCGGCTGGGTATTTTGGTGCCTGGGCTCGGGTGGCCCAATTCTCGTTTATGGAAATTTTCTTAGTTTCCTTATTTTTGTGGGATTCGGGTTATATATGCGAGTTATGGGTGCTCATTTTAGACATACTAAAATACCCATAGTGTGTCCATAGCTTCCTTGTATTATTTCCAGTCACATCGGGTTTCGGGAATCTCTTGACCAAGTGGATGGGTTGTTTTAAGAAATGTGACCTCGAGGTTTGTCCAAGTGATGGTTTGTCCACGGTTATCGTGTTAAGGCAGGTTAACGTGCAAGATGACTTCTTGTTAGCATGCTCTAGTTTTTGGGACGTTAAAAGTCATGTTTTTACTTTCCCTAGAGGTAATGTTTGTCCCCTTCCCGAGGAGCTAGATGTTATAGGCGGATGGTGTTCGGTTCGACCTTGTGTGCCCCTAGGAGATGATGCTTTTGTGGAACGGTTTTGTCATTTTTTGGACCTTTCTTCGCTGGAAGAGGCTAAAGTTTTCTTCGGGGAAGGTGGTATCGACCTAGAGTTGTTATTTAGGACGTTCTCTCAGAAGGGCTCGCGTGATATTTCACCCTTGGTTTGTAGACGGGCTTTTAATATTGCAGTGGCATGTTATTATCTCTTTGAGGACGCATTAGTGCATGAGGGTTGGGGTAATCCTTGGGTTTTGGACGTTGTAATGGGGATAAAACACGGGCGATCACCCTCACTATTTATTCTGGTGAGCTTATCCTAGGTCTTGATGCTCGCGCCCGGATGCATCGTGCTCCCTTTTGGGGTTCTAGGATCATTTTGCAGGTATATAGGAGTGCTATTTTTCCTTTTTTGAATCTTGCCTTAATTCGAAATTGTGACATTATGTTGTGGTTTATGCAAGTTTGTCTACAAGAGAGGCTTGGCTTGGTCGACCCTCCTCGGCCAGCCAAGGGCTATAGCTATAAGGGATTTACGGGTCGTAGATGATGCAAGCATTGAAATGATGATTATACCGAGGAAGGGTGGCATTCTTTCTTGTAGGCAAATGGGCGAGTTGATTTCAGGTGGTCAGTCCCGTGGTGGCATATCAATGGACAAGCCGGGTTTCCATTCTCATCCTCGACTCATGCTATGCAGATATTGTCTTTAGGGGATGCGGTTTATATTTATCCGAGCGAGTTATCGCGCCAGATGGGCGTAAGGCGAACTGTATCCGAGGTTATTAAGGGTGCTCCTATGTCTGATCCGTGGACGGAAAGTTATCTCAGGGAATTTAGGGTGTCTTGGAGACAGAGGTTTTCGCATCCCGTTATTATAGAAAGTGCTCGACCGACCGACCTTACTTCTTTCCAGCGGGGGGTTTCTGAATACCCGTAAGGACAGGGCAAGTCGAAGGTTAGGAAGACTGCGGTGCTAAAGGATAAGGAGGCGACTTAAGACAACGTCGCTAACATGCTTGGCTGGGCTCTGTGGACTTCCGTCCAGACCGCTTGGCCCCCCGCACGTGCCCGCGCGGGATCGACCCGGTTTTTCAACGTGTGGTGATGGCCACCCACGCGGCCCCCTCACGATCGGGGGCCATTCCGATCTCGCGTACGGGGTGATGTTTCAGACCTTGATTCGGATGACGATCCGGACTTGTACTAGACGGGTGCGGGCACCCGTGTTTCCGTTTGGAATCGATAGAGTCGTGGTTATAAATGTTTAAAGGCCGATTCATTTGGTAAGGCAACCTTTTTAGTGAACTGAATTCGTTGTCGATTTGTGGAGTCGCCACCGAGTCAATTATGGGGACTCGGAAACCGTTCAAGTCAACTATGATCCTTAGCCGGCTCAAAGCTTAGGGGCACGAGACCTAAAGATAAAGACTTGTACTCTTAAGCACTCCATGCCTAGAATGACTCGCATTGCGAATGGTTTCGGACATCCGGAAACCGTCAATTCTGAGTAAGGGGTGAGGGTACGTATTGGGAAGCCAACATCCGGTAGATGTCAACACCCAATCCCGCCCGCACTATAGCGACCTCTACTAATCAATCGGTGGGCTGATTTACTAGTTCTTTTGTCGTGGTGGAAGTACTGTAACATCCATTGTTTTAACCCTATATTTAGGTACGTCGGTTGGTTTAAGGACAGATAAGTATTGTCGTCGAAGTAGTTGAGTTTACATTCTTTGCATGCGATTTCACGTGACAAGCAGGCCATGAAAATATGCACGTAGGAGGAGTAGAGAGTACTAGTATTATACGTATTAGCAAATCAGTTTTAACATGATAATACGGATATTAGTCATTCTCGTGGTATACCTTACCTGGTATTCGGCTTAAGATGCATTGGTTCGGTATTAATAGCGATGCGTTGAACCTAGTAAGGCGAGCACCCGGACTAATACGGAACCCGACCATCGCTTTGTTCAGTTTTAGTTATTTTAAGTTTTGAATTCCATGTTAGGTGATTTAGCATGCGATTATAAGGTCATAAAAGCAATAAATCATACGAAAAACTGTAAATGCGAATGTAAGTAAATCACATAGTGAGGAGTTGCACCCTCGGAGTATACACTAAACGGGACACGATGCATAGATAGTTGAGAACGGATCTTGGAATTACTCGGGTCTATTTAGTGTATTTAAGTGTTTGTGGTTGTAGTTGGGACGTTACGTGTTTTAGTAGATGTTTGTAGACCTAGTGTCCACATCTAGTGTTGTCGTAGTGCATAATGAAAGAAAGTACGGAAATGTAAAGTTTTGTTTAGATGACAACCTAGTGACGACTCGGCTTCAAAGGCGGATCCTCCTAGTTGTCCTAGTGATTTCGGCAGAGGTCCGTTACTGTTGACCCTTCCTGCGGCTACTCCGGCAGAGCTTCGTTACTATGGAATAATCCTGCGGCTAATCCGGCAGAACTTCGTTACTAGACTTGAGCTAGTCGAACACAGGCACCTCGGTATCGAGTTGAGTGCACGAAGGTGAGGAGTAGCGTCGATGTCGCTTTTATCGGAACTACGATCGAGTGGATCGTTTGCCTCGGGTATCGGAGTGTGAGCCCTTAGCGAGAATGTGGAAGGAGAAGAGAATTGAGAGAATTGTGTCGAATGAATGAGGTGAAGGGGGGGGGGTTATTTATAGGTGTTTTCAGCCCTTGTCACCCATATGGACGCCAGAATTGTGGCGCATCAAGACTCAGGCGCCTGGGTTCAGGCGTGGGGAGTCTCAGACGCGTGAGGCGAGGCGTTGGAGTTTTGAAGATACGATTTTAATAATTTCCAAAACCGAGAGGGAGGAGTATAATACGTTTCTTGGAGCCTAAGGTTTCCCCGTGTTACCCAAGCGCCGTAAGCTTAGTGGACCTCGGGTGTGCATCCCCAAGGTTCGCTTGGCGCGGTGCTAACTCGGTTCGAGTTTCGGGACCGACTCGGGGTCCCGGTGTCAGAATTGACTATAATTAGTGTCTACGCGACCGTAACGACACGACTAAGGCTGCCAGCATGTTAGTTTAATTTTTCCATGTAATTTATTTTATCCGTTCTATAGAAAAACTACCTAAAACATTGCGAACCCGCGTCGCGTTGCAGTCCTATCGTCATCGGGTGTTTGTTGGGCACTTTCGCAGCCACCAGGTCCAAATCTGGGTGTCTACAGAAGCCCCCACTTTAACTGAGGCTTGGACAAGGCGAAAGTCAAAGTATAGCCACCCAAGTCAATCGAGGATTACGACCTGGTATCTGTCCGTTCGGGTCGTTTTAAGTCCATTGGCCTACGTGTTGAGGCTCGCCAGCCAAGGCTTAGAAATCATACCTGACGTCTTCGCTTGCGGTTGCTTGCTTGGGCCCGGGCCGGTGCTTGTCGTCTCGTTCTTGGTTCTTCATGCTCGCGCGCTTTGTCTTTTTGGATTGTTTTAACAGTTCGTTTAATTTTAAATGTTTTCATGTGTTTGTGATACGTTAAGCGTAAGTGCAAAGAATGTTCATATGTGTTGGCTTTTATTTGGACAAATATTTTCGGGATGCTTGTGAACCCTTGATGAAATAAAACGTTCGAGGGTGTCAGTCTCCACTCGAGCGGCCGTCTTCGGGATGCTTGTGACCCCTTGGGCGAAATAAAGCTAAACAAAAATGTTCGAGGGCGTCAGTCTCCACTCGAACACTTGTCTTTGGGATGCCTCTGACCCCTAGGACAAAACAAAACAAGATAAACTACTCGAGGGCGTCAGTCTCCACTCGAGTATTTGTCTTTCGGGATGCTTCTGACCCCTAGGACAAAACAAGATGAGATAAAACTATTCTAGGACGTCAGTCTCCACTCGAATAACTCTCTTTCGGGATGCCTCTGACCCCTAGGACAAAACAAAACAAGATAAACTACTCGAGGGCGTCAGTCTACTCTCGAGTAGCTGTCTTTCGGGATGCCTCTGACCCCTAGGACAAAACAAGATGAGATAAACTATTCGAGGGCGTCAGTCTCCACTTGAATAGCTGTTTTTCAGGATGCCTCTGACCCCTAGAACAAAACAAAACAAGATAAACAACTCGAGGGCGTCAGTCTCGACTCGAGTAGCTGTCTTTCGGGATGCTTCTAACCCCTAGGACAAAACAAGATGAGATAAAACTATTCGAGGGCATCAGTCTCCACTCGAATAGCGGTCTTTCGGGATGCCTTTGACCCCTAGGACAAAACAAAACAAGATAAACTACTCGAGGGCGTCAGTCTCCACTCGAGTAGCTGTCTTTCAGGATGCCTCTGACCCCTAGGACAAACCAAGATGAGATAAACTATTCGAGGGTGTCAGTCTTCACTCGAATAGCTGTCTTTCGGGATGCCTCTGATCCCTAGGACAAAACAATATAGAATGCTCGAGGGCGTCAGTCTCCACTTGAACACTTGTCTTCGGGGTGACTCTGAACCCTAGGACAAAATAAACCATTCGAGGGCGTCAGTCTCCACTCGAATGAAAAATGTTGTGGAGGTATCAGACTCCTTCGAGAGCGTTGGTATCTACTCGAATCAAATCGCTGTGGAGGTTTCAGACTCCTTCGAGAGAGTTGGTATCCACTCGAATCAAAATGATGTGGAGGTTTAAGACTTTTTCGAGGGCGTTGGTATCCACTCGAATCAATATTGCTGTGGAGGTTTCAGACTCCTTCGAGGGCGTTGGTATCCACTCGAATCAAAATGCTGTGGAGGTTTCAGACTCCTTCGAGGGCGTTGGTATCCACTCGAATCAAAATTGCTGTGGAGGTTTCAGACTTCTTCGAGGGCGTTGGTATCCACTTGAACCAAAATGTTGTGGAGGTTTCAGACTCCAATCCCTCCCGGATAACTAAGACCCGTTAAACGAAAAATTGTTGTTTGTTTATTTGTTTTAGTTGAGTGTTTTTTGTTTTGCGGGTTTGTCTTATTTTATTCGGGTTTGTTCTTGCTTTCTTTTGGTTTGTTATGCATTTGAGATTTGTTCAGAGTTTGCTTTGATTGGTTCGGTTTGGGTTGCTTTACTTCGTGCTCGGGCGCAGTGTTAAATGCGGCTCCTATGCTTGTTTCATCATCGAGTGTGCATTATCGATATCGCTTAGTAGTTGTTCCGTTATTTTGCTTTATTTTGCTTGTCTTAAAAGGTGCGTGTTTCATGTGCACCAAATGTTAAGGCTCGTTTGTTTTTGTTTTAGTTTGTGCCGGACTGTTCAGACGCGCACCTATCAGCGCCCCAATCTTCAGGCGCGTAGCGTCTAGCGGTTCAGGATCCGGGCGCGTCACTTGAGGTGGTCGGGCTCTCGTGGACCGGGTCTGTTTAAGTAAAAGAAAGTTGGGGGCGATCGTTCATTCGATCCAAAATTCGAACGAATCACCCCTTTCGCCCCAAAGTCGCCTTTTCGATTTTCCTTACGCGATTTCAGTCTTGATTTCCGTCATACGCGACAATGTCGACTCCAGGTAAGTGTTCTTTACTAGTTTATTTTCGGTTTTGCTTGATTTAATTAATTGTGAATTTGTTTTGCTGAAACCCTAGAAAATCAATTTGGGTGTTTTTGATTTACTAAGTTTTGATGCTTGTGCTTAATCCCATTGTTAAATTAGGGGCGATTAGAGCTGGTTAGGGTAGTTATAAGCTTGGTAGAGGTTTTCGAGGTGCGACAATGGCTCCTTATAATGATAGGTTCGAGATACTAAGGTTAGGGACCGTTTTCCTGAATATTCCCGCATTTGTTTTGTGTAATTTTGTTCAATTAGTGTTTGTGAGGATATGGGTAGCCCCCTCGTCGATTTTTTATGGGCTAGGATGGCTTTTAGGGATCTCCGTGAGGTTTTGTGTGTCTTACGACGGGCCAAAAGGTGTCGTAACGATGCTGGATTTTCCCGAAACCACTTTAATTTTGACCGGGATCGAAAATAGGTGTTAGCGGCCTTTTCGGAATTTTAATATCCTTACCCAAAATTTTGACCCTATTTTGACCTGTTTGAGCTGCTTTAGCTCGACCTGAGGCATGGACTTTTTATGTGTTTTGTTTGATTTTGTAGTTAGAGGTAACATCGAGCGTCCCGAGGGAGCTCCTTCGGTTGGTACTAGTGGCGAGGCTGCCGGGACGAGTTCACAGACTCCCCGTGGGATTCGTAGGAGACGACGAAGTATCTCGTCTCAGCGCCGCGACCCTGAGGCCATAAATGAGGTCGATTTCGATAGGGTGAGGAAGCGCAGGCTTCCAAAGACAGTTTCTAGGAGGGCTCAGGTTCCGTTCCTGTACCGGAGAATGAAGAGATTGGTTACGAGGATCCCGAGTGGGCTCGGGACTGGGATGGCCATCAGTTGATGTTTCACCTTGACCTTCATGTTTCTCACCGCATCATGCGTGGTCTGGTGAGTGTCCTATTCGTGCTTATTAGTTATGTCTTAGATTTTTGGCTCGGGTTAGGTTAGGTTTGTTTTGTTTATACCTCTATTGTTTTGGTTTGCAATCCCCAGGTCCGATAAGGACTTTCTCGGGTTTTACTACGTTTCTCGAGATTTATTTTCGGAAGTTGACCCCCGCGGTAAAGGGGATTATCACGAGGACCGCTCTAGGTCCCGTGGTCGAGCAGTGGGTTCGGCTGGTGGGTAGCAAGACTAAGTGCAACCTTATGGTGATTAGAGCGATGGTAGATCGCTTCCATTATACTACCTCGACCTTCCACAAGGCCTTTGGGGAGGTCGGGATGACCCTAGAGGATTTTGGGATGATTACTGGTTTGCCGTGGGGTCCGGATAGGATTAAGTGGGCCGCCGAAGGCCCTAGGCTGGATAGTGATGAGGTGCGGAGCCTTATCGGGGACTGTTTGGAGCGTGAGGCATATAGTGCACCTCATGCTCTGGTGAGCTCGTACATCACCGATCACTTCGAGCGGGTGGCGGTGTTAGAGGGTCGAGAAACCAACACACCGGAGCAGGATGCCCAGTTGTGGTTGTGGTACTTCCTAGGGTCGACCCACTTCTCGGATAAAGGCGAGAGGTATAGCAGTAGGATTTTGCCTCTCCTAGCTGACTTGGCTCAGCTCGGACGTTATGATTGGGTGACCGCGGCCTTCGCGGAGATGACTCGCTGCCTGCAGGTCATGGTGAGGTCGCTGGTGGTAGAGTCGGCCTCAGCTTTGCCCATTGTGGGTCCGGGCCTTATACTGGAGGTTAGTTGCTATTCTCACTTTTGCATCTCAAGATCTGCTTAGTTTCGGCTTAGTGTTGCTAAAGGTACTTTGGGATTTTGCAGGCTCGGATCTATTCCTATTTTCCTTGTTTGGCACCTAAAACGTTGCGAGTTCATCCAAAGAGATTCCCGGCGGGGATTGAGTGGAGGCTGGCTCAGCCTAAGAGTATAATCAGCCATTATCCGTCGGAGAACGCGCTGGTTAACCAGCTAAGCCTCGAGGATGTAAGTTTTCCCTTCATGTCCTTTTTAATTTAGCAGCCCCCAAGGTTTAGGATTTATTGAGGTGTTGGTTTTATTCGTGTAGTTTGTGGCTCGCCCTTGGGCCGATTATGAGGGCGTGCCGGAGTATGTGGCTGCGGAGCTGAGGCCTCGGAGTTATAGGAGGGTGCTCCTTCCTGCGGTATTTCGCTCGGTTTGGTATTTGAGCAAGCGATTGGTGCGTCAGTGCTTGTATGACGATTTCAGGGTGCCGGTTGATCCTCCCCGGACCATGTTCAGACCACCGACTACCGCAGAGATCCTCAAGGATAGTGATGGAGAAGGAGGCGATGCGCTCTTGGTGCCTGGTGCTTCCTATCTATCTCACGTCAGCCAGCAGCTAGCTTGCCACCACCTTGTGGTAATGTTCTAATCTTTGGTTCTAAGGTTTGTTTCGTGGTTTAGCGTTTTCTCGTCCCATGACCGACCAATTCGTTGTTTTCTCAGCTGGCCGATCTGGCGGATGTTGTTCAGCCCCCAGATTTTCCCCTAACGCTGCTTAGGGTGGACGCGGCCGGGATACCTTTCACCGAGCCTCTCCCCCCGTGTTCTGCCGAGAAGATGGATGCCGGGATAGAGTGGTGTGACCGGGTATACCGGGTGAGTTTTGGCTTTCATTCTTTGTTCGGGTCTTAAGAATTAGGGTCGGTTTGTCTAACTTCTATGGTTTCATCTCTCAGGTTTCCTCAGCTTGCCATCAGCGATTGTGGCAGGCCGCCAACTGCTTCCAGGTCTACGCTTTGAGGGTTCCCGTGACACTTCGGGACCTCGATCGGTGAGTTCATGCGACTAGGGTGGTTTTCTAGGCTGCTTGTGTGTTTTCCTAATGTTTAAGTGTATTTGTAGGATGTCTCGGATAAGGTGAGGCAATTGGAGACTCGGGTGACCGAGCTCGAGGCGGAGGCGACTGAGGGGCAACGGCTCCTGCAATCCCAGGCCGACGAGATCGCTCATCTTAAGAAGCAGCTGGCTTGGTCTCAGGGCGAGACCTCCGCAGAGGGTGAGGCTAGGCATCGCGTCGAGAGGAAGACTGAGGCTGAGGTTGAGGCTACGGGTGCTACCGAGGAGATTGGAGGAGTCCCCGAGACTGCTACCTTAGACATGCTGTCGGGGATGGATGGTAGTGAGTCTCCTCTTCAAGATTTGGAGGGTCTAGGTTTGGACGATGACATTTGTGAGGTCGTGATAGCCATTGGCGCAGCTTCTAGGGGTCCTCCCTAGCCTCGATTTGTGTATGGATTTGTATGTTTTGTATATTTTCTTTAAATTTTACTATTTGAATTAGTTTGATTAGCCTTCTGTTTTCGTTTGGCGAATTGTTTACCTAGATTGACAAGTAATCACTTTTGCGTTTATTCATTTGCGATCTGACCTAGTTTAGGGTGCGTTGGTGTTGCATGGGAGTGCGAAAACAGATCCTTTTGGATGTTTTGAAATGTGTTAGTTTGAGCCGGGGATCGGATCAGATAGTACGTCGATTAAAATGTTTTGACTTGAGATGTAAAATATTAACGTGTTTTGACTGAGTGTATTAGAAGACGAGTGTGGTTGTTTTGACATTCAGAACGAGGCCGAAGTTAAAAATTCGGGCAACTTTTGAAAAAAAGTTAGACCACTTTTTTGCATACTCATAATATTGCCTTAATAGGCTACAGACGCGACCTGACAATATCTGTTAAAAGGCTACAACACGCCTAGGTAGGGTAGCTTATCCCCCTAAAAAAATAAAAAAATGTCTAAGTCTCGTGCGTCCGACGAGTGAACTCGCGTTCTTGTAGCTTCTGCATGGGTATCTCGGTTTCTGGAGCGGGTTTTAGTGACTTGGGGAGGTCGTTCCCGATGTCCGAGGTGTCGTGTGATAGCTATAGTGACAATGCGGGATCAACGTTTCTATTCTTGGGTTGCTCTAGATGTTGTTTGCCTAGGTATAGGCACTTGGGCTAAGGCCCTCGGGTTCTGGGCCGCCTGGGCTCGAGTGGTTGGAGACTCGGGCGCCTGGGCCAGGGCGGTTTGAGTCTGGGTTATGAAAATTTTGGTTGTTTCCTAATTCTTGTGGGATTAGGGCTATATATACGGGTTGTGGGTGCTCGATTTAGACATACTAGAATATCCATAGGGTCTAGAACATCCATATTTAGGGTCATGTCGGGTTTCAGGGATATCCTAACCGAGTGGGCGGGTTCTTTTAAGAAATGTGACCCCAAGGTTTGTTCAAATGATGGTTTGTCAACGGTCGTTGCGCTGAGTCGAGTCAAGATACAAGATGACTTCCTATTGGCGTGTTCTAAGTTTTGGGACTCAAAAAGCCATGTTTTTGCTTTCCCCGGGGTTTAAATTTGTCCTCTTCTCGAAGAGATAGACGCTATAGGTTGGTGGAGCTCGGTTCGGCCTTGCGTGCCTTCGGGGGATGATGCTTATGTGGAGCGGTTCTATCACTTTTTGGACCTTTCTTCATTGGAGGAGGCTCAAGGTTTCTTTGGGAGAGATGAAATTAACTTAGAGTTGCTTTTTAGGACATTCTCACAGGCTGGTTCTTATCATGTTTCGGCCTTAGCATGTAGGCGTGCTTTTAACATTGCGATGGCTTGTAATTATCTTTTCGAAGATGCGATGGCGCGTGAAGGTTTAGGTAACCCTCGGGTTTTGGAGGTGGTAATGGCAATGGAACATGAACGATCACCCTCTTTGCTTATTTTGGGTGAGCTCATTCTGGGTCTCGATGCTCGTGCTCGACTCCACAAGACATCTTTTTGGGGTTACCAGATCATTTTACAGGTGTTTTTGGTGCCATGTTTCTTCGTAGCTTGGTTTTTTTTGTTTTGTTTTTGTGGTTGCTTTAGTTTGGAGGTGTGATGTTTTGTAGTGGTTTGTACAGGTTTTGTTGCAGGAGCAGCTTGGTTTGGTTGACCCTCCCCGGGGCTTCAAAGATTATAACTATAGGGGTTTCACGGGCCGGAAGACGGTGCAGGTGTGGAGCAAAGGTCACAGGGAAAAGGAGTGGCTTTCCTATTTGGCTGAAGGTGAGGTGATCATCAGGTGGTCTATCCCATGGTGGAATATTAGTGGGCGTACTGGGTTTCCATTTTCGTCTTCAACCGAGGCCTTGTTAATACTATCCATGAGGGATCAGGTTTATATTTATCCAGGCGTATTGTCGAATGAAATGGGTGTCAAACCTCCCATTTTGAAGGATGCTAAGGTTATTCCTAGTTTTGACTCATGGACAGAGGATTCGCTCAGAGAATTTAGGGCGTCTTGGGAACAGAGGTTCTTGCGTCCCGTTGTTATTGAGAGTGTTCGACCGACCGACAATGCTTCCATTCGGCGGAGGGTTTGTGAACACCCGTCAGGACAGAGCAACTCAAAAGTTTGGAAGACAGCGCCGCTAAGGGGCGAGGAGGTGACTCGAGAGATGATAAGGCTAAAGTCGTATCACCTATATCAAAATAAACCTAACTAACAACTAACAAATAGCTAGCAGCAAGTAAGGGTCGAACCACAGAGAGATGGATGAATATTGCAAATTATCTATAATTGATTCTAAACTATTTAAATTCCGATTTGTTTGTGTTTGTTTTCTAAACTATTGCAGTAACTTAAATTAAGGTTTCTAACAATATTAAAAGAGATTTAGGGTCTTATGGATCACTATGCAATTAAATTGGGTAAAGTTAATTAATTATTCAATCAATCAATCACAGTTATTTAGGGTAAAGACACGGCCTCTCGGATCTTATGTCAACTGTAATCCCCTAGAAATTCTAACGCGATACAGTGGCGGAAACACTGTAGAGTCGGGATTATAATACGCTGTAACTATGTTTTTATAAAAATATAAATGGTAAAGTCAAACATTAGGCCCTAAATAAATTGGCCAAAATTAAATAAATCTACAAAGGGGTTTAACAATCCACAAAACATAATTATTAAAATTAATCGAGCAAGGATCATGTCTGCCCGCTAGCCCACACCCGGAAACACGCATACCTGTCATGTTAAAAACATAACAGCCACAATCAGTGAGGAGCAACGTCAACGTTCTCCCAGCCGTATAACAGGATTTTAAAACAGTAATTACTAATATAGGAAAAATAGTAAAGATGGAAAACAGTAAGACATCATATTAAAATAAGCTTTAGCGTAAACAAATTAATCAAAAGGATTTCCGAATAAACATAAAAATATTTCCCAACCTGCAAACCAATATATATCGATAACAATAAAAAATATTCAAAATGGCGTTATGGATAGGAGTAGTGATGAATGCTAGACTTTTACTAGGAGAATACTAAAAACTAGCTTCGAGAACTTGGTTCAAACAAATCAAACTCCGGTCTCTAACTAGGCTACTCAACCATAATAGAGCGGCCACTTATAAATGCGTGGCCTTAGTTTAAGATAATGCACACCCCTCCTGGGATTACCTGTCACCCAGTTCAACTTATGACTGCGACTTACTGCGAGGCCTAAGCTTAAGGTCAAAATGTACAAAACTCCCGGGATACCTGTCACCCGGTTCAACAACCAATGTACCGATTCCTGATACACTAGCCTTATAATTGATGGCAAAACCGTAAACCCTAGAATATATATTACTCTAACCTCACACTTGTCCTTATTCCATAACTCCAAAACAAAGCCATTATCGATATTCAAAAGATATAATCAATATAAGTAATATGAGGATAAAAGAAGTAAACATTTATATTCTAAAAGAGGAAACTTTCTATTTTAGGAAACTTCTATTTTTAGAAACTTTACTAAAAATAGCATTATATCAAAATAGTGAAAATATTAGTTCATACTAATACCACATTTTTAGTAAACGATATAGATTTATAAAACTAATACTTTCGGCCTTAACGATATTAATTATTAAAGTAAGAACATTTGATTTTATGAAATTATTAAAAAATCGTATAAGCGTTATAAAATGACTAAAAACATCCAAAACATTTTAATATTACTAATTAGGGTGTTTTCAATTGTTAAAAAGTTAAAATTCCCTAATTATTATTAGTTTCGACAATAAAATTATAAATAGGATTTTACGGCAAACATCAAATTAAATATTTGAACGTCTTTATTTAATTGAACCAACAAATATATTTAGAGTATGTTAAGGGATGATTTAACTCTTAAAGTTTCAGATTTAAAAACTTTAAAAACTGCTGGAAAAATAATTCTTTTAGGTAAGACGAAGCATTTTAACGATAAATCACAATTTGTCCGAAAATCAATTCTTATTAATTAAAGACTTTAATAAATAGTACAAAAATTATGTAAAATAGTTAAAATATATTTATAGACATTCTGTCCAGAAAAGAAAATTTCCAGAATTCTAAAGCTCGGTTTTTAAAGCGTTTTCTCGTTAATCGTCCAATCACGACAATAACGATTAATAAAAATAGTAATTACAAAACGATTTAAGTATTAATATACAAAAATTATTATTAAACTTTAAAACCATGATTTTCCAGAATCTACCATTTTTCCAGATTTCGAAAAATTCCAGATTTAATAAATCCCGTCAAAACCGTCTTTAAAACTCGTTTTCACAATTAACGATTCCATTAATAAAACTTATCGTTCTAACATTTTATTAAGGCACTAAAAATCATAAAATTACATTTTAATATGAAATCATCAGAATAATAATTTTTTCCAGATTTAAACCAAAGACCAAAAATCGAGAATTTAAACAACAAACACGGTTTTAACGATAAACGATGATTTAAAGTGATTATTTAATTCATCCACTTAACAATTCCGAAAAATTATGAAAACATTCATAAAATTCTATTTCACCATAAAGTTTCACCACGTCGAAAATCATATTAAAATAAAATGTTTAAGTACTAGAACAAAAATCGGCTTTTAATCGTTTTTGTCCGAAAACGGTAATAATTCCATAATCGATATCAAATATATCAGAAAAATACTAAATTATTAAAAAACATCAAAAACAACATTTTTCCAGAATATAAACATATATTACATGTTTAGGCCGATTATTACGATTTTACAAACTAATATAACAATTTAATCGTTAATCTCGTAAAAGCGATAAAAATACCGAATCATACAAATTTTCAACTTTTAAAATTTTTCCAGAATTCGTGACATACATATATTGCCAAAATAAAACATAAAAATATATACATGCAAATACTCAATTAAAATCATGAAATATCGAGTAACATCGACGTTACCTCTACTCCAAGTCTGAATCGACAATATATTCGTCGGCTTCGGGATCGTCCAAAAATCCTTAACAAAGAGAATGGAAAGAGGATTATTTGACGATGAATTTGAGTCGATTAAGAGTAGAATTGAAGCAAAAATAATCCTAGAATAGGGGGGGAGTGCCACGGCCAAGAGGAAGAAGAAAGATTTTTTTTAACTTGATGAATGAATAATGTGTAGTATGGAAATGGATGGTTTCCAAAATATAAATGAGATTAAAGTGTTGATGAAAACTATGTGCAACCCTCATGAAGTGGCCGGCCAAAATGAGATGATAAGGAGAATGAAAAGTTTTGATAATAATGCAACAATGAATGAAAAGAAATATTCTTACGTTTACGTTTTAACGTGATAAAATGAAACGTTTAAATAAAACGTAATAAAACTTGTGACCAAGAGCTTAGTCGGTCCAAAATGTGAGGAAATGGTCTCAAATAATTTATAAGGTGATAAAAAGTATAATCGTAAAATAGTTAAAGACATTTCAAAGTAATTCGAGTAAACCTCGCGTAAGAAAATAATTATTCGCGAAGCTTCGTAATAAAAATCATTAACAACTAATTTTTTTGTAAATAAAAATATTTACTAGTTGAAAATATTATAGAAACGTATTCAAACATTTTTAGGAAAAGGAATAACTTAAATCCAACTTTAAAAATGTCAATTCGAAGAGAGATAGAATTCCTTGCGGAAAAATTAATTAATTTACGAAGAAACCAAATAAATGGATTTAAAAAAAATTTAAATCTTTAAAATTAAAAATAAAAATTATTAAACTCAAAAATTAAAATAGAGCTTAGTAAAATGATGAAATATGAGGCCAAAAGTGACAGTGTTAAGACGGAGTCCTAACGGAAAGAATAAAAACGCTTAGGAAAAATAGCGGGTGTTACAATCCTCCCCACTAAAAGAAAGTTTCGTCCTCGAAACTAAGAATAAGCAGATAGGAAATCGAGGTTTACTGATAAGTGTAGTTTGTAGTGCCTATTTCGTAGTGTTTTGGTCCCATTTTCCTTGTGGAATTGCTCCTTGGGAGCGATTTATGGGTTACTTATGCTTTCTTTAGTTCGTTCTAGGTTCCCGAGACCGTTTGTGAAGAATTGGAGCAAATCCGACTCGATACATACACGTTTTGGAGCTAACGAAGTGAAGGAACGATCACTCAATGCCTTGGATTCGACCCCGACATCTTGGGACCCAATCCCGAGCCTCCGAGACCCGATCCCGAGTCCCGAGAATCGATGAGAAACCCGTGAGAAGCAAGGAGGGACAAAAAGGAGCTTAAAGGAGGCCTACAAGACCCATCCCTGCCGGGAAGGACCTCATCCTATCCGGGATGAAGTGCACAAAAGATGAGGCTACTATCCGAAGCCCATCCCGCCCGGGAGCAGGTCATCCCGGCCGGGACCGACCCCCTCCCGACCGGGACCACCTCATCCCGGCCGGGACGGCCCAGTGACAGCCCGTGAATGCATTGTTTCTTCTCCTTTCCACTTGGAACCCTATATATACCCTTCCTCTTGTATTCTTATGGAATGTTAGACATTACCCACAAACCCTAGCCTAGTTTAGCATAGATTAGTGTAGATTAGTCCTTAGTTAATCATTAATCCTAGTTTAACTCTTGTAATTTGGGAATTCTTGAAGAATCCAACCAAGATTGACAACCTTGGTTGATGTATTTGGGTTTTCTTCTATTTATGCAAGATTTCTTCTTTTCATCTTCTCTAGTATGGTATAATCTTCTTTTTCCCTTCTTTTTATCTTGTTTAATCATCCAAGTTTTAATCTTTGTTCATTGTTTTGTTCATAGTTCATTGTTTACTAGTTTCTTTATGCAAGTTTTGTTGTTTGTGTTGATTCATCTTGTTCTTGTTAGTTTTAGCATTAGATATGTCTGAGTAGACTCTTGCTAGGGTTATTAGGGTGATTGGTTGTGATTGTGGATGATTAGGGTGAGATGGGTGGTGCTAGATGTTGTTTTTGTTGTTTCCTATTAACCTTGCACTCCACATGTTCGATGTAATGCTTGTGAGACTCGAGACGATCAATCCTTGTTTTTCTTGCCTCTTCTCTTGTATGTGTGTGTTTGGTTGGTTGGTTTGGTTTCCTTATTAGTAGCGAAAGCCCGGTGAGGACGACCCCTAGGCCGATTACGTAGCGACAGCCCGATCGGCGTTGCCTAGGCTACGTAAGCACGCTAGTAACCCCATTTTTCCCCTTTTTGTCTTCGTTGCACCCATGAACCCGACCTAACCCTAGTTTCTTCCTTATTATCATCTTTGTTTCCCTTAGTCACTAGTTAGTTGTTTTGCCTTCCCTTTCCGCGTTTTAGACTTAGCCTAGTCATTAGCCTACCCCCTAGATTAGCTTGTCTTGAACCGAGTCTTTGACCGTAGCACACTTTAGTCCGACACCCCGTCCCTGTGGATTCGACCCGACTTGCCCTAGCTACCCAGTTAGGTTAGTTGGTTATTGTTTGACGTCGAGATCCACGACAAATCCCACCCATCAAATTGGCGCCGTTGTCGGGGACGGCGTAGTTTAGACTTTTGAGTGCTTAGTTTTAGACTTTGTTCTTGATTTTGTGTTTTCTTCTCCTTGTGCATCTTCGTTCTAATTCTTGTGTGCTATTCTCCCTTCCTAGTGCCTCAAAAGCACTAGGCTACTAACGTTTGCTCAAGTGCTTCTAGTTCATCCTTGGTATCAAAGCAACGTTATGGAAATGGCATGTCCTAGCTTCCATCAATCGTCACGGGACAACTATGGGGCAAATGGCCAAGTCCCAAAATTTCATCAACCATATCAACCTCATCAACAATCTTACGAAAGCCCTCCGTATGGTTACCATGAAAGTTGTCAAGGATCATCACAACATCCTAACAACTACCAAACACCCTCACATAACCCACAACCAATAATCCCCAACTTCGAGACTTGTCAAATGTTGGTCCAAATGCAAAAGAGTCAACAAGAGGCGATAATGCTATTGCAAAAGGGTTAACATGAGATGATGATTTTAATGCAAAAGATTCAACAAGTGATGATGACTCACATACAAGGGGTGGAAAGGGAGCTCAAGGCCCAAATAGGGGTGCAAGATGCTCGCATCAATGCACTCATGGATCGTATCACGATGTCGGCCACTCGAGCTCCACAACATGTTGAGGAAGGTTCATTTGGGCAAGAAGGTCGGGTGTTTCCACAAGAAAGTCAACCCGATCATGAAGCCATGAATGAAGAAGAGAGGGTCAATCAAGAGACCATTGTTGAGTGTTGCTTGGGTGGTGAAGATATGGGAAGAATAGAGGAAGTTGAAGCTTCAAGGGCCGACAATGAGGAGGGGTGTGAACATGATTCTCAAGATAACTCTTGGGGAGCCGATGTATTGGCTATCAAATTGGATTTGTTCGATTTTCTTCGTGATGAACCGGATCTTAACAATCCAAAGCCAAGTGAAGACATACCTCCTCTAGGCCATGTAGACAAGGTGAGTGAAAAGGAGCGCAATACTTGGGAAAAAGAGGTAGATGCCTTAGAACTCGCCTTGAATGGGAAATTGGAGGAGCCTAGAGCCTCCAATGAAGAAAACTTGATGCCTCCTCCTCTATCGCACTCGATTTCTAGTCCCTTGTCTTGTGAGACGGTTGGTGAAGAGGATCCTTGTCGGGCGGTGGAAGAGAACTCTACTCTCGACCGCGAAGAAGAAGCGACCCCCTTAGGGTGTGATCTCCCACATTATAACACCGAGCATGACTCTAGACCACTATACCTACCGGATGGTCATAAGAGTTGTTGCTATCATGGTTCGGAAGACCCGGAAGATCACGAGAACCCCGAGCATAATGAAGATGATTGCTTCTTGCCTCCGACTTGGAAGCTCTTGAAAGTAGCTAGGCTCGGCCATGTGAGCTTAAATGAAGGTGTTGCTAGGGCATTTGACTTACTCCTTCGAGCTCTTGATGGCTATGAAGGTGTAGTTGGTGAGAGTACCTTATTGTAAATATCTTTTTCTTAGCTTGTGTGTGTGTATATATGTTTGTTTGGATAGTTTGGTTTTTAGGATTGTTAGTTTTTGTGGAAATATAGTAATTTGGTATTTTTGATGAGCGATGTGAGGGAGGGATTTTGATGAATGTGTTTGAGCTTACTTGTAGGTGTGAAGTGAAGATGAATCTTAGAGAGGAGTGGTTATTGATAGAGCTTGGATTGTGAGCGTGGGAGTCAGTTTTTGAAGCTTTGGACAAGATTTTGGGGTTATAGAGGGTTAGAGGACTCTTCCCGGCCGAGAATAGTGCATCCCGACCGGGAAAGACGAATCATCCCGACCGGGAAGGATGTCATCCCGATCGGGATGAGTGTACCAAAAATTGGGTTTTCTGGAGTGTCATCCCGACCGGGATGGGAGCTTCCCGACCGGGACGGGTGTGTCATCCCGACCGGGACCATCCATCCCGACCCGGATGATGCCGTGCTCCTTCTTTTGGCCTCTTCTTTGTCATTCGAGCCCACCCAACCATTTTATACCCCCTCCCAACCTCCCTACCTATCCTTGCCCTTATCATGTGACCCCTACACTTCATATACACATATTCACCTCATTTTCTCTTCACTTTACACCGACCTTCACATCAAATCCCACCTCCTTATACCTTTGTACTTTAACCATGCGGCCTTATTGAGAAGGAAGAGGAATAGCAATAACAAATACAAGCTATGTGCCATTATCGACCTATGAGACGATGGAGCGAGTGAGTTGCTAACCGCATGGTACGACAACTATCCTTTCTTTTCTATCTTTTATTGCTTGTCTTCTTTTGTTACTTCCCCTTCCCCTTATCATTTGTGTCATGGTGGCCCTCGGGGCCTTGGTAATGGTCGCTCCCGACTCTCGATGATGTGATTACATCGAGAGTCCTTTGAAAAATCCAAATTTTACAAGATTTTCCCCTTTTTGTAGGATTTAGCCGGATTTGGGCGGAATCCGGGCTAGGTGACTTGATCACACCTGGTCCTCCCCTCCCATTTCCTTTTCTTTTTCTATTTATTTCTTCCCCCATCCATATCTTTTCTTGTCTCGGCCCACGGTGACTTGATTACACACCGGCCGGACACATTCTACCATTTTCTCTACTTTTCTTTTTGATTTTTAGCTTTATTTTCGTAGTTTCTTTTCTTTTGTGTCTCCATACACTACGGTCGAGCATGAGGACATTGCTTGGCTTAAGTGTGGGGGAGCGATATTCTATCATAGTTAGTTTTATTTTCGTAGTTTTTCGAAAAAATCTTTAAAAACCCTAAAAATTTGAAATTTTTTCACAAAAATCAAAAAGATTTTCTTTTGTGTGTTTTCTTTTTGTGTCGTTGTATCGTATATGTGTTTTGTTGTGCGTGTTTTGCCTCCCTTTTTCCTCTTAGATCGCCTAATCGCCGCTAACTTTGGAAAGCTTTCAAGACATCCGGTAACGCCTTTATCCCTTTTTCCTCTTTACCCCTATGATGTTCGGAGGAGATTTGTGATGTTGTGTGCTCGGGAGGAGCTTTGTAAGGTTTGGTGTTGGTTGGTGGCTTGTTTGGAAGCTCGGGGTGGTGTTTGTGTTATTTATGTGTTCGTTTTGTTTTGTTGCTTTTGCTTCTTTTTCTTTCGTTTATGTCGTGTCTTTGTTTTGTGTGTGTAGTTGTGTCTTGTGTGTAAAAAGGTTTTCAAAAACCCGGTTTAGAGGCTAGTGCGCAAGCGTTTACTTTCCCTTCCTAGTAGTATAAACCGAGTCTTGGACTTTAGTCTAGTAGAATGACCCTAAATCAATGATTTCGTTGGTTTCTTACCTTGAGTCCACCTAGCTTATTAGAGATTTACTACGGGATTTGCATTTTGACAATTATGACCACCCATGGTGTGAAAAGACCTTGGTTGCCGAGTCCCGTCCCTTAGGTGACCGTGTTCGGAATTGTTTGATTAGTCCAAGTTCTCTGCTTTTTGTGGGTTTGAAGGGAAATCGCGACTTCCGACTCACCCATTCCCCTACCTCCTACACATATCCACACAATAAATTGCAATTTGTTGAAATCTCCCTTTCTTGTTGCAAAGAAATGACTTTCAATCAAATCGAGCCAAAAAGGGCAAAGAAAAGAAAAAGAATGAAAAAGAAAGAAAGAAAAGATTGAAGAAAAAGAAAAGGCACAAAAAGCCAAAAAGAAAATACAAAATATGAAAAAAAAAAAAATGGCATAGCAACACAAAGCAAAATTGCAAAAGAAAGAAAAATGCCAAAAGAAAACCCGTCTCACAAGAATCCCCACATCTCAAAATAAGCCTTTTTCCGATCGTTACCGTGAAGAGCCTACCAAAGGACCGAGTCCCTAGGAAGGATGATAGCGGTAATGATCAGTCTTCCCTCATTTTGCAAACCTTATCCACCTTTTTACTTGGACTAGTTAGGCGGTTCTTGAACATGGGACGACCCTCTTAGCACATCGCTAAAGGGGGCGGGGTCTTACCTACCTACAGTGTCGACTAACACCGTGGTTCATCCCTTTTCCATCCCGCCGATCGTCCCGTGGTACGTTTTTAGAAAGTTAGGAGGACCTAGGTAAGTTACCAACGTTTTTATTGGTTTTTCGTCATACTATTAGGGTTTGGTCCATTTCGGTTTGTATTGCTAGCTTGGGAACATTGTCACTTGCCTCGAGTCCTAAACCGGTGCTTCTTTCACCACTTTTTAGAGGGAAGCGGGTTTTGTTTCTTTTTGGGTGCAACCTTTTGTGTGTTTGTTTGTATGTTTGTTTGTTTATGTGTTTCGTGTCCGGTTGCATCCACGATTTTGTCGCAAGACCCCACTTGCCTTGCAAAGTGCACTTTTGCTCTGAGTGTACTCGCGTGAGTTGAAAGGGCGTAGGGTGCGCTAATACCCACTCGGCTAGTTTAGTAGTTAGTATGTGCTTACTCGAGGGCGAGTAAGGGTTAAGTGTAGGGGAGTTGATAAGTGTAGTTTGTAGTGCCTATTTCGTAGTGTTTTGGTCCCATTTTCCTTGTGGAATCGCTCCTTGGGAGCGATTTATGGGTTACTTATGCTTTCTTTAGTTCGTTCTAGGTTCCCGAGACCATTTGTGAAGAATTGGAGCAAATCCGACTCGATACATACACTTTTTGGAGCTAACGAAGTGAAGGAACGATCACTCGATACCTTGGATTCGACCCCGAGACCTTGGGACCCAATCCCGAGCCTCCGAGACCCGATCCCGAGTCTCGAGAATCGATGAGAAACCCGTGAGAATCAAGGAGGGACCAAAAGGAGCTTAAAGGAGGCCTACAAGACCCATCCCCGACGGGAAGGACATCATCCCGTCCGGGATGAAGTGCACAAAAGAGGAGGCTACTGTCCGAAGCCCATCCCGACCGGGAGCAGGTCATCCCGGCCGGGACCGACCCCCTCCCGACCGGGACCACCTCATCCCGGCCGGGACGGCCCAGTGACAACCCGTGAATGCATTGTTTCTTCTCCTTTCCACTTGGAACCCTATATATACCCTTCCTCTTGTATTCCTATGGAATGTTAGACATTACCCACAAACCCTAGCCTAGTTTAGCATTGATTAGCATAGATTAGTGTAGATTAGTCCTTATTTAATCATTAATCCTAGTTTAACTCTTGTAATTTGGGAATTCTTGAAGAATCCAACCAAGATTGACAACCTTGGTTGATGTATTTGGGTTTTCTTCCATTTATGCAAGATTTCTTCTTTTCATCTTCTCTAGTATGGTATAATATTCGTTTTCCCTTCTTTTTATCTTGTTTAATCATCCAAGTTTTAATCTTTGTTCATTGTTTTGTTCATAGTTCATTGTTTACTAGTTTCTTTATGCAAGTTTTGTTGTTTGTGTTGATTCATCTTGTTCTTCTTAGTTTTAGCATTAGATATGTTTGAGTAGACTCTTGCTAGGGTTATTAGGGTGATTGGTTGTGATTGTGGATGATTAGGGTGAGATGGGTGGTTCTAGATGTTGTTTTTGTTGTTTCCTATTAACCTTGCACTCCACATGTTCGATGTAATGCTTGTGAGACTCGGGACGATCAATCCTTGTTTTTCTTGCCTCTTCTCTTGTATGTGTGTGTTTGGTTTCCTTATTAGTAGCGAGAGCCCGGTGAGGACGACCCCTAGGACGATTACGTAGCGAGAGTCCGATCGGCGTTGCCTAGGCTACGTAAGCACGCTAGTAACCCCGTTTTTCCCCTTTTTGTCTTCGTTGCACCCATGAACTCGACCTAACCCTAGTTTCTTCCTTATTGTCATCTTTGTTTCCCTTAGTCACTAGTTAGTTGTTTTGGCTTCCCTTTCCGCGTTTTAGACTTAGCCTAGTCATTAGCCTACCCCTAGATTAGCTTGTCTTGAACCGAGTCTTTGACCGTAGCACACTTTAGTCCGACACCCCGTCCCTGTGGATTCGACCCGACTTGCCCTAGCTACCCAGTTGGGTTAGTTGGTTATTATTTGACGGCGGGATCCACGACAAATCCCACCCATCATTTACCTTACTCGAAGAGTTGAGGATGCTTAGCTCGCATCGAAGATTCGGTTTCCCACGTTTCTTCCTCAAACCGATTACAGCGCCACAAAACTTTTACCAGAGGTACAACTTTGTTTCTTAAACGCTTCTCGCGGCGATCGGTGATCTTCACCGGCCTTTCTTCATAAGTCAAATCTGGTTCGAGATCCACAATCTCGGGCTCCAACACGTACTCGGGATCACTAACATATTTCCTTAACTGAGAAACATGAAAAACATCGTGAACCTTACCCATAGATGCAGGCAATTCCAGTTTATAAGCAACTTCGCCCACTCTCTCGATCACAGGGTACGGGCCAACGAACTTAGGGCTGAGGTTGCCCTTAATCCTAAACCGTTTCACCCCTTTCATAGGTGATACCTTCAAGAATACAAGATCACCAACCGAAAACTCCAAAGGTCGGCGACGAACATCAGCATACGACTTATGTCGATCCTGGGCAGACTTCATCCTAGATCGGACCACATTCACTACGTCAATAGTCTGAGCCAACAAATCCGGGCCCAAAATCTCCACTTCACCGGGTACATCCCAACAGACGGGACTACGGCACTTTCGACCATAAAGTGCTTCGAACGGAGACATCTTAATAGAAGCATGGTAGTTGTTGTTTTAGGAAAACTCTACCAGTGGAAGACGTCGGATCCAACTCTCTTGGAAATCCAAGGCGCAAGCCCGCAACATATCCTCCAAAGTTTGGATCGTTCTCTCGGACTGTCCATCTGTAGCAGCATGGAAAGCGGTACTCATCAATAATTTGCTTCCCAAAGCATCTTGCAAAGCCTTCCAGAATTTAGAGCAGAACCTCGGGTCTCGATCTGAAACAATCTCGAGCGGTACACCATGATGACGGACGATTTCGGCAACATACACTTCTGCGAGCTTCTCTAATCTCGAAGTGTCGCGAATTGGGACGAATCGTGCACACTTGGTCAAGCGGTCCACAATAACCCAAATACCGTTTCTACCATTCACGATCCTTGGTAATGCCATCACAAAATCCATCGATATGCACTGCCATTTCCACTCTGGAACAGGGAGTGGTTGTAGCAAACCTCCAGGCTTCTTGTGCTCGAACTTCACCTGCTGACATGTCAAGCACTTACTTACAAACTCTGCAATGTCCTCTCTCATATGAGGCCACCAGAAATTGAGCTTCAAATCTCGATACATCTTGTCACTACCAGGATGAATAGAGTACCTCGTCTTATGTGCCTCATTTAGAACTTGCTTTCTCACCTCAGCATCACCAGGGACAACCCAGCGGTTCTTAAATTTCAGTGCTCCACTGGAATCCACAGAAAAATCTAGAGCCTTACCAAGATTCATTTTTTCTCGGATACCGGCTACAAAAGGGTCATCCAACTGCTTCTCACGAATCTCACGGAAAAGAGTTGGTTCAGCAACTAGGGCATTCAGGCGACCATCATAACCTTCATCAACAACATCAATAGACATCTTGGCAAAATCTCGGGCCAACTTCTCAGGCAAGCCAGAACACGGAGACAAGGAATGGAGGGTCTTTCTGCTAAGGGCATCAGCAACCACGTTAGCTTTTCCCTCACAATACACCAATTCAAGGTCATAGTCGCTCACTAACTCGATCCAGCGTCTCTGTCTCGCATTCAGATCTTTCTGCGTGAAGAGATATCGCAGGCTCTTATGGTCAGTGTGAACCTTGCATCTTACTCCGTACAAATAATGCCTCCAAACTTTCAAGGCATGCACCACAGCTGCTAACTCCAAGTCGTGGGTAAGGTAATTCACCTCATGAACTTTCAACTGTCTAGAGGCATAAGCGATCACCTTACCGTTCTACATAAGGACACAACCCAAACCATTCTTAGAAGCGTCACAATACACATCAAAACCAACGCCTTCTTCAGGTAGGGTCAGGATAGGAGCAGAAGTGGGCTTTCTCTTGAGCTCAGAAAAAGCATCTTCACAGGCTTGACTCCACAGAAATTTATTCTCTTTCTTGAGTAATTGAGTCATAGGTCGTGCTAACTTAGAAAAGTCTTGCACAAATCTTCGATAATAGCCGGCAAGACCTAGGAAACTTCGGATCTCGCCAACATCTTTGGGACTTGCCCAGCTCTCGATAGCTGAAATCTTAGCAGGGTCAACTTTAATACCTTCCTTTGCGATAACATGACCCAGAAAAGCTACCTCGGAAAGCCAGAATTCACACTTGGAAAACTTAGCATACCACTTCTGATCTCGTAGAATGCCAAGAATAATCTTGAGATGTTCTGCGTGTTCAACCTCCGACTTGGAATAAATCAGGATGTCATCAATAAAGACAACAACACACTGATCCAAATACTCCCTGAAAGTTCTGTTCATTTGATCCATAAAAACAGCAGGAGCATTGGTTAGTCCAAAAGGCATGACTTTGAATTCATAATGTCCATACCTCGAACTGAAAGCCGTCTTTGGAATGTCTGATTCACGGACGGGGATTTGGTGATATCCAGACCTTAGATCGATCTTGGAAAAAACAGAAGCACCCTTAAGTTGATCAAAGAGATCATCAATTCTGGGCAGAGGATATTTGTTCTTGATCGTAACCTTGTTGAGATCACGATAATCAATACATAGGCGCATCGAACCGTCTTTCTTCTTAACAAAAAGAACAGGAGCGCCCCAAGGGGAAGAACTTGGACGAATGAAATCTTTCTCAATCATTTCATCCAATTGCTTGCGTAGCTCTTGCAACTCAGCAGGAGCCATTCTGTAAGGTGCTTTGGCGATCGGGCCAGTACCAGGTACGAGTTCAATAGTGAATTCCACATCTCGTTCGGGTGGAATACCTGGTAACTCCTCGGGAAATACATCTGCATAATCACACACTATGCGCACCTCCTCGAGTTTAGGGAGTTCAGCAGTTACAGTTACCGTACATAGAAATGCTTGGCAACCATTTCTCTGCATTCTGATAGCCTTCATGGCAGAAATAATTTTGATACCCTTCTGTCTTCGACCACCACGGTAAGACACTCGAACACCTTCGGGGGTCTTCAGAGAAATCTTCTGATCTCGACACTGAAATCTTGCATCATACTGAGCTAACCAGTCCATTCCCAAAATAACGTCGAACTCAGCGAGAGGGAACTCAAGGAGAGTAGAAGGAAGAATAGTACCAGCAAAGAGAATAGGTACATTCTGATAAGCTTTAGAACAGTCAACAACTTCACCAGAAGGAAGGGAAATAGCTATTGGTTCAGCTAGACAGGGGGTTAAGGATAGTTTTGGAACCAGAGAAGAAGATATTACAGATGTGGAAGCGCCAGTATCAAATAATATATAAGCACTAACACCAGAAATCAGAAACATACCCGTAACCACATCAGGATTAGCCTCAGCGTCAGCACGACTCATCACAAAGATGCGTCCCTTACGAGGAGCGGAAGTAGAGACAGCGCCAGCTGCAGTAGCGGTGTTGGCAGTTGGCTTCTTCGGACACTAAGGGGAGCGGTGACTCGGTTCTCCATAAGTGAAGCAGGTAATAGGGAAGCCATCACAGTTCTTGCCAGGGTGTATGGGTTGTCTGCACCTAAAGCATGCTGAATCCTTCTTGTTGTTGGGCTTCGAGTTGAAATTGTTTTTCTTGAAACCACTACCTGTAATAGCATACAACAGAGTCAGAAATTTTAGAAGAAAAGAAGGTAAAAGAAGAAGAGAAAGGAAAAAATAATCCAAACCTCCAGAGTTGAACTTCTTAGAAGAAGATGAAGAGTTATTCCCAGAATGGGTGAAAGGTCTTTTATAACCAGATGATGGGTTCATAGATTTCACCCGCTAATCGAAGACTCCGCGTACATCGCGGCATTATAGAGTTCATTAACAGTTGAGAGACTCCGGGGCATGTTGAGAGTGATATCGGCTCGAAGTCCTCCTCGATAAAAGAAAGCTCGGGAATTCTCATTGGGTAACAGATCTCCAGCATAATTCGCCAGGAAGTGGAACCGAGTAGTGTAAGCTTCAACCGACATGGTATTCTGGCGTAGAGCGTTGAACTCAGTCATCCTCTGATGCCTCAGCTCCTCGGGATAAAATCTCTGCTCTAAGAGAGTCTTGAACTAAATCCAGTTGAATCCTGGAGTCTGAAGTGCAGTCGGGCCAACCTGGGTCCACCATCGGTCTGCATCGTCTGACAGGTACAGCACAGCTAGGCCCACCTTCTGATTCTCGGGGGCGGAGTAAATTCCAAACTGCCTTTCCATCAGTCGAAACCAACGGTTCATGACTTCGGGGTCCACGGAGCCATCATAAAAATCCAATCTGCTTTTGGCCATTCCTTCATCTGTGTGAGAGAAGCTAAAGGGTCTCTGTTGGTTCCGGTTGTTCATCCCGTTCATGGCCTGCGCTATCTTGCGTGGCATGTCAGCCAGAGCTTCGATACCTCCCTGATCATTGTTGTTGTTGTTGTTGTTGTTGTTGTTGTTTCGGTTACCTCTTTCGGCCATCTTGAAGTTCACAAATAACAACATAAAATCAATGCTAATCATCGAGTTCAGGAACAGATAATCTTAACAGTTAAGTCTTTATCTGTTTCTACCCATTTCTAATAATATCTTTATTTACTGTTTAAATAATTTACTGGTATTTTTCTCTAATTTCAGGTGTGTAAGCGTCGGGAGCAGTGATGCTCTGATACCAACTGTAATCCCCTAGAAATTCTAACGTGATACAGTGGCGGAAACACTGTAGAGTCGGGATTATAACACGCTGTAACTATGTTTTTATAAAAATATAAATGGTAAAGTCAAAGATTAGGCCCTAAATAAAATGGCCAAAATTAAATAAATCCACAAAGGGGTTTAACAATCCAGAAAACATAATTATTAAAATTAATCGAGCAAGGATCATGTCTGCCCGCTAGCCCACACCCGGAAACACGCATACCTGTCATGTTAAAAACATAACAGCCACAATCAGTGAGGAGCAACGTCAACGTTCTCCCAGCCGTATAACAGGATTTTAAAACAGTAATTACTAATATAGGAAAAATAGTAAAGATGGAAAATAGTAAGACATCATATTAAAATAAGCTTTAGCGTAAACAAATTAATCAAAAGGATTTCCGAAGAAACATAAAAATATTTGCCAACCTGCAAACCAATTTATATCGATAACAATAAAAATATTCAAAATGGCGTTATGGATAGGAGTATTTGATGAATGCTAGACTTTTACTAGGAGAATACTAAAAACTAGCTTCGAGAACTTAGTTCAAACAAATCAAACTCCGGTCTTTAACTAGGCTACTCAACCATAATAGAGCGGCGACTTATAAATGCGTGTCCTTAGTTTAAGATAATGCACACCCCTCCTGGGATTACCTGTCACCCAGTTCAACTTATGACGGCGACTTACTGCGAGGCTTAAGCTTAAGGTCAAAATGTACAAAACTCCCGGGATACCTGTCACCCGGTTCAACAACCAATGTAGCGATTCCTGATACACTAGCCTTATAGTTGATGGCAAAACCGTAAACCCTAGAATATATTACTCTAATCTCACACTTGTCCTTTATTCCATAACTCCAAAACAAAGCCATTATCGATATTCAAAAGATATAATCAATATAAGTAATATGAGGATAAAAGAAGTAAACATTTATATTCTAAAAGAGGAAACTTTCTATTTTTAGAAACTTTATATCAAAATAGTGTAAATATTAGTTCATACTAATACCACATTTTTAGTAAACGATATAGATTTATAAAACTAATACTTTCGGCCTTAACGATATTAATTATTAAAGTAAGAACATTTGATTTTATGAAATTATTAAAAAATTGTATAAGTGTTAAAAATGATTAAAAACGTCCTAAACATTTTAATATTACTAATTAGGGTGTTTTCAAAAGTTAAAAATCTAAAATTCCCTAATTATTATTAGTTTCGACAATAAAATTATAAATTGGATTTTACGGCAAACATCAAATTAAATATTTGAACGTCTTTATTTAATTAAACCAACAAATATATTTAGAGTATGATAAGGGATGATTTAACTCTTAAAGTTTCAGATTTAAAAACTTTCAAAACTGCTGGAAAAATAATTCTTTTAGGTAAGACGAAGCATTTTAACGATAAATCACAATTTGTCCGAAAATCAATTCTTATTAATTAAAGACTTTAATAAATAGTACAAAAATTATGTAAAATAGTTAAAATATATTTATGGACATTCTTTCCAGAAAAGAAAATTTCCATAATTCTAAAACTCGGTTTTTAAAGCGTTTTCTCGTTAATCGTTCAATCATGACAATAACGATTAATAAAAATAGTAATTACAAAACGATTTATGTATTAATATACAAAAATTATTATTAAACTTAAAAATCATGATTTTCCAGAATCGACCATTTTTCCAGATTTCCAAAAATTCCAGATTTAATAAATCCCGTCAAAACCGTCTTTAAACCTCGTTTTCACAATTAACGATTCCATTAATAAAACTTATCGTTCGAACATTTTATTAAGGCACTAAAAATCATAAAATTAAATTTTAATATGAAATCATCAGAATCATAATTTTTTCCAGATTTAAACCAAAGACCAGAAATCGAGAATTTAAACAACAAACACGGTTTTAACGATAAACGATGATTTAAAGTGATTAATTAATTCATCCACTTAACAATTCCGAAAAATTATGAAAGAATTCAGAAAATTCTATTTCACCAGAAAGTTTCACCACGTCAAAAATCAGATTAAAATAAAATGTTTAAGTACAAGAACTAAAAATCGGCTTTTAATCGTTTTTGTCCGAAAACGGTAATAATTCCATAATCGATATCAAAAATAACAGAAAAATACTAAATTATTAAAAATCATCAAAAACAACATTTTTCCATAATATAAACATATATTACTTGTTTAGGCCGATTATTACGATTTTACAAACTAATATAACAATTTAATCGTTAATCTCGCAAAAGCGATAAAAATACCGAATCATACAAATTTTCAACTTTTAAAATTTTTCCAGAATTCGTGACATACATATATTGCCAAAATAAAACATAAAAATATATACATGCAAATACTCAATTAAAATCATGAAATATCGAGTAACATCGACGTTACCTCTACTCCAAGTCTGAATCGACAATATATTCGTCGGCTTCGGGATCGTCCAAAAATCCTTAACGAAGAGAACGGAAAGAGGATTATTTGACGATGAATTTGAGTCGATTAAGACTAGAATTGAAGCGAAAATAATCCTAGAATAGGGGGGGAGTGCCACGGCCAAGAGGAAGAAGATAGATTTTTTTTAACTTGATGAATGAATAAAGTGTAGTATGGAAATGGATGGTTTCCAAAATATAAATGAGATTAAAGTGTTGATGAAAACTATGTGCAACCCTCATGAAGTGGCCGGCCAAAATGAGATGATAAGGAGAATGAAAAGTTTTGATAATAATGCAACAATGAATGAAAAGAAATATTCTTACGTTTACGTTTTAACGTGATAAAATGAAACGTTTAAATAAAACGTAATAAAACTTGTGACCAAGAGCTTAGTCGGTCCAAAATGTGAGGAAATGGTCTCAAATAATTTATAAGGTGATAAAAAGTATGATCGTAAAATAGTTAAAGGCATTTCAAAGTAATTCGAGTAAACCTCGCGTAAGAAAATAATTATTCGCGAAGCTTCGTAATAAAAATCATTAACAACTAATTTTTTTGTAAATAAAAATATTTACTAGTTGAAAATATTATAGAAACGAATTCAAACATTTTTAGGAAAAGGAATAACTTAAATCCAAGTTTAAAAATGTCAATTCGAAGAGAGATAGAATTCCTTGCGGAAAAATTAATTAATTTACGAAGAAACCAAATAAATGGATTTAAAAAGAATTTAAATCTTTAAAATTAAAAATAAAAATTATTAAACTCAAAAATTAAAATAGAGCTAAGTAAAATGATGAAATATGAGGCCAAAAGTGACAGAATTAAGACGGAGTCCTAACGGAAAGAATAAAAACGCTTAGGAAAAATAGCGGGTGTTACATCAACCTTAGGATAGATTCTGACGGGCTCTCTCAACTTACCAGATTATCCTACCCACTTACTTGTAAGTCTACCCTTACCAGGCTTTCGATCTTAGGTTCGGGTTCCTAAACATTCAACTAGTTCAACGTCTCAAACTAATCAAACAATAATACAAGACAAGTAGTAAGGCAATAACATATGAATGATCAATCAAATAAATAATTAAACTAACATCCTCAATTCAATTAACATAGATCCCCTTCAATCCTAGATAAATAAATTAGCCACTCATGGTGAAGGATGAAACAACAAAATAATTAAGTATAATTGAGATTAATATGAAAATAAGGGAAAAGGGAAAAATACCGATTATGAAAAACTGAAAGATTGAATAATAATTAAAAGCTAAAAAGTACCGCTACAAGCTTGGAAAATTACGATGCTAAAAATAAAACTAAAACTAAAGTTTCAGAATGAATAAAAAGTGCTCTTAAACCTAGCCCTAAGAAGGGTATTTATACTTATTACAAATGGTCTAATTAGGAAATAGAATATAATTTAATAAAATAATCCCGTAGGATTCTAATTAAGGTAGAGTACGGATTCTTCAGAAGATTTAGGAAAGTCACTTGGACGAGTCCCGAACCGCTCGGTACACAAACGAACCAAGCGGTACGAAAACAAACCGACCAGTTCGAAATCAAACCGCTCGGTACAGGATCAAACCGACCGGTTCGGTATCATACCGACCGGTTCGGCCTTCGTTACTTGCATTCTTGCCTTTTTGTCTTGTTTTCTTCATTTGTAACTCTTTACTCCGTCTTTTGTTATGTTTCCTGTCAAAACATAAACCATATACCCGGCATAACAAACTACGGAAAAAGCTATCAAAATTATTCCTAAGACATGCAAAATCGGGAAAAGCGGAGGACAAAATGGGAATAAATATGCATATGAACTGCGTTCATCAAATTCCCCCAAATCTTTGCTTGTCCTCAAGCATATGAACCTTTGCTTGTCCTCAAGCAAACCCACATTGGACAACATAAAATGGCTCAGAGCAAACTTTGTCAACACGCACCATCCCAAATCTAATATTCAAACAAGTAGATGACACCAGAGCTAAAGAAACAAATTCTAAAGAAAAAGATGAAGAGTAAAAGAATTCCAAAAACCAAGTCCCAATTAATATTCAAATGCCAAACTTTTAATCTTGCACAACCATCTATGCTGAGATTCCTCACGGTTTACACTCAGCACTCAAATAAGGGCAATATTGTGAGTTTATGTAAAATCGGAAAGACAAAACACTCACCTAACTGCAACTTATAAGAACATGCATGCAATCTAACATGATATCAATCTCTACCAACCGTACATATACATTCAATCGGACCAAAACACATGCCGAGGACTTACATATGAATAAAGTGAGGGTAATTGGGTAAGAAGGGGTAAAACGATTTGGATATGTGAAGGTACAAGCCAAGCTAGTCCAATCGTAACCAAACTAAACTCATTCCATTTTTAACCAATCTTCAATCAAAGGAATTACGAGTAGTACCAAGCACCACTTTATTTTCAATCTTTTCATTACCGACTTTGTACCAACAACTACGAAAATATAGAAATTAATTCCTTTATCTTCTCATAGCAAAAACACATTCCTTTTCTTGATTCACTTTTTTTTCTTCTTTTTTCAACTATCTCCTTTCTTTTTCTTTTTTCATTAATTTTTTTTTTCAATCATTCATCATTTTTCTCTTTTCCAATCAACAAGACATAGTACCAAATTTCACCCGGAAAAAAAAACAATTCCGTCTAATTAACCAAACTAGCTTGACTAGGGTAGGCAAATATGGCATGTAGTTAATTAACGGGTAAAAACAGGTCAAATTATGGCTATGTGGAGTTCATGGGAATCAGATAAAAGAAAGGGGATTGCCTCTTTTACATATGTCACAATCACAAACCGAATGCATACAGGTATTTAAGAGACGAATGTCATGCTTATGCAATTTGATGTTACATGTCTCATAAGAAGTACTACTCTCAACCTATATGAAACTGATCATGGATGTCATCAGTTTAAGGCTCTAATCCTTACAATTTTAGTAGCTTACTCGACAACAGGTCAATTTACTCATTTGACATTTAAAACATAATCAGCGACAAGATTAAAGAAATCTCAAACTCAAATAACGGGAAATAGGTGTCATTTACAAGAAAGAACAAAAGAACTAGGGAAAAGCATGCGACAAATGCAATGTCCTCATCGCCGACATGACTCTACACTAAAACACACAAAATCACACAAAAAATGAAAAAATAAATAAATAAACGTACTGCAGATAAGTCCCCCCCAAACCAACAACTCACCGGGACTAAGAATCAGATCCATACCCATCAATGTCATAATCATCGTCAGCTGCCTCCGGACTAGACACAAGGTCCACGAACTCTCGCCCACCATGTCGGGTCTCATCAGCAAAAGTATTACCTCTATGTAAGGAAGCATCATGGCAGGAATATGCATCATCATGTCCATAGTAGCTTACACCGTGATCATAGTCATACTGCACCCCGAAGTTGGACTGACCAAAAGGAGGTGGACCGGTAGGTCCTCGAAACGAACCGTCAGGACCGAACCAGGAGGGTAAGTGATCAGTCGGCTGTAGATGACCCTGCTGCTGAAGCTGTCGGAGATGTGGATAATAGGCTCCCTGTTGGTCGACATACATCGACCTCATCAAATGGAGCATCTCCGTATAACCCGGCGGAGGCGGATAGAAAGTACCTGTAGGTGGGATAAATGGCCTCTGAAAGGGCGGAGAAGGAGGCCGCGGACGAGGTGCCTGAAACTGAGGACCTGACGAGAACCCGAACCTTCACCTTGTTCAAAAGTGGTGCGACCTCGGTTACCCTGTGGAGTAGCTCTGGGGGTAAAGGTAAGTAAGTAACTAGGTGCGGCAGGCGGTGGGATATCGTCATCGACCGGTGGGTTCTGCCATAACTCTGGTAAAGAAGGATCAGGAAGAAGACGAGATTGATCCGGAGCAAAGTGGCACAAATATTTATTATCAGCATTCACGGAAAACCAACCTGCAGGAAAATCACTAGCAGTATACACAGTTTCCATAGAAATAGACGCCCGGTTATTCTCATCAAAAGTTCCTCGTAATAAAGTGCGGGCAAGATGAGTCACCAATCCCCTACCATTAATCGACTTTAAGCGTCCTACTATAGTAACAATTAAACCAAAATGCTTCATGATAAGAGAAGAAATATCTAAATCAAATAAAGGTAGGGATTGGACATTAAGAGCCCTCCCGATCAATTCAATTTCAGTTTTGGTCACAGCTCCATGTTCATGACGACCAAAAATTGACCCAGAAACAAATCTTTGCTAAATCCGAATTATAGGATGTTGAATGGCCAGACACGAGACACACTTAAATCGAGCTGGTAGAGCTTGACCCGTAATAGAATACCAAAGCTGCTGATGACTATAATAATCAGGGGCACTCAAGATATTACCAGAATCCAAGCCAAAAGTATCCCTAAACAGTCTGAGGGGGATGGTATGAGTCTGATTCGACATCCCAAATGACATCGTAGCAGTAGATTCATTGTACTGAAACCTGCTAAAGAATTCTAGGGCTAAGTCTTTATAAGTGGGTAAATTCATATTAAATAGACCACCCATACCAGTAACATCAAAAAACTGTTCCATAGACTCATCGATACAACAGCGACGTAATAGAGCGTGACTAAGAAATCGAGTAGGGGTTACCGGTTTAGAAGCCATGACCAGGAAGAGTTCGCGCTGTCTTTCCGACTCAAAAATAATTTGTTAATACCCAGTTACCGGTGGGAATTCTGGTGGTAATGATGGCGCTTCCGATGATTCCGTTGCATGTGATGATTCCGGTGGAGAATATGACCTATGGGTGACGTTCCGCCTTTTCCTTCCGAAAACCATTGTTGAAGATGAGAAAGAGTGATAGAGGTGATGGGTAAAGGTAAGGTGGAAAGGAGATTTAATATGGTGGAGGAGTTTTATGGGGGTTTTGTTGTAGAGAGGGATGAAAAGGGTTTTAGTGAGAGAGAGTGAAATAAGGGAATAGGGGATGGGTCGAGGGGTAGAGGTGAATAAGTAATCCGGAAAAGAGGCCCGTTGCGCGAACCGATCGGTTCAAAATCGAACCGCTCGGTTTAAAAGCGTACCGACCGGTTCATTTTTGAACCGCTCGGTTCATCTTCGTACCACTCGGTTTTCCTCTGTACCGAGCGGTTCGCCTGTCGTACCTGCATAGTCTTCTCACAACGAATATCAGTACCCTTCCTTATTTTCACTCAAAAAATAAAAAGAAAATAAAAAGAAAAAAATCTAACACACAACATAAAAGGGAAATTACAGAAGTTATACACACGGGTTGCCTCCCGAGAAGTGCTGGTTTTTACGGTCCCGCTCGACCGAAATTACCTCAAGAGGAAGAGGATTGTAGGTAAATCACGTCGATATTACCTACAACTGCATCTTCATGATATAACTTTAATCGGTGTCCATTAGCCATAAAAACTTCTCCCGATTCGTTCTGCACTTCGATTGCTCCAGATTTTCTGACATTGGTAACGGTGTAGGGACCGGACCATCTATATCTTAACTTACCCCGGAATATGCGAAGACGAGAATTATGTATCAAAACTTTGTCACCCTCCTTAAATTGCTTCGGAAGAATACGTTTATCGTGCCACTTCTTCGTGCGCTCCTTATAGACTCGGGAACTTTCATAAGCACTTAGACGGAACTCGTCCAATTCATTCAATTGGAGCAACCGCTTCTCCCCACTCAGAGTCGGGTCAAAATTAAGCTCTTTTACTGCCCAAAAAGCTTTGTATTCTAACTCGACGGGAAGATGACATGCCTTACCGTAGACTAATCGATAGGGAGATGTACCGATGGGTGTCTTATATGCGGTGCGATAGGCCCATAATGCATCGTCTAGCTTGGTACTCCAATCCTTTCTCGATCTAGAAACCACCTTTTCGAGAACTGATTTAATTTCTCGATTAGATACTTCCACTTGACCGCTTATTTGAGGATGATAAGCCAAACTGGTACGTTGCATAACACCATATTTGCGTAGCAAAGTGTCTAATCTCTTCTCGTGGAAGTGTGAACCTCCATCACTAACAATAGCTCGAGGAACCCCGAACCTAGGAAAAATTATTTTCTTACAGAGATTTATAACTACCTTTGCATTGTTTGTACGACAAGCAACCAGCTCAACCCATTTGGATACATAATCCACTGCAACTGGAATATACCGGTTACCAAAAGATGAAGGAAACGGACCTTGATAATCGATTCCCCATACGTCAAAAATCTCGACCTCTAATATGCCGGTTTGTGGCATCTCATGTCGTCTAGAAATATTTCCGGATCGTTGGCACGCATCACAAGCAAGGATAAATTTTTGTGCATCTTTGAATAAAGTCGGCCAATAAAATCCGGATTGTAATACCTTAGCAACGGTGCGAGATGGACCATGATGACCACCATAAGGAGAAGAATGACATCCTTCCAAGACACCTCTAACTTCCCAATCGGATACGCACTTTCGAAAAATTCCATCCGCGCATTCTCGAAATAGGTAAGGATCATCCCAATAATACCTCCTCACATCGGATAAGAATTTCTTCTTTTGTTTATAAGTACAATTAGGAGGGAAATAACCACCAAACAAAAAGTTAGCAAAATCAGCATACCATGGCTCGTTGGTAGTTAACTCGGCAAGGGTGATCGCAAGTAAGGAATCGTCGGGAAAAGAATCATCAATCGGTAGGATTAATCCGTCTTCATCGAATCTAAGCCGTGATAGATGATCAGCTACAACATTCTCGGCTCCCTTCTTATCCCGAATTTCTAGATCAAATTCTTGGAGTAGTAAGATCCAACGAATTAATCTGGGCTTTGCTTTCTTCTTTGCTAAGAGGTATTTTAATGCGACATGGTCAGTATAAATAATCACCTTAGAACCTATGAGATAAGTTCGAAATTTATCGAGGGCATATATGATGGCTAATAACTCCTTTTGCGTCGTCGCATAATTGACCTGAGCTTCATCTAAAGTCTTACTAGCATAGAAAATAGCATGTAGAACTTTATCTTTTCTCTGACCCAAAACTGCTCCTACGGCATAGTCGCTTGCATCACACATAATCTCGAAAGGTAGATTCCAATCTGGCGATTGAATAATGGGTGTTGGGATTAATGCCTCCTTAATCCTGTCAAAAGATTCACGACAAGCATCGGTAAAGCAAAAAGGAGCATCTTTAAGAAGGAGTTGGGTAAGTGGTTTAGCAATTTGAGAAGTCCTTGATAAAGCGGCGATAAAATCCCGCATGACCAAGGAAACTTCTAACCCCTTAACATTAGTAGGAGGGGCAATTGCTCTATCACTTGAATTTTAGCCCGGTCTACTTGAATGCCTTTACCAGAAACTAAATGACCAAGCACCACTCCCTCGTTGACCATAAAGTGACATTTTTCCCAATTAAGTACCAAGTCAACTTCCTCACAGCGACCTAAAACTTTAGACAAATTCAGCAAACAAGAATCAAAGTCAGAACCATACACACTGAAATTGTCCATAAATAATTCCATAATTGATTCAATGTAATTCGAAAAGATACTAATCATGCATCTCTGAAAAGTGGCTGGGGCGTTACATAATCCAAAAGGCATCCTACGATATGCGAAGGTGCCATAAGGACAAGTAAAGGTGGTTTTTTCTTGGTCCTCGGGATGAATGGGGATCTAAAAAAAACCGGAGTAGCCATCTAGATAACAAAAAAACTTATGACGAGCTAATCTTTCTAACATTTGATCAATAAATGGAAGTGGGTAATGGTCTTTCTTAGTGGCGACATTCAATTTCCTATAATCAATGCACATGCGCCATCCTGTAACAATTCGAGTAGGAATTAGTTCATTCCTATCGTTATTTATTACCGTGGTGCCTCCTTTCTTAGGCACCACCTGAACCGGACTGACCCACTTAGAGTCGGATATAGCATATATAATACCGGCATCTAGAATTTGATAAGTGTAGTTTGTAGTGCCTAGTTTGTTGTGTATTGGTCCCTTTTTCCTTGCGGAATCGCTCCTTGGGAGCGGTTCATGGGCTACTTATGCTTCCTCTAGTTCGTTTCAGGTTCCCGAGACCATTCATGAAGAATTGGAACGATTCCGACTCGTTTCATACACTTTTTGGAGCCAACGAAGTGAAGGAACGATCACTCGATGCCTTGGATTCGATCCCGAGACCTTGGGACCCGATCCCGAGCCCCTTAGACTCAATCCCGAGACCCGAGAGTCGATGAGAAGCCCATGAGAAGCAAGGAGGGACCTTAAAGATCATATTGGAGGCCTACAAGACCCATCCCCGTCGGGAAGGACCTCATCCCGTCCGGGATGAGGTGCACAAATGCGGAGGGTTCCGTTTTGGACCCGTCCCGGTCGGGATCAGACCGTCCCGGTCGAGACCGATCCGTCCCGGTCGGGATGAACGACCTGCTGCGCGTGACTTCTTTTGTCTTCCTCCTTCATTCTTGTAACCCTATAAATACTCCTCCCTTGTATTGTTTAAGCAACATACATTACCCTAGACTATCTTAAGCCTCTCTTTAACATTTAAACCCTAGATTTAGTTCTCCTCTCATTAGTTTAATCTTCCTTTAATCTTTAGTTAATCTTTGTAATTAGTCTTGTATTAAGGAGATTCTTGAAGATTATTCCAAGCTTGACAACCTTGGAGTTTTATTTGGGTTTCTTATTAATTCAAGTTTACATCTTTTTCATCCTTTGCTAGTTTGGTATAATCCTCTTCTCCCTTTTACTTTTGTTCTTTGTTTATTCATCAAGTTTTAATATTTACTCATTGCTTATTGTTATTGTTTGTTCTTAATGGATGTTTTGATTATTATGATTATTTCTCTTGTTAGTCTTAGTTTTGACTTCATTATGAGTGAGTAGATTCCTTGTGGGGTTAGTAGGGGGATTAAGTGTGGATTATGGGTGATTAGGGCTTGATTGTGGGTAAAGGTGATTCCTTTGTTGCTAGTCAGTTATTGGGCACACTATGTGTTTGTTGTATTGCTTGTGGTGGGTAGTAGTGGCCAATGCTTCTCATGCTTGTTCTCTTCTTCTCATTGTGTATTCAATTTGTGGTTGAATGTTTGTGTTTTGAGTAGCATCTTGCATGAATATTCAGGTCTAGTCTTAGACACGAGAGTGCGAACTTTGGCTTTGGCGCGAGAGCGCAAACCGACCTTAGTAACTAAGTGGCACCTACACCCTTGATTACCCAACCATCCTACTATGCTTATGAACCCGACCTAACCCTACTCCTTCCCATATTGGAATTCTCTACCTCTTTCGTCGATCATTTTCTCTAGTTTATTTGCTTAGTTAATCTTAGTTGTTTCTATTAGTTCACATTATTTCTAGTTCATTGTTAATCTAGTTCATACTTCTTCAACCATCATAGTTCGTTAATTATCGTCTTCTTTGTGTTTGTTTGTGTGACTTAGCCTTGTTTCTAGGTAGACCTAGTCTAGAGACCTATAACCGTCTCCGTGGACACGACCCGACTTGCCCTATCTACGTTTAGGATTAGTTGGTTATTATTTGTTGGTGGGGATCCACGGCAAATCCCTACCATCAATTTGGCGCTGTTGCCGGGGACGGTGCATGTTTTGACTTATTTTGCTTATTAGCTTGACTTAGTTACCCTTCTTGTGCTCTTCTTCTATCTCTTGTGCATATTGTGTAGGTTTTTTCTTAATTTCTTTAGCCTCTTTTTCTCTTTGTCTTGGGTAGTGCTCGTTTATTGTCTTTGCCTAGTGCCCATAAAGCACTAGGTGTTCTCACGTTTGCTCTAGTGTGTAGTGTATGCCTAGGGGGGAGGCGAATTCTTTCTCTTCAATCCAGAGCTGGAAAGACTCTTTAGAGACTTTCGCCAATGGACGATTGGCTGGGTTAGAATCTCTCAACCAAGTGCTAGCAATACCACCGAAGAACAAGCCCAAGGATCCGACTTTATCGAGCAACCTCAAGGCAATACTGAAGGGATCTTCATAAATCCTTTTGGTACTTCTCAACCTAGTTCCCCCTCTACTTCTACATCAACACCATCTACATCGTCCTCTCCCGCATATCCAATAATGCCTAAGTTCTCTTCTCACTTAACTTTTACGGAAGATGTCTTGCCCGGTCCAACCGCTTTACCGGAGGCATATACCGGCAACTTTTTGGCAAAGACTCAATTCATCCAATTGGTCGAGCGAAGCCAATTTAGTGGGTTACCAACCGAAGATCCTCATCAACACATGGAAACCTTTTCGGATTATTGCGATGCTATCTCACAAACGGGAATAACCCAAGACCAAATCCGGTGGGTACTATTTCCTTTCTCTTTGATCGGTAAAGCAAAGCAATGGTTCAAAGGGTTAGACAAGGCGACTCTTGGTATTGATACTTGGAAGAAGCTAGCATTAGCTTTTTACCAACAATTCTATCCCCCGGAGAAGACAAATTTATTGAGAGCATCTATCACGGGATTCCAACAACGTGATGAAGAAAGCCTCTATGAAGCTTGGGAAAGATTCAAAGCCTTGATCCGCTCTTGCCCTCACCATGGTCTATCACAATGGTTCCTTGTTCAACAATTTTGGAACGGATTATATGAAGACTCAAGGGCCATACTCAACATGGGATCGAATGGAAGGTTTACCGAGGTGGATGATGACCAAACTTGGTCAAGAATTGAAGAGATGGCGGTCCACAATTCCCAATACTCAAGGCCTAGGAAGGCGAAACGAGGAGGTAGGCACGAGGTCGATGCTATTACGCAACTAAGCATTGACCTTGGGGCTCAATTAAAAACTCACATGGAGACTATTGACGAGAAGCTCCAAAGCCACCTCAATCAAGTTCAAATCACTAGTTCCTCCAACCAACACTCGATTTTTGAAGTTAATGCTTTGGGAGTTGTGTCTCCTACACCTTATTATGGGATGTGCGATACTTGTGGGATAGTTGGACACGAGCCTATACATTGTCGGGGAAGTATTGAGCAAGTGAACGCCTTTCAAGCGTTCAAGCAAGGTGCCCCTTATCCTAATATGTACCAAGCTTCCCATCAAGCTTCTCAACAACAAGCTCTACAACAACGTCCCTATGTTCCACCTCCCTTAAGGGACAACAATCAAGGATACCAAGGTTATCAAGGCAACCCAAGGCCATTCAACAACTTCAAGCAAAATAACCAAGTTACCTTCAACAACAATCAAGGGTTCCAACAAGGGAATTTCAATCAAGGTGGTTTCCAACGAAACCAACATAACCAAGGACATCAAAACTACAACCATGGCAACAATCAAGGTCTTAATCAAGGCAACTCTCATGGGTTCCAAGGGAACCATCAACAACAACAAGCAACCCAAGGTAATCGACAAGAAAGTAAGCCAAGGAGTCGGTCTCCTACTCATGATTATGGCATTCCTCTAGCCATCACAAATACTCCTCATAACCAACAATCTCCCTCTCGGGATTTCGACATGCAAAAGTCAATGTTGGACATGCAAAGGAGTCAATTGGAGACACAAAGAAACCAACAACAAATCATTACTCAACTTCAAAGGGATAACTTGGCAAGAGATGCTCATATGAAGATGATTGGGACCCAAATAGCTCAACTTGCTTCGGGTAGCTCTTCAAGGCAAAAAGGGCAACTACCTCCTCAAGGTGAAACGGCGAAATTCGAGCATGTGAATGCTATTACCACGAGGAGTGGTTCATCTTATGATTCCCCCTTACCCCCTAATGAACATGTACCAATAAAAGAAGTTGTGTCTCCAATTTAAGAAGATCCAAGCCTGGGAAATCCAATAGAGGAGCAAGTCTTGTGGGAGATTGAGAAACCCCAAGAAGACAAGCTTCCCCCACTTCAAGGAAAAGACAAGGGCAAAAGGAAAGTGTCATTTGAGAAGTCCACCCCTATTGAGCAAAACAAGGTTCACATTAAGTTGCCTTTCCCAACAAGGCAAATGAAGACAAAGGTGGATATCCAATATGACAAGTTCCTTAATATTGTGAAGAAATTGGATGTGAGTGTCCCATTTATCGATCTACTTACCCAAATCCCGGCATATGGAAGATTCATGAAAGAAATCTTCGCTAGGAAGAGATCCGTCGACAAGAAAGAGACCATAGCGTTCACAAGAGTGGTGAGCGAGCTTATTCAAGGTTCTACGCTTCCCAAGTTGAAGGATCCGGGTAGTTTCTCGATCCCGTACACCATAGGCAACTTCAAGATTGAGAGAGCAATATGTGATTTGGGTGCGAGTGTAAGCATCATTCCCTATTCCATTTGTGAGCGACTTGGGATGAAGGAGCTCAAGAGTACTTCCATTACACTCCAAATGGTCGATAGTTCCCTCAACCGACCTTTGGGGATGTTGGAAGATGTGCCAATAAGAATCGGGAAGTTCTTCATTCCGGTCGACTTCCTTGTCCTTGACATGCCGGAAGATGCTGTCACTCCCATTATCCTTGGGCACCCATTTCTACATACCGTCGGTGCTACGATTGATGTGAAGAACGGTAGGATCACATTTGAGTTAGGCGAAGAAAAGCTCGTGTTTGACCTCCAAGGCAACACCTCGCCTACTAATAATGAGTCTTGTAAAATGATCCACGCCGTGAAAGACATCGGTCTAGGGGATGGGACAAGTAAAAGCTTTAAGAACGATTTCTATGGAATTGAGGACGATGATTCCGAGATTGGGGCGGATGAGTGCCCATATCATAAGTTTGAAGACAGGTGCCATGACAAGAAGAAAGATGAGCCTCCCTTGGGGCCACATGAGGATAGATGGACGTTTGGGTATATACCGAAGGATCGAAAGTACAAGTTCAAGCCATTGAACTTAGTAGATCGGGATGCCCCGGGAACGTCGAGGCTAGGATGTGATGATCCTTGGAGTGGAGGTTGGTATTCCACTAGCTTGATTGAAGACTTTGCGAGAGCCTTCGATTTGTTTCTTCGAGCTCTTGATGGAGATGGAATTGGCCAAGTGTTGTTGAAAAAGAATTGAAGAATGCACCATCCTTGGTTTGACGGAGTTCCAAAAGAACCATCTTATTGTATATATCTCTTCCTTGTAATATTTTTAGGTTTTGTGAAATTCTTGTAATTTGGTATTTTGATGAGTGATGTGAGGGAGGGATTTTGATGAATGTTTTGAGCCCATTTGATAGGTGTGAAGTGAAGACGAATCCTAGAGAGGAGGGGTTATTGTTAGAGCTTGGATCGTGCGAAGGGGAGTCGGTTTTTGAAGCTTGGAACGAGCTTTCGGAGCTATAAAGGGTTAGAAGACTCTTCCCGGCCGAGAAGAGTGCATCCCGACCGGGAAGGATGAACCATCCCGACCGGGAAGGATGTCATCCCGATCGGGATGAGTGTGCCAAAAATGGGGTTCTCTGGAGTGTCATCCCGACCGGGACAAAGGCTTCCCGACCGGGACGGGCCTGTCATCCCGACCGGGACCATCCATCCCGACCGGGATGATGCCTTGCTCCTCCTTTGGCCTTTTCTTTGTCATGTAAGCCCACCCTACCACTTTATACCCCCTCCCAACCTTCCTACCTATCCTTGCCCTTATCATATGACCCCTACACTTCATATACACATATTCACCTCATTTTCTTTTCACTTTACACCGACTTTCACATCAAAACCCACCTCCTTATACCTTTGTGCTCCAACCATGGAACCATATCGTGATTGGAGGGGAATAGCAATGACGACGGCTAGCTACGTGCCGATATCGACCTATGAGACGATGGAGCGAGTGTGTTGCTACCCGCATGGTACGACAACTATCCTTTCTTTTCCGTCTTTCGTTGCTTGTCTTCTTTTGTTAGTTCCCTTTCCCCTTATACACTTTTGTGTCATGGTGGCCCTCGGGGCCTTGCTAATGGTTGCTCCCGACTCTCGATGACAAAACTACATCGAGAGTCATTTCAAAATCCAAATTTCCAAGATTTACACCCTTTTTGTAGGACTTAGTCGGATTTGGGCGGAGTCCGGGCTAGGTGACTTGATTACACCTAGTCCTCCCCTCCCATTTCCTTTTATTTCTTTCTTTTTATTTCTTCCCCCATCCATATCTTTTCTTGTCTCGGCCCATGGTGACTTGATTATACCCCGGCCGGACACATTCTACCCTTTTCTCCACTTTATTATTGTCTCCATACACTACGATCGAGCATGAGGACATTGCTCGGCTTAAGTGTGGGGGAGCAATGTTCTATCATAGTTAGTTTTGTTTTCGTAGTTTTTCCGAAAAATCTTTAAAAACCCTAAAAATTTGAAAATTTCACAAAAATCAAAAAAAATTCTTTTGTGTGTTTTCCTTTTGTGTCGTTGTGTCGTATTTTTGTTGTGTTGTGCGTGTTTTGCCTCCCATTTTCCTTGTAGGTCGCCTAATCACCGTTGACTTTGGAAGGCTTTCAAGACATCCGGTAACATCTTTTATCCCTTTTTCCTCTTTGTCTCTTGTGGAGTTTGGAGGATATTTGTGATGATGTGTGCTCGAGTGGAGTTTTGTGAAGATTTGTGGTTGATTGGTTGCTTATTTGGAAATTCGGGGTGGTGTTTTTTCTCTTTATGTGTTTGTTTTGTTTTGTCTTGTTTTGTTGCCGTTATCTCTTTTTCTTTCATTTTCGTCAAGTCTTTGTTTTGTGTTGTGTAGACGTGTCTAGTGTGTAAATGGTTTTCGAAAACCCGGTTTTGAGGCTAGTGTGCAAGTGTTTACTTTCCCTTTCTAGTAGTATGAATCGGATCTTGGACTTTAGTCTAGTAGAATGACCCTAAATCAATGATTTCGTTGGTTTCTTACCTTGAGTCCACCTAGCTTACTAGGGATTTACTACGGGATTTGCATTTTGACCATTATGACCACCCATGGTGTGAAAAGACCTTGGTTGCCGAGTCCCGTCCCTTAGGTGACCGTGTTTGAAATTGTTTGATTAGTCCAAGTTCTCCACTTTTTGTGGGTTTGAAGGGGGTTCGCGACTCCCGACTCACCCATTCCCCTACCTCCTACACATATCCACAAAATAAGATGTAAATGGTTGAAATCTCTTTCTCAGTTGTAAGTAGAAATGCCTACAACTCAATTCTGGCCAAAAGGGCAAACAATGAAAAAGAAAGAAAAGATTGAAGAAAAAGAAATGGCACAAAAAGCCAAAAAGAAAATTCAAAAGATGAAAAAGAAATGGCATAGCAACACACAAAGCAAAAATGCAAAAAAAAAAGAAAAATGGCAAAAGAAAACCGTCTCACAAAAAGATTCTCACCCTCTCAAAATAAGCCTTTTTTCGATCGTTACCGTGAAGAGCCTACTGAAGGACCGAGTCCCTAGGAAGGATGATAGCGGTAATGATCGGTCTTCCCTCATTTTGCAATCATATCCACCTTTTTACTTGGACTAGTTGGGCGACTTTGAGCATGGGACGACCCTCTTGGCTCATCGCTAAAAGGGGTGGGGTCTCACTTACCTACAGTGTCGACTAACACCGTGGTTCTTTCTTTTTCCATCCCGCCGATCGTCCCGTAGCACGTTCTTAGAAGGTTAGGAGGAACCTAGGTAAGTTACCAACGTTTTTGTTGCTTTGTCGTCATACTATTAGGGTTTTGTCCATTTTGGTTTGCATTGCTAGCTTGGGAACGTTGTCACTTGCCTTGAGTCTTAAACCGGTGCTTCTTACACCGCTTTTTAGAGGGAAGCGGTATTTGTTTATTTTTGGGTGCAACCTTTTGTTTGTTTGTTTGTGTGTTTGTTTGTTTATGTGTTTTTGTGTCCGGTTGCATCCACGGTTTTGTCGCAAGACCCCACTTGCCTTGCGGATAGCACTTGTCCTCTAAGTGTTATCGCGTGAGTTGAAAGGGCGTAGGGTGCGCTAATACCCGCTCGGCTAGTTTAGTAGTTAGTTTATGCTTACTCGAGGACGAGTAAGGGTTAAGTGTGGGGGAGTTGATAAGTGTAGTTTGTAGTGCCTAGTTTGTTGTGGATTGGTCCCTTTTTCCTTGCGTAATCGCTCCTTGGGAGCGGTTCATGGGCTACTTATGCTTCCTCTAGTTCGTTTCAGGTTCCCGAGACCATTCATGAAGAATTGGAACGATTCCGAATCGTTTCATACACTTTTTGGAGCCAACGAAGTGAAGGAACGATCACTCAATGCCTTGGATTCGATCCCGAGACCTTGGGACCCGATCCCGAGCCCCTTAGACTCAATCCCGAGACCCGAGAGTCGATGAGAAGCCCATGAGAAGCAAGGAGGGACCTTAAAGATCATATTGGAGGCCTACAAGACCCATCCCCGTCGGGAAGGACCTCATCCCGTCCGGGATGAGGTGCACAAATGCGGAGGGTTCTGTTTTGGACCCGTCCCGGTCGGGACCGATCCGTCCCGGTCAGGATGAACGACCTGCTGCGCGTGACTTCTTTTGTCTTCCTCCTTCATTCTTGTAACCCTATAAATACTCCTCCCTTGTATTGTTTAAGCAACATACATTACCCTAGACTATCTTAAGCCTCTCTTTAACATTTAAACCCTAGATTTAGTTCTCCTCTCATTAGTTTAATCTTCCTTTAATCTTTAGTTAATCTTTGTAATTAGTCTTGTATTAAGGAGATTCTTGAAGATTATTCCAAGCTTGACAACCTTGGAGTTTTATTTGGGTTTCTTATTAATTCAAGTTTACATCTTTTTCATCCTTTGCTAGTTTGGTATAATCCTCTTCTCCCTTTTACTTTTGTTCTTTGTTTATTCATCAAGTTTTAATCTTTACTCATTGCTTATTGTTATTGTTTGTTCTTAATGGATGTTTAGATTATTATGATTATTTCTCTTGTTAGTCTTAGTTTTGACTTCATTATGAGTGAGTAGATTCCTTGTGGGGTTAGTAGGCGGATTAAGTGTGGATTATGGGTGATTAGGGCTTGATTGTGGGTAAAGGTGATTCCTTTGTTGCTAGTCAGTTATTGGGCACACTATATGTTTGTTGTATTGCTTGTGTGGGTAGTTGTGGCCAATGCTTCTCATGCTTGTTCTCTTCTTCTCATTGTGTATTCAATTTGTGGTTGAATGTTTGTGTTTTGAGTAGCATCTTGCATGAATATTCGGGTCTAGTCTTAGACACGAGAGTGCGGACTTTGCCTTTGGCGCGAGAGCGCAAACCGACCTTAGTAACTAAGTGGCACCTACACCCTTGATTACCCAACCATCCTACTATGCTTATGAACCCGACCTAACCCTACTCCTTCCCATATTTGAATTCTCTACTTCTTGTCACGATCATTTTCTCTGGTTTATTTGCTTAGTTAATCTTAGTTGTTTCTATTAGTTCACATTATTTCTAGTTCATTGTTAGTCTAGTTCATACTTCTTCAACCATCATAGTTCGTTAATTATCGTCTTCTTTGTGTTTGTTTGTGTGACTTAGCCTTGTTTCTAGGTAGACCTAGTCTAGACACCTATAACCGTCTCCGTGGACACGACCCGACTTGCCCTATCTACGTGTTAGGATTAGTTGGTTATTATTTGTTTGTGGGGATCCGAAGGATTAGTTGGTTATTATTATTCATAACTTCTGTTTTAACAACTTCCTGCATATTCGGGTTCAGTCGACGCTGACCGTGGATAGACGGTCTATGACCATCTTCAAGATGAATGCGATGCATGCAAAAGTCAGGAGAAATACCTTTTAAGTCACTTAAACTATACCCCAATGCCTTCTTATGTTTCCTCAATACAGTTAATAAATCAGTCAACTGAGATTCAGTCAAAGAATTACTTACTATAACCGGGTTTAGCTCACCCTCATCGAGAAAAGCATACCTGAGATTCGTGGGTAACGGTTTAAGTTCAGGTCTCTGTACCTCAACCGAGCAAGAATAAGACAAATCAAGGTGGACGGGTTTGACCGTCTCAGCTTCCTACGGATCTCCTGCATATAAAAGTGCTTCTATCTCATCTACTTCAGCTTTCCAAATTCCTCCATTACCTATATAACTCGATTCACACATTAGTAACTCCAAGGGATCCTTTGTCAAGGATCCGAGTAAAGTGGACTCAATAATGTCATCGACTGAATCAAAGGTGTCTAGACAATAGCATGACTCATCAGTTATAGGGGCTTTTAAAGTTTTATTTAGATTAAATGTGACTTTATCTTCCCCGACCTCAAGTGTCAAACTACCATTTTTGACATCAATAATCGCGCCCGCAATGTGAAGGAATGGACGACCTAGAATAATAGGGATGTGTGTATCCTCGGCGATATCTAAGACAACAAAGTCGACAGGAAAAAAGAACTTCCCTACCTTAACGGGAACGTCTTCTAAGACACCTAAAGGTCTCCGGACCGATCGATCGTCCATTTGCAGTGTGATACTGGTACACTTCAACCCCCCCCCCCCCCCCCATATCTAGCTTCTCACAGATGGAATAGGGCATGACACTAACACTAGCCCCAAGATCACATAATGCATTATTGACAATATGGGTACCTATAGTGCATGGGATAGAGAAACTACCAAGATCTTTAAGTTTTGGAGGTGATTTATTTTGAAGGAGTGCACTACACTCCCCCGTAAAAGCAATCGTCTCAACATCATTAAAAGAACGCTTCCTAGTAAGTATGTCTTTCATAAATTTAGCATATGCAGGTACTTGGGTAATTAACTCAGTAAACGGAACGGTTACCTGAAGATTCTTCACAACGTCCATAAACTTACTGAATTGACCGTCGATCTTGTTGTTGCGTTGACGACCTGGGAATGGGAGCTTCACATGTTGGGTCGTGGTAGAAATAAGCTGCTCCGATGGACGAACCGATCGGTTTGATTGTGAACCGGTCGGTTCGTCTTTATCCCGCTCGGTATGATCTTGAACCGATCGGTTCAACTCTGTACCGGTCGGTTCATCCTTATCCCGACCGGTTTGCTCGTCGTTTCCTAATTCTTTCTCAGTTTTATCTCTTGTTTCTTTCCCAACCTCGTCTTCTGCTTCCGGCATCTTCAGACCATCGTAAGGTGTTCCACTCCTTAAGGTAATAGCATTGATATGTTCATTCCCATGAGGTTGGCTACTTTGAGGTGGATTTCCCTGAGGTGGCAAGGTTCCTGTCTGACGTGTAGCTTGAGAATTAGCTAACTGAGTAACTTGTTTCTCGAGCATCTTATGACTTGTCTGAAATTGAGGCATCATGTTCATCATCATGTTTCTTAGTTCGGCTATTTCAACGGAGTGTTGGTGAGCTTGAGCCTCGAATGGAGGAAGTGGTGGAAACTGCTGTTGATTATTCTGAAATGTTTTGCCCTTGAGGTCTTGGATTCTGTTGATTTCCTTGCATTCGACCGTGAGGAGGCACATATGGTGGATTGCGGGGTGGAGGTGTTGTAGGATTCAACACATTCTGACTTGCATAAGATAATAGAGCACAGTTATAGCCAGGTTGATTCAGATAAGGCAAGTTCTGATTCCGTTGGAATGATTGATAAGCATTAACTTGTTCATGTGTTCCCATGCATTCGTGAGCATGATGACCTGACACTCCACAATCATCGCAAACTATTTCTTGGGTCATAGCATGCACTCGATGCATTTCTTTATCTGTGTTAGATGCTTCATAGGAATCGAATCGCTTAGTCAAAACAGTTAATTGATTAGCGATTGCAGAGTCGGTATCGTTACCATTACCTCGGGTATTACCGCGTGGATTACCCCATCGTGCATGGTGAGATGCCATATCCTCAATAGTCTGCCACACCTTATCATCATCAACATTAGACTGGAACCTCCCGTTGCAGGCTGAATCAAGAGTATTACGACAATCGTCGTATAGACCATTATAGAATTGATTGCAAAGGAACCATTCTTCAAACCCATGATGAGGACATTCTTTGACCAGCTTCTTGAATCTTTCCCATGCCTCATGAATATTCTCATGAGGTGTTTGACGAAAATTAGTAATCTGGCTTCGTAGCATATTCGTCTTCTGGGGCGGATAATAATGTTTGTAGAAAGCCAAGGCAAGAGAATTTCAATCATTGATTCCAGCTAAGACCTTGTCAAGATCGGTTATCCATTCTCTGGCTGCATCACGTAGACAGAACATGAAAAGCATCTCCATGACTTGCTCCTGAGTAACTCCTGCAGGAAGGGGAATAGTAGAACAATAGTCAGTAAAAATTCTCTTGTGTTTAGCGGGATCTTCCTTGGCATCGCCTCCAAACTGATTCTTCTCGACCAAGGTAATGAAAGCGGGACGGATCTCAAAGACGCCATTAGTGGCAGTTGGATGCTTGACCAACTTTGGAAGAGCAGTCTGTTCCGGTTAGGAGTGGCTAGCAAGTTTAGGCATCTTGACTAGCGGGGGTGGTAGTAGAAGGAGAGGTGATGAAGGATCGGGAGCGGGAGTGTCCTCTTCTAAGGACTGATATTCCGCGATAAATTCCTGGTGTAGATCTTCCAAAACTGAAAGATCTTATGTTTCTGCGATCTCCTTAAAGAAATTTCGTCACTTACGGAGGGTCTTCTCTGGTTCAGGATCAAACGGATATAATTCTGAACGGGAGCACCTGGGCATAAGCAAGAAACTACAATAAAGAAGTGAGAAACTGTCTCAAGGAATTTGTGGATTCCCTGAGACGAGGAGAAATAATCTAGAATCTAAGACAAATAAAAAGCAATAAAACAAAACCGTCCCCCCGACAACGGCGCCAAAATTGATAAGGCTAAAGTCGTATCACCTATATCAAAATAAACCTAACTAACAACTAACAAATAGCTAGCAGCAAGTAATGGTCGAACGACAGAGAGATGGATGAATATTGCAAATTATCTATAATTGATTCTAAACTATTTAAATTCCGATTTGTTTGTGTTTGTTTTCTAAACTATTGCAATAATGTAAATTAAGGGTTCTAACAATATTAAAAGAGATCTAGGGTCTTACGGTTCACTATGCAATTAAATTGGGTGAAGTTAATTAATCATTCAATCAATCAATCACAGTTATTTAGGGTAAAGACACGGCCTCTCGGATCTTATGTCAACCTTAGGATAGATTCTGACGGGCTCTCGCAACTTACCAGATTATCCTACCCACTTACTTGTAAGTCTACCCTTACCAGGCTTTCGATCTTAGGTTCGGGTTCCTAAACATTCAACTAGTTCAACATCTCAAACTAATCAAACAATAATACAAGACAAGTAGTAAGGCAATAACATACAAATGATCAATCAAATAAATAATTAAACTAACATCCCCAATTCAATTAACATAGATCCCCTTCAACCCTAGATAAATAAATTAGCTACTCATGGTGAAGGATGAAACAACAAAATAATTAAGCATAATTGAGATTAATATGAAAATAAGGGAAAAGGGAAAAATACCGATTATGAAGAACTGAAAGATTGAATAATAATTAAAAGCTAAAAAGTACCGCTACAAGCTTGCAAAATTCCGATGCTAAAAATAAAACTAAAACTAAAGTTTCTGAATGAATAAAAAGTGCCCTTAAACCTAGCCCTAAGAAGGGTATTTACACTTATTACAAATGGTCTAATTAGAAAATAGAATATAATTTAATAAAATAATCCCGTAGGATTCTAATTAAGGTAGAGTACGGATTCTTCAGAAGATTTAGGAAAGTAAGTTAGACGAGTCGCGAACCACTCGGTACACAAATGAACCGAGCGGCACGAAAACAAACCGACCGGTTCGAAATCAAACCGCTCGGTACAGGATCAAACCGACCGGTTCGGTATCATACCGACCGGTTCGGCCTTCGTTACTTGCATTCTTGCCTTTTTGTCTTGTTTTCTTCATTTGTAACTCTTTACTCCGTCTTTTGCTATGTTTCCTGTCAAAACATAAACCATATACCCGACATAACAAACTACGGAAAAAGCTATCAAAATTATTCCTAAGACATGCAAAATCGGGAAAAGCAGAGGACAAAATGGGAATAAATATGCATATGAACTGTGTTCATCAAGAGACTGTCACTAAGTTCCTGACCAAAGACAGTGTTACCGATCCTAGTTCCGTCTGTTCATCTAAGCGGGCCAAGGCTAACGAGACCCATATTAAAATTGTGAGAGAAGAAGGAAAGTGGGATTGGCTGGGCTCACCTTTAGCTAGGGCGGTAGAAGCTTGCATTCAGAAGATCGATGAGGAGAAAGATAAACAGGCACACCCGAATAGGGATGGCAACGGACCGGATCCGGACCGGATCCGCATGGATCCAGATCCAGATCCGCATCTCCATTAGCGGATCCGGATCCGATACGGATCCGACGGATCCCAAAATTGTAGATCCAGATCCATCGGATCCGATCCGCGGATCCAATATTTGACTTGATTAAAATTTCATATTCTTCAAGTTTTTAGATTAACTTGCGACAATTTTAGATTTTGATAATCTTACAAATAAGATTATACACCGTATGAAAAGATTCATAATCAAAGTTCTAAACCAAAGAAAAAAGTCTTAGAAATAACAAAAAAAATACAAATCAAAGAACATAGTTTACGAATTACAAATCAAGTTACATAGTTTACGAATTACAAAATAAAACGCTAATTTAGAAGTCGACACTTGAAGCTTCTTGAGTTCTTTCTTCCATGTCTTCATAAGATATAGCATCAATATCCTAATGTCAAAGAACACATAGCATGTTAATATATGAAAACCAATATCACTGACAATAAAAGAGGCTAACTAACAAACACAATCAATGAAAACTCACCATGTCAATTGCATCAATATCTTCACATTCACTATCCGAATCCTCATTTATAGTAGAACATACACTTGTGTCTTCTAGATTATCTTTAAAACAAATATACATACGTAGCATTATGTATCAAAGAAGATATTGCAAATAAAATAATGTAAGAAGTTTAATACGGAGAAATAAATATTACCTTGAATATCCTCAACCTTCCAATTTTGCAAGCACATTAAAGCTTCTATGGTGTTAACATGAAGCTTTGAACGATGAGAACTAATTACCCTTCCTCCCATGCTAAAGGCACTTTCGGAAGCCACACTAGAAATTGGAATAGCAAGAATATCCTTGGAAATTTTTCTTAGTGTAGGATATTTATGATCCATTTTCCACCAACTAAGAATGTCAAAGTTGACATTTTCGGGTTGTGTTTCATCTTCCAAATAATGATCCACCTCACCCATTACATTCACCTTTCTCTTCTTTGTCTTCTTTTCTCTAGCAAAACCATCTTCTTCCCCTTCCACACTAGAATTATCAAGACCTCTTTTCCCATTTCCTTTAGACAAATCTTGTGTCACATTCCTTTCATTTCTATGTTGATACTCAATAACAAGATCATCCAAAGATTTTCTCACCATAATCACTTTTTCTTCACTACTTTTACCGTATAATTTCTTAAAATAATACTCGACACAATCCATCTTATTCCTAGGATCCAAAATGGCGGCAATAGCTAAAAGAATGTTTATGTGATCCCAATACTTATCAAATTTCACAACCATATTTGTAGACATGGTTCTAACAACAAGATCATCATCAACCAACCAAGATCTCAAAGCAAGCTTTATCTCACAAGCCTTTCGAAAAAATAAGTTAGAAGTAGGATAATGCCTCCCCGAAAACACTTTAGTAGCATTACTAAATATCTCCAACTTTTTACAAATAAGACTAGCCAAGTTCCAATCTTCATTTGAAGGAATATCAAATCTCAACTTTCTATTTAGTCGTTTTAGTATTTCAAACACATCCACATAAGGCAATGCGGATTCAAGCATAGCAAAAGTTGAATTCCACCTTGTTTTACAATCAAGAATCAACTTTTGAGTGTTACTAATACCCAAAAAACGACAAGACTCTTCAAATTTTTCAATCCTTTTAGGAGTAGCACCCCAAAATGAAATACACTCTCTCACTTTTGTTATTCCCGATTCAATGACCTCTAACCCATCTCTAACAATTAAATTTAAGATGTGAGCACTACATCTCAAATGCAAGAATTTACCTTTCAACATTAGACACTTTTTCTCAAAATTTGTAAGCAATATTCTCATCATTGCATCATTTGTGGTACAATTGTCAACCACAACGGAAGAAATCTTACTCTCTAGACCATATTGAGACAAACACTCGATTAAAACTTCAGCAAGAACATTTTTTGTATGTGGAGATGGTACATAATGAAACCTTCAAATAAACACACAATCCAAATAAACACACAATATAATATCAAGAGATGGTAGATAAGTTTTATAAAGATGAAAACGGTTACCTCAAAGTTCGATTCCTCAAGTTCCAATTTTTATCAATGAAATGTGAAGTAACAACCATGTACCCTTTTTTTTGAATGGAGGTCCACATATCCGTTGTCACCGCAATTCTACTATCATTAAACTCCAATAATCACTTAAGGGAAAGCTTATCGGCATCATATAACTTCAAAATAACTTTTTTCAAGGTATTCCTAGAGATCATCTTGTAGTAAGGGTTCAAACTCTTAGAATATTCTCTAAAGACATGATGATTAACCATTGATAAAGGATACTCATGCACCACCACCATCTTACTCAATAAACTCCTAGTATAATCTTGATCAAACTCCTTATATTTCTCTTTTAACTCTAAAGTAGTAGTGCCATCAACCTCACTTATTGTTCTTAGCTTCCTTTGAGAACCATCGACTGTCAAAAATCTCATTGGACAAGTATTCCGTGCATGTTTACCAAGATGAGAAATCCCATTACGATCATTGTAAGAAAGTTCTTTCTTACAAGCTTTGCATTTTGCAATCAAAACACCTTTCACCTTTACTAATTCAAAAGAATTCCAAACATCAGAAGTACGCTTTTTAGTTCTTGGTTCGCTTACCTCAGATTCTTTTTGTTCGATTCTAATGGAGATAACATCGTGATCATCAGGAACTTCAATAAAATCTTCCTCCTCACTTTCTACATCTATAGGCACATTAACAAGAGGTCCAGTGAAACCGCCCCGTTCTTCATTACCGCTAAAAGAAAGATTATTGGATTGTTCACCTTGCATTCTGATAATCCATGAAAAATAAAGCAATTGATAAAGAGAAGGAAAATAGGTGGAAGATACACTAGCTATAAAACCGTAGTAACAATGACAACAAACAGCAATTACAAGACGTATAGCAACAAGCTAGTAGCAACGAATATAACAAAGTAAAGATGAACGAAATCGAATGACAGAAACAACTAGCAGCCACGCAGCAGCAACAAGGAATCTGTGCTAAACGGGTCATAACAGTAGCGAACAACAGCATAGTGACAAAACAAAGTGACAACAACAAAGATGCTCTCCGACATAGTAAACGTATAGGGAGAACGTGAAGAACAGAACGAACATAACCAAATAACGATAACAATTGCGACCACCACCAACTGTGACTCTGTGAGTCTGTGAATCGCAGCATTAACATACACAAAACAGCAGCGAACAATAACTTACTTCAACACAAAATATAGAGAGAACGAAGAGACAAAATACAGAGCGAATTAACGAGACAAAAACAGTAACCGAAAACGCAGCATCAAGAACAAGGGCAGATAAAGTAAGAACGAAACAGAAGGAGACGAAGTATACCTAATTGACCGACGATCGAGTGATAAAATGCGACTCTAGAAACTCCGGCGATGAGAACGGCGAGAAAGTAGAAACTCCGGCGACGAGAACGGCGAGAAAGTAGAAACTCCGGCGAAAAGAACGACGAGAGAGTAGAAACTCCGTCAACAGCAACGAATCTGGGCGAGTGATGATTGTTGATCGACAATTGATGATTGATGAAATGAAGACTTATTATTTGATGAAGAAGAAAGCTTGAAGATAGAGGCAGCACGCAGCAGGCAACAACACATCATAAATTCAAGATTAGGTCAAATTTAGAGAGGAGGGGAGAAGAAAAAGAGGCAGACTTTGTTTTGTCAATTTTAGTTAACACTTACCCACTTACCAATTACCATCCACGGCCCAACTGTCCAACAGCCCAACAATATTTTTTTTAATTTTTTTTAAACGGATTTACGGATCGGATCCGGATCTTTTTCCTGGGATCCAGATCCGGATCCGTTTAAGAATAGCGGATGCGGATCCGATCCATATCCGCGCGGATCTGAAATTTCAAGATCCATATCCGGTCCGTGCGGACCGGATCTTGCGGATCTGGACCGGATCCAGGATCCGTTGCCATCCCTACCTCCATGGGTTAAAAGTCGCTGCAAATTTATGAGTCAGAAATCTTCGAGTACATGGCGACTCATCCTTGGTCGTCAATCAGGCTCTCCAGAAGTGGAAAAATCGGAACGCCAACCTCATGGCCTACCAGGCGCGAGTAAGGGTTCTCAAGAAGCGATTCCAAAGAGTAGAATATATATACTTGCCCCGGGAAGAAAATCAGTCCGCAGATGCACTTTCAAAATTAACAACTCTGCTGAACATCCTCGATCACCTGACTAGTATGCCAATTTGCGTCGAAAGACGGTCCATAACGGCATACGTCCATGCCATTGGGGATATTGAAATAGTCGATCCGAACCTTGGTATCAGGCAATTTTAACATACATTTCGACGAGTGAGTATCCTTTTGAAGCCGAAGGCCGGGCTAGGAAAACCCTACGAAGATTAGCTACCCAATTTATCCGCACGGACGATGTGCAACTAAAAGACTGTACAAGGGGCTCTTCTCCTCTCCATCGACAAAATAAAGGCCAAAAAGCTTATCGCCGAGGTACACGACGATGAGTGCGGCCCGCATATGAACGCCCAAATGTTAGTGCAGAAAATCATGAGGTTCGGGTACTATTGGAATAGTATGGAAATGGACTGTTGACACTATGTCAAATACTGCCATAATTGCTAGATCTTTGCCAATGTGCAACATATGCCATTGTCTCTATTATATGCCATGACGTCACCATGGCCGTTCTCGACATGGGGAATCGACATAATCGGAAAAGTCAACCCCTCAGTATCGGGGGCACACTACTTCATCTTGGTAGCCATCGACTAATTTACCAAATAGTTCGAGACCGAATCCTACCGCATTTTGAATGCCAAGCATGTAGCTAAGTTCATCTAGAATAAAATCATATGTCGATATGGAATCTCGAATGAATTCATCAGTGATCACAATACCCATTTCCAAGCGGAAGTGACAGCTCTGCTAACCAAATACAAAATCCAGAGGCATACATCCTCACCATACGGTCCTCAAACAAATGGAGTGGTAGAGGTTAGGGATGGCAACGGACCGGATCCGGACCGGATCCGCATGGTTCCAGATCCAGATCCGCACCCTTAGTAGCGGATCCGGATCCGGTCCGGATCCGACGGATCCCAAATTTTGAGATCCGGATCCGCCGGATCCGGTCCGGATCCGTGGATCCAATTTTTGACTTAATTAAAATTTCGTATTCTTCAAGCTTTTAAATTAACGAGTATTGCGACAATATTAAATTTTAATAATCTTACAATCAAAATTATACTTCGCCAAATTAAGTTACAAATCCAAAGTTCAAAACCAACGAAAAAAGTCTTAGAATACGAAATTAAAGTTCCGCCAAATCAAGGTACATAGTTTACGAATTACAAAATAAAACGCTAATTTAGTAGTCGACACCTGAAGGTTCTTGAGTTCCTTCTCCCATATATTCATAAGAAATAGCATCAATATCCTAATGTCAAAGAACACGTAATATGTTAATATATGAAAACAAATATCACTATCAAGAAGAGAGGTTAACTAACAAAAGGAATCAAGAAAAACTCACCATGTCAATTGCATCAATATCTTCTCCTTCGATATCCGAATCCTCATTTATAGTAGAGCATGCACTTTTGTCTTCTAGATTATCTTCAAAACAAATATACATTCATATCATTATATATCAAAGAAAGTATTGCAAATGAAATAATGTAAGAAGTTTAATAATAAATATTACCTTGAATATCCTCAACCTTCCAATTTTGCAAGCACATTAAAGCTTCTATGGTGTTAGCATGAAGCTTTGAGCGATGAGAACTAATTACCCTTCCTCCCATGCTAAAGGCACTTTCGGAAGCCACACTAGAAATTGGAATAGCAAGAATGTCCTTGGCAATTTTTCTTAGTGTAGGATATTTATGATCCATTTTCCACCAACTAAGAATGTCAAAGTTGACATTTTCGGGTTGTGTTTCATCCTCCAAATAATGATCCACCTCACCCATTACATTCACCTTTCTCTTCTTTGTGTTCTTTTCTCTAGCAAAACCATCTTCTTCACCTTCCATACTAGAAATATCAAGAGCTCTTTTTCCATTTCCTTTAGACAAGTCGTGTGTCACATTTTCTTCATTTCTATGTTGATACTCAATAACAAGATCATCCAAAGATTTTCTCACCATAATCACTTTTTCTTCATTACTTTCACCGTATAATTTCTTAAAATAATACTCCACACAATCCATCTTATTCCTAGGATCCAAAATGGCAGCAATGGCTAAAAGAATGTTTATGTGATCCCAATACTTATCAAATTTCACAACCATATTTGTAGCCATGGTTCTAACAATAAGAGCATCATCAATTAACCAAGATCTCAAAGCAAGCTTTATCTCACAAGCCTTTCAAAAAAATAAGTTCGAAGTAGGATAATGCTTCCCCGAAAACACTTTAGTAGCATTACTAAATATCTCCAACTTCTTACAAATAATACTAGCCAAGTTCCAATCTTCATTTGAAGGAATATCAAATTTCAACTTTCTATTTAGTCGTTTTAGTCTTTCAAACACATCCACATAAGGCAATGCGGATTCAAGCATAGCAAAAGTTGAATTCCACCTTGTTTTACAATCAAGAATCAAATTTTGATTGTTACTAATACCCAAAAAACGACAAGACTCATCAAATTTTTCAATCCTTTTAGGAGTAGCACCCCAAAATGAAACACAGTCTCTCACTTTTGTTATCCCCGATTCAATGACCTCTAACCCATCTCTAACAATCAAATTTAAGATATGAGCACTACATCTCAAATGCAAGAACTTGCCTTTCAACATAAGACACTTTTTCTCAAAATTTGCAAGCAATATTCTCATCATTGCATCATTTGTGGTACAATTGTCAACCACAACGGAAGAAATCTTACTCTCTAGACCATATTGAGACAAACACTCCATTAAAACTTCGGCGAGAACATCTTTTGTATGTGGAGATGGCACATAACGAAAGCTTCAAATAAACACACAATTCAAATAAACACACAATATAATATCAAGAGATGGTGGATAAGTTTTATAAAGATTAAAATAGTTACCTCAACGTTCGATTTCTCAAGTTCCGATTTCTATCAATGAAATGTGAAGTTACAACCATGAACCCTTTTTTTTGAAAGAAGGTCCACATATCCGTTGTCACCGCAATTCTACTATCATTAAACTCCAATAATCGCTTAAGGGAAAGCTTATCGACATCATACAACTTCAAAATATGTTTTTTCAAGGTATTCCTAGAGATCATCTTGTAGTAAGGGTTTAGACACGTAGAATATTCTCTAAAGACATGATGATTAACCATCGATAAAGGATATTCATGCACCACCACCATCTTACTCAATATACTCCTAGTATAATCTTGGTCAAACTCTTTATATTTCTCTTTTAACTCTAAAGTAGAAGTGCCATCAACCTCCGTTATTGTTCTTAGCTTCTTTTGACTACCATCAATTGTCAAAAATCTCATTGGACAAGTGTTACGTGCATGTTTACCAAGATGAGAAATCCCATTACGCTCATTGTAAGAAAGATCTTTCTTACAAGCTTTGCATTTTGCAATCATAGCACCTTTCACCTTCACCAATTCAAAAGAATTACAAACATAAGATGTACACTTTTTAGTTCTTGGTGCGCTTACATTGGGTTCATTTTGTTCGATTCTAATGTGGTTAACATCTTGATAATTGGGAACGTTAGTGAAATCTTCCTCCTCGCTTTCTAAATCTATAGGTACATTAACAAGAGGCCTAGTGGAACCGCTCAATTCTTCATTAGAGCTTAAAGAAAGATTATTTGATTGTTCACCTTGCATTTTGATAACCCAAGGGAAAAAAAGCAATTAATAATCATTATTATTGAAGGTGAGTCTCATTAATGAACCTCACATACGCATTTTACTACGCAACAAATTACATACTCAACAATCACCAGAAACAAAGAAAAGAGGAAATAAGGCAGAAGATACAGTAACTCTACGACTACGAGACTGTCAAACGACTTATAACAGTAGCGAACGATAGGCTCAATGACAGAACAAAGCAACAACATTATTGGAGCAACAAATCGATAACATGGCAGTACAACAACAACAGCAACGAAGACAAAAATACCATAAACACGAGTACCGACAACATCGTAGCAGCAACAACAAGAAGACCGAGTACCGAGAAGATGAGAACACACGATGAAACAACAACATAGCAGCAGCAAGCCAGCAACAACCGAGTACCAACACTTTACCAAACCCCATAACAGAGACAATATAACAACATAGCAATGTTGGTACTCGACTCAGTTTGCTCATAGTAGCAGAAACCCCATAGCAGCAGCAACAAACAACAAGAAGATGGAGTACTGACTCATTTTGCTCAACATAAACAGGTACGAATCAACGAAAATGAACAAAATCTGCGAATCTATGAAAATAAGCAACATAAACGATGAAAATGATGAAATGATGAAGAAAGAGAAAGGAATGGAAGAACACTACCTTCTGGGGTTGGACGGATGATTGATGATGATGAAAATGTATGCGAATCTGGCAAATGTGAGGAGAAAGATGGAGTTGGTGTGATGATTATGGTCAATTGATGAAGATGGAGTGGAATTGGACTGTTGGAGTGATTGATGAAGATGGAGTTGGAGAGCAGTAGACTGAGAGTTGAACGTGAGGCGTTGAGGCTAGGGTTAGATAATTTTTTTTTTGTATCAGATGTTTGTATAATTGTATGTGAAGTGGGCAGTGGGCTAATGAATTTGCTTTACCGGCCCAATTAAGACAACTTCAGCAGCACTTTTTTTTTAAACGGATTTGCGGATCGGATCCGGATCCGTCTAATAAGATCCAGATCCAGATCCGTTTAAAGATAGCGGATCCAGATCCGGATCCGGATCCAACGGATCTCAAAATTTGGGATCCATATCCGATCTGTGCGGACCGGATCTTGCGGATCCGGATCGGATATCGGATCCATTGCCATCCCTACACCCGAATGGTAAAGGGAAAAAAGGGGTGGACCGGTAGAGCTCAGCCATTTTGTATTATGTCTTATTAGTTGATATTATGTGGCGTATTAGTACTAGTTTTAATGGGGTTTTGACACGTTGTTGCTTTCCGGAATATTCGGGTTTCAAATGCTTGATGTAAATGCCTCGACAAAGGGTCAATTTAACCAAATTTTATTATTAATGAGAAGCACATTGTTATTATTTTTTTTCTCTTTTTTTTGTGGTGGCTCGCAACTTGATTCTTCATTTTACTCGGAGCGCCCTTTCGGATTTTCACTCCGTCCTCGGCTCACCTTTTTTTTTTTTTTTTTTTGTTATTTTTTGCTTTTTTTTTACGGCTCGCAACTCGGTTCTTAATTTTGCCCGGGGCGCCCTTTTGGGTTTTCACCCCGTCCTCGGCTCGTCATTTTTCATTATTATTTTTTTTTTACGACGGCTCGCAACTCATTTCTTCATATTGCCCGGGACGACCTTTCCGGTTTTCACCCTGTCCTTGGCTCGTCGTTTTTACTTCGTCATTTTAAATCACTCGTTGGTCGGGACATGGAAGGAGTCCCGGTTTGTGAATAATCGATGTTTCTTATTTATTTGTTTGTTTGGTTGGTTGGTTGTACCCGGAGGAGGGTTGCCTACGTATCCGCTTTTAAATGGAATCAAACCATGTTCGTAGTTCTTTCAAAAATTTGAGTGATTTTGCTTTAGACTCGTTTATGCCAATTATCGATGCGAACTTGACTTTTTTTTTCGTCGTCTATTTTTTTTGTTTCGCATGACATCCTCCTAAGTCGAAGGTCGGGATGTGGTTCTCAGGGTGTCTAGGGGTAGTATCATTTGAGTTAATCCATGTTGGTGGGAGTTGAGAACTCTTGACCGTCTAGGTCGATGAGGATCACAGCGCCCCCCGAGAGTATTTTCTTAACGAGGTAGGGCCCCGCCCAATTTGGTTTGAATTTCCCTCTAGGGTCGACGGGAAGGAGTGCTCAAATGGATTTGATTACTAAATCTCCTTCGTGTATGTTTCAGGATTTTACTCGTTTATTAAAGGCTCATTGGATGTGTTGCTGATAAGCTTGCACGTTGGATAAGGCATGTATCCTACGCTCGTCTAAGAGTACTAGCTCGTCATATCGTTTTTGGTTCCATTCTTCTTTGGGAATACCGCTTTCGGCTAATATCCTTAGCGACTGTATCTCTAGCTCTACGGGTTGTACGGCTTCGGAACCGTAGGTTAGGTAATATGGTGTGGCTCCGGCGGGTGTTCGATTGGATGTTCGGTACCCCCATAAGGCGAAGGGGATTTTTTTTTGGCGAATCTCGATAATTGTCTATCAATTTCTTAAGGATTGTTGTTATGGTTTTGTTGGCTGCTTCTACGGCTCCGTTCGTTTGTGGTCTATAGGGTGAGGACTTGTGTCTTTGGATTTTGTATTTGTCTAGGGGTTTTTGGGTGTCGGCCCTGAAGTGAGCCCTCTGGTCACTGATGATTTCGTGAGATATACCGTAGCGGCAGATGATGTTATTTTTTAAGAATTTGACTACTTGTTTTGAGGTTAGTACGGTGTAATAGGCAGCTTCTACCCACTTGCTGAAGTAATCGACGGCCACCAGTATGAAACGGTGTCCGCCGGTCCCGGCTGGGTGTACCTTTCCTATTATGTCAATTCCCCAAGTAGAGAAGGGTCAGGGTGTGGCTATAGTATGGAGAGGATATGAAGGTAGGTGTTGGATGTTGGCAAATATTTGGCAATTGTGGCAGTGACGAACGTGACGTCGATAGTCTGCCTCTAAGGTAATCCAGTAATAGCCCAGTCTCATTATTTTTCGGGCTAAAAGGTGTGCACTCATGTGGGGTCCGCACTCTCCATCATGTACCTCTCCCATGACTCTCTCGGATTGGTTCTTGTTTATGCACCAAAGTAGGACTCCTTGTGGGGTTCGTTTGTATAATAGTCCTTGATTCAGGACATAATGGGTGGCTTGTATTCGTAGGGCTCTTTTGTTCTTGGCGTTAGTGTTGGGAGGGTATGACCCGTGGGTTTTAAAGTCTAGGATTGCTTTGTACCAAGGTTCTTCGGGGGTATCACTGATTTCGAGGTTATGGATGTGAGCTGGTTGTTCACTTCTCTCTATGCAGATAGGCATAGAGAAGAGGTGATCGGGCATGTTTATTAGTGAGGCTAGTTTGGATAACGCATCAGCGAAGTGGTTTTCTTCACGGGGTATGTGTATGAAGTTGATTTCAGTAAACTCTCGGGATATTGTTTCAACTCTGGTTTGGTATGGGGTTAGGCTTTCGCTATAAAACTTTCAGGTACCCGTGGCTTGGTTGACTACTAAGGATGAATCTCCGTGTACTCTAAGGTTTTTAACTCCTAGACATATGGTTGCTTTTAGACCCATTAGGCAGGCTTTGTATTTGGCTATGTTGGGGAAGTCTAGTTGGATGGAGGTTCGTTTGTTGCAAGCTCATTGTTGTTTGGTTATGGGGGTCAGTAATGGGTTGAACCTAGGGTTGTCATTCCCGATCTCTTGTTAGGGTGAAGTTAAGTGGGCCGTTTGTGGTAGCCCTTGCGTTTTAGTCAATTGTCATCGATAAGTGGCATGGTGTCGAGTCTTTAAGCGTTAAAGTAAACTGTTGAAAGAAGTTAAGCGATTGTCGAGGCATGTTTGTAAAAGAAAAGAGTTGTTTTATTGATAGGTAGTAAACGGGCTAGATGCCCGTGATTAAGTTTAGGGGAGGTGGAGGACATGTCCCCTCACAACACCTCCCTAGACTCGATAAAAAAAGACATTAGTATTATTATTTAGTCTAGACCCTAAGGTGAACTAGACTCTGATTCTGATTGGATTACCGTCTTTAGGGGTCGTCAATTATGGCCTAGTCACATCGCGACGCTGACCTCACGTACCCTTCAGGCTTCAATGTCTGCCACGTCTTTCGGAGGATGTTCCCTTCGAGCGCCTCCTGGAGGTTGTTCTCAAAGGTGACCTGTTGCGGGGTTTAAAATGACTTGTGACGACTACTGATGTTAATATCTCCCCCTCGGCCACTGAAAAGGCAAAGTCGGCCTTTTGCCGCTTCGCCGGAGAGAACGTTCCTGTCTCGATCAGCTCCTTTAAGACATGTTTCAATGTAAAACATGCCTCAGTGTCGTGTCCATTTCCTTGATGGAAAAGACACTAGAGATTGAGGTTCCAAGTTTTGCTCCGCTTACCGACTGGTGGGTCTGGGGTAGGACCTAAAGGCTTGAGCAATCCTTGATTTATTAAGTGTTTGAGAGTTTCGGTGTATGTCGAGCCGATTTTGGTAAACTCTTTTCGGGGTGTTTTTGCTTTGCTGGGTAATGTTTTGCGGGGTGTGGAGGTTATTTCTCTCTTAGGAGAAGTCGTCCTGACGGAGTATCGGCCGGGGTTATCCATTCGGGGTGGGTTCTTGAGTATGGTAATTGATCGAACTGGTATCTGCCTTGTTCTCCGTTCCTCCGCTTTCGAGGAAATTGAGGTGGCTGTCAATGTGACGAACGAAGCAGAACAAACGATCTATCGAGGTGCGAACATTGTGAACCACCTCAGTTAGGTTATTAACGTCGATGCAGAGGTTTTCAATCACTCCTGGTTCTGCAGACATGTTGGGCAAAGATTTCTGCAAGATAGTGCCGGGGGTCAGGACGGATCCATCGGACAACTTAGAGACTCGTGAAATGCTCGTAATCGAGCGACGCGGAAATGAGACCCTTGACTCACACGTGTGTGCGGTCACAGGCTTAGGGACTCAGGTGCTCTAGACTCTTGGTGTATTCGGCGAAACGCCTAACGAATTTTAGATCTCTGTGACGAGATGATTTGACACAAACCTCGGAGGTGAGGTTTAAAGAGGACTTCTCGAAATGAGATGACCCAAAATGTAAGACCTCGAGTAGAAGCGATCCTAGTAACTAACACAGACGGTTAATCACACGGTTGTACGACGTAGGAAGTTGATCGCGATCCCGGCTAGGGATCAAAGAATTTCGATAAATTTTTTTTTCGAAAACAACCAATCTTTGCAGATGGAATTTTTTGAAAAGGATGGGTTGTAAAAAAAATTGTGCGACGATGTCGTGACGACATCGTTTGTGACGTGAAAGTGTGTTGCTATGTGTGCGTCGAGAATCCGGCGATAACAAAAGTGTAAATGTTTTTTTCTTTGAAAGAGGCATGGTTCTTAGGGGAACCAATTTTGAAAATTATGACGTGATGCTGTTATCGAGACTACTATTAATTAGCTAGTTCGACACTTGTGGTGGATGTGGTGCTCGTGGTAGAGCGTGAAGTCTAACGATGGTGTTTTAAAGGTGTGACTAAATCTTTATTAAGGGATTTAGGTGGTGAATAGTGTTTTTTAGAAAAGCTTTTTTTTTTGGAAAAACCTTTAAAACTAGCGACCCACGTTCGTCGGTTGCGTTGACTAGCATTTAATGGTGGGGAACATAAAGTGTTTCGACAATGTAAACGTTTCGGGTTCCTTAACTTCATTAATTGAAGCTTCGGTTGTGTTAACGGTATGTGTAAAAAAACGTTTTTTTTAAATAAAATGTAACCGTTTGGTATACCTTAATCCCATTGATCGGGAGTTTCGGTGGTATTAACTGTAATCGTTGTTGACGGGTTTTACTTTGGCCAAGGTGATGGCACTAAAAGAAATATATTATTTTTTGAAAGTGGTGAGTGTAAAATTTGCCATGATAACGACATCTAAAAAATGTTTTTTTTTAAATTCACGATTTGACCTGAGTATCGGCGTTCAAAAGGTCGTTTTTAAAAAGATGAGGTATTTTTCAAAAACGGAATTTGTAACACCCGCTATTTTTCCTAAGCATTTTTATTCTTTCCGTTAGGACTCCGTCTTAACTCTGTCATTTTTTCGGCCTCATATTTCATCATTTTACTAAGCTCTATTTTAATTTTTGAGTTTGATGATTTTTATTTTAATTTTAAAGATTTTAATTCTTTTAAATCTATTAGTTTGATTTTCTTCGTAAACTAATTATCTTTCTGCTAGGAATTCTACTTCTCTACGAATTAACGTTTTTAAACTCTGATTTAGGCTATTCCTTTTCCTACAAATGTCTAGATATATTTATATAATATTTTCAACTAAGAAATATTTTATTTACGAAAATTTAGCCTTTAATGATTTTATTACGAAGTTTCGTAAATAATTATTTTCGAACGCGCGGTTTACTCGAATTGCTTTGAAATGCTTTTAATAATTTTATGATCCTTATTTTTATCAACCAACAACTAAAAGAGACCCTTTTGGACCGTGGCACCATGTAGTAACACATTTGATTACAACTTTTATTTACATAACACTTTATGTTTCAACTTTAAGTAAAAAGATATTTTTCTCTTTAATTGATTTACATGCTTAAATTACAAACTTTTCATGCTACTATCACATTCATTTTGGCTGAAATTTTAAGACTACATTCACATTGTTTTTATCAATTTTAATGCTTCATTCATCCACCATCCTTTCATATTTTTCTTATTCATTTTACATCAAATTTATTTTAACAAAAACCTCTTCTTTCTCCCTCTTTTTGGCTGGTGTTCCTGCCCATTTTCAGCAGCCATTTTCATCCATAATCAAGCTTTGATCGTCGTATTTTCATCCTAAACCCTAAACCCTAAACATGTAATATATGTTTATATTCTGGAAAAATGTTGTATTTGATGATTTTTAGTAATTTAGTATTTTTCTGATATTTTAGTTATCGATTATTCAATTATTACCGTTTACGGACAAAAACGATTAAAAACCGGTTTTTAGTTCTATTACCTAAACATTTTATTTTAATATGATTTTTGACGTGGTGAAACTTTCTGATGAAATAGATCTTTATGAATTTTTTCATAATTTTTCGGAATTGTTAAGTGGATGAATTAATTAATCACTTTAAATCATCGTTTATCATTAAAACCGTGTTTGTCATTTAAATTCTTGATTTCTGGTCTTCGGTTTAAATCTGGAAAAAATATGATTCTGATGATTTCATAATAAAATGTAATTTTATGATTTTTAGTGCCTTAAAAAAATGTTAGGAACGATAAGTTTTATTAATGGAATCGTTAATTGTGAAAACGGGTTTTAAAGACGGTTTTGACGGGATTTATTAAATCTGGAATTTTTGGAATTCTGGAAAAATGGTAGATTCTGGAAAATCATGATTTTTAAGTTTAATAATAATTTTTGGATATTAATAATTTAATCGTTTTGTAATTACTCTTTTTGTTAATCGTTATTGTCGAGATTAGACGATTAACGAGAAAACCCCTTTAAAAACCGAGTTTAAGAATTCTGTAAAATTTTCTTTTCTGGACAGAATGTCCAAAAGTATATTTTTGCTATTTTACGTAATTTTTGTACTATTTATTAAAGTCTTTAATTAACAGTAATGGTTTTTGGACAAAATTACGATTTGTTGTTAAAATGCTTCGTCTTACCTAAAAGAATTATTTTTCCAGCAATTTTGAAAGTATTTAAATCTGAAACTTTAAGAGTTAAATCATCCCTTAACATATTCTAAATATATCCATTAGTTTAATTAAATAAAAGACGTTAAAAGATTTAATTTGACATTTGCCGTAAAATCCTATTTATAATCGTATTGTCGAAACTAATAATAATTAGGGAATTTTAGCTTTGTAAATTTTGGAAGCACCCTAATTAGTACGAGTAGTATTTAAAATGTTTAAAACAATTCTAAATCATTTTATAAACACTTGTATGACGTTTCAATAATTTCATTAACTCAAATGTTCTCGTTTTAAGAATTAATATCGTTAAGGCCGAAAGTACTAGTTTTATAAATCTATATCATTTACTAAAAATGTTGTATTAGTATAAACTAATATTTTCGATATTTTGATATGATGCTATTTTTAGTAAAGTTTCTAAAAATAGAAGTTTCCTGAAATAGAAAGTTTCCTCTTTTAGATTATAATTGTTACTCCTTTTGTTCTCTTATTATTTTAATGATTATATCTTTTCAATATCGATAATGTCTTTGTTTTGGAGTTATGGAATAAGGACAAGTGTGGGGTTGGAGTAATATATTCTGGGGTTTACGTTTTTGCCATGAACTATAAGGCTGGTGTCTTTATGGGGCACGCTGGTTGTTGAACCGAGCATATATGGTGTTCGGGAGTGTGTGTATATTTTCTTAGACTCGTGCCTCGCAGTGTAAGACGCCGTCGGGTTGAACTGAGTATTTATGGTGCTCGGGAGGGGTGTACATATCATCTTAAACTAGGGTCACGCATTTATAAGTCGCCGTCCTATTATGGTTGAGTAGCCTAGTTAGAGACCGAAGTTTGATTTGTTTGAACTAAGTTCTTGAAACTAGTTTTACTATTCTCCTAGTGAAAGTCTAGCTGTCTACACTAATCCTATCCATAACACCATTTTGAATATTTTATAATTATCGGTATAATTTCGTTCGCAGGTTGGCAAATGTTTTCTGTTTTCTCCGGAAAACTCATTTTTTATTATATTATTTCGATACGTGAAATTCTTCACTGAAAGCTTATTTTTATTATACTTGTTACTATTTTCCGTTTTTACTATATTTCTATAATAGTAATTATAATTTTAAAATCCTGTTATACGGCTGGGAGAACGTTGACATTGCTCCCCACTGATTGTGGCTGTTATGTTTTCTTTTAACATGGCAGGTATATGTGTTTCCCTTCAGGTGGGCTAGCGAGCAGTTGTGGATCCTGCTTGTTTTAATAAGATCACTGTATTATGGATTGTTAAAACCCATTTTATGGATTTTATTATATTTTTATTTTGTAGCCATTTTTTATTTTATGGCTTATGTATTGACTTACCGTTTTTATTTAATCAAGACATAGTTACAGTGTGTTATAATCCCACTTCTACAGTGTTTCCACCACTGTATTGCGTTAGAATTTCTAGGGGATTACAGTTGGTATCAGAGCATCACTGCTCCCAACGCTTACACCTGAAATTTGGGAAAATACCAGTAAATTATTTAAACAGTAAATAAAAATATTATTAGAGATGGGTAGAAACAAGTAAGGACTTATTTGTTTAGCTTTCATGTTCCTGAAACTCAATGATTAGCATTGGATATTTGTTTTATATGTCCAAGAAGAAGATGGTAAGTGGACAAGATGCTGACGTGATGCTGCTCTAGATCGAGACAGGACTTACTTAATACTCTCATCACCTGTTGACTCGAGTGGACAACTTGGTGATCCAAGAAAGATGTCGATGGTGACTTTTCAGCTCCGATTCAGTTTGCTCAAGATACAGCTAGATGATCAGGGTAGATTCCAGTTCCATCACGGTGCAGCAAACTCAGATGTGAAATCACTTTGGATTCAAATGGAGCGACCCAATACTAGTGTGCTTGTTCCTCTACTTGAAGTTGAAGAAATCCAGCTAGATTCCTTTATGATCCACGGAGGTCCGAAGATTCTCTTTTAGTTTAAGATCTTAATTATCTAGGATCATTGATTCTTTTCTTTCATCTTCCACCCTCTGATTCTTTCAATTCTTCTCTTATATTCTCATCTTCATTCTTATGGTGAGTCCTTCTTCTATTATTCTACTTTACCATCTTTCTCTTGAGATTCTTTGCTTAGACCGTATTCTGTTCTAGTGAACCCTTTTTAGAAGTTAAATATTTTGGAGGTTTAGTTAACTCCTTATTACCAACGGTTTGAGGATTGAGAGTTGTGCTTTGTTATCTAATCTAGTGAGCTTTTGAGGAATTGATTTGAATGGTATTTGTTGATTAACAGAATTAGGATTATACCATAGAGATTGCTCAAACTTGGGTCAAGAATTACTTGATCGTGGAGAGGACTAAGAGTTGAGTAAATTATTGGATAGTGAGAATTATATCATATTTTGATGGATACCTAATACCCAACATAGAACCTAATCAAGTGTAAATAATAATATCACTTTGGGATTATTACCTAATGCTTATTTGGTGGATGCATCGTGAATATTTGGGATCTTAGAGTATCGTTTAAAATGTAAGCCTGAGTGTTGTGGTACCATTAAAGGTTTTCATTAATGTCGTTAGAAATTTTGGTGGACATAGGTTTCCCGTGTTTCTTAACGATTATTTCGTGGATCGTTGATGTAAAGTTGTAACCTACAAACTTTGAAGTTGAATGACCTAAATTTTGGATAGATCATTGTTAACCTTGAAGGAGAGAAACATATTGCACAATTAAAGGTTAGATTTATCGCGTTGATTTGAGGTATACTTAATGCCTATCATCTTAATGGATTTGCAGTTCAGTACCCTTAGACCAACGAGATTGTGGCTTCGTTGATTTAATAAATATTTTAGTGGTTTCGCTGTTACGATATGAAATTTGATGGAATTCTCAGAAACCTTAGCCGAATGACGTGTTTGGAAATGTGAGTATCTGTCGTTACATGTCAGGCTGAGTGTGTTTAAGGTTTGGCGTACTTTCCTAACCTCTGTCTATTGATGATGTGAAGAATATGTTGATGATCATTTTTGAAGTTTTCGTGTCCGAACCTTGTTAATTGGTGGATTTTATTTAGTGTTCCTTACTCGAGAAATTTGAAGTATACCTCGATTTCAGACCTTATGAGCTTTGAATTACGAGCCTTACTGATTACAAGTTTGGGTATGTTTTGATGACTGTTGGAATCTTAATTAATGGATTGTCTAAATCATTTGTGGATTCTTACCATACTAATTGAAAGATTATATAAGTATGTAAGGCTTAATTTTGGAGGCTATAGCAGTTGATGATTTTGGAGGTTTTAGATTGAGTAGGACCACCCTGTACCGATATTGGATTTAGCGTTATTTGATGGGCCAATTAGGAACCCGTGTTTTTGAGAGTCGTGCTAGGAATCTCGAGTTGGTTAATTTCTTCTATAATCCTTGAGAGCACTTTTCGACTCTCAACTCCGTCTTCCTTTCTACTTCTATTTAATTCTGTTACCGCATCTGTTGCTAATCCCTTCGACTTTTATCGATTTTGAAATCTCTTATTGTAATTTATTTATTTATCCTTGTTCTATTTACCCGTTAACCATTTTTCGAACTCCCTATTTTTATAAAAAGTTTGACTAGCGTAAAATATTAACATTTTGAGTTAATAATTTCTAATTGTGAAATTGCCTGTTTTGTAAAAAGTTTGACTAACTTAAACTTTTCGGATATCGTTAAATTTAACATATTTGAATTATAATTTCAGAACTTTATACTTCACTTTTGTTTTATCTTTGGTCGATATTTATTTTAGATACGTTTAAAAATGCCATAAATTATTTCGAAATTAATTCAATTTTTTATTTTTAAGCAGTCGAAATTTTATGAAGACTTTCATATTTCCAAATATTTCAATTTCTATAGGATTATTATGTAAAACATTTTAACATTGTCGAAATTATTTTGTATGTTCAAGTTTGATAATATTTTTGAAAACTTTAATAATTACTTTGATAACATTTTCGAAGTTTTAACGTTTTGAAATTATTTTTTTTGTTTTTTTTTTGGTGGACTTTTGAATCTGTTATTGAAAATGTTTGACAACTGGTTCGATATTTACTAACTACAAAATTTGATTTCTCCAAACTAAATTTTATTTCTTCAGAAAAAGAAACATTATCGAATTTCTTAATCAAATTGTTTTACTTTTAGTTTAAAAAGTTTTGGTTACCCCATTTCCTTCGAGTTTGTTTACAAATGTTATTTGACGTCGTTATTTTATCAAATAAACTTTACTTTACGATTTCACTAATTTAAAAGATTTTAAACTTCGGGTAATGTCTTTGTTTCCTCTTTTAGAATATAATTGTTACTCCTTTTGTTCTCTTATTATTTTAATGATTATATCTTTTCAATATCGATAATGTCTTTGTTTTGGAGTTATGGAATAAGGACAAGTGTGGGGTTGGAGTAATATATTCTGGGGTTTACGTTTTTGCCATGAACTATAAGGCTGGTGTATCTTTATGTGGCACGCTGGTTTTTGAACCGAGCATATATGGTGTTCGGGAGTGTATGTATATTTTCTTAGACTCGTGCCTCGCAGTGTAAGACGCCGTCGGGTTGAACTGAGTATTTATGGTGCTCGGGAGGGGTGTACATATCATCTTAAACTAGGGCCACACATTTATAAGTCGTCGTCCTATTATGGTTGAGTACCCTAGTTAGAGACCGAAGTTTGATTTGTTTGAACTAAGTTCTTGAAGCTAGTTTTACTATTCTCCTAGTGAAAGTCTAGCCGTCTACACTAATCCTATCCATAACACCATTTTGAATATTTTATAATTATCGGTATAATTTGGTTCGCAGGTTGGCAAATGTTTTCTGTTTTCTCCGGAAAACTCATTTTTTATTATATTATTTCGATACGTGAAATTCTTCACTGAAAGCTTATTTTTATTATACTTTTTACTATTTTCCGTTTTTACTATATTTCTATAATAGTAATTATAGTTTTAAGATCCTGTTATACGGCTGGGAGAACGTTGACATTGCTCCCCACTGATTGTGGCTGTTATGTTTTTTTTAACATGGCAGGTATATGTGTTTCCCTTCAGGTGGGCTAGCGAGCAGTTGTGGATCCTGCTTGTTTTAATAAGATCACTGTATTATGGATTGTTAAAACCCATTTTATGGATTTTATTATATTTTTATTTTGTAGCCATTTTTTATTTTATGGCTTATGTATTGACTTACCGTTTTTATTTAATCAAGACATAGTTAAAGTGTGTTATAATCTCACTTCTACAGTGTTTCCGCCACTGTATTGCGTTAGAATTTCTAGGGGATTACAGAATTGGGTTCGGTTCAATATGTTGGCGTGGTTGAATCTATATTTTCAATGTTTTATTTGGGTTGTTCAAACACGCTACACATAACTAGGAATGCATACACTCATGCAGGATGCAGACACGGGTAGGTTAGGGTAGGCTACCGCCCACGAATAGTCTTCACTTAGGCATTGGCAAATCATCTAGGGAGACGAGTGTCATACCGTCCGTTCGGAACTATCCGCTTATTATTCTCGCGGGGTACGCTTTAGGCGGCGGGAGCGTCAATCGAGGATCTCTCCGCGTGTCCCTAAAGATCTTACCGCGAAGAAGTCAATTGGTCCTGATATCAGTTAGGGTGGGCTTTTTAGGGCCAAAACCTGTAGTAACCACAACTACGAACTAAGAAATGAGCTTCACCGACCTCGTTCAAGTTACACCACCGCTGTAAACTTGTTTCCAATTCCCCAGCGGAGTCGCCAAACTGTGGACGTCCGTCTGCACCGCCCGGTACCCGCGCGGGACCGACCCAGTTTTTCAAAGTGTGGCGGTGGCCACCCACGCGGCCCCCTCCCGATCGGGGGGCCGGTCCGATCTCGTGTACGGGGTGATGTTTCGGACCTCAATTCGGATGACGAACCGAACTTGTACTAGACGGGTGCGGGCACCCTTGTTTCCGTTTGGAATCGATCGAGTCGTGGTTATAAATGTATAAAGGCCGATTCATTTGGTAAGGCGACCTTTTTAGTGAACTGAATTTGTTGCCGATTTGTGGAGTCGCCACCGAGTCAACTATGGGGACTCGGAATTCGTTCAAGTCAACTTTGATCCTTAGTCGGCTGAATGTTGAGGGGCACGAGACCTAAAGATAAAGACTTGTACCCTTAAGCACTCCATGCCTGGAATGACTCTCATTGCCAATGGTTTCGGACACCCGAAAACCGTCGATTCTGAGTAAGGGGTGACGATACGTATTAGGAAGCCAACATCCGATAGATGTCAACACCCAATCCTGCCCGCACTATAGCGGCCTCTACTAATCAATCGGTGGGCTTATAACCTAGTTCTTTTGTTGTGGCGGAAATACTGTAACATCCGTTGTTTTCACCCTATACCTTTTGCTACGTCGGTTGTTTAAGGACAAGTAAGTATTGTCGTCAAAGTAGTTGCGTTTACATTCTTTGCATGCGATTTCACGTGACAGGCAGGTCATGATGAAAAGATGCACGTAGGAGAGTAGAGAGTACTAGTATTATATGTATTAGCAAATCAGTTTTAACATGATAATACGGATATTAGTCATTCTCGTTGTATACCTTACCTGGTATTCTGCTTAAGATGCGTCGGTTTGGTATTAATAGGGATGCGTCGAACCTAGTAAGGCGAGCACCCGGACTAATACGGAATCCGACCATCACTTTGTTCAGTTTTATTTATTTTATGTTTTGAATTCCGTGTTAGGTGATTTAGCATGCGATTATAAGGTCATAAAAGCAATAAATCGTACGAAAAACTGTAAATGCGAATGTAAGTAAATCACATAGTGAGGAGTTGCACCCTCGGAGTATACACTAAACGGGACACGATGCATAGATAGTAGAGAACGGATCTCGGAAGTACTCAGGTCTATTTAGTGTATTTAAGTGTTTGTGGTTGAAGTTGGGACGTTACGTGTTTTAGTAGATGGTTGTGGACCTAGTATCCACATCTAGTGTTATCGTAGTGCATAATGAAAGAAAGTACGGAAATGTAAAGTTTTGTTTAGATGACAACCTAGTGATGACTCAGCTTCAAAGGTAGATTCTCCTAGTTGTTCTGGTGATTTCGGCAGAGCTCCGTTACCGTTGACCCTTCCTGCGGCTACTCCGGCAGAGCTTCGTTACTATGGAATGATCCTGCATCTACTCCGGCAGAACTTCGCTACTAGACTTGAGCTAGTCGAACACAGGCACCTCGGTATCGAGTGGGGTGCTCGAAGGTGAGGAGTAGCATCGATGTGGCTTTTATCGGAACTGCGATCAAGTAGATCGTTGGCCTCGGGTGTCGGAGTGCGAGCCCTTAGCAAGAATGTGGAGGGAGAAGAGAATTGAGAGAATTGTGTCGAATGAATGAGGTGGGGGGGGTATTTATAGGTGTTTTCGGCCCTCGTCACCCATATGGACGCTTGAGTTGTGGCGCACCAAGACTCAGGCGCCTGGGTTCAGGCGTGGGGAGTCTCAGACGCGTGAGGCGAGGCGGTTGGAGTTTTGAAGATACGATTTTAATTTGATACTTTACAAAACCGAGAGGGAGGAGTATAATACGTATCTTGGAGCCTAAGTTTTCCCCGTGTTACCCTAGCGCCATGAGCTTAGTGGGCCTCGGGTGTGCATCTCGAGGTTCGCTTCGCACGGTGCTGACTTGGTTCGTGTTTTGAGACCGACTCGGGGTCCCGGTGTCAGAATTGACAATAATTAGTGTCTACGCGACCGTAACGACACGACTAAGGCTGCCATCATTTTAGTTTAATTTTTCCGAGTAATTTATTTGATCCGTTCTAGAGAAAAACTACCTAAAACATCGCGAACCCGCGTCGCGTTGCAGTCATATCGACATCGGGTGTTTGTTGGGCACTTCCGCAGCCACCAGGTCGAAATATGGGTGTCTACAGGCTCGCCTTTGGCTAGGGTGGTGGAAGCTTGTGTTAGGAGGGGTCGATGGTGAAAGACTCGAACAACCACACCCGAGTGGCAAGGAAAGGGGATGGTTGGACCTGTAGAGTCCAGTCGTTTTGTACTATGTTCTATTAATTAATATTATGTGGCGTATTAGTACTAGCTTTTTGTAGGGTTTTGATATGTTGTCATTTCCGGGGTAGCCGGATTTCGGATGCTCGATGTAAAGGCCCTCGACAAAAGCTCGATTTAACTGATGATTTTTTTATTAATGAGAAGCACATTTTATTTATTTCATTCTTTTTTCGTGGTGGCTCGCAACTCGATTCTTCATTTTACCCAGAGCGCCCTTTCGGGTTTTCACTCCGTCCTCGGCTCACCTTTTGTTTTGTCTTTTTTTTCTTTTTTTTGCTCTTTTTTTACGACGGCTCGCAACTCGATTCTTCATTTACCCGGAGCGCCCTTTCGGATTTTCACTCCGTCCTCGGCTCACCTTTTGTTTTGTCTTTTTTTCTTTTTTTTGCTCTTTTTTTTTACGATGGCTCGCAACTCGTTTCTTCATTTTGCCCGGGGCGCCCTTTCGGGTTTTCACCCCGTCCTCGGCTCGTCGTCACTACAACAAATCATCATTTGCGCCACGGAAAATTTGTTGCCACGGCTACTTGCCCCACGGAAAATTTATCGTGGCAAATAGTCTAGCCACGGTAAATTTTCCGTGGCGCAAGTAGCCGTGGCAACAAATTTTCCGTGGCGCAAGTGATGAATTGTTGTAATGCATTTGTGCTTCGTCATTGAAATCACTTGTTAACCGGAATGCGGGGGAGAGGTTCCGATTCGCATGTGAATAGAGTAATCGATTTTGTAATTTTTGTTGGTTGTACCCTTGGAAGGGTTGCCTACGTATCCGTGTTTAGACGAAATCAAACCATGTACGTAGTTCATTTCTAAGTATGAGTGATTTTTCTTTAGACTCGTTATGCCAATTATCAATGCAAATTATTTCTAAGCATTTTATGTTGGTTTTTACCCTAGGTCGAAAATCCGGATGGGGTTGCCGGGGAGTTTAGGGATAGTATCGTTTGAGTTGGTCCACGCTGGTTAGGGTTGAGAACTCCTGACCGTCTAGGTCAGTAAGGATCACGGCGCCCCCCGTGAGTATCTTCTTGACGAGGTAGGGGCCCCCCCAGTTTGGTTTGAGTTTCCCTCTAGGATCGACGGGAAGGGGTGCTCTAATGGATTTGACCACTAAGTCTCCCTCATGTATGTTTCGGGATTTGACTCGTTTGTTAAAGGCTCGCTGTATTCGTTGTTGGTACGCTTGCACGTTGGACAGTGCGTGTATTCTACGCTCATCTAGGAGTACTAGCTCATCGTAACGTTTTTGGTTCCATTTCTCTTCGAGAATGCCGCTTTCAACTAATATCCTTTAGTGAGGGTATTTCTAATTCTATGGGTTGCATTGCTTCGGAGCCGTAGGTTAGATAATAGGGTGTGGCCTCGGTGGGTGTTCGGTAGGAGGTTTGGTATCCCTATAATGCAAAGGGTTATTTGTTTGGCCAATCCCAGTAATTGTCTATCATTTTCTCAAGGATTGTGACAAAGGTTTTGTTTGCTGCCTCCACAGCCCCGTTTGTCTGAGGTCTATAGGGTGATGATTTGTGTATTTGCATTTTGTATTTGTCTAGGAGTTTTGGTGTCCGCCTTGAAATAAGCCCCCGGATCACTGATGATTTCGTGGGGTATGCTGTATCGGCAGATGATGTTATTTTGTACGAATTTGACTACTTGTTTGGAGGTTAGAACGCTGTAAGAGGCTGCTTCTACCCATTTGGTAAAGTAATCAACGGCCACTAGTATAAAACAGTGTCCACCGGTTTCGGATGGTTGTACCTTTCCTATGATGTCAATTCCCCAGGTAGAGAAGGGCTAGGGTGTTGTTATGGTGTGGAGTGGATATGGTGGTAGGTGTTGGATGTTGGCAAATATTTGGCAGTTGTGACAGTGACGGACATGACGCTGGCAGTCTGCCTCTAAGGTAACCCAATAATAGCCTAGTGCCCTAGTCTCATTATTTTTTGGGCTAATAGGTGTGCGCTCATGTAGGGTCCGCATTGCCCGTATTGCACTTCTTCCATGACTTTCTCGGATTCGGTTTTGTTTCTAAGGGTTCGTTTGTATAGTAATCCTTGGTTTAGGACGTAATGGGCGGCTTGAATTCGTAAGGCTCTTTTGTTTTCGGTGTTTGTGTTGGGTGGGTATGATTCGTCGGTTTTGAAGTCTAGGATCCCTTTGTACCAAGGTTTTTCGGGGGTGCCGTCGGTTTGGAGGTTGTGGATGTAGGCGGGTTGTTCACTCCTTTCTACGCAGATAGGTAGAGAGTGGAGGTTGTCAGGCATGTTTATTAGTGAGGCTAACTTGGATAGGGCATCGGCGAATTGGTTTTCTTTGCGGGGTATGTGTATGAAGTTGATTTCGCTGAATTCCCGGGATATTGTTTCTACTTTGGTTTGATACGGGGGTAGGCTTTCGCTATAGACCTTTCAGGTGCCCGTGGCTTGGTTGACTACTAGGAATGAATCTCCGTGGACTCTAAGGTTTTGAACTCCTAGAGTTACGGCGGCTTTTAACCCTATTAGGCATGCCTCGTATTCGACTGCGTTGTTGGTAACTGGGAAGTCTAGTTTGATTGATATGGGTGTGTGGTAACCTATCGGTTATTGACTGTGTGTGCTTCTTATGTTGTGTCTTTTGGTTGGGGAGTCAGTTGTGGGTTGAACTTAGGGTAATTGTTCCTGATCTCTTCTTAGGGTGAAGTTAAGTGGGCCGTTTTTGGTATCCCTTCTGCTTTGATTAATTGTTATCGATAAATGGCATAGTATTGAGTTTCAAGCAAGAAAGTACGTTATTGAAAATCAAGAAATTGTCGAGGCGTCTTTGTAAAAGAAGAAATTGTTTTATTGATATAGTAATAAGCGGGCTAGGTTCCTGGGATAATGTTTGATGGGGGAGGTAAAGGACAGGTCCCCTTGCACCTCCTTGACTTGACATAAAAGAAAAGAAAACGTTTATTATTACTTTTAAGCCTAGGCCCTATAGATGAACTAGACTCCGACTCGGAAGCGGGTTCACACGTCCTTAAAAGAACCTTCGTTAGTTGGACTCTCGTCGTTCATGCGGGTCACTCTCTTGATGGGCTTGGTATCGAGAACCGGTTCTCCTCCGAAGACATCCTACGGGGACGTAGACTCCCTTATCGATCAGGTCTTGCACTTCATGTTTGAGCTCAGTACATGTTTGGATCTCATGTCCCCGACCCTGATGGTATAGACAATAGGCATTTGGATTCCAAGCCGCCCCCCTCTTTTCTATGAGCGAGTCTGGAGTAGGTCCTATTGGCCATAACAACCAGGCCTCTTGTAACTTCCTAAGGGCCTCAGCATAGGACTCCCCTAACTCGGTGAATTGCCTAAAAGGCCGGCGAAAGGCCGTGGTTTCGATGGGATGTGCTAGCCTGGCATACTCGACTAATGGGTCTTCACTGAGCACCAGCTCTTGCCCTATTGGCCTCTCATGGAGTTTTCTCTCGGGTCCTTCCAAGGTCTCGAGGCGGCGTCTGACATCTTCAATGGAGAAAGAGATTGATGACACTAGCCCTAGGACGCCATAGACTACATTCATCAGGGCGTTGAGTTGGTCGATGCTACTTTCGTTGCCGTTTGATGTCATTTCCGTGTCTGCGGAACAGAACTTGAAGATGATGCTGGATCCACCAAACGACTTAGATACTCAAGGAATGTTCTTGATTGAGCGACACGGAGATAAGACCCTTGATGTGTGCATGTGTTGTGGTCATCGAATTAGAGACTCGGGTGCTTTAGACTCCTGGTGTATTCGGCGAAGCGCCTAATAGAAGAGTTAATCACACGGTTGTACGACGTAAGGAATTGATCTCGATCCCGGCTCGGAATCAAAGAGTTTGATGTTTTCGAAAACGGATGGGTTTTGAAAACTTTTTTTTGAAAGCGAGAGCTTGTAAAATTGGTGTTACGATGGTTTAACAACATCGTTTGTAATGTGTTGGAAAAAGTGTGGCTATGTGATCGTCGAGGTTTCGACGATAGCAAAAGTGTAAATTGTGGTTTTGCAAAAAGAAGCACGGTTCTAGAAGAACCAGTTTTGGAAAATAACGCTGTCGTGCTTTTATCGAGACTACTATTAATTAGTTAGTTCGATATTTGCGGTGTAGACGGTGTTCGTGAGAGAACGTGGTGTCTGTGGTGGTGCTCTGAACGTGTGACTAAATCCTTATTACAGAATTTAGGTAGTGAAATTGTTTTTTAGAAAAACTTTTAAAATGTGCCACCGTACTTTATCGATTCCAGTAATTGGAGTTTCAACCGTGGCGACGGTGTGCTGTAAAAATATTCTGAGGGTATAACCGTTTTGGGTTCCTTGACTTCATTAATTGAAGTTTCGTTTGTGTTACCGGTATGTGCGAAAAAAATGTTTTGAAAGGCAAAATGTAACCACCTTAGGTACCTTGGTCCCATTGATTGGGAATTTGGCAAGCTTACCAGTCCCCGTCGTTGCTTGAAAATAACGAGTTTCACTTTGGCCAAAGTAATGGCGCTCAAAAGGGTCTATTGAAAGTAATGAGTATGAAATCCGTCATGGTGACGGTGCCAAAATGTTTTTTTTGGGAAAATAATTTTAATTTGGCCGGAACATCGGCGCTTAAAAGGCGGTTTTGAAAAGAAGATGTTTTTTTTTTAAATGGAGTTAGGTGCGGTTGAATATGTTGTCGTGGCTGAATCCGGATTTTAATGTTTTATTTGGGTTGTTCAAACACGCTACACATAACTAGGAATGCATACACACATGCAGGATGCAGACATGGGTAGGTTAGGGTAGGCTACCGCCCACGAATAGTCTTTGCTTAGTTGACGACAGGTCACCCGGGGAGGTGAGTGTCATACCGTTTGCTTAGAACCACTCTTTTGGTATATCCGTGGAATACGCGGCTACCTTGGATGGCCGGAGCGTCAACCGAGAGTATCTCCGCGTGTCCATAAGGATCTTACCGCGAAGAGGTCGATTGGTCCTAATATCGGTTAGGGTGGGCTTTTTAGGGCGAAAACCTATAGTGACCACAACCAAGAACTAGGAAATGAGCTTCACCGACCTTGTTCGAGTTACACCACCGCTGGAAACTTGTTTTCAAATCCCCACCGGTGTCGCCAAACTGTGGACGTCCGTCCTCACCGCCCCGCGCCCCATGCGGGATCGACCAGGTTTACTCGCGGCGGCCACCCACGCGGCCCCCTCTCGGTCGGGGGCCGGTCTGATCTCGTGTTTGGGGCGATGTTTTGTACCTCGATTTGGATGACGATTCGGAATTGTACCAGACGGATGCGAGCACCCGTGTTTCCGTTTGAATTGATCGAGTCATGTTTGTAAATGTTTAAAGGCCGATATGTTTGGTAAGGCGACCTTTTCAGTGAACCGAATTCGTTGCCGATTTGTGGAGTCGCCACCGAGTCAATTATGGGGACTCAGAAACCGTTCAAGTCAACTTTGATCCTTAGCCGGCTCAAAGTTGAGAGGCACGGGACCTAAAGATAAAGACTTGTACCCTTAAGCACTCCATGCCTGGAATGACTCTCATTGCCAATGGTTTCGGACATCCGGCAACCGTCGATTCTGAGTAAGAGGTGAGGGTACGTATTGGGAAGCCAACATCCGCTAGACATCGACACCCAATCCCGCCCGCACATAGCGGCCTCTACTAATCAGTCGGTGGGCTAATAACTTTGTTCCTTTGTTGTGGCGGAAGTACGGTAACATCCATTGTTTTAACCTATATCTTTGCTATGTTGGTTGTTTAAGGACAAGTAAGCTTATTGTCGTCGAAGTAGTTGCATTCACATTCTTTGCATGCGATTTCACGTGACAAGCAGGGCATGAAAAGATGCACTTAGGAGAGTAGAGGGTACTAAATATTATACGTATTAGCAAATTAGTTTTAACGTGATAATACGGATATTAGTCGTTCTCGTGGAGTACCTTACCTGGTATGCTGCTTAAGATACTTCAGCTCAGTATTAATAGGGATGTGTCGAACCACGGGTGGTGAGCACCGGGACTAATACGGAACCCGACCATCGCTTTGTTCAGTTTTAGCTTGTTTACGTTTTGAATTTCGTGTTAGGTGATTTAGCATGAGATTATAAGGTCATAAAGGCGGTAAATCATACGAAAGCGGTAAATGCGAAATGTAAGTAAATCACATAACGAGGAGTTTGCACCCTCGGAGTATACACTAAATGAGACACGATGCGTGGATAGTTGAAGACGGATCTCGAAACTACTCGGATTTAGTTAGGGTGTTTTAGTGTTTATGGTTGAAGTTGAGGACGTTACGTATGTTTATAACGTGCCGTGGACCTATTGTCCACTTTTGACATTATCGAAGTGCATAATAAAAGTACGGAAATGTAAAGTTTTGTTTAGATGACAACCTAGTGATGGTTCGACTTCGAGGCGGATCCTCCTAGCTCGTCCCGCGGTGATTCCGGTAGAGCTTCGCTACTATCTTCGGGGTTAGCTAGGCAGAGCTTTGCTACTATTTAAAGTTGCTCGCGCAGTTCAAATCGCCCATTAGGATGCCTTAGTCCAGCCGCACCAGAACTCAGACGCCTGGGATCGTGCGCGCGAAGATTAGGGTGCCTGGGATTTTGAAGATCCGATTTCAAAACTTTCCAAAACGGAGAAGATGCGTATAATATGTTGACTTGGGCATTAAGCTAAGCTTTCGTATAACCCTAGCATGTCGACGCGCCGGGTGGGCTTCGGTTGTGCTTCCCGTGGTTTGCTCGGTCCGACGTGTTGACTCGAGTTTGACATTGCATATTTCGGGACCGATTCGGGGTCCCGGTGTCGGAATTGACTCCAGGTAGTGTCGATGCAACCGTAATGACACTACTAAGGCTGTCTTGATTTTAAATTAATTTTTACGAATAATTATTTGATCCGTTCTATAGAAAAACTATCTAAAACATCGTAATCTCATGTTGCGTTGCAGTCCGATCGTCATCGGGTGTTTGTCGGGCACTCCTGCAGCCACTAGGTCCAAATTTGGGTGTCTACAGAAGCCAACCGCTATTATTGGGATGGACCCTATTTGTTCCACCGGTGCGTAGAAGGCATTTACAGTAGATATGGTACGGCCAACGAAGGATTTGATATTGTGAAGCACTTCTACTCGACCTCTTATGGCGGACACTTGGCCATCCAAAAGACAATTATCAAGGTCCTCCAAAGCGGATTTTCGTGGCCTTCCATGTTTAAGGACATTAGAGCCTTCATTCTTACATGCGATGCTCGCCAAAGATGTGGCAATATAATAAGAAGGAATAAGATGCCCCTTCAACCTATCCTAGAGATTGAATTATTCGATGTTTGGGGCATTGACTTTATGTGTCTGTTCTCATCTTCCTTCGGCTATAAATATATCCTAGTTGCGGTTGACTATGTCTCAAAATGGATCGAGGCCGTAGATTCCCCCACTAATGATTCCAAGGTAGTAATCAAACTTTTCAAGAATGTAATTTTCCCGAGATTCGGTATGCCTAGAGCCATAATTAGCGATGGAGGCTCTCACTTTAGGAAGGATACATTTGAGCACCTTCTTTGGAAATATGGTATCACTCACAAGATGTCCTTTGCCTATCATCCTCAATCAAATGGGCAAGCCGAGATTTCCAACCGACAAATCAAGGGAATTTTGGAAAAAATTGAAAATACACACCGAAAGGATTGGTCATTGAAATTGAATGACACACTTTGGGCTTTGAGAACGGCTTACAAAGCGCCGATTGAAACAAATCCTTATCGACTTGTGTACGACAAAGCTTGTCACTTGTTCGTGGAATTAGAACACAAAGAAAATTGGGCTATTAAGGTGTAATTCCCTAAAAATTCTAACGCAATACAGTGGCGGAAACACCGTAGAAGTGGGATTATAACACACTGTAACTATGTCTTGATTAAATAAAAATGATAAGTCAATACATAAGCCATAAAATAAGAATGACTACAAAATAAAAATAAAATAAAATCCATAAAAAGGGGTTATAACAATCCATAGTTCAGATTATTAATCAGCGGAGCAGGATCCGTAACTACTCGCTAGCCCACCCGAAGGGAAACACATATACCTGCCATGTTAAAAACATAATAGCCACAATCAGTGAGGAGCAACGACGACGTTCTCCTAGCCATATTACAAGATTATAAAACTGTAATTACTATTATAGAAAAAATAGTAAAACCGGAAAACATTGAAACGTCATATTAAAAAAATAAGCTTTCGGAGAAAACTTAAATTATTGGAACAATAAAATCAGAACAAGTTTTCAGATGAAAACTTAAAATGTTTGCCAACCTGCAAATCAAAATATATCGATAATAATAAAATAGTCAAAATGGCGTTATGGATAAGATTAGTGTACACAAGGCTAGACTTTCACTAGGGATATGCTAAAAACTAGCTTCGAGAACTTAGACACCAACTTCACACGCAGCGAAGATCCAAGGTCTCTAACTAGGCAACTCAACCATAATAGGACGGCGACTTATCAATGCGAGGTCCTAGCTTATGTAATATACACCCCTCCTGGATACCAAATGTATCCAGTTCAACCGACGGCGACTAACACGATGCGATATCTAGCTTAAGGGCACAATGCGCATATACTCCTGGACACCAAATGTATCCAGTTCAACAACCAATGGATCCCAAATGGATACACCAGCCTTATAGTTGATAGCAAAATTGTACATCCTAGACTGTATTACTCTAACCCCACACTTATCCTCATTCCATAACTCCAAAACAAAGTCATTATCGATATTCAAAAGATATAATCATTATAAATATGTTGGAGATAAAAGGAGTAATCATTATACTCTAAAAGTTGAAATTTTCTATTTTAGGAAACTTTACAAAAAATAGCATCATATCAAAATATCAAAAATATTAGTTCATACTAACACAACATTTTTAGTAAACAATATAGATTTATAAAACTAATACTTTCGACCTTAACGATATTAATTGTTAAAATGAGAACATTTGGGTTTATGAAATTATTGAAATATCACACGAGTGTTTATAAAGTGATTAAAAATGTCTTAAACATTTTAATACTATTAATCAGAGTGTTTTCAAAATTTATAAAACTAAAATTCCCTAATTATTATTAGTTTCGACAATACGAACATAAATAGGATTTTACGGCAAATTATAAATTTATAAATAGGATTTAACTCATAAAGTTTCAGATTCAATCATTTTCAAAATTGCTGGAAAAACAGTTCATTTAGGCGGAACGGAGCATTTTAACGATAAACCGTAGTTTTGACCAAAAATCAATACTATTAATTAAAGACTTCGATAATAGAAAATTAATCACGTAAAATAGCAAAAATATATTTTTGGACATTTTGTCCAGAGAAAATAATTTTCCAGAATCCTTAAACTCGGCTTTTAAGGGTTTTCTCGTTAATCGTCTAATCTCGACAATAACGATTAATAAAAATAGTAATTACAAAATGATTTAAGTATTAATATCCAAAAATTATTATTAAATTCAAAAATCACAATTTTCCCAAAGCTACTAACTTTTCCAGATATCCAAAATTACAGAATTAACAAATCCATTTAAAACAGTCTTTTAAAACCCGTTTCCACAATTAACGATTCTCTTAATACAACTTGTCGTTCTTAAAAATTGATCAAAGCACTAAAATCATAAAAATACATTTTTTTTTCGAGAACAATCAGGAACACATTTTCTCCAGATTTAAAACACAAACCAGAAATCAGAAATTAAAACGACAAACACAGTTTTAACGATAAACGATGATTTAAAATGATTAATTAATTCACCCACTTAACAATTCTGAAAAATTATGAAAAGATTCATAAAATTCTTTTTCATCAGAAAGATTATCCACGTCAAATTTCAGATTAAAGTGAAATGTTTAAGTGCTAGAACTAAAAATCGACTTTTAATCGTTTTTGTCCGTAAACGGTAATAATTCAATAATCGATATCTAAAATATCAGAAAAATACCAAATTATCAAAAAATTATCAAAAAAATTATTTTTACAAAATATATTCATATATTAAAAGTTTAGGACGAATATTACAATTTTACAAATTAATAAGACAATTAAATCGTTAATCTCGTAAAAGCGATAAAAATATTGAAAGACGCAAATTTTTGACTTTTAAAATTTTTTTCCAGATTATATGACATACACATATTGTCAAAATAAAATTATAATTATATACATGCAATTATACAAGTAAAATCAAGCAATACCGAGTAACAACGACGTTACCTTCAATCCAAATCCGAGTCTACGATAAATTCGTCGACTTCGGAGTCGACCAAGAATCCTACATCACACAACATATATGGTACAAAAATACCATGAGAAAACTAAAAGAATCAAGGTAAATAACGATCGGAAATAACATCGATTATTACCTTAGCGAATGGAAAAGAAAGACGATAATTTAGAAGACAAAAATAGGACGATCAAAGCTTGATTATGGATGAAAATGGCTGCTGAAAATGGGCAGGAACACCAGCTAAAAAGAGGGAGAAAGAAGAGATTTTTGTTAAAATAAAATTGATGTAAAAATGAATAAGAAAAATATGAAGGGATGGTGGTTGAATGATACATTAAAATTGATAAATACAATGTGAATGTGGTCTTAAAATTTCAGCCAAGGTGAATGAGATGGTAGTCTGAAAAGTTTGTCGTTTAAGCATGTAAATCAATTAAAGAGAAAAAATTTTAACTTAAAGTTTAAACATAAAGTGTTATGTAAATAAAAGTTGTAATCAAAGGTGTGATTACATGGTGTCACGGTCCAAAAGGGCCTCTTTTTAGTTGCAGGTTGATAAAAATAAGGATCGTAAAATTATTAAAAGCATTTCAAAGCAATTCGAGTAAACCTCGCGTTAGAAAATAATTATTTACGAAACTTCGTAATAAAATCATTAAAGGCTAAATTTTCGTAAATAAAAATATTTCTTAGTTGAAAATATTATATAAATATATTTAGACATTTGTAGGAAAAGAAATAACTTAAATCCAAGCTTAAAACGTTAATTCGTAGAGAAATAGAAGTTCTCGCGGAAAAAATAAATAGTTTACGATGAAAATCGAATAAATAGGTTTAAAAGAACTAAAATCTTTTAAAATTAAAATAAATATTATTTGACTCGAAAATAAAAACAAACCTTGGAAAAATGATGAAACAGAAGGCAGAAACGTGATAGAGTTATGACGAAGTCATAACGGAAAATATAAAAGCATTCGAAAAATAGCGGGTGTTACATAAGGAGCTAAATTTTGACGAGAATGTTGTCGGAGATAATTGCCTTCTCCAACTACAAGAATTGGAAGAGTGAAGACTTGAAGCTTACGAAAATTCAAAGATCTACAAGGTGCGAACTCGCAACTGGTACGATTCTAGAATACTTCATAAAGACTTCTTCAACTCTCGTTTTAAGCTTTTCCCCCGCAAGTTCAAATCAAAATGGTTAGGTCCATTTGAAATGACCAAGGTGCAACCATATAGATCAATAGAGATCTCTAGCCCGGAAACCAGGAAATTTATGGTTAATGGGCAACGCTTGAAGATTTATCATGCCGTTCATGTTCGTGAGACCTTTGCTACCGTGAAAGTTGGTGAGCTCCCGTTGGGGAGCATTGGTTAACCCTCTCCTCAAAATGAAGTAGGTTTGGTAGTATCCTCAACAACCACCTTGTAAATATGTACCATATTCTTTGTTTTGATTTGCTTTGTTAGCTTTGAGTGGATGGATGAACTTGGATTTCATCTTGGAGCATATATTTGGATGATCATGAAGCTTTTGGAAGAAGTTATGGAACTAAATTGAAGACCACAAGTATGTTTGTGGAAGAAATTGATAATGTAATGTGAGTCATGTCATTATTTACAAATTTTAGGTGTCCATTGAAGAACCTTATATTGGCAAGGCGGAAAAATGAGTTACAAGATCACCGGACGAAACTTCGCCCGGTGAGATATTTGATGGTTTTCCGTCGGGTGAAACTTCACCCGATGGAATTTTGCCACGCCATTGGGATATTTGTTGTTAACTTGCCGTCGGGTGAAACTTCACCCAATGAGAATTTGACCGGGCGAAACTTCGCCCTACGAAATAATCCCAGAATTTGCCAAAACTGCCAGAATTGTCCAGAAACCGTTGGGCGATACTTTGCCCGATGAAAATTTCACCGGGTGAAACTTCACCCGACGGTAAAAATTTTGCAGCATGAATTTCACAAGAAAACCCGTCGGGTGAAACTTCACCGATGGTGCACGACCGGGTGAAATTTCACCCGTCGACATGGGCCGGATCACCTTTACCCCTTTACTCACTACAACTTTCCCTCCTTCCCAAATATACCCAAACAATTTTCCCTCCAAAACACAAATACCAAATATTTACAATCTACCTTTCAAACTTTACTTTCCCTCCTCAAACATCTTTATATATACCACCTTCAGTTCACTTTTCTTTTCACCTTATCACTCCTCATATCATTAATAAACCATCTTCGATACCCCAACCACATTCATACCTCCATTCCTTCTCACCTTGGTATATATTTTGGGTTTTTGAAGAGGTGAAGCTAAGTTTTTGGAACAATCTTGCAATCTACCATCATGGAAACAAGGTCTCGTAAACAAGGTATTCCTTCAACTTCTAAATCTTCTACATCTACTAATTTTCCTCGTCTTAACACATCGTTATCTCGTACCTTCTCTGAAAAGATCTTTCAGAGTACTAGATTGCCTTGTCCACACACAATGACCAATTTGGGTATTGTGGACGATATTAAAGAGATATCGTCACAAACCGGAACTAGTGAACTCCTTAGCCTTGCGACCTTTACCTACATAGACTTAACTTGTGAGTTCTTAGGAACTTTTGCCCTTGACAACTTGACCACACCTAGAGTAATCATATTTAGATTATTCGGCACACCTCATAGACTGACCATTCCTGAGTTCGGCGTCGCGCTAGGCCTACCCTCATCGGGTACCGGACTCAGTGAACCCTCGAGCAACATCCAAGCTTGTGTGTCTAGGAGAGACCTTTGGAAGTGCATATCGCCCTGTAAAGGGGGTTACTCGGCCAATTTATCCTATGCCTCCCAGATTTGTAATCCCGCCATTCACTACTTTTGCAAATTCTCTCCAATTGCGCACTACACATTGTCCGAAGGTCGTACGATCTACGACCTTTGTGAGATTGAATCTGACTATGTTCTCTCGCTTAGCGACGGTCCGGAAAAGTTTTCTCCCGAGCCGTCTTCCGAGGGTACACCATTCTATCCTGGGTCTCCTAATACTTCTTATGCGATTGACGATCATTCTGTAGACACCCACATTTTGACCGTCAGGTGTCTATAGCAGTTTCCAAAAAACACCCGATGATGATCGGACGCAAACATGACTTAATACACTCGATTTTCGGACTCAGAATCAATAGTAGTTGGCACGAGCTTTTAGCGGAGTAAAAATCTCACAAAACAGATCTCAAATCCAGGCCCAGTAGGTCGTTTCCAGTCAAATGAGACTAATTTGGGTCAAAACCGACACCAAGGGCAAAATCGTCTTTTAACAACCGAGGCAAACCCCGGTCAAAGACGTTTCCGAGACATAAAAATCTGTCACGCGACTTCAAAAATCTGACTCGAAGTCAAATATTACATAAATATCAGCTACAAAGTAGGAATCTTTTCCTATCCAAAGTCGGAATCCTACTCCATCTAAACCGGGTGTTTCTTCCCATGCAAGTAACCTTTTCCTATCTAAAGACGGAATCACACTTCATCTCAACCGGTTGTTTTCTTCCTTTGCAAGATATCAATCTCCTATCCCAAGTTGGTATTCCATCTATAAATACCCAACCCTTGCACACACAATCCAAGACAATTACAATTCCCGACACACATCAACAATTCACAACACAACAATTCCAATCCCGACATACACAAATTACAACCCGGAATTCCAGCAATACTAGGCATATTATATTCCGATCTTTCCTCTAGAAATCCTATTGGATTCCCGACCAGTTACAACCCGAAATTCTAGGCAATTTTAGGCAAACCAGATACAAACCCGAGAGCAAAACTCGTCAAATCCCCTCCCTAACCATACACACCATAACTCACCTATATACATCTTAACGCTCCCGCGCCTAGGCCGCTACTACGAGTCCGTTTTCGAGATAATTAAGCATGTAGGTTGAGGGTGTCACAAATCCCGCTTTCTCCTTTTTTTTCTCTCTTCCTTTTCTTCTCTTTCTCTCGTTCGTCCATCCTTTTTGGGTCGTTGTCGCGTCTTTTTTTTTATTTCCTTTCTCGTTACTAATATCGATATTATCGTACTATTTTCAATAAAGCGTCGTCCCTAGTATTCGATATCGACTCCATGGTCAAATATCGGATCTAAAGGTATCAATCATTAAATCATGTTAAGCATAATCCCGTTGAAGCCGAGTAATGATCACATGGTCGAAAAGACTAATTACGACATTACAACGTGGAGGTATTATTTCGTCTTATTAACATCCAAAACGATTTCTAAACAACTTTTTTAAAAATCCACTCTAAATATTCGATATTGATTCTATAATCAAGCATCGAATATTACGAGTATCAATATTTAAGTCGAGTATAAATTGCATCATATTTTTACGCGACTTAACCAAGTTATCAATTTTCAAAACCGAAAGCAATTTCCAAATCAATACAAAACGAACCATAGTTCGTACAGGGGGCACTCGATCGAGTGCCTAACCCACTCGATCGATTGGCACCCCAAAAATCAAGTCAGAAACCTTTTTTTGAGACCACTCGATCGAGTCCTTCAATAACTCGATCGAGTGGCTCCTGGTTCATCAAAACCGTGAGTCTTTCAGCATCTTTCGAGTCCCAATAAAATTCTTTTAATGACTTCGGTCATCACGTGTCAAGTCTATCACGTGAATCATCTTTTCAAAACCATGCATCATATCATATTTACATCGTTTATTCAATTTACAAACCGTTACTAACTCGTTTGTTCATGTTTTTAGCAATTTATTTTCATCGTTTGTTTTATTGTACTAAAACGAACCTCGCATGCTAAATATAACTTTGACGTTAATTTAGATGCATTAAATCGACGTAGCAACCCATTCAATTATTCACATGTTTAGGCAAAACAATGTTTGCATATCATTCATCGTATTACTAACGCGCATATTTCAAAATCAAACGATATCTTAGTAGAGGCCGCTAATGTGCGGGCGGGGTTGGGTGTTCTTTGTGAGCTTCCCAACACGTACCCTCACCCCTTACTCAGAACCATGGTTTCCCGATGTCCGAATCCATTGGCACACGAGAGTCATTCAATACACGGTATCCGATAATGGCCATACTTTTTGCATGGCCCACTAAGATATAGAGTGGGTTCGAACATGCCCGAACTCCCACAAATTTCGGTGGCGACTCCACTTCGATTTAAATTTCAATTCAACCCATCTCATATGGAGATTCATTCGCCTCCCCAAACCCGCGCGTGGCCGCGTCGCGGTGGACCTATGTCATGTCCACAATTTGGCGACTCCGCTGGGGATTAACTGATGTGTGACTTACCATCGGCATCCTCAGGGTGAGACTCGAATAGAAATTGTTTGACTAGTACAATACGCGTTTTAGTTTTACGGTTCATGCATAACCCCATCTTTTCCCGGGCCGGTACTGGCAACCGACGTCCCACTATACCATTGATGTAGTCCAAATTGGATATGTCAAAAGGTGTTCATAGCAGATTCGTATGGGTTTTACGGCATGTTCTAAGCTCAACTCGACTTAGGAAGTCCGCTCCGATTCTCGGATAGGCTATGTACACTGGTATAGACCCCTTATAGACCGACCGAGACTTAGCTTAAGAGCATACATGGTGTCATTATACTGTTTCCATGACTACGTGCTACTTGATCTACATCCTTTTCAAAAACCGTCATTTTTAAAAAAAATTGCATCCTTTTCAAAATATCCAATTTCAAAACCCCGGGCATATACCGAATTTAGGATTTACGATTTTACTCAAAATAGCCCTTTTTCTAGCCGGTATTGTGCCCAATTTAAAACTCGAAATTATTTTTGAACTTGCAAAACCGTCGCCCGGTTCGATTTCTTTTTTTTCTTTCGAAAAAAAACCGGGCCATTCCCCGAATTTTTCTTCGGGCTTTCAAAAAAAAAATCGTTTCAAAACCTTCCTTTTCTTAGGACTTCCCGTATTTAGCAGTGTCGGGTCGTGTCGTAAGTCATCGAGATCTTTAGCGTCGAAACTCCGTCGATCTTACATCACGGGTTTCCTCCCTATCCCAGTCCGCCTTATTTAACTAAGGCAAGGCCCACCTACGTAGGACATATTCCTACAAAGGAGGGCCCGTTTACACAATCAAGTTCAAAGTCTGGGGACGTCCCACGTGAACCTCCTTTCAAACAGGGCCCAGCCCACAACCGCTGGATCCTAACGGAGGCCCAATTTCCACGAGTCACCCGTCTAGGCGTCTTTTCTGAGTCATTTCCTTCCTAGTCTACTTTTCCCTTGGTCGGGGTGTACTTTTGCTCTAGGATTTGGGTTAGTTGCTGACTGCGCGGTATTCTTACAGACAGGCCGCCCTTCACTCGAACCATGACGCAACAAGCCATAGATGAGCTCAGGGCCTCGTTGACCAAGTTGGAAACTGTGATCACGACGATGAGGTGGGATCAGATCACCATCCTCACCTGGGTAAGCGCCGTGGAACAAGGAACCCCTAGTAGGAGCGTTGACACCGATGGGCCGTTAGCTGAATTGGCCAGCGCGGTCCACAAACTGCAAGAACAGGTCCATTTGTCGACCCAAAACTCAATCCACACGGAGAATGCTCGAACCTATACACCTCTGACCGATGAGCTGCCTGCCAATTTCAACTTGACGGGCCTGCCAATGTTCGAGGGTACAGAAGACCCGGTCCACCATATCCGGGCTTTCAAGGAGTTCATGGCCCTTAACGGAGTTAAGTCAAACATGTTCAAGCATCTATTCGCTTCTTCCCTCGAGAAGCACCCAAGGGCCTGGTACTACAGGCTCGATTCCAAGAAGTACAAGATTTGGGATGATGTAGCAACGGAGTTCGCCCGAAACTATGCGGACAATATCGAAATCCAGACTACCATGCGTACTCTGGAGGTCATGGCCCAAGAGCCCAAAGAGGGGTTCACCAAGTACCTTCAACGATGGAGGGCCGAAAGCGTTAAGCTGGTTGACAAGCCCAGCGAAAAGGTGCTAGTGGAGGCCTTTGTCAAGAACCTCCTTTCTTCCTACCGGGTTCATCTCCAGTATTGTCGTCATACCCAATTTCGCTACTTTAACCGAAATGGGTACCAGAATTGAAGAAGACTTAAGGCTAGAGAACCTTACTAAGGCCTCTGCCAAAGGGTATCAAGGGGCCAGCTCGTCCGCCAGCAAGCCCACAACTCCAGCTGCAACCCGCAGCATTTTTGACGAGGTCAACTCACTAGACACCTCATCCAAAAGGAATACTCCAACTCGGGTATTCACTGATATAGGTACAACCTTTGATAACGCCTTACAAAGGCTGTCTTCAAAAGGCCTAATCCAACTGATAGGCCCAACTCCGGAGGTTCCGGTCGACAAACGGTCCAAAAGCTACAACATTCAGGCCTACTGCCAATATCACCAAGGCAACGGGCACGACACTGAGAAATGTTGGAAATTGAAGCATCTCATTCAAGATCTAATCAAAAATGGGAAGATACCACTACCCAGTGATAAGCCGAGTAACAAAAATAACCCACTTGCTACTCACGCCATTTTTATTGGAGGAATAGTTGACTGTTCTTGTCTCATTTCCCCTTTCATTCCCCAAATCAACGGGATATGGAACGATGATGAAGATGACGTTTACCTGGCTAAGGGGGAAGCTGTCCCCATCACCGTCGAAGAAATCCGGAAGGCCAAAACCAAGGCCCTGGCCGGCACACACGTCATCAAAACCGGTCTCTCTACCCCGAAAACTATCACTGAACCTGCCAGGACGGAACCTACTCTCGAGGAACCAAACGCTGATACGGCCCTGGTCAGACAACTAAAGAGGGTCCGAAATGATCTTACTATATGGCAGATTTTGGTTAGTTCTCAGGAGCATCGGGCAGCACTTACTAGGGCTCTCGATGAAATCAAGGTTGACTCATTGGTTAACCCCACCGAAATGGTAGCCACTATTTTGCCTCACCTCAAAGGCAAGTCCAAAGGAGAAGGCCCACTTATCACTTTCTCCGAGTCCGACCTTCCACCATTTGGGGCCACCCAAAAATTGGCCTTATACATCACGGTGATCTGTCGGGGAAAATATCTCCCCATGACCCTAATTGTTGACGGGTCCGCAGTAAATGTCCTTCACTTAAGGACCACTAAGGCCCTTGGCATCACCGAAGCCGATTATCTCCCGACGACGCAAACTATCCAGGCTTTCGACGGAAGCCTAAAATCAGTTGTTGGGGCTGTCAAGCTAACAATTATAATCGGCCCGATAGAGAAAGAGCTAGAATTTCAAGTGATTGATATCACTTCATCTTTCAATCTGCTACTCGGGAGACCATGGATTCACGCGGTCAAAGCCGTATCTTCTACCCTTCACAGGAAGGTCAAAATGCCTCTACAAGATGAGATCTTCACTCTCGAGGCTACCCCCATAGCCGTGTCAAGCTGCAACACGGCAGGCCAGGCTGACCCGCGAGGTTTCAATTTTGTGGGAATGATTGAAGAGGAGTACCTCTTCAAGCCCTATTTCACCACTAGCATCGACACGATGCTACAGAACTTGGGCTATTTGCCGGGGGCTACTTCAAGGCCCTATCTTCGAGCGGAAAAGGTTATCGAGGTCCTGAACGACGAGCAATCTCGCCTCGGTCTGGGTTACACTATGACGCCAGGACGCACGGACCAAACAGAGGCAGTCACGTTCGTCACTTCAGTGTTCGGAGCTGTTCAAATGGGCCTCTATCAGCCCACAATCTCACATCCCGAGACCAAATTGGCTCGGGAATGCAATTTCATCTCGGATGACATCTTTGCCCTTATCCAGGCCGAATCGAAGGAAGGTGCAAATAATACTGAGCCCGTCCTGGGGTTCCTATTTGGGGAAGATAAGGTCGTCCCAACCCCCAAACAGGAGTTAGTGAACCTTTCCTATTATGCCACCAGTATGAAACGGTGTCCGCCGGTCCCGGCTGGGTGTACCTTTTCTATTATGTCAATTCCCCGAGTAGAGAAGGGTCAGGGTGTGGCTATAGTATGGAGAGGATATGAAGGTAGGTGTTGGATGTTGGCAAATATTTGGCAATTGTGGCAGTGACGAACGTGACGTCGACAGTTTGCCTCTAAGGTAATCCAGTAATGGCCCAGTCTCATTATTTTTCGGGCTAGTAGGTGTGCACTCATGTGGGGTCCGCACTCTCCATCATGTACCTCTCCCATGACTCTCTCGGATTGGTTCTTGTTTATGCACCTAAGTAGGACTCCTTGTGGGGTTCGTTTATACAATAGTCCTTGATTCAGGACATAGTGGGTGGCTTGTATTCATAGGGCTCTTTTGTTCTTGGTGTTAGTGTTGGGAGGGTATGTGATAAGTGTAGTTTGTAGTGCCTATTTCGTAGTGTTTTGGTCCCATTTCCTTGCGGAATCGCTCCTTCGGAGCGGTTCATGGGCTACTTATGCTTCCTCTAGCTCGTTTCAGGTTCCCGAGACCATTCGTGAAGAGTTGGAGTGATTCCGACTCAATACATACACTTTTCGGAGCCAACGAAGCGGAGGAACGATCACTCGATGCCTTGGGTTCGACCCCGAGACCTTGGGACCCAACCCCGAGCCTCCAAGACCCAATCCCGAGTCCCGAGAATCGATGAGAAGTTCATATGAAGCAAGGAGGAACCAAAAAAGATCATATTGGAGGCCTACAAGACTCATCCCCGACGGGTATGCACCTCATCCCGTCTGGGATGAAGTGCACTTTTGAAGGGGTCACTGCTAGGCCGTCCCGGTCGGGACCAACCCGTCCCGGTTGGGATGACAGGCCGTCCCGGTAGGGATGATCTCGTCTCGGTCTGGACCAAGCACCTGTAGCCGCGCCTCTTATTTTCCTCCTCCTTCATTCTTGTACCCCTATAAATACTTCCCTCTTGTATTGTTTATGGATCTTACCTTAACCTAGACTCTCTTAAGCCTCTCTACATCATATAAACCCTAGATTTAGTTCCTCTCATTAGTTTTAATCTTCCTTTAATCATTAGTTAATCTTAGTTAATTAGTCTTGTAATTAAGAAGATTCTTGAAGACTCATCCAAGATTGACAACCTTGGGGTTTTATTTGGGTTTCTTATTAATTCAAGTTCTCATCTTTTTCATCCAATTGTAGTGGGTATAATTTCTCTTCTCTTAATCTTTGTTTTATCATCAAGTTTTAATCATTGATTATTGTTTATTGTTCTTGATTGTTCACCATGAATGTTTTGATGTTTGTGATGTTATTTTCTCTTTTCATTGTTGTACTTAGTATGATTATGAGTGAGTAGTTTTCTTGTGGGTTAGTAGGGGGATTAAGGGTAGAATATGGTTGATTAGGGTTTGATTAGCGGTAAAGGGTGAATCTTTATTGTTAGTCACATACTTGGCACACCATGTGTTTGTTGTAATGATTGTTTGAGTTGTAGTGGCCATGCTTCTCATGCTAGTCTTCCTCTACTCATTGTTTGTCTAGTATGTGGTCATGTTGAGAATAGTCATTATACATACAATGTGGACTAGGGTTTAGACGTCATCAAGCGCGAACCCACCTTGACATCGGTTTAAGTTGCGACAACCCAGACCGAATCTAGCAATTAGGAGGCACCTACACCCTTGACCACCCAAGTCACCCTACTACACTTATGAACCCGACCTAACCCACCTCTTCTTCATATTTGATTCATCTTATTAGTTAGCCTCATTTCTTTAGTTTGCTAGTTGGTTTGTGTTTAGTTATTCTATTTTAGCCTTGTTTAGCCTAGTTCATTGTTATTCTACTTCCTACTTCTCCTCTCATCATAATTCATCAAGTAGTAGTTCTTTGTGTTTGTTTGGTAGCGTAGTCTCGTTTTAGGTCGGCCTAGTCCAAACCTTGCGACACCGTCTCCGTGAACACGACCCGACTTACCCTAACTACCGTTAGGTCTAGCCGGTTATTTATTTGGTGGTGGGGACCCGCGACAATTCCCACCATCAATTTGGCGCCGTTGCCGGGGACGGTGCATTGTTTAGACTTAGTTTGCTTATAGCTAGACTTAGTTACTCTTCTTTGTGCCCTTCTATCATCTCTTGTGCATATTCTCTAGATTTTTCTTGTTTCCTTAGTTTTATTTCTTTCTTTTCTCTTTGTCTCTCGATTGTGCTTGTTTATTGTCGTTACCTAGTGCCCATAAAGCATTAGGTGTTCTCACGTTTGTTCTAGTGTGTAGTGTATGCCTAGGCGGGGAGGCGAATTCTTTCTCTTTAATCCAGAGCCGGAGAGGCTTTTTCGAGCCTTTCGCCAACGGACGATTAACCGGGTTAGAATCTCTCAACCAAGCGCAAGCAATACCCATCAAGAGCAAGCTCAAGGAAGCGATATTGAGGAAGCATCTCGAGAGACGGCCGAAGGGAATTTCACCAATCCCTTTGGATTTTCTAGTCCTAGTTCCCCCTCTACATCTACTTCAACTCCGTCTTCACCACCGTCTCCCTTACATCCAATAATGCCGAAGTTTTCCTCCCACTCTACATTTACGGAAAATGTCTTGCCGGGACCCAATGCTCTACCGGCCGCTTATGCCGGAAATTTTACGGCCAAGACTCACTTCATCCAACTCGTGGAAAGGAATCAATTTAGTGGTTTGCCCACCGAAGACTCGCACCAACACATGGAGACTTTCTCCGATTATTGCGACGCTATCTCTCAACCCGGGGTTACACAAGATCAAATCTGATGGGTATTATTTCCATTCTCATTAATTGGAAAAGCGAAGCAATGGATCAAGAGTCTCGATAGGTCAACCATGGGCATCGACACTTGGAAGAAGCTTGCATTGGCGTTCTACCAAACTTTCTACCCTCCGGAAAAGACTAATTTGCTTAGGGCCTCCATCACCGGTTTCCAACAACGGGATGAAGAGAGCCTTTATGAAGGTTGGGAGAGGTTTAAATCTTTGGTGAGATCGTGCCCCCATCATGGACTTTCACAATGGTTCTTAGTCCAACAATTTTGGAATGGTCTTTATGAGGACTCAAGGACTATACTCAATATGAGCTCCAATGGTAGGTTCACCGAGGTTGATGACGACCAAACTTGGGCGAGAATGGAAGAGATGGCGGTGCATAATTCGCAATACTCTAGGCCTAGGAAGGCAAATCAAGGAGGTAGGCACGAGGTTGATGCTATTACTCAACTAAGCATTGACCTTGGAGCTCAATTGAAGACCCATATGGAGACCATTGACAAGAAGCTCCAAGGTCACCTCACTCAAGTTCAAAGCATTGGTTCCTCCAATCAACACTCAATTCAAGAAGTAAATGCTTTGGGATTTGCACCTTCTTTGCCTTATTATGGGATGTGCGATACTTGTGGAATCGTTGGTCATAATCCTATGCAATGCCAAGGAAGTATTGAGCAAGTGAATGCTTTTCAAGCGTTCAAGCAAGGTGCCTCCTACTCTAATCAATACCAAGCTTCCAATCAAGTCCCTCAACAACAAGCCTTTCAACACCAACAACAACATCGTCCCTATGTTCCACCTCCCTTAAGGGACAACAACCAAGGTTACCAAGGCAACTCAAGGCCTTTCAACAACTTCAAGCAAAGTAACCAAGGTTCATTCAACAACAATCAAGGGTTCCAACAAGGGAACTTCAACCAAGGCTATCAAAACCACAACCATGGCAACAATCAAGGCCTTAATCAAGGCAATTCTCATGGGTTCCAAGGGAACCGTCAACAACAAGCAACTCAAGGCAATCAACAACAAAGCAAGCCTAGGAGCCGGTCTCCTATTCATGACTATGGTACTCCATTAGCCCTCACCGATACTCCGCATAATCCATCATCCCCACCACGGGATTTCGACATACAAAAGCAAATGATGGATATGCAAAGGAATACTCAAGAAATGCAAAAGAGGCAATTGGAGACACAAATGTTACAACAAGGAACCATTGCTCAAATTCTAATGGATAACAAGGAAATGAAAACTCACATGAAGATGATTGAGAATCAGGTATCACAACTTGCATCAGGAAGTTCTTCAAGACAAAGAGGGCAATTACCTCCTCAAGGGGTAACTCTGAGTTTTGAGCATGTCAATGCCATCACCTTAAGGAGTGGTGCCACCTATAATCCTCCCGTGTTTCCTAGTGAGCAAGAGCCAACAAGAGAAATGGTGCCTTCGATCCAAGAAAACTCAAGCAAGGAAGATCCAATGGAGGAGCAAGTCTTATGGGAGATTGAGAAACCCCAACAAGACAAGCTAACCCCACTTCAAGCAAAAGACAAGGGTAAAAGGAAAGTGTCATTTGAAGAGTCCACCCCTATTGAGCAAAACAAGATCCAAAGCAAGTTGCCTTTCCCAACAAGGCAAATGAAGACCAAGGTAGATTCTCAATATGAAAAGTTCCTCAACATTGTGAAGAAATTGGATGTTAGTGTCCCATTCACCGAGCTACTTACCCAAATCCCGGCATATGGAAAATTTATGAAAGAAATCTTGGCTAGGAAGAGATCCATCGACAAGGAAGAGACCATTGCGTTCACAAGGGTGGTGAGCGAACTCATTCAAGGTTCTACGCTTCCAAAGTTGAAGGATTCGGGTAGATTCTCGATCCCTTGCACCATAGGCCACTACAAGATCGAAAGAGCATTATGTGATTTGGGTGCGAGTGTGAGCATCATTCCTTATTCTATTTGTTGCCGACTTGGGATGAAGGAGCTTAAAAGTACTTCCATTACACTCCAAATGGCCGATAGTTCACTCAACCGACCATTGGGGATGCTAGAGGATGTGCCGGTGAGAATCGGAAAGTTCTTCATTCCGGTCGATTTCATCGTGCTCAATATGCCGGAAGATGCTATCACTCCCATTATCCTTGGGCGCCCATTTCTACACACCGCCGGTGCCATGATCGATGTGAAGAACGGTAGGATCACATTTGAGTTAGGCGAGGAAAAGATAGTGTTCGACCTCCAAGGCAACACTTCGCCTACTAAGGATGAATCATGCAATATGATCCAAGCCAAGAAAGACATCGATCTAGGGGGTGAACCGGGACAAAGCTTGAACAAGAACTCTCATGTACTTGAGAATGATGATTCCGATTTGGAGGAATATGAGTGCCCATATCATGGGCTTGATGACAAGTTGAAAAGCAAGGAGAAGGATGAGCCTCCCTTGGGGCCACATGAAGACCGGTGGACGTTTGGGTATGTCTCCAAAGACCAAAAGTACAAGTTCAAGTCGTTGAACTTGGAAGATCGGGATGCCCCGGGAACGTCAAGGCAAGGCCATGAAGAGCCTTGGTATGTGGTCGGTTATATCTCGAGCTTGATTGAAGACTTCGCTAGGGCCTTCGACTTGTTTCTTCGTGCCCTTGATAGAGATGGAACTAGTTTTTGTTATTGAAAAAGAATGAAGAATGCACCACCTTGGTTTGACGGAGTTCCACAAGAACCGTCTCTTTGTATATATCTCTTTCTCTTGTAGTTTGTTTGGTTTTGTGAATTTCTTGATTATTTGGATGATTGATGAGCGTTGTGAGGGAGGGAATTTGATGTGTTATTTGAGTTTATTGTGATAGGTGTGAAGTGCAAGTGATTCCTAGGGAGGAGTGATCATTGTTGGAGCTTGGATCGTGTGAAGGGAAGTCGGTTTTTGAAGCTTGGAACAAGCTTTTGGGAGCTATAGAGGGTTAGGAGACTCTTCCCGGCCTAGAAGAGGTCATCCCGTCCGGGATGGAAGGCCCATCCCGACCGGGAAGGATGTCATCCCGTCCGGGATGAGGTGCACAAAAGATGGGTCTACTGACAGGTCATCCCGACCGGGACGAAGCCTTCCCGACCGGGACGAGACCGTCATCCCGACCGGGACCACTCATCCCGACCGGGATGGACCCCCTGTCCTCCTTTGGCCTTTTCTTCGTCATTTGAGTCCACCCAACCATTGTATACCCCCTCCCAACCTCCCTACTTGTCCTTACTCCCCTTATATGACCCTTACACCTTACATAAACATTTCACCTCACTTTCTCGTCACTTTAAACCGACTTTCACATCAAACCCCACCTCATTTTACATTTGTGCCTCAACCATGGAACTGAATCGCGATTGGAGAGGGATAATGACGACAAGGACAAGCTACGTGCCTATATTCACTTATGAGACGATGAAGCGAGTGAGTTGCCAACTGTATGGTACGGCAACTATCCTCTCTTTTCCGTTTTTTTTAGCTTGTCTTCATTTGTTTATTCCCTTCCCCTTATACACTTATGTGTCATGGTGGCCCTCAGAGCCTTGGTAGTTATTGCTCCCGACTCTCGATGACGTGACTACATCGAGAGTCATTTCAAAATCCAAATTTTACAAGATTTTCACCCCTTTTGTAGGAATTAGTCGGATTTGGGCGGAATCCGTGCTAGGTGACTTGATTACACCTAGTCCTCCCCTCCCATTTCCTTTTATTCTTCCTTTTTATTTCTTCCCCCATCCATATATTTTTCTCGTCTCGGCCCATGGTGACTTGACTACACCCCGGCCGGACACATTCTGCCATTTTCTCCACTTTTTGATTTTTAGCTCTATTTTCGTAGTTTCTTTTCTTTTGTGCTCCCATGCACTACGGTCGAGCATGAGGACATTCCCGGCTTAAGTGTGGGGGAGCGATATTCTATCGTAGTTAGTTATACTTTCGTAGTTTTTCGAAAAATCTTTAAAAACCCTAAAAATTTGAAAAAAGTTTCATAAAAATCAAAAAGATTTTCTTTTGTGTGTTTTTCTTTTGTGTCGTATATTTGTTTTGTTGTGTGTTTTGCCCCCCTTTTCCTTATAGGTTGCTTAATCACCATTAGTTTTGGAAAGCTTTCAAGACATCCGGTAACATCTTCTATCCCTTTCCCTCTTTATTTCTTGTGAAGTTTGGAGAAGGAATGTGATATGGTGTGCTCGGGAGAAGCTTTGTAAAGTTTGAGGTTGATTGGTTGCTCATTTGGAACCTAGGGGTGGTGTTTGTGTTATGTATGTGTTCATTTTGTGTTGTTCTTGTTTTGTTGCTTTTGTTTCTTTTTCTTTCGTTTTCGTTGAGTCTTTGTTTTATGTTTTTGTTGTGTGTCTTGTGTGTAAATGGTTTTCGAAAACCCGGTTTAGAGGCTAGTGTGCAAGCGTTTACTTTCCCTTTCTAGTAGTATAAATCGAGTCTTGGGCTTTAGCCTAGTAGAATGACCCTAAATCAATGAGTTCGTTGGTTTCTTACCTTGAGTCCACCTAGCTTACTAGGTATTTACTACGGGATTTGCATTTTGACCATTTTGACCACCCACGGTCTGAAAAGGCCTTGGTTGCCGAGTCCCGTCCCCTAGGTGACCATGTTCGGATTTGTTTGATTAGTCCAAGTTCTTCACCTTTTTGTGGGTTTGAAGGGAAGGGCCCTTCCCGACTCACCCATTACCCTACCTACCACACATATCCACACAAATAAATTTGCAATTTGTTGAGTTCTCTCTTTCTTGTTACACAATGAAATGCCAAAAAGCCAAATCAAGCCAAAAAGGGCAAATAAAAGAAAATGAAAGAAAATGAAAGAAAGAAAAGAATGAAGAAAAAGAAAAGGCACAAAAGCCAAAAAGAAAATAGAAAAGAAGAAAAAGAAATGGCATGGCAAAACAAAGCAAAAATGCAAAAGAAGAAGAAAATGCCAAAAGAAAACCGTCTCACAAAAATAATCCCCACATCTCAAAATAAGCCTTTTTCCGATCATTACCGTGAAGAGCCTACCAAAGGACCGAGTCCCTAGGAAGGATGATAGCGGTAGTGGTCGGTCTTCCCTCACTTTGCAATCATTTCCACTTTTTACTTGGACTAGTTAGGCGGTTTCGGACATGGGACGACCCTCTTGGCTCTTTGCTAAAGGGGGCGGGGTCTCACTTACCTACAGTGTCGACTAACACCGTGGTTCATCCTTTTTCCATCCCGCCAATCGTCCCGTGGTACGTTCTTAGAAGGTTAGGAGGAACCGAGGTAAGTTACCAACGTTTTTATTGCTTTGTCGTCATACTATTAGGGTTTTGTCCATTTTGGTTTGTATTGCTAGATTGGGAACGTTGTCACTTGCCTTGAGTCCTAAACCGGTGCTTCTTTCACCGCTTGTTTGAGGGAAGCGGTATTTCTTTTCTTTTAGGTGCAACCTTTTGTGTGTTTGTTTGTGTGCTTGTTTGTTTATGTGTTTTTGTGTCCGGTTGCATCCACAGTTTTGTCGCAAGACCTCACTTGCCTTGCAAAGTGCACTTTTCCTCTAAGTGTACTCGCGTGAGTTGATAGGGCGTAGGGTGCGCTAATACCCGCTCGGCTATTTTAGTAGTTGGTTTGTGCTTACTCGAGGGCGAGTAAGGGTTAAGTGTGGGGGAGTTGATAAGTGTAGTTTGTAGTGCCTATTTCGTAGTGTTTTGGTCCCATTTCCTTGAGGAATCGCTCCTTCGGAGCGGTTCATGGGCTACTTATGCTTCCTCTAGCTCGTTTCAGGTTCCCGAGACCATTCGTGAAGAGTTGGAGTGATTCCGACTCAATACATACACTTTTTGGAGCCAACGAAGCGGAGGAACGATCACTCGATGCCTTGGGTTCGACCCCGAGACCTTGGGACCCAATCTCGAGCCTCTGAGACCCGATCCCGAGTCCCGAGAATCGGTGAGAAGTTCATATGAAGCAAGGAGGAACCAAAAAGGATCATATTGGAGGCCTACAAGACTCATCCCCGACGGGTATGCACCTCATCCCGTCCGGGATGAAGTGCACTTTTGAAGGGGTCACTGCCAGGCCGTCCCGGTCGGAACCAACCCGTCCCGGTCGGGATGACAGGCCGTCCCGGTCGGGATGATCCCGTCCCGGTCGGGACCAAGCACCTGTAGCCGCGCCTCTTATTTTCCTCCTCCTTCATTCTTGTACCCCTATAAATACTTCCCTCTTGTATTGTTTATGGATCTTACCTTAACCTAAACTCTCTTAAGCCTCTCTACATCATATAAACCCTAGATTTAGTTCCTCTCATTAGTTTTAATCTTCCTTTAATCATTAGTTAATCTTAGTTAATTAGTCTTGTAATTAAGAAGATTCTTGAAGACTCATCCAAGATTGACAACCTTGGTGTTTTATTTGGGTTTCTTATTAATTCAAGTTCTCATCTTTTTCATCCAATTGTAGTGGGTATAATTTCTCTTCTCTTAATCTTTGTTTTATCATCAAGTTTTAATCATTGATTATTGTTTATTGTTCTTGATTGTTCACCATGAATGTTTTGATGTTTGTGATGTTGTTTTCTCTTTTCATTGTTGTACTTAGTATGATTATGAGTGAGTAGTTTTCTTGTGGGTTAGTAGGGGGATTAAGGGTAGAATATGGGTGATTAGGGTTTGATTAGGGGTAAAGGGTGAATCTTTATTGTTAGTCACATACTTGGCACACCATGTGTTCGTTGTAATGCTTGTTTGAGTTGTAGTGGCCATGCTTCTCATGCTAGTCTTCCTCTACTCATTGTTTGTCTAGTATGTGGTCATGTTGAGAATATTCATTATACATACAATGTGGACTAGGGTTTAGACGTCATCAAGCGCGAACCCACCTTGACATCAGTTTAAGTTGCGAAAGCCCGGACCGAATCTAGCAATTAGGAGGCACCTACACCCTTGACCACCCAAGTCACCCTACTACACTTATGAACCCGACCTAACCCACCTCTTCTTCATATTTGATTCATCTTATTAGTTAGCCTCATTTTTTTAGTTTGTTAGTTGGTTTGTGTTTAGTTATTCTATTTTAGCCTTGTTTAGCCTAGTTCATTGTTATTCTACTTCCTACTTCTCCTCTCATCATAATTCATCAAGTAGTAGTTCTTTGTGTTTGTTTGGTAGCGTAGTCTCGTTTTAGGCCGGCCTAGTCTAAACCTTGCGACACCGTCTCCGTGGACACGACTCGACTTACCCTAACTACCGTTAGGTCTAGCCGGTTATTTATTTGGCGGTGGGGACCCGCGACAATTCCCACCATCAGTATGACCCGTGGGTTTTAAAGTCTAGGATTGCGTTGTACCAAGCTTCTTCGGGGGTATCGTCGGTTTCGAGGTTATGGATGTGGGCTGGTTGTTCACTTTTCTCTATGCAGATAGGCATAGAGAAGAGGTGATCGGGCATGTTTATTAGTGAGGCTAGTTTGGATAACGCATCAGCGAATTGGTTTTCTTCGTGGGGTATGTGTATGAAGTTGATTTCGGTAAACTCTCGGGATATTGTTTCAACTCTGGTTTGGTATGGGGTTAGGATTTCGCTATAAACCTTCCAGGTACCCGTGGCTTGGTTGACTACTAAGGATGAATCTCCGTGTACTCTAAGGTTTTTAACTCCTAGACATATGGTTGCTTTTAGACCCATTAGGCAGGCTTTGTATTTGGCTATGTTGGGGAAGTCTAGTTGGATGGAGGTTCGTTTGTTGCAAGCTCATTGTTGTTTGGTTATGGGGGTCAGTAATTGGTTGAACCTAGGGTTGTCATTCCCGATCTCTTTTTAGGGTGAAGTTAAGTGGGCCGTTTGTGGTAGCCCTTGCGTTTTAGTCAATTGTCATCGATAAGTGGCATGGTGTCGAGTCTTTAAGCATTAAAGTAAACTGTTGAAAGAAGTTAAGCGATTGTCGAGGCATGTTTGTAAAAGAAAAGAGTTGTTTTATTGATAGGTAGTAAACGGGCTAGATGCCCGTGATTAAGTTTAGGGAAGGTGGAAGACATGTCCCCTCACAACACCTCCGTAGACTCGATAAAAAAAGACATTAGTATTATTATTTAGTCTAGACCCTAAGGTGAACTAGACTCTGATTCTGATCGGATTACCGTCTTTAGAGGTCGGCTATTATGGCCTAGTCACATCCCGACGCTGACCTCACATACCCTTCAGGCTTCAATGTCTACCACATCTTTTGGAGGATGTTCCCTTCGAGCGCCGCCTGGAGGTTGTTCTCAAAGGTGACCTGTTGCGGGGTTTAAAATGACTTGTGACGACTACTGATGTTAATATCTCCCTCTCGGCCACTGAAAAGGCAAAGTCGGCCTTTTGCCGCTTCGCCAGAGAGAACGTTCCTGTCTCAATCAGCTCCTCAAAGACATGTTTCTATGTGAAACATGCCTCAGTGTCGTGTCCATTTCCTTGATGGAAAAGACAGTAGAGATTGAGGTACCAAGTTTTGCTCCGCTTACCGACTGGTGGGTCTGGGGTAGGACGTAGAGGCTTGAGCAATCCTTGATTTATTAAGTGTTTGTTTAGCAAGTTTCGGTGTATGTCGAGCCGATTTTGGTAAACTCTTTTCGGGGTGTTTTTGCTTTGCTGGGTAATGTTTTGCGGGGTGTGGAGGTCATTTCTCTGTTGGGAGATGTCGTCCTGACTGAGTATCGGGGTGATCCGTTTGGGGTGGGTTCTTGAGTATGGTAATTGATCGAACTGGTATCTGCCTCGTTCTCCGTTCCTCCGCTTTCGAGAAAATTGAGGCGCCTGTCAATGTGACGAACGAAGCAGGACAAACGATCTATCGAGGTGCGAACATTGTGAACCACCTCAGTTAGGGTATTAACGTCGATGCAGAGGTTTTCAATCACTCCTGGTTCTGCAGACATGTTGGGGAAAGATTTCTGCAAGATAGTGCCGGGGGTCAGAACGGATCCATCGGACAACTTAGAGACTCGTGAAATGCTCGTAATCGAGCGACACGGAAATGAGACCCTTGACTCACACGTGTGTGCGGTCAGTGGGTTAGGGACTCAGGTGCATTAGACTCTTGGTGTATTCGGCGAAACGCCTTACGAATTTTAGATCTCTGTGACGAGATTATTTGACACAAACCTCGGAGGTGAGGTTTAAAGAGGACTTCTTGAAATGAGATGACCCGAAATGTAAGACCTCGAGTAGAGGCGATCCTAGTAACTAACACAGACGGTTAATAACACAGTTGTACAACGTAGGAAGTTGATCGCGATCCCGGCTAGGGATCAAAGAATTTTGGTATATTTTTTTTCGAAAACGACCAATCTTTGCAGATCGAATTTTTTGAAAAGGATGGCTTGTAAAAACAATTGTGCGACGATGTCGTGACGACATCGTTTGTGACGTGAAAGTGTGTTGCTATGTGTGCGTCGAGAATCCGGCGATAACAAAAGTGTAAATGTTTTTTTCTTTGAAAGGAGCATGGTTCTTAGGGGAACCAATTTTGAAAATTATGACGTGATGTTGTTATCGAGACTACTATTAATTAGCTAGTTCGACACTTGTGGTGGATGTGGTGCTCGTGGTAGAGCATGAAGTCTAACGATGGTGTTTTAAAGGTGTGACTAAATCTTTATTAAGGGATTTAGGTGGTGAATAGTGTTTTTTAGAAAAGCTTTTTTTTGGAAAAACCTTTAAAACTAGCGACCCACGTTCGTCGGTTGCGTTGACTAGCATTTAATGGTGGGGAACATAAAGTGTTTTGACAACGTAACCGTTTCGGGTTCCTTAAGTTCATTAATTGAAGCTTCGGTTGTGTTAACGGTATGTGTAAAAAAACGTTTTTTTTTAAAATAAAATGTAACCGTTCGGTATACCTTGATCCCATTGATCGGGAGTTTCGGTGGTATTAACGATAATCGTTGTTGACGGGTTTTACTTTGGCCAAGGTGATGGCACTAAAAGAAATATATTATTTTTTGAAAGTGGTGAGTGTAAAATTTGCCATGATAACGGCATCAAAAAAATGTTTTTTTTTTAAAATCACGATTTGACCGGAGTATCGGCGTTCAAAAGGTCGTTTTTGAAAAGATGAGGTATTTTTCGAAAACGGAATTGGGTGCGGTTGAATATGTTGGCGTGGTTGAATCTATATTTTTAATGTTTTATTTGGGTTGTTGAAACACGCTACACATAACTAGGAATGCATACACTCATGCAGGATGAAGACACGGGTAGGTTAGAGAAGGCTACCGCCCACGAATAGTCTTCACTTAGGCATTGGCAAATCATCTAGGGAGACGAGTGTCATACCGTCCGTTCGGAACTATCCGCTTATTATTCCCGCGGGGTACGCGTTAGGCGGCCGGAGCGTCAATCGAGGATCTCTTCGCGTGTCCCTAAAGATCTTACCGCGAAGAGGTCGATTTGTCCTGATATCGGTTAGGGTGGTGTGGACATGACGTAGGTCCACCCCGACGCGGCCACGCGCGGGTTTGGGTAGGCGAATGAATCTCGTGGTGAGATTGTTCTCGGGTTCGAAATTTAAGTCAAAATGGAGTCGCCACCGAATTTTGTGGTTATTCGGAACCATACGAGCCCACTCTATGTCGTCATGGGCTATACACAAAGTAAGCCCACTTCGATTTCAGAGTTCATTGGGCTCGTCCCTTTGCATTGCAATATCGATACCGTATAAACCGGCTTTCGTATATAGAATGACTCTCGTGCGCCAAGGGTTTCGGACATCCGGAAACCAAAGGTTCTGAGTAAGGGGTGAGGGTACGTGTTGGGAAGCCCACTAAGGACACCCAACCCCGCCCGCACATGGCGGCCTCTACTAAGACATCGTTCGTGTTCGTGTGTGCGCGCTAGTAAAACGATTAAATGATATGCAAACAGCGTTTTCGAGCTAAGCATATTAATAGTTTGTGAACTACGTCATTTAATGCATCTTATTCTTGGTCAAAATGGTTTAGCATGCGAGGTTCGTTTATAAAGCATAAAAGCAAGTAAATAAACAAAGCTCGAAAGTAAAATAAAAACGTACAAGTTACACGGGCGGAAATACAACCCGGAATTCACAATACAACATTACGTAGAAGTAATAAAAATAACGCGATACAAAGATATGGACGGACCCGTATGTAAGCTAGACCGCGAAATGCATAGATGGACTAACCCCGATTAAATACACATTGTATTGTGTACTAAACGAAGGACGGAAACATGAGACTGTGGCGTATTGCTAGCCCGATCCCATATCCCGTAGTCTTGTCCCGACTCATCACGTCAAAGGTGGTCAAAGTCGTTCTACGTGTCGTGTTGTGCATGGTTTTGAAAATAGGTTGGTCACGTGACAGTCTTTACACGTGATGACTAATGTCGATAAAAAAAGGCGAGGCTTGAAAGGTGTGTCAAGGCCCTCGGTTATGGGGCTACAGGACTCACTCGGTCGAGTCATGGCCTGACTCGGCCGAGTGCGTCCTAAAAGAAGCTTCTGCCCACGGTTTGAGGTGCTACTCGATCGAGTAGCAGGTGTACTCGGTCGAGTGGCACCTGTACGAGTTGTGACTCGTGATTTATGTGTTTTAAATTTGAAGGTTGGCCGAATTGAATCGAAATATTGACGAATTTAGATTTAATTCGGTTTGCCACGATAAACGTGAGTTTTAGAAAATGAGTTCACGTGATTGGCTTTACACGTGTCGACTAAGAGTCGTAAAAAAAGAGACGAGGCTTAAATGTTGCATCCAAGCTCTCGGTTTTCTGGGCTATAGGATCCACTCGGTCGAGTCATGGCCTGACTCGGTCGAGTGTACCCTTGGGAAGTAGTCTGCCCGGTTTTGTGGACACTACTCGATCGAGTGGCCTATGCACTCGGTCGAGTAGTCCCTGTGCGAGTGTTAACTCGTTTCATTTTTGGGGTTGAAAACGACGGTCGGTCGAGTTAAATACAAATATCATTTGATTCGAATTTAACTCAACCTCCGGTATTATAATCGTGTACATGTACGATTATAATACCGTCGTCGGGATCTTATGAAGTGTTTGTGTTAGAAATTTTGAATTAGTAACGAAATGTTTCCCTCTACGTCACGACATCGAAACTAAACCTTTCGGTTTATATGATGTCGGTTTTCGTGTCAATGGGTTCCGCACTAATTAAAATGGGATCGAATACGTTCAACTACGATTAGTCGCGATCACGTCACGCCTTTGAGCACATTGGGGCGGGGCTCCTCGAAAGGGCTCCACCTCCGTCGTTGCTCGTAAAAGGATTAGACGGACTTTAGGCGACAATTATAGTCAAACGTATCCGAAACCGAGATTTTGATACTAGTTATATATATATACACGGTATGGTTATAATGTTAGCAACGAAAATGTAAAAGTTAGTATGCAAAAAAAAGTAAAAATGTTAAAGTGTTAGATGTTAGAGTGTTAGGATTACGATACTAGTAAAAGTACAAAATAAACGATACAAAAAACATAAGCGTAAATAACAAAGATAGAAACGGGGTTTGGGACACCCTCAACATACATGCTTAGTAAGGACCTCGGAAATGGGCTCGCGAATAGTGACGGGACTATGGAGTATCGAGGATGTATGTAAGTTATGGTGTGTGTGTGTGTTGTCGGTTTATCGAGGGACAAGGGACTTGGTTTTTTGTGTATAGGGCTTAGGGTTGCTAAGGCTTGTAGTGTAGAAAATGTGACTGAAATGTGAGGTGAATATGGGGTAAAAATGGATGTGTAAGAGTTGGTAAAAGTTCTGAAAATGCATGGGGGTGAAGCGGTATTTATAGGCAGCCCCGACCCCGGGTCACTCGACCGAGTGGCGCGGGTGCACTCGGTCGAGTGCCCTCGTGAATGTATCTGGACGGGTTCGAAGAGGCTCCACTCGATCGAGTGGCCAATCCACTCGACCGAGTGGATCAATTAGGCCGGGCTATTTTGGGCGTGATTGCCCTTGATTTATGCTTAATTGATTATGATTGATTTGGCTAATTTTGGCTGATTCGTGAGTGATTTGGATAGATTTGTGAACCTGGTGCATGTTTCGGGAACGCACCCGGTCGCTCTTTGTGTCGGGTTTGTCTTGACCGGGTTTTGACCCGGTCACTAAAAGACGGGAATCATTTTTGGTGCCGGTTTTGGCCCAAATTAGTCTCATTTTGCTCGGAACGACCCACTGGGCCTGAATTTGAGGTCTGTTTTGTGAGATTATTACTCCGCTAAAAGTCCATGTCAGATATTATTGATTTCGGGCCCAAATCCGAGTATACTAAGTCACGTTTGCGTCCGATCATCATCGGGTGTTTGCTGGGAACTGCTATAGACACTAGCAGGCAAAATGCGGGTGTCTACAGAGCCCCCACTCTGACTGAGGCTTGGACAAGGCGAAAGTCAGAGTAGCTACCAGGCCAATCGCAGATTACGACCTGGCAGCCTTCCGGTCGGGTCGTTTATAGTCCAGTAGACTTGCGTGAAGGGCTCGCCAGCCATAAGCAGAGGGTCATACCTGTCCTGCCGATGATAGCTCCGCGGGGAGTCAGACTTGTTGCATAAGTCCTAGGCGTGGCTATATGTGGGCCCATCCTGTACCATTTCGGGGAGAATGCCGTCTCGGGCGTTCCGCTGGGGAAATATGTGAGTTGTACGGGCTTGCTTTGGAAGCCTTGAGTCGTGCCTGACCTGGTGATAATGCTCCGTGGGGAGTAAAACTTGCCTTTCGGGGCGTAGGTGTACCCGTATGCCGACACATCATGCCTTGGATGTAGCATACCGGGGGAGAGTTGACTCTGTTGGGGAATAATACTTGTGCTTAGAGGTGTAGGAGTACCCGTATGCTGATACATCACATTTTGGATGTAGCGTTCCAGGAGAACGCCGACTCACGCTGGGGAGTAAAGTAGTTGCGCGGGGACTTGCTTCTGAAGTCTTGGGGTGTACCTGCATGCTGACACATCATATATTGCATGTAACACATAGGCAAAACACCGACTTGTGCTGGGGAAAAATGTACTGGATTTTGAAAAAAGTTGGAATTTTCGAAGAAGCGATTTTTTGAACTTAAGGAATTTTTGGAAAGTATTTAGGAAAACTCAGGATAACTAGATTCCTATTCTGGGTCGAAGTCAGGCCTGCGCATGTTGGGGCCCAATTTGCTGAGGAGGCAGGGTTAGTCAGGTTACTGCCAGGCTTCCATATTATAAATACAGGTTTCCTGCTTCAGCTTTCTGCACCTCAAATCAAAACCCTTCTCTTCTCTAAAAAAAGAATCTCTCAGTCTTTTAAGAAATCAAGTTCCTGCCATGGGTATCGAGCATCTCACTTCAATGCTTTTTGCCTGGTCCCAACACTTTCGGGATGACGACAGGATTCAGCTGACCCAAATGGGGATTACCAGCCTATTTCCTCTTAGGCGTCTGTTGCCTGATGTGCATTTTCTAGATGCTTGTTTGGCGCTTTGGGACACTACCCATCACGTCTTCGCGTTCCCGCGGGGAGAGATATGCCCTCTTCCCGAGGAGATCGCAGCCATTGGCGGTTGGAGCCCTGTTGCTCGCCCTGCCATTCCTCCGTTCTACCCGGACCCGAGGAGGAGACTGAGGGAATTCTTGGGTCTGTCTCATGCTGAGACAGATCGAATGGTGCGGGGAGATACTGTCTCCCTTTTTGACTTGGCTGACAAGTTCATGAATAGCCAGGATGTAAGGGCTACGCCTTCTCACCGGCGTAGGGCCTTCGCGTTTTGCATGCTGCACCGCTACGTCTTCGAGGGGTTGATGGATGCTGACTCGTGCGTGGGCCAGATTAGACTGATCGGAGTGGTTGACCAGATGGAGACTGGTCACAGCCCTGCTTGGCTAGTCACGGGAGAACTCATCATGGGTCTGGATGCTAGGCGACTTGACCCGACCCGGCAACTGACGGGGAGTATCCTTATTCTGCAGGTAAACGTCTTTCGATTTTTTCAATTTTGCTTCGCGCGATTTTTTGTTTCGTGGTTTTTTGAAGTCCGTAAGTCACTCGATCGAGTGGACCTACCACTCGATCGAGTGGCGTCTGTAAAGTGCTTCTGCCGGCCTGTGAAGAGCTTACTCGATCGAGTCAGAGGGTGTGCTCGATCGAGTGTCATACCTGATAGTCTTCTGTTTGTCTTAGCGAGTCTTACTCGATCGAGTCAGATGGTGTACTCGATCGAGTGTTATACCTGATGAGCTTCTGGTTGTCTTAAAGAGCCTCACTCGATCGAGTCAGAGGGTGTACTCGATCGAGTGGGCTGTAGCGAGCCATTCCGTTACTCATGAGTTGCGTGTACACGTTTGCAGGTTTGGTTGTCGGAGCGCTTGTCGATCATAGAGCCTCCTCCGAGCGTTCCAAGCTACCGTAACAACCAACTCAGTTCCAGGGGGCGCAAGATAAGCTCGAATCACCATATAAATCGAGCTTACTGGGATGAGGAATTGGTGTTCCATGGTGGCCCGTTGATTAGGTGGACGGTTGCTTGGTGGTTCCTTTCCAAGCTGACGGGATTGGCCAAGAGGGACCAAGCTCGTTATCTCGTGATCCTGTCCCTTGACTGGACAGTTCACATCTACCCGGACCGCATTCTGAGGCAGTTCGGTTCGTCTCAGCGCATTCCTGAGACTGAAGCCATCATTAGCGTTCCGCTCCAACTGACGGATGCTATGTGCGACACTTGGTTGCAGAGGTGGTTCACCCGTCCTACATGGACTATTCCCAACCCTTGCCAATCTGCTTGGGTTTCTCGAGCCTACGAGAAATGGACTTCTGAGGAGTCCGAGGAGGCTCGCAAAGCTCTGAAGGTCGATGAGGCCTTCGAACTGGTCCGCCGGGAGATGGTAAAGGACAATAGGGGATTCTACGATGAGGGAGAGACCCCTGCTACCTTAGTCCGATTAGAGTCGGGTCTTAAGTCACATACTAAGACTCGAGCTAAAGATGCCGGTGCTAGTGGCACGCGGGGGCGGCAAAGCCCCCAGACTGACTTGGAGCGGCGACTTGGGCCAAGGCTGGCGGCCCGGGACCGACTAGGTCCGCGTGACCGGCTCCCCGAGCCCGTAAGGGCCCGACTTGGGCCAATCGAGGTGGATGAGGACTCAAGTTCCAAGAAGCGAGTCCGAGCTAAAGAGGTTCCTGTGGTGATTCGGGAACGCTCTCCTCCGCGTCGTCGTCAGTGGACGACCAAGGAGGCCAAGGACAAAGGGAAGGGCAAGATGCCCTGAATACCGAGTCCTTAGTTTTATTATTTAGATATTATTATTATTTTTGTCGTGTGCTTTTTTTGTAGTTTTTTTTTGAATTCCTGCACTTGTAACTTTCCCGAGCTTTTTGGGATTTTTTTTTTTGTGATAAATAAAAGGAAGTTTATTATTAAAACCGTTCCTGTCTTTTCTCGATTGCATTGGTTGTGCCCTTTTGAGGGGCTGCCTACGTATCCGCAATTAGCAGAATCAAACCAAACGTAGTTCAGGCTTAGGAAATTGCAATCTCGAATTATACCAAGACTATTGGTTCAAGATGTTTTGCGACAGTAGAATAAATAATTCTAGCTCATTGACTTGCTTTTTGTAAAATGAACGATTTTGATAAAAATTGCTAATGACATTGAGAAATGGCTAAGGGTAGTAACGCTTCAGCTGGTCCAGGTTGGTTGGGTTGACAAACTCATTCCCGTCTAGGTCCGTCAGCATTACTGCTCCCCCTGATAGGATTTTCTTCACCAGATACGGCCCAGCCCAGTTGGGTTTGAATTTTCCCCTTGGGTCCACTGGTAGTAAAGCTCGAACAGATTTAAGGACTAGATCCCCTTCTTTAATGTTCCTGGGCCTTACTCACTTGTTGAAGGCCCGTTGGATCCTTTTTTGGTAAATTTGGATGTTATTGAGAGCGCGGGACCGTCGTTCGTCTAGTAGAACCAACGAATCGTACCGTGCTCGAACCCAGTCAGCTTCGGGTACTTGACTGTCTAGTAGGATTCTGAGGGACGGTACCTCTAGCTCCACTGGTTGGACTGCCTCCATCCCATAGGTTAGGTAGTATGGTGTCGCTCCGGTTGCGGTGCGAATTGACGTCCGGTACCCCCACAGGGCAAAAGGTATTTTGTCGGGCCAGTCCCGATAATTATCAGCCATCTTTTTGAGTATGGTGACAATCGTTTTATTGGCTGCCTCTACCGCTCCATTGGTTTGGGGACGATAGGGCGAGGATGTGTGCCTTTGAATTTTATATTTGGCCAGCAGGGCCGCGGTCTCAGCTTGGAAATGGGTTCCATGATCACTGATAAATTCGTGCGGGATTCCATACCGGCATATTATCTTGTTCTGGATAAATTTGGCAACATGTTTAGCATTGAGGATGCGATATGATTCAGCTTCGACCCATTTGGTGAAATAGTCGATAGCCACCAAAATGAAGCAGTGTCCACCAGTACCGGAGGGATTCACTTTCCCGATTATGTCGATACCCCAGGTTGAGAACGGCCAGGGTGACGTCATGGTATAGAGCAGAGATGGCGGCATATGCTGCACATTGCCAAAGATTTGACAGTTATGGCAATGTTTGACGTATAATTGGCAGTCGGCCTCCATGGTGTTCCAGTAGTATCCGAGCCTCATGATTTTTCGGACCAGCATGTGAGCATTCATGTGTGGACCGTTTTCGCCATCGTGTACTTCGGCCATTACCTTCTCGGCCTTATATTTGTCAACACAAAGGAGAAGAGCCCCTTGTGCCGTCTTTTTGTACAGTTGCCCGTCATCAGTACGGATGAACTGGGTGGCTAGCCTCCGTAAGGCTTTCTTGGCTCGGTTTTCCGTCCCGGGGGGATACTCTCCGTTGGTCAGGTATGTTAACACGGCTTGGTACCATGGTTCGGGATCGGTTACCTCGATGTCTTCGATGTCGTAGACGTATGCCGGCTCGGACCGTCTTTCGACGCAAATTGGCATACTGGTCACATGGTCGGGAATGTTCAGTAAAGATGCTAATTTTGAGAGTGCATCTACAAACTGATTTTCTTCCCGAGGCAGGTATATGTACTCTACCTTTTGGAATTGTTTCTCGAGATCTCTTACCCGTGCCTGGTAGGCCACGAGATTAGCATTTCGAGTTTTCCATTTTTGAAGTGCCTGGTTAATGACCAAGGATGAATCACCATGTACCCGGAGATTTGTGATCCCCAGATCGGCGGCGGCTTGTAGCCCATAAATGCATGCTTCGTATTCTGCTGCATTGTTAGTGACGTCAAAGTCCAGTTTGATGGAGACGGGAGTATGCTCTCCTCTTGGTGAAATTAGGAGGACCCCGACTCCGAACCCTCGAAAATTAGATGCTCCGTCGAAGTATAAATCCCATGTTTCGGCATCGGTATGGAAGATATCTTCGTCTGGGAAGGACCAGGTGTCGGTGTGTCCTTCCTCGGTTACCGGGCTGTCGGCGAGGAATTCAGCTACTATTCGCCCCTTAATAGCTTTTAAAGGTACAAATTTTAGGTCGAACTCTGCCACCATTAGAGTCCATCTTGAAATCCGGCCGTTGAGGATGGGTTTCTCGAAGAGGTATTTGATCGGGTCCATCCTGGATAGCACATGGACCTCATAGCTGAGCATATAATGTCGGAGCTTTTTAGTGGCCCAGACTAGAGCCAAGCACGTCTTTTCGAGCATGGTATATTTGCACTCATACTCTAAAAACTTCTTACTGATGTAATAGATGGCTCGCTCTTCGGAGTCAACTGTCTGAGCCAGCATAGCCCCCATGGCTGTCTCGGTCGTTGTTAGGTATAACGACAGAGGCAAACCGGGTTGAGGTGGCATCAGAACTGGCGGAGCAGACAGAATTTCCTTGATTTTGTCGAAAGCAGCTTGGCATTTGTCATCCCATAGTACCCGTTCCCCTATTTTCAGTTTCTTGAAAATTGGTTCACATACCATGGTTAGCTTGGAAATGAATCGACTAATGTACTGGACTTTCCCGAGAAATCCCCTTATTTCTTTTTCGGTTTTAGGAGCTTGCATCTCGGTAATGGCTTTGATTTTAGCTGGGTCGACTTCGATACCTCGTTGGCTAACGATATGACCCAGTAATTTTCCTGACGTTACCCCAAAACTGCATTTCTGAGGGTTTAGCCTCATGTTGTATTTGCGCAGTCGGGTGAAGAATTTTCTTAGGGCGGTGATGTGACCGTCCCGTTCTTTGGATTTGACGATCATGTCGTCTACATAGACCTCTACCTCTTTATGCATCATGTCGTGTAATAAGGTGGTAGCGGTCCTTTGGTATGTGGCCCCGGCATTAATGAGACCAAATGGCATGACGGTGTAGCAGTAAGTACCCCAAGGTGTAGTGAAGGTAGTCTTATTCATGTCTTCTTCCGCCATCTTGATTTGGTTATACCCGGCATACCCGTCCATGAATGACAGAAGGGCATGATCGGCCGTGTTATCCACCAGTATGTCGATGTGTGGTAACGGAAAATCATCCTTCGGGCTTGCTTTGTTAAGATCCCGAAAGTCTACGCATACCCGCACCTTACCGTCCTTTTTAGGAACCGGCACGATGTTTGCAACCCAGTCCGGATATTCGGACACTTGTATGAAGCCGGCTTTGAATTGTTTGTCGACTTCTTCCTTTACTTTGAGAGACCACTCGGGCCTCATTCGACGAAGCTTCTGTTTGACCGGTTTGCACCCGTCTTTGATAGGTATGTGGTGCTCGGCTATTTCCCGGTCTATCCCCGGCATGTCCTTGTAGGACCACGCGAAGACATCTTTGAACTCCTGGAGGAGGTTTATAAACTGTTGTTTCTCCTCGGGATCTAAGGATAACCCTATCTTAAGTATCTGAGGCTCTAAGGTTGTTCCCACGTTTATGGACTCGGTCTCTTCAATTACCGGATTCCGGGATTCCCTTTGCTCTAGTTGCTCGATCAGATGTGGAGGTAAGGGTACCTGTTCGTCGGATTTCTCAATGTCATAGCATAAATCATTTTTGAAAACAGGATTTAAAAGAGACAAGTCGTAAGCAGAACGGTTGTTATTATTAATTGAAAATTTGGAAAACAGCTCAAAGAGAGCAGCCATCTGATCATTGGTCAGAGGCGGAATTGGTAAAGCACTCGGGACAGACCCCGAGGTGCTAGCAGCAGGAATGATAGAAGGGAGGGGGGTTACAGGAGTGACTCTAGCACCGACTTCTCTAGACTCGACCTCAGACTCTAACTCAGACTCCGACTCAGACTCGGACTCAGACTCAGGCATGTCTCCCTCTCCGGCGACCAGCTTGTAGATCCTTCCTTGACTGTCAGTCCACTTGACAGTCTTCCTCCAGGCCCTTTTTCCCGTCTCGGAGCCAACATCCGAGATCAGCTTGGTCGGGTCAAACCTGTTGCTGCGGAGAATCAGGTTGACTAGGTCTTCCTTTGGAGTCGGGGCTACGGTGTCTTCCCCGAAGAGTAGCCCCAGCGCGGGCTCGATATCGTCCGCTCCGTCGGACTGGGTGAGGGTGAACACCTCATCTGGGATGTAGTTGCAATCCCGGGCCAAGTGGGTCCCGAGGTGCGTTGCATTGGGTTGGTATAGTCCAACCTGGACAGCCCCGAATACGGGTGTGACAAAGTAGTCAGACAACCGTGGGCTATAAGGGCTCAAGTAGGTACCCTTCATAATGTTGCAGGCTTTTTCAATTCCTGCTCGGACAACGTTGTCCGGAGTGAGGGCATAGCCAAGGCCGAAGTGAGAGTCTTCGTCCTTAAGGACCTCGATGATCTTCCCAGCTGGAAGGTCGGGTCGAGAGGTAGCCCCCGGAAGGTACCCTAGGTTCTGGAGCATCGTGTCAATGCTCGTGGTGAAGTAAGGCCTGAAAAGGTACTCTTCCTCGATCATCCCCACAAAGTCGAACCCCCAGAGGTCCGTGCGGCCCGTGGCGTTACAGCTAGCCACGGTCATTGGGGTCGCCTCTAGAGTAATAATACCGTCGAGTAGAGGCATCTTGATCTTGTGGTGGAGGGTGGAGGATACAGCTTTCACCGCGTGAATCCACGGCCTTCCTAAGAGTAGGTTGAATGAGGAGGTGACATCAATCACCTGGAATTCAAGCTCCTTTTCTACTGGGCCCGTGATGATGGTCAGTTTTATGGCCCCAGCTACCGACTTTGGGCTCCCATCAAAGGCTTGGATGGTTTGAGCAGTCGGGATATAGTCAGCCTCGGTAATGCCGAGGGCTTTGGCGGTCCTTAGAGGAAGGACATTCACGGCCGACCCATCGTCAACTAGGGTCATCGGGAGGTACTTCCCCCGGCAAATCACCGTGATGTAAAGGGCTAGGTTGTGGGAGGTCCCGAATGGCGGTAGATCGGCTTCGGAAAATGTGATCATTGGGCCTCCTACTTTGGTCTTACCCTTTAGGTGGGGTAGGACCGTGGCTACCATTTCAGCGGGTGTAGCCAGAGAGTCGATCTTGACTTGATCGAGAGCCTTTGTAAGTGCCTCTCGATGTTCTTGAGAGCTAACAAGGAGTTGCCATATAGTGAGGTCAACTCGGGTTCTCTTCAATTGTCTCACGACGGCTGTTTCAGCGGTCGGCTCTTCAGGGGCGACTTCCATCCCGAGTGGATCGGTGATGGTTGTCGGGGTAGGGGTGTCCCTAGTGCTTGTAGCTAAGTAGGGACGACCAAGGTTGTTGCTGGCTAGGACTCGAGTTTTGACCTCCCGAATCTGTTCAAGGGTGATGGGAACGGCTTCCCCTTTAGCGAGGTAGATATCATCTTCGTCGTCAAACCAGATCCCGTTCACTTGCGGGACGTAGGGGGAGATAAGGTGAGAGCAGTCGATCACCTCCCCGGCAAAAATGGCATGGGAGCTGAAAGGGTTCTCCTTGTTGCTGGGCTTATCTCCGGGTAGCGGGATTTTTCCGCTTTCAATTAAGTCCTGGATCAAGTGTTTTAGCTTCCAGCATTTCTCGGTATCGTGCCCATTGCCTCGGTGGTATTGGCAATAGGCCTGGGCATTGTAGTTCTTGGAGCGTCGCTCGACCGGAACTTCAGGAGTTGGGCCTATCGGTTGGATTAGGCCTTTGGAGGATAGCCTTTGTAAGGCATAAGTATAGGTAGTACCTATATCAGTGAAAACCCGAGGTGGGGTGTTCTTCTTGGACGGGGCATCTAGTAGATTGACCGCGTCAAAAATGCTGCGGGTTGCAGCCTGGGGCTTAGTGGTGGATGAAGAGGCCCCTTGGTATCCTTTGCTAGTAGCCTTGGTGAGGCTTTCTAGTCTCAGGTCATCTTCGATCCTCATACCCATTTCAGTAAGGGTAGTGAAATTGGGTATGACTGCGTACCGGAGGTGAACCCGGTAGGAAGGGAGGAGGTTCTTGACAAAAGCCTCCACTAAGGTCTTCTCGTTGGGCTTATCGACCAACTTCACGCTCTCGGCCCTCCAGCGTTGAAGGTATTTAGTGAAACCTTCTTTTGGCTCTTGGGCCATGACCTCCAGAGATCGCATTGTGGTTTGGATCTCGGTGTTGTCAGCATAGTTCCGAGCGAACTCGGTAGCCACATCATCCCATGTAGGGTATTTTTTCGGGTCTAGCCTATAGTACCAGGCCCGTGGGTGCTTCTCAAGGGATGCAGCAAAAAGGTTTTTGAACATGGATGAGTCCACTCCCTTGATGGCCATGAATTCCTTGAAGGCCCGTACATGTAGTAACGGGTCCTCAGTTCCCTCGAACATGGGCAAACCTGTGAGGTTCAGGTTTGCAGGCAGCTTGTCACTCACCGTGGAGTACTCTCGGCTATTCTCCCGGTGGATATGTTTACTCCCAGTCAAATGGACTTGTTCTTCTAGCCGGCGCACTGCGCTGACCAGTTCAGTTATGGGCCCAGTAGTCCCGACAGTAGGGGTCCCTTGCTCCACCGTAGCTAGGCGAGCAACAATGGCCACCTGGCCAGCCCTCATTTCGGTCAGTTGGGCCTCGATGTCGGTCTGCTTCGCGACCATGGCGTCTAAAGCAGTTTGCAGACTGTTCAAAGTAGCCATCTTTCGAGCGTGTCTGGTTGCCGGTGGCCTGTCTGTAAGAACACCGCGTAATCAGAAACTGAACCCAGATCTCGGAAAAGGAAAGGAAAAGTACATCCCGAGCAGCACTAGGAAAGGAGACTAGAGACTCAAGAAAGACATCTAGACGGATGACTCGATGGGTGGTATAACTTCCTTAGGATTTTGGCTTTGTGGGCCTAGTCCTGTTCGAAGGAAGGTCCACGTGAGACTTTTCCCCAGACTTTTGACTCGAGTGTATGGACGGACTTTCCTTTGTAGGGGTATGCCCTACGCGGGTTGGTCGTGCCTTGACTGATAAGGCAGACTCGGGAAAGGGGGGAAACTCGTGATATAAGATCAGCGGAGTTTCGACGCTATAGACCTTCGACATACTATGCAAAGACCCGGCACACGGCTAGACGGTAGGTCCTATAATAAGGAAGGTTTACTAGGATGGTTGGATGTTTGAAATTTGAATATTGAATGAGCGGAAGAATTTCCGAGAGTTTTGAAAAAAACGGAATTCCGAAAACCAAGATTAGAATTTTGAAAAATTCAGAAAATCGAGATGGTGTTGGAAATTCACGAATTAAAATGGGCAGCATGCCGACTAGAGAAAAAAGATATTTTGAGTCAAATCATAAGTCTAAATTTCGGCAGCATTCCGAGTCTCGAAAATTGGATGTTTTGAAAAGACGGGTCCCGAAACGGACAGCATTTCGGGTTTTTCAAAATTTGGGTGTTTTTGGAAAGATGCATTTTTTGAAATGACGGTTTTTGGAAAAACGACACGGAAACCAAGTAGCATGTAGTCAAGCAAGCATTATAACGACGCTTATGTATGCTTTACACTAAGTCTCGGTCGGTCACAATAGGGTCTATACCAACAACGATCGCATTCTCACGAAACGGGACGGACTTCCTAGCCAATTTTGAACTAGAACCTGCCGTAAAACCCCGGTGAGTTCCGCCATCGAAGTCTTTAGCGCACCCATGTAGGAATGCACCGTGGTATAGTGGGACGTCGGTCACAAGTAACCGGCCCGGGCAAAATTTGGGTTATGCATGAACCATTAAACTAATGCGCACACACTAATATTCGAACGATTTCTCTTCGAGTCTCACCCTAGGAACCCCGATGCCATGTAGTACATCAGGTATCCCCAGCGGAGTCGCCAAATTGTGGACATGACGTAGGTCCACCCCGACGCGGCCACGCGCGGGTTTGGGTAGGCGAATGAATCTCGTGGTGAGATTGTTCTCGGGTTCGAAATTTAAGTCAAAATGGAGTCGCCACCGAATTTTGTGGTTATTCGGAACCATACGAGCCCACTCTATGTCGTCATGGGCTATACACAAAGTAAGCCCACTTCGATTTCAGAGTTCATTGGGCTCGTCCCTTTGCATTGCAATATCGATACCGTATAAACCGGCTTTCGTATATAGAATGACTCTCGTGCGCCAAGGGTTTCGGACATCCGGAAACCAAAGGTTCTGAGTAAGGGGTGAGGGTACGTGTTGGGAAGCCCACTAAGGACACCCAACCCCGCCCGCACATGGCGGCCTCTACTAAGACATCGTTCGTGTTCGTGTGTGCGCGCTAGTAAAACGATTAAATGATATGCAAACAGCGTTTTCGAGCTAAGCATATTAATAGTTTGTGAACTACGTCATTTAATGCATCTTATTCTTGGTCAAAATGGTTTAGCATGCGAGGTTCGTTTATAAAGCATAAAAGCAAGTAAATAAACAAAGCTCGAAAGTAAAATAAAAACGTACAAGTTACACGGGCGGAAATACAACCCGGAATTCACAATACAACATTACGTAGAAGTAATAAAAATAACGCGATACAAAGATATGGACGGACCCGTATGTAAGCTAGACCGCGAAATGCATAGATGGACTAACCCCGATTAAATACACATTGTATTGTGTACTAAACGAAGGACGGAAACATGAGACTATGGCGTATTGCTAGCCCGATCCCATATCCCGTAGTCTTGTCCCGACTCATCACGTCAAAGGTGGTCAAAGTCGTTCTACGTGTCGTGTTGTGCATGGTTTTGAAAATAGGTTGGTCACGTGACAGTCTTTACACGTGATGACTAATGTCGATAAAAAAAGGCGAGGCTTGAAAGGTGTGTCAAGGCCCTCGGTTATGGGGCTACAGGACTCACTCGGTCGAGTCATGGCCTGACTCGGCCGAGTGCGTCCTAAAAGAAGCTTCTGCCCACGGTTTGAGGTGCTACTCGATCGAGTAGCAGGTGTACTCGGTCGAGTGGCACCTGTACGAGTTGTGACTCGTGATTTATGTGTTTTAAATTTGAAGGTTGGCCGAATTGAATCGAAATATTGACGAATTTAGATTTAATTCGGTTTGCCACGATAAACGTGAGTTTTAGAAAATGAGTTCACGTGATTGGCTTTACACGTGTCGACTAAGAGTCGTAAAAAAAGAGACGAGGCTTAAATGTTGCATCCAAGCTCTCGGTTTTCTGGGCTATAGGATCCACTCGGTCGAGTCATGGCCTGACTCGGTCGAGTGTACCCTTGGGAAGTAGTCTGCCCGGTTTTGTGGACACTACTCGATCGAGTGGCCTATGCACTCGGTCGAGTAGTCCCTGTGCGAGTGTTAACTCGTTTCATTTTTGGGGTTGAAAACGACGGTCGGTCGAGTTAAATACAAATATCATTTGATTCGAATTTAACTCAACCTCCGGTATTATAATCGTGTACATGTACGATTATAATACCGTCGTCGGGATCTTATGAAGTGTTTGTGTTAGAAATTTTGAATTAGTAACGAAATGTTTCCCTCTACGTCACGACATCGAAACTAAACCTTTCGGTTTATATGATGTCGGTTTTCGTGTCAATGGGTTCCGCACTAATTAAAATGGGATCGAATACGTTCAACTACGATTAGTCGCGATCACGTCACGCCTTTGAGCACATTGGGGCGGGGCTCCTCGAAAGGGCTCCACCTCCGTCGTTGCTCGTAAAAGGATTAGACGGACTTTAGGCGACAATTATAGTCAAACGTATCCGAAACCGAGATTTTGATACTAGTTATATATATATACACGGTATGGTTATAATGTTAGCAACGAAAATGTAAAAGTTAGTATGCAAAAAAAAGTAAAAATGTTAAAGTGTTAGATGTTAGAGTGTTAGGATTACGATACTAGTAAAAGTACAAAATAAACGATACAAAAAACATAAGCGTAAATAACAAAGATAGAAACGGGGTTTGGGACACCCTCAACATACATGCTTAGTAAGGACCTCGGAAATGGGCTCGCGAATAGTGACGGGACTATGGAGTATCGAGGATGTATGTAAGTTATGGTGTGTGTGTGTGTTGTCGGTTTATCGAGGGACAAGGGACTTGGTTTTTTGTGTATAGGGCTTAGGGTTGCTAAGGCTTGTAGTGTAGAAAATGTGACTGAAATGTGAGGTGAATATGGGGTAAAAATGGATGTGTAAGAGTTGGTAAAAGTTCTGAAAATGCATGGGGGTGAAGCGGTATTTATAGGCAGCCCCGACCCCGGGTCACTCGACCGAGTGGCGCGGGTGCACTCGGTCGAGTGCCCTCGTGAATGTATCTGGACGGGTTCGAAGAGGCTCCACTCGATCGAGTGGCCAATCCACTCGACCGAGTGGATCAATTAGGCCGGGCTATTTTGGGCGTGATTGCCCTTGATTTATGCTTAATTGATTATGATTGATTTGGCTAATTTTGGCTGATTCGTGAGTGATTTGGATAGATTTGTGAACCTGGTGCATGTTTCGGGAACGCACCCGGTCGCTCTTTGTGTCGGGTTTGTCTTGACCGGGTTTTGACCCGGTCACTAAAAGACGGGAATCATTTTTGGTGCCGGTTTTGGCCCAAATTAGTCTCATTTTGCTCGGAACGACCCACTGGGCCTGAATTTGAGGTCTGTTTTGTGAGATTATTACTCCGCTAAAAGTCCATGTCAGATATTATTGATTTCGGGCCCAAATCCGAGTATACTAAGTCACGTTTGCGTCCGATCATCATCGGGTGTTTGCTGGGAACTGCTATAGACACTAGCAGGCAAAATGCGGGTGTCTACAGAGCCCCCACTCTGACTGAGGCTTGGACAAGGCGAAAGTCAGAGTAGCTACCAGGCCAATCGCAGATTACGACCTGGCAGCCTTCCGGTCGGGTCGTTTATAGTCCAGTAGACTTGCGTGAAGGGCTCGCCAGCCATAAGCAGAGGGTCATACCTGTCCTGCCGATGATAGCTCCGCGGGGAGTCAGACTTGTTGCATAAGTCCTAGGCGTGGCTATATGTGGGCCCATCCTGTACCATTTCGGGGAGAATGCCGTCTCGGGCGTTCCGCTGGGGAAATATGTGAGTTGTACGGGCTTGCTTTGGAAGCCTTGAGTCGTGCCTGACCTGGTGATAATGCTCCGTGGGGAGTAAAACTTGCCTTTCGGGGCGTAGGTGTACCCGTATGCCGACACATCATGCCTTGGATGTAGCATACCGGGGGAGAGTTGACTCTGTTGGGGAATAATACTTGTGCTTAGAGGTGTAGGAGTACCCGTATGCTGATACATCACATTTTGGATGTAGCGTTCCAGGAGAACGCCGACTCACGCTGGGGAGTAAAGTAGTTGCGCGGGGACTTGCTTCTGAAGTCTTGGGGTGTACCTGCATGCTGACACATCATATATTGCATGTAACACATAGGCAAAACATCGACTTGTGCTGGGGAAAAATGTACTGGATTTTGAAAAAAGTTGGAATTTTCGAAGAAGCGATTTTTTGAACTTAAGGAATTTTTGGAAAGTATTTAGGAAAACTCAGGATAACTAGATTCCTATTCTGGGTCGAAGTCAGGCCTGCGCATGTTGGGGCCCAATTTGCTGAGGAGGCAGGGTTAGTCAGGTTACTGCCAGGCTTCCATATTATAAATACAGGTTTCCTGCTTCAGCTTTCTGCACCTCAAATCAAAACCCTTCTCTTCTCTAAAAAAAGAATCTCTCAGTCTTTTAAGAAATCAAGTTCCTGCCATGGGTATCGAGCATCTCACTTCAATGCTTTTTGCCTGGTCCCAACACTTTCGGGATGACGACAGGATTCAGCTGACCCAAATGGGGATTACCAGCCTATTTCCTCTTAGGCGTCTGGTGCCTGATGTGCATTTTCTAGATGCTTGTTTGGCGCTTTGGGACACTACCCATCACGTCTTCGCGTTCCCGCGGGGAGAGATATGCCCTCTTCCCGAGGAGATCGCAGCCATTGGCGGTTGGAGCCCTGTTGCTCGCCCTGCCATTTCTCCGTTCTACCCGGACCCGAGGAGGAGACTGAGGGAATTCTTGGGTCTGTCTCATGCTGAGACAGATCGAATGGTGCGGGGAGATACTGTCTCCCTTTTTGACTTGGCTGACAAGTTCATGAATAGCCAGGATGTAAGGGCTACGCCTTCTCACCGGCGTAGGGCCTTCGCGTTTTGCATGCTGCACCGCTACGTCTTCGAGGGGTTGATGGATGCTGACTCGTGCGTGGGCCAGATTAGACTGATCGGAGTGGTTGACCAGATGGAGACTGGTCACAGCCCTGCTTGGCTAGTCACGGGAGAACTCATCATGGGTCTGGATGCTAGGCGACTTGACCCGACCCGGCAACTGACGGGGAGTATCCTTATTCTGCAGGTAAACGTCTTTCGATTTTTTCAATTTTGCTTCGCGCGATTTTTTGTTTCGTGGTTTTTTGAAGTCCGTAAGTCACTCGATCGAGTGGACCTACCACTCGATCGAGTGGCGTCTGTAAAGTGCTTCTGCCGGCCTGTGAAGAGCTTACTCGATCGAGTCAGAGGGTGTGCTCGATCGAGTGTCATACCTGATAGTCTTCTGTTTGTCTTAGCGAGTCTTACTCGATCGAGTCAGATGGTGTACTCGATCGAGTGTTATACCTGATGAGCTTCTGGTTGTCTTAAAGAGCCTCACTCGATCGAGTCAGAGGGTGTACTCGATCGAGTGGGCTGTAGCGAGCCATTCCGTTACTCATGAGTTGCGTGTACACGTTTGCAGGTTTGGTTGTCGGAGCGCTTGTCGATCATAGAGCCTCCTCCGAGCGTTCCAAGCTACCGTAACAACCAACTCAGTTCCAGGGGGCGCAAGATAAGCTCGAATCACCATATAAATCGAGCTTACTGGGATGAGGAATTGGTGTTCCATGGTGGCCCGTTGATTAGGTGGACGGTTGCTTGGTGGTTCCTTTCCAAGCTGACGGGATTGGCCAAGAGGGACCAAGCTCGTTATCTCGTGATCCTGTCCCTTGACTGGACAGTTCACATCTACCCGGACCGCATTCTGAGGCAGTTCGGTTCGTCTCAGCGCATTCCTGAGACTGAAGCCATCATTAGCGTTCCGCTCCAACTGACGGATGCTATGTGCGACACTTGGTTGCAGAGGTGGTTCACCCGTCCTACATGGACTATTCCCAACCCTTGCCAATCTGCTTGGGTTTCTCGAGCCTACGAGAAATGGACTTCTGAGGAGTCCGAGGAGGCTCGCAAAGCTCTGAAGGTCGATGAGGCCTTCGAACTGGTCCGCCGGGAGATGGTAAAGGACAATAGGGGATTCTACGATGAGGGAGAGACCCCTGCTACCTTAGTCCGATTAGAGTCGGGTCTTAAGTCACATACTAAGACTCGAGCTAAAGATGCCGGTGCTAGTGGCACGCGGGGGCGGCAAAGCCCCCAGACTGACTTGGAGCGGCGACTTGGGCCAAGGCTGGCGGCCCGGGACCGACTAGGTCCGCGTGACCGGCTCCCCGAGCCCGTAAGGGCCCGACTTGGGCCAATCGAGGTGGATGAGGACTCAAGTTCCAAGAAGCGAGTCCGAGCTAAAGAGGTTCCTGTGGTGATTCGGGAACGCTCTCCTCCGCGTCGTCGTCAGTGGACGACCAAGGAGGCCAAGGACAAAGGGAAGGGCAAGATGCCCTGAATACCGAGTCCTTAGTTTTATTATTTAGATATTATTATTATTTTTGTCGTGTGCTTTTTTTGTAGTTTTTTTTTGAATTCCTGCACTTGTAACTTTCCCGAGCTTTTTGGGATTTTTTTTTTTGTGATAAATAAAAGGAAGTTTATTATTAAAACCGTTCCTGTCTTTTCTCGATTGCATTGGTTGTGCCCTTTTGAGGGGCTGCCTACGTATCCGCAATTAGCAGAATCAAACCAAACGTAGTTCAGGCTTAGGAAATTGCAATCTCGAATTATACCAAGACTATTGGTTCAAGATGTTTTGCGACAGTAGAATAAATAATTCTAGCTCATTGACTTGCTTTTTGTAAAATGAACGATTTTGATAAAAATTGCTAATGACATTGAGAAATGGCTAAGGGTAGTAACGCTTCAGCTGGTCCAGGTTGGTTGGGTTGACAAACTCATTCCCGTCTAGGTCCGTCAGCATTACTGCTCCCCCTGATAGGATTTTCTTCACCAGATACGGCCCAGCCCAGTTGGGTTTGAATTTTCCCCTTGGGTCCACTGGTAGTAAAGCTCGAACAGATTTAAGGACTAGATCCCCTTCTTTAATGTTCCTGGGCCTTACTCACTTGTTGAAGGCCCGTTGGATCCTTTTTTGGTAAATTTGGATGTTATTGAGAGCGCGGGACCGTCGTTCGTCTAGTAGAACCAACGAATCGTACCGTGCTCGAACCCAGTCAGCTTCGGGTACTTGACTGTCTAGTAGGATTCTGAGGGACGGTACCTCTAGCTCCACTGGTTGGACTGCCTCCATCCCATAGGTTAGGTAGTATGGTGTCGCTCCGGTTGCGGTGCGAATTGACGTCCGGTACCCCCACAGGGCAAAAGGTATTTTGTCGGGCCAGTCCCGATAATTATCAGCCATCTTTTTGAGTATGGTGACAATCGTTTTATTGGCTGCCTCTACCGCTCCATTGGTTTGGGGACGATAGGGCGAGGATGTGTGCCTTTGAATTTTATATATGGCCAGCAGGGCCGCGGTCTCAGCTTGGAAATGGGTTCCATGATCACTGATAAATTCGTGCGGGATTCCATACCGGCATATTATCTTGTTCTGGATAAATTTGGCAACATGTTTAGCATTGAGGATGCGATATGATTCAGCTTCGACCCATTTGGTGAAATAGTCGATAGCCACCAAAATGAAGCAGTGTCCACCAGTACCGGAGGGATTCACTTTCCCGATTATGTCGATACCCCAGGTTGAGAACGGCCAGGGTGACGTCATGGTATAGAGCAGAGATGGCGGCATATGCTGCACATTGCCAAAGATTTGACAGTTATGGCAATGTTTGACGTATAATTGGCAGTCGGCCTCCATGGTGTTCCAGTAGTATCCGAGCCTCATGATTTTTCGGACCAGCATGTGAGCATTCATGTGTGGACCGTTTTCGCCATCGTGTACTTCGGCCATTACCTTCTCGGCCTTATATTTGTCAACACAAAGGAGAAGAGCCCCTTGTGCCGTCTTTTTGTACAGTTGCCCGTCATCAGTACGGATGAACTGGGTGGCTAGCCTCCGTAAGGCTTTCTTGGCTCGGTTTTCCGTCCCGGGGGGATACTCTCCGTTGGTCAGGTATGTTAACACGGCTTGGTACCATGGTTCGGGATCGGTTACCTCGATGTCTTCGATGTCGTAGACGTATGCCGGCTCGGACCGTCTTTCGACGCAAATTGGCATACTGGTCACATGGTCGGGAATGTTCAGTAAAGATGCTAATTTTGAGAGTGCATCTGCAAACTGATTTTCTTCCCGAGGCAGGTATATGTACTCTACCTTTTGGAATTGTTTCTCGAGATCTCTTACCCGTGCCTGGTAGGCCACGAGATTAGCATTTCGAGTTTTCCATTTTTGAAGTGCCTGGTTAATGACCAAGGATGAATCACCATGTACCCGGAGATTTGTGATCCCCAGATCGGCGGCGGCTTGTAGCCCATAAATGCATGCTTCGTATTCTGCTGCATTGTTAGTGACGTCAAAGTCCAGTTTGATGGAGACGGGAGTATGCTCTCCTCTTGGTGAAATTAGGAGGACCCCGACTCCGAACCCTCGAAAATTAGATGCTCCGTCGAAGTATAAATCCCATGTTTCGGCATCGGTATGGAAGATATCTTCGTCTGGGAAGGACCAGGTGTCGGTGTGTCCTTCCTCGGTTACCGGGCTGTCGGCGAGGAATTCAGCTACTATTCGCCCCTTAATAGCTTTTAAAGGTACAAATTTTAGGTCGAACTCTGCCACCATTAGAGTCCATCTTGAAATCCGGCCGTTGAGGATGGGTTTCTCGAAGAGGTATTTGATCGGGTCCATCCTGGATAGCACATGGACCTCATAGCTGAGCATATAATGTCGGAGCTTTTTAGTGGCCCAGACTAGAGCCAAGCACGTCTTTTCGAGCATGGTATATTTGCACTCATACTCTAAAAACTTCTTACTGATGTAATAGATGGCTCGCTCTTCGGAGTCAACTGTCTGAGCCAGCATAGCCCCCATGGCTGTCTCGGTCGTTGTTAGGTATAACGACAGAGGCAAACCGGGTTGAGGTGGCATCAGAACTGGCGGAGCAGACAGAATTTCCTTGATTTTGTCGAAAGCAGCTTGGCATTTGTCATCCCATAGTACCCGTTCCCCTATTTTCAGTTTCTTGAAAATTGGTTCACATACCATGGTTAGCTTGGAAATGAATCGACTAATGTACTGGACTTTCCCGAGAAATCCCCTTATTTCTTTTTCGGTTTTAGGATCTTGCATCTCGGTAATGGCTTTGATTTTAGCTGGGTCGACTTCGATACCTCGTTGGCTAACGATATGACCCAGTAATTTTCCTGACGTTACCCCAAAACTGCATTTCTGAGGGTTTAGCCTCATGTTGTATTTGCGCAGTCGGGTGAAGAATTTTCTTAGGGCGGTGATGTGACCGTCCCGTTCTTTGGATTTGACGATCATGTCGTCTACATAGACCTCTACCTCTTTATGCATCATGTCGTGTAATAAGGTGGTAGCGGTCCTTTGGTATGTGGCCCCGGCATTAATGAGACCAAATGGCATGACGATGTAGCAGTAAGTACCCCAAGGTGTAGTGAAGGTAGTCTTATTCATGTCTTCTTCCGCCATCTTGATTTGGTTATACCCGGCATACCCGTCCATGAATGACAGAAGGGCATGATCGGCCGTGTTATCCACCAGTATGTCGATGTGTGGTAACGGAAAATCATCCTTCGGGCTTGCTTTGTTAAGATCCCGAAAGTCTACGCATACCCGCACCTTACCGTCCTTTTTAGGAACCGGCACGATGTTTGCAACCCAGTCCGGATATTCGGACACTTGTATGAAGCCGGCTTTGAATTGTTTGTCGACTTCTTCCTTTACTTTGAGAGACCACTCGGGCCTCATTCGACGAAGCTTCTGTTTGACCGGTTTGCACCCGTCTTTGATAGGTATGTGGTGCTCGGCTATTTCCCGGTCTATCCCCGGCATGTCCTTGTAGGACCACGCGAAGACATCTTTGAACTCCTGGAGGAGGTTTATAAACTGTTGTTTCTCCTCGGGATCTAAGGATAACCCTATCTTAAGTATCTGAGGCTCTAAGGTTGTTCCCACGTTTATGGACTCGGTCTCTTCAATTACCGGATTCCGGGATTCCCTTTGCTCTAGTTGCTCGATCAGATGTGGAGGTAAGGGTACCTGTTCGTCGGATTTCTCAATGTCATAGCATAAATCATTTTTGAAAACAGGATTTAAAAGAGACAAGTCGTAAGCAGAACGGTTGTTATTATTAATTGAAAATTTGGAAAACAGCTCAAAGAGAGCAGCCATCTGATCATTGGTCAGAGGCGGAATTGGTAAAGCACTCGGGACAGACCCCGAGGTGCTAGCAGCAGGAATGATAGAAGGGAGGGGGGTTACAGGAGTGACTCTAGCACCGACTTCTCTAGACTCGACCTCAGACTCTAACTCAGACTCCGACTCAGACTCGGACTCCGACTCAGGCATGTCTCCCTCTCCGGCGACCAGCTTGTAGATCCTTCCTTGACTGTCAGTCCACTTGACAGTCTTCCTCCAGGCCCTTTTTCCCGTCTCGGAGCCAACATCCGAGATCAGCTTGGTCGGGTCAAACCTGTTGCTGCGGAGAATCAGGTTGACTAGGTCTTCCTTTGGAGTCGGGGCTACGGTGTCTTCCCCGAAGAGTAGCCCCAGCGCGGGCTCGATATCGTCCGCTCCGTCGGACTGGGTGAGGGTGAACACCTCATCTGGGATGTAGTTGCAATCCCGGGCCAAGTGGGTCCCGAGGTGCGTTGCATTGGGTTGGTATAGTCCAACCTGGACAGCCCCGAATACGGGTGTGACAAAGTAGTCAGACAACCGTGGGCTATAAGGGCTCAAGTAGGTACCCTTCATAATGTTGCAGGCTTTTTCAATTCCTGCTCGGACAACGTTGTCCGGAGTGAGGGCATAGCCAAGGCCGAAGTGAGAGTCTTCGTCCTTAAGGACCTCGATGATCTTCCCAGCTGGAAGGTCGGGTCGAGAGGTAGCCCCCGGAAGGTACCCTAGGTTCTGGAGCATCGTGTCAATGCTCGTGGTGAAGTAAGGCCTGAAAAGGTACTCTTCCTCGATCATCCCCACAAAGTCGAACCCCCAGAGGTCCGTGCGGCCCGTGGCGTTACAGCTAGCCACGGTCATTGGGGTCGCCTCTAGAGTAATAATACCGTCGAGTAGAGGCATCTTGATCTTGCGGTGGAGGGTGGAGGATACAGCTTTCACCGCGTGAATCCACGGCCTTCCTAAGAGTAGGTTGAATGAGGAGGTGACATCAATCACCTGGAATTCAAGCTCCTTTTCTACTGGGCCCGTGATGATGGTCAGTTTTATGGCCCCAGCTACCGACTTTGGGCTCCCATCAAAGGCTTGGATGGTTTGAGCAGTCGGGATATAGTCAGCCTCGGTAATGCCGAGGGCTTTGGCGGTCCTTAGAGGAAGGACATTCACGGCCGACCCATCGTCAACTAGGGTCATCGGGAGGTACTTCCCCCGGCAAATCACCGTGATGTAAAGGGCTAGGTTGTGGGAGGTCCCGAATGGCGGTAGATCGGCTTCGGAAAATGTGATCATTGGGCCTCCTACTTTGGTCTTACCCTTTAGGTGGGGTAGGACCGTGGCTACCATTTCAGCGGGTGTAGCCAGAGAGTCGATCTTGACTTGATCGAGAGCCTTTGTAAGTGCCTCTCGATGTTCTTGAGAGCTAACAAGGAGTTGCCATATAGTGAGGTCAACTCGGGTTCTCTTCAATTGTCTCACGACGGCTGTTTCAGCGGTCGGCTCTTCAGGGGCGACTTCCATCCCGAGTGGATCGGTGATGGTTGTCGGGGTAGGGGTGTCCCTAGTGCTTGTAGCTAAGTAGGGACGACCAAGGTTGTTGCTGGCTAGGACTCGAGTTTTGACCTCCCGAATCTGTTCAAGGGTGATGGGAACGGCTTCCCCTTTAGCGAGGTAGATATCATCTTCGTCGTCAAACCAGATCCCGTTCACTTGCGGGACGTAGGGGGAGATAAGGTGAGAGCAGTCGATCACCTCCCCGGCAAAAATGGCATGGGAGCTGAAAGGGTTCTCCTTGTTGCTGGGCTTATCTCCGGGTAGCGGGATTTTTCCGCTTTCAATTAAGTCCTGGATCAAGTGTTTTAGCTTCCAGCATTTCTCGGTATCGTGCCCATTGCCTCGGTGGTATTGGCAATAGGCCTGGGCATTGTAGTTCTTGGAGCGTCGCTCGACCGGAACTTCAGGAGTTGGGCCTATCGGTTGGATTAGGCCTTTGGAGGATAGCCTTTGTAAGGCATAAGTATAGGTAGTACCTATATCAGTGAAAACCCGAGGTGGGGTGTTCTTCTTGGACGGGGCATCTAGTAGATTGACCGCGTCAAAAATGCTGCGGGTTGCAGCCTGGGGCTTAGTGGTGGATGAAGAGGCCCCTTGGTATCCTTTGCTAGTAGCCTTGGTGAGGCTTTCTAGTCTCAGGTCATCTTCGATCCTCATACCCATTTCAGTAAGGGTAGTGAAATTGGGTATGACTGCGTACCGGAGGTGAACCCGGTAGGAAGGGAGGAGGTTCTTGACAAAAGCCTCCACTAAGGTCTTCTCGTTGGGCTTATCGACCAACTTCACGCTCTCGGCCCTCCAGCGTTGAAGGTATTTAGTGAAACCTTCTTTTGGCTCTTGGGCCATGACCTCCAGAGATCGCATTGTGGTTTGGATCTCGGTGTTGTCAGCATAGTTCCGAGCGAACTCGGTAGCCACATCATCCCATGTAGGGTATTTTTTCGGGTCTAGCCTATAGTACCAGGCCCGTGGGTGCTTCTCAAGGGATGCAGCAAAAAGGTTTTTGAACATGGATGAGTCCACTCCCTTGATGGCCATGAATTCCTTGAAGGCCCGTACATGTAGTAACGGGTCCTCAGTTCCCTCGAACATGGGCAAACCTGTGAGGTTCAGGTTTGCAGGCAGCTTGTCACTCACCGTGGAGTACTCTCGGCTATTCTCCCGGTGGATATGTTTACTCCCAGTCAAATGGACTTGTTCTTCTAGCCGGCGCACTGCGCTGACCAGTTCAGTTATGGGCCCAGTAGTCCCGACAGTAGGGGTCCCTTGCTCCACCGTAGCTAGGCGAGCAACAATGGCCACCTGGCCAGCCCTCATTTCGGTCAGTTGGGCCTCGATGTCGGTCTGCTTCGCGACCATGGCGTCTAAAGCAGTTTGCAGACTGTTCAAAGTAGCCATCTTTCGAGCGTGTCTGGTTGCCGGTGGCCTGTCTGTAAGAACACCGCGTAATCAGAAACTGAACCCAGATCTCGGAAAAGGAAAGGAAAAGTACATCCCGAGCAGCACTAGGAAAGGAGACTAGAGACTCAAGAAAGACATCTAGACGGATGACTCGATGGGTGGTATAACTTCCTTAGGATTTTGGCTTTGTGGGCCTAGTCCTGTTCGAAGGAAGGTCCACGTGAGACTTTTCCCCAGACTTTTGACTCGAGTGTATGGACGGACTTTCCTTTGTAGGGGTATGCCCTACGCGGGTTGGTCGTGCCTTGACTGATAAGGCAGACTCGGGAAAGGGGGGAAACTCGTGATATAAGATCAGCGGAGTTTCGACGCTATAGACCTTCGACATACTATGCAAAGACCCGGCACACGGCTAGACGGTAGGTCCTATAATAAGGAAGGTTTACTAGGATGGTTGGATGTTTGAAATTTGAATATTGAATGAGCGGAAGAATTTCCGAGAGTTTTGAAAAAAACGGAATTCCGAAAACCAAGATTAGAATTTTGAAAAATTCAGAAAATCGAGATGGTGTTGGAAATTCACGAATTAAAATGGGCAGCATGCCGACTAGAGAAAAAAGATATTTTGAGTCAAATCATAAGTCTAAATTTCGGCAGCATTCCGAGTCTCGAAAATTGGATGTTTTGAAAAGACGGGTCCCGAAACGGACAGCATTTCGGGTTTTTCAAAATTTGGGTGTTTTTGGAAAGATGCATTTTTTGAAATGACGGTTTTTGGAAAAACGACACGGAAACCAAGTAGCATGTAGTCAAGCAAGCATTATAACGACGCTTATGTATGCTTTACACTAAGTCTCGGTCGGTCACAATAGGGTCTATACCAACAACGATCGCATTCTCACGAAACGGGACGGACTTCCTAGCCAATTTTGAACTAGAACCTGCCGTAAAACCCCGGTGAGTTCCGCCATCGAAGTCTTTAGCGCACCCATGTAGGAATGCACCGTGGTATAGTGGGACGTCGGTCACAAGTAACCGGCCCGGGCAAAATTTGGGTTATGCATGAACCATTAAACTAATGCGCACACACTAATATTCGAACGATTTCTCTTCGAGTCTCACCCTAGGAACCCCGATGCCATGTAGTACATCAGGTATCCCCAGCGGAGTCGCCAAATTGTGGACATGACGTAGGTCCACCCCGACGCGGCCATGCGCGGGTTTGGGTAGGCGAATGAATCTCGTGGTGAGATTGTTCTCGGGTTCGAAATTTAAGTCAAAATGGAGTCGCCACCGAATTTTGTGGTTATTCGGAACCATACGAGCCCACTCTATGTCGTCATGGGCTATACACAAAGTAAGCCCACTTCGATTTCAGAGTTCATTGGGCTCGTCCCTTTGCATTGCAATATCGATACCGTATAAACCGGCTTTCGTATATAGAATGACTCTCGTGCGCCAAGGGTTTCGGACATCCGGAAACCAAAGGTTCTGAGTAAGGGGTGAGGGTACGTGTTGGGAAGCCCACTAAGGACACCCAACCCCGCCCGCACATGGCGGCCTCTACTAAGACATCGTTCGTGTTCGTGTGTGCGCGCTAGTAAAACGATTAAATGATATGCAAACAGCGTTTTCGAGCTAAGCATATTAATAGTTTGTGAACTACGTCATTTAATGCATCTTATTCTTGGTCAAAATGGTTTAGCATGCGAGGTTCGTTTATAAAGCATAAAAGCAAGTAAATAAACAAAGCTCGAAAGTAAAATAAAAACGTACAAGTTACACGGGCGGAAATACAACCCGGAATTCACAATACAACATTACGTAGAAGTAATAAAAATAACGCGATACAAAGATATGGACGGACCCGTATGTAAGCTAGACCGCGAAATGCATAGATGGACTAACCCCGATTAAATACACATTGTATTGTGTACTAAACGAAGGACGGAAACATGAGACTATGGCGTATTGCTAGCCCGATCCCATATCCCGTAGTCTTGTCCCGACTCATCACGTCAAAGGTGGTCAAAGTCGTTCTACGTGTCGTGTTGTGCATGGTTTTGAAAATAGGTTGGTCACGTGACAGTCTTTACACGTGATGACTAATGTCGATAAAAAAAGGCGAGGCTTGAAAGGTGTGTCAAGGCCCTCGGTTATGGGGCTACAGGACTCACTCGGTCGAGTCATGGCCTGACTCGGCCGAGTGCGTCCTAAAAGAAGCTTCTGCCCACGGTTTGAGGTGCTACTCGATCGAGTAGCAGGTGTACTCGGTCGAGTGGCACCTGTACGAGTTGTGACTCGTGATTTATGTGTTTTAAATTTGAAGGTTGGCCGAATTGAATCGAAATATTGACGAATTTAGATTTAATTCGGTTTGCCACGATAAACGTGAGTTTTAGAAAATGAGTTCACGTGATTGGCTTTACACGTGTCGACTAAGAGTCGTAAAAAAAGAGACGAGGCTTAAATGTTGCATCCAAGCTCTCGGTTTTCTGGGCTATAGGATCCACTCGGTTGAGTCATGGCCTGACTCGGTCGAGTGTACCCTTGGGAAGTAGTCTGCCCGGTTTTGTGGACACTACTCGATCGAGTGGCCTATGCACTCGGTCGAGTAGTCCCTGTGCGAGTGTTAACTCGTTTCATTTTTGGGGTTGAAAACGACGGTCGGTCGAGTTAAATACAAATATCATTTGATTCGAATTTAACTCAACCTCCGGTATTATAATCGTGTACATGTACGATTATAATACCGTCGTCGGGATCTTATGAAGTGTTTGTGTTAGAAATTTTGAATTAGTAACGAAATGTTTCCCTCTACGTCACGACATCGAAACTAAACCTTTCGGTTTATATGATGTCGGTTTTCGTGTCAATGGGTTCCGCACTAATTAAAATGGGATCGAATACGTTCAACTACGATTAGTCGCGATCACGTCACGCCTTTGAGCACATTGGGGCGGGGCTCCTCGAAAGGGCTCCACCTCCGTCGTTGCTCGTAAAAGGATTAGACGGACTTTAGGCGACAATTATAGTCAAACGTATCCGAAACCGAGATTTTGATACTAGTTATATATATATACACGGTATGGTTATAATGTTAGCAACGAAAATGTAAAAGTTAGTATGCAAAAAAAAGTAAAAATGTTAAAGTGTTAGATGTTAGAGTGTTAGGATTACGATACTAGTAAAAGTACAAAATAAACGATACAAAAAACATAAGCGTAAATAACAAAGATAGAAACGGGGTTTGGGACACCCTCAACATACATGCTTAGTAAGGACCTCGGAAATGGGCTCGCGAATAGTGACGGGACTATGGAGTATCGAGGATGTATGTAAGTTATGGTGTGTGTGTGTGTTGTCGGTTTATCGAGGGACAAGGGACTTGGTTTTTTGTGTATAGGGCTTAGGGTTGCTAAGGCTTGTAGTGTAGAAAATGTGACTGAAATGTGAGGTGAATATGGGGTAAAAATGGATGTGTAAGAGTTGGTAAAAGTTCTGAAAATGCATGGGGGTGAAGCGGTATTTATAGGCAGCCCCGACCCCGGGTCACTCGACCGAGTGGCGCGGGTGCACTCGGTCGAGTGCCCTCGTGAATGTATCTGGACGGGTTCGAAGAGGCTCCACTCGATCGAGTGGCCAATCCACTCGACCGAGTGGATCAATTAGGCCGGGCTATTTTGGGCGTGATTGCCCTTGATTTATGCTTAATTGATTATGATTGATTTGGCTAATTTTGGCTGATTCGTGAGTGATTTGGATAGATTTGTGAACCTGGTGCATGTTTCGGGAACGCACCCGGTCGCTCTTTGTGTCGGGTTTGTCTTGACCGGGTTTTGACCCGGTCGCTAAAAGACGGGAATCATTTTTGGTGCCGGTTTTGGCCCAAATTAGTCTCATTTTGCTCGGAACGACCCACTGGGCCTGAATTTGAGGTCTGTTTTGTGAGATTATTACTCCGCTAAAAGTCCATGTCAGATATTATTGATTTCGGGCCCAAATCCGAGTATACTAAGTCACGTTTGCGTCCGATCATCATCGGGTGTTTGCTGGGAACTGCTATAGACACTAGCAGGCAAAATGCGGGTGTCTACAGGTGGGCTTTTTAGGGCCAAAACCTGTAGTGACCACAACTACGAACTAAGAAATGAGCTTCACCGACCTCGTTCAAGTTACACCACCGCTGGAAACTTGTTTCCAATTCCCCAGCGGGACCGACCCGGTTTTTCAAAGTGTCGCGGCGGCCACCCACGCGGCCCCTTCCCGATCGGGGGGCCGGTCCGATCTCGTGTACGGGGCGATGTTTCGGACCTCGATTCGGATGACGAACCGAACTTGTACTAGACGGGTGCGGGCACCCGTGTTTCCGTTTGGAATCGATCGAGTCGTGGTTATAAATGTATAAAGGCCGATTCATTTGGTAGGGCGACCTTTTTGGTGAACTGAATTCGTTGCCGATTTGTGGAGTCGCCACCGAGTCAAATATGAGGACTCGGAATCCGTTCAAGTCAACTTTGATCCTTAGCCGGCTCAAAGCTGAGAGGCACGGGACCTAAAGATAAAGACTTGTACCCTTAAGCACTCCATGCCTGGAATGACTCTCATTGCCAATGGTTTCGGACATCCGGAAACCGTCGATTCTAAGTAAGGGGTGACAATACGTATTAGGAAGCCAACATCCGATAGATGTCAACACCCAATCCCGCCCGCACTATAGCGGCCTCTACTAATCAATCGGTGGGCTGATAACCTAGTTCTTTTGTTTTGGCGGAAATACTGTAACATCCGTTGTTTTCACCCTATACCTTTTGCTACGTCGGTTGTTTAAGGACAAGTAAGTATTGTCGTCAAAGTAGTTGCGTTTTCATTCTTTGCATGCGATTTCACGTGATAGGCAAGTCATGATGAAAAGATGCACGTAGGAGAGTAGAGAGTACTAGAAATATACGTATTAGCAAATCAGTTTTAACATGATAATACGGATATTAGTCATTCTCGTTGTATACCTTACCTGGTATTCTGCTTAAGATGCGTCGGTTCGGTATTAACAGGGATGCGTCGAATCTAGTAAGGCGAGCACCCGGACTAATACGGAACCCGACCATCACTTTGTTCAGTTTTAGTTATTTTACGTTTTGAATTCCGTGTTAGGTGATTTAGCATGCGATTATAAGGTCATAAAAGCAATAAATCGTACGAAAAACTGTAAATGCGAATGTAAGTAAATCACATAGTGAGGAGTTGCACCCTCGGAGTATACACTAAACGGGACATGATGCATAGATAGTTGAGAACGGATCTCGAAAGTACTCGGGTCTATTTAGTGTATTTAAGTGTTTGTGGTTGAAGTTGGGACGTTACGTGTTTTAGTAGATGGTTGTGGACCTAGTATCCACATCTAGTGTTGTCGTAGTGCATAATGAAAGAAAGTACGGAAATGTAAAGTTTTGTTTAGATGACAACCTAGTGATGACTCGGCTTCAAAGGCAGATCCTCCTAGTTGTCCTAGTGATTTCGGCAGAGCTCCGTTACCGTTGACCCTTCCTACGGCTACTCCGGCAGAGCTTCGTTACTATGGAATGATCCTGCAGCTAATCCGGCAGAACTTCGTTACTAGACTTGAGCTAGTCGAACACAGGCACCTCGATATCGAGTGGGGTGCTCGAAGGTGAGGAGTAGCATCTATGTGGCTTTGATCGGAACTGCGATCAAATAGATCGTTGGCCTCGGGTGTCGGAGTGCGAGCCCTTAGCGAGAATGTGGAGGGAGAAGAGAATTGAGAGAATTGTGTGGAATGAATGAGATGAAGGGGGGTATTTATAGGTGTTTTCGGCCCTCGTCACCCATATGGACGCCTGAGTTGTGGCGCACCAAGACTCAGGCGCCTGGGTTCAGGCGTGGGGAGTCTCAGACGCGTGAGGCGAGGCGGTTGGAGTTTTGAAGATACGATTTAAATTTGATACTTTACAAAACCGAGAGGGAGGAGTATAATACGTATCTTGGAGCCTAAGGTTTCCCCGTGTTACCCTAGTGCCATAAGCTTAGTGGGCCTCGGGTGTGCAGCCCGAGGTTCGCTTCGCACGGTGCTGACTTGGTTCGTGTTTCGGGACCGACTCGGGGTCCCGGTGTCAGAATTGACAATAATTAGTGTCTACGCGACCATAACGACACGACTAAGGCTGCCATCATGTTAGTTTAATTTTTCCGAGTAATTTATTTGATCCGTTCTAAAAAATACTACCTAAAACATCGCGAACCCGCATCGCGTTGCAGTCCTATCGACATCGGGTGTTTGTTGGGCACTTCCGCAGCCACCAGGTCGAAATCTGGGTGTCTACAGGCTCGCATTTGGCTAGGGTGGTGCAAGCTTGTGTTAGGAGGGGTCGATGGTGAAAGACCCGAACAACCACACCCGAGTGGCAAGGAAAGGGGATGGTTAGACCTGTAGAGTCCAGCCGTTTTGTACTATGTTCTATTAATTTATATTATGTGGGGTATTAGTACTAGCTTTTTGTAGGGTTTTGATATGTTGTCATTTTCCGGGGTAGCCGGATTTCGGATGCTTGATGTAAAGGGCCTCGACAAAGGCTCGATTTAACTGATGATTTTTTTATTAATGAGAAGCACATTTTTTTTATTTCATTCTTTTTTCGTGGTGGCTCGCAACTCGATTCTTCATTTTACCCAGAGCGCCCTTTCGGGTTTTCACTCCGTCCTCGGCTCACCTTTTGTTTTGTCTTTTTTTTCTTTTTTTTGCTCTTTTTTTTACGACGGCTCGCAACTCGATTCTTCATTTTGCTCGGAGCACCCTTTTGGGTTTTCTCTCCATCCTCGGCTTGTCATTTTTTTCCTTTTTTTTTACGATGGCTCGCAACTCGTTTCTTCATTTTGCCCGGGGCGCCCTTTCGGGTTTTCACTCCGTCCTCGGCTCGTCGTCACTACAACAAATCATCACTTGCGCCACGGAAAATTTGTTGCCACGGCTACTTGCGCTACGGAAAATTTGTTGCCACGGCTACTTGCGCCACGGATAATTTATTGTGGCAAATAGTCTAGCCACGGTAAATTTTCCGTGGCGCAAGCAGCCGTGGCAACAAATTTTCCGTGGCACAAGTGATGATTAGTTGTAATGCATTTGTGCTTCGTCATTGAAATCACTTGTTAACCGGAATGCGGGGGAGAGGTTCCGATTCGCATGTGAATAGAGTAATCGATTTTGTAATTTTTATTGGTTGTACCCTTGGAAGGGTTGCCTGCGTATCCGTGTTTAGACGAAATCAAACCATGTACGTAGTTCATTTCTAAGTATGAGTGATTTTTCTTTAGACTCGTTATGCCAATTATCGATGCAAATTATTTCTAAGCGTTTTATGTTGGTTTTTACCCTAGGTCGGAAATCAGGATGGGGTTGCCAGGGAGTTTAGGGATAGTATCGTTTGAGTTGGTCCACGCTGGTTAGGGTTGAGAACTCCTGACCGTCTAGGTCAGTAAGGATCTCGGCGCCCCCCGTGAGTATCTTCTTGACGAGGTAGGGGCCCGCCCAGTTTAGTCTTAATTTCCCTCTAGGATCGACGGGAAGGGGTGCTCTAATGGATTTGACCACTAAGTCTCCCTCATGTAAGTTTCGGGATTTGACTCGTTTGTTAAAGGGTCGCTGTATTCGTTGTTGGTACGCTTGCACGTTGGACAGTGCGTGTATTCTACGCTCATCTAGGAGTACTAGCTCATCGTAACATTTTTGGTTACATTTCTCTTCGAGAATGCCGCTTTCGACTAATATCCTTTAGTGAGGGGATTTCTAATTCTATGGGTTGCATTGGTTCGGAGCCGTAGGTTAGATAATAGGGTGTGGCCTTTGTGGGTGTTCGGTAGGAGGTTTGGTATCCCTATAATGCAAAGGGTTTTTTGTTTGGCCAATCCCAATAGTTGTCTATCATTTTCTCAAGGATTGTGACGATGGTTTTGTTTGCTGCCTCCACAGCCCCGTTTGTCTGAGGTCTATAGGGGGATGATTTGTGTCTTTGGATTTTGTATTTGTCTAGGAGTTTTTGGGTTTCCGCCCTGAAATAAGCCCCCGGATCACTGATGATTTCGTGGGGTATGCCGTAACGGCAGATGATGTTATTTTGTAGGAATTGGACTACTTGTTTGGAGGTTAGAACGGTGTAAGAGGCTGCTTCTACCCATTTGGTAAAGTAATCAACAGCCACTAGTATAAAACAGTGTCCACCGGTTTCGGATGGTTGTACCTTTCCTATGATGTCAATTCCCCAGGTAGAGAAGGGCTAGGGTGTTGTTATGGTGTGGAGTGGATATGGTGGTAGGTGTTGGATGTTGGCGAATATTTGGCAGTTGTGACAGTGACGGACATGACGCCGGCAGTCTGCCTCTAAGGTAACCCAATAATAGCCTAGTGCCCTAGTCTCATTATTTTTTGGGCTAATAGGTGTGCGCTCATGTGGGGTCCCCATTCCCCGTCATGCACTTCTTCCATGACTTTCTCGGATTCGGTTTTGTTTATGCATCTAAGGGTTCGTTTGTATAGTAGTCCTTGATTTAGAACGTAATGGGCGGCTTGCATTCGTAAGGCTCTTTTGTTTTTGGTGTTTGTGTTGGGTGGGTATGATCCGTCGGTTTTGAAGTCTAGGATCCCTTTGTACCAGGGTTTTTCGTGGGTGCCGTCGGTTTGGAGGTTGTGGATTTAGGCGGGTTGTTCACTCCTTTCTACGCAGATAGGTAGAGAGTGGAGGTTGTCAGGCTAACTTGGATAGGGCATCAGCGAATTGGTTTTCTTTGCGGGGTATGTGTATGAAGTTGATTTCGCTGAATTCCCGGGATATTGTTTCTACTTTGGTTTGATACGGGGCTAGGCTTTCGCTATAGACCTTTCAGGTGCCCGTGGCTTGGTTGACTACTAGGGATGAATCTCCGTGGACTCTAAGGTTTTGAACTCCTAGAGTTACGGCGACTTTTAACCCTATTAGGCATGCCTCGTATTCGACTGCGTTGTTGGTAACTGGGAAGTCTAGTTTGATTGATATGGGTGTGTGGTAACCTATCGGTTGTTGACTGTGTGTGCTTCTTATGTTGTGTCTTTTGGTTGGGGAGTCAGTTGTGGGTTGAACTTAGGGTAATCGTTCCTGATCTCTTCTTAGGGTGAAGTTAAGTGGGCCGTTTTTTGTATCCCTTCTGCTTTGATTAATTGTTATCGATAAATGGCATAGTATCGAGTTTCAAGCAAGTAAGTACGTTATTGAAAATCAAGAAATTGTCGAGGCGTCTTTGTAAAAGAAGAAATTGTTTTATTGATATAGTAATAAGCGGGCTAGGTTCCTGGGATAATGTTTGATGGGGGAGGTAAAGGACAGGTCCCCTTGCACCTCCTTGACTTGACATAAAAGAAAAGAAAACGTTTATTATTACTTTTAAGCCTAGGCCCTATCGATGAACTAGACTCCGACTCGGAGACGGGTTCACACGTCCTTAAAAGAACCTTCGTTGGTTGGACTCTCGTCGTTCATGCGGGTCACTCTCTTGATGGGCTTGGTATCGAGAACCGGTTCTCCTCTGAAGACATCCTACGGGGACGTAGACTCCCTTATCGATCAGGTCTTGCACTTCACGTTTGAGCTCAGTACATGTTTGGGTCTCATGTCCCCGACCCTGATGGTATAGACAATAGGCATTTGGATTCCAAGCCCCCCCCCCCCCCCCCCCCGTCTTTTCTATGAGCGAGTCTGGAGTAGGTCCTATTGGCCATAACAACCAGGCCTCTTGTAACTTCCTAAGGGCCTCAGCATAGGACTCCCCTAACTCGGTGAATTGCCTAAAAGGCCGGCGAAAGGTCGTGGTTTCGATGGGATGTGCTAGCCTGGCATACTCGACTAATGGGTCTTCACTGAGCACCAGCTCTCGCCCTATTGGCCTCTCATGGGGTTTTCTCTCGGGTCCTTCCAAGGTCTCGAGGCGGCGTCTGACATCTTCAATGGAGGAAGAGATTGATAACACTAGCCCTAGGACGCCATAGACTACATTCATCAGGGCGTTGAGTTGGTCGATGCTACTTTCGTTGTCGTTTGATGTCATTTCTGAGTCTGCGGAACAGAACTTGAAGATGAGGCTGGATCCACCAGACGACTTAGATACTCAAGGAATGCTCTTGATTGAGCGACACAGAGATAAGACCCTTGATGTGTGCATGTGTTGTGGTCATCGAATTAGGGACTCGGGTGCTTTAGACTCCTGGTGTATTCGGCGAAGCGCCTAATAGACTTGTGTCTCTGGAACGAGACGATTTGACACAAATCTCGGAATTAAGATTTAAGGAAGAGGACTTCGCAAGACGAGATGACCCAGAATGTAAAACCTCAGTTAGAGGCGACCCTAGTAACTAACACATACAGTTAATCACACGGTTGTACGACGTAAGGAATTGATCTCGATCCCGGCTCTGAATCAAAGAGTTTGATGTTTTCGAAAACGGATGGGTTTTGAAAACTTTTTTTTTGAAAGCGAGAGCTTGTAAAATTGGTGTTACGATGGTTTAACAACATCGTTTGTAATGTGTCGAAAAAGTGTGGCTATGTGATCGTCGAGGTTTCGACGATAGCAAAAGTGTAAATGGTGGTTTTGCAAAAAGAAGCACGGTTCTAGAAGAACCAGTTTTGGAAAATAACGCTGTCGTGCTTTTATCGAGACTACTATTAATTAGTTAGTTCGATATTTGCGGTGTAGACGGTGTTCGTGAGAGAACGTGGTGTCTGTGATGGTGCTCTGAACGTCTGACTAAATCCTTATTACAGAATTTAGGTAGTGAAAGTGTTTTTTAGAAAAACTTTTAAAATGTGCCGCCGTACTTTATCGATTCTAGTAATTGGAGTTTCAACCGTGGCGACGGTGTGTGCTGTAAAAATATTCTGAGGGTATAACCGTTTTGGGTTCCTTGACTTCATTAATTGAAGTTTCGTTTGTGTTACCGGTATGTGCGAAAAAAATGTTTTGAAAGGCAAAATGTAACCACCTTAGGTGCCTTGGTCCCATTGATTGGGAATTTGGCAAGGTTAACAGTCCCCGTCGTTGCTTGAAAATAACGAGTTTCACTTTGGCCAAAGTAATGGCGCTCAAAAGGGTCTTTTGAAAGTAGTGAGTATGAAATCCGTCATGGTGACGGTGCCAAAATGTTTTTTTTTGGGAAAATAAATTAAATTTGGCCGGAGCATCGGCGCTTAAAAGGCGGTTTTGAAAAGAAGATGTTTTTTTTGAAAATGGAGTTAGGTGCGGTTGAATATGTTGTCGTGGCTGAATCCGGATTTTAATGTTTTATTTGGGTTGTTCAAACACGCTACACATAACTAGGAATGCGTACACACATGCAGGATGCAGACATGGGTAGGTTAGTGTAGGCCACCGCCCACGAATAGTCTTTGCTTAGGAGACGACATGTCACCCGGGGAGGTGAGTGTCATACTGTTTACTTAGAACCACTCTTTTGGTATATCCGTGGAATATGCGGCTACCTTGAATGGCCAGAGCGTCAACCGAGGGTATCTCCGCGTGTCCATAAGGATCTTACCGCGAAGAGGTCGATTGGTCCTAATATCGGTTAGGGTGGGCTTTTTAGGGCCAAAACCTATAGTGACCACAACAACGAACTAGGAAATGAGCTTCACCGACCTTGTTCGAGTTACACCACCGCTGGAAACTTGTTTTCAAATCCCCACCGGTGTCGCCAAACTGTGGACGTCCGTCCTCACAGCCCCGCGCCCCATGCGGGATCGACCAGGTTTACTCGCGGCGGCCACCCACGTGGCCCCCTCTCGGTCGGGGGCCGGTCTGATCTCGTGTTTGGGGCGATGGTTTGTACCTCGATTTGGATGACGATTCGGAATTGTACCAGACGGATGCGAGCACCCGTGTTTCCGTTTGAATTGATCGAGTCATGTTTGTAAATGTTTAAAGGCCGATATGTTTGGTAAGGCGACCTTTTTAGTGAACCGAATTCGTTGTCGATTTGTGGAGTCGCCACCGAGTCAATTATGGGGACTCGGAAACCGTTCAAGTCAACTTTGATCCTTAGCCGGCTCAAAGTTGAGAGGCACGGGACCTAAAGATAAAGACTTGTACCCTTAAGCACTCCATGTCTGGAATGACTCTCATTGCCAATGGTTTCGGACATCCGGCAACCGTCGATTCTGAGTAAGGGGTGAGGGTATGTATTGCGAAGCCAACATCCGCTAGACATCGACACCCAATCCCGCCCGCACATAGCGGCCTCTACTAATCAGTCGGTGGGCTGATAACTTTGTTCCTTTGTTGTGGCGGAAGTACGGTAACATCCATTGTTTTAACCTATGTCTTTGCTATGTTGGTTATTTAAGGACAAGTAAGCTTATTGTCGTCGAAGTAGTTGCATTCACATTCTTTGCATGCGATTTCACGTGACAAGCAGGGCATGAAAAGATGCACTTAGGAGAGTAGAGGGTACTAAATATTATACGTATTATCAAATTAGTTTTAACGTGATAATACGGATATTAGTCGTTCTCGTGGTATACCTTACCTGGTATTCTGCTTAAGATACGTCAGCTCAGTATTAATAGGGATGTGTCGAACCACGGGTGGTGAGCACCGGGACTAATACGGAACCCGACCATCGCTTTGTTCAGTTTTAGCTTGTTTACGTTTTGAATTTCGTGTTAGGTGATTTAGCATGAGATTATAAGGTCATAAAGGCGGTAAATCATACGAAAGCGGTAAATGCGAAATGTAAGTAAATCACATAATGAGGAGTTTGCACCCTCGGAGTGTACACTAAACGAGACACGATGCGTGGATAGTTGAAGACGGATCTCGGAACTACTCGGACTTAGTTAGGGTGTTTTAGTGTTTATGGTTGAAGTTGAGGACGTTACGTATGTTTATAACGTGCCATGGACCTATTGTCCACTTTTGACATTATCGAAGTGCATAATAAAAGTACGGAAATGTAAAGTTTTGTTTAGATGACAACCTAGTGACGGTTCGACTTCGAGGCGGATCCTCCTAGCTCGTCCCGCGGTGATTCCGGCAGAGCTTCGCTACTATCTTCGGGGTTAGCTAGGCAGAGCTTCGCTACTATTTATAGTTGCTCGCGCAGTTCAAATCGCCCATTAGGATGCCTGAGTCCTGGCGCATCAGAACTCAGACGCCTGGGATCGTGCGCGCGAAGATTAGGACGCCTGGGATTTTGAAGATCCAATTTCGAAACTTTCCAAAACGGAGAAGATGCGTATAATATGTTGACTTGGGCATTAAGCATTCCCATAACCCTAGCATGTCGACGCGCCGGGAGGGCTTCGGGTGTGCTTCCCGAGGTTTGCTCGGTCCGACGTGTTGACTCGAGTTTGACATTGCATATTTCGGGACCGATTCGGGGTCCCGATGTCGGAATTGACTCCAGGTAGTTTCGATGCAACCGTAATGACACGACTAAGGCTGTCTTGATTTTAAATTAATTTTTACGAATAATTATTTGATCCGTTCTATAGAAAAACTATCTAAAACATCGTAATCTCGCGTTGCGTTGCAGTCCGATCGTCATCGGGTGTTTGTCGGGCACTCATGCAGCCACTAGGTCCAAATTTGGGTGTCTATAGAAGCCCAACGCTATTATTGGGATGGATCCTATTTGTTCCACCGATGCGTAGAAGGCATTTACCGTAGATGTGTTACGGCCAACGAAGGATTTGGTATTGTGAAGCACTTCTACTCGACCTCTTATGACGGACACTTGGCCATCCAAAAGACAATTATCAAGGTCCTCCAAAGCGGATTTTCGTGGCCTTCCATGTTTAAGGACATTAGAGCCTTCATTCTTACATGCGATGCTTGCCAAAGATGTGGCAATATAACAAGAAGGAATAAGATGCCCCTTCAACCTATCCTAGAGATTGAATTATTCGATGTTTGGGGCATTGACTTTATGTGTCTGTTCTCATCTTCCTTCGGCAATAAATACATCCTAGTTGCGGTTGACTATGTCTCAAAATGGATCGAGGCCGTAGCTTCCCCCACTAATGGTTCCAAGGTAGTAATCAAACTTTTCAAGAATGTAATTTTCCCGAGATTCGGTATGCCTAGAGCCATAATTAGCGATGGAGGCTCTCACTTTAGGAAGGATACATTTGAGCACCTTCTTCGGAAATATGGTATCACTCACAAGATGTCCTTAGCCTATCATCCTCAATCAAATGGGCAAGCCGAGATTTCCAACCGACAAATCAAGGGAATTTTGGAAAAATTTGAAAATACACACCGAAAGGATTGGTCATTGAAATTGAATGACACCCTTTGGGGTTTGAGAACGGCTTACAAAGCGCCGATAGAAACAATTCCTTATCGACTTGTGTACGACAAAGCTTGTCACTTGTCCGTGGAATTGAACACAAAGCAAATTGGGCTATTAAGGTGTAATTCCCTAAAAATTCTAACGCAATACAGTGGCGGAAACACCGTAGAAGTGGGATTATAACACACTATAACAATCCATAGTTCAGATTATTAATCAGCGGAGCAGGATCCGTAACTACTCGCTAGCCCACCCGAAGGGAAACACATATACCTGCCATGTTAAAAACATAACAGCCACAATCAGTGAGGAGCAACGACGACGTTCTCCCAGCCATATTACAAGATTATAAAACTGTAATTACTATTATAGAAAAATAGTAAAACCGGAAAACATTGAAACGTCATATTAAAAAAATAAGCTTTCGGAGAAAACTTAAAATATTGGAACAATAAAATCAGAACAAGTTTTCAGAAGGAAACTTAAAATGTTTGTCAACCTGCAAATCAAAATATATCGATAATAATAAAATAGTCAAAATGGCGTTATGGATAGGATTAGTGTACACAAGGCTAGACTTTCACTAGGGATATGCTAAAAACTAGCTTCGAGAACTCAGACACCAACTTCACACGCAGCGAAGATCCAAGGTCTCTAACTAGGCAACTCAACCATAATAGAACGGCGACTTATCAATGCGAGGTCCTAGCTTAAGTAATATACACCCTTCCTGGATTCCAAATGTATCAAGTTCAACCGACGGCGACTAACACGATGCGATATCTAGCTTAAGGGCACAATGCACATATACTCCTGGATACCAAATGTATCCAGTTCAACAACCAATGCATCCCAAATGGATACACCAGCCTTATAGTTGATAGCAAAATTGTACATCCTAGACTGTATAACTCTAACTCCACACTTATCCTCATTCCATAACTCCAAAACAAAGTCATTATCGATATTCAAAAGATATAATCATTATAAATATGTTGGAGATAAAATGAGTAATCATTATACTCTAAAAGATGAAATTTTCTATTTTAGGAAACTTTACAAAAAATAGCATCATATCAAAATATCGAAAATATTAGTTCATACTAACACAACTAAATCGTTTAGGCCGATTATTACGATTTTACAAATTAATAAGACAATTAAATCGTTAATCTCGTAAAAACGATAAAAATATCGAAAGACACAAATTTTTGACTTTTAAAATTTTTCCAGATTAAATGACATACATATATTGTCAAAATAAAATTATAATTATATACATGCAATTATACAAGTAAAATCAAGCAATACCGAGTAACAACGACGTTACCTTCAATCCAAATCCGAGTCTACGATAAATTTGTCGGCTTCGGGGTCGACCAAGAATCCTACATCACACGACATACATGGTACAAAAATACCATGAGAAAACTAAAAGAATCAAGGTAAATAACGATCGGAAATAACATCGATTATTACCTTAGCGAAGGGAAAAGAAAGACGATAATTTAGAATGTAACACCCCTGATTTTATAAATTAAAATTATGTTCGTATTTTTTTTTTGTTTTTACGATTTAACTCGTAATTCTTAAAATTATTATCAAATGAATTTATCCTTTAATCGATTCAAACTCCTAAAATTCTATTTGTCTCGTAAACTCTTATTTAAAACATATTTTTATTTCTCTTTCGATCTATTTTATACGTTTAATTTGATTCTTATCAAAAGTCTATTTCGACGATTTAAATTCTAAAATTCTTTTACTTATTTATATTTATTTAAGCTCAAATTTCTATTTTCGGCTTGAAACTCATTTATTTTAAAGTTTCGTCAAATTATTTATTACTTTTCCTCAAGAAATCAATTTAATTCAATTTATCGAAGATTTATTATTTATCGGAAAATATTATTTCGTCATCTAATTATTTATTTCTATCATTTCCGTTTTCGTCTCGAGTACTTTATTTACTCATTTTATTTGACGTTCCGATTATTTATCAATTTTATTAACTCGTTTTAACCCGATTCATTTAATCAATCGGCTTTCCTATTTTCTTTTAGTGGACCTCATACACTAATTCTTTTCTTTTTTTTTTGTTTTCCTTCTGTCCAGTGTCCACCGCTTGAACCCTCCCTTTTCCTTTATTTACATACTTTGTATGGCATTCATTCATCCACCATAAACCGCTTCATTCGTCCTCCATTCCTTTCGTTTTCTTCTCCTTCTCTCCTTCGCATCTCCTCGTATCCGCTCCCCTGCCTCTTTCTTTTCTCCTTCTTTTTTTTGCGTTCACCCATCTTCTTCTCGCTCAACTGGTGCTGCTGCTATTTCTGCGTCTTCACCTGCTGTTGTTGTTGTTTTGCTGTTGTTAATCGACTTTCTATCTAATTCAGGTAATTTGTCCTCCTGCCTTTTCTTTCTCGTCTCTCCTCTCTCTGTTTTCCTCCTTTCGCTCCCTTCTGTTGTTGTCATTCGAATTCAATTACTATTGATTCTATTCTGTTAGTCCCGTTCGGCTGCTTGTTTCGTCGTCATTTTCTTGCTATATTGCTGTCTCGTTGAAGTTTCTACTGGTTTCGTTTTGTTCTCGTTTTGTCCTACGTTTGCTTCGTTTTGTCGCTGATTTTGCTGCACGTTTTGCTGCTGATGTGTCGGTTTTTCGCTGCTGTCTTTAGTCGACTCGATCCCTGTTTCTTCTTCCTTGTTCTGATGCTTATCCTCTCTTTTCCTCTCCGCTATTGATGACATTACTTGTGTCGTTTCGCTGAGTTTTGTGCGGCTGTAACATTCTGCAGAAGTTGCCTGTGTACTGTGATCCTTCTGTTCTTCTTCTTATCTACTGATCCTGCCGTTGCTTCTCGGTTTCGTCGTACTGTTGCCGTATTACGATATTGCTATTGTTCCTGATTGTTACTGCTGCTGCTATCTGTCTTTCTTTCCTCTTCTTCTTCTTCCTTTTCTCCTCCTCCTTTTGTTGCCGCGTTTTGCTGCTGTTCGTCTGCTGCTATTTTTGTCGGTTTTCGTGGTTGTATATATTGCTGCTGCTGTTGTTTATGCTACTGCTGTGCTGTTGATTCGTTATTGTTGCTACCGCCTGCTGTTGCAGTTCTTTGTTTCTTCTCATTTGTCCTCCTTCTATTCGTTGTCGGTGTTGCTGTGTCGGAATCTTGTCGTTTTCTGCTCGACTTTGGACCCTATTCTTTCCTCCAACTCATTTTTTTTTTAATTCCATCTTCTGATCTTTCTTCTTTCCGTCCTGTGTCGTTTACCCATGTCTCATTCTTTTATTTTGTCTTCTCGATTTCCGCGATGTTGAGCGGTTCTTCTACTTGGAGCTTAAAGATGACATTTCTTCTAATTTGAAGCGTGGACCGATCAAGGACGAATACGTGATCATTTTGGTTTTTGACCCGAGGTAACTTTAGGACGTTACTCGATTTTATATCGTATGTTTGAGTAGTAGTATGTAGTAAATACTTTTAACTTCGTTTTTTTTTTCTAATTTTAGCTATTTATTATTCGCTATAAATATTATATTAATTTTAAAATCGTATTTGTAAATATTTTTACAATTTTCGATATCGTTTTATAAATCGTTAGTATTTTAATTATTTACGAACGTTATAATATTTTGTTGGTTATCGTGACACTAGTAACTAAATAATATCGATTTCATATTTACGTCATATTTCGTTAAATTCTAAATTATAACTCAAAATCGTATTTTCATATTATAATCGAGATTTGAATATTTGTTTAATAAATTAATCTTCGTTTTACGATTTATACTAATAAATGAGAAAATGGTCGATTTAGTTTTAAATACATTTTAGTCGAGACTATTTTCAATAATAATTTCCTATTTGTTTCTGATTGACTAGTTTTATTAAAATTTGTATTATTTATCAATCAAAGCTATTTCTTAAAAATAATTTGAAACCTTTGTAAAATTCATTTCATTTATAAAACTCGTTGACTCAAATAATTTTGATATCGTTTTTCTTGAAATATCTCTTTTCTAAGATTTATTGTTTTAACTCGATTTCCTAAATTATTTATAAAATACTATATAATGACTTATTATATTTTATTTATATTTTGAGTAACGAATTTAGAAATATATTAAAGTTACGATAACGACGATAATAATAAAATGTTAATTTCGTTATAAATGCTGTTTTTAATACATTTCACATATTTTAATAACTTACGTATTTTCTATAACGGAATTTCTATTTTAAGTAAGTTTCTAAAATTAGTAAGATTCTATTTATAGAAAGTTCCCCTTTTTATATAAATGTATATTCCTTTATCCTCATATAATTTAGGGTTATTTAACGACAATAATACCAACTATAGGATGTCTTCCCAAAATAATACCAATTTCAATAAATCTGAGAATAATACGTATTATTGGAGTAGTTAAACAAGAGTAGTATAAGTGACTTTATAACCTGCTATATCAGGTCACCTTATTAATATTTAACCTGCTACTTATCCTCCATCCTCCTACTTAGCCCTGGATAACGGGTGAACCATGTTGGGTCAGCTTCGGGTCAGACCACTTTTGTGTTATAATAATCGGGTCAACTTCGGGTCGGGTCAGATAATTTCGGGTTCGAGTCATTCTCGGGTTTGTTGTTTTCAACTTTTTTAGGGATATCGACTCGTTTTCTATAATAATAGTCGGGTCAGTTTCGAGTTAGCTCGGGTTAATTCGGATAACGGGTCAAAATCAAGTCTTCAATTCAGGTGTCGGGTCGGAGTCAGTTTGGCTTATTCGAGTCCGGTCAATTTTGTCAGGTCTACCTCTCCTTAGTTCTCTCCTTCATTCTCTCTCTCCATTACTCTTCTTTCTTCTTTAGTTTTTTTTCATATAAGTTTCGTTTAGATTAACGTGTTGATTTTGTTGTAGGATTGTATTGTTAGCTAGATTTGGTGAGGTTGAAAACTTGAAAGAAGAGGGAGACGGAGGACATGAATGACATTTAATGCCCCGTACACTTAGTGAAAAGGAGTGAGGTAATATGAAATAAATTATTGGCGAGCAAGGAAGGTGAACGGGTTTTACCGCTAACTGATCATCTATACTATTCTGGTTTAACTACTCCAAAAATACGTATTATTCTCTGATTTATTAAAATTGAAATTATTTTTGGAAGACGTTCTATAGTTGGTATTATTGCCGTTAAATAAAATTAAAGATGAAAAAGGAAGGTGGAAAGGTTTTACAGGTAACCAGTCACCTATACTACTCTTGTTTAACTACTCAAATAATACGTATTATTCTCAGATTTATTAAAATTGATATTATTTTGAGAAGACGCTCTATAGTTGGTATTATTGTTGTTAAATAACCCTATAATTTATAATGATTATATCTTTTGTCTGTATCGCTAATGGCTTGTTTTGGAGTTATGGAATAAGGAAAAGTGTGGGTTTAGCGTAATATAGTCTGGGATGTACGTTTTGCCATCAACTATAAAGCTGGTGTGTCTATGTTGAGACACATTGGTCGTTGAACTGAGCATGGTTTGTGTTCAGGAGTGTGTATATTTTGACCTTAAACTTAGATATCGCATCGTGTAAGTCGCCGTCGGGTTGAACTGGATTACGGTTGGTGTCCATGAGGGGTATACATTACTTAAGCCAGGACCTCGCTGCACGCAGTCCTGTTATAGTTGAGTTGCCTAGTTAGAGACCGAAGTCTGATTTGTTTTGACTAAGTTCTCGAAGCTAGTTTAGTATTGTCCTAGTGAAAGTCTAGATTCTACATTAATCCTATCCATAACGCCAGTTTTGAATATTATTATTATCGATCGGTTTGATTTGCAGGTTGGCAAATGTTTTAAGTCTTCTCCGACAACTTATTTTATTATATCGTTTTTAATGTTTTCTCATTTTAAGTATTTTTATATAATATTACTATTATTTTTCCATATGATATAATATGGCTGGGAGAACGTCCGAGTTACTCCCCATTGACGTGGCTGTTATGTTTTTAACATGACAGGTATTTGCTGCTGGGTTTTGGGTGTGAGCTAGCGAGTAGCGTGGATCCTATTCTTTCTTTATTCTTGTAATTTATGGATTTGTATAACCCGTTTGGAGAATTTCCTTTTTAGCCCTTTTGTAAAAAGAGGCCTTTGTATTGACTTACCATTCTTTTAATAAGATATAGTTTGTCAGTGTGTTTTAATCCCAACTCTACAGTGTTTCCGCCACTGTATTGCGTTAGAATTTCTAGGGGATTACATAGAAGACGAAAATAGGACGATCAAAGCTTGATTATGGACGAAAATGGCTGCTCAAAATGGGCAGGAACATCAGCCAAAAAGAGGGAGAAAGAAGAGGTTTTTGTTAAAATAAAATTGATGTAAAAATGAATAAGAAAAATATGAAGGGATGGTGGATGAATGATACATTAAAATTGATAAATACAATGTGAACGTGGTCTTAAAATTTCAGCCAAGGTGAATGAGATGGTAGTCTAAAAAGTTTGTCATTTAAGCATGTAAATCAATTAAAGAGAAAAAGTTTTAACTTAAAGTTTAAACATAAAGTGTTATGTAAATAAAAGTTGTAATCAAAGGTGTGATTACATGGTGTCACGGTCCAAAAGGGCCTCTTTTTAGTTCCAGGTTGATAAAAATAAGGATCGTAAAATTATTAAAAGCATTTCAAAGCAATTCGAGTAAACCTCGCGTTAGAAAATAATTATTTACGAAACTTCGTAATAAAATCATTAAAGGCTAAATTTTCGTAAATAAAAATATTTCTTAGTTGAAAATATTATATAAATATATTTAGACATTTGTAGGAAAAGAAATAACTTAAATCCAAGCTTAAAACGTTAATTCATAGAGAAATAGAAGTTCTCGCGGAAAAATAAATAGTTTACGATGAAAATCGAATAAATAGGTTTAAAAGAATTAAAATCTTTTTAAATAAAAATAAATATTATTTGACTCAAAAATAAAACAAACCTTGGAAAAATGATGAAACAGAAGGCAGAAACGTGATAGAGTTATGACGAAGTCATAACGGAAAATATAAAAGCATTCGAAAAATAGCGGGTGTTACATAAGGAGCTAAATTTTGACGAGAATGTTGTCGGAGATAATTGCCTTCTCCAACTACAAGAATTGGAAGAGTCAAGACTTGAAGCTTACGAAAATTCAAAGATCTACAAGGTGCGAACTCGCAAATGGCACGATTCTAGAATACTTCATAAAGACTTCTTCAACTATCGTTTTAAGCCTTTCCCCCGTAAGTTCAAATCAAAATGGTTGGGTCCATTTGAAATGACCAAGGTGCAACCATATGGATCAATAGAGATCTCTAGCCCGGAAACCAGGAAATTTATGGTTAATGGGCAACGCTTGAAGATTTATCATGCCGTTCATGTTCGTGAGACCTTTGCTACCGTGAAAGTTGGTGAGCTCCCGTTGGGGAGCATTGGTTAACCCTCTCCTCAAAATGAAGTAGGTTTGGTAGTATCCTCAACAACCACCTTGTAAATATGTACCATATTCTTTGTTTTGATTTGCTTTGTTAGCTTTGAGTGGATGGATGAACTTGGATTTCATCTTGGAGCATATATTTGGATGATCATGAAGCTTTTGGAAGAAGTTATGGAGCTAAATTGAAGACCACAAGTATGTTTGTGGAAGAAATTGATAATGTAATGTGGGTCATGTCATTATTTACAAATTTTAGGTGTCCATTGAAGAACCTTATATTGGCAAGGCGGAAAAATGTGTATACAAGATCACCGGACGAAACTTCGCCCGGTGAGATATTTGACGGTTTTCCGTCGGGTGAAACTTCACTCGATGGAATTTTGCCACGCCATTGGGATATTTGTTGTAAACTTGCCGTCGGGTGAAACTTCACCCAATGAGAATTTGACCGGGCGAAACTTCGCCCTACGAAATAATCCCAGAATTTGCCAAAACTGCCAGAATTGGCCAAAAACCGTTGGGCGAAACTTTGCCCGATGAGAATTTCACCGGGTGAAACTTCACCCGACGGTAAATATTTTGCAGCATGAATTTCACAAGAAAACCCGTCGGGTGAAACTTCACCGATGGTGCACGACCGGGTGAAATTTCACCCGTCGACATGGGCCGGATCACCTTTACCCCTTTACTCACTACAACCTTTCCCTCCTTCCCAAATATACCCAAACAATTTTCCCTCCAAAACACATATACCAAATATTTACAATCTACCTTTCAAACTTTACTTTCCCTCCTCAAACACCTTTATATATACCACCTTCACTTCACTTTTCTTTTGACCTTATCACTCCTCATATCATTAATACACCATCTTCGATACCCCAACCACATTCATACCTCCATTCCTTCTCACCTTGGTATATATTTTGGGTTTTTGAAGAGGTGAAGCTAAGTTTTTGGAACAATCTTACAATCTAACATCATGGAAACAAGGTCAAGACGAGCCGCTCGTAAACAAGGTATTCCTTCAACTTCTAAATCTTCTACATCTACTAATTTTCCTCGTCTTAACACATCGTTATCTCGTACCTTCTCTGAAAATATCTTTCAGAGTACTAGATGGCCTTATCCACACACAATGACCAATATGGGTATCGTGGACGATATTAAAGAGTTATCGTCACGAACCGGAACTAGTGAACTCCTTAGCCTTGCGACCTTTACCTACATAGACTTAACATGTGAGTTCTTAGGAACCTTTGCCCTTGCAACTTGACCACACCTAGTGTAATCATATTTAGAATATTCGGCACACCTCATAGACTGACCATTCCTGAGTTCGGCGTCGCGCTAGGCCTACCCTCATCGGGTACCGGACTCAGTGAACCCTCGAGCAACATCCAAGCTTGTGTGTCTAGGAGAGACCTTTGGAAGCGCATATCGCCCTGTAAAGGGGGTTACTCGGCCAATTTATCCTATGCCTCCGAGATTCGTAATCCCGCCATTCACTACTTTTGCGAAATTCTCTCCAATTGCTTGGTACCCTCGGCCGATAACATTTATTCTCTTAATGTGTGTGTCTTTGCATTGATTTTAAACTCTTTAGTTGGTAACTCGAATCCCTTAGGCCTACCCATTGTTGTGGTGTTACACTTCCAACGTATCATTGGTACCCAACGCCCCTCCTTAGATTGTGGAGGTTTTGTGACGGTAATAGCGAACAAATTGGGATACTCGACCGACCACCTCACCCCGCTAGACAATTTCATTTGGCTTGACGAGGCCTATTTCCCTACTTGGATTTTTCATGTACCCCGTCAACGCCTCGTCTATATTTGTCGTGGACATGCTTTAATCGTCCCCAACACACACCGAACCACCATCCTCATTCACCACAATTGGGACCTACCCTAGGGACCCGATGAATTTTGACTGACAAAGACTGGGTCGAGAGGAAGGGGAGTATGGGAGTATGCGCACTACACATTGCCCGAAGGTCGTACGATCTACGACATTTGTGAGATTGAATCTGACTATGTCCTCTCGCTTAGCGACGGTCCGGAAAAGTTTTCTCCCGAGCCGTCTTTCGAGGGTACACCATTCTATCCTGGGTCTCCTAATACTTCTTATGCGTCTGATGATCATTCTGTAGACACCCACATTTTGACCGCCAGGTGTCTATAGCAGTTTCCAAAAAACACCCGATGATGATCGGACGCAAACATGACTTAATACACTCGATTTTCGGACTCAGAATCAATAGTAGTTGGCACCAGCTTTTAGCAGAGTAAAAATCTCACAAAACAGACCTCAAATCCAGGCCCAGTAGGTCGTTTCCAATCAAATGAGACTAATTTGGGTCAAAACCGACACCAAGGGCAAAATCATCTTTTAGCAACCGGTCAAACCCCGGTCAAAGACGTTTCCGAGACATAAAAATCTGTCACGCCACTTCAAAAATCTGACTTGAAGTCAAATACTACACAAATATCAGCTACAAAGTAGGAATCCTTTCCTATCCAAAGTCGGAATCCTACTCCATCTAAACCGGGTGTTTCTTCCCGTGCAAGTAACCTTTTCCTATCCAAAGACGGAATCTCACTTCATCTCAACCGGTTGTTTTCTTCCCTTGCAAGATATCAATCTCCTATCCCAAGTCGGTATTTCATCCTATAAATACCCCACCCTTGCACACATAATCCACGACAATTACAATTCCCGACACACATCAACAATTCACAACACAACAATTCCAATCCCAACATAAACAAATTACAACCCGGAATTCCAGCAATACTAGGCATATTATATTCCGATCTTTCCTCTGGAAATCCTATAGGATTCCCGACCAGTTACAACCCAAAATTCTAGGCAATTTTAGGCAAACCAGATACAAACCCGAGAGCAAAACTCGTCAAATCCCCTCCCCAACCATACACACCATAACTCACCTATATACATCTTAACACTCCCGCGCCTAGGCCGCTACTACGAGTCCGTTTTCGAGATAATTAAGCATGTAGGTTGAGGGTGTCACAAATCCCGCTTTCTCCTTTTTTTTTCTCTTCCTTTTCTTCTCTTTCTCTCGTCCGTCCATCTTTTTCGGGTCGTTGTCGCGTCTTTTTTTTTATTTCTTTTCTCGTTACTAATATCGATATTATCGTACTATTTTCAACAAAGCGTCGTCCCTAGGATTCGATATCGACTCCATAGTCGAATATCGGATCTAAAGGTATCAATCATTAAATCATGTTAAGCATAATCCCGTTGAAGCCGAGTAATGATCACATGGTCGAAAAGACTAATTACGACATTACAACGTGGAGGTATTATTTCGTCTTAATAACATCCAAAACGATTTCTAAACAACTTTGTTAAAAATCCACTCTAAATATTCGATATTGATTCTATAATCAACCATCGAATATTACGAGTATAAATATTTAAGTCGAGTATAAATTGCATCATATTTTTACGCGAGTTTACCAAATTATCAATTTTCAAAACTGAAAGCAATTTCCAAATCAATACCAAACGAACCATAGTTCATACAGGGGGCACTCGATCGAGTGCCTAACCCACTCGATCGATTGGCACCCCAAAAATCGAGTCAGAAACCTTTTTTCGAGACCACTCGGAGTGCCTCCTGGTTCATCAAAACCGTGAGTCTTTCAGCATCTTTTGAGTCCCAATAAAATTCTTTTAATGACTTCAGTCGTCACGTGTCAAGTCTATCACGTGAATCATCTTTTCAAAACCATGCATCATATCATATTTACATCATTTATTCAATTTACAAACCGTTACTAACTCGTTTGTTCATGTTTTTAGCAATTTCTTTTCATCGTTTGTTTTATTGTACTAAAACAAACCTCGCATGCTAAATACAACTTTGACGTTAATTTAGATGCATTAAATCGATGTAGCAACCCATTCAATTATTCGCATGTTTAGGCAAAACAATATTTGCATATCATTCATCGTATTACTAACGCGCGTATTTCAAAATCAAACGATATCTTAGTAGAGGCCGCTAATGTGCGGGCGGGGTTGGGTGTTCTTTGTGAGCTTCCTAACACGTACCCTCACCCCTTACTCAGAACCATGGTTTCCGGATGTCCGAATCCATTGGCACACGAGAGTCATTCAATACACGGTATCCGATAATGTCGGTATCGGTATCAAATGCTAAGGGATGAACCCAATAAACTCTGAAATCCGAATATGCCATACTTTTTGCATGACCCACTAAGATATAGAGTGGGTTCGAACGGGCCCGAACTCCCACAAATTTCGGTGGCGACTCACTTCGATTTAAATTTCAATTTGACCCATCTCATATGGAGATTCATTCGCCTCCCCAAATCCGCACGTGGCCGCGTCGGGGTGGACCTATGTCATGTCCACAATTTGGCGACTCCGCTGGGGATTAACTGATGTGTGACTTACCGTCGGCATCCTCAGGGTGAGACTCGAATAGAAATTGTTTGACTAGTACAATACGCATTTTAGTTTTACGGTTCATGCATAACCCCATCTTTTCCCGGGCCGGTACTGGCGACCGACGTCCCACTATACCTGATGGTGGGATTTGCCGTGGGTCCCAACCGTCAATATTTAACCGACTATTCCTAGTGGGTAGCTAGGGCAAGTAGGGTCGATATCCACGGAGACGGTATGGTAAAGTCTAGACTAGGTCCACCAAAAACGAGACTAAGTCACACAAACAAACACAAAGAAGACAATAAATAGTAAACTATGGTGGTTGGAGATGAAGGAAGTGGACTAACAATGACTAGGCTAAAACAATGCCAAATAAAATAACTAAATACAAACTAAACAGTGAACTAGAGAAATGATGACTAGCTAAGAAGTTGAATCAAATATGAAAAGAAGTGGGTTAGGTCGGGTTCATAAGTGTAGTAGGGTAATTGGGGTGGTCAAGGGTGTAGGTGTCTCCTAATTGCTAGAGTCGGTCCGGGCTCTCGCTACGTAGACCAACATCGAGGTAAGTTCGCGCTCTCGCGTCTAAGACCAACCTCAACACAACCACACAATAGACAAACAATGAGAAGGTGAGCACAAGTATGGGAAGCATGGCCACTACTACTCACACAAGCATATCAACAAACACATAGAGTGCCCAATATGTGACTAATTAACAACAAAGATTCACCCTTTACCCCTAATCAAACCCTAACCACCCATAATCTACCCATAATCCCCCTACTAACCCACAAGGAGACTACTCACTGATTAGCAAACCAACCATAACAACAATAAGAGAAAACAACATCACAAACCAAACATCCATTATGAAGAACAAGAACAATATCAAAAGATTCAAACTTGAATAAATAAACAAGAACAATAGTAGAGAAGATTATACCAACAACAAGATGATGAAAAAGATGTAAACTTGCATAAATAAGAAACCCAAATCAACTCCAAGGTTGTCAAGCTTGGATGAATCTTCAAGTACCCACTTAATACAAGACTAGTTACAACCTAGATTAAAAGGAGATTAACTAAAGATTAAGGGAAGATTAATCTAAATGGATGAACTCTAAATCTAGGGTTTTTTATCTTGTAAAGAGGCTTAAGAGAGTCTAATGTAAGGTAGGTTTTATAAACAATGCAAGAGGGAAGTATTTATATGGTTACAAGAATGAAGGAGGATGAATTAAAGAGTCACGCGCAGCAGCACCATGGTCCCGACCGGGACGGGATTGGTCCCGACCGGGACGGTCTGATCCCGACCGGGACGGACCTAGATCTGAACACCTCTCTTTTGTGCACCTCATCCCGGACGGGATGAGGCCATACCCGTCGGGGATGAGTCTTGTAGGCCTCCAATATGATCTTTAAGGTTCCTCCTTTGTAATCCCCTAGAAAATCTAACGCAATACAGTGGCGAAAACACTGTAGAGTTGGGATTAAAACACACTGACAAACTATATCTTATTAAAAGAAATGGTAAGTCGATACAAAGGCCACTTTTTACAAAAGGGCTAAATAGAAAATTCTCCAAATGGGTTATACAAATCCGTAAATTACATGAATAGAGAAAGAGTAGGATCCACGCTACTCGCTAGCTCACACCCAAAACCAAGCAGCAAATACCTGTCATGTTATAAACATAACAGCCACGTCAGTGGGGAGTAACTCGGACGTTCTCCCCGCCATATTATATCATATGGAAAAATAATAGTATTATTATATCAAAATAATTAAAATGAGAAAACATTAAAATGATATAATAAAAATAAGTTTTCAGCGAAACTTAAAACATTTGCAAACCTGCAAGTCAAAATCAATCGATAATATAAATATTCAAAAATGACGTTATGGAAATTTGATCGGTGTGCACAAGGCTAGACTTTCACTAGGATAATACTAAAAACTAGTTTCGAGAACTTAGTCAAAACAAATTAGACTTTGGTCTCTAACTAGGCAACTCAACTATAACAGGACTGCGTGCAGCGAGGTCCTGGCTTAAGTAATGTACACCCCTCCTGGACACCAACCGTAATCCAGTTCAACCCGACGGCGACTTACACGATGCGATATCTAAGTTTAAGGTCAAAATATACACACTCCTGAGCACAAACCATGCTCAGTTCAACGACCAATGTGTCTCAACATAGACACACCAGCTTTATAGTTGATGGCAAAACGTACATCCCAGACTATATTACTCTAACCCCACACTTCTCTTTATTCCATAACCCAAAACAGCCATTATCGATAGTCAAAAGTAATTATAATCAATATAAATGATATGGATAAAAGGAATAACCATCTTATATTAAAAGGGAAACTTTCTATAAATAGAAACTTACTAATTTTAGAAACTTACCAAAATAGAAAGTCTTATAGAAAATACGTAAGATATTAAAATTAGTGAAATGTATAGAATAGCATTTCCAACGAAATTAATATTTTATTATTATCGTCGTTATCGTAACTTTAATATATTTCTAAATTCGTTACTCAAAATATAAATATAATAAGTCAATATAGTATTTAATAAATAATTAGGAAATCGAGTTAAAACTATAAATCTTAGAAAAGAGATGTTTTAAGAAAAACGATCTCAAAATTAATTGAGTCAACAAGTTTTATAAATGAAATGAATTTTAGAAAGATTTCAACTTATTTTTAGCAAACAGCCTTTATTAATGAATAATACGAATTTTAATAAAAATAGTCAATTGTAAACAAATAAGAAATTATTAGTGAAAATGGTCTCCACTAAAAATATATTTAAAACGAAATCGACTATTTCCTCATTTATTAGTATAAATCGTAAAACGGAAATTAATTTATTAAACAAGTATACAAATCTCGATTATAATATAAAAATATGATTTTTAGTTAAAATTATAAATAGACGAAATATGACAAAAATATGAAATCGATATTATTTAGTTACTAGTGTCACGATAACCAACATAATATTATAACGATCATAATTTATAAAATTATTAACGATTTATAAAACGATATCGAAAGTTATAAAAATATAGAAAGGCGTATGATTTAAAATTAATATAATTAGCAATAATATATAGCTAAAACAGAAAATCGAAGTTAAAATATTTACTACATACCACTACTCAAACATACGATATAAAATCGAGTAACGTCCTAAAGTTACCTGGAATCGAAATCCAAAATGAACACGTACTCGTCCTTGATCAGTCCCAGCTCCAAATCGCTAGTCTTCTAGGCAGGCTTACAGCACGAAACGAGTTGGCAAAACAAACGAGTAAGACAAGTGTTGGATACGGGTAACAAGATACACCCAACTAACGAGGGAAGTTAAAACTTATACGAATGGGTCGGGAAGACGATATTCAAACTCAAGATAAGGAAAAACGAAGGGATGAGTATTTGACACAAGATAGAAAAAGGAATTAAGTGTCAAATAGAAATCTGAAGTTTAAAGTTAACTGAGTTGAACAAGAAGAACACAAGAATAGCCAGCAGTAACAGAACAATGATAGCGGTAGCAACGACGAATAACAACGATGACCAGAAGGTAAAGAAAGACGAAATGGGACGGAAAACATCGTGTTTGATAATGGCAACCAGCCAACCATACATGCCAAACGAGTCAGAAACCGACACAAATTAGAGGACAACGATTGCATCGACAAACAAGTGAAACAGCAGGGGACGATCTGATGATGAAAATCTGGCAATAGCAGCAACAAAGAGGCAACAGCCGAGGAAAACAACACAACAGTAGCACAGTTTCAAAACAGCAAACCCGTACCAACAAGTCGAGAAGAGAGACAGCAAAAGCAACGACCCAAACAGCAGATACAAACACACCAGAACAGCAAGCAGCAGCAGGACGCACACGAAAAGCAACCGATCGACAAAACGACGACAACGGAAAAAGCAGCAGCGAACAACACAAACGTAACAGCACAAGCGCAACAGCAGGTGTAAAACGCAGCAACAATGGCAGAAGAACACAGCAGCAAACAGCCGATGAAGAACAGACCAGCAACATAGGCAACAAAATGAAAGAGCAGCAGGAACAACCCACACGGACATCAATAATTGAACCGAAACAAAACAGCAACAACAGACCAACAGCAGGAAGACGAACGAAAAAGAAGAAGAAGGGGAAAGGAGTTACCCTTCAGAATACGATAAAGGAAACTGAAGGAATAAACGCAACCGGAATCAAGACCAACCGGACAGCAGCAGCGCATCACAGCAGCAGCGAACTCAGGCAGCAACACGGCAACCGAACGCCGCAGCAGTGGCAGAATAAAACGCACCAAACCGCAGCAAAAAGGACGAAGAAAAAGAGGAAAACAGAGGATAAAGATGGTGAAGGTGATGGTGATGAAGAAAAAAAGAAATGAAGGGAAAAGAAGTGGAGAAGGAAATGAAACGGTGGATAAGTAAGTCAAGGGGAATGAATGTGGAAAACAAAGGATAAGAGGGAGAGTGAATGAGTCAGTAAAGGGGGGTAAAGGGGGATGAACGTATACATAGAGGAAAAGAAAAGGATAAACATCACATTAAGTGAGTGAGAAATACCGATTAAATGAATACGGAGTAATACGGAATGATTAAATGAATCGGATGAGAAACGAATTCCGTAACGATAAGCTGACTGACCCACGAATTGGATCAAAATGAGTTAATAAAATAAAATTAATAAATCATCAGACCGTCATTTAAAATGAGTAAATAAAGTACTCGAGACGAAAATGAAGCTGATAGAAATAAATAATTAGACGACCAAATAGTATTTCCCGATAAATAATAAATTTTCGATAAAGTGAATTAAATTGATTTCTCGAGGAAAGAAAATAAATATTTTGACGAAACTTAAAATAAATGAGTTTCGAGCTAAATAAAAGAATTTTAGGAGTTTGAAAATAAATATAGAAAATCGAGCTTAAAAATAAAAGAATTTAGAATTTAAATCGTCGAAATAGATTTTCGATAAGAATTAAATTAAATGTGTAAAATAAATCGAAAAAGAATTAAAATATGTTTCCGAGATAAATAGAATTTTAGGAGTTTGAAACGATTGAACGATAAACGCGTTTTATAATAATTTTGAGAATTACGAGTTCAATCGTAAATATAAAAGTACGAACATAATTTTAAATTAATTTAATTTATAAAATCAGGGGTGTTACATCCTTGCTTCACATGGACTTCTTATCGACTCTCGGGTCTCGGGATCGAGTCCAAGGAGCTCGGGATCGGGTCCCAAGGTCTCGGGATCGAATCCAAGGCATCGAGTGATCGTTCCTCCGCTTCGTTGGCTCCGAAAAGTGTATGTATTGAGTCGAAATCGCTCCAACTCTTCATGAATGGTCTTGGGAACCTGAAACGAGCTAGAGGAAGCATAAGTAGGCCATGAACCGCTCCAAAGGAGCGATTCCGCAAGGAAATGGGACCAAAACACAGCAAATTAGGCACTAAAAACTACACTTATCAACTCCCCCACACTTAACCCTTACTCGCCCTCGAGTAAGCACAAACTAACCACTAAACTAGCCGAGCGGGTATTAGCGCACCCTACGCCCTTTCAACTCACGCGAGAACACCTAGAGGGTAAGTGCTCTCCGCAAGGCAAGTGAGATCTTGCGACAAAACTGTGGATGCAACCGGACACAAAACACATAAACAACAAACACACAAACAAACAAACAAAAATTGGTTGCACCCAAAAGAAAAAAAATACCGCTTCCCTCAAACAAGCGGTGAAAGAAGCACCGGTTTAGGACTCGAGGCAAGTGAAAACGTTCCCGAGCTAGCAATACAAACCAAGATGGACCAAACCCTAATAGTATGACGACAAAGCAATAAAAACGTTGGTAACTTACCTAGGTTCCTCCTAACCTTCTAAGAACGTACCACGGGACGATTGGCGGGATGGAAAAAGGATGAACCACGGTGTTAGTCGACATTGTAGGTAAGTGAGACCCCGCCCCCTTTAGCAATGAGCCAAGAGGGTCGTCCCATGTCCGAAACCGCCTAACTAGTCCAAGTAAAAAGGTGGAAATAATTGCAAAGTGAGGGAAGACCGACCTTTGCCGCTATCATCCTTCCTAGGGACTCGGTCCTTTGGTAGGCTCTTCACGGCAAAAGTCGGAAAAAGGCTTATTTTTGTGGGGTTAGGATCTTTTTGTAAGACGATTTTCTTTTGGCATTTTCTCTTTTCTTTTGCATATTTGCTTTGTGTGTTGCCATGCCATTTCTTTTTCTTCTTTTCTATTTTCTTTTTGGCTTTCTCTTTTTGTGCCTTTTCTTTTTCTTCAATCTTTTCTTTCTTTCTTTTTCTTTCATTTTCTTTTCTTTGCCCTTTTTGCTTGATTTGAATTGTAGGCATTTCTTGGCAATTAAGAAAGAGAGACTTCAACATATTGCAACTTTATTGCGTGGAAATGTGTATGAGGTAGGGAAATGGGAGAGTCGGGGAGCGTCCTTCCCTTCAAACCCACAAAAAAGGGGAAAACTTGGACTAGTCAAACAATTCCGAACATGGTCGCCTAAGGGATGGGACTCGGCAACCAAGGCCTTTTCACACCGTGGGTGGTCAAAATGGTCAAAATGCAAATCCTGTAGTAAATCCCTAGTAAGCCAGGTGGACTCAAGGTAAAGGACCAACGAAATCATTGATTTAGGGTCATTCTACTAGACTAAAGTCCAAGACCCGATTTATACTACTAGGAAGGGAAAGTAAACACTTGCGCACTAGCCTCTAAACCGGGTTTTCGAAAACCTATTTACACCCAAGACACAACTACACAACACAAAACAAAGACGCGACGAAGAACGAAAGAAAAATAAGCAAAAGCAACAAAACAAAACGAACACATAACCAACACAAACACCACCCCAAGCTTCCAAACAAGCCACCAAATCAACCACAAGCATTACAAAGCTCCACCCGAGCACACCACATCACAAAAATTCTCCAAACTTCACAAGAAATAAAGAGGGAAAGGGATAGAAGATGTTACCGGATGTCTTGAAAGCTTTCCAAAACTAACGGTGATTCAAGCAACCTATAAGGACAAGGGAGGCAAAACACACACAACGAAACAAATATACGACACAACGACACAAAAGGAAAACACACAAAAGAAAATCTTTTTGATTTTTGTGAAAAAAAATTCAAATTTTTAGGGTTTTCAAAGATTTTTTCGAAAGACTAAGAAAATAAAACTAACTATGATAGAATATCGCTCCCCCACACTTAAGCCGAGCAATGTCCTCATGCTCGACCGTAGTGCATGGGAGCACAAAAGAAAAGAAACTACGAAAATAAAGCTAAAAATCAAAAAGAAAAGTGGAGAAAAGGGGTAGAATATGTCCGGCCGGAGTGTAGTCACGTCACCATGGGTCGAGACAAGAAAAGATATGGATGGGGGAAGAAATAAAAATAAAGAAATAAAAGGAAATGGGAGGGGAAGACTAGGTGTAATCAAGTCACCTAGCCCGAATTCCGCCCAAATCCGACTAATTCCTACAAAAAGGGTGAAAATCTTGTAAATTTGGATTTTGAAATGACTCTCGATGTAGTCACGTCATCGAGAGTCAGGAGCAACAATAACCAAGGCCCCGAGGGCCACCATGACACAAAAGTATATAAGGGGGGGAACAAACAAGAGCAAACAAGCTATAAAAGACGGAAAAGAGAGGATAGTTGCCGTACCATACGGTTAGCAACTCACTCGCTCCATCGTCTCATAAATCAATGTCGGCATGTAGCTAGTCGACGCCGTTGTTATGCCTCCCCAATCGCGATACGGATCCATGGTTGGAGTACAAAGGTATAATGAGGTGGGTTTTGATGTGAAAGTCGGTGTAAAGTGAAGAGAAAGTGAGGTGAAAATGTGTATGTGAGGTGTAGGGGTCATATAATGAGAGTAAGTACATGTAGGGAGGTTGGGAGGGGGTATAAAGTGGTAGGGTGGGCTCAAACGACAAAGAAAAGGCCAAAGGAGGAACAGGGGGTCCATCCCGGTCGGGATGGGTGGTCCTGGTCGGGATGACCTTCTCGTCCCGGTCGGGAAGCCTTCGTCCCGGTCGGGATGACACATCAGTAGACCCAATTTCTTGCACACCCATCCCGGACGGGATGACATCCTTCCCGGTCGGGATGGGCCTTCCATCCCGGATGGGATGATCTCTTCTCGGTCTGGAAGAGTCTTCCTATCCTTTATGAGTCCAAAAGCTCATTCCGGGCTTCAAAAACCGACTCCCCTTCACTCGATCCAAGCTCTAACATTAACCCTTCCTTCCTAGGAGACACTTTCACTACACACTTATCACAATAAACTCAAACACAACATCAAATTCCCTCCCTCACATCGCTCGTCAATCAATCCAAATAATCAAGAATTTCACAAAACTAAAAGAGATTACAAGAGAAAGAGATATATACAAAGAGACGGTTCTTGTGGAACTCCGTCAAACCAAGGGTGGGGCACTCTTCAATCTTTTTCAACAACACTATAACCTACTCCATCTCCATCAAGGGCACGAAGAAACAAATCGAAGGCCCTAGCAAAGTCTTCAATCAAGCTAGTAATATAAGCATCCAAATACCAAGGTTCTCCATGACCTTGTCTCGACGTTCCCGGGGCATCCCGATATACTAAGTTCAATGGCTTGAACTTGTACTTTCGATCCTTTGGTATATACCCAAACGTCCATCTATCCTCATGTGGCCCCAAGGGAGGCTCATCTTCCTTCTTGCCTTTCAACTTGTCATCAAACTCATGGTATGGGCACTCATCCTCTCCAATCTCGGAGTCATCATCCTCAAGTTCACAAGAGTTCTTCTTCAAGCTTTGTCCCAACTCAACCCCTAGATCAATGTCTTTCGTGGCGTGGATCATATTGCAAGACTCATCATTAGTAGGCGAAGTGTTGCCTTGGAGGTCAAACACTAGCTTTTCTTCGCCTAACTCGAAGGTGATCCTACCATTCTTCACATCGATCATAGCACCGGCGGTGTGTAGAAATGGGCGCCCAAGAATAATGGGAGTGTTGGCATCTTTCGGCATATCGAGCACGATGAAATCGACCGGAATGAAGAACTTCCCGATCCGTACCGGCACGTCCTCTAGCATCCCCAACGGTCGGTTGAATGAACTATCGGCCATTTGGAGTGTAATGGAAGTACTTTTAAGCTCCTTCATCCCAAGTCGACAACAAATGGAATAAGAAATGATGCTTACGCTCGCACCCAAATCACATAGCGCTCTCTCGATCTTGTAATTGCCTATGGTGCATGGGATCGAGAAACTACCCGGATCCTTCAACTTTGGAAGCGTAGAACCTTGAATAAGCTCGCTCACCACCCTTGTGAACGCAATAGTCTCTTCCTAGTCGATGGATCTCTTCCTAGCTAGGATTTCTGTCATGAATCTTCCATATGCCGGAATTTGGGTAAGTAGCTCGGTAAATGGGACACTCACATCCAAATTCTTCACAATATTAAGGAACTTGTCATATTGGCTATCCACCTTGGTCTTCATTTGCCTTGTTGGGAAAGGCAACTTGATTTGGATCTTGTTTTGCTCAATAGGGGTGGACTCTTCAAATGACACTTTCCTTTTACCCTTGTCTTTTCCTTGAAGTGGGGGAAGCTTGTCTTCTTGGGGTTTCTCAATCTCCCATAAGACTTGCTCGTCTATCGGATCTCTCAAGCGTTGGTCTTCTTGAATTGGAGACATAGCCTCCCTTGTTGGTTCTTGCTCATTAGGGGGTGGGGGAGGGTTATAAGATGAACCACTCCTTGCGGTAATAGCATTCACATGCTCGAATTTCGCCATTTCGCCTTGAGGAGGTAGTTGCCCCCTTTGTCTTGAAGAACTTCCCGATGCAAGTTGAGATATTTGAGTCTCAAGCATCTTCATATGAGTTCTTGTTTCCTTGTTTTCATTTAAGATTTGGGCTATGATCTCTTGTTGTGATCTTTGTGTCTCCAATTGACTCCTTTGCATTTCTTGAGTACTCCTTTGCATATCCATCATTTGCTTTTGCATGTTGAAATCTCGAGGTGGAGATTGTGGATTGTGCGGAGTATCGGTGATGGCTAGAGGAATGCCATAGTCATGAGTAGGAGATCGGCTCCTAGGCTTGCTTTGTTGTTGTTGACTTTGAGTTGCTTGTTGTTGACGGTTCCCTTGGAACCCATGAGAATTGCCTTGATTATTGCCATGGTTGTAATTTTGTTGTCCTTGGAAGTTTTGGTTTCCTTGGAAACCACCTTGATTGAAGTTCCCTTGTTGGAACCCTTGATTGTTGTTGTGGAAAGTACCTTGGTTATTTTGCTTGAAATTGTTGAAGGGCCTTGAGTTGCCTTGATAACCTTGGTTGTTGTCCCTTAAGGGAGGTGGAACACAGGGACGAGGTTGCATAGCTTGTTGTTGAGGGACTTGATTGGAATCTTGGTATTGATTGGAATAGGAAGCACCTTGCTTGAACGCTTGAAAGGCGTTCACTTGCTCAATACTCCCTTGATAATGCATAGGATTATGACCAACGATTCCACAAGTATCACACATCTCATAATAAGGCAAACGAGGTGCAAATCCGAAAGCATTCACTTCTTGAATTGAGTGTTGGTTGGAGGAACTAATGCTTTGAACTTGAGTGAGGTGGCCTTGGAGCTTCTTGTCAATACTCTCCATGTGGGTCTTCAATTGAGCTCCATGGTCAATGCTTAATTGAGTAATAGCATCAACCTCGTGCCTACCTCCTCGATTTGCCTTCCTAGGCCTTGAGTATTGAGAATTATGAACCGCCATCTCCTCGATTCTTGCCCATGTTTGGTCATCATCGACCTCGGTGAACCTACCATTGGAGCCCATATTGAGTATAGTTCTTGAGTCCTCATAAAGACCGTTCCAAAATTGTTGGACTAAGAACCATTGTGAAAGTCCTTGGTGGGGGCACGATCTAACCAAAGATTTAAACATCTCCCAAGCTTCATAAAGGCTCTCTTCATCCCGTTGTTGGAAACCGGTGATGGAGGCCCTAAGCAAATTAGTCTTTTCCGGAGGGTAGAGAATGGAAATAATACCCATCGGATTTGATCTTGAGTAACTCCGGGTTGAGAAATAGCGTCACAATAATCGGAGAAAGTCTCCATGTGTTGGTGCGGGTCTTCGGTGGGCAAAACACTAAATTGATTTCTCTCCACAAGTTGGATGAATTGAGTCTTGGCCACAAAATTTCCGGCATAAGCGGCCGGTAGAGCATTTGGTCCCGGCAAGACATCTTCCGTAAATGTGGAGTGAGATGAAAACTTCAGCATAACTGGATGTAAGGGAGATGGTGGTGAAGATGGAGTTGAAGTAGATGTAGAGGGGGAACTAGGACGAGAATATCCAAAGGGATTGGTGAAATTCCCTTCGGCCGTCTCTCGAGATGCTTCCCCAAAATCGTTTCCTTGAGCTTGCTCTTGATGAGTATTGCTTGCGCTTGGTTGAGAGATCCTAACCCGGTTAATCGTCCGTTGGCGAAAGGCTCGAAAAAGTCTTTCCGGCTCTGGATTAAAGAGAAAGAAGTCACCTCCCCGCCTAGGCATACACTACGCACTAGAGCAAACGTGAGAACACCTAGTGCTTTATGGGCACTAGGTAACGATAATAAACAAGCACAATCGAAAGACAAAGAGAAAAGAGGGAGAAATAAAACTAATGAAACAAGAAAAATCTAGAGAATATGCACAAGAGATGATAGAAGAGCACAAAGAAGGGTAACTAAGTCTAGCTATAAGCAAACAAGTCTAAACACACTACTACAAATGAGCACTTGGGCCACAACTGAATTCGTGGCAAAAGTGCTAAATTTTCGTGGCTAAAGTACTTTGCCACGGAAAAACCATCCGTGGCGCAAGTGGCCGTGGCAAACAAATAGCCACGGGAAAAAAAAGTGTGGCAAGTATTGATTTTATTGCCACGGAGTCTCCCGTGGCTAGAATTAATTTTTTGCCACGGATTATCCCGTGGCTAATTATTTTTGTGGCGAAATATTTATTCCGGTGACAAAATATATAATAAATTAAATAAATTAATAACCGTAAGAATTCTCTACCCCTATAGTAGTCACATCCGGACCGGTTACTAGCTTTATAGCTAAGTCAAGCTGAGTCATTCCACTATTATTTAATTTCATCATACGCATCGAAGATGCCTTCCCAGGAGGTCACCCATCTTAACACTACTCTCACTCAAGCACGCTTAACTGTGAAGTTCTTATGGCCAGCTACCAGAAATGAAATTGAACTTTATTGACCTAATCATTGATTTGAATTCTTTTAAAGTGATGTTTTTTTCAAACTACATTTTCTTTTGAGTAATTAATTTTTTTTCCCTTATGATTTACATATTATGATTAAAAATTTATTATTCCGGAAAAAAAAAATTCGAAGTTGATTTTTGGACTCATGATTCCATTAATTTATCGATATTTTTATTTCAGTTTCTATTTTCCACGTTCTTTTATTGCTAGTTCTTTCGATATGTTTATTTTTCTTTTCGTTATCGGTCTTTATTTTATATCATTAGTTTTTTTATCCTCATTGAGTTTCCTCTAGCCTACTTCAAGTTTTACCCGAATTTTATTTTTTTATTAAGTATATTTTATTTTAAATTCATTTTTTAAAATATCTTCCAAATAATATTACAGAACAGCTACCGAATTAAACAGTTGACGATAAATTAATTTTTGATTTTCACACTATTAGTCCTTAATTATTTGATTTTCTTACTTGTATTTGTTAATTATTTGATTTTGTCACTTATACCTGTCTTTTTTTGAAAAATTATTTTAACTTGTTATTGAACTTAGGCACAACGTTCTAATACGTTAATCTTTCTTCCAAACCAAACAACTTGAAAGACAATTAATTACAAAAATAATTATTGTTTTTCCAGTCAAGTTAATTCCATAAAAAAATATAGACCAATTAGAATTCTTAAATACGAGTTTAATAAAGCGGTTTTTTTCACACTGAAAATATTGTAGGAAAATCAATAATTTGGACAAGAATCATGCTCAGTCACTTTTTTTTAAGTTTTTTTGTCTTAAAAAGAAGTGTATTACATGTGAAAAAATTAATTAATTAAGCGGTAAAAATAAAAGAGTCTTAAATAATATTAAATGTCTTAATGATGGATGATCAATCACATAATAATTTTACTTGATATGCTATGTACGCCGCATTTTTGCTAGCATATATTACACTATGTAAATGTTAGTTGTCTTTCAAAAGTCATACTTAAGATTATAAAATTTTAATAAAACATCTTGTCAAATTAAGAGAAATCAATTGCTTCACAAATGATGATTAATAAAAAATCAACAAATTAGACAACCAAAGTTTTCTTGTATTTCATTTTACAAAAAATCTATTTTTTTTCTTAAAACTAAATAAAATAATACGAATTTTTTTTATTAATAAAATATTTTCAAATTTAATATTTTTTTTCTTCATATTATCTTTAGCTTTGAATTTTAATGAATTTTTAAGATCAATAATTGACACTCGGCTTAACTTGAAAGTAATTTGATTAAAATTTGGAGAACCATTAGCCACATGCATTTCTTACATCTGTGGCTAAAAAATAATTTGCCACGGAAGTTAATTATGTCGTGCCTAAATAATATTTGCCACTGAACAAATTCGTGGCTAAATATATTTTTGCCACAGGTGTGGCATCTTTCGTGGCAAGAGTGATTATTGGCCACGACTTTAATAAAATTCGTGGCGCAAGTGAATTTTTGCCACGGGAAAAATTGTTCCCGTGGCATATTTTATTTCCCAAGTAGTGAATCAAATTTTTCCCGTGGCTAGGTAAAATTTAGCCACAAATAACAAATTTTCGTGGCATAATTCGTGGCGCATGTGTCAATTTGTTGTAGTGACAATGCACCGTCCCCGGCAACGGCGCCAAATTGATGGTGGGATTTGCAGTGGGTCCCAACCGTCAATATTTAACCGACTATTCCTAGTGGGTAGCTAGGGCAAGTAGGGTCGATATCCACGGAGACGGTATGGTAAAGTCTAGACTAGGTCCACCTAAAACGAGACTAAGTCACACAAACAAACACAAAGAAGACAATAAATAGTAAACTATGGTGGTTGGAGATGAAGGAAGTGGACTAACAATGACTAGGCTAAAACAATGCCAAATAAAATAACTAAATACAAACTAAACAGTGAACTAGAGAAATGATGACTAGCTAAGAAGTTGAATCAAATATGAAAAGAAGTGGGTTAGGTCGGGTTCATAAGTGTAGTAGGGTAATTGGGGTGGTCAAGGGTGTAGGTGTCTCCTAATTGCTAGAGTCGGTCCGGGCTCTCGCTACGTAGACCAACATCGAGGTAAGTTCGCGCTCTCGCGTCTAAGACCAACCTCAACACAACCACACAATAGACAAACAATGAGAAGGTGAGCACAAGTATGGGAAGCATGGCCACTACTACTCACACAAGCATATCAACAAACACATAGAGTGCCCAATATGTGAAAACAACAAAGATTCACCCTTTACCCCTAATCAAACCCTAACCACCCATAATCTACCCTTAATCCCCCTACTAACCCACAAGGAGACTACTCACTCATTAGCAAACCAACCATAACAACAATAAGAGAAAACAACATCACAAACCAAACATCCATTATGAAGAACAAGAACAATAACAAGAACAATATCAAAAGATTCAAACTTGAATAAATAAACAAGAACAAGAGTAGAGAAGATTATACCAACAACAAGATGATGAAAAAGATGTAAACTTGCATAAATAAGAAACCCAAATCAACTCCAAGGTTGTCAAGCTTGGATGAATCTTCAAGTACCCACTTAATACAAGACTAGTTACAACCTAGATTAAAAGGAGATTAACTAAAGATTAAGAGAAGATTAATCTAAATGGATGAACTCTAAATCTAGGGTTTTTTATCTTGTAAAGAGGCTTAAGAGAGTCCAATGTAAGGTAGGTTTTATAAACAATGCAAGAGGGAAGTATTTATATGGTTAGAAGAATGAAGGAGGATGAATTAAAGAGTCACGCGCAGCAGCACCATGGTCCCGACCGGGACGGGATTGGTCCCGACCGGGACGGTCTGATCCCGACCGGGACGGGCTGGTCCCGACCGGGACGGACCCAGATCAGAACACCTCTCTTTTGTGCACCTTATCCCGGACAGGATGAGGCCATACCCGTCGGGGATGAGTCTTGTAGGCCTCCAATATGATCTTTAAGGTTCCTCCTTGCTTCACATGGACTTTTTATCGACTCTCGGGTCTCGGGATCGAGTCTAAGGATCTCGGGATCGGGTCCCAAGGTCTCGGGATCGAATCCAAGGCATCGAGTGATCGTTCCTCCGCTTCGTTGGCTCCGAAAAGTATATGTATTGAGTCGGAATCGCTCCAACTCTTCATGAATGGTCTCGGGAACCTGAAACGAGCTAGAGGAAGCATAAGTAGCCCATGAACCGCTCCCAAGGAGCGATTCCGCAAGGAAATGGGACCAAAACACAACAAATTAGGCACTACAAACTACACTTATCAATATCATTGATGTAGTCCAAATTGGATATGTCGAAAGGTGTTCATAGCATATTCGTATGGGTTTTACGGCATGTTCTAAGCTCAACTCGACTTAGGAAGTCCGCTCCAATTCTCGGATAGGCTATGTACACTGGAATAGACCCCATATAGACCGACCGAGACTTAGTTTAAGAGCATACATGGTGTCATTATACTGTTTCCATGACTACGTGCTACTTGATCTACATCCTTTTCAAAAACCGTCATTTTTTTTTTAGAAAAAAATTACATCCTTTTCAAAATATCCAATTTCGAAACCCCGGGCATATACCGAATTTAGGATTTACGATTTTACTCAAAATAGCCCTTTTTCTAGCCGGTGTTGTGCCCAATTTAAAACTCAAAATTATTTTCGAACTTGCAAAACCGTCGCCCGGTTCGATTTCTTTGTTTTTCTTTCGAAAAAAAAAACCTGGCCATTCCCCGAATTTTTCTTCGGGCTTTCAAAAAAAATCCGTTTCAAAACCTTCCTTTTTTTAGGACTTCCCGTATTTAGCAGTGTCGGGTCGTGTCGTAAGTCATCGAGGTCTTTAGCGTCGAAACTCTGTCGATCTTACATCACGGGTTTCCTCCCTATCCCAGTCCGCCTTATTTAACTAAGGCAAGGCCCGCCTACGTAGGACATATTCCTACAAAGGAGGGCCCATTTACACAATCAAGTCCAAAGTCTGGGGACGTCCCACGTGAACCTCCTTTCAAACAGGGCCCAGCCCACACCGCTGGATCCTAAGGGAGACCCACTTTCCACGAGTCACCCGTCTAGGCGCCTTTTCTGAGTCATTTCCTTCCTAGTCTACTTTTCCCTTGCTCGGGGTGTACTTTTACTCTAGGATTTGGGTTAGTTGCTGACTGCGCGGTATTCTTACGGACAGGCCGCCCTTCAGTCGAACCACGACGCAACAAGCCATAGATGAGCTCAGGGCCTCGTTGACCAAGTTGGAAACTATGATCACGACGATGAGGGGGGATCAGATCGCCATCCTCACCCGCGTAAGCGCCGTGGAACAAGGAACCCCTAGTGGGAGCGTTGACACCGATGGGCCGTTAGTTGAATTGGCCAGCGCGGTCCACAAACTGCAAGAACAGGTCCATTAGTCGACCCAAAACTCAATCCACACGGAGAATGCTCGAACCTATACACCTCTGAGCGATGAGCTGCCTGCCAATCTCAACTTGACGGGCCTACTAATGTTCGAGGGTACAGAAGACCCGGTCCACCATATCCGGGCTTTCAAGGAGTTCATGGCCCTTAAGGGAGTTAAGTCAAACATGTTCAAGCATCTATTCGCTTCTTCCCTCGAGAAGCACCCAAGGGCCTGGTACTACAGGCTCGATTCCAAGAAGTACAAGACTTAGGATGATGTAGCAACGGAGTTCGCCCGAAACTATGCGGACAATACCGAAATCCAGACTACCATGCGTACTCTGGAGGTCATGGCCCAAGAGCCCAAAGAGGGGTTCACCAAGTATCTTCAACGATGGAGGGCCGAAAGCGTTAAGCTGGTTGACAAGCCCAGCGAAAAGGTGCTAGTGGAGGCTTTTGTCAAGAACCTCCTTCCTTCTTACCGGGTTCATCTCCGGTATTGCCGTCATACCCAATTTCGCTACTTTAACCGAAATGGGTACCAGAATTGAAGATGACTTAAGGCGAGAGAACTTTACTAAGGCCTCTGCCAAAGGGTATCAAGGGGCCAGCTCGTCCGCCAGCAAGCCCGCAACTCCAGCTGCAACCCGCAGCATTTTTGACGAGGTCAACTCACTAGACACCTCATCCAAAAGGAATACTCCAACTCGGATATTCACTGATATAGGTACAACCTATGCTATTGCCTTACAAAGGCTGTCTTCAAAAGGCCTAATCCAACCGATAGGCCCAACTCCGGAGGTTCCGGTCAACAAACGGTCCAAAAGCTACAACATTCAGGCCTACTGCCAATATCACCAAGGCAACGGGCACGACACTGAGAAATGTTGGAAATTGAAGCATCTCATTCAAGATCTAATCAAAAATGGGAAGATACCACTACCCAGTGATAAGCCGAGTAACGAAAATAACCCACTTGCTACTCACGGCATTTTTACTGGAGGAATAGTTGACTGTTCTTGTCTCATTTCCCCTTTCATTCCCCAAATCAACGGGATATGGAACGACGATGAAGATGACGTTTACCTGGCTAAGGGGGAAGCTGTCCTCATCACCGTCAAAGAAATCCGGAAGGCTAAAACCAAGGCCCTGGCCAGCACACACGTCATCACAACCGGTCTCTCTACCCCGGAAACCGCCACTAAACCTGCCAGGACGGAACCTACTCTCGAGGAACCGAACGCTGACACGGCCCTGGTCAGACAACTAAAGAGGGTCCGAACTGATCTTACTATATGGCAGCTTTTGGTTAGTTCTCAGGAGCATCGGGCAGCACTTACTAGGGCTCTCGATGAAATCAAGGTTGACTCATTGGTTACCCCCAGCGAAATGGTAGCCACTATTTTGCCTCACCTCAAAGGCAAGTCCAAAGGAGAAGGCCCACTTATCACTTTCTCCGAGTCCGACCTTCCACCGTTTGGGGCCACCCATAACTTGGACTTATACATCACGGTGACCTGCCGGGAAAAATATCTCCCCATGACCCTAATTGATGATGGGTCCGCAGTAAATGTCCTTCCCTTAACGACTGCTAAGGCCCTTGGCATCACCGAGGCCGATTATCTCCCGACGACGCAAACTATCCAGGCTTTTGACGGAAGCCTAAAATCAGTTGATGGGGCCGTCAAGCTAACAATTATAACCGACCCGATAGAGAAAGAGCTAGAATTTCAAGTGATTGATGTCACTTCATCTTTCAATCTGCTACTCGGGAGACCATGGATTCACGCGGTCAAAGCCGTATCTTCTACCCTTCACAGGAAGGTCAAAATGCCTCTACAAGATGAGATCATCACTCTCGAGGCTACCCCCCTAGCCGTGTCAAGCTGCAGCATGGCAGGCCAGGCTGACCCGCGAGGTTTCAATTTCGTGGGAATGATTGAAGAGGAGTACCTCTTCAAGCCCTATTTCACCACTAGCATCGACACGATGCTACAGAACTTGGGCTATTTGCCGGGGGCTACTTCAAGGCCCTATCTTCCAGCGGAAAAGGTTATCGAGGTCCTGAACGACGAGCAATCTCGCCACGGTCTGGGTTACCCTATGACGCCAGGACGCACGGACCAAACAGAGGCAGTCACGTTCGTCACTCCAGTGTTTGGAGCTGTTCAAATGGGCCTCTATCAGCCCACAATCTCATATCCCGAGACCAAATTGGCTCGAGAATGCAATTTCATCCCGGATGACATCTTTGCCCTTATCCAGGCCGAATCGAAGGAAGGTGCAAATAATACTGAGCCCGTCCTGGGGCTCCTATTTGGGGAAGATAAGGTCGTCCAACCCCCAAACAGGAGTTAGTGAACCTGATCCTCCCCAGCAACAGGTTCAATCCAACCAAGTTGATCTCCGAAGTTGGTGCTGACACTGGGAAGATAGCTTGGAGGAAGACAACTAAGTGGACCGACAGCCAGGGTCGAGTCTACAAGCTAACTACTGGTAAAGGGGATATGCCGGATACTGAATCCGAGTCCGAGTCTGAGTCTGAGTCTGAGTCTGAGTCTAAGTCTAGAGGGTCCAGTACTAGGATCGAGTCTGTAACCCCCCCCCCCCCCCCCTCCTTCCTTTAGTCACATCTATGGGAGTCTCGGAGTCTGTCCCGAGGGCTCTCCCTATCCCGCCACTGACCAACGATCAGATGGCAGCTCTCTTCGAGCTCTTTTCAAAATTCACAATCAATAATAACGATAACAGTTCTGCTTACGACTTGTCTTTTTTTCAAAACATTTTCAAAAAATTTATTTGCAATGACATTGAGAAACCCGACGAACAGGTACCACTGCCTCCGCATCTAATCTAGCAACTCGAACAGAGGGAGTCCCGAGATCCGGTAGTCGAAGAAACCGACTCCATCAACGTAGGAACCCCTTGAGAAACAACAATTCACGGATCTCCTCAAGGAATTCAAAGACGTTTTTGCATGGTCCTACAAGGACATGCCGGGAATAGATCGGGAGATAGCTGAACACCGAATACCCATCAAAGACGGGTATAAGCCGGTAAAACAGAAGCTCCGAAGAATGAGGCCCGAATGGTCTCTCAAAGTCAAAGAAGAAGTCGATAAGCAATTCAAAGCGGGCTTCATACAAGTGTATGAATATCCAGACTGGGTTGCAAACATCGTACTGGTACCCAAGAAAGACGGTAAAGTACGAGTATGAGTAGATTTCCGGGACCTTAATAAGGCCAGCCCAAAAGATGATTTCCCGTTACCACACATCGACATAGTGGTGGATAACACGGCCGATCATGCCCTTCTATCATTCATGGACGGGTATGCCGGATACAATCAGATCAAAATGGCGGAAGAAGATATGAGTAAGACCACCTTCATCACACCTTGGGGTACTTACTGTTACACCGTTATGCCATTTGGGCTCATCAACGCCGGGGCCACTTATCAACGGACCGCCACCACTTTATTGCATGATATGATGCATAAGGAGGTGGAGGTCTATGTGGACGATATGATTGTCAAGTCCAAAGACCGAAACGGGCGCATTGCAGCCCTAAGAAAATTCTTTACCCGATTATGCAAGTACAATATGAGGCTGAACCCTCAAAAATGCAGCTTCGGGGTAACATCGGGCAAGCTACTGGGCCATATCGTCAGACAGCGCGGTATTGAGGTTGACCCAGCCAAAATCAAAGCCATTACCGAGATGCAACCACCCAAAACCGAAAAAGAGATAAGGGGGTTTCTCGGGAAAGTCCAATACATCAGCCGGTTTATTTCAAAGCTAACCATGGTTTGTGAGCCCATTTTCAAGAAGTTGAAGATAGGAGAACGAACATTGTGGGATGATAAATGTCAAAAGGCTTTCGATAAGATCAAGAAGATTCTATCCTCTCCACCGGTATTGATGCTGCCACAACCAGGCTTGCCTTTGTCGTTATACCTAACAACGATCGAGACAGCCATGGGAGCTATGCTTGCCCAAACAGTCGATTCTGAAGAACGGGCTATCTATTACATCAGCAAAAAGTTCTTAGAGTATGAGTGCAAGTACACGATGCTCGAAAAGATGTGCTTAGCTTTGGTTTGGGCCACTAAAAAGCTCCGACGCTATATGCTCAGTCACGAAGTGCACGTATTATCCAGAATGGATCCTATCAAGTATCTATTTAAGAAGCTCATCCTCAATGGCAGGATATCCAGATGGACTTTGATGCTAGCAGAGTTTGACCTCAAGTTCTTACCATTAAAGGCAATCAAAGGCCGAGTAGTAGCGGAGTTCTTAGCCGATAGCCCGATATTCGAGGAAGGACACACCGATACTTGGGCCTTCCCAGATGAAGATATATTCCATACTGACACCGAAACATGGGATCTATATTTTGATGGGGCGTCCAACTTCCGAGGATTTGGGGTCGGTATTTTGCTAATCTCGCCACAAGGGGAACACACCCCGTTATCCATCAAGCTAGACTAACAACGCAGCCGAATATGAAGCATGCATTCACGGACTGCAAGCTGCCGCTGATTTAGGAGTAACAAATCTCCGGGTCCACGGTGACTCGTCTTTAGTCATTAATCAAGCCCTACAAAAATGGAAGACTCGGAACGCAAATATCGTGGCTTACCAAGCACGAGTAAGGGTTCTCGAAAAACAAATCCAAAAGGTGGAATACATCTATCTACCTCGGGAAGAAAACCAGTTTGCAGATGCTCTTTCAAAATTAGCATCTTTACTGAATATCCCAGAGCATCTGACCAGCATGCCAACTTACGTCGAAAGACGATCCGAGCCGGCATATATCCACGCTATTAAAGATATCGAAATAACTGATCCAGAACCTTGGTATCAGGCTATTCTGACCTACTTAACATCGGGTGAATATCCTCCGGGAGCTGAAAGCCGTGCCAAGAAGGCCCTGCGAAGGTGGGCCACCCAGTTCATCCACACGGGCGATAGACAGTTGTATAAGAAGACGGCACAGGGGGCTCTACTCCTATGCATTGACAAAACGCAAGCCGAAAAGGTCATGGCCGAGGTACACGATGGTGAAAATGGTCCGCATATGAACGCCCATATGCTAGCCCGAAAAATCACAAGACTCGGGTATTATTGGAACACCATGGAAACGTACTGTCAATTATACGTCAAGCACTGCCATAATTGTCAGATTTTTGCTAATGTACAGCATATGTCGTCATCCCTATTATATACCATGACATCACCATGGCCATTCTCGACATGGGGAATAGATATAATTGGGACGGTAAACCCGTCCGGGACATGGGGTCACTGTTTCATTTTAGTGGCTATTGACTATTTCACCAAATGGGTCGAAGTCGAGTCATACCGGATTTTGAATGCCAAGCATGTAGCCAAGTTTATCCAAAACAAGATTATATGTCGATACGGGATCCCACACGAGTTCATCAGTGATCACGGTACCCACTTCCAAGCTGAAACCGCTACTCTGCTGGAAAAATACAAAATTCAAAGGCATACATCTTCGCCTTACCGTCCCCAAACAAATGGATCGGTAGAGGCAACCAATAAAACGATCGTCACAATACTTAAAAAGATGGCTGAGAATTACCGGATTGGCCGGACAAGATACCTTTCGCCTTATGGGGATATCGGACATCAATTCGCACCGCAACAGGAGCAACTCCATATTATCTGACATATGGAATGGAAGCGGTCTAGCTAGTTGAGCTAGAAGTGCCATCCCTCAGGATCTTACTCGAGAGTCAGGTATCTAAAGCAGATTGGGTCCAAGCTCGATATGACTCGCTAGTTCTCTTGGACGAACGGCGATCTCAAGCCCTCAACAATATTCAAATATACCTGTGGACATGACGTAGGTCCACCCCGACGCGGCGAAGCGCGGGTTTGGGTAGGCGAATGAATCTCGTGGTGAGATTGTTCTCGGGTTCGAAATTTAAGTCAAAATGGAGTCGCCACCGAATTTTGTGGTTATTCGGAACCATACGAGCCCACTCTATGTCGTCATGGGCTATACACAAAGTAAGCCCACTCCGATTTCAGAGTTTTATGGGGCTTGTCCCTTTGCATTGCGATACCGATACCATCTATACCGGTAATCGTGTAAAGAATGACTCTCGTGCGCCAAGGGTTTCGGACATCCGGAAACCAAAGGTTTTGAGTAAGGGGTGAGGGTACGTGTTGGGAAGCCCACTAAGGACACCCAACCCCGCCCGCACATGGCGGCCTCTACTAAGACACCGTTCGTGTTCGTGTACGCGCGCTAGTAAAATAATGAAATGATATGCAAACAGCGTTTTCGAGCTAAGCATGTGAATTTTGCCTTAACTACGTCATTTAATGCATCTTATTACTTGTCGAAGTGATTAAGCATGCGAGGTTCATTTATAAAGCGTAAAAGCAAGTAAATAAACAAAGCTCGAAAATAAATAAATAACGTACAAGTTACACGGGCGGAAATACAACCCGGAATTCACAATACGGCAATACGTGTAAATAATAAACGAAATGACAATAACGCGATATAATGAAAGGGACGGACCCGTATGTAAACTAGACCGCGAAATATGTAGATGGACTAACCCCAATTGAATACGCATTATGTTGCATATTAAACGAAGGACGGAAACATGAGACTGCGGCATATTGCTAGCCTAATCTCACATCCCGTAGTCTTGTCCCGACTTATCACGTCAAAGTGGTCAAAGTCGTTCTACGTGTCGTGATGTGTATAGTTTTGAAAATAGGGTGGTCGGATGATGGTCTAAAGTCGATAAAGAACGGGGCTCGAAATATGTGTCCAAGCCCTCGGTATTGTGGGTTATGAGACCCACTCGATCGAGTCATTGACTGACTCGGTCGAGTGTGTTATTAGCGTGGCTACTGACCACTTTTTGGGGTGCTACTCGATCGAGTGGCCTATGGCACTCGATCGAGTGCCCCCTGTACGAGAGGTAATTCGCCTCGTTTTATGACTTGAAATCGATGATCGGCCGAATCAAATACAAATATCGCACGATTTGTATTTGACTCGGCCTCCGGTACTATAATCGTGTATGAACGATTATAATATCGTCACCGGAGTTTTATGAAAACGTTTGTGTTAGATTAGGAAATTTTGAATTGGTGACGAAATATATCCCTCTACGTCACGACATCGGGACTAACCCTTTCGGGTTACGTGATGTCGGTATTCGTGTCAACGGGTCTCGTACCAATTATGGAAAGGGAATTAAATTCGTTCAACTACGACCGATCACGGTCGCGTCACGCCCTTGAGTACATTGGGGCGGGGCTCCTCGAAAGGGCTCCACCTCCGTCGTTGCTCGTAAAGGGATTAGACGGACCAATAGTGATCATCGTAGTCCAACGTTTTAAAACCGGTTTTAGTATTAATATATATACACGGTATTAATAACATTAGTAAAAAAAATGATAAAAAAAGATGAAAAATAAAGATGAAAAATGTAAAGAAGTTAGTGTTAGTGTTAGTGTTACTACGATGCAATAATGCAAAAATGTACATAAAAACGATATAGAAAAGAGATAGAAAAAGGGTTTAGGACACCCTCAACATACATGCTAGTATAGACCTCGGAAATGGACTCGTAAAATAGCGGCAAGGCTTGGGAGTATCGAGGATGTATGCGAGTTATGGTGTGTATGGATGTGTATGTGTATTACGTCGGTTTTTCGAGGGACGAAGGACTCGGTCTTTGTGTGTATTGCTTAGGATTTCTAAGGCTTTGATGTGTGATGAAGTAGGGTTGAAGTGGGGTGAAATGTGGCTGAAATTGTAGGGTAAAAGTGAGTGTCAAAAGTCTTGAAAATGCATGGGGGTGAAGCGGTATTTATAGGCCTCACCCCTCGACCTAGGGGCACTCGATCGAGTGGCCCTAGTGCACTCGATCGAGTGCCTTTGAAAACGGGCCAAGCCCAGTTCAAGGCGCTCCACTCGACCGAGTGGGTCAATCCACTCGATCGAGTGGGTCAAGCAAATCGAGAGAAATAAGGAAAGATTTGATTTTGTTGGTTTTGATTGCTTTTTTGAATTCTGATTTGTGCGCCAAATGAACTTGGCTGATTTATGAGACGGTTTCGTCTTTGACCGGGTTTTGACCCGGTCGCCAAAAGACGGGAAATATTTTTGGTGTCGGTTTTGGCCCAAATTAGTCTTATTTGACTCGGGACGACCCACTGGGCCTGAATTTGAGGTCTGTTTTGTGAGATTTTACTCCGCTAAAAAGTCCATGTCGGATATTATGAATTCCGAGCCCAAATCCGAGTATACTAAGTCACGTTGACGTCCAATCATCATCGGGTGTTTTTCGGAGACTACCATAGACACGTGGCAGTCAAAATGCGGGTGTCTACAGAGCCCCCACTCTGACTGAGGCTTGGACAAGGCGAAAGTCAGAGTAGCTACCAAGCCCGTTAAGACCTGGTAGACTTCCGGTCGGGTCGTTTATAGTCCGGTAGACTCGCGTGAAGGGCTCGCCAGCCATAAGTAAAGGGTCATACCTGTCCTGATGATGATAGCTTCGCGGGGAATCAGACTTGTAGCATAAGTCCTGGGCGCGCCTGTGTGGGCCCATCCCGTATCATTTTGGGAAAATGCCGCCTTGGGCGTTCCGCTGGGGAAATATAGGAGCTGCACGGGCTTGTTTCTGAAGCCTTGGGTCGCATTTGAGCTGATGATGATGCTCCGTGGGGAGTAAAGCCTGCCTCTTTTGGGGAGTAGGTGTACCCGTATGCCGACACATCGCACTTTGGATGTAGCACACCGGGGAAAGCTGACTCCGTTGGGGAAATTAAATAGTTTCGCGGGGACTTGCTTCTGAAGTCTGGAGTGTACCTGTATGCCGACACATAACAACTTGTATGTAACACATAGACAAAACACAGACTCTCGCTGGGGAGAAAAGTAGCTGCGCGGGGACTTGCTTCTGAAGTCTTGGGTGTACCCGTATGCCGACACATCAAGTCTTGGATGTAGCATTCCAGGAGAAACACCGCCTTTGTTGTTCCGTTGGGAAGTACTAGCTGGTACCTGAAATGTTAGATACATAGGCAGAAATAGCAGGCATGGTATGTAGCAAGATAACACATAGGAAATGCAGTTAGCATCTATAGACTGGCTTGCGCTGGGGAAAATGATTTTTACTTCACTTTGAAATCGTAGTCCTGAAAGCAACTCACGTGCTAGAAGATAGGTTTCAAAATTGAAAGGGGTAGAAATTTGCAGTTTAAATAGACCGAAATTTGACCTTGTCGAAAAGGATTTTATCAAATGGCTAAGTTTTGCAAACTTTGAAGTGAAAATTTGAGGAGGGAGGTACCGACAGACTCGACTCTGGACGTGACAGGACGACAAGTTGACAGACACGACTGGACTCTCGAGGGGTTGGACCGCGACTCGGTAGGAGGGTGGGCCACCTAAGATGACAAGACTCTTAAGCGACGCTATTCCGTAGCCTAGGCGAGTGGCAACACGGTCGAACATCAAAATGGGAAGAATGTGTAATAGGGGGATTGCAGTAGTCTGTAACGAGACTGTTTTTGCATGACAAGGCTTAGCAGTAGCAATGCTATAGTCTGGTGCTCTTTTGGATCTTTTGTTTTGGGGTACAGTCCCAAAATGGGTATCGCTTCGAGTCCCTGACAAATTCTCGTCTTCGACTGAGCCGAGTACTAGGACACTCTATAAAAAGGAGGCTAGTTTTTGAAAGTCACTGGATTTTGTGAGTGGATGGAGGTCTTCTGCCTAAGAGAAGCCCCCAGGACGACAACGCTAACTGCTGAGAACATGACAGTGTCATGACCGGAATGATGGTGCCTTTTTTATTTGTGTCAATGTGGGTGGTTGTGCCTTTGTTGAAAGGCTGCCTAAGTATTCACGTGTAGTGAAATCAAACCAAGCCGTAGTTCAGTGGATTGGAAGATATGTTATGGTGCCTAGTTTATTAGGGCTTTATGTGTAACTAGCCACAACGATGGTGTAGGCTAGGTGTGTTCCCAATGATGTCTTGATCAAAGGGGTAGAACAGTTAGGATGTTGATCCTGTGACTGTGAGCGTTCCCCGGGGTAGCCCCCAGAGATGGTGTGAACTATTTGGGCATGTTCTATGCCGACCGCAGGTTGAGTTTCCGTGTTCGGGGTTGGTAACTGGTTTGGATGTTTTTGGAAATGTGGAGCTAGGTCGTAAGTGGCTTCACTGTTTTGACATCCGGAGCTCGATTTTGTGGAGCTAAGGCTTCGAGGGTAAGGTATTGTAATGTGGTAGGAAAGGGGGAAGTCGAATAAAGATAACTCGAACTTCGATCGGGGTAAGTTTGATAATGTGGGATCTGATTTCCATGTCTGGCCCTAATGGTTAGGGTGTATTCTATGGAGCTTGAATCCTCAAAATTTCGGGCTGTCTCTAGCCTAGGTCTCGGAAAGGTCTTGAGGGTTGTAATGTGGGAAGGCTAAGTGTGGTGTTAGCTGACCAGCTTGATTGTCTCTCCTTATTTGATGGTATGGGCATCGATAATTTTGAATTGACCGTACTCCGGTCAAGGGACTTTCACTTGAGTTGACCGTTGACCACGGTCATGGGCATTTGAATTTTTTGTTTTTTTTTTTTTTTTTGGGTTGACCTCTTAGCCCCGGTCGTGGGATTGACCGTATCTGGTCGGGGGATGCTGAGAGTTCTTTTTTTGATGGCCAGCTCTTTTGTTTTGGGCCTTTTGCTTTTTCCTTGGACTTTTGATTTTTTTTTGTCCAGGTTTTTTTTTTTTTTTTTTTTCACGGCTATCTCTCCTTTGATGTTGTGGGTGGATATGGGGGTGGGCCCATCGGTTGGATTAGGCTTGTGGAGCTAAACCTTTGTAAGGTGTAAGCCTAGATGGTGAGTGCAACTCGCAGTGGAGTACTCTACGGTAAGCATGGTGATTTGGATCTCGGTATTGTCATCATAATTCCGAGCAGGCTTAGTGGGAGCATCGTCCCGAGTTGGGTATTTTTGGCATCAAGCCTATAGAGTCACGATGCTTCTTTTTTGCTTCTGGCCAGACTAACGCCTAAGGTAGGGATTGATCAGTCTTATTGGAGGGGTGTTTATTGTGGGAAATGGGCTTGCCTTCCGTCTTGAACCCAAACTAGGAGACTACCTAGATTTGTCATAGGATTCGATACTGCTCCTACTAGAGGTAGTTTTGTGGCTTTCTATACCAGACATGGAATAGGTAAAGGAAAACATGGGTCTCGGTTCCTGCAGTCATTATAGATGTGCCTATAATAGTCACGTGCATGTGCTCACAGTGTATGATGGTGTTCATCATGTTCTCGGAAACACATAAGGGAAGCATATAGGAGAGATTGAAAAAGTTGATTTTATTGAATTTTGAAAAGAGGACAGAATACAGTTGACTCTGACTCTGACATCGGAATTGAAAGAATAGAACATCCTAGACTCGGACTCAGACTCAGACTCAGACTTAAATCAAATCTGGACTCTGGGATGAGGTTGTCAGTAATCTTCGGCTTCTAAGGACTCAAGTGGATGTCCAGTATAGCTTTCGGTAGAAGCTTCCCCCAGATCTTCATTATGTCGAAGATCGTCTTCAATCCTAGTGCCCATTTCGGTAAGCACTGCAAAGTTTGAAATGCCGGCATACCTAAGATGGACGCGGTAGGAGGGTAGAAGGTTGTTGATGAATGCCTCCACTAGTGTCTTCTCGCTGGGCTTGTCTACCAGCTTAACACTCTCAGCCCGCCAACGTTGAAGGTATTTGGTGAAACCTTCTGTTGGATCTTGGGCCATGACTTCTAAAGTCCGCATGGTAGTCTGAAGTTCAGTATTATCAGAATAGTTTTTAGCGAACTCGGTAGCCACATCTTCCCAAGTGGGGAATCTTTTTGTATTAAGCCTATAGAACCAGGCTTTTGGATATTTCCCGAGGGATGTGCCGAACAGATTGATGAACATGTCGGCTTTGACCCCCTTGATCGCCATAAACGCCTTGAAAGCTCGGAGGTGTAGTAATGGATCCTCCGTCCCTTCGAATATGGGTAACCCTTCTAGATTGAGATCTGTTGGTAGTTTCTCACTAATGGGTGTATAGTCTCGGGAGTTTTCAACTCGGATGTTGTTCTCTTGGGAGGCATGGAACTGTTGTTCGAGCTCACGCACCGTGCTGATCAGTTTAGCAATTGGCCCAGTATTTACCGACCCATAATTGAAGTCTTGTTCTTCAACGACAGTTAAACGAGCATTCAAGGCCTCTTGGTCGGCTCTTATGAACCCTAGTTGGGTTTCAAACATGGCCTGCTTACTAGCCATGGTTTCTAGCAAAGCCTCCAGTTTATTAATGGTGTTTTCCATCTCCCTATTCCCGGTTGTGGATGCCATCCTCTGCGAGAATACCCACGTAATCAGAAATGTTGCTTCGGAACTTGAATACACCAAGGCATAGGAAATAGCGCGGAAGGAGAGACAACTCTGGTTTGACTCGGGTTAGACTCTCCTAAGACAAATAAGTAGGGTACGATTCTCGGAGTGATTGTGATTAATCGCCCCGTCGGAGAATAGCCCCCAGGTGAGACTAAGGACTCTTATAGGACTCGGATGGTGTGGCATCTAAGTGACTCAAAAAGTGGGGTACGTGAGACAACACGTGTAAGACATGACCCTTAGAGCAATCGTGATTGATCGCTCTGCTGAAGGGTAGCCCCCGAGTGAGATTGATGGTTTTGCTAAGACTCGAGTGTTGGACGAGTGACCCTTAGATGTAAGGATCAAGAACCTTTGGCTACAGGGCTATGCCTTGTAAAAGGTTGACTCGGCCTCGAGGAAAGGCAGACGGGTAAGGGAAGAAACTTGCGATGTAAGATCGGCAGAGTTTCGACACTAGAGACCCTTGACTTGACTTGGATAAGGATGACCCTATGATTAGGGTAGACCCTTAAGTTAAAGGATTTTTGAATTGGGATGACTCGACTAACGGATTGAAAGACGGGCAAAATTCCCTTAGGAAAGGTCGTGGGGACCGTCCTGTCGGAGGGAAAATTGCGTGTGACTTTCTAGTTAGGACTCGAGTGTTTAGACGAACCTTCCATTTACGAGTGTATGACTCGTGTTGGTCGGTTATGCCTTTAGAAAAAGGCGGACTAGGATGGGGAAGAAACCCGTAATGTAGGATCGACGGAGTTTCGACGCTAAAGACCTTCGACAAATCATGAAAAGACCCGACACACGGATTAAGGTAGGTCCTATAATAAGGAAGGTTTTGAAAAATGATTGAATTTTGAAAATTAAGAGGACGGTCCTGAAATTGGTAGTGGGCCAATAGGACCGGGCATTTTGAAATGTTGGAATGGTTGCGAGTAACTTCGCGTTTTGAAAAATTGGGAGACGGTCCCGTTTTTTGAAAAGTTGAATTTTTGAAATTTTGAAATTTGAATATCGAAAATAAATTTCCGAAAATTTGAAAATTGAAAATGAGATCCCGAAGATTTGAGAATCGAAAACGACATCTCGGAGATTTGAGAATCGAGAATGGAATCTCGAGGATTTGAAAATCGCGAATGGCATCACGAAGATTTGAAAATTGAAATTGAATTTTGAAAATTCGAAAATCGAATGGTGGATCGGAAGTTCGAATTGAAATGGATAGCATGCCGGCTAAAAAAAGGCTTGTTTTGAGTCAAATCGTAAGTCTAATTTTCGGCAGCATTCCGAGTTTTGAAAATTGGATATTTTGAAAAAGATGAGTCCCGAAATGGGCAGCATTTCGGGTTTTTCAAATTTGGGCGTTTTGGAAAGACGGGTCCCGAAATGGACAGTATTTCGGGTTTTTCGAAAAGTGGGTATTTTGGAAAGATGCATTTTTGAAATGACGGTTTTTGAAAAATGACACGGAAACCAAGTAGCACGTAGTCAAACAAGCATTATAACGACGCTCATGTATGCTTTACGCTAAGTCTCGGTCGGTCAAAATAGGGTCTATACCAACAACGATGGCTTTCTCGTGTGATGGACGGACTCCCTAAGCCGAGTTGGTCTTAGGACATGCCGCGAAACCGAGACGAGTTCCACCATCGATGTCTTTAGCGCACCCATGTAGGAATGCACCGTGGTATAGTGGGACGTCGGTCACAAGTAACCGGCCCGGGCAAATTTGGGTTATGCATGAATCATTAAACTAATGCGCGCACACTAATCTACGAACGATTTCTCTTCGAGTCTCACCCTAGGAACCCCGATGACATGTGGTACATCAGGTATCCCCAGCGGAGTCGCCAAATTGTGGACACGACGTAGGTCCACCCCGACGCGGCGAAGCGCGGGTTTGGGTAGGCGAATGAATCTCGTGGTGAGATTGTTCTCGGGTTCGAAATTTAAGTCAAAATGGAGTCGCCACCGAATTTTGTGGTTATTCGGAACCATACGAGCCCACTCTATGTCGTCATGGGCTATACACAAAGTAAGCCCACTCCGATTTCAGAGTTTTATGGGGCTTGTCCCTTTGCATTGCGATACCGATACCATCTATACCGGTAATCGTGTAAAGAATGACTCTCGTGCGCCAAGGGTTTCGGACATCCGGAAACCAAAGGTTCTGAGTAAGGGGTGAGGGTACGTGTTGGGAAGCCCACTAAGGACACCCAACCCCGCCCGCACATGGCGGCCTCTACTAAGACACCGTTCGTGTTCGTGTACGCGCGCTAGTAAAATAATGAAATGATATGCAAACAGCGTTTTCGAGCTAAGCATGTGAATTTTGCCTTAACTACGTCATTTAATGCATCTTATTACTTGTCGAAGTGATTAAGCATGCGAGGTTCATTTATAAAGCGTAAAAGCAAGTAAATAAACAAAGCTCGAAAATAAATAAATAACGTACAAGTTACACGGGCGGAAATACAACCCGGAATTCACAATACGGCAATACGTGTAAATAATAAACGAAATGACAATAACGCGATATAATGAAAGGGACGGACCCGTATGTAAACTAGACCGCGAAATATGTAGATGGACTAACCCCGATTGAATACGCATTATGTTGCATATTAAACGAAGGACGGAAACATGAGACTGCGGCATATTGCTAGCCTAATCTCACATCCCGTAGTCTTGTCCCGACTTATCACGTCAAAGTGGTCAAAGTCGTTCTACGTGTCGTGATGTGTATAGTTTTGAAAATAGGGTGGTCGGATGATGGTCTAAAGTCGATAAAGAACGGGGCTCGAAATATGTGTCCAAGCCCTCGGTATTGTGGGTTATGAGACCCACTCGATCGAGTCATTGACTGACTCGGTCGAGTGTGTTATTAGCGTGGCTACTGACCACTTTTTGGGGTGCTACTCGATCGAGTGGCCTATGGCACTCGATCGAGTGCCCCCTGTACGAGAGGTAATTCGCCTCGTTTTATGACTTAAAATCGATGATCGGCCGAATCAAATACAAATATCGCACGATTTGTATTTGACTCGGCCTCCGGTACTATAATCGTGTATGAACGATTATAATATCGTCACCGGAGTTTTATGAAAACGTTTGTGTTAGATTAGGAAATTTTGAATTGGTGACGAAATATATCCCTCTACGTCACGACATCGGGACTAACCCTTTCGGGTTACGTGATGTCGGTATTCGTGTCAACGGGTCTCGTACCAATTATGGAAAGGGAATTAAATTCGTTCAACTACGACCGATCACGGTCGCGTCACGCCCTTGAGTACATTGGGGCGGGGCTCCTCGAAAGGGCTCCACCTCCGTCGTTGCTCGTAAAGGGATTAGACGGACCAATAGTGATCATCGTAGTCCAACGTTTTAAAACCGGTTTTAGTATTAATATATATACACGGTATTAATAACATTAGTAAAAAAAATGATAAAAAAAGATGAAAAATAAAGATGAAAAATGTAAAGAAGTTAGTGTTAGTGTTAGTGTTACTACGATGCAATAATGCAAAAATGTACATAAAAACGATATAGAAAAGAGATAGAAAAAGGGTTTAGGACACCCTCAACATACATGCTAGTATAGACCTCGGAAATGGACTCGTAAAATAGCGGCAAGGCTTGGGAGTATCGAGGATGTATGCGAGTTATGGTGTGTATGGATGTGTATGTGTATTACGTCGGTTTTTCGAGGGACGAAGGACTCGGTCTTTGTGTGTATTGCTTAGGATTTCTAAGGCTTTGATGTGTGATGAAGTAGGGTTGAAGTGGGGTGAAATGTGGCTGAAATTGTAGGGTAAAAGTGAGTGTCAAAAGTCTTGAAAATGCATGGGGGTGAAGCGGTATTTATAGGCCTCACCCCTCGACCTAGGGGCACTCGATCGAGTGGCCCTAGTGCACTCGATCGAGTGCCTTTGAAAACGGGCCAAGCCCAGTTCAAGGCGCTCCACTCGACCGAGTGGGTCAATCCACTCGATCGAGTGGGTCAAGCAAATCGAGAGAAATAAGGAAAGATTTGATTTTGTTGGTTTTGATTGCTTTTTTGAATTCTGATTTGTGCGCCAAATGAACTTGGCTGATTTATGAGACGGTTTCGTCTTTGACCGGGTTTTGACCCGGTCGCCAAAAGACGGGAAATATTTTTGGTGTCGGTTTTGGCCCAAATTAGTCTTATTTGACTCGGGACGACCCACTGGGCCTGAATTTGAGGTCTGTTTTGTGAGATTTTACTCCGCTAAAAAGTCCATGTCGGATATTATGAATTCCGAGCCCAAATCCGAGTATACTAAGTCACGTTGACGTCCAATCATCATCGGGTGTTTTTCGGAGACTACCATAGACACGTGGCAGTCAAAATGCGGGTGTCTACAATACCAAAAGAGGATACAACGGGCTTTCAACAAAAGAGTTAGGCCCAGAAATATCGAAGAAGGGGATCTAGTTTTGAAGTCTGTACGGGCCCTACTACCGGTTGACCCAAAAGGAAAATTCAAACCTAATTGGGCTGGGCCGTACTTAGTAAAGAAAATCCTTTCGGGAGGAGCAGTAATGCTAACGGACATGGACGGGAACGAGTTCGTCAACCCAACCAACTTGGACCAGTTGAAACGTTACTGTCCTTAAACCCTACCTTAATGTCATTTGCAAAATTTATAAAAATTTGTCTTCAAAATTTTAAGCAAGTCAATAAGTTAGGATTACTTACCCTACCGTCGCACATCTCGAATTAATAATCCTGATGTATTTCGAAAAATGCAAATAATTTTGAACTACGGAAGGTTTGATTCCATTAATTATGGATACGTAGGCAACCCCTCAAAAGGGCACAACCACTGCAATAACGAAAAGACGGGAGCGGTATTCACTAATATGTCTTTTATTATAAAAAGCCGATAAATTCGGGAATTTAAAAAAAACGAATAAAAACAAAAATCACACCACAAAAATAATAGTAGTACTTAATAATAAAATTAGGAGACTACTCGTGCATTTTTCCTTTCCCCTTATCTTTCGGGTCGCGCGGAGCCCGAGGCCGACGGGGCGGGGGAGAACGTTCCCTAATCACAAGTGGAACCTCTTTAGCTCGAACCCGTTTCTTCGACAACGGGTCTTCTGCCATTGTCACTGGTCCAAGCCGAGCCCGTACGTGCTCGGGTAGCCTATCTCGAGGACCAAGTCGGTCCTGAACCCTTAACTTTGGGCCAAGTCTCCTTTCCAGGTCTGTCTGGGGGCTCACTTTCCCCCGTGCACCCTTAGTACTGGACCCCTCAGTCTGAGTCCTAGTCTTTCCCTTCTGGCCTGACATCAGCCGAACTAAGGTAGCTGGAGTATCACTATCAGCAAAGAAATCCCGGTTATCTTTAGCTTGTTCTCGACGCAACAGGTCGAAAGCCTCATCAGTCTTCAGGGCAGCTGGGGCTTTAGCAGAATCAACCTTGGTCCATCTCACATAAGAATCGGATACCCAGACTGAATGAAGAGTCTTGGGAACGGACCAAGTGGCTCGGGTATACCACCTTTGCATCCAAGTGTCACACATTACGTCCGTCAGCTGAGTAGATTCACTCACGACCGCCTCGATTTCCGAAATTCTTTGGGCCCGACCATATTGCCTAAGTATGCGATCGGGGAAGAGGTGGATTGTTTGTCTAAAAGATATGATCACCTGATATCGTGCCCTATCTCGAGATTCTAAACCGGTCCGGACGTAAATGGGCCACCATGGTACAGTCCACCGGATCAATGGGCCTCCGTGAAAAGACAACACTTCGTCCCAGTATTTTTGGGTATGGAGGCGAGAAAAGTCAACGGTTCTTCTCCTTGTCATCACTTGTTTAGGTCGATATCGGCTCACGTCAAGGGGAGGGTCTACGATCGACAATCTCTCGAATAGCCAACGCTGAAAAAACGGGAGTATGATTGTCAAAAAAACGCGAGAAAATCGAAAAAACCAAGAAAACCGTGAAAATCGCGAAAACCGCGAAAAATCGAGAAAAATTGAAAATTTGAAAAAGCCGGAAAATTGCAAAAAATCAAAAAATCTATATACCTGTAAAAGACGGGTACTCCCAGTCAACCGGGTCGACGGATCCCTTTTACGATTATCCAAACCCTTGATAATCTCTCCTGTGATCAGCCAAGCCGGGCTGTGCTCCGTTTCCATCAGGTCAACCACGGTGAAAAGTCGGACATGACCCATGCAAGATAATAAATTCATATGACCTTCGAAGGCATAAACATGAAGCATACAAAAAGCAAAGGCCCTACGGCTATGAACCGACCTGACCCGGACATCGTGTGGGTTCATGAATTTTTCAGCTAAATCGATCAAGGAAACGGTATCTCCTTCTAGCATACAGGATACCTCCATATGAGAAAGCCCTAAAAATTCCCGTAATTTCCTCCTTGGATCGTGAACTGAAAACGGAATAGCAGGGCGAAGTATAGGATTCCATCCTCCTACGGCAGCAATCTCCTCAGGAATAGGACAGATTTCGCCTCGAGGGAAGCCAAAGACATGATAAGTATCGTCCCAATAGGACAAGCAAGCATCTAAGAAATGACGATCTACTTGCATTTGACGGATTATGAATAATTGGGTTATACCATTCTGATTCAGAATGACTTTATCTGCGTCTCTGAAAAATCGGGACCAATCTTGCAGCATTCCGATTAATCGATCGATCCCCATAATTGGAATTTTTTTTTAAAAAAAAGAAGAAGAAGAAGAAGAAGAAGAATAAATTTGTCAAGGCTTGTTTCTCTTTGAGAAGGAGGGAAATTGTGAGAATTGTGAAGAAAATAAAAGCAAGAAAAGGGTATTTATAGCATTAAACCCAGACCTTCCTCCCTATTTTGGGATTCCTAATCCCAGAGGATTTAGCATACAGGCCTTATCCTAGGATATGGCTAAGTCACCCCGAGCATTCCTATTCAAAGTCATAAAATACTCTAATTTTCAAAAAAAATCCTCAAATTCAAAAATTCAAAACCTTTCTCAAAAATTTTATTCCCCAGCGCGAGTCATTTCTCCTAAAAATGTTACATGCAAAACTTTGCAACTTTGCATAATTATATACAGGAACGACTCAAGTCGGGACCATACGACTAAACTCCTCAGCGGCATTTTCTACGGGATGGACCCACATATAGGTACGACCAGGACTTACACGACAAGTTCAAAATCCCCACGGAGTTATCATCATCAGCTCAGGTACATTTCTGATCCGTGGCCGGCAGGCCCTTTACGCAGAGTCTAACGGACTTTAAACGACCCGATCGGAAGTCTGCTAGGTCTTCATTTGACCTGGTAGCTACTCAGACTTTCGCCCTGTCCAAGCCTCAGTCAGAGTGGGGGCTCTGTAGACACCCATATTTTAACCGCCAGGTGTCTATAACAGTTTTCAAAAAACACCCGATGATGATCGGACGCAAACATGACTTAATACACTCGATTTTTGGACTCGGAATCAATAGTAGTTGGCACGAGCTTTTAGCGGAGTAAAAATCTCACAAAAATGACCTCAAATCCAGGCCCAGTAGGTCATTTCCAGTCAAATGAGACTAATTTGGATAAAAACCGACACCAAGGAAAAAATCATCTTTTAGCAACCGAGTCAAACCCCGGTCAAAGACGTTTCCGAGACATAAAAATCTGTCACGCCACTTCAAAAATCTGACTCGAAGTCAAATACTACACAAATATCAGCTACAAAGTAGGAATCCTTTCCTATCCAAAGTCGGAATGCTACTCCATCTAAACCGGGTGTTTCTTCCCATGCAAGTAACCTTTTCCTATCCAAAGACGGAATCCCACTTCATCTCAACCGGTTGTTTTCTTCCTTTGCAAGATATCAATCTCCTATCCCATGTCGGTATTTCATCCTATAAATTCCCCACCCTTGCACACACAATCCACGACAATTACAATTCCCGACACACATCAACAATTCACAACACAACAATTCCAATCCCGACATTCACAAATTACAACCCGTTATTCCAGCAATACTAGGCATATTATATTCCGATCTTCCTCTAGAAATCCTATAGGATTCCCGACCAGTTACAACTCGAAATTCTAGGCAATTTTAGGCAAACCAGATATAAACCCGAGAGCAAAACTCGTCAAATCCCCTCCCTAACCTTACACACCATTACTCACCTATATACATCTTAACGCTCCCGCGCCTAGGCCGCTACTACGAGTCTGTTTTTGAGATAATTAAGCATGTAGGTTGAGGGTGTCACAAATCCCGCTTTCTCCTCTTTTTTTCTCTACCTTTTCTTCTCTTTCTCTCGTCCGTCCGTCTTTTTTGGGTCGTTGTCGCGTCTTTTTTTTTATTTCTTTTCTCGTTACTAATATCGATATTATTGTACTATTTTCAATAAAGCGTCGTCCCTAGGATTCGATATCGACTCCATAGTCGAATATCGGATCTAAAGGTATCAATCATTAAATCATGTTAAGCATAATCCCGTTGAAGCCGAGTAATGATCACATGGTCGAAAAGACTAATTACGACATTACAACATGGAGGTATTATTTCGTCTTAATAACATCCAAAACGATTTCTAAACAACTTTTTTTAAAATCCACTCTAAATATTCGATATTGATTCTATAATCAAGCATCGAATATTACGAGTATCAATATTTAAGTCGAGTATAAATTGCATCATATTTTTACGCGACTTAACCAAATTATCAATTTTCAAAACCGAAAGCATTTTCCAAATCAATACCAAACGAACCATAGTTCGTACAGGGGGCACTCGATCGAGTGCCTAACCCACTCGATCGATTGGCACCCAAAAATCGAGTCAGAAACCTTTTTTCGAGACCACTCGATCGAGTCCTTCAATAACTCGATCGAGTGGCTCCTGGTTCATCAAAACCGTGAGTCTTTCAGCATCTTTCGAGTCCCAATAAAATTCTTTTAATGACTTCGGTCATCACGTGTCAAGTCTATCACGTGAATCATCTTTTAAAAACCATGCATCATATCATATTTACATCGTTTATTCAATTTACAAACCGTTACTAACTCGTTTGTTCATGTTTTTAGCAATTTCTTTTCGTCGTTTGTTTTATTGTACTAAAACGAACATCGTATGCTAAATATAACTTTGACGTTAATTTAGATGGATTAAATCGACGTAGCAACCCATTCAATTATTCGCATGATTAGGCAAAACAATGTTTGCATATCATTCATCGTATTACTAGCGCGCGTATTTCAAAATCAAACGATATCTTAGTAGAGGCCGCTAATGTGCGGGCGGGGTTGGGTGTTCTTTGTGAGCTTCCCAACACGTACCCTCACCCCTTACTCAGAACCATGGTTTCCGGAAGTCCGAATCCATTGGCACACGAGAGTCATTCAATACACGGTATCCGATAATGTCGGTATCTGTATCAAATGCTAAAGGACGAACCCAATAAAATCTGACATCCGAATGGGCCATACTTTGTGCATGGCCCACTAAGATATAGAGTGGGTTCGAACGGACCCGAACTCCCACAAAGTTCGGTGGCGACTCCACTTCGATTTAAATTTCAATTCGACCCATCTCATATGAAGATTCATTCGCCTCCCCAAACCCGCGCGTGGCCGCGTCGGGGTGGACCTATGTCATGTCTACACATTCGTACTAGCTAGACCCTCTCTCGTAGTCGGTAGGTGGTGTGGGTGTGAGTGTGCGGGTTGGGTAGGGAAGTCTTTATGAGTCTATAATTGCATGTCCTTGGGTTATGTCCGGTTCCGGTTCCTATTATCCTATTATCATCGTGTTGGTTTATCTCTAACAAAACTTTGCAAGCTGTCCCACCGATTGTTGTGGCCGACGCGGCCTTGGTATTGCTTCAGTCTTTAGGCGATGTGATTACGCCATTGACCAATTTGAAAAACCAAATTCTTTTCATCTTTCTCAAATTTTTCCCATTGTTTTACTCAATCTGGGCTGGTGACGTGATTACACCTGCGACCATTTTTCACCCTTTCTTTTAATTTCTTTTCTTTCTATCCACTTTTCATTTTCTTAGCCACTTGGCTAGGGTCTAGGTGACGTGATTACACCAAGGCCCGCCACTCTTTTATCCCTTCTTTTTATTTATTTTCTTTTCCCAAAATTTTCGAAAAATCCCAAAAACATTTGAAAAATCTTAAAAATCCAAAAAAAAAATCTTATTTTTCTTTTTCCGTCTTTTTCGACCTTCCCTTACTTGTCCATTTAGGACAATGTACAGTTTTAGTGTGGGGGAGGGATCTACTATCTTTTGTTTTTCAAAAATCTTTCCAAAAAAAAACATAAAAATTTGAACAATTCTAAAAACCAAAAATATTTTCCTTTTTCTTTTTTGTTCTCGTCATGTTTTCGTGTCCTTTGTACACTCTTGTTCTCCATTCTTACAGGATAACCACCACCTCGATAGCATGAACCGAGGAGATCATGGACGCAACCCGCTAGGTAACTTCTGTCCTCTTTGTTTTTCCTTTACTCTTGTATAAGAATTAGGATGAGCATTTTGGGTATTGTGGTTGATCATGTGCTTGAATGGCGATGGAGTATGGAGTGCATGACTTTAATCGTGTTTTCCCTTACTTGCTTTTTCTTTCTCTTGTGTTCCTTTTGCTTTTGTATAGTGTTGTAGACACCCAGATTTGGACCTGGTGACTGCAGGAGTGCCCGACAAACACCCGATTATGATCGGACTGCAACGCGACGCGAGATTACACTGTTTTAGATAGCTTTTCTATAGGACGGATCAAATAATTACTCGAAAAAATTAATTTAACATCAAGACAGCCTTAGTCATGTCATTACGGTCGCGTCGACACTAATTAGAGTCAATTCCGACACAGGGACTCTGAATCGGTCCCGAAATACACAAAGTCAATTCTGAGTCAGCACGTCGGGCCGAGCGAACCTCTGGATGCACACCCGAAGCCCACCCGGTGCAACGGCGCACTAGGGTAAGGGGGAAGACTTAATCTCCAAGCTATGATATGATACGCATCTTCTCGGTTTTGGAAAGTTTCAAAATCCCAGGCGCCCCACTTCGGGCGTCCTACTTCTCGCGCGCAAGATCCCAAGTGCCTGAGTTCTGGTGCGCCTGGACTCAGGCTTCCATCTGGGCAATTTGAACCGCGTAAACAACTATAAATCCCCCTCCCCCTCCCTCACCTCATTCATTCGACACACAATTCTCATTCTTCTCTTCTCGCTCTTACTCTTTACGAGTTTCTTATAACTTGGGCTCGTACTCCGACACCCTTGCCAACGATCCACTCGATCGTAGTCTCGATAAGCAAATTGACGCTACTCCTCACCTTCGATCACTCTACTCGATCCTAAGGTACCTGTGTTCAACTAGGTACCCCGAGTCTAGTAGCGAAAGCTCTGCCGGATTAGCCGCAGAACCAGCCGTGGTAACGGAACTCTGCCGAAATCACCACAAGGCAAGCTAGGACGATCCGCCCTCGAAGTCGAACCGTTACTAGGTTGTCATCTAAACAAAACTTTACATTCTTGTACTTTTATTATACGCTACGATAATGTTAAACGTGGACGCTAGGTCCATGGCACGTTATGTAACACCCCTGATTTTATAAAATAAATCAAATTAAAAATTATGTTCGTATTTTTATTTTTGTTTACGATTGAACTCGTAATTCTTAAAATTACTATAAAACGAATGTATCTTTTAATCGTTTCAAACTCCTAAAATTCTACTGGTCTCGGAAACTATTCTTATATTTCAAACATATTTCGATTTATTTTATACATTTAATTTAATTCTTATCGGAAATCTATTTCGACGATTTAAATTCTAAATTCTTTCATTATTTCATATTTAAGCTCGAATTTCTATTTTCGGCTCGAAGTTCATTTATTTTAAGTTTCGTCAAAATATTTATTTCCTTTCCTCGAGAAATCAATTTAATTCACTTTATCGAAAATTTATTATTTATCAGGAAATACTATTTGATCGTCTAATTATTTATTTCCATAAGCTTCGTTTTCGCCCCAAATAATCCATTTACTCATTTTATTTGACGGTCCGATTATTTATTAATTTTATTAACTCGTTTTAACCCGATTCGTGGGTCAGTCAACTTATCGTTACGGAATTCGTTTAATTCTTGTTTCCGAGCCGATTCATTTAATTAACCCTTTGTTCTCCTTTTCCTCTTGATTCATGTCTTTTATTCAATGTGTTCAACCCTCATTGTTTTTGTTTCATTTACTCCACCGCTTGACTTCTCTCTCTCTCTCTCCTCCTCCCCTTTCATTTTTTTTTTCGTCTTCTTCAACCGTTACCATCTCTCATTCCTCACCTATGTTTCCCCCTTCTCTTTTTCGTCCCTGTCCTTCGCTATCTCGTCCCGTTTCTTCATCCTTTCCTGCTGCCATTTCTCCTTCTTTTTCTTCTCCTTTGTCCTGACTCTGCTGTCGTCGTCCGCTGCTAAACGCTGCTGCTGCTTACGCTGTTGCTGATGCTACGTTACTGCTGCTGCGATACGCCTCTGCTGCTGCCCTGATTGCTGTTGTTTTCTCGGCTCTGTGGTCGGTTATGGTGTCACCTGGTTCGCTGATTCGGATAGGTAATCTCCTCCTCGATCCTTCTTCTTCATCACATGTTTTCGCTGTTGCGTTTTGTTGTTGTCGCTGCTGCTTTGTTCTCTGTTTCTTTTCTTCCTCTTCTTCCTCTTCGCTGCTGATCTCTGCTGTTGTGTATTCTGCTGCTATTATCGTTGCTTGTTGTTGTTGATGTACGCCTCATCTCGTTCTTTTCTTCTCTTCACTCATGTTATTACTACTTCCCGCTGTTGTACATTTTTGCTCTAGTTCTTAGTTCTTACTGCCGCTGCAGTTTCGTTATTCTTGCCATTTCATTGTTCCTCCCTCCTGTTGATGCATTTTTGTGTGCTGTTGCGTTCCTCGGTTTTCAGTCGTCATCTCACGTTGTGTTTTGTTGTTGCTACTACTGATATGTGTCATCTATATCGTTTGGCTGCTGCCCTTTTGTTGCTACTGTTGCTGGATTATCGTCATCGTCGAGTCTTCTTTCTTCCTCGATTTCTTTCGTTGCTGCTGTTGTGAGTTGTCCTGCTATGTTTTCTCGTGTGGGCAGGCGGTTTTCAAGCCCCTTATTTACGTACCTGATTCATTTTGCTGCTGTTATTTCTCGTCTCGCAACTGTTGTTTATCGTGTCCCTCTACGATCATCTTTATATCCTTCTTCAAATCGTGTTTCCCTGTTTGTTCGTGTTTCATTGCTCCGTTTCCCAACTCTAGTCATTTCCAACTTTCTTTGATTCCAATTCCATTGTTTCTGTTTCTTTGTGTCTCGGATCCCGTTGGAGTCTCTAAGTTCTCGTGTAAGGCAACTACCAAAGCGATCGGAGCTTGGACAAAAGTGTTGAAGGAAGTGCATTGACGATTTTTATGCCAAAGGTAACTTTAGGACGTTACTCGATTTTATATCGTATGTTTGAATAGTAGTATGTAGTAAGTATTTTAACTTCGATCTTTCTAATTTTAGCTATTTATTATTGCTAATAATATTAATTTTAAATCGTATGCCTTATAAATGATTTTACGACTTTCGATATCGTTTTATAAATCGTTAGTAATTTTATTATTTATGATCGTTATAATATTTTGTTGGTTATCGTGACACTAGTAACTAAATAATATCGATTTCATATTTTCGTCATATTTCGTTAATCAATAATTTTCACTCAAAATCGTATTTTTATATTTTAATCGAAATTTGTATACTTGTTAATAAATTACTTTTCGTTTTACGATTTATTTTAACAAATGAGAAAATAGTCGGTTTTGTTTTAAATATATTTTTAGTCGAGACTATTTTCACTAATGATTTCCTATTTGTTTCCGATTGACTATTTTTATTAAAATCCGTATTATTTATTAATAAAAACTATCTATTAAAAATAATTTGAATTCTTCGTAAATTTCATTTCATTTATAATGTTCGACGACTCAATTAATTTTGATATCATTTTCATAAAACGTCTCCTTTCTAAAACTTATAGTTTTAACTTGATTTTCTGATTATTTATAAAATACTATAAAATGACTTATTATATTTTATTTATAGTTTGAGTAATGAATTTAGAAATATAATAAAGTTACGATAACGACTATAATAATAAAATGTTAATTTTGTTAGAAATGCTATTTTTAATACATTTCACGTATTTTAATAATCTTACGTATCTTCTATAATAATATCTCTATTTTAAGTAAGTTTCTAAAATTATTAAGTTTCTATTTATAGAAAGTTTTCCTTTTTATAAAAAATGTTTATTCCTTTTTCCTTCGTATTATTCTAATGATTATATCTTTTGTTTATATCGATAATGGCTGTTTTGGAGTTATGGAATAAAGTCAAGTGTGGGGTTATAGTAATAATCTGGGGTGTACGTTTTTGCCATCAGCTATAAAGCCGGTGTGCCCACTTGGGGCACATTTGGTCGTTGAACTGAGCATGGTTTGTGTTCAGGAGAGTGTGCATTGTGCCCTTAAACTTAGATATCGCATCGTGTAAGTCGCGTCGGGTTGAACTGGATATGGTTTGTATCCAGGAGGGGTGTATACTACTTAAACCAGGACCTCGCTGCACGCAGTCCTGTTATAGTTGAGTTGCCTAGTTAGAGACTGGATTCTGTTATGAGTTAAGTCTACAGTTCTCGAAGCTAGTTTCCAGTATTATCCTAGTGAAAGTCTAGCCTTGTGCACACTGAACGAATTTCCATAATGCCATTTTTGAATATTATTATTATCGATTGAATTTTTGACTTGCAGGTTTGCAAATGTTTTAAGTTTCCTCCGAGAACTTATTTTATTATATCGTTTTTAATGTTTTCTCATTTTAAGTATTTTGATATAATAATACTATTATTTTTCCATATGATATAATATGGCTGGGAGAACGTCCGAGTTACTCCCCACTGACGTGGCTGTTATGTTTATAACATGACAGGTATTTGCTGCTAGGTTTTGGGTGTGAGCTAGCGAGTAGCGTGGATCCTACTCTTTCTCTATTCATGTAATTTACGGATTTGTATAACCCATTTGGAGAATTTTCTATTTAGCCCTTTTGTAAAAAGTGGCCTTTGTATCGACTTACCATTTCTTTTAATAAGATATAGTTTGTCAGTGTGTTTTAATCCCAACTCTACAGTGTTTCCGCCACTGTATTGCGTTAGATTTTCTAGGGGATTACACGTTATAAACATACGTAACGTCCCAACTTCAAACATAAATACTAAAACACCCTAAATAGATCCGAGTAGTTCTGAGATCCGTTCTCAACTATCTATGCATCGTGTCCCGCTTAGCGTATACTCCGAGGGTTCAAATCCTCACTACGTGATTTAATTATATTCGCATTTACAGCTTTCGTATGATTTATCGCTTTTATGACCTTATAATCGCATGCTAAGTCACCGAACACGGGAATCAAAACGTAAACAAGCTAAAAATGAACAAAGCGATGGTCGGGCTCCGTATTAGTCTCAGTGCTCACCTTACACGGTTCGACGCATCCCTATTAATACCGTGCCGACGCATCTTAAGCAGAATACCAGGTAAGGTATCCCACGAGGATGACTAATATCCTTATTATCGCGTTAAAACTGATCTGCTAATACGTATAATAATTAGTATTCTCTACTCTCCTATGTGCATCTTTTCATGGCCTGCTTGTCACGTGAAATCACATGCAAAGAATGTAAACACACCTATTTTGACGACAATAAGCTTACTTGTCCTTAAACAACCGACATAGCAAAGACATAGGGTTAAAACAATGGATGTTAGAGCACTTCCGCCACAACAAAGACACAAAGTCATCAGCCCACCGATTGATTAGTAGAGGCCGCTACGTGCGGTCGGGATTGGGTGTCGATGTCTAGCGGACGTTGGCTTCCCAATACGTACCCTCACCCCTTACTCAGAATCGATGATTTCCGGATGTCTGAAACCATTAGCAATGAGAGTCTTTCCAGGCATGGAGTGCTTAAGGGTACAAGTCTTTATCTTTAGGTCCCGTGCCACTCAACTTTGAGCCGGCTAAGGATCAAAGTTGACTTAGCCAGATCGAAGTTGACTTGAACGGTTTCCGAGTCCCCATAATCGACTCGGTGGCGACTCCAAAAATCGGCAACGAATTCGGTTCACTAAAAAAGTCGCCTTACCAAACATATCGACCTTTAAACATTTACAACCGCGACTCGATCGATTCCAACGGAAACACGGGTGCCTGCAACTGTCTAGTACAAGTCCGAATCGTCATCCGAATCGAGGTTTGAAACATCGCCCCGAACACAAGATCGGACCGGCCCCCGACCGGGAGGGGGCCTCGTGGGTGGCCGTCGCGATGAAATCGGGTCGGTCCCGCACGGGCGCGCGTGGGGCGCCAGGCGGTACGGACGGACGTCCACAAGTGTGTCTAGGATTAAAAGTTTTCGAAAACCCGATTATGAACTTATTACAAGAGTTTACATTCCATTGTAGATTTCGGACCCTAATCTAGTAGAATGACTCTAAATCAATGAACATGTTGATCTTTTAGCTTTTGTCCACCTTTTCTACTAGAGGTTTACTTCGGAGTTTGCACTTGACCACCTTGACCACCCATGGAGGAGTTAGGCCTTGGTTTCCTCATCCTATTTTCTAGGTGACCTTGCTCGAATGACCATTGCACCTTTAGTCTAAATTCTCCTCGCCTTTTTGTGGGTTATACAGGAATGGCGCGCATTCTTGGTTACCTATTTTTCCTCCACCTATACATCACCACAATAAGTCTACAAAAATAAACCTCTAATCTTGGTTCCGAACCACATCAAAAAGCAAAAAAAGGGCAAACCGAAGCAAGAGAAAAGGGTACAAAAATATGAAAACGAAAGGAGAGAAAAGAAGCTTCAATGAAAATCGTAACATCAAAAGTGTCTTCAAAAAAAAGTCCTTTGATCGACTTATCGCCGTGAATTGCCTACTATAGTACCAAGTCCCAAGGAAGGAAGACAGCGGTAAATAGAAGTTCCACAAAAGTTGCACTAAACTTATTAGAAGCGAGTTGTGCTTTATAAGAGCTAAGTTGAACTTATTAGAGCTGAGCTAAAAGGAACTATGAGGTCGTTGGTTGTATGTCACTTTTCGGTGCTTTCACCTTCTATACTTGCGTATCTAGTAAAGCTATGACACTTGGACACTTCATTTTAAATCAAATGTATCGAGGTGTTTTCGTAAATTAGATGAGTTTAGGACTTTCATATACCCTTATTGGATACTTCTATCAACTTTGAGTAACATAGGTTGTGATTTTGACTTACAATGCAAGCTTGTGAGTTACATCTTTAGTAAATTTGAGGAAGTTTGGAATTCTATTTGGTTAAGTGTTTTGGTTATTTGTGCTGTGTTTGAGTGTATTTTTTTCTAATTTTTTTATTATGTTGCTTCTTTGCTAACGCGAATTAACAAAGTGTAAGTACATGACTTCTATTGGTTTGAGTTATGTAACCCTACACATCACCTCCTCAACATCCCTTTCTCCTTCATCACCCCTTCCTTATCAAAGACATGTTTTACTCTTATAGACATCCGCATTTTGCCTGCTCACGTCTGTAGCAGCTTCCTACCAAACACCCGTTGATGATTGGACGATAATATGCTTCTAATGCTCGATAGAAGGCTCACAAACTTCTCTCTATACTAAATCCAGTTTCATAACTTCCCCTAAACCCTAAACCATGCGCCGACATTCCAAACATCGAACTAAAAAATAAAAAATCAATAATTTAATGTATTTTTCAAGATTACATCACCACTAATCTAAACAATGCAGCTATCCCAAAACTATTGAAGACATGGGCATCAATTACCAAGATTTGATAACCCTTCTTGTACTTTAGTCCTTATTTTTATTTTCTCTTTGTAGCATCAAAAAAGGAAAGATTAGGGGAGAAATTTGCTCATATTTCACAAGGTCTATTGGCGTTCTTAACCGAGTATTTCATTCTACAGATCATGTTTGAACTTCTCTTTGCAAGCTCTGAGCCAACCTTCATCACATTGAATTTAGTCTTCAAGTTCTCTTGAAAGAAAATTCTCAATTATCGGATAATTAGGTATGTTAAATGACATTTAACTTTTAATCTTAAGCATAAAAAGGTAATTTGTTGCCAAAACTTGACGGGAAAAAAAGTTTAGGGTACCAATAAAGATAATAATAAAGTTTAGGGTTACCAAAGAAACTTTTAGTAAAGTACAAGGGTACCATGTGTACATGTAAAAAGTGTGGGGGTATAGTGTAGAAAAGTAAAAAGTTCAGGGGTACCACGTAGAAAATCCCTTTCTTTTATTTTATTATGTTTCATTCTTATTTTCTTAGCCACTTGGCTAGGGTCTAGGTGATGTGATTGCACCTAGGCCCGCCACCCCTTTTATCTCTTTCTTTTTGTTTATTTTCTTTCTACAAAAATTTCAAAAAATCTAAAAGCCTTTTAAAAATCATAAAAATCCAAAAAGATTTATCTTATTTTTCTTTTTCCTTCTTTTTCGATTTTCCCCTACTTGTCCATTGAGGACAATGTATAATTTTAGTGTGGGAGAGGGATCTACTATCTTTTATTTTTACAAAAATCTTTCCAAAAACCATAAAATTTGAAAAATTCCAAAAACCAAAAATATTTTCCTTTTCTTTTTCCCTTTTCTTTTCTCCTTTTCGTTATGTTTTTGTGTCCTTTGTATGGTCTTGTTCTCTACTCTTACAGGATAACCACCACTTTGATAACACAAGATGGAGAGATTATGGAAGCAACCCGCTCGGTAACTTCCTTCCTTTTCGCTTTCTTCTTTACTCTTGTAGAGGAGTTAGGTTGTTGCTATTGAGAGGCTCGCGAAGATGAGCATTTTGGGTGTTGTGGTTTATTGTGTGCTTGTATGTCGATGGAGTATGAAGTACATGACTTTACTTGTGTTTTCTTTTATTTGCATTTTCCTTTTCTTGTGTTCCTTTTGCTTTTGTACAGCGTGTCTAGGACTAAAATGTTTTTGAAAACCCGATTACAAACCTATTACAAGAGTTTACATTCCAATGTAGATAACTCATTGTAGATTTTGGACCTTAAGCTAGTAGAATGACTCTAAGGCAATGAACTTGTTGATCCTTTAGCTTGAGTCCACTTTTTCTACTAGAGGTTTGCACTTGACCACCCATGGAGGAGTTAGACCTTGGTTTCCGCATCCCATTTTCTAGGTGACCTTGCTCGAATGACTATTGTACCTTTAGTCCAAATTATTTCCGTCTTTTTGTGGGTTATTCGGGAATGGCGCGCGTTCTTGATTACCTATTTTTCCTTCACCTATACATCACCACAATAAGTTTACACAAAATTCACCTCCAAGCTTGGTTTCGAACCACATCAAAAAGCCAAAGAGGGCAAACCAAAACAAGAGAAAAGGGCACAAAAAATATGAAAAACAAGGGAGAGAAAAGGAACTTCAAATGAAAATCGTATCATCAAAAACATCTCTTCAAAAAAAACACTTTTATCGATTCGTCGCCGTGAAGTGCCTAGTAGAGGACCGAGTCCCAAAATAGGAAGATAGCGGTGATTGGTCGATCCACCAAAAAATTGTAAACACTCCACCTTTTTGTTTCGGTTGATTTTTGGAACTTCAAGTTTGGAACGACCCTCTCGGCCTTAGCCAAAGAGAGCGTGATTGCACCTACCTACAGTGTCGAACAAATCCATAGTTCGCTTATTCCACTCCGTTTAACACCCCGTCGTACCCCTTTAGAAGATTAGGAGGACCTAGTTAAGTTATCAACTTCTTTATTGCTTTAATGTTATAGTATTAGGCTTTGGTCCTTGTCTACTTGGGTAATTTATCTTGGAATATTTATGATTGTTTTAAGTAAGTAATCGGTGTCTTCCCCGCCGTCTCGATGAGGGATTCGGTGTTTTATTTTTGTTTTGGATGCGTCTATTCTTTCGTGTTATGTGTTTTGCGTGTTTAGTCGCATCCACCATTTTGAGCAAGCCTCAACTTGCCTTGCATTGGAATACTCCACCTCATGGGTATTTTGGTGTGAGTTGAAGGGACGGAACGGGCCCGTTAATTGCCTCCTATCAGCTTAGCATAGTCTAGCTAGTAGTATTAGTTTGCAATTTCTTTTTGGGTCTTTGCTCGAGGACGAGCAACGGTTTAGTGTGGGGGATTTGATGTGTGCTAAATTTAGACCATTTTTCCTCCCATATAGACTCGTTTTTCCCTCATTTTGCGAGATTAGAATGCGATTATCGCCTTATTTTGAGTCTTTCTCGCGTTAGCGTCCCTCTTGTGCATTTTACGTGTTTTTGGTAGTTTTTCTATCTATTTTGATAGGATTTGACGCCGAAAGCATGATCGAGCTTCCACGAGCACAAGAGAGGGGAATACCGTCCGAAAAGCAAAGCACAAAACTTAAAGTTCAAAGTCATCCAATCATACGAGGAAGAATGAGACAAGAAAAGAGGCCAGAAAACCATCGGGTGAAGTTTTACCCAATGAGAAATGACCGGGTGAAGTTTCGCCCGACGATAATTTCACCTCCCCGAATATCTTTAGAAAGCTTCTCCACCGGGAGAAACTTCACCCATCGGGTGAAGTTTTGCCCGACGCTAAAAGTGTCAAAAAATGCAAAACTGGAAGGAAGTCCACCGGGTGAAGTTTCACCTGGCGGTATTGACTCGTGCATGGTAGATCTTAAAGGGTGAAAGTCTCACTAATTGAGCAAAAAGTTGCATTTGGGCTTGAGTTTAAGGATCCATTAAGTCTTTAATATATACATATAGGGACGGGATCCCATCCGAACCTTAGTTCGGTCCGAACCGTCCGAACCATATAATAGAAAAAAAAATTAAAAGACGCGCTACACGTACTATTCAAGTTACATTGTTCATCGTTCATTCTTCCCCAAATTTTCTATTCATTTGCGATTTCTTCTCTCAATCAATCCTCTCAGATCTTTCAGTCAATCAATTTGCCGCTGAATCCTTCATCAATCCTGTCAATATCTCATCCACGATTTTAGGTTTGTTATTTTCTCATCTGCAATTTCGATTCTTTTTATTTTTTCACTCTAATTTTCGATCTTCGAATTTGATTTATTTCAGCTGAGTTTCTTCGTCGAATTCTTTGAGTTCTGCTGGAATTTGATTGCAAGTAGAGTTTGAATGATTTTTAATGATTGATTGATTATGTTTTTGAATTTGATTGATTTCACTTGAGATTCGTGCTTATTTGCCTTAGCTTGTTCATAATATTACTTTATTTGGTTGAATTGTTCGAGTTTTATGTTTCGATCGATTGATTTTTTGAATTTTCACTTGAGTTTCATGCTTTGCGCAGCTTATTCGTACAGTTTAGGAGTAGGTTAAGCGTTAATTAATGATCAGTCAATGTTTTGTATCCCCAATTTCTGCCCCATTTACTCGGTGAAGGTTTGGTTGACCCGGATGCCGAAACCATTGTGATTTACGAGTCTCTTGTAAAATATCCGGGCTTTCTCAGTATGATCGATGTTATGCTAAACTGATCTGGTATGCTGGGATTTACGAGTCTCTGGTAAACTCCATGTAGCTGACTCCTTAACATCATGTTGTCTATTATTGAGGCAATGATCTATTGGTCTTCATGTTATCTGTTTCCATCTCCTTTCTGAGTTGACCTCGATCAAAAAGCAACTAAACATTACCTGAGGTCTAAGCCAAATTAAAGGAAATGCCACACTTTTATATATATGCAGCAGATGTATGTTAATGATCCAAGTTACCTAAAGGAGTCCCCTCTCTCCTGTGTTGTATGCATTGTGTGAGATTAAGTTGTACTCTGTAGAATTTGGCTACTACTTAATCTAGTGGTAGCAATGTCTTTAACTATTTGTTTAATCATTTAGATATGGTTTGTTTTTATCCATAAATTTGTTCATGTTTCTGATTTAGAATTTGATTGATTACATATGTTTCCGCTTGAACTTAGCTTTATTAAGTAGCTTTAAAGTAAGTCTCTCACCAGAAATCACTTAAAGATGGACAGCTTGTCAAATGAAGTAAAGAAACTAAAAATAAACATGCAATTTCAATAGTCAATTTTATGAGAAATCTATCAGCAACATTAAAGCGGAAGACCAATTACTTACTTCCTACTTACCTTTGCAAGAGTTTGAGTTTGGTGGCAGTAGTATATTTTAGAGTACTATAATACCTCATTAACTGAATTTGTATTATACTTTTAAAGACTTACCTTTCATGTGATCTTTTAAATTGAAATTGTCTCATTCATGTAGGTTACACTTTTAAAGACTTCACTTACACTTTTAAAGGCTCCACTTACACTTTTAAATAAGTGTAAGTAGAGACTATAGAAGTGTAATTGTCTCATTTTGTAGGTTACACTTTGAACGACTCCACTTACACTTTAAAAAACTCCACCTACACTTCTAAGGAAGTGTAAGTAAAGACTAAACGAAGTGTAAGCAGAGACTAAAGAAGTGTAATTGTCTCATTCTTGTAGGCTACGATTTCAACGACTCCACCTACACTTTTAAAAGATCTACCTACACTTTTAAGGAAGTGTAAGTAGAGACTTAAAGAAGTGTAAGTAGAGACTAGAGAAGTGTAATTGTCTCATTCTTGTAGGTTACACTTTCAACGACTCCACTTACACTTTTAAAGACTCCGCCTACACTTTTAATGAAGTGTAAGTAGAGACTACAAAAGTGTAATTGTCTCATTCTAGTAGGGTACACTTTCAACGACACCACTTACACTTTCAACGACTCCACCTACACTTTTAAAGAAGTGTAAGTAGAGACTAAACGAAGTGTAAATAGAGGCTAGAGAAGTGTAAGCAGACACTAAAAGTTTAATTTTGTAACTGCATATGTACATGTTGAAGTAACTGAAGAAGATTCACAAATGGTAGAATTAGCTTTAGGTATATAAATTTGTTAATTATTTCCACATAGAAGTGTAAATGGACAGTAAATAAGTGTATCAAAAGTGTAATTAATCATTCTTGATTTGATTATTCAGATGCTCGTGACACTTTGTACAACGATTGTTCCAAGTACAATACTTTCATTATTGATTCTTATTTTTGTTAATATGAAAAGTTCGTTGTTAATTATTGTTACTTTTTTGTTTATAGTGAGCCCAGAAGTTGTTGCTGAAGCTCAAATTCAATAAGTGCCTTATTGACGAGAGGAGCTTAAGCCGCATGTTGGGATGAAATTTCCAGACTTGGACAAAGGCGTAGAGTTTTATAAACTGTATGCCAAGGTTGTTCGTTTTTTGGGACGAATCGGTGTGTATTAGTGAGGATTTTGTCACAGGATTATGATCGGATTACGCTTAATTTCAGTTTATATTTGACTTCGATTGGGTTCATTTTTGTTAGCCACTTCTGGCGGTTCGATATTATATTAGATACAAATTACTCTTTACGCATTGGAAAATGTCAAGAAGTTGAAAAATATGGAGAAAATGAGGAAAGAAAACAAGGAATTATGGAGAATTAAAATGTCGGTTTTGGAGTTTTTTTTATTATCAAATTGTGTATTTGTTTTTGTGTATGTAAGAGAATTAGAATGAGAAGAAACAAGAAAGTAAGGAAGGGAAGAAATGAGTCGATCGCATGAATGTTGGTAATGTTTGTCGCAATGTGATGTATACGTTAGTGTGAATAATTTGGGGATGATTATGCTTAATTTATGCTCCTCATGACGCGCTTTATTACCAAGTTAACCGCATTTCAAATACACAATTAGAAAAATAATAATAATAATAATAATAATAATATACAGTTCTCTGATAGTTACTTACACTTCTCAACTATTTACACTTCTGAAATGACTACATACACTTCTTTAGAGGCTTCTCTAATAACTACTTACACTTATTTAGGGCCTACCTACACTTCTATGATGTCTACTTGCACTTCTCAAATGACACTTACATTCTCTAATAACTACTTACACTTTTCAAATAGCTACGTACACTTCTCAAAACCCATCGACTTGATATCACTTGCTTCTCACTAGGGTTGCTATTAATGAACGTCATAAATGTTTGGGTGACATCCTTGTCTTCAAAAAATGTTCTTCATTAGTTTTTATCTTAATGCTAGACATGAGCAGTATTAAGACGTCGAGGTATATATCTTAATGCTAGACAGTGGAAAAAAGCAGATTCCTTGTGAAAGACCGAAACTAGATCCTTAATACTGTGATGATGTTCCTCCACATTAGTCAGCTGGAACAGCAATTGTTGGCAATCCGATTGCAAGATGATGTGAAGCAGTCCCTTTCGCCTAGCCCATTGGATAGCCTTGATAGCTGCCAACATTTCTGCCTGGAGTGGATTCTCTGCGAAGAAAGCCACCGAACCATAATCTTTTGATCTTCCAATACCGCCTTTGACTGTCTCCTTATTAATACACCATCCTCCGGCTGCAATCCCAGGATCCTTCCATCCTGCATCCACATTAATAGTAATCGTAGAGCATTTAAGGATACTGTTACCAGCTGCAATCATCCATAACTCCTTAGATTTCTTGATGCAACTTCTTTGGCTTTCCAACTCCGAAAAATTTCCTCTGTCGGAGGTCTCCTTTTGTTTTCTCTTTTTCAGATCTTCCCAAAGATCTTGAATCCTGCTCATAGATGTCTTAAACCTTGCTAGCAATTTTGTTTCTAAATTGTCTTCGCCCCGGAATATAATACTGTTTCTGAACAGCCAAATATTGTGCAAAACGTTAACAAAGTGCATCAGAACCTCTCATTGCTCTTCGTCTTCAAACATGGTCTTGGTGTTTATCAAGAGCCAAGAATGAAAATCCATATTACTATCTATTAGACTTTTGTCGGCAAAAATTGTATTCTGCCACAGAAATTTGCTCGTCCTGCAGTCTCTGAAGATATGTTGTAACGATTCAACGCTTCGTCCTGGATCATCTATTGTTCTCTCACTTCCTTCTGATGAGCACATAACGCAGCAGTATGACCCCATTAACTTCCTTTTCTCCCTTTCAGCCCCTATCGGTAAAGAATTGGTTAACATTTTTCAATAGAAGATTTTCCATCCCGCTGGGCCCGGAATCCTCCATAGCACTTTCTTGAAGAAGGAGGGATAATATCTAATAAGCTTACTGGCCTTAGCTCTGCATTTGTTCGCCTCCTCATCATGGCCAAGCAGTTCATAATACCCACTTTTGACTGTGTAATCTCCTGTGCTACTTTTAGTCCAGTAACAGTTGTTTCCGTGCTTGTGGATCTTTTGGAATTGCTTGTATTCTAGTGCACCATTCAGAGTTAAACACTTTCTCCAATTTAGACACGTTCCACCTCTGATCACTATTTAGCAACTCCTTGACCCGCCAACACACCTTATTTGTGAACATGTTGTCCAAATTCACCCCCGTTTTGGCCACCGGGATACACCCATTAACCCATCGATCTTGAAATATGTTGATGTGGCAGTCGTCAATTGGTCCTCCCGTGCCTACCTTCCATCCCAGCCCGTGTGTCAGAGTTTCCCTACCTAGACTTATTCCTTTCCAAGCCCTTGATTTAGAACCCTTAAGTTTACTTTTCAGGAATTCCTCTTGTGATCTAATGCGTCCATACTTCCCATTAAAGACCTTGCTAATAAGAAGCCCCTCATTCTTGATAATTCTCCAAGCATTCTTTGCTAACAAAGCTTGATTGGTTAAGGCCGCGTCCCTGATCCTAAGTCCTCCCAATTGTTTTGGCATGCTTAGAAATTTCATAGATCTCCAGTGAATCGTCTTCTTAGAATTCTTGCCCGCCCACCAGAAATGTGCTAATAAAGCATTGACCTTATTAGCAACACTTATCGGAATTTTGAATGCCGATAGCAGATAGCTTGAAAGGTTAGCAAGAACCGATTGAATGAGCGTAATTCGCCCGGCTGGAGATAAGTTTGAACCATTCCACGATCCAATTCTCTTAGTGATCTGATCAATAACTTTAAGCTCTAAATTCCCTGATCTTGTATCGCTAATATCTGGAATGCCAAGGTACTTCCCCAACGAAGAACAAGGTTTCAGTCTAAACATCCTGAAGCACGCACTAATAGTCCTTAGGTTACAATTGGGGCTGAAGACCATAGCCGACTTGTCTTTGTTGATTTCTTGGCCAGAGAGATCACAATATTTATCTAACACTTTTTTGAACTTCCCTAAATTCTCTCGCTCCCCCCTCAGAAAGAATAGTGAGTCATCCGCAAAAAACAGGTGGGATATGTCCGGAGCCTTCCTAGCTACTTTGATGCCTCGAATTCCATTATTGTTTAGATTTTTTGACAAAACTTCCGAGCAAAGAACAAAAAGGTACGGTGATAAAGGATCACCTTGTCTTAAACCACGAGTAGATTTAAAAAAATTGTAGAGGTGCCCATTAATAAGTATAGCGTACGACACTGTGGTAACACAACCCATAATAAGACCAATAAACTGCTTTGGAAACCCAAATCCTAATAGTGTACTTAAAAAGTTCCAATCAATTCTATCATACGCTTTGCTCATATCTGCTTTGAATGTTATCTCCCCTATGCGTCCTGTCTTATGAGCATTTAATTTATGCATACACTCATCAGCAATCAAAATGTTATCCAGAATTGACCTCTTTGGAACACAGGCATTTTGAAAAGAAAAAAAAAGAGTGGAAGCAGTACACAACAGTAGCATGACCACATAGCATGTCCACAGCTAGGTGCACCTGTTAGTTACATACACACATTTATTTGCATTCATATTTCATTACCCACTCCCCCTCCCTTCCCAAAATCTGATCTTATGTTAAGAGCAAATGACATTGATGACCAAGTTTGCAATCACATGTTCTGAAATTTGAAACCCCATTTGTTTCCCTTCACTTTCAAACTTTCTTCACTATAATATAATATAAGGCCGTCATCGTCATGGTCGATTCGATTCCACCATTACATAATTATTACTGTAGTTTCTATTGGGGCGGGGTAGGGGAGTGAGCTGGAGTCTAATGATGTTAGCTCAAAATACTAATAAAGGGAAAAAAAGAATAGGATCAACACTCAACAATGCCAAAATTACAGCAAGTAATAACATTTCATCCTAAATTTTGACGAAATTGTCAAATTATATTGATAAAAATTGATGAAATTAAATCGAATTAGTTCGATTGAAAAATTGATGAAATTAAAAACTTAAATCGATTAAATCGATTGACAACAACCGCAACAGCAATAGCGAACACTAGCTAACTAACATCAAAAATATAATCATTGAATTAAATCGAATAAACTCACCTTAAATAGATGAAATTTAAAACTTGTCGGAGTTCATATTGATGGATAGAAGAATAATTGATTGAAAAAATTGATGAATTGAGGAATAATAGAAGAATCAGATTATATATCGGTTGATTGAATAGTGGATGAATTGCGGTGGATTGATCGCAAATTAGGGATGAAGGATGAAAAGTGATAGATGAACAGTGAAAGGAAATAATTGGGGATCCTAACTCTATATATATATATATATATATAGAGGAGAGATCATATAAGCTCCACTTATATATTTAAGGTCCTAAGTTCCAATCTCAGCCATCAGATTAAATAGAGATGGATGGCTTAGATTTGTTGATATATATAATTATTTAAAAGAAAATAAAACCAATGTTTACCTTTTCCATACCTCTTTTTTTTCCCTCACAATTGATTACTTTGCTCTCTCTCCAACCCATCATTCACGATTCCATTACTACTCCACCAAACTCCTCCTCTTCAATCTCAATCTTCATTACTACTGCTCTTCAATCTCCACCCTTTGTTTTCCCTTTAATCTCCGTCGAAGCATCTCCAGCTCTTCATCTTCATTACACTTCTTCATTTCAGGTAAATCTTACTGTTAATTTCGCATATTGAGACCAGTAATCGCTAATCTAAAATTCGAGTAACCCTAATTTGAAATCTTACTGTTAATTTCGGACTGAGATTATGGTTTTTTATGTTTACAATCAAAAAAAGTTGGGGTTTTTTATGTTTGCAATTGAAGTTAGTTTAAAATCAAAAAATTTAGAGGTTTTTAGGTTTAGAATTGAAATTCCTTATAAATCAAAAAAATCAGGGGTTTTTTAGATTTAGAATCGAAGTTCGTTTAAAATCAGATTAAAATACTGTTAGGCTGATTTCGTTTAATATTAAAAAAAATTAGGGGTTTTGTGTATATTGTTGTGGGTTTTATTTCATATTCAATCTTTGTGTGTATTAGGCTGATTTCGTTTCATATTTCCACCTTTTTCATTTGTTTTCAATATTATATGTTAATTGATATTTTTTTCATTATGTTTTTGATTTTTATTGTCTGTTTACTCGTTTTTCTTTTTTTTGTCATTGAAATTGTTTCTGTCTTAATTTTTTAATTAAATGTTTTTCAATTAATATAGTATATGTTTTTCAATTAATAATTGCAGATTTCTGATGAAGATGAAGAATTAAAAATGGAGATGAAGACGAAGAGGAAGAATTAAAAATGGAGATGAAGACCGGACAAGCTTTGTAAATGACTTGCTTTTTTTTATATATTTGTAACTTCAGTTCACATATTTTGTAACTTCAGTTCACATATTTTATAACTTCAGATCGTAGATTGTAATTTCAGTCCATATATTTGTAACTTCAGTTCACATATTTTGTAACTTCAGTTCACATAGTTTGTAACTTCAGATCGTATATTGTAACTTCAATTCTAATCAGTTCATATATTTTTGTAATTTCACTTTACATATTTTGTAACTTCAGCTCATATGTTTTGTAACTTCAGTTCATATATTGTAACTCAAATCCATTTTTTGTAACTTCAATTCTAATCATTTTATATATTTTTATAACTTCAGTTTATATATCATGTAACTTCAGTTCATATATTTTGCAACTTCAGATCATATATTGTAACTCCAATCATGTTCGTATATCATTCACTTGAAATCATGTAAAAAAACTCCTACTAATCAACAAAATGAATGGTGATGAAGATAAAAGCAAAACAAAACAAGAAGAGAATAAATTAGAGTAATTAAAAAAAATCTGATTTTGTTTTTAAATTATGATTGTATGGAATTGAAGAAGAGAGAAGATATTATTGGTAGAATAGTTAATTAGTGTGTAGGAGTTATTGGTTATTGGTAGAAGAGTTAATTAGGAGTTAATTAGTGTGGTGGAAGGAGAGAGAAAGGATTAGGGGTAGTAGTAAATGCATAGGGAGTGTGAATTAGGATGAAAATTTGTATTTTTAGATCTAATCTCAACCATACATCATTTCTTATCCAATGACCAACAATGGGACTTATGCACTTAAAATTAGTCATGACCTTATTAGAACTCCACTCTATATATATATATATATATATATATATATATATATATATATATATATATATATATATATATATATATATATATATATATATATATATATATATATATATATATACACACACACGATAAAGTTGCATTTGTTTAAAATTGATATGTAACTATAACATTCATCTCTTTTATCACTTCAAGTGATACATCTCGTGTAACTTTAAGCACTTTTTGTGTAACTTTAACACTGTAACTTATGACCTTAAAATAATTGTTGCCCTTATTTGAACCTACCTATATATATAGATACCCTAGTTATTTGCACATTACCACCTTAGATCTCTCACTTATCTCTCCATTAAGCCACATTACCATCCATTTAGTAGATCATTCTAGTAGTAATTCCATTAGTTCTCTACAATTTTATCATCTTAGATAGTAGTAGATCTTCATAATTTTCTTCATCAATTCTCTAGATTTACATTCAAGCTTTGTAAGGATTCAAGTTTTTAGTGAAGATTCATGGAGATTATTAAAGGATTAGTGACAAATCCTTTGTCCTCTTCATCAAGCTTCATCTTATTTATTTATGCAATCTTCTTCTTTATTGTTGATCTTCATAGTTGGTATATTTCTCTTCGTCCCCCTAATCTCTAGACTAAGTTTAATTTTATTCTTTCATCATAGTTTGTTTTGATCGTCTTTATTTATCGTTTTTAGATCGTTTTATGGTTCATTCTGTTGATTGCAATTTTATTCATTGTTTTGTTGTTAATTTCTCTAGATTTCGATTTTGTAGCTCTTAGATCGATTTTTATTGTCTTGTTGTTATTTCCATTAGTCTTCCTTTTATTGCTCTTATATTGATTTTCGAGCTTATTTAGTGGATCGCAATTTCCTTTATCGTTTTGTTGGTATTTTCTCTAGATTTAATTATTATGAATGTTTTAGTTGTTTTCTTCTTTGTCATTGTTTTATTAGTTTCCATTATGAATTGTGAGTAGATTTCTTGTTGGAGAGGTTTAGGGGGGAGGATCTTGGATTATTTGAATTGAGGGAGTTTTGGTTGGTTGCTTGCTTGTTGGTTTATCTTGCTTGAGGTTGTTGTGTCATTTTTGTTTTAGTCCGGCCATCTAGACCGACCTTGACTCATTTCTATCAATATGAGGAAACTCGGGGTAGAAATTATCTTAACTTGAGACTTATTCTTCTTCGCCGCGAAAGCGGGTTTTTAGGTGAGTTGGGTGAAGAAACCGAAAGGTGGCACTCTCCCTATACCAATTTTGTGACCAACCCAATTCCATTTTTCTTAGACCCCATTTTCCAATTCCCGACTTCCCCATAACGCATTTTCCATATTTGACCATCTCTTGTTATTTATTGCATTTTAGTATAGACTCGACCCTTAGAACCTCCACTAGATCCCAAATACGTCGCTTTTACTCAATACCGTTTCGTTTCCCTGTGGACCGGCCTCGACTTACCACGAATACTCAAGTAGTTTTTGTGTTACTACGAGTCTTACAAATATTGTTTGATCCTCCATCCTTCGCTAAACGACCGATTCGATTGGGTGCGCATCAATTATGATTAATAATATGAATTATTTTACTTGACAATTCTAATTATTATTTCCCGACTACTTGAAGATTATGGTTTTGCTAATTTTTTACGGTTTCTGAGACACGTGTCGCAATAAAGCTCAGGAATCTTTTTTATAACTTTCTATATAAAACTCCCTCCTCTTCCTCATAATTCACTTTCACTTATTTCCCTCTCTAAAATAAAATCGGTTTTCAAGCATAAAACCACTTCCACTCCACTTCACTTAATCCTTAGTCAAGTGTATATCGTTTTTTTAGTACTTTATATTTTGTAAGTGATTTGATTTAGGTCGATTAGTTTCATTATAATTATGATTAGGTTCATAGTTTATGCTCTCGTAACTAGCCTTTGCTTTATTAGTCAATGTAGTATCCGGTTTTAGTAGTTACAAGTTGTCGTATTTGACTTTATACGTCCTTATCGGTGACTTGAGTATGGAAAAAAAAAAAGACACGAAACATGACCTGGGTGTTCAAAATTGACGCCTAGGAGACCCGTTACCAGTCAATTGTCGACGCCCAGTAGGCCACATGGACGTCCAACACTGACGCGTAACGGGTCTCCTAGGCATCAGTTTTGGACGCCCATGCCAATTTGCGTGTTTTTTTCGTACGGAAATAGTACGACGTTATAAGTTACGAAATATGTTTAGTTTGTTTTCGTTCTTCAATAAAATACGTATATTTGAGTTACAATTCGTGAATCGGGTGTTACTATTATGAATGTTTAATATTATGATAATACGAAAATGATAATATTATGAAGTTTTAATATTATTAACAATCCGTTTTGTTTAATTTCATTTTTCAATAAATTCTTATATTTAAATTTCAATACCGGTATCGGCTGTTTCTAAATGCTGCTAATAACGTTAAATTTTAATATTAATAACAATTAACTTAGTTTTCTTTATCGTGTGAAATTATCAAAAGTAGATGGCTGATAAGGGGAAGGGTAAGGTTGGGAGTAGCCGGGTCGATGGTAGGGTTATAACAGCTTCTACGCTCGCTAGGGGTAGGGCGCGACATCCACTTACTGGGCCACGAGAGGCATTGGCTACCACGGAGCCGCTACAAACACTGGTTGCGCAAGTGGAGAGTAGGAGCTCCTCTGGGGGAGGGACACAATCTTCTGTTCCTCGTTTTCGTATCACATACGGTGGCCGACCCGTTACTTCGGAGGGTACAGGGACTACTGGTGTCCCCGAGGCATCTAGGTCGTTTCACTTTGCCGACCTAGACGTGGAGTTCGACGAGAATGAGAGGCAGTACGATCTTCTTGAGGACATCCCACAGCACGCCGAGGAAGAGTAGCAGTAGGTGGACGCTGACACACAAAGGAGCGGAAGGGTTGTTATTTACAAGAAGGGACCGAATAGTCGGTTCTAGGGGAGCGTAGGCTCTTCGGGCATGAGTGTCGCCCGGGGTGCGCAGAAGGGCACTTCCTGGCATCTGCAGGGACCTAGCCTCGGAGGTCCTATTGATCCGTCGGTGATCCCGAGCTTCGGTGGTCACATTGTGCACAGATTGTGGTCTGAGCCAGGGAGGGAACCGACGATGCTCAAGCCCTATCGTCGTCCTAGGGTTGTTAGGGAGTTGGGTCCTTACGATGTTCTTCAGCCCGTAGTGGAATCCGTCCGAGAGTCTGGTCTGATGCTTATTACAGCGTTCGTCGAGAGGTGGAAGCCGGATACAAACTCATTCCACATGCCATTTGGGGAGATGACTATTATGCTGCACGACGTCGTTAGAAACTTAGGGCTCCCTATCGAGGGTGAGTCATGCGTGGTTCGTAATGATACAGGGGGACTAGCTGATAAGATGGCCGCTGTGGGGAACTTTTTCGGCCGGAGTGATGAGTAGTTGAAAGTGTTCATGCCTGAAACGTCTGCACCCATTTAGAGGGGCGGGGGGTACTAGCTAGGAGTGTGCATCCGGACCGGAAAAATGGACCGGTCCGGACCGGAATAAAAATATCAGGTCCGGTCTCCGGTCCATCAATTTGGGAGATTATGTTTTCCGATCTGGTCCGGTCCGGACCGGAAAAACCATAATTATATTTGTTTAATAAAAGTTCTGGTCAATCCGGTCCTAATCGGTCCAAAAGACCAGAATTTTAAAAAAATTGCAAATTCTGGTTCAGCCGGTCTGATCCGGTCATGGGCTGGAATTTTTCCGGTCCAGTCCCGGTCCATATTTTCTAGATTCCGATCTGGTTTCGGTTCGGGGTATTTTGAAGATTTCGGTTCAGTCCAAACCGGTTCAGGTCTGGTCCGGTTTGATACTGGACCGGTACACTGCCCTAAATGTGGGTATGAAAGTAAAAGTGAGTATGAAAGTAAAAGGCATGGTAAATACTACTCCATACTATATAGTACTCTGTATTTCATAAGAGTAGGTCTATCGAGAGACCTAACTCAACCTTTAAATAAAAAATATAGTACTCCCTCCGAGTTCCTATTATAGTCCCAGAAGTTTTTGGGTGAAAAATAAGGAAGAGGAAATGAGTGGCTAAAAAAAGGAGGAAGAGAGAGAAATGGGAGAATAAATGTGAAGCACACGTTGATGGCCTAAAAAAGAAAGTGGGACAAATATCAAACTCAGCTTAAAAAGGAAAGTGGGACAAAAATAAGAACTCGGAGGGAGTATTAATTTTAGTAATAAAAAAAATAAAGAAAATAATATTTAAAATTCAGTTTGTTTTGGGGGATGGGAAAAATGGAACTAACTTCTTTCTATAATTTTAACTGAATATTAATTTATTTATATATTTAGATACTTCTATATCATATACTCCCTCCACTTCTTTTATATTTTCCACCATGGTTTTTGGAAAGAAAATTAAGAAGAGTATAATGTGTGGATGAAAATGAAAGTTGGAAAAGAAAGTAGGGTCGCAAATAATAAGAACCACAGAAAATAACTTAAAAAGAAAGTGAAAGATATTTAAGAAGTTACCAAAATAGAAAATGTGAAAGATTATAGAGAAGTGAAGGGAGGTATGAAGGATAGATATAGGATAAGTAAAGGTTTATACTTAAACTTTCTGTAATCTATAACCCCATCATGTCTCAATACCAAATGGATTCGCCTTTATTTGCGTGTTATTTGAGCCTGTATCATTATGAACTTGTGAAATATGCGAAAAGATCCAAAAAATATTATTAACACGTATATTGTGTTGGTTACTCATATTTGTTTGATATAGTGGGACACAAAATGGGACGGGAGATCCGCATTGAAAAAAAAACGACCCCACTACTTCAAAACATTAATCCACTTAATTTTATAAAGAATGATTATGATAACGGCTAATCTGCATTATTATTCAGTATCGTTGTATCAACTATGGCAGGGATATATGATGACCTCGAGGATGCATTTGTTAATTGTCACGGAGGAGACTATCGAGTCTATCGTTCAGAGGAAGCGAATAAGAAAACTGGAGGAAACAAAAAAGGATGATAATGAATGCGTGTTTGGCACACTAAGAAAGTATGAAGGCACATTTACGTGTAACCTTTAAACTATATCAAACAAATATGAGTAACCAACACAATATAGGTGTTAATAATATTTTTTTGGATCTTTTCGCATATTTCACAAGTTCATAATGATACAGAAAATGAGACGGGAGATCCGCTCTGGTTTTTTTTTTGCAAGGGTTAAAAAATTTTGAGGGCGAATTCTACTTCGTCACACACATTCATTTTATTTATTTTTTTCTCAAGCTTATACAATGCTCTCACACACCTAATATATATATATAGGGGATCAAAAGTTATTAACTTTCTTGAAGTCCCTTAGTGTTGATCTTGACCTTTCATTCATCTTAAGATGGATGGATGGATGACCTTCAATTTAAAAGGGGGGGGAAGACTGCCAAACATCGCGCGTCAACCAACAATTTCTCAAGCCATCAATCACTATCATTACTCTTCCTCCTCTACTCTCCCGCCTACAGCCTATTCCTCTTTCCAATCTCCTCCTTTTGAATTCATATTTACTCAGCCGCACTCCTATTCCATCAATCACTAAAATCTCTCTCTAACAAAAACTCATCAAATAAGCTCTGGCGACAACTCCGACCATTCTTGGTTTTTAACACAACATACTTCGGCGACAACTCCGTAAGTCATTACATCAAAATAAGCTCCATCAAATACTCGAAGAGGGTACCCCGTTCATACTCCATCGACAACTCCGATCATCATAGCAAGGTATGTTTATGCATAAAATTTCATCGTCGTTTTAATGGTTAAACCCTAAGATTGATGTAATCTCTCTCTAACCTTTTGTATTGGATATAACCCCTAGATGTTTTAGTGGTTAAATCCTAAAAGTTTTTAATGATGTAATGACCTGATATTTCCTTGTTGAAGTTCATGTAATGTTATTTTCATGTTCAAGTTCCCATAATCATCTGTCTAATTATGCATGTGACCTCGCTAATGATGATCAAAATATAATTAACTATATGGCTTTTATTTTCCATTGTAAGATTAACTATGTGGTTTCAGTTGTATAGTCACACTGTTGACATTGTATAGTCACGGTCAGTATGTTGTAGAGTCACACTCGTTCTTGCTAGAGATATTGTTTAGTCACGGGTGATATTGTAGTTGTATAATCGTACAGATTATTTTGTATAGTCACACGTCTGAAGTTGTATACTCCCTAGATTTTTTAGTGGTTAAATCCTAAAACTTTTTAATGATGTAATGACCTGATATTTGCCTGTTGAAGTTCATGTAATGTTATTTTCATGTTCAAGTTCCCATAATCATCTTTCTAATTATGCATGTGACCTCGCTAATGATGATTAGGTCTGTTCAAAAATCGGTCCAGACTGACCAACCGGACCGAACCGGACCGGCCGGTCCAGACCGACCCGGACCTACCCATAACCGATCCGGTCCCCGATTCCTCTTCCATTCATGATCCGGTTTCCGGTCCGGTCTGGTCTAAAACCCGGAAAAAACCGGAGTAGACCGGAATTGAGTAACTATCGTCTATTGAACTACTTCTCCAGAGTTTGAAAATTCCCAATATTCTCAAATACTAACTTTGTAAATCGTAATTTTCTCAAATCCTAACTTCTCATAACTCAATCATCCTAAATCCTAGTAATTCCTATTTCCTAAATAATTTCTAATTCAAATTTCAAAATACTATACTAATTACTAAGTTATTACTTACTAATATACTACTATTTTACGTAATACTACTAATACATTAACATCCCCTTAAATACCTTTGTTCTTGAATCTTGAGGGTAAACCGAGTTCTTGACGTAAATGCCCTGAAGGCTTCCTCGGCTCCTCGCTGGGTCGTTATACTCGCTAAGTCGCTACTCGCTATCATCATTCATCAATCATCAGCACTTCGAATTTTCGAAATGGCAAAACAGGAACAGGTATTTTTGTATTTTGTTCGTAAATTGTAATTCGTAATTCGTAAGCAGTGTTGATTCCTGTTGAATGTTTGATTTTTTTTTTGTTGAAAGTTGTAACCTAAGTTGTTGAATGTTGAACTATTGTATTTTGTATTTTGTTTGATTCATGTCCTGTAAATCGTGCTGAGTTTTATTTGTATTTTGTTTTGTGCTGACTGCTGAGTTTTATTTGTTCCGAGTTGTGTACTTGTGTCAGTTGTGTGTTGTGTCTAAGTAGTAAGTAGGGACGTAGGGTTAGCCGGTTAGGTATATGCCTACTGCTTTATTGCCTTTATAGACTTGTTACTTGTAGTTATTAATTTATTATTCTAATTTCTAAGTCTCCTACTCTCATGTTCTCTACTTCTCTGTCAATTTGACAATTTGCATGACAAATATAAAATGTTTAATGATGAGTTGATAGTTATTTACACTTTAGTTATTTACATTACACTTTAGTTATTGTATATTTGCATTACACTTTAGTTATTTACCTTTTTAATAGTTTTAATTTGTAATTGTTTGAATATTATTTTAATTATTCGTTTATTTATTATTTTAGAATAATGAGGAGCTCGGTTTTGAAAAAAAAGATGGCCTGAACCTGATTTGGAAGAGGCCTTAACGCAAGAGTCGCCACGAACTTGTGCATCCCTCACATCAGACTTTGACGTCGGTGTTGACTAGAATATAAATGTTTTTCAGACAAAACCAGAAACAGCCTTATTGCCTGTCAGGCCTAAAGTCCCAGGACGCCAATACGTCGATGTTAAAACTAGGCGAGCTGCTTATTGGGTGCATTTTCGTGAGTATGACGACGAGGAAGGTAAGCGAAGAGCTGAATGTATCTATTGTGAAAATAAAAATTTTGCAGCTGATGGTAATATAAATGGTTCCAAAAATGTAAAAAATCATTGGCTTGCATGCCCCGCTAATCCTGATGCTTCTACAAACAAGTCTAAAGGGAAACAAACTCAGTTAATTTTTTATAGGAGTAAAAATGAAGGGGAAGTTCAATTGAAAGGGTGGGTTTTAAATCTCGAGGAGGTTAGAGAAGCAGTTGTTTACATGATCATAGTGGACAAGTTACCCTTTCGGTTTGTTGAGAAAACTGGTTTCAAACGTCTTATGTATGTGACTTGCCGTACATTTCATATCCCATCTCGTGTCACTATAACTCGTGATTGTTATCAACTCTATTGTAATGAGAAAACTAAATTGATCGAGTGTCTTAGAGTTTCATGTCAAAGGGTATCTTTTACCACTGATACATGGACTAGCATTCAGAAAATCAACTATATGTGTGTAACTGCTCATTATATTGACAATGACTGGAAGTTGCATAAGAAGATCATTTGTTTTTGTCCTGTCTATAGTCACAAGGGTAAAGATATAACAAACCTTCTTGACGGTTGCTTCAAATCATGGGATTTAGATGATAAAGTCTTTACTTTGACCGTTGATAATGCTAGTTCTAATGACACTGCTTGTTTGGAACTAAGAAAAATTATTCAAAATAAGCCTAATACAGTTGGGAAGGGGGATTATTTGCATATGAGGTGTGTTGCGCATATTATCAACCTTATTGTGTGGGATGGTTTGAAAAAGAACAAAGATTCAATCAGTAGGGTTAGGTATGCGGTTAAATTTGTTAAAAGTTCTCCTGCTAGAGTGAAATTCTTTAAGGATGTTGCAAAGAGGTATACACAATCTGAGAAGTCATTATCTCTTGACATGCCTACTAGATGGAACTCTACATTTGATATGTTGGAAATTGCTTTGAAATTTAAGGATGTATTTGGTGATGTAAATGTTCCAGTTAACCCTTTACAAAATGAACTTGGTCCAGGTTCAGATGATGTTGATGAGTTTGGGAATCCTATTGAGGTAGAACATTTCGGTGCTCCTAGTGACCATGATTGGAGTGTAGTTGAATCATTGATGAAATTTTTGAAGGAGTTTAAAATTTTGACTGAAAAAGTTTCTGCTTCATTGTATGTGACTAGTGATTCTAGTTTCTTTTTCATTGCTCGTGCACTTCATCAGTTAAATAAATTTAGTACTAGCGATGATGATGACTTTAAAGCTATGTCATGTGCTATGAAAAAGAAATTTGACAAGTATTGGGGAAATGTTGAGAAGATGAATGTCTTGGTTTATATGGGAGCTATTCTTGATCCGCATGTTAAGTTAGTAGGTTTGAAGTTTGCTTTCACTAGTGTTTATGGTGCGCCGAAAGATGAAGAAATGAGCAAACTAGTGTATGCTAAAGCAATGGGGTTATTTGATGAGTATAGGAGATTATATGCTCCTTTGGCTCCTCAAAATGATGAGAGTACACATGATGTGGGTAGTAGTGTTGGACATGATGATTCCTTAGATTTCAAAACAGCTATTGAACGCCAAGTTCGGAGGACAAGGTCGGATAGTGAGTATTCAAAATCCGAGCTTGATAGATATGTGGACGAAATACTTGGGGACCACGAACAAGATTATGATGTGTTGACATGGTGGAAACTGAACGCTCCTCGGTACCCTATTTTGTCACGTTTAGCACGTGATGTTTTAGCAGTGCCTATTTCTACTGTAGCTTCAGAGTCGTCTTTTAGTGACGGTCGTCGACATCTATCACCATTTAGAAGCTCATTGACCCCAAAGGTAATATATATTTAGACATTTTAGTTCTTATTTATTTTTTCTACTCTCTTTTAATTTTCTTTGAATGTCTATTGAAGACTTAACCACGAAAATTTATTATTTTATGTCATCTAAGATTGTTGAAGCACTCTTATGTGCACAAGATTGGATTCGGCCAAGAAATGATAAAGGGCTTAACATGGAAGAGAAGTTATAAGAACTTGAAAAACTTGAAAAAGGTATTTCCGAACTTATACGCTTATTTAGTTATTTCTATTAAATTTATACATTATTATTCCTATTGTCGACTTACTTAATATTTTCCTAACATAAGTTGTCAATTTAATTTTATATAGATTTGACGAATACGACAATAGTCGATGAAGAAGATGTCGTTGTCCAACTTTGAAGACCGACGACCTCAAAGATTCGAAGATTTTATTAGTCTCATCATTATTAAATTTTAAGCATACATTATTAGTTTCGTATTTTATTTTTATCTTAGACTTTGCTATTTACTTCTCAATTTTTATTATGTACTCATGTGTAAACATTATATGTTGGCACGTTGCATCTTAACCAAATTCTTACAAGTTACAACTTACAACCAGCCGTAAATGTTTACGCGCCAGTCGGGTCGACCGGTCCGGTCCGGGTTAAGACCGGTCTGACAGGTCCGGTCCCGATCCGGTCTGACACCTAGCTTGTCCGGACTTCGGTTCTAGCGGTGGCACTTGGCCGGTCTTCGGTCCAACCGGGTCCGGTCCAGTCCGGTCCGGTTCCGGACCGGTGAACACCCCTAATGATGATCGAAATATAATTAATTATATGGCTTTTATTTTCCATTGTATGATTAACTATGTGGTTTTAGTTGTATAGTCACACTGGTGACATTGTATAGTCACAGTCAGTATGTTGTAGAGTCGCACTCGTTATGTTGTCAAATCACACAGTTGAAGTTGTATAATCACAATCACTTTGTTGTAGAATCACATAGTTGAAGTTGTATAACTACTCTTTATGTTGTACACTCATTTTAGTCGCGTACACAGTTGTACAGTCACACTATTTATGTCCTTATTGCAGCGAAATGGTTGGTTGGAAGAAATTGTTCTTAAGAAGGGCGGTAAGAAGAAAGTCGTGGAAGGAACAGCGGCCGACCACGTTGTTGGCGAGAAGGGGAGAGGGAAGAAGAAGGTTTTGTTTGATACACCGGGCCACGACGTCGTTGGCAAGAAGGGTGTGGGGAAGACAAAAAATGTTGAGAAGGGCAGTTCGAAGAAGAAGGTCAAGTTTGATACAACGGCCGACCAAGTCAGTGGACAACAAATTGTTGTGCGCATACCAGATACAACCGCTCGAACGTCTGGGGGTAAGAGGAAAAGGGAACGACCACAAGATCAACCAATACTCCAGGGAGGTCCGCCAGATATTCATTGTAGGCCTAGACGGTTATACAAGGTTATTTCGAAATTGATGGCTGAGCAGAGAGATAGGGTACGTGATGTCGGTTTTGGTGGCCTGTTGAAGTTGAGATTCAATTCGTTCCCCCTCGGCCACGCGCTTATGTTCCTTCGTGCATTCTCTGACGGGTCCCATATTTTCCGCCCCTCACGCCGGGAGGCATTCATGCTGTCAAAATACGATGTGCATGATTGCTTTCAAATACCTTTTGGACCTCGACCGGAGAGCGTAATCCCAACGAAAAATCAAAAAGAGGCAGATTCGCCTCACGTTATCAGGTTGAAGAATAGTTGGAGGAAGCAGTTTGGCTGGTCAAAGCCGGCGGACCGATTGGTTTAGGGTGCGTGTACAGAAAGTTATTGGATACCGATACAGCGGACGATGATTTTATACGTAGGTTCGTCCTGTTCGCATTGTCGTCGTTCCTCACGCCTACTACAAACAACTCACTTTACCTAAGCCTCCTAGCCGTGGTGGATGACGTGGGATTAATTCGACAACAAGACTGGTGCACTTTAGTACTGCAAGATCTGGTGTGCGCGGGTAAGGAGACGCGTGACTCCAGCAAACAACCTAATTACCTCAGGGGGTGCATCCTAGTTCTGATGATTGCCTACTTCCAACGCTATGATTTCCGTAGTGAGTCTTTCAAATACGACCTTCTGTTGATCGGCCATTGGGATGCGCGGAGGATAAGCGAGCGTCTGGATGGGGAACTGGAGACAGGGTCACTGAGGAATCATTTGCGCTCCAAGGTGTTGTACCCACGTACATGTGGGGTGACAGGTGACGAGGGTTTGCCTGCTATAACTCTGCCCTCTGACAGCCAGCGTTCTAGTCCCAAAAGAATAGCGTGTACGGGTAATATTACACGCGAAGTGGTCCCCCTAACGTCGAAGATCGAGAGCGACGATTAGAAGGCCAAAGCAGTGGACGTAAGTTATCTCGCAGCCACTCTTTATACCATCAATTGTTTGCTTGACTATAGTCACGGTCATTATATTGTATAGTCACACACTTTCAGTTATATAGTCACACTCATTTAGTACATTCATTATGCTGTATAGTCACACACTTTAAGATGCTTAGTCACACTCAATATGTTGTATAGTCACACTCATTATGTTGTAGAATCACACAGCTTGTACAATCATTATGTTGATGTACAGTCACACACTTGAAGATGTATAGTCGCACTCAGTATGATGTATACTCGCACTCAGTATGATGTATACTCACACGGCTTGTGAAACCATTGCGCTGAATAGTCAGTCACTTGAAGATGTATAGTCGCACTCAATATGATGTATACTCACACGGCTTGTGCAACCATTGCGCTGAATAGTCAGTCACTTGAAGATCTATAGTCGCACTCAGTGTGTTGTGTAGTCACAGTAATTATGTTGTAGGATCTCGCAGCTTTACACTCATTGTCTAACTGAACTAATGATTTGACTTTGAATGACTTATAGGCCGACCGTGAGTTTTTCCTGAAGTTTCGGAGGAGAGCGCCTGTCTTTTGCAAGTGCTATGAGGAGGTTGCCTCAACTGTAAAGGAAATAGCGACGAGGACATAGCAGTTCCAAGTCAGAACCCGTCCTCTCAACAATTCTGGGAGGATCCAGCTGTCCTCAGGTATGTCGACGAAGTTGTTTTGTTAGTTGACCGATTGAGGCAGACTACCCAGAACGCCCCCGTGATTGAGGTTGGTACACAATTTGGAAAGGGCGAGGGACAACGCAGTCCTGGTGTCTCCAAGCAGGTATGCAGAGTTGTGGATGACTTACGTGATGCTGGTTACTTGGAAGACGAAATTGAGAATGCTAACCTTGATATAGGGGGCGAGGATCTTAGTGGGAGACCTCGTGCTGAAGGTATAGGAGGGTACGAGGATGAGGGTACTTTTGAAGGTGGCTTCGTGTCACCAGGTTTCTGTGAGGGATCGGATCCCGAGAACGATTACGAGGAGGCTGCCAATGGTGCGCCCGAGCCTGTTGAGGATGAGCCACACATCGAAGATACTCTGCCCAATACTGAAGAACTCAACGCGGGCTGCGAGGTGCAGGCATCGTTTGGTAAGAGCCTGACGGTAGTGGTAGCTCTACAGCAAGCGGGGTGGGCGAGCGCGAACGCACGGACGGCTGTGGACGAGCTGGCTACGGAATCTGTCTTGCCAGCCATCGTTCACAACGATGGGACGTCGGACGAGGGGGGGGGGCGTAAGGTAGTACTGACTCTGCTCGATGAAACAAAAACCATGAACCGACGACAACCAATGCGGTCGCAGAGGTCAGTGCTAGCCTTGAGGTGGCGCTGCACAAGGCGGGGTGGGATGTAGCGGCTGCTGTGAACGTTACGCCCGCAACAGCGGCGTCGTCACGGAGGATGATCAGCGAGCAGGCGACACTGCTAAAGCCAACGCGCACACTGCTGCAGGGGTACATCATCCGTACATTTTCCACTCTGACGTGGCATTTGAGTGCATGGACAACGTGCCGGAAAATTTGGAGTGTTCATTGGACTGTGGGTCTACGATAAGGGGGCAGCTTGTGGTATCTCGATTCATGTGCTCCAATATAGTCATCTTCTCTGATGTCCTCAGCGTGCGTGTACGTGTTGGAAAGCTCACGAAGGACAACCAACCCCGCCCGCTCTTAGCGGCCTCTACTAAGATACCACTCAGTTTTCGTGTACGCGCGTTAGTAAGATGACCAAATATTATGCAAACAACATTTTAGCTAAACATGTGAATTATATGTTCAAACTATGTCATTTTAATGCATCTAATAATTATGTCGTAACTGGATTTAGCATGCGATGTTCATTTATAAAACAATAAACAGCAAACATCGAAAGTATAATAAAACGAAAATAAATTACAAGTTACGCGGGCGGAAATACAATCCGGATATACAATACTTAAACATAACGATAACGTAAACGAGTTAGATAGTTAGAAAATGAGATGATGCATGATTTGGAAAAGGAGACACGTGATTGGATTAACACGTGACGATTAAAAGTCGTAAAAAAAAAAGATTCAACGTGATTGCATGTCACTAGCATGCTCACGTTTGAGGGTTATGGAGATTACTCGATCAAGTCATGGAGGGGACTCGATCGAGTACCCATCATAAAAAAATCCATGCCCAAATTTTTGAGGGGTCACTCAATCGAGTGGCCTTATGCACTCGATCGAGTGCTCTCTGTACGGGTTCAGATTTGTTTTTTTTTTTAAATGACCCATTTCGCATTTTATTGATTCAAATCGATAGCTAGTCGAGTCGAGTTAAGCATAAATATTATATAATTTAAACTCACTCGGTTTTCGATACTCATAATGTGTAATGCTCGGTTATGAGACCGGAATCGGACATTTAAAACAAATTTTGTGAAATCGTTGTTTAATCTAATTAGAACGAAAATCGGTTCCCTCCGCATCACGACATTGTTATTAATCCTTACGGATTACGTGATGTTCGATTCCACGTCAACGGGTTTCGTGCTAATCTCGATTGCTAAAGACTCTTTAGGTGCGACATTTGACTATGGAGTCAACATCGTTCCTTTTAGAGTAACATTTTGAAAAATGACATCGGACATGTTTAACGACGAATTACCGCGATCGCGTTACACTCTTAAGTGTCTAGGGCGGCGCCCCTCGAAAGGGCGTCACCTCCAGTACGACTTGTAAAGGGATTATAACGGACTTTAGACGGAATTTGTAATTAAACGCGTTCGATCCGAAAACAGTTTTTGTGTGTGTGTGTGTCTATATATATATATATATATATATATATATATATATATATATATATATATATATATATATATATGTATGTATGTATATATATATATATATATATATGTATGTATGTATGTATGTATCTATATATATATATATATATATATATATATATGTATGTATGTATGTATCTATATATATATATATGTATGTATATATGTATGTAGAGAGAGAGAGAGGGGGGAAGGATCAAGTGAGTCTACTTATCATAATTGAGTCCGTGAGTCCTCATCTCAACCCTTAAATTAGTGAGAAAGTAATGGTTAAGATTGTTTTGTCAATTAAGGAAATAACTAACTAAATCTTGATAAATATTTTATTTTTTTCTCTCTCCTCCTTAATTATCTTAATGCAAATCTTCATCTTCTCTCTCCCATCAAATTTTTAACTGCATCTTTCTATCACACAACAAGTGCGTTGTTTCATCTTCATTTTCACCAAAAAAAATCATCCTTTTGCTACTGCCATGTTATTCTAACTCATACATGTGTTACTTTAATTCATGAATTGTGTTACTTTAACTCATAAAATCTGTTACGTTACATAATAGTGTCTTACAAAAGCAGTACGTTGCAAAATGTATGTTTCTATTAAGGATACTCCAAAACAAAAATTATAAAACTCCATCATAATTCCAATTTTTCACACCTGTTATTCTAAGAACTTGATATTGGTAATCAAATTATACTTATAAATTGTGTTACTGTAACTCATTATGTATGTTACTTTAACGCATAATGTGTGTTATTCTAACGCATAATGTGTGTTATTCTAACTCATTTTACATCAATAAATTGGTACATGAGTTCCAACTGAACCAACTTCATTATAATTCTAATGTTTCACACTTGTTACTCATAATCTGTGTTACTATAACTCATTAAGTATGTTACTCTAACGAATAATGTATGTTACTCTAACAATATACTATCCTACTTAGAATTCTGCTTCTTCATCCTCATCGTCCTCTTCTTCTTCATCATCATCATCATCAGAAGCTTTGATTTAATCTAACCACCGTGCCATCTTTTCGTTGTGTACCTCCTTACATCGAATCCACAAGTCAATGCATAGACTTTATAGAAGTTTACTGACTCATCCACGTCCTTGAAGATCTGCCCTATGTATGGAGAAAACTTTCACCCACATCCTTACATCATTCATGTGCTTTTGCGTCTACTGAAAAATAATAATAGTGCCAATAAACGTGGTGAAAAAGAAACAATCAGAACTTGAAATATGGATTAAAGTAACAGATGACAAGAATTAAAGTAACAGATAAAGTGCATTGAAGTAACACTGGATTCAATTAACAGAAGATGCTTATACACCAAGTATAAAGTAACAGAGGTCAGACATTAAAGTAACAGATAGAGTGAATTAAAGTAACAGATAATGTTCATTAAAATAACACCAGGTATAGGTTAGTGCAAAAAATTCATATAATGATCAGAAATGAGAGTATGACGCAATATCTTTCTTTGAATGAGGGTGATATTATTTGATATTGTTTCCTATTTTGAAGTCAATCATGTCCCATAATTATAGGAAGTAGTATCTTTCTTTTTTATTTTTTATTTTTTTTATATGGCGGTATTTTAAATCCTTTTTGTCACTCCAATGCATTACAGTAACAGATGAAAAGAACTAAAGTAACAGATGAAGTGCGTTAAAGTAACACGAGATTCAGTTAACATTATGTGCATTAAAATAACAGGAGTTAGCCATTAAAATAACATATTGTGTATATTAAAGTAACACAGTATGTGCATTACAATAACTTCATATATTTGTTCGTGCATAAAATTCATATAATGCTTAAACCTTTTTGTGTTACATTTTTGTGTTACTCTAATTAAAATTAGGTGTTACTGTAACTCAGAACGTATGTTACTTCAACGCCGTGTCTACTTCAATAGAAAACAAAACAATAGTATCAGTGAAACTTAAGAAAATCCTAAAGAATAAACAAAACAATAACACGAGAGTAATGGACCATTGATATGAATCTATGAATAATCAAATGCATAAAATTCCACCTTTTAACAAATATAAAAATTTGGAATTTATACTAACAAGAGAGCAATAAACCAGATATGAATCTATGATGAATGAAATGACCATGAAAGCAATATCGACATGAAAATCGGCGAAAAACATAAAAGCAAATTGACGCAAATTAGTCAAGATGATGAATAAAAATTGACGCAAAACATGAAAGCAATAACGAAACTCATCATTGTTATAGTCGATGAATTGATTATCAACAGTTGATGAAGATGTCGCGGAAATTGAATCCATAGTAACGGGATTTCGAGCACAAATTTGATTGAACGAATGAATGAACGTGATGAAGGAAGCGTTTTTTTTTCAAGTTTTGATGAATGTTGTAACGTGAATGACTGAATGAAGAATGAACATGATTATGAGAGTTATTGTTTCCTAAAATCATGGGATTTATTTTAGGATGCAAAATCTTCCCCTTTTTTTAAAATCAAATAGCAGGATGTATCTTGTTCATCCATCCTCATCCCATCGAATAGATGGGATGAGGACTTATGAACTCATATATAGAGAATGACTCATAAGAGTTTTACTCTATATATATATATATAGGGGTGGGATCTGGGGCGAACCAATGTTCGGTGCTAACTATCCGAACCTCACTTACACTTTTAGGGGCTCTACTTACACTTTAAAAAATACAAAAAAATAAAAAAGGTGGTCAGGCCGGTTGACTGGCCCCCTGTGCACCTTCAGTCGTCCGGTCGGCCCCCTGCCCCTTCCGGCCTGACTTAATTTTTTTTCCCATTTTAAAAGTGTAAGTTGAGCCATTAAAAGTGTAAGTGGAGCTTTAAAGAAGTGTAAGTTGGGTTCGGACCGTAGCACCAAAGTTGTGGTTAGCACCAAAGTTGTGGTTCGGAGGAGATCCTAAATCTATATATATATATATATATACACGCGGTATTATTATTACGACGGAATGTAAATGAACGGTAAATAAATGTGTTAGGTGTTAGCGATGTTAGATTGCAAAAAATAAAAGTTAGTAACAAAAAAAATTAGAATGTTAGTATACTAAAAATTAAAAGTTAGAGTTAGTTAATAATTAGCATGCATGCATACATACATACATACATACATACATACATACATATATATATATATATGAAGAGGAGAAGGGAGAAAGAGATTTAGAGAAGATGAAATGGGGTTCGATGACACCCTCAATCTACATGCTTAAATGGTCTCGGAAACGGGCTCGTCTAGTAGCGGCGTGTGTGCGGGAGTGTCGAGAATGTAAAGGGAGTTAAGGTGTGTTATGGTTGTAGAGACGGTTCTAGGTTATCGGGAGGTTCAATCTCGGGACGGTTTGTGATGCTCTCGATATGGTGAAGGAGAGGGTTGCTAGTGTGTAGAATTTCTACACACTAGCAACCCTCTCCTAGTAGGGTTGCTAAGAGGTTTTTAAGAAGTTGCTAAAGTGGTGAAATGAAGTGAAGTAGGGGAGTATTTATAGAATTCTCCACGGTTTAGGGTCACTCAATCGAGTGGCTCAAAAAAGGGCGTCTGGTCAGCTTTGGAGGGTCACTCAATCGAGTGGCCCTATGGCACTCGATCGAGTGCCCTCAGACGGGTAGAGTGTATTTAGGGAAAGATTTTGACTTTTTTAAATTTGAATTTGTTGGTTTTGCTTTAGTTTCTAGAAGCATGCAAGGTCGGTTTCGACTTGGACCGGGTTTTGGGTCGTAAAAAGACGGTTTTATTTCCGGTGACGGTTTTGGCTCAAATTAGTCTCATTTTATTGGGAACGACTCATTAGGCCTGAATTTGAGGTTGGTTTTGAGAGATTTGTACTCCGCTAAGTGCCCACGTCGAATACTATTGATTCTAAGTCCGTATTCGAGCGCATTAACTCATGTTTACGTCTGATCATCATCGGGTGTTTTGTCGGAAACTGCTATAGACACTAGCAGGCAAAATGCGGGTGTCTACAATTATGTGATGAGTTTATTACATATAACAATTGTAAAATTATCTCACATCGACAAATTATAATATGATGATGGAATTCTATATTATAAATAAAAGTAATCATTCGTTCTTCGATATCTACCAAAAGTTTTTTGAATCTCAAAAAGAGTTCTTAAGACTATAAACTTCAATTAATTATCCTATATTAAAAAATTATGATGAGATGATGAAATTTTATATTATATCAAAAAATTATGATGAGGTGATGAAATTTTATACTCCGTATTATAAATAAGAGTAATCATTCAGTTTAAATATCGACCAAGAAAAACATTTAAATTATCCCATATTGAAAAATTATGATGGGGTGATGGAATATTTATAGTGAGGTGATGAAAATCCATATTATAAACAAGAGTAATGATGTATTTTTTTTAGTCTTAAAAAGAGCTGATGGAAGACTATAAACTTAAATAAATTATCCCACATCGAAAAATTATGATAAGTTGATGAATTCTATATTATAAATAAGACTAATCCTTCATTCTTAAATATCAATAAAAAAAAACTTTTAAGTCTTAAAAAGTCTCTTAATAAGACTACAAACTTGAGTAAAAATAATCTCACATCGGAAGTTATAATAAGATGATGAAACTTTATATTATAAATAATACTCCGTAGTAATCATATGCTCTTAGATATTAACCAAAATTCATTTGAGTCTTAAAATATATTAAGACTATAAACTTAAGTAAAACCTATCCACATTCGAAAAATCATAAAGTTTCATTAAACATAAATCTTTTGAGTCTTAAAAAAGTTGTTAAGACTATACACTTAAATAAAAAATTATACGGAGTAATAAAGTGATAGAATTATATATTATAAATAAAACTAATAAAAAATTTCCTTAGACATTAACCAACATAAGTAATTCTCCCACAAGGAAAAATTATGACGAGATCATGCATTTTTACTAAATAAGAGTAATCATTGTTTTTAAATATCAACCAACAAAAAAACTTTTGTTTTTTAAAAAACTATGATGGAATTTTATATCATTGTTTTTTTAAAATTATGATGAGGTCATGAATTTGTAGTCTTATTTTTTTATTTCTTTTTAAAAAAACTTTTGAGTTTAAAAACGATCTTAATAAGACTACGAACTTAAAATATCCCACATCGAAACAATTAACATAAGTTAAGGTGATGATTCTATATTATAAATAAGACTACAAATTTTAGTTAGATTATCCCACATCGACAAATTATAATAAGGTGATGGATTTCTATATTATAAATAAAACTAATTATTTGTTCTTAGATATCGATCAAAAAATTTTGAGTCTTAAAAAACTCTTAGAATTATAAACTTAAGTAAATTATCGCACATCGAAAAATTATACCCCTCTCTTTTGAATCTTAAAACACTCTTAAGGCTATAAACTTAAGTAAATTATCCACATCAAAAAATTATACTCCCTCCAGTCGCTATTTTTCGCCCCATTTCATTAAAATATCCCTTACAAATATTAAGACGATGGAATTCTATTATATAAATAAAAGTAACCATTTATTTCTCCAAATTATAATGAGGTGATGAAATTCTATATTATAAATAACACTAATCATTCGTTCTTAGATATCAACAAAAAAACATTTTAGTCTCAAAAAAAGTTCTTAGTAAGACTAAAAATAAAGATAAATTAGATCATCACATATCGAAAAATTATAATGAGGTGATAGAATTCTATGTAATCTTTCGTTTTTAGATATTAACCAACAATCTTAAGTAAGATGTTTTGATGGAATTCTATATATTATAAATAAGTGTAATCATTCGTCTATAAATAAAAGTTCTTAATTAGAATATATCTAAACTTAAATAAAATTAAGTAAAATTATCACACATCGAAAATTATAGTAAGGTGAATTTTTTTTATTATACAAATAAGAGTAATCATTCATCCAAAATATATAATAAGATGATTAAATTCGATTATATAAATAAAGAGTAATCGTTTGTTCTTTTAACTTAGATATAAAAACAGACTCTTTTAAGTCTTAAAAATAGCTCTTAAAACTGTAAACTTAATTAAGTAAATTATACCACATTGAAAAATTATGATGAGCTGATGGAATTCTATATCATAAATGAGTAATCTTTCGGTTTTAGATATCAACCAACAATCTTGAGTCTTAAAAAGCTTTTAAAAAGACTACAAAATATCCCACATCGAAGAAATTAAAATAAGATGATGATTTTATATTATAAATAAGAGTAATCATGCATTTTTCTTGGTCTTAAAAGCAGATCTTAAGACTATAAACCTTGAGTAAATTATCCTACATCGAAAATTTATGATGAGACGATAGAATCTTATAAGATTAATCTTTCGTTCTTAGATATCAATCAAAAAATTCATTCGTTCTTAGATATCAACCAAAAAGCTTTTGAGTCGTAAAAAATCTCTTAATAAAACTACAAACGTAAAATTATTTCCACATCAAAAAATCATAATAAGGTGATGAAATTTTATATTATAAATAAGAGCAATCATGTGTTCTTTTGAGTTTTAAAATGAGTTTTTAAGACTATAAACTTAGATGAAATTAAGTTTGATTACTAATATCATGTGATCATCTCATTTATTGTAATGACATAGTTTGATTAAGTTTTTTTAACGAATCTACATCACTAATGTAATTAAGTCAACTAACCCGTGCAGCGCACATACTTTAATCTAGTATATCAAATATTTCTATGCTACTCCAGCCACACCCTGACATAAATGCAAAAGGAAGGATTTCTGATATAAATATGGGATATGGATTTCACATAAATTAAGAATTATGGAGTATTAATTTCCTAATATATCAATCGATTTTATTGGGATATAAAGCAAGCGAAAGAGTCGAGACATACCGTACACGATGATGTTAGCGAATACATGCTGACCCAAGTTATTTTCCATGACGTGTGGTCGCAAGTAGAAGCAAGAAGTCATTCGATCATACTTGCCTATTAATAGCGAGAGACGCCTTAAATTGCAATGCATTTAATATGGGCAACGGCTTAAGCAACGAGGAAAATGAGAAGGCGTGTAGGGGAAGGGTTCCAATCCGGATCACCCATCCCATTATCGTGTCCCATTCTATGTGCCACCAACTAAAAATTGACACCTAGCAAATAAACAATCCGGATCACCCGTCCCATTATCGTGTCCCATTCTATGTGCCACCAACTAAAAATTGACACCTAGCAAATAAATTAGGCAAAAAAAATTTATTCACGTGAGGAAGGAATTCTATACTATTTTCCATTTCATTGTACTCTCCTTTCCTTCCTCACACTCCGTTGTTATGGAAGACATCAAATACTGGAAATAACAATCATGTCATATGTACAATTATTTTTGTTTTCTAATTTAAATTTCGGAGTTGAAATTAATTTTCTTAGTCGGAAGAATCTACTATTAGGCCGATATCAAGTTTGCTCGTGATGGCCTGAAATGGTGGAAACCACGTGAGTAAGGTGGCAATTGGGTCGAGGACGAGTTGGGTCATATTGGGTTCAAATTGTAATGGGTCAGTATTTCTTTTGGGTCGGGTCGTGTCGCTATTGGTCGACTCATTTCAGGTCAATTCATTTGGCAGGTTTGGATCGTGCCCTTATCGAGTCTAGTCAGTTTAACATATTACTTCGACATTTTTCAAAAAAAAAAATTAATTTTTTTTATTATGGTATTTTGTTTAATTACTTTGTCATTAAGTCTAAAACGTACGAAGCTAAACACTAAATCGTTTTCATTTGGATCGATCTAAAAGATTAATAGTCTTATGGTCATCAATCTTATCATTTAGGGTTCAAATCAGGTCGGATTCAAGTCACTGATTATTAGGTTATATCGAATCTCGGGTCGCAAACAGGTCGGGTGACTAAATACAATGAAATGGAAAAGATAGAATTCCTTCCTCACGTGATTAATTTTTCTTTGCCTAATTTGTTTGCCAATCCGGATCACATGTCCCATTATCGTGTCCCATTCTATGTGCCACCAACTAAAAATTGACACCTAGCAAATAAATTAGGCAAAAAAAATTTATTCACGTGAGGAAGGAATTCTATACTATTTTCCATTTCATTGTACTCTCCTTTCCTTCCTCACACTCCGTTGTTATGGAAGACATCAAATACTGGAAATAACAATCATGTCATATGTACAATTATTTTTGTTTTCTAATTTAAATTTCGGAGTTGAAATTAATTTTCTTAGTCGGAAGAATCTACTATTAGGCCGATATCAAGTTTGCTCGTGATGGCCTGAAATGGTGGAAACCACGTGAGTAAGGTGGCAATTGGGTCGAGGACGAGTTGGGTCATATTGGGTTCAAATTGTAATGGGTCAGTATTTCTTTTGGGTCGGGTCGTGTCGCTATTGGTCGACTCATTTCAGGTCAATTCATTTGGCAGGTTTGGATCGTGCCCTTATCGAGTCTAGTCAGTTTAACATATTACTTTTTTTGCCTAATTTATTTGCTAGGTGTCAATTTTTAGTTGGTGGCACATAGAATGGGACACGATAATGGGACGGGTGATCCGGATTGCATAAAAAACCAATCCGGATCACCCGTCCCATTATCGTGTCCCATTCTATGTGCCACCAACTAAAAATTGACACCTAGCAAATAAATTAGGCAAAGAAAAATTAATCACGTGAGGAAGGAATTCTATCTTTTCCATTTCATTGTATTTAGTCACCCGACCTGACCCGACCTGTTTGCGACCCGAGATTCGATATAACCTAATAATCAGTGACTTGAATCCGACCTGATTTGAACCCTAAATGATAAGATTGATGACCATAAGACTATTAATCTTTTAGATCGATCCAAATGAAAACGATTTAGTGTTTAGCTTCGTACGTTTTAGACTTAATGACAAAGTAATTAAACAAAATACCATAATAAAAAAAATTAATTTTTTTTTTTGAAAAATGTCGAAGTAATATGTTAAACTGACTAGACTCGATAAGGGCACGATCCAAACCTGCCAAATGAATTGACCTGAAATGAGTCGACCAATAGCGACACGACCCGACCCAAAAGAAATACTGACCCATTACAATTTGAACCCAATATGACCCAACTCGTCCTCGACCCAATTGCCACCTTACTCACGTGGTTTCCACCATTTCAGGCCATCACGAGCAAACTTGATATCGGCCTAATAGTAGATTCTTCCGACTAAGAAAATTAATTTCAACTCCGAAATTTAAATTAGAAAACAAAAATAATTGTACATATGACATGATTGTTATTTCCAGTATTTGATGTCTTCCATAACAACGGAGTGTGAGGAAGGAAAGGAGAGTACAATGAAATGGAAAATAGTATAGAATTCCTTCCTCACGTGAATAAATTTTTTTTGCCTAATTTATTTGCTAGGTGTCAATTTTTAGTTGGTGGCACATAGAATGGGACACGATAATGGGACATGTGATCCGGATTGTTTTTTATGAGCTTCTAATGAGTGACATGTGGCAACACTTTAATGAGTGACATGTGGCAACATTCTCTTCCTTTCCTCTATTTGCAAATTTACTTTGTTTGACCGGCTAAAGGAGAAGATGAAAGGACAAAATGAAGCAATTTATAGTGCCTTAAATCACAAACTGACTTCTACAATAAACAACCCACGATGTTTTTTTCCTCGAATCACGACTCCGGCAATCGTTGTTCCAAACAGTCAAGCTTGACTCAAAACCGCCACCATTCTTTTTAAAATGTAAGATTATATGAGTATTTTTCCTCTTAAAATTGGTTCAATTGGATTATTATTAGTATTTCCTCTTAAGTTTTTGGTTGCACACAGGTATACGTCACCTTCTCTTAATGTACTCTGTATGTTAGTATAATGCACCCTACATAATTCGAGTTTAGACTACTTCATTGAATAAAATATGTTTGTCATTTGTAGGACATAAGGCCGGGATGATTCATCAAAGAAGATGTGTTTTGGGGAATTACTCGATCTACAGAACAATCTAATCATCTATCTATTATGTTTAGGATTACATTGATTACTCAAACTAAATAAGATAGATTCCGTAGAACAAAATCACAACTTTTCAATTAGTGTCCCAACCTCACAGGTAAATTCTAAACCTCGATGTTTACTTAATTTTTTGCTTATCATAATTTACTTTGAGTACTAAGGAGTAATTATCATGTTACTAATTATTTAACAACTATGTCACGTGGTCACCACCACCACCAGACCACCCCACCCTAGCTTGCGAGTAAATTTGTTCTCTTATTAGGTTCGTTATGTTAGTAGCTATCATAAACTCAAACGTAACTCGATAGATATGAAACTGCAAGTTTTAAAGTAAAACATAATGATATTATCATTGAAGAAGAGAAAACAACCTATGATAAACAAACAAGACATGCTCCCCAATACGTCACATATACAACGGGCAGAAGAGTAAGGCCCTGTTCTCCTGGACTTATATTCAGACAGTTTCGGTTCAGTTCAGTTCAGTTCAGACAGTTTCAGTTCAGTTCAGACACATTCAATTCAGTTCAGTTCAGTTCAGACACATTCAGTTCAGTTCAGTTCAGTTCAGTTCAGACTTATTATTATTATTATTATTATTATTATTATTATTATTATTATTATTATTATTACAGTGGATGATGAAAATAATAACGGTAAAAGAACGATATTTTCGAAGTTAAACTTACATAAATGACCACAAATATTTTCGTCAATACAATCTAAATCCATTACGTCAATACTTTTGATGAATACAAATTACGTCAAATGATTAAGTAAATCATCTACATCAATTTGCCCCATTTCCTCTTCATCTCCATCGGAATCTTCATTTGAATCTTCTTCAATGTCACTATCGGCACGATTAGCTAACCATATGTCTTTAGCTATAATCGTTCGCACTTTGTTCATAAGTTTCTTACGTTTGACGTCGTTCATGTTTGTATCTGCTCTTCTCTGACTAATTGCATATTGTATTAATGATATACTATTATAAGTTATAAATATTTATTACTTAAAGTAAAAGTAATATTACTAATATTTTAAAGTAATATGACTTTATAAAGTATTATCATTTACTGAATAAATTAGTAATATTATTATTAATTTTATTATTATTACTATTATATTAATATTAATTATACTAATAATAATAACATTATTATTATTATTATTAAAATTAATTATTATTATTATTATTTTATTTTTTTCAGTTCAGTTCAGACACATTCAGTTCAGTTCAGACACGTTCAGTTCAGTTCAGTTCAGACACATTCAGTTCAGTTCAATTCAGTCCAGTCAATTTAAGTCCTAGAGAACAGGGCCTAAGTATGTCTAATATTACAAATAATCGTGTTATATGTCTGATTATGCCAAGTAACCGAGTATGTGTATCATGCATCGCAGGATGAAACTGAAGAGGGGAAAAAATCACGGAGGAGACTACTAGAACTGGAAAGGTTTCGGGACTACTGTTACATACTATTGTTACTTAAGAAGTCTACCAACAAAATTTGAAAAATAATTTATATAGGAGTACTATTGTTAGTTACCTAAATAGCTAATACAAACGGGCATGTATGCATTATACTAGAATAATACTCCGTCTGCTTTAAATGGTTGTCCTATTTCATTATAATACTCCTCACATATATTATCCATACGAGGCAATAATTTAAAACCGGAGGCAGTAAGTGTTATCATCATTTAAATACTATTTTCATATATCGTTAACTATTTTTATTTTTGTTTAAAAAAAGCTATGTTTACTGTTTTTTAAATGGTTTGTAAGTTGAAAATTTTGGCGACAAATAAAACTATGACAATAATAAAGAAAAATCGTATAATATATAAATCGTTAGACCCGTGAATTTCACGGGCACGAAAACTAGTTAAGAATAAATAATAAGAGGAATGGTTATCATGTGCAACTATCAAGCTTATAATGTACAATTATACTGCAGAATTCTAACAATATCGACTCCTGATAAACAACTTATTAGTTATTAGCAGCTTTGTACAGCCACCGTAACCAATCAACATCCGCACACAAGTGATACGGGCATACAAATACCCTTTCTTATATCTGGAAAGTCAAGAAGGCACTACGAATTCGGAATGAAATGGGAAGGTTTCCACTCCATGCAAAGAGGTCAGACTGTTCCTGAGACCAGCGCTTCCCAGAATTTTCTAACTTCGGCCAACCTTCAGCCAAGAAGTCATCATAACATTTTGAAGTTGCAGAGTCAAATGCGTCATTGTAGAATGCCAGGCAGATTAATACTTTGAATCAGTCCCTCTTATAGTTCACTGCAAAATCCTTAATCCTCTGCTTAAGGTCCTGCAGTAACATTGCACACAAGTTGGAACATAAAAGGCATTCTTTCATAAAAAGAAAATAAAAGCGTCCAAGTGAGGGATGCCTCGAAGTTCATACCTTCAACTCTTCATGAAGCACAACAAATATCTTCTTAAGCCTTTTATGTTGCTGTAGTGATAATCAAGTTAAAGAACATAGAAAGGAACCATAATCACAAGCACTAAAACAACATCATCAAAAAGAAGTAAACTATACAAAGGTGGCAGCAACTCAGAGAAATTATTTCCACATGAGCGAAATTGTTATTGCATTGAGAATTATATCAACTGCATCACGAATTGTATCAGTTGTTGTTGTGACTTAATACCAGGTGATCCAGGTCATATTTGGTCAATTCGGATAGGATTAATAACGAGTCAAGTAGCTGTGGGTCAGGTCACCTCGGGTCGGGGGTCAACATTAGCTCAATAGTGGGTCGGATCCGATCGGGTTTGTAGTTCAACCTTATTGGTTTGAATCAGTTGCCAGGTGGCCGCTCACACGTATGCATTTTGAGCTTAAGAAATCTGCATAGGCTCACTCATGGTAGTCTGGGTAATCATTTCTAGCTGAACAGATTTCAATCAATAAAAAGAGCACACAAAAACTAGAATAGCACCAAAAAAATCCATACGGTTCCACATTGGCGATAACTGTCTCTCAATTGCGCCAGAATGTTGTAATATCTTTCCATATCTCTACCTTTTGCACTCTCAAGGTCTAATCCCAGCTTCTGAAATTCGTTCCTGTTTGAACAGAATTTCTCTCAGAAGGAAAATCTAGAACTTGTTTGGAGATGATGGGTAAAAGTAAAAACATAAGAGGACATATAAAGAATACCTGTAGTTCTCCAATATCTTGTTCAAGGAACAATAACTATCATACTTGTCACGGTAATCCTGCACGTATTCTTTATACCTACATCATTGAATAATGTTATATCAGGGGAAATACCAAAGTATCTCCCAGTTATCTTGTACTCTAAAACCAAATCCTCATGCTGCCATGAACTCAGACAGTAAATGACGAGTATTTGTTGGAGAAACAAGTGTCAAAATACTTACTGAGAGAAACTCTTAATTGGCCCCTTTAGTTCTGGCTCATCCTTTTCATACTTAAAATATGGAACATTGTCATCAGAAGAAGATTCATTTCTTTTACGCTTGTCCACACGACCGACAGAAACATCACGCCTTTTATCCTCGGCATTTTTCACTCCCTTGGATTTGCGTGACTTCTTTCCTTTACCCTTATGGGACTCAAGTTCTTGTCTTGAATCTTCACGCAGTGCACTATCGCATGACTTTCTTAGGGTTTCTCCATAACCTTCAACATCTGTCCCTTGATTAACAAAGGCTTCCTCATTTTCCCACTTGTTGAGGTCCACAGCCTGGTTTGGGAGAGGATCTACTTCAGCACGGACACTTCTAGAATTTTGCTGTTGAGATAAAATACCCCTTTGAAGTCGAACCACATCTTCAGCATAAGGCTCTGGTGACCTTCTCTTGGACAAACTATCCATTTTTTTAAAAGGTAATCTTCCTGGACCAGGCGTTCCATGATCGGCTAAATTAGCTTTCAAGTCTTCGTCGTGAGGACCTGGGCCCAACTTAGCCTCTGACATCTTGAAGGAACCCACTAAGTCAAACATTTTTTTACTAATTCCGGATTCCTCAACCATTGGCTCACGGAATTCACCCACCTCCAAGTCTGACAGCTCTCTTTGGAGTCTTATTTCTCTAGTAGAAGAATGATCAATATCAGCCTTGCTAGTATCCTTTGGTGACAAGCCAGTGTGTCTCGTTGTAGAAGTGCCAAAGGACTTTTTCCGAACATCGTGGTGTTTGCAAGGGGGCTCGGATCGCATGGAGGATTTCTGACCAAGAGGACTCTCTTTCAAACTATCATCCCTTTTCTCATTAATACTACCATCTTCATCCCGCGCTTCAATAAAATCTGTATATCCATGCTTCATAATATGTCCATGTGCATGAGCATTCATTTCCTGGTCTTTTGCATCTATCCCAGTTAGAGGAATTTTAGCAGGTTTTTCTGCATTTTCAGTAGCATGGGAACGAACAGGAGGTCTTCTACCTAACTGTAGAGACTCTACATTGGTGTTGTCATTCCTCTTCGGTTGTTTTATCATCTGCAATAAACGGTTATCGCAATGGTTTACATTCTGCGTATCTGGAAAAGTCTGGAGAGGACTCTGTGAGTTGTGAGATCCCATATAGCCAGATACTGACGATTGAACCACACTTCTTCCTTTGACTCTTTTAACACTGTGACTAATCTGCTCCATCTGAACAACATTTGAATCACTTTTCGATTTATTTTCAGAATTCAACACGTTGCCAATCCGTTCGTGTTTGAATTTATTTTCATCATAAGCTTGTTGTTGACCATGATCATGCGAAACTAATTTGATATTCTGTATGGGCATTGCGAGATTGTGGGATGATGTCGCCAACTCAGCTTCATTATCACCTAGAAAATCATTCTCAATATCAACATCCTCAGATTCATTGCCATGCTGATCACCGTTGTTTCCATTGGCCCTAGCTTCAGGCATACTCCAAGGCACAAGTGGTTCCAGTGATTTCTGGGGTTCTTTATCATCATCACTCATTATGTCGATTTCCACGTCAGATGTTTCCTTGTTATTTGAAGAAGAATCGGCTTCACTATCACTGCTGCTAGCACTTGCACTTCTTACAGGGCTTCTACTTCTACTTCGACTTGCACTGTTGGTGCCACTATCACTGCTGCCACTCTCAGTATCGCTATCGCTATTACTGGAACTCGCAGCATGTCTTTCATTGTGATTAGGGGGCTCATTGTCACCAAACAAATCAGTTAAATGCTGAGAAGGATCAAAATTTTCAACCATGTTTAACTCTCCTGATTTATTATTCAGAGGCACATGCTCATTATTATCATGAGCCGGAGATTTGCCTGCACCACCAGAGCTCTTGGGCACAAAATGCTTTTGATGTTTGCCTTCAGGAGAGCTGCAGAAAAGAGAGTTAGAAAGGCAGATACAACCACATAAGTCAGACTGCGAATTTGGTACCCATACCCTCAAAGTTATCTTGCAACCTTGTTTTGGATATAAAGCTATGAGTATTCACAGATACTCTGGATATCAAATGAAACTTATATTGTATAAGAAAAAAAAGTGTAGTTACATAACCATTTGTCAACAATTTGGAATAGTAACTTCGGTAACAGCCAAAGTAAGACACAATATCATTCCGGACTCAAAAACCGAAAACAGACAAATAGCAGATCAAGAACCTATCAATGTAGCTCGGATCGGCTACAAGTGTTCGGCACAAGTGTATATCCAAGGGTTCCATCAACATGGCCCAATTAATAAAAATAGCAGATCCTTTCTTCAAATGATGATGGGAGAGTAAGGACACGTCTTACAAAAATAGTACTCCGCATAGTTTTGAAGAGTACCAAATTTGATGTGCTGATATAGTTTTGAAGATTTTTAAACTGAAATACAGGGATGCTTGATATAATCCTTAAAATCATTAGATATCATGCTATATGCTGCACACAAAAAGCGCCGCATTTTTGGAGAAGAAACATAGGAGTGATAAGAGTGGGCAAGGATTCCAAACCCATATCCGAGTGACATGTCGGACATGGGTACCGACCCCACCTTGAAGAGCCCGCAGTAACATAGAAACCATTCAAAACAATAATTCTCTGTACACTGTAAAACATCAAGTTCTCTCCTAAGGGCATTCAAAAGAAACCTACATCATAGCTGCATCAAAATAATTTTAGGGAGTATATATGTTAGCATTTCAAATCTCTAAAGTTCAGAGAGGTTTATCAACAGAAGTTATGAATCTTATGATACAAATTAAAACATACCTCTTCATGCTTTCTAATTCAATTCCTGGCTTCAATATATATCTTCCTGTAGATTCATAAGTCGCAATCTGAAAAGCAAATCACAGGAGAAAATAAAGCATCAAACCTTGTTTATGAGCAAAAAAACTGCGACAACTTTGCTCCGCCCTGACCTTCTTAAGTATGGGTTCAAATCTACAAGAAGAACTAGAGGTCACATCTCCAACAGCTTTCTCCATGGCCTAGAAAATTCATTAGAAAAAGAAACAAATAACCACTATATTAATTCAATAAATTTCGAAAACATGCATGCAACAAATAATAGCAAATAAACAATCTTCTGCATTAACATAGATTTATTTGTTCATAAATGGGGTTCAAACCTAAACTTTTTACAAGAATAATGTCCAATTGAAACTAATTACAATATAGGGTTCATGCATCAATAGAACATTAAAATATTTTTTTTTCCATCTCACCCAAATAGGGCCCATAGCCTCCTTAGCCCCCTGCCCTTCCTTCCATCCAATCTTAGTCAGCCGGTCCCCTGCTCCGTTGCCTTATGTCGCCTGAAACCACCATCAAATGAACCTCATCTCCGATGAAGAGCAGCTCGCACCACCACGCTGAAATCAGCACACGTGTATCCGCCAATATCAACCACCACATCAGCCACCAGCATTCGCTCAACCCCTGATATCAACACCCCAAAGCCAAGTCTCCTCCCTTTCGACACACCACGTCACTCCTGCTCCTCCATTCCCACCACCAATACCGAGCACCACCATCCGCCGGAGCTGTTTTCGTCCACTTCATCATTTCAGCCACCAGCATCGTCTCCTCTGTTCAGAACAATCCACCAAGGCCGCAGCCAGCTTCGACTAGTGAGGCCGAGGTGTGGAGGGCTCGAATGGAGGCCGCTCGTGGACAAGGAGCGGGAGATGGAGAGGTTTGTGGAGAATGCAATTGTTTCAGAGGAGGAGGCCACACGAAGGCGGGCGGCCATGGCGGCCGAGGGAGATGGGTGCATCAGGAAGTCCGAGACACTAGGGTTGGGTGTTGGAGCTGGATGGCATATGACCGTGGCTGATAGGCCCAAAGGTTGTTGGCTAAGATCGGTGGAAGGCAAGGCAGGACTTAGGGAGGCAGGAGCATGGATCCTATGTGGTGAAATGGCATAAAAAAAATTAATGTTCTATGGATGGTATGACCCAACATTTGTAATTAGTTTCAATTGGGCACCAATTTTGTAAATAGATTGGGTTTGAACTCCATTTGAGAAAAAAAAAATGAATATATGCTTTAACAGTACACAGAGTTAAACTGAAATCCTGTCTACCTTTAAGCTCATTCCCTTCAAATTATCCTTGAGCAATGATATAAGTAAGTATTCCATATCAGGTACTCCTGCTACTTGAGTATCCCTGTGTAGTGCTCCTTCAGGAATCTTAGCAGTAACTTGTGGAGATAAAATTTTGATCGGGCTAGCGACATTTTCTTTTGCTCTTGCCTCACTGATTGCTGGATCGTACGCGGACCGAGTTTCAGTGGTACTTCCTCTGGCAGATGGAGATGCCAAATGTATATACTGATTTCGAGGAGAAGGCAAAGGTGAATATGAATGCCTTCCCTTTGTAGAGGTAACAGAGCATGATTGAGGCCTTTGAATGGGCTTGGCAGCAGCACCAGCTAAAAAAGTGACAAGAAATAAAGCAAAAAAATGAGATATTTAAACAATCAAAACACCAAGAAAACTATTTTTGACATTCACCTTGTGAAGGTTCCAAATTTCTCTTTTTAAACTGATGCTTTTGCTTCCATGGACTAGCTACAAAAGGATAAATCCAGAACCATTAGTAAAATTACCCACTTATGGCATCAAAGATCCATAAAAGTACCTAAGTATCACTGGAATGTTCTATAAGAAAAAGAAACATAAAGTTTCCGGGACAAGTTTTACATGTGTATGTAATAAAATAAATGAATAAATTCCATGAAGTATTCTTAGTAGATGTATAATCATCTACTACTCCGTATGAGAATAACTTGCCTTGAAAATCTTCCCTCCAAAATGCTCACATTTAAATAAGGAAACTATTGGTTATAAATGTCTGCTTAATATCAATCCTTAATTCTCACAAAGTAAATGTAAACCATTATAAATGTGAACATTATCATTCCGTATTCTTACATATTTAGATGAAAAAAATAAAAAATAAAATATACCTAAATAATTATGCAAAAAGCAAATGTATAGAAATGAATGGAATGGAGGGAATGTAGTTTCAAAAATTGTATTTTATATTTGACTAATTGAATCATAATACGAAGTACGGAGTACGATTTTTTGGTGGAATATTTTTGAAAAATTACAAATGGGGTTCAATTTCACTCTCGACTAAAATTATGGGGCTTCATTGCTACAAATGAAACTTCTGCGCCATAATTTCACCATTGAGCAAAGTTAAAGGTCGAATTGCAACTTTCTTTCATGATACAGTGTCTAAGATGAAAATTTTCCAGTCGCGCATTGATTTTCTACTAATTTCTAAAATTAGGTTGTTCAGCCGAATAGAGGATGATCATTCTTGTTTCTTTTATTTTTTAATTCATTTCCAGGCAAGGGGATGGCGTGGAGCCAACGCAGGCAAATCACCTTCGGCAGCAACTAATGCTTTCATTTGATTCTTCATTGATGGATTGCTGGGATCCATAGGTTTTGTCCTGACATGCAGAAGCAAGATGGACAAAAACAGGAAGTAAATATGTTAGAACCGGAAGCAAGACTTCAGCAACTACTACTTGCTTAAAACTTAAATCAAGCATACATGGGACAATCTGACACAGCCGTTCAAGGTTTATTTATTCAATGGCATCTCAAGTCTATAGCACAACACCCAACAGCGTGAAAGGGTCCTGCCCATGATAGCAAATCTTGGTTTGGGACTTGATTTGGAAAATGGATATTAGGAATCTAGCTGTTGGACAATAAATATAGTCAATACTGTTTCAAATGTGATTGAGGGAACCTTGATAAGTACTCTATGCAATGCAAGCACCAAGAAACGAATCCTCTATATACTAAATGAGAAACCGCTAGATAAGAGAACGACACATTGCACTGTGATACATTTTTTCCCATCTGAACACACTTCACTATGGACCTATATTTGGCCTAAAACATGTACTCCGTATAACTTAGCCATTGTTACAATCAGAACAACAAGTTTGTACACATAGACACAAATTGTTATAACTACTGTTGCGACATGAAGAATCATGATTAAAAAATAAATTAAGAAATAAAAATTCTTCACTAATTTGTACAGTAGTATTTTTTTTTATAAGGCAAATCTAAATTCAGCCCTATAATAGGTTACAGTATATTGCATAAATTAATAATGATAACTATCTGCACATTGTCAAGCAAAATGTAACTTTAACACATAAATTTAACATATCACAATTCATATCTATCTCAAATAACTTTCAAATTTTTTAATATTAATGGATACATTAGTCTGCAATCTATTATTATTAGTTTCTATTAATAATAATAATACCTTTTTATAAAAGTCGTGCATTTTGCATGGGACCTAAACTAGTTTAATATCATGCTCTCGTCAATAGCAAATTAGGGGGGGGGGGGGGTCAATATGAGCCTAACCACTATGGAGACACACAGAGATCTTTATTGATGGACTATCATGGCAAAAAAATGCATCCAAAATTGCTTCACTCGACCCTTTATCACAATTTGAATGGCAACTAAAGTTAACATAGGAAAAAATTATTTATCCGTAAACATGTGAAAGACAATTACATAGTTATTTGTTAAAGGTTCGGTAGGCGAATAGTACCTGGGTTTTAAGGCTCTGATGTTATTGTAAACATGTGAAAGAGAATTACATAGATGGACAACAAAGATGAGAAACAAAGCAAAAACGACTACAGGCACACATCAAATACCTTACAAGCTAAAAGATAGACTTGGACTACATAACATACGTGCGTGATTTGTGGGATTGCTCGCATTGTAATGATCTCATTTTAACGTGCCTACTAGTAGACTCATCTAGCTCACGCTTGGTAGTCAACTTGCGCCAAACATATCCAGTTTCAACAAGTAAACCATTACCATCATCACCACCTTGACGTTCTTCATATATATCACAGTCCTTTTCATCCGCCCATGTAAAACGATATTCCTTACCACCAACATCGATAACCTGGAAAAAAGAAGATAAGTTAAAGGTTAAACAACTTAAAGCCTCGACTATGGAGCTCTCCATTGCATCGTTCAACCAATGATGATACATTGACAGGCATTACACCACTACAAACTAAATCACCAAGATATATGGGCTTATATCTTAACTTTAAGAAAGATGTCATGCACCAAGCCAAACAAACGACAGAGACTGAAAGCAAATATGTGTGCCTCAAGAACCCAAGGAAACAAGTATTTCCTTTTGAAAATAAAAATACTTAATAACTTTTAGATGCATATGGACAGCTAGAGAGACGACAAAGAGAGCTATGTACTAAACGAACAACTTAGAATGCCACACCCTACACTTACGGTTGGAATTTTGGATACAAAGTGTCTCAGCCATGTGCAACGGTGCATGGTACCAAAAATGCAACATCTGCTGCTTTTGCCGTAATGGCCACAAAGTTTTGGCATAGGCATATTAGCAAATTGTAACATAATTGATTGCGGCAATAACAGCCAAACTTGAAGAAAAAAATACTAAGGAGATGTGTTGGTTTTCACTTCCTGACTATCAAAACTACATAGATCTACCTCACAATTAATTTTTGATCTTTCTCTATATAATCTCTTGATCATAAACACCTATGTTACTCCGACATTTGAAGTAGCTCCCGTATTATGTCCAACACTTCGAAAGTACACTCTAGACAATTTTTTTTGATGATTTCGCACAAAATAGTTATATCTGATACTCCAACACGGTGTCGACGAGTTGAAGTTACAAACAATGAACTTCAACACTCCACATAAGTGTCGAGTTTGGTGTGGTAGTAAGAACATGACACAACACCAAGCGCTACACTTGATAGAACTCCCGACACTGGATTGGCATTATTTTACACATTATTTACAAACGCATTCAAACTCTTATTTGATTTGATAGCTAACATAATAGACTAGTAAAATTAAGTTATTTTAGAATATATTACTTCCTCCTATCCATTCAATTCTTTACCCTTACCATAAATGGACAATCCAATCAATTCTTTACATTCCCCTTTTCACAAAAGACTTTACCTTATAATCCTCATATTCTTCCTCTATTTACACAAAATATCACTACTTTTTCCTTACTTTAAGTTTGGTGAACTCATAACACCATTTGATTTACCAATTACATTTAGGGTCAAATTATACTTCATTCGTTTTTTTTATGTTTCTTCCTGTATTCCTTTTGGGGTCGTTTTTTTTGTATCTGATTGGATACAAGTCATTTCATAAAGGCCAACATTCATTACTTTATAATATTTTAACCATTTTCTTATTCCCAAGTGCAAAAAGAAATGGAGAAAACATTAAAAAAAATGGAGGGAGTATTATTTAGTGGTATTATTTTACACATTATTTACCCACGTTCAACTCATATTCGGTTTAATAGCTAACATGACCTAGTAAAATTTCAAGATTTTCCCTTTAAACAACCATAATTGAACGTTTATACTAGTAATACTTTAAAGAGTAGGTCTCTTGAGAGACGATCTCTCGTTAACTTTGCTAGAGACTAAGTACAAATGGAAGTAACAATGGTGTCAAACCTGAAGTAGGTACGATTAACCTAAAAGAGTATAAAAAATAAAGAGTGTACGTACAAAACAAAGTTGTCATTTAAGGGTACGAATAGAACAAGTTATTAAGAGACCGTCTCTCCCAAGAATTTATGTACTTTAAATTGTTAAGGTATGAAAAGCATTGAGAGAATACCACAGCTATAGGAGCAATTAAGACGGGGATGCAACCATAATTCATATGAAAAAACAAGTATACGCCCCATATTTGGATTACACTAAATGAAGAACTATAGTTGTCACAAATGCAGGATAAAAATGCATAGCAACAGGCAGAGAACTCACATTACCGTCAGTTGTAGGGTTAGAATCAAACTTAATTTTTGCGGCACCACCTTTAGCTTCAACGCGCCTAATCTCGCCAATAAGGTCAGGATGCAGCCGAAAGATGGCGGCCAATGAGAGCGGCTCGCCGCTGACAAGACGGAAACTCTCGTCGGCAGTTACCTGCTCCGGCCGCGGCGGGGGAACCGAGGACGACTGCGTGCGCCCGCCGAGGGAGATCCGGTTGGCGGCGGAGTGCGTGGGTAGTGGGAATGACTTGCGCTTCGGACCACCGCCACCTCTTGCCCCGGCGCCTCCGCCGCGGCCGAATTTGTGGGAGCCGTTGTACATCGTGTGCGATTTCTCCCTTTTATGTGTCTAGTCTAGTCTACTAATTAGGGGAGTTGCGAGGAGACGAGGCATTGGATTTTCCGTGTGCGGTTTGTTTTTACTCGAACCCTAAGAGCAATCTGTTTTATTCCGCTAGTTGCGTAGCGGCGCGTCCGAGGCGTTATCGAGTTAGCGAATCGCAAGCTGGGAGTATTTTTTTCCCGCATGTGAAACGTATAGTACAGCACGTTCTGCCGATTCAATTCTTATATTTCTTATTTTGTTTTTTATCGTGTCTGTATTAAAATGCAATTGAAGGTAAATACTCTGTCTGTATTAAAACGAAACTGTTGGACTTGTTAGTTGCTCCAGTGCGAAATTTTGAAGAGAGAACAATAACGAAAGTTGATTTGAGCACAAAGGAACATAGCTTTCTCGTTAGAGAAAAAAACATCGTTGGCTACAGAAGAAAAGGATGAGAGGAAAGGCAAGTCATAAAATATGGGCATTAAAAAACTAAACTAACTAAAACTACCACCATGCATGCATTCACAAAACATAAATGTTATAATGATACTCGTATTAGAAAATATTACTCGAGCATTCTCATTTCATCTCCGTCAAGCAACATTATGACTGTTATATATACCGTTGTCATTTCTTCATCTGGAACTTCGTTGTCATTTTTTTCAGGAACGCACTCAATAATGTCTAGGTTCGGGCTATTGTTTGAGACTAGTTGGAATCTATGTAGTAATGTCCTAGTGTGCATGTTATCAGTCAGATAACACCGACATCTCCGTGAAACTTCTTTAGAGCCCCTATAAGTGGACGTCATTCCATTACGGTGCACTGGTTGTAGCCTTTTATCGCAATCAGCATTATATTCCACCGAGACGCATCTGAACGCAACAAAAAAAATTGAGCCCACTTCTTGCAAACAACCGACACATTAGCCTTCTCAGTGTTAGAGAGGAGCTTGTCAAATATCTTTTCCATGCAATCTTCGTTGCACAGAACCTTGATCACTTATGGAAAGCATTTACCATATGTCGTTATGTGGACATGACGTAGGTCCACCCCGACGCGGCCACGCGCAGGTTTGGGTAGGCGGATGAATCTCCATATGAGAATGGATCAAATTGAAATTTAAGTCGAAATGGAGTCCCCATCGAACTTGTGGGAGTTCGGACCCATTCGAGCCCACTCTATATCGCTATGGACCGTACACAAAGTACGGCCCATTTCGATTTTAGAGTTTATTGGGCTCGTCCCTTTGCATTGCGATACCGATACCGTCACTACCGGTTATCGTGTATAGAATGACTCTCGTGCGCCAACGGTTTCGGGCATCCGGAAACTGAGGTTCTGAGTAAGGGGTGAGGGTACGTGTTGGGAAGCCCACAAAGGACACCCAACCCCGCCCGCACTTAGTGACCTTTACTAAGACATCGTTTGACTTTCTAATATGCGCGTTAGTAATCCGGTAAAATGATATGCAAACAACATTTTACGAGATATATAAAAAAAAATGAATGGGTTGCTACGTCATTTAATGCATCTTGATTATTGTCGAGGTGATTTAGCATGCGATGGTTCATTTATAAACGGTAAAACGCAAATAAATAAAAGCAAAGCAAAATAAACCGGTTACAAGTTACACGGGCGGAAATACAACCCGGCCAAAACGAAAATAACGAATAAAAGGAATAACGACAATAATAATAATGATATGAACGGACCCGTATATAGTAAATATAAACAAGACCGTAAGTTTGGAAAATTGGACAAACTTCGATTAAACACACATTATGTTGTGTGCTAAACGAAGGACGGAGATTTTAATACGCGTCCACGTATGGGACCTAAGCGTGATGCTAGCTTGATCCAAACCTCGATGCCTTGTCCCGACTTATCATGCCGAAAATGGTGTCTAAATTAGTTGTGCATCGGATACGACTAAGGAGTCGCCGACATATAACTAATCGTAGAAGACATTGATCAAAGTCGCGAGTTTTGAAATAAAGTGTATGAATTTTAGAAAAGATGTAAACGCGTGATAGTCTTTACACGCATCGACCGAGGTCGTAAAATATATTACGAGGCAAAAAAGCAATGTTGCATGGGCTACCGTTTCAGCGTACGTCGGACCACTCGATCGAGTCATGGGCAGGACTCGATCGAGTGGCCATATACAGACCCTTCTGCCTCGTTTTTGGGACACTACTCGATCGAGTGGCTATGGCACTCGATCGAGTGCTCCCTGTACGAGCAACTGCTTAGTTTCGTAATTGATCATACGAAATTATTATTTTGTTTTAAAATCGATAATATACCGAATCGCATATAAATACAGCGTGATTTATATTTGACTCGGTATTCGGTACTCGTAATGTGCATATTATCATTACGAGACCGCTATCGGGGATTTTGAAAAAGATGATGTGAAAATCATTTTGAATTGGACCGATACGAAATTAGTTCCCTCCGCGTTATGTCATCTTTAATAATCCTCTCGGATTATGCGATGCTCGATTTAGCGTCAACGGGTTTTGTACCGATCCTTAGAAATGGAATTAGACACGTTCAACTACGTACTATTACGATCGCGTTACGCCCTTGAGTGCTTAGGGCGGTGCTCCTCGAAAGGGCTCCACCACTATCGCGGCTCTTAAAGGGATTAAACGGACTTTGTGCAATAGTCGTAGTCAAACGGGTCGAATCCGAATACGATCTATTTGTCAATATATATATACACGGTATTTAATATTGTTCCGGTCACGGAAACAATTCACCCGGCCTTGGATCCGGGTCGTATGATTGAATCACTAGTGAACAATTGATCGATTGACTTCCCTGAACCTCTCTTTCGTCTTACTCCCAGGATCGGACCTTCCCGGCGGAGTTGGCCTGCTCCCTGCACAATGAACGCACAGGGCCTCGGAGGTTGTCCGAGGGAACCCTCTCCGATGCCTAAGTCAGCCCGTGAAATGCCTTGAGAGACCTAGTTCGTGAGGAGCTAGGTGGCGTTTTTTAGGAGTAAGGGTCTAGAGAGAGAAAATCCAACCCCTCTCATGTGGGAAATGGGAAAGTATTTATACCTTCCCACAAGAGAGAGGAAAAGAGAAAGAAGAAGAGGGAAATGAGTGGATGCTTGCGCGACACGTGGACTCACCTTGTCCACTCATTTCCCCTTACCTTAGACAAAATGTCGGATGGGTCCTCGGCCCTCCTCTGGTCCTGCTTAGGCGGGAGCGCCTTGGAAGCAGGCAGGAGGCCTGGTTCGCCCTGCTTGGCAGGCGGCCAGGCTGTGCCAGGCGGCTAAGGGATTAAGGCCACTCACTTGGAGGTTTCAATGATGCTGATGGAAGGTCTGCTGGGCAGACCTTTTCTTTTTCTGGGACTGGTCGCCCTGGGACCCGACTGGCCGGCGGCCAGGGGTAGGCAACCGACCCCCATCAATTGGCCCTCGCCGGCTGAGGGGTAACGGGGCTCCTGCTCGGCAGGCGACGTCTTGTTCTGGGACGGTGGGAGGTTGACTCCATGAACACTCTTGCATTAAATGTGCCGCGTATTCCCGAGGGAACATGCTTTAATTTCTCTGGGTATGCAGAGAGTTCAAACGTCCTCTTTTATGATTGTTCCTCTTTGCACAGTGGATTTCGAGCAGTGTGCCAGCTTGATGATTGGCTTTCTTCTTTGCAGAAGTGGTTGAGGCACCATTAATGCCCTGCTTCTGTTTTTTTTATAAATTGTATCCTCCTTCGCTATTTCCACGATCCATTTCCAACCTTTCTTTCTTTGTCTTTAATCATGGTTTGGATCAAAAAATCCGTTACTCGCCGTGGAGTTCGATATGTTACTTTTGTTTATAGAGGGTTTTGGAGGCTTCAGTATGCTCGAGCTGCTTATCGAGCTGTTCGCCGTAGTCGCCGTTCACGGCTTCGTTCTTGCCGGAAGGGTAAGAAGGCTCCTACCAGGGCGAATAAACGTCTCAAAAGGTCCTCACCCCCTGCTGCGCCTGGATTCAGGCGTTGCCCCCAGGGAGGAGGCTGCTTTGACAGGGGATGCCACGAGTGCTTTCCGTGGCTGCACCCTGAACAATTTGGTTCCAACCTCTCTGATACTGACTCCTCTTTGGCGTCAGGCCCCTCCTCGCCTGTGAAGAAGACAGGTTGTCGCACCTGCGACGAATCCCAGGCCGTTCCCTTTGGCAGGGACTGGGAGGATAGCAGCCAAGATTCTGACGACAGCGGAGGTCTTGGTTGTCTAAGTGACAGGGATGAGGATGGGATCCCTGATGACCCTTTCCAAGACTCCCCAGACTGGGATTGGGGTTCGGACTTTGGGGGCCCAGGCAGCCCTGGGGACCCTTCCCCTGATTGGGACGATGATTAGGCCTGCGTAGCAGGGCGTTTGCTTGTTGGGCCGGAATTTCTGGACCCTTGTATATTTTCTTTCCTTGTTAAGCACTGAATGTAACTTTTTCCTTTTAAGGTTTAATGGAATGAAATTCAGGCGATGTGTTTGTGTATTGTATTTTTAATATGTGTTTATTACTTTTTCGTTTGAAGTGAAGAGGGGACGTCATAGGGTGATCAATCCCTTGACACTTTTTGGTCCTTTCGAGGTTATTCTTGGGAAACCGCACAGGGCTGACTTCTTAGGAAGTGACGCGTGGGCAGTGGTCTTTGGGTGGCCTCCTGAGATTTTGGCGACTCTTTGCATGCCCTCCTTCCTATAAAAGCAATCAGTTGCACATTCTTCTTCCTTTCCCTTCTTCAATCTTTCTTTTCTTGAAATCTTTCTGTCCTCTCTTTCTGCAAAACCCTTGGGTGTTTGACGAATCGTTCCCCACTTTGTACCCCCCTTTCTCTGGGAGATTCCCTCTTCGGGCTTCTACCGCACTGACAGGCGATCTTAGGTCAGACCTTTGTCTTCCACTTCTTGTTTTTCCTTTTTGATTTCCTGTTTTCCACTTCCGTTAGAGTAAAATGTCTAGAACTCGTGAGCGGATTCTTCCCTTCACTGACCCATCAAAGAAGGGGGAAGGGACGAATTTTGCCTCCTCCTCTAGGGAGGTGGGTTTTGAGGAAGAACATTCGGCGGACAGCGGGGGGGGGGGGGGGGGGGGGGGTAACTCTCCTGACCCCCCCTCGTTTGACGCCATTGACTCGGACGACGAGGCGTTGGAAGTTGACCCTTCTAGAACCTTTGGTCCTCTTGTTCGGCGGGAAAGGGGTAGGGTATACTTTTTAGATAAAGTTAAATACCGCATCCCTTTGAGTACCTTCCCTGACCCGAAAAATCGGGAGCTGATCCTTGCAAAGAACGCCACTGGTGCGATTGAACGGCTTTACAACTTCGGGGAGGGGTACACAGTCGTTGTCCCCGGCGAAAAGGATACCGTATGCAACCCTCCCGACGGGTGCATAGCGGTCTACCATAAATGCCTGGAGTTCGGCCTTCGCTTTCCCCTCCATCATTCCTTGGAAGAGATCTTCAGGCGTATGAACGTCGCCATCGCCCAGCTGACAACCACGGCTGTCAGGGCGTTGATTTCATATGTCTGGACTTGTCTGTTCCACCACACCGAGCCTTCTATTGACGCCCTGCGGTTTATGGTGGGCTTGCAAATGGTTTCTTCTGGGAGTGCGGGCTCCCCTGGTTATTGGTCCCTTTTGAGGCAGAAAGGACATTGTTTGGTGTGGCCTGGCATGGATAATTTGAGGGACTGGAAGAACAACTTCCTTTATGTACACAGCATCCATGGGTGGAAGATTCCCCGCCATTTCAGGAATCATGTCCACACCAGGCTGGAGACCCCTGAGGAGTACCACCCTGGCGTGGGTGGAAGAGCTTTAGAGGTGAAGCTGGGCGAGAAAGACAAGGAGTTGACGGGCTTTTTTGCTGCCCACACTGATAAGTACGGGGTGTATGGCCCTACATTATGGCTCCCCCATGCGGAGTTTATTGCGTCTGATAAGTACTTGACCCGGTTGGGCATGAACCCGGGTCTAGATAAAGGTAGTTCAGGAGTGTTGATGATTCTTTCTTACTCTTTTCCTTTTAAAGTGCCCTGACAGCTTGTATGTTTGCCTTGCAGACCTTGCTACCTTTGTTTGGAGGAAAGGGGAGGTGAGACGCCTGGGCTTGGACGAGAACCTCACTGTTGTCCAAAGTCGCCCTTCTCTTCCCCCTGATTTTAAGAGAGGTGCGAAGAATCTGATGAAGCATTTGAAGGGTCTGTCGTTCAGTAGACCAAGGCTTCCCCCCCTCCTAGAGCAACGCCTGCAAAGACGGCGGTTTCTGAGGCCACCCCCTCTCCAGTTGCGAAGGCGATTGCCTATGAGGCTACCCCTTCGCCTGTTGGCAGGCAAGAGGGCCTTTCAGCGGGGGTCCAGATTCCCCCGGGGCCACGGGCTGCAGGTTCCGAAGAGACTGGGGAGAGCACTCCCCGGGCGCTGCTTAGAAAGAGGAGCAGGGAGGCTCCAAGTGCTGACCAGGTGGTGGACCTGGAGACTTCCACGCCTGAACCTAAACGTTTTGCTCAGGGGATTCCTGCCACCCTCTTTTCCGAGGAGAACGCTGAATTCCACTATACCGCCGGAGACAGCCAAGATGTTTCCGCCCTACTTTCCGACTCAGGGGCAGTTCTAGCGGACCATCTCCTCAAGACTGTCAAATCTGCTACAAACCAAGTGACCCAGTACATCCAGCGCACTGCCCGAATCATGCAAGCTTCTGCAGAGCTGGCGGCCCTTAACCGCCTGAGTGATGAGGAACTGTCCAACTCTGACCGCCTTTCTGCAGTCGAGAGGGACGTTGCTCTCATTGCCAGCCTGAAGGATCAGTTGGCGAAAAGGGAGACTGAGCTGGAAGAGGCCAAAGGTCAGGCGATCCACTGGAAGTCTGAAAATGAGAAAGCTATCAGGGAGGTGTCCCGCCTGGGGGAGGAGTCAAAGAGAGCTCAGCAGGCCTTCGCGGAGTTGGAGCAGGCCAGAAAAGCTTTGGCTGAGCTGGATCACGCCAAGAAAAGCGTCATTGACCTTGGGGAGCGTCTTTCCAAGGCGAATTCTGATCTGCAGGCGGCTCTTGGCGATCTGGCGGCGAAGACCAAGGATTGGGAGAAGGAGAGGGACGAAATACTCCAGGAGGTGGACATGACTGTGTCGGCGGGCTTCGTTAATGGTGCTAACTCTTGCCTAGGGGTTGTCATGGAAACTGTCAGGGAGATGTTCCCTGGTTTTGACGAAGATGCTTTCCGAGCCCTTTATACTGCTAAGGACGAAGCTCAAATGCGCAGACTGTCTGAAGGAGCTGCTACTTCCGGCCCAGATGCTCCCCCTGCTTAACATGGAGGGCAGTCTTCCTCAGAGAGCTCTTGCTCGTCTCCTGCTGCGCCTGTGCCAACGTTTTAACTTCCTTACTTCTTTGCGCGCCGAGCCCTTTGGTGGCCGGCTGCCGTGTTTAATTGTAATAATTTGTTTTAAAAACTCTTATCCTGTGTTCCTTTGACATTATTCCTTTTTATGTAAACCTTCTGTTTGCTTTTGTCTGTTTCGGTTTTACATGAGTTTGATGCGCAGCCTGTCCCTGCCTGTCTGTAAGCGGGGGGGCTCCTTATCGTTTTTTATACAAGGTTGGGGAGCCTGCCCCCAGTCCTTGTTAGTCTGGCCTGTCCCTGGCTTTTATTCAAAGTCCAGGGGGCCTGCCCCCTGCCTGCCCAGAGGTGAGCAGGGTGGCTTTTGTATTTTTTGTACAAGGTTGGGGTGCCTGCCCCCAGTCCTTGTTGATCCGGCCTGTCCCTGGCTCTTGTTCAAAGTCCGGGGGGCCTGCCCCCTGCCTTCCCAGAGGCAAGCAGGGGGGCTTTTGCGTTTTTTATACAAGGTTGGGGAGCCTGCCCCCAGTCCTTGTTAGTCTGGCCTGTCCCTGGCTTTTATTCAAAGTCCAGGGGGCCTGCCCCCGCCTGCCCAGGGGTAAGCAGGGTAGCTTTTGCGTTTTTTATACAAGGTTGGGGAGCCTGCCCCCAGTCCTTGTTAGTCTGGCCTGTCCCTGGCTTTTATTCAAAGTCCAGGGGGCCTGCCCCCTGCCTGCCCAGGGGTAAGCAGGGTAGCTTTTGCGTTTTTTATACAAGGTTGGGGAGCCTGCCCCCAGTCCTTGTTAGTCTGGCCTGTCCCTGGCTTTTATTCAAAGTCCAGGGGACCTGCCCCCTGCCTGCCCAGAGGTAAGCAGGGTGGCGCTCGGATTTTTGCTGGGGGGGTCATTTTTCCCGATTTTGGCAACAGGGGGGCCTCCCCCTATTGCCCCCTGCTCGTTTGTGTGTGAAGAACGCGAGTGTGAACAGGCAACGAGTATAAATCTGAATATTCTTCATTTCTTTATAAAACTGTAACATTTTCGGGTGGTCGGAGCCGTCGACATTCTTTTGACCGTCCTCCGCCATTTGTTTCTAGCAAAAATAAAAGCTATCTTTGGATTTTGTTCAGACGTAGGATTTTTTCAAGGTGTCCGCATTCCAATGAGCATGCAGCTCTTGCCCTTCAAGGTTGGCGATTTTGTATGTGCCTGGTCCCAGGACTCGAGTCACTTGGTATGGACCCTCCCAGTTGGCACTAAGCTTTCCATGTTCTCTTGACTTTCCAACCGCCTGCGTCTTTCTCAGAACTAGCTCTCCCATCTGAAAGTTTCTCTGTCGGACTTTGGTGTTAAAGGCTTTCCTCATTCGTTGCTGGTAGGCAACGATGTTGGTGCTAGCTTCCTCCCTTAACTCATTTACCAGGTCCAAGGCTTCAACCATTGCAGCTTCGTTTTCAGCTTGGTCGTACTACAGGGAACGCAGAGAAGGGATCCTTGCCTCGATTGGTAGTAGTGCCTCTGCTCCATATACCAGACCAAACGGGGTCTGGCCTGTAGACTCTTTTCTGGTAGTTCGGATTGACCAGAGTATACTGGGAAGTTCATCAGCCCACCTACCCTTGCAGTCATCCACCATTTTCTTCAGGCCGTTCAAGATTTGTTTGTTGGCTGCTTCCGCCTGCCCGTTGGTTTGAGGATGACAGACGGCTGAATAGGCGACTGTGATGTTGTGGCTTTCCAGCCAGACTCTTAGAGGATCATTATCAAATTGTCTGCCATGGTCAAATACCAACATCTTTGGCAGACCGAACCTGGTGATAATATTTCGCCAGACCACTTTCCTGACCGCCGGCTCAGTAATGTTGGGCACTGCTTTGGCTTCCACCCATTTGGTGAAGTAGTCTATGGCGACAATCAAGAATTTCCTGCCCCCTGTGGCCACCGTGAAGGGTCCTAGAATGTCCATCCCCCATTGAGCGAAGGGGATGGGGGATAGGATTGGCCTGAGTTCCTGGGCCGGGGCATGGATTGATGGGGCAAAAAGTTGGCATTTTCTGCATTTCTGGGTCAGGCTCTTGGCGTCCGCTAGCATGGTGGGCCAGTAGTAGCCTGCCCTTAGGGCTTTGTGGGCCAGGGATCTCCCCCCGATGTGATGCCCGCAAATCCCCGAGTGGATATCTTCCAACACTTCAGCAGCTTGATCTGCCCGTAGGCATTTGAGCAGGGGGTAAGTAAAAGATTTCTTATAAAGTTCCCCCCCAATGAGCATGAACCAGGCTGCTCTAGCCTGTATTTTCCTTTTTTGTGCTGCGTCTGATGGCAGGGCACCATGTTTTTTGAATTGGATGAAGGGAGTCATCCAACTTTCCGGCTCTTCTTCTACGGTGTTAATTGCCTGACAGGGGTTTGTGGATTTCTCATGCAAGACGTCGACCCATACTGACCTCCGTATGTCTTGTAGACTGGAACTTGCCAGTTTCGACAGGGCATCTGCTCGATTGTTCTGGGAGCGGGGGATCTGTTTGATCTCATATTATTTCAGGCCTGACAACTCTCCTTTCACCATTTCCAGGTATGTGGCCATTGCTTGGTCCCTTGCTTCGTATTCACCATTGATCTGGTTGGCGATGAGCTGGGAGTCTGTCGCCAGGACAATCCGCTCTGCCCCTGCGGCTTTAGCTAGCCTGACGCCTGCGAGTACTGCTTCGTACTCTGCTTCGTTGTTTGATGCTGGGAAGACAAACCTGAGGGCATGCTCAAAGTCAGCCCCCCCTGGGCTGGTCAGCACGACGCCTGCGCCTGCGCCATTGGCAGTCGAGGATCCATCAGTATGCACGACCCATTCCTCGGCAGGGGTCTCTTCTTCCCCTGAATGGGAGCACTCAGCCAGGAAGTCTGCTAAGGCTTGGGCCTTGATGGCTGTTCTCGGCTGGTAAGATATACCTAGCCCACTCAGCTCAATCGCCCACTTCAGTAGTCTCCCTGATTTTTCAAATTTTTCCAACACCTTCTCCAGTGGTTGGTCGGTGAGGACTACGACTGGATGCGCGTCAAAGTAAGGTCTGAGCTTCCTGGCGGAAATTATGACCGCGTAGGCGGCTTTTTCAACCATCGGGTAATTTTTCTCGGCTGCCCCCAGCGCATGACTTACGAAGTATATAGGTTGCTGGGTGCCTGCCTCTTCTTGTAAGATGAGCGCGCTGATAGTTATGTTGGTCACTGCAATGTAGAGGAAAAGTTTTTCCCCTGCTACTGGTCTTGCCAGGGTGGGGAGCCTCTTAAGATGGTCCTTCAATTGCTCAAAGGCCTCTTTCTGCTCGCTTTCCCACTTGAACTGTTTGTTTCCTTTCAGTATCTTGAAGAAAGGAGTGGCCTTGTCTGCTGATCGGGCGACGAACCGTGCTAAGGCGGCCATGCGGCCCGTCAGGCGCTGGATGTCTCTAATGGTCTCGGGCTCAGGAAGGTCTAGAACTGCCTGAATTTTCTCAGGGTTGGCGTCTATTCCTCGAGAGCTGACCAAGAACCCCAGAAATTTGCCGGAGCGGACCCCAAACGTACACTTTTTCGGATTGAGTTTCATTTTGTAGGCGCGCAGGGAGCAGAAGGTCTCCTGCAGGTCTATCAGGTGCTCTCTGTCTTCTTTGCTTTTTACGATGGCGTCATCAACGTAAGTCTCGATGTTTCTGCCTTTTTGTTTTTCAAATACTTTATCAACTAACCGCTGGTATGTAGCCCCTGCGTTTTTAAGCCCGAACGGCATCATCTTGTACATGTAGGTGCCTGAACTGGTGATGAACGCGCACTTCACCCTGTCCGGCTGCCACAAGTATACTTGATGATACCCTGAAAAGGCATCTAGGAAGCTCAGCATGGAATAACCACTGGTGGAGTCTACCAGTTGGTCGATTCTGGGGAGCGGATAGCAGTCTTTCGGGCAGGCCTTGTTGAGGTTTGTAAAATCCACGCACATTCTCCATGCGCCTGACGATTTTTTAACCATGACTACATTCGCCAACCACTCTGGGTAGTCACAGACCTCAATAAAATCTGCTTTCAAGAGTTTGTCAATTTCTTCCTTGATTGCGGCGTCTTTTTCTGCGGACATATTTCGCTTCTTCTGTTTTACAGGGCGGGCGTCCATGCTTACGTTCAGCTTGTGAACGATGCATGATGGATCAACGCCGGGCATCTCGTCTGCCGAGTAGGCGAATACGTCTTTGTTTTCTTTTAGCAGCTTGACCAGTTCAGCCTGGTAGGATTCCTCCAGGTCAGCTCCTATTAGGACCTGCCTCCCTGGTTCTAAGTCTACTAACATGCTTTCGCCCCCTGGCTCCAGGTGGTCAGGCGCCGGGTGCTCGGCTGGTATTTCGCCTTCCCTGCTGGGGGAACTGTCAGCCTTTCTTTTTCCTTTTCTTTCTTTTTCGTGTTCTTGCAGGGCCACGGAGTAGCATTGTCTGGCTGACTCTTGGTCCCCGCGCACTTTTCCTTCTAGTCCGAAATCGGTGACATATGCTATGGTGAGGGCTCTGATGGAGATGGCCGCTTCGATTTCGTCCAGGGTGGCTCTGCCAATTAGGGCGTTGTAGGCGGATCTTGCATCCACAACAACAAAGGTTGCCCTGACGTTTCTGGCAGTAGAGCCTTCCCCAAAGGTTACAGGCAGGTCTATGACTCCTATGGGCAGCACGCCTGCCCCACTGAATCCGTACAGCGATCCGGGAGCAGGTCGTAGGTGCCTTTTTTCCAGGCCCATTTTCTCGAAGGCGTCTTTGTACAGTAGATTTGTGTATGCGCCAGTGTCTACCATACACCTCCGCACAATGTGGTTGCTGATCTCAAGGGACAGCACCAAAGGATCACTGTGCGGGTATACTACGCGCCCTGCATCATCATGGGTGATGCTTAAGGTTACTCCCCTTGGACTCCCTGCTTTCTCAGCATAGCAGATCTGGTTCCTTAGTTCACGCATTTGTCTTTTTTGGCCTCTTCGACTGAGCTGGCCCTCAGTGCCCCCTGAAATTACATGGATCACCATGCGGTTCTGCACTGACCCTTCGGGTTTTTCAGATACTTCCTTCTGAGACTTATTCTTGGCTGCGTAGTTGGCTAACCATCCGTTCCTGATTAACTTCTCGATTTCGTCCTTCAAGTGACGGCATTCCTCGGTGGTATGGCCTATGCAGTCGTGGAAAGTGCAGAATTTCTTGGGGTCTCCTTTCGGGCTGCGAGGCTTGTTCGGGCGATTCCACTTAGCATTTTCTTTTTCCAGTTCGAAGATCTCCGCCCTGGATTTGTTCAGGGCAGTGTAACTGTCGAACCTGGGCTGGTAGACAGTGCGCTCCTTCTTGGGAGTGTCTCCCTCTTCCCTTTGCTTGCCTGGCTCACTTCTGCCGCGTCCACCCTACGGTCCCCCTTGAGGCCTTGTTTGGCCTGCAGGGGTATCCGTCAGGCCGTGGAACTCCTCCTGCAGAATGAACCCTTCCGCAATTTTCCTGGCCATGGCCAAGGTTTCTGGCTGGGCCCTGATCATCTGGTTTTTCATTTCCCCTGGAAGCAGGGAGATTGTCAGGGCATAGGCGGCTGTGGAATCATCGATCTCCCTGACCTGCTGGTAGGATAGGTTAAACCTTCTCAGATATTCCCTCACACTTTCGCCCTTTTTCTGCTTCAGGGTCATAAGATCGAAACGAGTGAGGCGTCTTCTTTTATTCCCAGCATACTGTTCGAGGAAGATCTCGGCCAACTCTATGAAGAACCTGACTGATCCCTGGCGGAGATCCCTGAACCATCCTTGTGCGAGCCCTATGATAAGTGTGGTTTGTAGTGCCTATTTCGTAGTGTTTTGGTCCCTTTTTCCTTGTAGAATCGCTCCTTGGGAGCGGTTTAGGGGCTTCTTATACTTCCTTTAGTTCGTTTCAGGTTCCCGAGACCGATTTGGAAGAGTTGGAGCAATTCCGACTCGATACATTCACATTTTGGAGCCAACGAGATAAAGGAACGATGACTCGATGCTTTGGAATCGACCCCGAGACCTTGGGACCCAATCCCGAGTCCCGAGACCCGATCCCGAGTCCCGAGAATCGGTGAGAAGTCCATATGAAGCAAGGAGGAACCTTAAAGATCATATTGGAGGCCTACAAGACTCATCCCCGACGGGTATGACCTCATCCCGTCCGGGATGAAGTGCACAAAAGAGAGAGCTACTGTTTTGGGTCCATCCCGACCGGGACCAGTTCCTCCCGGCCGGGACCGACACCCTCCCGACCGGGACCACCTCCTCCCGGCCGGGAAGGTCTGCTGCTACCCCGCGCTTCATTCTTCTCTTCTCCCTTCCATTTGTAACCCTATAAATACCCCCCCTCTTGTATTAAGGCACAATCTTATGTTATGTTCTTCACTTCTCACTAAACCCTAGACTACTTTAGGTTAGATTAGTGTAGATTAGTGTAGATTAGTCGGTAATTAGTGGTTAATCTTAGTTTAGTACTTGTATTAAGGGAATTCTTCAAGATCTTCACCAAGCTTGACAACCTTGGTGGTTTGTTTTGGGTTTTCTTCATTAATGCAAGTTTCAATCTTTTTCCTTCACTAGTATGGTATAATCCTTTCTCCTTTTACTCTTAATCTTGTTTAATTCATCCAAGTTTGCATCTTTGATTGTTGTTCATTGTTTTCACTAGTTTGTTCATGAATGTTTTGTTTCTTGTTTTGATTCCTCTTGTTTATGTTAGAATTAGTTTGAATATGTTAGAGTAGTGTTCTTGCTAGGGTTAGTAGGGTGATTAGGGTGTTAATTGGGTGATTAAGGGTTTGTTGGAGATGTGGGTGGAAGATTTTGGGTTTCCTCTTGGTTGATGCATATGACATGTTTGATGAATTGCTTGAATGACTAAGTAAGTTGGATTGGTTGTTTTTCTTGCCTTTCCCTTGTGGGTGTTAGTTGTTATGGGTTCGGTTCCCTCATTAAGTTGCGAGAGCCCGGTGAGGACGACCCCTAGGTCGGTCTAAGTTGCGACCGCCCGGCTTTGATCTAGGCCATAGCGAGCTAGAACCCCGTTTGTCATGTGTGTTGCCAAAATGGGTTCCATGAGGAACCTCTAGGTCGGTCTAAGTTGCGACCGCCCGGACCGACCTAGATCACCCTACTACCTCCTTCGCTCTAGCTTCCTCCTTGACCATTCCGTTACCCCTTTGACCCCGACCTAATCCTAGCCCGTTTTCCTTGTTTGTTTTCTTTAGTCTTGGTCTAGCCTTCTCCCCTTCTATCATTCTCTAGCTTAGCTCGTTGACTTAGTCTCGTATTTGGGCCGACCTAGTCTATACGCCTCTACCGTCCCCGTGGATTCGACCCGACTTGCCCTATCTACCCAAGTTAGGAATAGCCGGTTATTATTTGGCGGTTGGGATTCCACGACAAATCCCTACCACCAAATTGGCGCCGTTGCCGGGGACGGTGCTAGTTTAGACTTCGTTTTCCTAGTTACTTGACTTTGTCTTTGTGTTTGTGTTTTTCTTTTTCTTTTTGGTTACCTTGCTTCTTGTGTGTGTGTGGTTTATTTCTCTCTTGTCTAGTGCCCAAAAAGCACTAGACTTCTCACGTTTGTTCCTAGTCTACAGCTTATGCTTAGGGGTGGTGACTATCTTCTTCTTGCGATTAAGAGCCGCTTTAACGGACGGTTGCTAGGATGAGTGGTTTCCAACCGGGTATGGACTACGATTTTCGAGCAAGCATGGGGTTTGATCTAAACTCCACACACTCGGGAGCCGATATGAGCTACTCCTCTTCTTCCATGAACCAAAGCCATGACATGACGTCCCCCTACCATTATCAAGCTTCTTGGGGTAATCAAGATGGGTATGATCCTCAAGAGTATGGAAATGGCTACCAACAAGTGAATGACTATCAATCCTACGATCAAGGTGGCTATTACTCAAGCTATGATTGTGAACCCACCATGTTCAATCAAGATTCACCTTATGGAAGCCAATACTACCAAGACCCACCATATTACCCCCCACCCCAACCACAATATGAACTCCATGACCCACAATACTACGAACCACCCCAACCTTGCTACCAACAATATGATGCCCCACCCCTTGGTCATCATCAAGACACCATGTTTAATCAAGATTATCAAGATTATCATCAAGATCATCAAGATTATCAAGATTATCGTGGAGCTTTACAAGACCTCAAAGACCACCAATCGTCAAACACGGAGCTGTTTCATTCTATGCTTCAAATGCAAAAAGAACAAGATGAATTAATGGCCCAAATTCGAAGGGAAAACGAGGCGAGGGATACTCGATTAAATGCAATATCGGTTCAAACCGTAATGTATTTATCCCGAACATCGCAATTAGATGAAGGGTGCCCACTTGAGAAAGAGGAGCAACCTAACCATGAAGCCGCCGATGTAGTTCCCTTTGAAGGAGAGATTTGCTTTGAAGAACCTCAATTGTCTACCCAAAAAGAGATGAATGAGGAGATGACCCTCGGTGAAGACAACATTGGTGAGGAATTGGAGGAGGATGGTGAGTGGGATGGTTTGGTAGAATTTGTGAGGATGTTGGGTGAAGTTGTTAGCCTCAAGTTGCCCTTGTGCGATAATGTGGATAAGCATCAAGAGCCCCTAGCTAGTGAACCAAGCAATGACTTGGAGGAGATTGAAACTGCCGGTAGAAGTTTCGATCCTCTTCTCCAAGATGATGTGGGGCCTAGTGATGAAGATGGGGAACCACAACTTGAGGAAAGTGTGGGGGTGTGCAACGAGGAGATGAGGCCAAAGCCGCTTTTTGTGCCTTGTTTCTTGGAGATGAAGCTTGCTAATGATTGGAGGCGATGCTTAGGGAGGAAGAGGCCGGTGAAGCTCATAGGATGGATAGACCCCGGATATGACACGAATGATGATTTTGGGTCTTGGGAATCCTACTTCTTGCCTCCACCTTGGAGGCCGTGGAGGTTAGCTAGGCTCGAGCGCTTCTTGGGCCTACATTATGATGTCGGTAGCGCGTTCGACTTGCTCCTCCATGCCCTTGAGGGCTACGGTTGAAGAAGAGTCCACCATCCTAGGTTTGACGGAGTTCCTAAAGAACCGTCATGTTGTACATTCTCCTCTCCTCTTTAGAGTACTTGTGTTTGTATTTGTGTGATTTTTCTCTTGATTTTGGTTAGTTTTGTGATATTCTTGTAAGTGTTTTGGTATTTTGATGAGCGATGTGAGGGAGTGAATTTGATGTGTACTTTGAGTTTATTGTGATAGGTGAAGTGAAGGTGACTCCTAGAAAGGAGTGGTTAGTGATAGAGCTTGGATCGTGAGCAAGGGAGACGGTTTTTGGGGTCATGGGAGTCATGAAGACCCTTCCCAACCGGGAAGGGTGTGTCGTCCCGACCGGGATGGGGCCGTCCCGATCGGGATGAGGGTGCCAAAAATCGAGTCCACTGGAGTGTCATCCCGATCGGGAAGGAGGCTTCCCGACCGGGACGGGTATGTCATCCCGACCGGGACCACCCATCCCGACCGGATGACCCCCTACTCCTTTTTGGTACTTCTTCTTCGACATTTAAGCCCACCCAACCATTGTATACCCCCACCCAACCTCCCTACCTTCCTTGCTCGTATCATACCACCCATGTACCTCACTTACATACCTTAACCTCATTTCCTCCTCACCTTAGACCGATATTCACATCAAATCCCACCCCCTCACACCATTACTACCTCTACCATGCGGTTCTATCAAGCTTGAAGTGGGATAGCAATGACGACAACAAGCGAGTGCCTATATTGATAATTGAGACGATGGAGAGAGTGAGTTGCTAACCGGTCGGTATGGCAACTATCCTTTCTTTTCCGTTTTTTATTGCTTGTTATCCCGTTGTTTCTCCCCTTCCCCTTAGTCATGGTGGCCTTCGAGGCCTTGGTATATGGTTGCTCCCGACTCTCGATGATGTGACTACATTGAGAGTCATTTTTCAAAATCCAAATTTTACAAGTTTTTCACTTTTTCTCTTTGAGGATTTAGTCGGATTTAGGCGGAATCCGGGCTAGGTGACTTGATTACACCTAGTCCTCCCCTCTCATTTCCTTTTATTTCCTTCTTTTTATTTTTCTTCCCCCTTCCATATCTTTTCTTGTCTCGGCCCATGGTGACTTGATTACACCCCGGCCGGACACCTTCTACCCTTTTTGATTTTTAGCTTTATTTTCGTAGTTTCTTTTGTACTCCCATGCACTACGGTCGAGCATGAGGACATGGCTCGACTTAAGTGTGGGGGAGTGGTATTCTAGCATAGTTAGCTTTATTTTTGTAGTCTTTCGAAAAAATCTTTAAAAACCCTAAAAATTTGAAAATTTTTCGCAAAAATCAAAAAGATTTTTCTTTTGTGTGTTTCCCTTTTTGTGTCTTTGTGTCGTATATTTGTTTTGTGTGCGTGTTTTGCCCCCCCTCTTTTCCTTATAGGTTGCCTAATCGCCATTACCTTTGGTGAGCTTTCAAGACTTCCGGTAACATCTCTTCATCCCTTATTCCCTCTTTGCTTCTTGTGAGTTTGGAGGAGTTTTGTGATGATGTGTGCTCGGGAGGAGCTTTGTAAAGATTGTGGTGGATTTGGAGACTTGTTTGAAGATAGGGGTGGTGTTTGTGTTTTTAATTGTGTTCGTTTTGTGTTGTTCTTGTTTTGTTGCTCTTGTTTCCTTTTCTTTTGTTTTTGCCGAGTCTTCGTTTTGTGTTTTGTTGTGTGTATTGTGTGTAAATGGTTTTCGAAAACCCGGTTTAGAGGTTAGTGTGTGAGTGCATATTTTTCCCTTTCTAGTAGTATAAATCGAGTCTTGGACTTTAGTCTAGTAGAATGACCCTAAATCAATGATTTCGTTGGTCCTTTACCTTGAGTCCACCTAGCTTACTAGGGATTTACTACGGGATTTGCATTTTGACCATTTTGACCACCCACGGTGTGAAAAGGCCTTGGTTACCGAGTCTCGTCCCTTAGGTGACCGTGTCTAGGATCGTTTGATTAGTCCAAGTTTTCCCCTTTTTTGTGGGTTTGAAGAGGGATCGCGACCCCCGACTTACCCATTTACCTACCTCCCACACATATCCACACAATAAGTTGCAATTTGTTGAATTCTCTCTTTCTTGTCACCCAATAAGAAATGCCAAAAAGCCAAATCTTGCCAAAAGGGCAAAGGAAAGAAAAAAAGAAAGAAAATGAAAGAAAGAAAAGAATGAAGAAAAAGAAAAGGCACAAAAGCCAAAAAGAAAATAGAAAAGAAGAAAAAGAATGGCATGGCAAAACAAGGCAAAAATGCAAAAGAAAAGAGAAAATGCCAAAAGAAAACCCGATTCACAAAAAGATCTTAACCCCACAAAAATAAGCCTTTTTCCGACTTTTGCCGTGAAGAGCCTACCAAAGGACCGAGTCCCGAGGAAGGATGATAGCGGCATTAGTCGGTCTTCCCTCATTTTGCATGTTTTTCCACCTTTTTACTTGGACTAGTTAGGCGGTTTCGGATATGGGACGACCCTCTTGGCTCTTTGCTAAAGGGGGCGGGGTCTCACTTACCTACAGTGTCGACTAACACCGTGGTTCATCCTTTTTCCATCCCGCCGATCGTCCCGCAGTACGTTTTTAGAAAGTTAGGAGGACCTAGGTAAGTTACCAACGTTTTTATTGCTTTGTCGTCATACTATTAGGGTTTAGTCCATCTTGGTTTGTATTGCTAGCTTGGGAACGTTGTCGCTTGCCTCGAGTCCTAAATCAGTGCTTCTTTCACTGCTTTTAGAGGGAAGCGGTATTTGTTTTTCTTTTGGGTGCAACCTTTTGTGTGTTTGTTTGTGTGTTTGTTTGTTTATGTGTTTTGTGTCCGGTTGCATCCACAGTTTTGTCGCAAGACCCGACTTGCCTTGCGGAGTGCACTTTTCCTCTAAGTGCACTCGCGTGAGTTGAAAGGGCGTAGGGTGCGCTAATACCCATTCGGCTAGTATAGTAGTTAGTATGTGCTTACTCGAGGGCGAGTAAGGGTTAAGTGTGGGGGAGTTGATAAGTGTGGTTTGTAGTGCCTATTTCGTAGTGTTTTGGTCCCTTTTTCCTTGTAGAATCGCTCCTTGGGAGCGGTTTAGGGGCTTCTTATACTTCCTTTAGTTCGTTTCAGGTTCCCGAGACCGATTTGGAAGAGTTGGAGCAATTCCGACTCGATACATTCACATTTTGGAGCCAACGAGATAAAGGAACGATGACTCGATGCTTTGGAATCGACCCCGAGACCTTGGGACCCAATCCCGAGTCCCGAGACCCGATCCCGAGTCTCGAGAATCGGTGAGAAGTCCATATGAAGCAAGGAGGAACCTTAAAGATCATATTGGAGGCCTACAAGACTCATCCCCGACGGGTATGACCTCATCCCGTCCGGGATGAAGTGCACAAAAGAGAGAGCTACTGTTTTGGGTCCATCCCGACCGAGACCAGTTCCTCCCGGCCGGGACCGACACCCTCCCGACCGGGACCACCTCCTCCCGGCCGGGAAGGTCTGCTGCTACCCCGCGCTTCATTCTTCTCTTCTCCCTTCCATTTGTAACCCTATAAATACCCCCCCTCTTGTATTAAGGCACAATCTTATGTTATGTTCTTCACTTCCCACTAAACCCTAGACTACTTTAGGTTAGATTAGTGTAGATTAGTGTAGATTAGTCGGTAATTAGTGGTTAATCTTAGTTTAGTACTTGTATTAAGGGAATTCTTCAAGATCTTCACCAAGCTTGACAACCTTGGTGGTTTGTTTTGGGTTTTCTTCATTAATGCAAGTTTCAATCTTTTTCCTTCACTAGTATGGTATAATCCTTTCTCCTTTTACTCTTAATCTTGTTTAATTCATCCAAGTTTGCATCTTTGATTGTTGTTCATTGTTTTCACTAGTTTGTTCATGAATGTTTTGTTTCTTGTTTTGATTCCTCTTGTTTATGTTAGAATTAGTTTGAATATGTTAGAGTAGTGTTCTTGCTAGGGTTAGTAGGGTGATTAGGGTGTTAATTGGGTGATTAAGGGTTTGTTGGAGATGTGGGTGGAAGATTTTGGGTTTCCTCTTGGTTGATGCATATGACATGTTTGATGAATTGCTTGAATGACTAAGTAAGTTGGATTGCTTGTTTTTCTTGCCTTTCCCTTGTGGGTGTTAGTTGTTATGGGTTCGGTTCCCTCATTAAGTTGCGAGAGCCCGGTGAGGACGACCCCTAGGTCGGTCTAAGTTGCGACCGCCCGGATTTGATCTAGGCCATAGCGAGCTAGAACCCCGTTTGTCATGTGTGTTGCCAAAATGGGTTCCATGAGGAACCTCTAGGTCGGTCTAAGTTGCGACCGCCCGGACCGACCTAGATCACCCTACTACCTCCTTCGCTCTAGCTTCCTCCTTGACCATTCCGTTACCCCTTTGACCCCGACCTAATCCTAGCCCGTTTTCCTTGTTTGTTTTCTTTAGTCTTGGTCTAGCCTTCTCCCCTTCTATCATTCTCTAGCTTAGCTCGTTGACTTAGTCTCGTATTTGGGCCGACCTAGTCTATACGCCTCTACCGTCCCCGTGGATTCGACCCGATTTGCCCTATCTACCCAAGTTAGGAATAGCCGGTTATTATTTGGCGGTTGGGATTCCACGACAAATCCCTACCACCACCCTACCAGGGTGGTTGGGAAAACTTTGCACCAGATGGCATCATCTACGTCATACATGCCCATGTGGCTCTCAAATGCCGCCAGGTGATCCTCAGGATCTGTCGTCCCATCAAACTTAATGGTGGGCATATTGATTTTTGGAATGGGGTACTCTTGTACCTCAGGGTGCAGTGGGGTTTTTGTGGGCCTGCCTACCAGTCGTGACCTGCTTTCCCCAGACTGGTTACCGTGAGAATCCCATTGTTTATGGGTCGGTTTCCTCGCACTGGGGGAGCGGTGCCTTGGTGGCGGCCTGCTTGCCGCTTCATCTTCTGTCTCAGGGGAGACTTGTCTGGGTCTCTTCCTTTGAGAGTGACAGAAGCTCTCACCCTGGCGATACTTTGATTCGAGCGGTTGCCCCCGATTGAGCCTTGATTGCAGGCTTTGGGATAAACCGGGGGCTGACTGCTCTCTGGCTGCCGGTGTTAGCCTGGAGAAAACCCCGCCTGGTTTCTCTCCCAAGCGTTTTGACATGGGCTCCCTGGGCCTCATTCGCTCCTGTAATCCTCGGGATAAGCCTCCCTGCCCTCCAGACGCTGATTCTGTTGTGTGAATGGAGAACGCCTGCCGGACAGGTGGCTCTGGATTGTCGGTAGTAATGCGCCTTTGCACGTGCGCATACGCTTGTGCCGTCCTTCTCGCTTTCCTCTGAGCATTTCTGGCGGCGGTCCGCCTCGTGCCCCCGGCTTCATCCCTGCTGATTGGGGATGGTTGCCTGGGAGCCGAGGCGACCCTGCCTACCAAGTCCTCAGGAGTGAACTCCTGGTTCAGCATCGCAGAGAAGAACGCGGCTGTCTGGGCCATCTGAGCTGGGGTCAGATTAAGAGCGTGTCCTGGGTGTATCCCCAACTCAGGTGTCACAGCAGTGTTAGATCCGCCGAGGAGACTGGTTCCCCCTACCCCTAGGATCGTGGCAGGAGGAACACTCTCCGACTGCGGCATACCATACAGGGGGGCCACCGGTGGGATCGTCGGACCCGTTCCTGCACTGGCATCAATGATTTCTGGCATGATTGTTTTAGTTTTGTGATTATGAGTGGTTGATTTTAGTGGGTAACTCGTGAGCACAACCGTAAGTCCCCACAGACGGCGCCAAATTGTTCCGGTCACGGAAACAATTCACCCGGCCTTGGATCCGGGTCGTATGATTGAATCACTGGTGAACAATTGATCGATTGACTTCCCTGAACCTCTCTTTCGTCTTACTCCCAGGATCGGACCTTCCCGGCGGAGTTGGCCTGCTCCCTGCACAATGAACGCACAGGGCCTCGGAGGTTGTCCGAGGGAACCCTCTCCGATGCCTAAGTCAGCCCGTGAAATGCCTTGAGAGACCTAGTTCGTGAGGAGCTAGGTGGCGTTTTTTAGGAGTAAGGGTCTAGAGAGAGAAAATCCAACCCCTCTCATGTGGGAAATGGGAAAGTATTTATACCTTCCCACAAGAGAGAGGAAAAGAGAAAGAAGAAGAGGGAAATGAGTGGATGCTTGCGCGACACGTGGACTCACCTTGTCCACTCATTTCCCCTTACCTTAGGCAAAATGACGGATGGGTCCTCGGCCCTCCTCTGGTCCTGCTTAGGCGGGAGCGCCTTGGAAGCAGGCAGGAGGCCTGGTTCGCCCTGCTTGGCAGGCGGCCAGGCTGTGCCAGGCGGCTAAGGGATTAAGGCCACTCACTTGGAGGTTTCAATGATGCTGATGGAAGGTCTGCTGGGCAGGCCTTTTCTTTTTCTGGGACTGGTCGCCCTGGGACCCGACTGGCCGGCGGCCAGGGGTAGGCAACCGACCCCCATCAAATATTATAACGAAATGTAAATGACGATAATTAAATGTTAGGGGTTAGATGCAATAAAGAAAATGTTAGATGTTAGTATGTCGTTACTATCGACTAATTATGATACATAGGTACAATAAACATAAATAAAAAACGAAGAAAACGAGAAAGAGAAAGGAGATGTCGGTGTTGAATGTCACACCATCAACCTACATGCTCTTGCTTCTCGGAATACGGTTCGTCAAATGGCGGCAATGGCGCGGGAACGTCGAGATACGTAGGAAAAGTTGATGGTGTGTATGGAGATGTTTTATCGGTTTTTCGAGGGATAAAGACTCGGTTTTTGTGTGAATTTGCTTAGGGTTGTAGTACGTTATGATGGGGGGATTAGGGTTGAAAATGTAGGGTGTTTTAAGTGCAAAAGTTGACTGAAAGTTTATGTAAAACAGTAAAAGTGATGGGAAAAAGTTGTGAAAAAAAAGAGATCCCAAATGTTGTGGGTTGATGGGGTATTTATAGGAGAAACCCCACGACCTAGGGTCACTCGATCGAGTGGCTCTAGTGCACTCGATCGAGTGCCCTGAGAAAACGGGTCTGTTCGGTTTATGAGGCTCCACTCGATCGAGTGAGCCAATCCACTCGATCGAGTGGATAGGGTTGACGAGCCTAAATAGGGAAGGAGTTGACTCTTTTGATTTTTTGAGGATTGTGTTCAGACGCAGGTTTCTAGAAGCAAACTTGGTCGATTTTTGTGTCGGATTCGTCTTTGACCGGGTTTTGACCCGGTCGCTAAAAGACGGTTTTTATTTCTGGTGTCGGTTTTGGCCCAAATTAGTCTTGTTTTACTCGGAATGACCCACTGGGCCTGAATTTGAGGTTGATTTTGTGAGATTTGTATCCCGTTAAAAGCCCATGCCGGACATTACTGATTCCGAGCCCATATCCGAGCGCGTTAGAGCATGTTTGCGTCCGATCATCATCGGGTGTTTTTTGGAAACTACCACACACCTGGCAGTCAAAATGCGGGTGTCTACAGAGCCCCCACTCTGACTGAGGCTTGAACAGGGCGAAAGTCAGAGTAGCTGCCAGGCCACTCAAAGATTAAAACCTGGCAGACTTCCGGTCGGGTCGTTTATAGTCCATTAGACTCGCGTGAAGGACCCTCCAGCCATAAGATAGAGGTCATACCTGAGCTGATGATGATAACTTCGTGGGAAATCGGACTTGTCGCATAAGTCCTGGGTGCGCCTATATATGGGCTCATCCCGCGCTGCTCCGGGGAAGATGCCGCCTCAGACTTTCCGCTGGGGAGATATGTGAGCTGGGTGGGCTTGCGTCTGAAGCCTTGAGTTGTACCTGTATCGGTTACATAAAGTTTTGCATGCAACATGTAGGTAAAAATTTGACTCGCGCTGGGGTAAAAATATTTGGATGGCTGAATTTTTTTTTCTTGGAAAATTTTAGAATATATATATATTTTGAATTTTGACAAGACTGCTCGGGATGACTTAATTCCCACGTCCGTAGGAGAAGACAAGGGTCGGGCCTGTATGCTCTAAGCCCGCTTGGGCCAAGGAGGCACAGCAGCAGGGGAGCTACCAGGGCTTTGATGTTATAAATACATCATCCTGGCTCCTTCCTTCTCACAATTCTCAAATCTTCTCCTCCTCAAGAAAACTTGTCTTTCTCAAAAAACTTAGCTATGGGTATTGAGCGCCTAACTGGCATGTTGCAAGATTGGTCCCACCGCTTTAGGGACGCGAACAAGGTAGCCCTAAAGCAGTCAGGCATATTTCAACTGTTCTCGTTCCACCAAATGTACGTGGATCGATATTTTCTTGACGCTTGTCTGTCCTTCTGGGACGACACCTACCACGTTTTCGCCTTTCCTCGGGGCGAAATCTGTCCTCTCCTCGAGGAGATTGCTGCCATAGGAGGGTGGAATACACTACTCCGTCCTGCTGTCCCCTTCTCGGTTCCAGACCCAAGGAGGAAGTTACGGGAGTTTTTGGGGCTCTCCCATGCTGAAGTGTCCCGCATGATCGAAGGGGATACTGTTTCTCTACTTGCCTTAGTTGAGAAGTTCATGAATCCTTATGATATCCGGATTTTGCCCATTCATAGCCGCAGGGCGTTCGCGTTCTGTATGCTTCATGTATATACTTTCGAAGGCTATCTGGATTTGCTGTCATGTATGGGCAGCGTTCGTCTTCTTGTCGTTGCTGACCTGATGGAGACGAAATATAGTCCTGCGTGGCTGATCACGGGGGAAATCATTCAGGGCTTGGACAACCGCAAAAGGGACGAGTCAGCCCGTTTGACTGGGAGCACCCGTCTGCTGCAGGTATATCGCTTTTCCCTTTTCTTGATTTCTTTTTTTTTTCGATTTTTTTTTCGTGATATCCCGTTGCAGGGGGGCACTCGATCGAGTCACCCCGGCACTCGATCGAGTGCCTTCGTGACGAGGCTACTGTTCTGTTTCAGGGGTGTCACTCGATCGAGTGACCCCGACACTCGGTCGAGTGCCCTCTGGCGGACGTCTAAATCGCCCCGAGATCTCATGAGCTTTGTGTTCTTTTTAGCATTGGCTATTTGAGAGGTTATTGATCATCGAACCTCCCCTCAGCCCGAGTCAATATTGGTCCAACCAGGTGACGTCGAGGAGACGGGCTATTGCTTCCTCCTGTCTTGTTGATCAGAAATACTGGGAAGAAGAATTATCATTCCATCGTGGTCGATTGATTCGATGGGTGGTCCCGTGGTGGCCTATTTAGTATTTACTCCTGGACGGGTTTGGCGCCCAGAGATAAGGCACGCTACCAGGTGATCTTGTCTCTCAGCCAGACAGTTCACCTCTATCCCGACCGCATACTCAGGCAGTATGGGTGGTCCCAGCGTATCCCGGAGAACGAGGCAGTTGTGAGTGAACCTACCCAGCTGACCGACATCGTGTGCGACACCTGGATACAAAGGTGGTATACTCGAGTTACTTGGTCTGTTCCCGAGTCACTTCACTCAACCTGGGTGTCCCATTCTTATGAGAGGTGGACCAAAGCGGAGACTGCCGAAGCTCGCGCTGCTTTGAAGGTCGTTGAAGCCTTCGACCTGCTTCGGCGAGAGCAGGTTAAAGACAACAGGGGTTTCTTCGATGAAGGTGAGACTCCGGCCACCCTGGTCCGTTTGACGTCAGGTCAGAGAGGAAGAGCTAGGACTCGAACTGGGGGGTCTAGCGCTAGAGGTGCTTGGGGGGAAGTGAGCCCCCAGACAAACTTGGAGAGGAGACTAGGGCCTAGGCTATCGGTCCAGGACCGACTTGGCCCTAGGGATAGGTTGCCGGGGCACGTACGGGCTCGACTCGAGCCTGTGACAATAGCTGAAGACCCGCTGTCAAAGAAGCGGACTCGAGCTAAGGAGGTTCCCCTTGTCATCCGGGAACGCTCCTCCCCTCCTCGACGTCCTCGGGCTCCTCGTGACCCGAAAGACAAAGGCAAGGGCAAAATACCCTAGATAATTGTCTCCTTTTATTATTATTATTTGGATATTATTACTATTTTTGTCGTGTTGTTCTTTTTTTGTGGCTTTTCGTGGTTTTTTTTTGTAATTTGGAAATACCGAGTTTATCGGTTTTTTCTTTAATAATAAAAGTATTTTATTAGTGAAATCGTTTCTGTCTTTTTCGTTATTGCGGTGGTTGTGCCCTTTTGAGGGGCTGCCTACGTATCCACGGTTAGTGGAATTAAATCAAACGTAGTTCGGGTGTAGAATTTTTGCAATTTCGAAATACATCAAGACCATTAGTTCAAGATGTGCGACAGTAGGATAAATAATCCTAACTTATTGACTTGCTTATAAATTTTGAAAAGAATGATTTTAATAAATTTTGCAAATGACATTGAGATAAGGTTTAGGGGTAGTAGCGCTTCAGCTGGTCCAAGTTGGTCGGGTTGACAAATTCATTCCCGTCCAGATCCGTCAGCATCACTGCTCCTCCTGATAGAACCTTCTTTACTAGATACGGCCCAGCCCAATTGGGTTTGAATTTTCCTCTTGGGTCGACTAGTAGCAACGCGCGGACTGATTTGAGAACCAGATCCTCTTCTTTGATATTTCTGGGCCTAACCTTTTTGTTAAAAGCCCGTTGTATCCTTTTTTGATATATTTGGATGTTATTGAGGGCCCGAGACCGTCGTTCGTCCAAAAGAACTAATGAGTCATATCGAGCTTGAACCCAATCCGCTTCGGGCACTTGACTTTCTAGCAAAATTCTGAGGGACGGTACCTCCAATTCGACTGGCTGGACTGCCTCCATTCCGTATGTCAAATAATATGGAGTTGCCCCAGTTGCAGTACGAATCGATGTCCGGTACCCCCATAGGGCAAAGGGTATTTTGTCGGGCCAGTCCCGATAATTATCAGCCATCTTTTTAAGTATGGCGACAATTTTTTTATTGACAGCCTCTACCGCTCCATTTGTTTGGGGACGGTAAGGCGAAGATGTATGCCTTTGGATTTTGTATTTTGCTAGCAAAGTAGCGGTTTCGGCATGGAAATGGGTCCCGTGGTCACTAATGAACTCGTGCGGGATCCCGTACCGGCATATAATTTTATTTTGGATAAATTTGGCAACATGCTTGACATTCAAGATCCGGTATGACTCGGCTTCGACCCATTCGGTGAAATAGTCGATAGCTACCAAAATGAAACAGTGACCTCCCATCCCGGAAGGGTTTACCTTTCCAATTATATCAATACCCCACGTCGAAAATGGCCATGGTGATGTCATGGTGTATAGTAGGGATGATGGGATATGTTGAACGTTGGCGAAAATTTGACAGTTATGGCAGTGTTTGACGTATAACTGACAATCGGTTTCCATACTGTTCCAGTAGTATCCGAGTCTCATGATTTTTTGGGCTAGCATATGGACGTTCATATGCGGGCCGTTTTCACCGTCGTGCACCTCGGCCATTACCTTTTCGGCATGCGTTTTGTCGATACATAGGAGTAAAGCCCCTTGTGCCGTCTTTTTGTATAGCTGACCATCGTCCGTACGAATGAATTGGGTGGCCAATCTTCGCAGGGCTTTCTTGGCCCGGTTTTCAGTTCCCGGGGGATATTATCCCGTAGTCAAATAGGTTAGAACCGTCTGGTACCAAGGTTCTGGGTCAGTTATCTCGATATCTTGAATGGTATTGACATATGCCGGCTCAGACCGTCTTTCGACACAAATCGGCATGCTGGTCATGTGATCTGGGATATTTAGTAAGGATGCCAATTTGGAGAATACATCCGCGAACTGATTTTCTTCCCGTGGTAGATAGATATATTCTACCTTCTGGAATTGCTTCTCTAGAACCCTTACTCGCGCTTGGTAAGCTACGAGATTGGCATTCCGAGTTTTCCACTTTTGGAGAGCTTGATTGATAACCAGAGATGAGTCCCCGTGAACCCGGAGATTTGTAACTCCTAAATCAGCGGCAGCTTGCAACCCCTGGATGCATGCTTCATACTCGGCCGCGTTATTGGTCACGTCGAAATCCAGTTTGATGGACAACGACGTATGTTCCCCTTTTGGTGAAATTAAGAGAATACCGACCCCGAATCCTCAAAAATTGGATGCCCCGTCGAAATATAGATCCCACGTTTCGGTGTCAGTATGGAATATATCTTCGTCTGGGAAGGACCAAGTATCGGTGTGCCCTTCTTCAGTTACGGGGCTATCGGCAAGAAATTTGGCTACCACCCGGCCTTTGATAGCTTTTAGTGGAACGAACTTAAGGTCGAATTCTGCTAGCATTAAAGTCCATCTAGAAATTCTTCCGTTGAGTATAGGCTTTTCGAAGAGGTATTTGATTGGATCCATTTTGGATAGTACCTGAACCTCAAAGCTGAGCATATAATGTCGGAGCTTCTTAGTGGCCCAAACAAGAGCTAAACATGTCTTTTCGAGCATGGTATATTTGCACTCATACTCTAGGAATTTTTTGCTGATGTAATAAATAGCTCGTTCTTCAGAATCGTCTGTCTGGGCCAGCATAGCCCCCATGGCTGTCTCGGTCATTGTTAAGTATAACGACAGAGGCAGACCGGGTTGAGGTGGCATTAAGACTGGCGGGGCAGACATGATATCTTTAATCTTGTCGAAAGCAGCTTGGCACTTGTCATCCCATAGTATCCGTTCCCCTACTTTCAGTTTCTTGAAAATTGGTTCACACACCATGGTCAGTTTGGAAATGAACTGACTGATATATTGGACTTTCCCGAGAAATCCCCTTATTTTCTTTTCGGTTTTTGGAGGTTGCATCTCGGTAATGACTTTGATTTTAGCTGGGTCGACCTCGATGCCGCGTTGGCTAACGATATGGCCCAGTAATTTGCCTAATGTTACCCCGAAACTGCACTTTTGTGGGTTTAACCTCATGTTGTACTTACGCAGTCGGGTGAAGAATTTTCTTAGGGAGGTAACGTGACCGTCCCGTTATTTGGATTTGACGATCATGTCGTCCACATAAACTTATACTTTTTTATGCATCATGTCGTGCAGTAAGGTCGTAGCGGTTCGTTGGTACGTAGCCCCGGCGTTAATGAGACCGAACGACATGATAGTATAACAGTAAGTACCCCAAGGTGTGGTGAAGGTGGTCTTACCCATATCTTCCTCTGTCATCTTGATTTGATTGTACTCGACATACCCGTCCATAAATGATAGAAGGGCATGATCGGCCGTGTTGTCCACCAGTATGTCGATGTGTGGCAATGGAAAGTCATCTTTTGGGTTGGCCTTATTAAGGTCTCGAAAATCTACACATACCCGCACCTTGCCGTCCTTCTTGGGTACCGGCACGATGTTTGCGACCCAGTCTGGATATTCAGACACCTGTATGAAGCCGGCTTTGAATTGCTTGTCGACTCTTCTTTGACTTTGAGGGACCACTCGGGCCTCATTCTGCGGAGCTTCTGTTTCACCGGCTTACACCCATCCTTGATGGGTATACGGTGTTCGGCTATTTCCCGGTCTATCCCCGGCATGTCCTTGTAGGACCATGCAAAGACGTCTTTAAACTCTTGGAGGAGGTTCGTGAATTGTTGTCTCTCCTCGAGATCTAAGGATAACCCTATCTTAAGTATCTAGGGCTCTAAGGTTGTTCCCACATTGATAGGCTTGGTTTCTTCGATTACCGGGTCTCGGGATTCCCTCTGTTCCAGTTGCTCGATCAGATGCGGAGGTAAGGATACCTGTTCGTCGGATTTCTCAATGTCATTGCACAAAATATTTTTGAAATTGAAAGTATTTTGAAAATAAGGCAAGTCGTAAGCAGAACGGTTATCCTTATTATTGATAGAAAATTTGAAAAACAGCTCGAAGAGAGCAGCCATCTGATCATTGGTCAAAGGCGGAATTGAGAGTGCCTTCGGGACAGACCCCGAGGCTCCAGTGGTAGTGACTGCAGGGAGGGAGGTTACAGTTTGGACTCTAGCACCAGACCCCTTAGACTCGAACTCAGACTCAGACTCAGACTCAGACTCAGACTCAGACTCGGAATTGGTGTCCAGCATGTCTCCTTCACCGGTGGTCAGCTTGTAGACTCGGCCTTGGCCGTCGGTCCACTTGACGGTCTTTTTCCATGCTCTTTTCCCAGTGTCAGCACCGACTTCTGAGATCAGCTTTGAAGGATCGAACCTGTTGCTTCGAAGGATCAGGTTCACCAAGTCTTCTTTAAGGGTCGGGACAGCCTTGTCTTCCCCAAACAGGAGCCCCAGCACGGGCTCAGCATTGTCAGCACCCTCCTTGGATTCAGCTTGGATGAGGGCGAATATGTCATCCGGAATATAGTTGCATTCCCGAGCTAGTTTAGTCTCGGGACATGTGATAAATGGTTGGTACAAACCAACTTGAACAACCCCAAACACCGGTGTGACGAAATAGTCAGCCAACCTTGGGCTATAAGGGCCCAAGTAGGTACCCTTAATGATGTTGCAGGCCTTCTCAATTCCTGCTCGGACCACGTTTCCCGGGGTTAAAGCGTATCCTAGGCCAAAGTGGGATTCCCCGTCATTCAGGACTTCAATAATCTTCCCAGCTGGAAGATATGGCCTTGAAGTAACCCCCGGTAGATACCCCAAATTTTGTAGCATCGTGTCGATGCTCGTGGTGAAATAGGGTCTGAAAAGGTATTCTTCCTCAATCATCCCCACAAAATCGAACCCTCAGATCAGTGCGGTCCGTGGCGTTGCAGCTAGCCACGGTCATAGGGGTTGCCTCTAGAGTAATAATATTGTCTTGCAGGGGCATTTTGATCTTTCGGTGGAGAGTGAAGGACACCGCCTTTGCAGCGTGAATCCAAGGCCTTCCTAGGAGCAAGTTGAAAGAGGAGGTGACATCGATCACCTGGAACTCTAACTCCTTTCAATCGGACCCGTTATAATTGTCAGCTTAACGGCCCCAGAAACCGACTTTGGGCTTCCATCAAAAGCCTGGATAGTTTGAGCAGTCAGTATGTAATCGGCCTCGGTGATGCCGAGGGCTTTGACAGTCCTTAGAGGGAGGACATTCACAGCAGACCCGTCATCGACTAGGGTCATCGGGAGATACTTACTCCGGCAGATTACCGTGATGTACATGACCAGATAGTGAGAGGCCCCGAATGGTGGCAGGTCGGACTCCGAGAAGGTGATTAATGGGCCTTCTTCCTTGGACTTGCCCTTGAGGTAAGGCATGATGGTGGCTACCATTTCAGTAGGGGTAACCTGGGAATCGACCTTGATTTGATCGAGAGCCTTAGTAAGTGCCTCTCGATGTTCTTGCGAGCTGACCAAGAGTTGCCATATATTGAGGTCAACCCGAGCCCTCTTCAGTTGCTTGACAAGAGCTGTGTCAGTGTTTGGCTCTTCAATGGCCTCTTCCGTCCTGGCAGGTTCAGTGACGGTTACCGGGACAGGGATGTCCTTAGAGCTAGTAGCTTGGTAAGGACGTCCGACAGTGGCGAGGTGGTTACTGGCTAAGACCTTGGACTTAGCCTTTCAGATTTCTTCGGGGGTGATAGGGACAACTTCCCCTTTGGTGAGGTACACATCTTTCTCATCATCGAACCAGATCCCATTGATTTGTGGGATGAAAGGAGAGATAAGGTGAGAACAGTCGATCACCTCCCCGGTGAAGATAGCATGAGAGCTAAAGAGGTTATCCTTATTGCTTGGTTTATCCCCGGGTAACGGTATCTTCCCGCTCTCAATCAAATCTTGAATCAGATGCTTCAACTTCCAACATTTCTCGGTATCATGCCCATTGCCCCGATGATATTGGCAATAGGCTTGGGCATTGTAGCTTTTGGAGCATTTTTCAACTGGAACTTCAGGAGTTGGGCCTATCGGTTGGATCAGGCCCTTGGAAGATAGCCTTTGTAAGGCATATGTATAGGTAGTCCCTATATCAGTGAACACCCTAGGAGGGGTATTCTTTTTGGACGGGGCATCTAGTAGGTTAACCGCGTCAAAGATGCTGCGGGCTGCAGCCGGGGGCTTGGCAGTGGACGAGGAAGCCCCTTGGTATCCCTTGCTAGAGGCCTTAGTAAGGTTCTCTAGTCTCAGATCATCTTCAATTCTCATACCCATTTCAGTAAGAGTGGTGAAATTGGGTATGACAGCGTACCAGAGATGGACCCGGTAGGAGGGAAGGAGGTTCTTGACAAAGGCCTCCACTAAAGTCTTCTCACTGGGCTTATCGACCAGTTTTACACTTTCGGCCCTCCAGCGTTGAAGGTACTTGGTAAAACCTTCCTTAGGTTCTTGGGCCATAACCTCTAAAGACCGCATTGTGGTCTGGATCTCGGTGTTATCAGCATAGTTCCGAGCAAATTCCGTAGCCACATCATCCCAAGTTGGGTATTTCTTCGGGTCTAGCCTATAGTACCAGGCCCGTGGGTGCTTCTCGAGGGATGCAGCGAAAAGATTCTTGAACATCGAAGAATCTACCCCTTTGATAGCCATGAATTCTTTGAAGGCTCGTACATGTAGTAACGGGTCTTCGGTCCTTTCAAACATTGGTAAGCCCGTGAGATTCAGGTTCGCGGGCAGCTTGTCACTCACCGGGCTATAAATTAATATCGAAATATAAATTAATTAATATTGAAATATAAATTACTCGTAAAATAAAAAGAAACGGAAAATAAAAATGAAATCTCTTCGTTACTCCAACACTTTATTTGGCTGTCGTGCCTAACACGACACTTTGATACCTCAATTCAGACCAAAAAAACCAAAAATTTTGCAAAAAGACTAATTCTTTCTGGGTATATACAAAAATATCGAATTTATCGATGTTTGCAGAATCTATCCCGTCTAAAACCAACATCAAAATCAATCCATTCTCGACACGATTTTCTTTCATTAGATAACAAAAAAAATCAGAAACCAAACCAATGTGGATAACAGAACAACACTGTAATGCAATGCTACTGGTAAAACTGTAATGCAATGCTACTGGTAAAACCGTGGAATGCTACAGCCATACTCTTTTTCCTGCTATATATTTACCTTTTTTGATTTGATTTCCGATTTGAAGGGCTATCGATCGAGAGGAAGCCACTCGAGTTCTAGTTCTAGCTCACCGGATTCAACATTTTGCAGCTGCAATTGCATCGGTTGTATTACTGTTCCATCGATGATGTTAATAATGTTGTCTTCTGTCAGCGTGTTGTTGTTCGATTTCAGCCATTAACCGATCTGCATATTCCCGAACATTCCTGGGTCTCTGAATGCCATCGCTGAGGTTATTGGGCTTAGAAGATTAGGGTTTTGAGACCCTCTTTTCTCTCCTCTCTCTATATATATGTAACTGAGGAGGAGGACAACTTCACTCTACCACCACAACACTACCTAAGCCATAAAAATTAGTAGATTATTAGTAAATTATTAGTAGACTATATTAGTAGATTATTAGTTTTTAGTAGATTAATTAGTAGGGAGATTTTTGGAGGGTGACAATTGATAAATGCGTTTTGTAGTGCTTATTCCTTGTGTTTGGTCCCGCTTTCTCTTGTGGAATCGCTCTTTAGAGCGGTTTCGAGGCTACTTACGCTTCTTCTTGCTTGTTTTAGGTTCCTAAGGCCTTTCTTGGAGAAATGGAACGATTCCGACTCGTTTCCAGCGCTTATGGACCCAATGAAGAAAAGTGACGATAGTTCGGTGACTTAGATTCAATCTCGAGTCCCTTGGAGCCCATTCCCGAGCAGCGAGAGTCGATAAGAAGCCTGGGAGGAGCAAGTCGGGGCCTACATGGCCGTGTCAGAAGCCTACATAGTCGTGTAGTGAGTCGGGAAGCAAAGAAGGGAGGAAGCGAGCAACAGCAGCAGCTCATGGCCGTGAGCCACTACATCATGGCCATGACGAGATGTGCCTCACGGCCGTGAACCCCCTCATCATGGCCGTGAGCCCCTTGTTTCTCCTCGCGCTTCAACACTTCATTCCCCTTATTCTTACAACTATATATATACCCCCTCTTGTATTGTTTAAGCACCATTCATTATCCTACATTACCCACTAAACCCTAGACTACTTTAGGTTAGATTAGCTTAGATTAGTGTAGATTAGTCCTTAATTACTCCTTAATCTAGTTAGTTACTCTTGTATTAAGGGATCTCTTGAAGAATCCATTCAATCTTGACAACATTGGTGGAGGTTTTGGGTGTTCTTTCTATACAAGTTTTCATCTTTTCATCTCATTATTAGTTTGATATAATCTTTCTCTTCTCCTTTCCTTTAATCTTTGTTTTATCATTCAAGTTTCATTCATTATCTTTTGTTTATTGTATTGTCCATTGTTCCTTGTTAGTTCTTCATTATGAATGTGATTGTTCTTGTGTTGGTTTCTCTTGTTCTTGTTAGTTTTCCATTAGATATGTGTGAGTAGTCTCTTGCTAGGATTAGTAGGGGAATTAGGTGACTATATGAGTGATTAAGGGTTTGTATAGATTGTTGGTGGAAGTTTGGGTTGCTTCCTAGTTGTATGCATAGACCATGTTTGATGAAATGCTTGAATGACTTGTAGTTGCAAATGCATGTTTTCTTGCCTTCTTCTTGTGGTCTTGTATGTTGCTAGGATGGGTTCTTGCACGAGAGCGAGGAACCTCTAGGTCGGTTTAAGTAGCGAGAGCCCGAACTATGCCTAGATAGCTTGACTACCCCTTCACCTTTACTCTTCCTTGATCATTTCATCACCCTTGAACCCAACCTAATCCTAGTCCTTTTTCTATTGTATTCTCCATCCTTTTAGTCATTGTTTCTCTAGTTAGTTGAATCCTTTAGTCTTAGTTGTCATACCTAGTTTGCTCTTAGTCATAGTCTTCTCCCCCTTCTCAGTTTTAGCTTAGTTTAGCTTGTTGACCTAGTCAAGTCTTTAGGCGACCTTAGTCGAAACCCTCTTTACCGTCCCCGTGGACTCGACCCGACTTACCCTATCTACCCAGTTAGGTTAGTTGGTTATTACTTGATCGGTGGGATCCACGGCAAATCCCTCCCATCAATTTGGCGTTGTTGTCGGGGACGGTGCTAGTTTAGACTTTGTTTGCCTATTTACTTGACTTTGTCTTTGTTTTTGTGTTTTTCTTTGTTTTCCATTGCTTCTTGTGTGTGCGAAGCTTATTTCCTTCTTGTCTAGTGCCAAAAAGCACTAGACTTCTCACGTTTGCTCCTAGCCTACAGTTTGTGCCTAGAGGTGGTGACCATCCTCTTCTTTTCAACTTAGAGCCGCATCAACGGACGGTTGCTAGATTGAGAGGTCCTCAACCGGGTACGAGCCACGATTTTTGAGCAAAACCTGAGGTTTGATCTAAAGTCCCCACCCATAGAAGCCGCCATGAATTACTCCTCTCCCTCTATGAATCAAGATTATGCCATGACGTCTCCCTACTACTGTCAAGCTTCATGGGGTAATCAAGACACCCGTGGGTATGAGCTTCAAGGACATGGAAACGGCTACCAACAAGTGAATACTTATCAATCATATGATCATGGTGATTATTACTCAAGCTATCATTGTGAACCCATTATGTTTCATTATGATTCTCCATATGGAAGCCAATTTCCCCAAAACCCACCATATTACCCTTCACCTCAACCACATTATTATGAGCCCCAAAACCCACAATACTACCAATCATCTCAACCTTATTACCAACAATATGATGCCCCACCCCTTGGGCATCATCAAGATTTTCAAGGAGCATTACAAGACCCCAATGAACACCAAATGCCCAACTTGGAGTTATTTCAATCGATTCTTCAAATGCAAAAGAGCCAACAAGAAATGGCCATCCAAATGCAAAAGGACCAATATGAAATCATGGCCCAAATTCAAAGGGAAAATGAGGCGATTTGTGCTCGATTAAATGCTATAGCGGCTAAAAGCGTAATGTTTTTAAGTCGAACGTCACAACTTGACGAAGGGTGCTCATTTGAGCAAGGGGAGAAACCCAATCATGAAGCCGCCGATGAAGTCCCTTTGGGAAGCGAGACTTGCTATGAAGAACCTCAATTGTCTACCCAAGAAGAGACGGATGAGGAAATGACCCTTGATGAAGGCATTGTTGGTGAAGAATTGGAGGAGGTTAGTGAGTTGAATGAGGTGGTAGGAGTTGTGAAGTTGTTGGGTGGAAATGATGAGCTCAAGTTGCTCTTGTGCGAAAATGTGGAAAAACATCAAGAGCCTCTTGCAAGTAAGCGAAGCAATGGATTGGAAGAGATTGAAACCGCCGGTAGAAGTTTCAATTCTCTCCTCTAAGATGATGCGAGGCCAAGTGATGTTTTGAGACTTGAGGATGGGGAACCACAACTTGAGGAAGATATGAGGATGTGCAACAAGGAAGTGGGGCCAAAACCACCTTTTGTGCCTCATGTTAAGTATATGAAGCTTTCTTGTGTTTGGAGACGGTGCTTAGGGAGGAAGAGGTCGATAAAGCTTGTAGGATGGAAAGACCCCGGAGACCACGTGAAAGATGACATTGGGTCTTTGGATTACTACTTCTTGCTTCCAACTTGGAGGCTTTGGAGGATAGCTTGGCTCGGTAGCGTGAGCCCTCATTATGATGTGGCTCGAGCATTTGACTTGCTCCTCCGAGCCCTTGAGGGCTATGGTTAAGAATGAAGATTCCACCATCCTAGGTTTGACGGAGTTCCTCAAGAACCGTCATGTTGTATATTCCCCTTTCCCTCTTCTTTTGAGTTTTTGTGTTTGTATTTGTGTGATTTGTTTGTTTCTAGGCTTTGTATGTTTTGTGGAATTCTTGTAATTTGGGATTTTCTTGAGTGGTGTGAGGGAGGAATTCTTGATTGTGTTTATTGAGTTGGTGGATAGGTTGGAAGTGAAGATGAAGAGTTATGAAGAGTTATTGATGATAGAAGCTTGGAAAATTGGGCGAGGAACTCGGTTTTTGAGCTTATTATTGTAAGCTTTTGGGGGACGGGAATTTGATCCCGTAGTTGGTAATGTTCTTAGGGTGGAAGACTTGGGATGATAATGAAGAATGAAGATCTAGGAGAGCGACATGACCATGTCACTTGGGACATGGCCATGTAGCTACATGGCCATGTTGGTTGCTACATGGTAGGGACGAAATGGTGGCAAAAATGACAAGCTGCTGTCTTGCGACATGGCCATGTCGAGGTCGACATGGCCGTGAGGCGTCATGGCCGTGATGCCCCCCCCCCCTCACGGCCGTGAGGGGTGTTGTCCGTGGCCACTTTGCTTCTTCTTCTACATTTAAACCAACCCCCCTTATTACACCCCCACCCAACCTCCCTACCCACCTTTACCTCTATAATTTCATCCTTGTACTTCACTTATACATCTTCATCCTATCTTCACTACTTTAACTCAAAATGTCCTATTAAATCCCGACCCCAATACAAGCCCGATGCTCCAACAATAAGACTACATTTAGGAAGAGGAGGAATACCGTTGACAAAGACAAGCAACGTGCCGAATATGATCATTGAGGCGATGAAAATAATTGAGTTGCTAACCGTTTGGTAGGCGACTCTCCTTTCTTTTCCGTCTTTTACTGCTAGTCTATCTTTGTTTGTTCCCCTTCCCTTTATATATTTGGTGTCTTGGTGGCCCTCGGGGCCCTTGGTGTTTATTGCTCCCGATTCTCGATGACGTGAGTACATCGAGAGTCATTTGAAAAATACAAATTGGCAAGTCTTTTCACTTTTTCTTTATTTTTATTTTCTTTTGGTAGAATTTAGTCGGATTTAGGCGGAATCCGGGCTAGGTGACTTGATTACACCTAGCCCTCCCCTCCCATTTCCTTTTATTTTCTTCTTTTTATTTCTTCCCCCATCCATATCTTTTCTCGTCTCGGCCCTTGGTGACTTGATTACACCCTGGCCGGACACATTCGACCATTTTTTCACTTTCATTTTTTTGATTTTTAGTTTTATTTTCCCTTTTTCTTTTCTTTTTTTTAGTGTCTTCCACACACTACCGATCAAGCATGAGGACATTGCTCGATTTAAGTGTGGGGGAGCGATATCGTAGTCTAGATTAGTTTTATTTCCGTAGTTTTTTGAAAAATCTTAAAAATCCCTAAAAATTTGAAAATTTTCATAAAAAAACCAAAAAGATTTTCCTTTGTGTCCTTTTCTTTTGAGTCGTTGTGTCGTGTTTTTTGTGTTTTGCGTGTGTGTTTTTCCCTCTTTTTCCTTGTAGGTCGCTTGATCACCGTTAACTTTGGAGAGCTTTCAAGGCATCCGGTAACATCACTTTATCCCTTTCCTTCTTTGTTTATTGTGGAGTTTGGAGGAGATTTTGTGATGGTGTATGCTCGGGTGGAGCTTTCTGAAGTTTGTGGTTGATGTGGTGGCTTGTTTGGACGTTTCGGGGTGGTGTTTGTGTTTTTTTGTCTCTTTTCCTTTTGTTTTTGTTGTGTCTTTGTTTTGTCTTGTTTAGTTGTGTCTAGTGTGTATAAAAGGGTTTTCGAAAACCCGGTTTTGAGGCTAGTGCGCAAGTGTTTACTTTTCCTTTCTAGTAATATGAGTCGAGTCTTGGACTTTAGTCTGGTAGAATGACTTTAAATCAATGATTTCGTTGGTTTCTTACCTTGAGTCCACCTAGTTTACTAGGAGTTTACTATGGGATTTGCATTTTGACCATTTTGACCACCCACGGAGTGAAAAGGCCTTGGTTCCCGAGTCTCGTCTCTTAGGTGACCGTGTTCGAAATCGTTTGATTACTCCAAGTTTCCCCCCTTTTTGTGGGTTTGAAGGAAAATCGCGACCCCCGACTTACCCATTTCCCTACCTCCTACACATTTCCACAAATAAGTTGCAAATTGTCTAAGTTCTTACTTGGTTGCAAGAAATGCCTATAATACAAGATTTATCCAAAAGGGCAAACCAAGAAAAAGAAAAAAAAGAAAGAAAAGAAAGAAGAAAAAAAGGAAAAGGCACAACAAATCAAAAACAAAATATAAAAGAAGAAAAAGAAATGGCATAGCAAATCAAAAGCAAAATACAAAAAAAAAGATGCCAAAAAAATCGTTTCACAAAAAGATCTTACCCCCTAAAAAATAAGCCTTTTACCAATTGTTATCGTGAAGAGCCTACCAAAGGACTGAGTCCCTAGGAAGGATGATAGCGGTAATGGTCGGTATTCCCTCACTTTGCTACCATATCCATTTTTTTTACTTGGACTAGTCGAGCTATTTTTGAGCATGGGACGACCCTCTTGGCTTAACGCTAAAGGGGGCGGGATTTCACTTTACCTACAGTGTCGACTAACTCCGTGGTTCATCCTTTTTCCATCCCGCCTATCGTCCTGTAGTACGTTCTTAGAAGGTTAGAAGGACCAAGGTAAGTTACCAACGTTCTTATTGCTTTGTTGTCATACTATTAGGATTTTGTCCATTTCGGTTTGTATTATTAGCTTGGGAACGTTGTCACTTGCCTTGAGTCCCTAACCGGTGTTTCTTTCACCGCTTTGTTGAGAGAAGCGGTATTTTTTTCTTCTTGGATGCAACCGATTGTCCGTTTGTTTGTTTGTTTGTTTGTTTGTTTGTTTGTTTGTGTGTTTTCGTGTTCGGTTGTATCCACAGTTTTGTCGCAAGACCTCACTTGCCTTGCGGAGAGCACTTTTCCTCTAAGTGTTCTCGCGTGAGTTGAAAGGGCGTAGGGTGCGCTAATACCCGCTCGGTTAGTAGTCTAGTTTATTTTAGTTAGTAGTTAGTTCGTGCTTACTCGAGGGCGAGTAACGGTTAAGTGTGGGGGAGTTGATAAATGCGTTTTGTAGTGCTTATTCCTTGTGTTTGGTCCCGCTTTCTCTTGTGGAATCGCTCTTTAAAGCGGTTTCGAGGCTACTTACGCTTCTTCTAACTTGTTTTAGGTTCCTAAGGCCTATCTTGGAGAAATGGAACGATTCCGACTTGTTTCCAGCGCATATGGACCCAATGAAGAGAAGCGATGATGGTTCGGTGACTTAGACTCGATCCCGAGTCCCTTGAAGCCCATTCCCGAGCACCGAGAGTTGATAAGAAGCCTAGGAGGAGCAAGTAGGGGCCTACATGACCGTGTCAGAAGCCTACATAGTCGTGTAGTGAGTCGGGAAGCAAAGAAGGGAGGAAGTGAGCTAGAGCAGCAGCTCATGGCCGTGAGCCACTACATCATGGCCATGACGGGGTGTGCCTCACGGCCGTGAGCCCTCTCATCATGGCCGTGAGCCCCCTGTTTCTCCTCGCCTTTCAACACTTCATTCCCCTTATTCTTACAACTATATATATATACCCCCCTCTTGTATTGTTTAAGCACCATTCATTATCCTACATTGCCCACTATACCCTAGACTACTTTAGGTTATATTAGCTTAGACTAGTGTAGATTAGTCCTTAATTACTCCTTAATCTAGTTAGTTACTCTTGTATTAAGGGATCTCTTGAAGAATCCATTCAATCTTGACAACATTGGTGGAGGTTTTGGGTGTTCTTTCTATACAAGTTTTTATCTTTTCATCTCATTATTAGTTTGGTATAATATTTCTCTTCTCCTTTCCTTTAATCTTTGTTTTATCATTCAAGTTTCATTCATTATCTTTTGTTTATTGTATTGTCCATTGTTCCTTGTTAGTTCTTCATTATGAATGTGATTGTTCTTGTGTTGGTTTCTCTTGTTCTTGTTAGTTTTCCATTAGATATGTGTGAGTAGTCTCTTGCTAGGATTAGTAGGGGAATTGGGTGACTATATGGGTGATTAAGGGTTTGTATAGATTGTTGGTGAAAGTTTGGGTTGCTTCCTAGTTGTATGCATAGATAGGGCTGTTCACCTATCCGGACCCGGACCGGACCGGACCGACCCGGGGTGGACCGTGGACCGGTTGGGCGCAGACTCATGACCCGTGGACCGGACCTGCAACCTTCAAACCCGGACCTGGACCGACCGTTAGGTCCGGTCTAAACCCGTGGACCGACCCCTTTGACCGGTTGGGTCATTTTTTCTCAAATTGGGTTGTTCAATTTTAAGTTGGGCCATGTATTAATTTGACTATTACCGACTAACCGAGTAATAAATAAAATCAACAACAATGACGAATGACAATTTAACTTACAAATTAAAATTCTCAAACTTATAAACTTGTAAATAACAGTCGAAAATAAAATTTCAAAGTTTTAAAGTAACAATTTATTATTATCTTAAACCAAGTAACCAACGCAAATAATTTTATAAAATCCAAAATCTTCTCCTCAAGTCCTCATCAATGATTTGCAACATTCGGGAAATCAGCGTTGATTGTCGTTGTATTCTCCAAAATCTCCACCTCTAATAATAAAAAATATAAAACAAGTTAAATACGCAAAGTAGCAAACTAAAGTTATTAAAAAATGATGGGAGTTCAATCTTATACCTTCTTCAATTTTTTCTAGTTCTTCCAATTTTTCCTCCACATCAAGCCCGCTATCCTTTCTTGGACGAATCCAATCTTGAGTACATATTAGTGCTTCGACAAGCTTTTAGAAGAAATACCACAATGAACAAAAGTGAAGAGGTCAAGGCCAAAGAATAATAATCCAATAACTTAATACGAAATAATAAATATAGAACTTTTAAAGAGTACCTTAGGAGTTAATGAACTTCTAAATGGTGTAAGATGACGCCGACCGACGCTAAATGTAGATTCCGAGGCCACGGTAGAAATGGGCATTCCTAGAACATCACGAGCCAAACGTTCTAAAATAGGATATCTATGACCATTCAATTTCCACCATGTCAATACATCGCAATTTCCCTCATGTTCACCGGGCACCTCATTCAAATACCTATCAAACTCGGACTTGGCATATCCACCATCACCTCTTCCCATTTGAACTTGCATTTCAATTGATTTTTTGAAATCTAAATAGTCTTCTTGTTCAAGGGTAGGACTAATATCATGTGTAGTATCTTCGTTGGGAGGAGTTAAAGAACTATACAACCTTCTATACTCATCAAAAAGATCATTTGCTTTATTGTACACTTGCTCTTTTAACTCTTCATCCTTAGGTGCCCCATATATACGAGTAAAAGCAAATTTCAATCCCATTAACTTCACCTTTGGATCAAGAATAGCACCCATGTAGATTAACACATTCATTTTATCCACGTCCCCCCAATACTTGTCAAATTTCTTTCTCATGGCACACGCCATTTTTTTAAAATCCTCATCAGTACTCTTGCTCCATTTATTCAATTGCTCAAGCACACGAGCAATAAAAAAGAAGGTAGAATTACTTGTGACATACAATGAACCAGAAACTTGCTCCGTCAACGTTTTAAATACTCTAAGAAATAGAACCAATGATTCCACTATAGTCCAATCATAGTCACTAGGAGCACCAGAATTTTCAATTTCACTCTGAATGAGATTGCCATATTCATCTACAAACTCAACAGATGAATCAACCTCATCACCGTGGGGGTTAACAGGAACATCAATGTCCCCAAACGCATCTTTATATTTCAAAGCAGTTTTCAACATTGTAAACGTAGAATTCCATCTAGTGGGACAATCAAGACTTAAGGACAACTGACATGGTGTGTACTTTTTAGCACATTGTTTGAAGTAACGTAGTCCTATTTAGCGAACTACTAGCAAACTTAACAGCATACCTAACCTTACTTACAGACTTCTTATTCAATTTCAATCCATCCCATACAATAAGGTTAATTATGTGGGCGACACATCTCATATGCAAGTAATCTCCCCTACCAATCAAGTTTTGCTTCTTCTGAAGAAGTATTTTCAATTCTACACAAGCCGTGTCTTTAGAACTTGCATTGTCCACTGTCAAGGTAAATACCTTACTTTCCAACCCCCAAGTTTTAAAGCAATCATCAAGAAGATTAGTAATATCTTTACCTTTGTGACTATAGATTGGACAAAAGACAATTATCTTCTTATGCAAGTTCCACTCATTATCCACAAAATGGGCTGTTAGACACATGTAATTGATTTTTTGAATACTTGTCCATGTGTCAGTCGTAAATGACACTCTCTGGGATGACTTACAAAGAAACTCTGTCAATTTCTTTTTCTCATTCAGGTGAAGTTTATACACATCACGAACAATAGTAATGCGAGATGGAATATGAAACGAAGGACAAGTAGCAGACATTAGGTACTTAAATCCCTCTTTCTCAACAGCACGAAATGGATACTCATCCATGATGATAAAATAAACAACAGCTTCCCTAACCTTATTTAGGTCCAAAGTCCAACCCTTCAACATACCTTCCCCATCATTACCCGTTCGATCGAATACTAGCTCAGTTTGTTTGCTTTTTGACTTATTATTTGGAGCATCTGGATTAGACAGACAAACCAACCAATGATTTTTAATGTTTTTTGAGCCATTTGTTGCCCCATCGGACGCAAAATTTTTATTAACACAGTATATGCATTCAGACCTTCGCTTACCATTGTTGTCCAAGTAATCTCGAAAGTGGATCTAGTAAGATGCTTTCCTTTTGACAGTGGCATCGTAATTACGACCTTCAACTGGAGGTCGAGGGGGTAACAAAGGTTTTGTTTGGTCAACACGTTTCTCTTGAATCTCATCGTCACTTAGTACATATGTCGCATCATTTTCTTCTCCTAAATTGGTGCGAGGTCGCTTCCTTTTATGTTCGGCCATCTACGATAGATAAATATATATGTTTGTCAAATTATCAATTAACAAAAACGTAGTAGTTACTACTCTTACTAGTTAATTAGGACTTAAACTAATTATTTTTGACTTTTTGCCACATGCCCACATAATTCATTACTGCAACATGCATTGATGCATGATGCATGCCACTGTTATGCCGCTCACAGCCTACTGCCCACATGGAAACTTGGAAGGTTTACAAAATATAATTGCCTATTTGCCTGACACAATTACATGCATATGCCGCCCACACAGTCACACAGACACACATTACACGCAATACGACAGAAGTACAGAACTACTACTACATAATTACAATTTACAAAGAAATAAAGTGCTTTCAACTTCAACCTTCAAATTGATGATTTCATTTCTATTACTCCATTAATTACTATCTCCATTATAGAACTAGAAGTCTAGAACTACATTATAAATTAAAAGTCTACAAGTCTACAACTACATCAGGAATTACGAGACTACAGGTCTACAACTCTACAAGATGATGATTTACCTGTAAATCTGCTATGAAGTGGAGAAGTAGAATGCAACTGCAGTGTCCTCAGGAATTCTGATGAAGCTTTTATGGCATACGAAGTTTACAGATTAGAGGAAGAAGAATTACGGTTTTTGGATGAAGAATTGAAGATTGACCTTTTTGGAGAATTGGAGATTTGGAGATGCAAACGTTAAACTTATAGAGTTATAGTAGCAGAGTAACTGGGTAAGTGTAAAGGGATACGTAATTTGTGTCATTTATTCATTTCAGTTTCCAATTAGTCAATTAATATTAAATCAATCCCTAATTTCATGGGTAGTTTAAGAGGCATATTCCATAAATTTGTATTTATTATCCATATTTAAATTATTTCAAATATTTACTTCACGTATTTGATATGCAATCTGAAGAAATCTTTCATACAAAAGTTTGGTGTAGGATTTTAGGGTTCAGCAGCAAAAATTAGGATCAACGGTCTGAACCGGTTCTTGCCGGGTTACCCGCGGGTCTAGACCGGTACGGACCGTGGACCGGCTACACCAAAATTTCAACCCGCCGAGCGGACCTGTAGGGAATCGGTCCGGTCCGGTCTGACCCTTACGGTCCGGTCCGGTCCGGGTTCACGGTCCGGGTTGATTTATGAACAGCCCTATGCATAGACCATGTTTGATGAAATGCTTGAATGACTTGTAGTTGCAAATGCATGTTTTCTTGCCTTCTTCTTGTGGTCTTGTATGTTGCTAGGATGGGTTCTTGCACGAGAGCGAGGAACCTCTATGTCGGTTTAAGTAGCGAGAGCCCGGACTATGCCTAGATAGCTTGACTACCCCTTCACCTTTACTCTTCCTTGATCATTTCATCACCCTTGAACCCAACCTAATCCTAGTCCTTTTTCTATTGTATTCTCCATCCTTTTAGTCATTGTTTCTCCAGTTAGTTGAATCCTTTAGTCTTAGTTGTCATACCTAGTTTGCTCTTAGTCATAGTCTTCTCCCCCTTCTTAGTTTTAGCTTAGTTTAGCTTGTTGACCTAGTCAAGTCTTTAGGCGACCTTAGTCGAAACCCTCTTTACCGTCCCGGTGGACTCGACCCGACTTACCCTATCTACCCAGTTAGGTTAGTTGGTTATTACTTGATCGGTGGGATCCACGGCAAATCCCTCCCATCAACAATCCAAAAATCTCCACCTATTCTAGATCTAATTAGTTCTTCCCTTTTGCAATTTTTATTGAAGATTCTTGGAGATTTTCAAGGGATTAGTGACAAATCCATTGTTAACTTCATCAAGCTTCTTCTTATTTTATTGCGATTTTCTTCCTTATTGTTTATCTGCAATAGTTGGTATATTTCTCTTCCTCCCCCCAATCTCCCTAATTTCTCTAGATCTCATTTATGCTATTTTAGATCGTTTTCTTCATTATGAATTGTGAGTAGATTTCTTGTTAGGGGTTAAGGGAGGAAGATCTTGGGTAATTTGAATTGAGGGATGTTGGTGGGTTGCTTGCTTGTTGATTTATCATGTTTGAGTTTTTGTGTCTTTGTCGACCTAGAACCGCGGCTAAATCGACCTTGATTCACTCCTGTCAATATGGGGAAACTCAGGGTAGGAGTTACTTTGACTTGAGACTTATCCTTTTTCGCCGCGAAAGCGGGATCTAGATAAGTTGGGTGAAGAAACCAAAAGGTGGCATTTTCCCTTTATCAACGTTGTGACTAAAACCCGATTCCGAGATTCTTAGACCCCAATTTTCGATTCCCGACTCCCCCTAACATCTTTTCCTTATTAGGTTATCTCTTCGTAGCTTATCGCTTCTTAGTGTAGACTCAACCAAAAAAACCCCCCAAAAATAGACTCCAAACTCTTTTTGACTGAGACTCCACCGACTTTACCTAGACCGTCCCTGAGGATCGATCCCGACTTACCGCTACTACGTAGTTTGTTTGTCGAGTTTATAAATATTGTTTGATCGCGTTAGATAGGCGACAATCTGACGCGCATCATCTAAAAAACGGGTTTATGACCCTAAAGGGGGGGGGGGTTGTCGATTACTTTTTTGTTTTAACTAATTTTTGAGATAGTATGGTAATGTTCCTTTCAGTTTTTTAGTTAATCAGTGTGATAATGCACGTATATAGTACCATGAATATATTTTATTTGACTTCATATATGATATATCTCATTCATAATTTTAGTTTTATTTCAATTTATATATAACATAACTATAAACTAACCCGTGAATCTTCACGGGTGATAAAACTAGTTAAAACTAAAAGGTGGGTCGGCTAGAGATGTCCCTTTTTTTTTGGAAAAAAATTAAAATTACGTTAAATTAGGTAATTACCTTAAAATAGTTAATCATGTGTTTTAATTAGTTGATTAAGTGTTTATTACTTAATCATGTCAAATTAGGTAATTATGTGTTTTATTGGAAAATAAAGATTACATTTTGGTTCTACGAGAATCGTAAGTCAACCTAAATCGATATATCTAAGACGATAATGAAAAAACAGTAATTATAATATCATAAATTAATATATGTAAGACAAAACTTTTAATCTTACTTTATATTGTTGATAATTATTGTCGGTGTGGGAGCGTAACGAAATGAGAAATTAGATACGGAGTATTTTAATTTAAAACTTCGGGCAAAACCAGTTCATCAACTCGCTATAGTAAAAATATCGTTTAATGAAGACGGTTTTAAAAAATTGAGACTCAAAATAACATTGTTAATTAAAAAGTTTGAAAAAGAAAAAAAAAATTAACAAGGAAGGGCAATTTAATTGTTTATCCAATTAATATTGATGGTTTGAAATAATTTGTCGACGGTAAAAAATAGTTGGGGATTAGATGTTGATGTGGCCGGTGATGCTCCGTAAAAACATTGATTAATGATGTTGCAGAGTTTTCAAGGTGTGAGTTTGTGCTTTGAGCTTGCACATCCTCTAATCTGTTTATTTGGAAAACTTTCCAGAATTTGATTAATATCATATTCTTTAGGACTGAAACTGACTGAACTTAACTGAACTCAATTGAAAGTTCTGAACTTAACTAAATGAGTCTAAATTGATCTCAACTGAATTGAACTGTACTGAAAAAGATTGAATTCTTCCCGTTCCGGCTATTTGTTGATATTTTATATTATTTGAGAGAAGTATCTTAATTAAAGATAAATAAATGATCGAGATGAAGAGAGTTATTTTATCCATTTGAAGTTCTTGATTGAGTTTTTACATTATTATTTGCGTACACTATAATTTACAATAACTATTAACTATTTAGATAAATTTAATATAATCACAATAACTATTTATTTAAGTAAAATTTTCTTTTAATGTGTAAACAAAAACCTTATTGGTGATCCAAAGTACCAATGTGAAAAGTGTGGACCACAAATGTGTTACGAGGAAACGATTGGTAAAGGTCGCTAATCTAATATTCTTTCGATGCTGCTTAGTTGGGAAGATAATGTTGCTATATTTAAGTGATCCCCCCGAATTGTTGATGTCACTCTTAAGTCGTGAGCATCGCCTTAGCTCCACGTTCATTACGAATATTCGACGTTACAATTGTGGTTACTCTTGGTCATCTCCGTCTGGCATTATCGATAAATTGGTGAACTCTAGACGCGACCCCTACACATTTAGGATGAGTAGGCAAAACGTACATCGAATTTGTAGTTTGCCACCCTCTAAGGAATCTACCTGCGTTCGGTCAGTTGTACATTTATGATACAGAGCATGAGGTGAACAATTGAATAAATGCTTTAAGGACGGGCCTAGAACGACCATAAATCTAAAGAAAAATAAAAAAACCTGAAAATTTGGTAAGACCTAACCTAGGCAACTCAAGTTATTACTTTTTCACTTACTGTCAAATTTTATATCACCCAATCCCGAAATTCCTAGATTCGCCACTGCTCGAAACACTTAAATATATTCGACTTCTTGGCTTATGTAGAGATATTGAGGATGGTTGGCCTCATTTGCTAATATTTTGTTTAAGATATTTTATTTCTTTATTCATTCACTAAGGAGTTTTTAAACATGGATTGTAATGCTAACACAGAAATATTAGTATATCATAACAAGCAACAAGATTAAAAGATGGACATCACTCACAGCAGAAAGATCAAAGGTTCCACTTCTAACCATTTCCGTGGATGCTATCACTAGCACGAGATGAAAGCCTTTTCTGCTTACCGTTGTTTCCCGTCCTTTAAGACGAGCGTGGAACGTCATGAGAATAACTATATTATCATTTTGTACGGGTCAATAATATATTCAGAATAGCTGATGCATATTTCGCCATTCTGAATAAAAGTAGACTTAAAGTATAACACAATTTTTTTTCTCCATCACTTTATTTGTCTTTGTAACGTCATCCGTACAATTTGCACGGGTCAAAACTAGTTAACATTTAAATACAAAAAAAAAACACATTTTATATGAAATATTATATACAGTATAACCTAAATATTTACCATTTACTAGTAAAATGATATTTTATGAAACATATTCATAAGGTATTATTAAAATCACTAAGATATTTAATAATTATCGTTCAAGAAAAGACTTGATGGGACTTAAAAAAAATACTACTCAAATATTTTTCATAAGTAATAACACCTAACATATATTTTATGAAACATATTCTTAAAAAAAATTAGGAACTTATTAAAATCACAAAGACCTTTAATAATCTATATAAAACATATTTATATAGTCTACACACAAACCACATATGAAACTTATTCATATAAATACAAAACTTGCTAAACTAATTAGTATATATGTAATAGTAATCATTATCACAAAGATATTTAACTACTTATCCACATAAAACAAAATTTATATGGCCTTAAAAATATACAATCATAACACCCCACTAAAACGAATTAAGCACAATAGTAAAAAACACTATGAGATATAATAATATACATAAAACAAATTTATGTGGACTAATATGAAATTATCATGAAAGTGTTTTATACGTCTTGGCTAAACTAATTAGCATAATAATTAATGTTACAAAAACATTAAAATAAATTTAAAAACTCATTTTCATGAAATAACAAATACTCCGCATTATGAGTATAAAAATATATTCGATGAGACAAATTTAATTCGACAAAAATACAAATGTTTGAGATAAATTGACATGGACTACACAAATTATGTAGGGTTACAACCCTAAAATCCAAGGACCTGTTACGAGTATTAACCGAAAAGACAAAAGTAGAGGGATAACAATTATACCTTACTTGCAGCGGAACATCGTATTAATAAGAAGTATAATAAACCCAGAAATATATATAATCTCCACGGACAAAATAAATAATCTCCACGGATAGAATAAAACACCCCAAACGTGATGCCTCCTTTGGTATCCACACGGGTACGGAACTGCGACGTATATGCTAGTATAAGGGTTTGTGAGACGGTCTCACAACTTCTCTCTAGATCTCTCTTATAACTCTTTATAAGAAGAATATATATTATGAGTCAATACTCTTAATTCCATATATTGGTTCATCATATGAACCTCCTTATATAGGAGATGAGAAACTAGAATTAGGTTATTACTATAACTCTAATTACCATAATTAGATTATTACTATAACTCTAACTACTATAACCCAACAACGCAGTTGAGTCCGTATTACTACTGACCCGATATATTTAATATATCGATATATATTAATAATATCCCGTACACATTGTTGTGTGACCCAATGGGACAACTTAAGACTACCAGACACGTAACCTATTTACATTTTAACCCGACGTCGACCTCTAGCAAGGCATATCGGATACATAGACTTCAGCGGGTTACTCTGTATAGGACAATGGACATAACACCTTCAGTCTCCCACTTGTACATGTCCTCCCGAGAACGGCGTTAACTCTCTTTGCTACTATTGTCTCCAATTGAGAATGAGGTATGAAAAAGTGTCATCCTCGCATGTCTCAATCTTTTACTCGAATCTTTGAGTTAACTTGTTAAAAGAGCAGATAGATGACAATCATCCTATCTGAGCGCGGCCACGCATTTGAACAAGTCACACTCTTCGAGTGGCCAAGAAACAATAAATTCTCTTCAATAAAGGAAGAGCAAATCCCATCTTGTCTAACCACATCCTATCACACGATCCATGCATGCCCAATAACCATCCATAGTCCCCTTTCACAGCTGACGAGGAATAGTATCAAAGCATACACATCACATGTACAGAATAGTCAAAGACTTAGGTCTAAAGACCATAAAAGTTCATAACTCGTAAAGAACTTTACTGACACTAAACGAAATCTTAGTAAAATTCTTTTCGACGGGTATGTCTCATGCATGTTCTCAACATACACCGGTGTGCCTGGTTTAGTATCTCAATACCTATGACTCAAGGAACTTAGTCATCAACCAATTCACACACTAGTCATTTAAGGGTATTCAAATGTCCCAACACAATACCCTGACTAGAAACAAAATAATTACATCATCCAAATAAAGTTCCAAGACTAAGTCACGTACTTAGTGATCTATTTCATCGATGTAAATTATTTAGGGACAAAACTTGATTACATTAACCAAATGACAATATGTCATACATATATCAATTATCGAAATAACTCCCACTAAACCAAACACCTCTAATGTACTAAGACCATTCGCCCATGCGTCTTATACCAATCATAACAATATGTAGAGGAGGGTTCGGGATATACAACATTTGTATCGGTTATTTACAAGTATATGATCAATCTACCTTCTCTCAATTAAGGTAAACTATTAGTTTCACAAGCAACAAATTGCTTCATAAACTTTAAAGTTGAGTGTGTGCTTGATTCGTAATCAAACGTCTATTTGCTTCAAAAGCAATAGAACACTAACTTTAGTTATAATACTAGTCACAAAGTTGTCCTTTGGAACCGTTCCAACACACAACTTCTCATCTAGAACAAAATATATCGAGATTACAATCTCATGTCATCTTTGTCCATTTGGAAATATAAATCGTTGTAACTTGTTTACAACAATTTGCTTATCACATCATTCGCATCTCTTAAATAATTCCCCCTTTTGCTTCTTAAGCGCAAAGGAACAATTTCTTAGATAGCATTCTAGTGACACTCACCAGATTACTATCTACTCGTCACACGAGCACATAATAAACACATTTCTTGCGAAGTCTCCTAGACTTATAGCAACCAAATGTTGTTTAGTTAGAGACGTATGTCACTTACATACCAAATCATAACAATAAATGCACTCCCACTAGCCTCTAGTACACACTTTGTCTCTCCGATGTTTGTCTCAAAGGAAAACAAACATTTTTGAATTACCGCATTGAGAACGAAGATACTTGCTCCATGCTCCAATCAAATTGGAACATTCACATTTGCCTAGCCATTCTGATAATATGAAATTCATATGACGTGTCTCATACACCATCTTGTACATTTCTTTTCAAGAAATATATTTCGCATACTGTAGACACCCACATTTGGCCGTTAGGTGTCTATAGCAGTTTCAAAAAAACATCTGATGATGATCGGACGTAAACATGCTTTAACATACTCGAATATGGGCTCGAAATCATTAACATTTGGCTTGGACTTTTTACGGAGTACAAATCTCACCAAACTGACCTCAAATTCAGGCCCAGTGGGTCATTTCCAGTCAAATAAGACTAAATTGGGACAAAACCGACACCAGTGGCAAAACCGTCTTTTAGCGATCGGGTCAAACCCCGGTCAAAGTCATTTCTGAGGCGGGAAAATCTGTCACGCAGCTTTTGAGAATCCAATTCAGAGTCAAAAACTACAAAAAAACCAGCTACAAAAGGATTAAACAACTCCATTAGAGATAAAATTCTATCTCTAAAAGAATTACTACCCGGCCCGGACCCACTCGATTGACTGGATCATCCCACTCGGTCGAGTAGGCTCGCAAATCTGCACAAAATCGAGATTAAATCGGGCACTCGATCGAGTACTAGGCGCACTCAGTCGAGTGACTCCTTTTCCAGCCCGAGGAGGATTTCTTTCCCACCAAGCAACGAAATCCTCTTTCCTCTCGAATCACATGCTTTTCCTATCCAAAGCGGTGTTTCTTCTCACCCAAGCAAAGCTACCTCTCCTAGTCAAGGTTGGGAAGCTCTCCTATAAATAGACCCCCTCACAACACACAAACATACACAATTCATACATCTACAACATCAAATCAACAATCATCATCAACACACATCGACAATTGAAATTCCCGATCAATACACAACATCCATTCACAACCCGAAATTCTAGGCAATTTTGGGCAAACCTGTGGACATGACATAGGTCCACCCCGACGCGGCCACGCGCGGGTTTGGGTAGGCGAATGATTCTCCATATGAGAATGGATCGAATTGAAATTTAGGTCGAAGTGGAGTCGCCACCGAATTTTGTGGTTATTCGGAACCATTCGAGCCCACTCTATGTCGTAGTGGGTCGTATATAAAATACGGCCCATTTCTGATGTCAGAGTTTATTGGGCTCGTCCCTTTGCATTGCGGTATCGATACCGTCACTACCGGTTATCGTGTATTGAATGACTCTTGTGCGCCAACGGTTTCGGGCATCCGAAAACCTAGGTTCTGAGTAAGGGGTGAGGGTACGTGTTGGGAAGCCCACAAAGGACACCCAACCCCGCCCGCACTTAGCGGCCTCTACTAAGATCTCGAATGACTTTCTAATACGCGCGTTAGTAATTCGGTGAAAAATGCTTATGCAAACGTTGTTTTCCCTAAGGATGTGAATGAAATTGAAAAGGGTTTCTATGTCAATTTAATGCAATTAATTCTAACGTCGAAGTTGAATTTTAGCATGTGGGTTCATTTTAGTAAAATAAAACAAACGATAAATCAACAAGAATAACAAACGGTTAGTAACGGTATAACGAATAATAACGGTTTGCAAATTAATGAATGAAATAGAATGATGTAAAATTGGACGATGCATGGTTTGACAAGATAGTAGTACACGTGATTAATTAGGCACGTGTTGACCGAAGTCATAAAAAGAATTGACGAGACTCGAATGATGTTGTAGGACTCACGACATTGATCGTGATGATGGGCTACTCGATCGAGTGGGCTAGGCACTCGGTCGAGTTCCCCCTGCACAAATTATAATTCTCTTTGCAATTTATTATTGACTTTCGAAATTGCTTTTTGATTTTTGATAATTCGATGATTCTGCCAAATCGGACATAAATATTGTACAATTTATGATCGACTCGGATTTTATAAATTATTGATTTTCTTGAATCAGATATAAATATTATGGGATTTATACTCGATTCTAAATTTGAATACTCGTTGTATCCCATATTCGATTATTGAATCGATATGGAATACTAGAGTGAAAATAAAATAAAATAAAATAAAAATTGATTTAAGTCGTCTTAGATTAACTATCGCGATATGAGTAGATTTCCTCCGCGTTTAATAATGTCGTAATTCTAACGAATTGTATGACAATTATTTTAGCATCAACGAAAAAATCGCATTAGTTAATTTATTTGACTAGATCGTTAGATTCGACATCCAATTACGGAATTGGTATCGAATCCAAAAGATCGACGCTTTGCTTGAATTGAAATACTTGATTCCCTCGGCTTTTCCGACACTACAACAAAATCACCCTTTCGCGGCGATTATTTTGGTAATTCGTGCCGATTCTATTCGACGCGAAAGGTTTTCCCATCGATTGTGTATTCATTGAGGTAGGCGGCGTTGCCGTAGCCTTTCGTGTCGAATAATCTATTCGCTGGGTCAGGTTCTTAAAAGCGACGCGAAAGAAGATGAGATTTAGTGGCGATTTTAGTGTCGATTATTATTGATGCGGTAAATATTTTGATTTTCCCACTAATAAGAATTATAGCGATTGTATTCGACACAATAAGTACAATAAAACGTCATTTAGTGGCAATTGTTGTAATAGTATTCGACACGATAAGCAAGTACTGTAATGTCATTCCTTTAACAATTTTATCAATAGTATTCGACGCGATAAGTATTACAGACAATCGTAATAATTGCATTCGACACAACCACATAGTAAATTAGTATCGATGTCATTCGATACAAAATATGTTTCTATCTCTCAAATACGATGTGAAAATAAAAAGAAAGGACAAGCAAAAAAACATGATACTTATATATTAGTCATAAAATCCCAAAATTATATGTATCCAACATCGACTAAATTAAATTAATAAAAATAGGTTCAAAATAAGTGCAAACAATCCGTTTAAAACCTAAAAAAATTAACTAGGTCTTCAACCCCAAAGCAAAGCATCAAACCATCTATTCCAAATTACATAGAGTAGCCGCACCTCGAAAAAACTACAACAACAAAGATCATATATATATATACCAAGTTATACCGAATTTTTAGTCATTTCCCACATGCAAGTAAATAAATGAAATAGATTTATGTATGTATGTATGTATATACACACTCACCGGTTCATGTATGTTCCTTGGCACATATACCGAAATGTCACAAATTAGCTGCTTGAGTTGCTATAATCATCCTGTACGAACAATTAAAACGCACGCCGAATATTATATGACGTGAGTCCATTATCTAGTTCAGTTCAGTATAATATCATATTTGTAACATATTGTGTATTAAGTACAAACCAATTATATAAAAAAATGAAATAAGAACATACCATATTAGTCTGATCGTATTTTGAATATTCTTTTGATGTTCTACCTTTAAAGAAGACCAACAATTCATGGATTATATTCTCTAACTGATTTTGTTTTCCAAGACCTTATTTACCATCTCTGAGTATACAGGTCTGTCAGTATTAGTACAAAAATATTACTCCATCACCACAAAGGCTCTCACCTATCATGATGTAAGGAAAGGCCTAGTACACGCACGCAGCGCATGTTGACACCTACAGGTAAACACATAATGACAGTTACACGTGTCCCACAGAGCCGCATTATCTACGTGTCCCACAGGGCCATAGCCACAAATTGCGAAGATAAAGTTGACGATTTATTATTCACGGTTACTAATTCTTAGTATTCTTAATACAATATAAATAAGAAATATGGTTGATTTCCAAACAAACTTCTTCAATTGGTAGATTTCGTTGGTCTAAAAACTGAATTTACACGGATACACAAATCCAGAGTTGCGAACTTTAATCATTCGAAATAACTGCCAGCAGTGAACCTCTTTAAGTAATTGATTCCACATGACGTAAAATCTTCCAGCAATCACAATCGCATTTAGGATCTAGCAGATCACAATCTAATTGCATCACTTTGGAATAGTTACGATCTTTTGATGAAAAATAAGACGAAAAAAAATCTAAACCCAATGAATCAGATAGAAAAGCATCATACAGATTCTCAAAAAAGCAAATAAAGATTTCAGCAGATGAGCAATTTCAGTGTTGTGAAGGAAAACAAGGTATTCTATTAGCATTGAACCCCCTGCAGTAACAAGATAAAAGTTTCCGAAACAATTCTATACGATAACGACAAAAATCCAGACAATAAAGGCACTTAAGACAGATCAATAAACTAGTATACTTCGTAATTCATACCTTTGCTTCTTTGAAAATCTGATTTCCTTCCAACTTGCGTTACATAACCGTGTGACCTGCACCATGTGTACTGTACATTCCTCATCTGACACAAACCATATAAGAACTAAATTAATTTTCCCAAAAAGAAAACTAGTGTACGAGAGTAAATATCAGAATTATAAATTACTTAAAACCAAAGGATTAGTCACCATGATGTTCTATAATTTGATATATCTGCGTGCTATTTATGGACTGTTAGTTCAGCAATTCAGTTCTATAATAGTTTGATTATTTTGTTATTTTGATCAAAATGTCGCGGTTTATCATGAGTAAGGACTGATGCACCTCAAGTGCCTCAATTTTTTCACTTCCAGCAGCAACATGAACTGAAGTCAGTCCACACTTATCTTTCTGTCTCACCCTAGCACCATGCTTCCGAAAAAGGATAAGCATTCTGAAGAGCAACCAAAAACAAAACGCTGTCAACTTCTTTGTGACCTTTATACTCCAAAAAAGTAGATAGGTTGTGTATATCATACTGAATCTGGTCAAAGTTGGAGAGTTTAGATATTTTATGGCACCAACGTAGAGCGGAGTTGCCTTCAAGATCAACATCATTTACATCAATAGTATCCGTCTTTAGAAGCAACTTCATTACTGCTTCATCTCGAACCTGCTTTCAGAAGGAAGATAGAACAAAACAACATATCTGATATCTTGAAATAACATCAATATCATTTAATTTAACAATAATTTAGTTTCATTTAAATAATAGAAACATTGATTTAGGTAATATTAGAAAGAAAAAGACGATTCAGAAACAAACACGAACAATGAACCGAAAGTAATATGAAAGGAGCATTAAGAGCAGCCTTGTATTCCATATGGTTTCAGCCTTCATTTGATAATATTTCAGACTTGACTTCGAGTTCTAACGCAACAAAGGAAAAAATTTCATTTGGAATATGGTTCTTCAACACAGTCCGCTCTTACATAATTTGTTGCAGCCATTTGGGCAAAATCTTAGGTCTCCAACCATTGTTCTCCCACCTTACAACTATAAAGGTAGTTATGCAATACTTATGTATACCAAAACGCGATCTAATACGCATACTAAAACGCAGTCTTACCTTGTTGAAATTCATAAAGACACTAGCTTCTTTCCCTCTGACCTGTAGCTTGTTATAACACCAACATCTCCGAACACGAGCTAAAACAATCCCATGCTATTATCGCTGCATAAACCTCTGAATGAGAAGGGAAATAGGATTTTCATGGGTGAAACTGATGAATGCAGCCTAGTGTGTATGAATACAGCCTAAAATTTGATATATAACAGTTTAGAAGCCTAACTAAATCGCTTGAGATGAATCAAATATTAATAAAGAATTTTTCAACAGCATACTAATTCCAGTTTAGATAATACAAGAAATTCAGCAGCATACTCTATTTATAACAAAATAATCTACCGAATTACTTGAGAAATTCAACATTAGATACTGAATTAACAAAATCCTATGTTTATAATTAACGAAAACCTAAATACTTGAGGAATAAAGATTGTCAAACCTAAATATTTGAAGAACAAAGAAAATAAATACCGCACAAGGCCGTGAAGGGTTTGGTTCTAGTTCAGTTTCGATGAACCAATTAGGGTTAGGTTCCTGAAAAATTGACGAAGATGTGAAATTTAAGGAGACACGGGTCGACCCTAGGAATGCTTCTGGTTGTTGTATTGGCGGATATAGAGTGGTGAAGTGATGGTTGTCATTGGGGCGGCGTAGTCGCGTTGCTAGTTGTCGGAGAATGAAGTGGTTGTGGATGGCGTGGCGGTAGAGTTGGGAGAGCGAGGTGATGATAGAATACTAAGGGTGTATTCTTTTGGAAGAAGATGAAGAAAACCCTAGGATCAGGATTAAAGGGAGTCAAATGAAAAAAAAAGAATTAGGATATGCTAAGCTAACCCGTCGTTTAGTAGAGTCTATTAGTGTCGATTCGTATTCGTTAGTGTTAGTCGTCAATTATAGAAGTAATTGCGTATTTTTTGCGTCGATTTTCGAATCGCCACATAATAATTGCCGTGAAAAGCCTTTTTTGTTGTAGTGCGACATCGAAATAAATCCCTAGGGATTGTGATGTCGGATCCGCGTCAACGGGTTTCGACCCTTATTAAATAGAATGCATGTTTTTGAAATCGATATAAATATGTGACTTGAATGACGATGCAAACGAAAATAAACGAATTATTGTTTAGGTTAACTCGTCTCAATAATCAAGTGATCATGGTGATGGGATAAGCGACCGGCAACGCTGTGTGCAGTACACTTATATATTCGGGTTTTCTTATCCCACCATCATTCACACTCGACACAAATCGACAAGTATTTTAATGTTTTAATGCTAACGGTATTGTTGATATTATTATGCGATAAACAAAATAAAAAAAATGTGGAAAAGGAGGAAGATGACGAGAAGAGAAGAAGAAGGAAAGAAAGGGGTTTTGGCACCCTCAACCTACATGTTCTTGTCTCGGATAAGGCTCGTAGTCGTGGCTTTAACACAAGAGCTTCGAGGCTTATGGAGGTTAAGTTATGGTGGCTTGGGTTTCGATTTCCTAAAACTAAGTTTAGGGTTTGCTAGTGTAATGCTTAGGGTTGTGTAGAGATGTGTAAAAGATGTATTAGGGTTGCTAAAAAGTTGTATTGTGAAAAAATTGTGTAAAAAGGTTGTGTGTAGTTGTGATTAGGGTTGTAAAGTTGTGAAATTGAGTGTGCATGAGGTTGCTTATATAGGCATTGCCCATGTATTTTGGTGTCTAGGGTTTTGTGCCCTAACGGACTTGACCTGATGGCACGTCTGAAGGTGGACTGTTGGTTTTGCTTCTTGAGTTGAACTTTTTGTATTTGAGTGGCTGATTTGATGTGTCTCGGAAACGACTTTGACCGGAGTTGACCCAATCGCTAAGAAGTCGATTTTATTTCCGGTGTCGGTTTCGGTCCAAATTAGTCTTGTTTGACTCGGAATGATCCACTGGGCCTGGATTTTGAGGTCAGTTTTGTGAGATTTGTACTCCGTAAGTGCTTAAGCCAACGACTAATGGATTTGAGCCCATATCCGAGCGCGTAGAAACACGTTAGCGTCCGATCATCTTCGGGTGTTTTTTGGAAACTGCTATAGACACCTAGCAGTCAAAATGCGGGTGTCTACAGAGCCCCCACTCTGACTGAGGCTTGGACAAGGCGAAAGTCAGAGTAGCCACCAGGCCAATCGAGGATTGAAACCTGGCGGACTTCCGGTCGGGTCGTTTATAGTCCATTAGACTCGCGTGAAGGGCTCGTCAGCCATAAGCTAGAAGTTATACCTGAGTTGATGATGATAACTCTGTGGGGAATTGGACTTGTCGCATAAGTCCTGGGTGTGCCTGTGTGTAGGCCCATCTCGTGCTATTCCGGGGAAAATGCCGCCTCGGGCTATCTGCTGGGGAATTGGACTTGTCGTATAAGTCCCGGGTGCGCCTGTATATGGGCCCATCCCGTGTTGATTCGAGAGAAAATGTCGCCTTGGGCTTTCGCTGGGGAGATTTAGCGGGTTGTATGTACTGCTTGAGTCGTACCTGTATAAGTCACATAAAGTGCATGCAACACGTAGGTAGTAAAATGACTCGCGCTGGGGAAAAATGATTTTTGAATTTTTGAAAGTTTGGATTTTTGAATTTTTGAATTTTCGAAATTTTGAAGTTTTTGACTCCTAAAGAATTTTAGGAAAGAAATTTGCAATTTAAATAGACCGAAATTTGACCTTGTCGAAAAGGATTTTCTCAAATGGCTAAGTTTTGCAAATTTCAAAGTGGAATTTGAAGAGAGAGGCCTACCGACAGACTCGACTCTGGACGTGACCGGACGAGTTGACAAACACGACTGGACTCTCGAGGGGTTGGACCGTGACTTGGTAGGGGGGTGGGCCACCTAACAAGACTCTTGAGTTGCGCTATCCCGTAGCCTAGGCAAGTGGCAACAGAGGAATGATCTGTTATAGGGGGACTGCAGTAGTCTGTAATGAGACTGTTTTAGTCTGGTGCCCTTCTGGATTTTTTATTTTAGGGTACAGTCCAAAATGGGTATTGCTTCGAGTCCTGACAGATTCTCGTCTTCGACAGAGCCGAGTACTAGGACACACTGTAGAAAGGAGGCTAGATTTTTTTTTGATTTTGTGAGCGGATGGAGGTTTCCCGCCTAAGAGAAGCCCCCAGGACGACAAAGCTAGCTGTTGAGAACATGATGGTGTCGTGACCGGAATGATGGCGCTTTTTGAATGTGTGTCAATGTGAGTGGTTGTGCCTCTATTGAAAGGCTGCCTACGTATTCACGTGTAGTGAAATCAAACCAAGTCGTAGTTCAGTGTCGGAAGATGTATTATGGTGCCTAGTCTAATAGGACTTTGTGTGTAACTAGCCATAGCGATGGTGTAGGCTAGGTGCATTCCCAATGACGTTTTGGTCAAAGGGCTAGAATGATTAGGATATTAATCCTGTGACTGTGAGCGTTCTCCGGGATAGCCCCCAGAGGTGGTGTGCACTATTTGGGCATGTTCTATCCCGACCGCAAGTTGGGTTCCCGTGTTTGGGGTTGGTAACTGGTTTGGATGATTTTGGAAATGTGGTGCTAGGTCGCAAGTGGCCTTGATGATTCGAAATCTGGAGCTTGATTTTGTGGAGCTAAGGTTTCGAGGGTAAGGTATTGCAATGTGGTAGGAAACGGGGAAGTCGAGTAAAAATGACTCGGACTTCGATCGAAGTAGGTTTAATAATGCGGGATCTGATTTCCATGTCTGGCCCTAATGGTTAGGGGTATCTTATGGAGCTTGAATCCTCAAAATTCTGGGCTGTCTCTAGCCTAGGCCTCGGGAAGGTCTTGGGGGTTGTAATGTGGGAAGGCTAGATGTGGTGTTAGCTGACCAGTTTGATTGTTTCTCCCCTATTGGATGGTACGAGCATTGATAATTTTGAATTTGACCGTTTTCACTACGGTCATGGGTTCTTGAATATTCTTTGGCTGACCTCTTAGCCCCGGTCTTGGGATTTTTGAATTTTTGTTGGTTGACCTCTTAGCCCCGGTCATGGGTTTCTTGAATGTTTTTCTTTGGTTGACCTCTTAGCCCCGGTCATAGGATCTTGAATTTTGGTTGACCTCTCAGCCCCGGTCATGGGTTTGTTTGAATGTTGGTTGACCTCTCAGCCCCGGTCATGGGTTTTTTGAATTTTTGTTGGTCAGACTAACACCTAAGGTAGGGGTTGGTTGATCTTATTGGATGGGTGTTTATTGTGGGAAATGGGCTTGCCTCCCGTCTTGAACCCAAACTAGGAGACTACCCGGATTTGTCATAGGAATTCGATACCGCTCCTGCTAAGTGTAGTTTTGTGGCTTTCTATACCAGACATGGAATAGGTAAAAGGAAAACTCGGGCTCGGTTTCCTGCAGTCATTATAGATGTGCCTATAATAGTCACGTGCGTGTGCTCACAGTGTATGACGATGTTCATCACGTTCTCGAAAACACATAAGGAAAGTAGATATGAGAAATAGAATATCGAAAGCTTGATTTTATTGAATTTTGAAAAGGGGACAGAATACAATTGACCCTGACTCTGACTCTGACTTTGACTTTGACTTTGACTTTGACTTTGGAGGGAATAGCACATCCTAGACTCGAACTCAGACTCGGACTTAAATCAGATCCGGACTCTCGGATGATGTTGTCATTAGTCGTCGGCTTCTACGGACTCGAGTTGATGTCCAGTATAGCCTTCAGTAGAAGCTTCACCCAGATCTTCATTATGTCGAAGATCGTCTTCAATCCTAATGCCCATTTCGGTAAGCACGGCAAAGTTTGAAATGCCGGCATACCTATGATGGATGAGGTAAGAAGGTAGGAGGTTGTTAATGAACGCCTCCACTAGTGTCTTCTCGTTGGGCTTGTCTACCAACTTTACACTCTCGGCCCTCCATCTTTGAAGATATTTAGTGAACCCTTCTTTGGGCTCTTGGGCCATCACTTCCAGAGTACGCATTGTAGTCTGGATCTCGGTATTATCAGCATAATTCCGAGCGAACTCTGTTGCCATGTCATCCCAAATCGGGTATTTCTTGGAATCGAGCCTGTAGTACCAGGCTTTGGAGTGCTTTTCAAGGGAAGAAGCGAACAAGTGTCTGAACATGGTGGACTTCACCCCCTTGACAGCCATAAATTCTTTGAAAGCCCGGATGTGGTGGACCGGGTCTTCGGTACCCTCAAACATTGGTATGCCCGTAAGGTCGAAGTTGCCGGGCAGTTCATCATTCAGGGGTGAATAGGAACGAGCAATTTCAGTGTGGATCGAGTTGTTTGTTGACAGGTGAACTTGTTCCTCGAGCCTACGAACAGCGCTGACTAGTTCAGCTATGGGCCCAATGGGCTCAGATCCATGAGGAGGAGTCCCTTTCTCCACGGCACTTAGACGGGTGGCCAAGGTCGCTTGGTCAGTCTGGATGGTAGTCAATTGAGTTTCCATCTTGGCCAGCGCGACCATCAGTTCGTCCAAAGTTCCTTGCATCTTTTGATGTCTGGTTTGCGGTGGCCTGTCTGTAAGAATACCGCGTAATCAGTAAAGTTGCTTCGGAACTCAAATTCACCAAGGCATCGGAAATAGCGCGGGAGGAGAGACGACTCCGGTTTGACTCGGGTTAAACTCCCCTAAGACAAATGTGTAGGGTACGATTCTCGGAGTGACTGTGATTAATTACTCCGTCGGAGAATAGCCCCCAATGTGAGACTAAGGACTTAGATGGCGTGGCATCTTAAGTGACTCGAAAGTGGGGTACGTGAGACACGTGTAAGACATGACCCTTAGGGCAACCGTGATTGATCGCCCTGCTAAAGGGTAGCCCCCGAGTGGGATTGAAGATTTTGTTAATATTCGAGTGTTGGACGAGTGACCCTTAGACGTAAGGACCACAAACCTTTTGTCATAGGGCTATGCCTTGTAAAAGGTTGACTCAGAAAAGACACCTAGACGGGTGACTTGTGAAAGGTGGGCCTTCGTTAGGATTCGACTATGTGGGCCGAGTCCGGTTCGAAGGAAGGTCCACGTGAGATATTTCTCAGACTTTGGACTCGATTGTGTAGACGGGCCCTCCTTTGTCGGGTTTTGAAATGGGCAGAATACCGGCTAAAAATAGGATGTTTTGAGTAAAATCATAAGTCCTAAATTCGGTATGTGTCCCGGGTTTTGAAATTGAATAGTTTGAAAAGGATGCAATTTTTGAAAAAAAAAAAAGGTTTTTGAAAATGACTCGGAAACCAAGTAGCACGTAGTCACACAAGCATTATAACTACGCCATGTATGCTCTACACTAAGTCTCGGTCGGTCTATAAGGGGTCTATACCAGTGTACATAGTCTAGACGTTGATCGGGACGGACTTCCTAAGTCGAGTTGAGCTTAGAACATGCCGCGAAATCCACTCGAATCGACTATGGACACCTTTTGACATATCCATATTGGAGTACATCAACGGTATAGTGGGACGTTGGTCGCGAGTACCGACCCGGGAAAATATGGGTTATGCATGAACCGTAAAACTAAAACGCGTATTGTACTAGTCAAACGATTTCTGTTCGAGTCTCACCCTGAGGATGCCGATGGTAAGTCACGCATCAGTTAATTCCCAGCGGAGTCGCCAAATTGTGGACATGACATAGGTCCACCCCGACGCGGCCACGCGCGGGTTTGGGTAGGCGAATGATTCTCCATATGAGAATGGATCAAATTGAAATTTAGGTCGAAGTGGAGTCGCCACCGAATTGTGTGGTTATTCGGAACCATTCGAGCCCACTCTATGTCGTAGTGGGTCGTATACAAAATACGGCCCATTTCCGATGTCAGAGTTTATTGGGCTCGTCTCTTTTCATTGCGGTACCGATACCGTCACTACCGGTTATCGTGTATTGAATGACTCTCGTGCGCCAACGGTTTCGGGCATCCGGAAACCGAGGTTCTGATTAAGGGGTGAGGGTACGTGTTGGGAAGCCCACAAAGGACACCCAACCCCGCCCGCACTTAGCAGCCTCTACTAAGATCTCGAATGACTTTCTAATACGCGCGTTAGTAATTCGGTGAAAAATGCTTATGCAAACGTTGTTTTCCCTAAGCATGTGAATGAAATTGAAAAGGGTTTCTATGTCAATTTAATGCAATTAATTCTAACGTCGAAGTTGAATTTTAGAATGTGGATTCATTTTAGTAAAATAAAACAAACGATAAATTAACAAGAATAACAAACGGTTAGTAATGGTATAACGAATAATAACGGTTTGCAAATTAATGAATGAAATACAATGATGTAAAATTGGACGATGCATGGTTTGACAAGATAATAGTACACGTGATTAATTAGGCACGTGTTGACCAAAGTCATAAAAAGAATTGACGAGACTCGAATGATGTTGTAGGACTCACGACATTGATCGTGATGATGGGCTACTCGATCGAGTGGGTTAGGCACTCGGTCGAGGTTCCCCTGTACGAATTATAATTCGCTTTGCAATTTATTATTGACTTTCGAAATTGCTTTTTGATTTTTGATAATTCGATGATTCTGCCGAATCGGACATAAATATTGTACAATTTATGCTCGACTCGGATTTTATAAATTATTGATTTTGTTGAATCAGATATAAATATTATGGGATTTATACTCGATTCTAAATTTGAATACTCGTTGTATCCCATATTCGATTATTGAATCGATATGGAATACTAGAGTGAAAATAAAATAAAATAAAATAAAATAAAAATTGATTTAAGTCGTCTTAGATTAACTATCGCGATATGAGTAGATTTCCTCCGCGTTTAATAATGTCGTAATTCTAACGAATTGTATGACAATTATTTTAGCATCATCGAAAAAATCGCATTAGTTAATTTATTTGACTAGATCGTTAGATTCGACATCCAATTACGGAATTGGTATCGAATCCAAAAGATCGACGCTTTGCTTGAATTGAAAGACTTGATTCCCTCGGCTTTTCCGACATCGAAACAAATCCCTAGGGATTGTGATGTCGGATCCGCGACAACGGGTTTCGACCCTTATTAAATAGAATGCATGTTTTTGAAATCGATATAAATATGTGACTTGAATGACGATGCAAACGAAAATAAACGAATTATTGTTTAGGCAAACTCGTCTCAATAATCAAGTGATCATGGTGATGGGATAAGCGACCGACACTGCTGTGTGCAGTACACTTGTATATTCGGGTTTTCTTATCCCACCATCATTCACACTCGACACAAATTGACAAGTATTTTATTGTTTTAATGCTAACGGTATTATTGATATTACTATGCGATAAACAAAATAAAAAAAATGTGGAAAAGGAGGAAGATGACGAGAAGAGAAGAAGAAGAAAAGAAAAGGGTTTTGGCACCCTCAACCTACATGTTCTTGTCTCGGATAAGGCTCGTAGTCGTGGCTTTAACACAAGATCTTCGAGGCTTATGGAGGTTAAGTTATGGTGGCTCGGGTTTCGATTTCCTAAAACTAAGTTTAGGGTTTGCTAGTGTAATGCTTAGGGTTGTGTAGAGATGTGTAAAAGATGTATTAGGGTTGCTAAAAAGTTGTATTGTGAAAAAATTGTGTAAAAAGGTTGTGTGTAGTTGTGATTAGGGTTGTAAAGTTGTGAAATTGAGTGTGCATGGGGTTGCTTATATAGGCATTGCCCATGTATTTTGGTGTCTAGGGTTTTGTGCCCTGACGGACTTGACCTGATGGCACGTCTGAAGGTGGACTGTTGGTTTTGCTTCTTGAGTTGGACTTTTTGTATTTGAGTGGCTGATTTGATGTGTCTCAGAAACGACTTTGACCGGAGTTGACCCAATCGCTAAGAAGTCGGTTTTATTTCCAGTGTCGGTTTCGGTCCAAATTAGTCTTGTTTGACTTGGAATGATCCGTTGGGCCTGGATTTTGAGGTCAGTTTTGTGAGATTTGTACTCCGTAAGTGCTTAAGCCAACGACTAATGGATTTGAGCCCATATCCGAGCACGTAGAAACACGTTAGCGTCCGATCATCATCGGATGGTTTTTGGAAACTGCTATAGACACCTGGCAGTCAAAATGCGGGTGTCTACAAAACCCGAGATCAAAACTCGTAAAAAACCCAGGAGCAAAACGCGTCAAATACCTTCCCAATTATAAACCACCATAACTCTTCCTATATCATCTCGAAGCTCCCGTGCCTAAGCCACAGTCAGACGAGCCATATTCCGAGAAGTTTAAGTATGTAGGTTGATGGTGTCAAACTCAAACCCGTTTTTTTCTTTCTCTCTCTCTCTCTCTCTCTCTCTCTCGTTTTTTCGTCCGTCCACTTTTCTTTATCGAGTCATCGTCACGTTTTTTTATTTCTTTTTTTATCGTTTCTAATACCGATATTATCGCAACTATCTAATTTTTATACAAAAAAGTCATTCTTAAAATACGATACCAACTCTATAGTCGAATATCGTATCTAGAAGATCCAAATCAATTTCGTTGATGCTAAGATAATCGTCACATAGTCCTAAAAACGAAACACGACGATTTCGACACGGAGAGAATCTATTTTGTCTTAGTTCGATTTTCAAACGATTTATAAACATCTTTTCTAAAAAGTCGCTCCGAATATTCGATATTGATTCTATAATCAAATATCGAATATGACGAGTATCGAAAACCAAATCGGGTGTAAATCATACTATATTTTCACGCGATTTAGCAAAATTATTGATTTCAAGATCAAAAGCAAATTTACGAATCATTGTTCGCACAGGGGGCACTCGATCGAATGCCTAGCCCACTCGATCGAGTGGCACCCCAATAATCGGGCAGAATACTTTTTTTCGAGACCACTCGGTCGAGTCCCACAGTGACTCGATCGAGTGGCTCCTGGTTCATCAAAACCGTGAGTTTTTTTAGCATCTTTCGAGTCCCGATCAAATATTTTTATGACTTTGGTCAACACGTGTCAAGTCAATCACGTGTCAAATCCTTTCAAAACCATGCATTGCATTATATTCATGTCGATTATTTAATTTACAAACCGTTACTAACTTGATTGTTCATGTTTTCAGCGATTTATTTTATTGTTTGTTTTATTATACTAAAACGAACCTCGCATGCTAAATACAACTTTGACGTTAATTTAGATGCATTAAATCGACGTAGCAACCTATTCGATTTTTCACATGCTTAGTCAAAATACTGTTTGCATATCATCTCATCGAATTACTAACACGCGTATTCAAAAATCAAACGATATCTTAGTAGAGGCCGCTAATGTGCGGGCGGGGTTGGGTGTTCTTTGTGAACTTCCCAACACGTACCCTCACCCCTTACTCAGAACCATGGTTTCTGGATATCCGAATCCATTGGCACACGAGAGTCATTCAATACACGGTATCCGATAATGTCGGTATCGGTATCAAATGCAAAGAGACGAACCCAATAAAATCTGACATCCGAATGGGCCATACTTTGTGCATGGCCCACTAAGATATAGAGTGGGTTCGAACGGGGCCGAACTCCCACAAAGTTCGGTGGCGACTCTACTTCGATTTAAATTTCAATTCGACCCATCTCATATGGAGATTCATTCGCCTCCCCAAACCCGCGCCTGGCCATTTGTCCAAAACTCTTCATATGAGTGATGACATTCAAAATGCTAAATCAATTCTAATAGACTTAAGCATAATGTTGTAAAAATGATTTTTCCATAGTCATTACTATGAGATCAATCCTTAACTACCAACTATGCTTCATAGATACTCTTATATCAATCCACATCATCTTTATATTAAAGACTATTCTTCACTATAAGACCCATTTAACCAAAGTCTATACTTGGTAGTTATGGTATATGGAATCTATTAGATTTATGACTTCTTGTGACTCTTAGAGTCTTTGCCCATTATTGTTTCATCATAGCTCAAACCTATGTAGGGTAATATTTTGCAGGTAAGATGATCATGACTTTCATGGACGCATCTGTAACACCCCGTGCTTTGACCATTTTAGTTATTTATAATAACGATTAATATTAATAAATCAAGTCTTGACAAACTATTTTATATAGTAATATTCAATTCTTGTGCCTTTGGAACCCTTCTATTTCACTTCAGTGTTTGCAAAACTGAAATTTCTATCGTTATCGCAATTCTGCGCGATTTCGTAAAACGGTTCCTATTTTCTCATACGGACTCCGATTGAGGCGTTTCAAAAGCCTAACTTTATTAATTTTCCAAGATCTACATAATGGTGATATTCAAAATTTCAATTTATGAGTTCATCATAAAAATATTGTACTGGACAGCTCCTTTGCAACGAAAATCGTCACCCGATGAATCGTTTCTCGACATTCGATTTCCGTACTTCTTTCCTAACCTTTGTGGAACCAAATTAACTCAAAAATATCATTATTATACACCCCATACCGTCACCTTGAGGTCCAAGAGTCAAAAAATGCTTTTCTAATCAAAAACACCAAAAAGGGTAATGTACTTCCAAAAGCATGATTAGCCATTTTGAGCAATTGTCAATTGTTTGTCTATCCTTTGTTCCCTTCATCAAATGGACGACTATTACTCCATATAAACAGCCTTAGGACTCCATTTAGCTTAATTATTCATCCATCTCTTACCCTCCTTCAACTCCCTTAAAAAAAACCAAAGAAAACAACACAAGTTTTCACAAGTTCTTAAGGTGTATTCAACCACCATTTTTTGAAGAGCTCTAATTCCTTTTTCTCTTATCTTATACTACTTATTTTTAAGTTTATTTAATAGTATAACTACTAACTTTGTTTATTTTTTGTGTCATTCTAACTAATTTATGAAGAGGAGCAAGAGAAAAGGAGCATCGATCTTCGTTTTCTTATATGTTGTAGAATCGATTATTTATGCTTAAGGTAACCTAACTTTTCTTCGCCCTCAAATCTCGTAGTATAGTGTTTAGACTCTAACTAACATGTAACATCATGTTTAGGACTAAACCATTAGATCACCAAGTTTAAAGCTAACTATTTGTTGATTTATCACTTAACAATACATGCTGTAAAATAGATTCTGTGATGTATGATGTATGTTCATGATTTGTATGTGTAAAATACGTTTCGAATTAGCCTTAGATTCCTTCATGAAAGTTGTAGATCTGAATGTCTAGAATATGTTAAAAATATGAAAAGTAAGTTTTTATGAAAATATATATTTAGTAATGATTTATTTCGTAAACTAGTACCGTATGATTTTATGTACTGTCTGAGAAAATAGTATGTTTCGTGATTTTAAACGTTTCTTTTGGACTTAGAAATATTATGTTATGTTCCCGATGATGCCTAAAACGTGTATGTAAAATTTCAAATAAATCCATCATATATATTTTCATTTATAAAATTTGTACTAAAATGGGTCAGATCTGGAAAGAATATTTTATTTAAGAACTTTTATAAAGTATTTTAATCTAAATTTCTGGGTATAGGTTATGTACAAGTATAGGTATCCAAAATAAAAGTTTGGTTCACTTTAATGATGTTTAAGTATTTTAAACGATTTAAAAGAAAGTATTGAAAACCGTACTGTTTTCTATTTTAAATTGTTAAAAATAATAAACCTTATTATTTTTGAAAAATGACTTTATATCTGGAAACCTAACTTATAAAAGTCTGTTGAGTATGAAAATCGAAACTTAAAAATAACATTTGAAAAATGACTCATTGAGTATCCTTAATAATATTATCGATTTCGTTATTACTTAAAGTTACTTTTGTAAAACTCGATGTTTTGAGAAATATGATACCTAATAAGGTTAAAAATGATTTTTATAATTATTACTGATTTATTTGGTGTTTGAAATATTTTAATAAGTATAAATAGGCTTTAAGAGATAAGTATACTTGTACAAATACGAAACCGTACAAAAATACTAAATACGTACACTTGAACAATAAATGTACTAAATACTTGTGCCCAAAAAGTATAGAGTACTAAAAGACGAATAACCCAAAAATACTAAGTTAAACAATGCTTAAATATTCAAAACAACACTTAAACTTTATAATGAGCACTTAAGGACTAATTAGTGATTAAGTCAAAACTAAGGGTTGACTAGTCTATCTTGGTCAAACTTTGGCTTTTTAAGGATGTAAACTCCCGCTAAGTGGGATAGTTTTGTATTTTTGTAGATTTTGCAGGATGTCAAATTACTGGGCTTACAGGGGAAACGTGTGCTAGCGAGGAGTAGTCTTGCTTAATTTTGAGTTTTCTGTTAACCTGTCCACATGTAACCCTAAACAATATCAAGCTCGTACTTAAGTTGTAATTCGTTTTATGATATTGTAAGTGACGACCGGTTCTTGTAGTAATGAAAGACTCACTCGGAGTTAACGGTTTTAATTTTTACCCCTTTTTACGACTTAATTATTTTCCGCCTTGTTAATTAATGTCATTAGAAGAACCGGGTTGTTACAGTTGGTATCAGAGCGACCTTGAGACCGTGTGTAATTATGTGCGATGCATATTTACATCACCTATCGAGGAAACGCGCCTGGAGCTCATGACAATGGTCTAGAGTGTCTAAAGTGTCTAAAACATGTAGAAAGTTTAAGATCACTAAATGAGAGATTCACTAGCATAACCCTAGGATCAAATAATATACTTGGGTAGAATGTCTAGATGGGTAGAACTACTAAGGATTACCGTACCGTCCGATTTAAGTTTTGGCCTTTGCTTGTTTTTTTTCATGCTATCTGCATAGTTGAATGTAGAGTGATTGCACTAACTTTTAGCCTGCTGGCTAGTTTTAGTTTATTTGTGATCGACGCGATAACTAAGATAAAGGACTTGAAGCCATCAACATCTCAAGTCTGGTAGAACACCATTGCAAGCACAAATGGATGTATCTTCCCAATCAACTATAGTAGCCAAATCAAGTTGGACCATGTTGATGTATCAAGTGAAGTTATGCAAACAAGATAACATACAAGAAGATCAAGTGCAGACGTACGTAAGATAGTAGTCCTCGAGTCCTATTTAGGTGTCGACTTAGACTTGACTGAGACTCTACTTACCTATATAATATAACTCGTACATCGGAGATCATTTGTTAGCCTAAATTATAGTCATGGAAATGAACCCTTCTTGCCCGTATTCATTTCACAGTAACACCTTACACCACATCTAATTCATTTTTCTAGCTTATCCTTATTTTCTACCTTTGCCCCCACTTTCTTCATCTAACCAAGCAACGATTTGAGTTCAATTCCGAACTATCTTCAATGCTTCCGTCGAAATTCTTAAACATCACATACAAAGCTTTCCTTTGCGTCTAACATACAACCTTCATAAATCGAGGAAAACCTTTTACCCTTTTATTATTTTTCTGGTTAAACTGTGTATGAACCAAATTTTATATTTGAACCGAGGCCATATCATTATGCATACAAAAAGTCATTCGAAGCTTAACCCTTGAACCATCATTGAACAACTTCTAATCTTTTCAAAAGAAGTTGAAACTTAACTAATTCATTCTCTTTGTTTCTAAACTCATTTTGAACTCTCCTTGAACCAATTCTTAGGTCTGGCTTCTCATCTTGATTCAGAAAAGAAGTCTTCTGTTTATTTCACCTTCGTATATTCTGGCTCAGCTCACCTTAGTTTGATGTCTTCCTATTTGATGGAACCTTTGTTATTTACCGTTCTAACTTATTTCCTTTTTATTTCTTCATCTTGCTTTCTCTTCTTTGAAATCACCATCAAACGGCATGTATCCTAACCTCATACATACCCATCGTCTTTTATCCATACTTTTGTACCATACCCTCTTTCCAAGCTTGTCCTAACCTTCGAGCATGGAGATAAACTTCAATACTCTTATTTATTAATCTTATCAACCTACTAGTTTTCAACTCTTGAATATTTATTCTTTCAATTAATTTCTTAAATATATTCCTACATCTTCAATGAACCATGGTTACTACTTATCAGAGTGCATAGTAGAAGCACAATGAACCCTTAGCCCACTCACGAAGATGTAGTTATGCCCATGATTCTCAGTAGTGTAATGTACTTAAAGTATCCAATATTCTTTCAAACCAACCACAATTGGATCACCCAATCTCTACCTTTTAGTCAGCCTGTAATTATTGGACTTAGGAACCTATTGATTTTGGAATGACGAGAGGTGGCAAAAGATGAGAACCAACAAATGTTGTTGAGGGTTGAATTTAGGTTGAACAATTTTGAGGATAGTAAAGAATAACGGAGGATTGGAAGATTTAAAATTGTAAGCTAAGAAAAAAAATGACATTTATGGAAATCTAATTCATACATAGTGACTACTTGATGAGAAATTAAGTCATACAGATTTTTGTGGAATTTAGAACCCTTATATTTTCAATGTTTTTGCGGATTATGTTAGCCAACGGACGAGTTTTGTAGATGAGTAACTATTACTAATAACAAGAGAGTATTGATCTTTATGAAAAGATATCAGGGAAAGGAACTAGTAAAGAATACTAAGGGATAGAATTTAACAATGGATGTGGTAATTATTTTGAGAACTAAGAGAATTTTATGAAAATTTTGAAGAATGAAACTTGTAATCCAATGATAAGATGCATAGTTCCGACTGAACGGATTTATGGAACTCTTTGGTAAATCATGAATAGCTTTAGAATTGGTAAATCGAGGTCAATAGCCAATGATTGTATAGAGAACCTGATTATCTGAGGACTTGTAATTTGAGTGGGGTAGACTTCCAATGAATTTGTTAATTATAATTTTTAAATTCGAGGATAAAGATGAAACCTCATAAAAATTATTGGGATTGTTTAAATCAAAATTAGATGTAAGGTTGTGTAACCTTTAGAGAAAAATCCTTGATGAATGGAAACACCTATGGATCCTACCTTACTGGTTATCAGGGAGTTAACTGGAAGAATTAAGTCAATCAGTATAATTGAGCAAATAAAGGACATTATTATATACTATTGGAGATGTATACCTATGCGAGATATACTCAAATGAAATACTTGAGGAATAATATGCCGAGAGTTTAAGGAACCAAACTTCTAAATATAAAGGTTAGAGAAACAACTGGAGGAACAAAAAAAAATGTTTTTGAGGATTAACTAGGAAGGAATGTAGAATGATGAAATTATGAAGAATAGACACATGAGTGACCCAATCTAACCTGGTTCTTGATTGATGGTGTGTTGTTTCCATTATCAGTTAAATCACTCCATATCAATTTTCGTAAGGAATACTTTCCAGCTACTCCTTAAACAATGCCTTTCATGGATCAGTGATGTTCCCATTATGATCCTATATGTTCCTATTCTCTTTGTTATCTAGAGTCATGGTAACACTTCTTAGCCCGACTTCGTACCACAACAGAACCTATGCAAATCTTCAACCCTGACCTTTTGGTCTTGAATTCTACTTTGCCTATTATCTGAAACCTCATATGTTAATTGAAAACTCACTGATACTTCTATTCATCTCATTGAAGAGTACATCAATAACGTATTTATCTCGATCCTTACCTTGCTCATCCCTTAGAAAAACAAACTTTGCTAGAAATTGTCTGATATAAACTCAAATTATCTTCTCGTTCCTTCTATCGGACGAGAAACCCTTGGTTAGTTGGAACAATGTTCTATTGAGAGTCACCTCCCTTACCTCTTTTATGCAACGAATCAAATGATAATTTTTGGTTTAACTTACCACTTCTTTTCATATACGTTCTTTGTGAAACCTAATCCCACTTCTTTGATCAACTGTACCAACATACTTTCATTGAACTTTTCTTTGCATCTCCGATCGAGTTAACCCAACCAACTAGAATATTGTTATTAACCTTTGACCAGACGATTTAGTACTTAGACGAGTAGAGGTAACGTTGGAACTGCTGGGAGCAAGAGCACGACTTCACCAGGATCATATAGAAGAAAGACTCTTAATATGATGAGCCTATTCAAAGTTGATCCAGAAGAAAATCACCAAGAAGCATAGACTTCAAAAACCTGATCAGGGACGATATCATCAAAGAAGACCTATTAGAGCAATGTGCGAACCTTGGACTGAAGCGTTGCTAACCTGGTTTTTGTTTTTGTTTTGCCTGACCACTTGCCGACCTTAGAATACTCTTAGGACTTGGAACCTTAAGTCAAGTTATCAGTGTGTGTCTTATGTGTAATCCTCTTTAAGCGATAACCTACCGTGGGACATAGCCTATAGTTTTCTAGTCAAAATCTTAACAACCCTGTTATAACAAAGTTAGAACACCTTGGAGGTCGAGAGATATTCGAGATGTCATTACCTTATATTTGTGGAATTAGGTGTTCGAAAGAAGTAAGAGAACGATCAATGATCAAATTATTTGAGGATTCCTTTATTTACTTCAAAAGCTATTTCGGGGAATAGATTGTGAACAAGCCTTAACAGATCTCTAGAAGTTTCAGGATTGCCTGAGCTGATTTATAACCTATAATTTTGGGAATCCCTAGGAAAAGTATATATATTTTGGTGACTTATTTATATTTTGGATGATGGATGATAATATTACAACCCCAAAATATTGTAATGATGACGGACACTTCAAAACCCACAGACTCTCAATTTGAAATTTTGGAATAACCTTCTAATCGAGGAATCAAGAAACAAGGGAACAATTGAAAATTTTAGAAACGTAAGAGAAATCAATACAAGAGTTTTGGATAAACCCCAAGAGCTTATCACTGAAAGAACCACGCAACCCTAGGAGATCAACCTTTCGATGATAAATATTGAGAGTGCCATGAGAACCATGAATTTTGATACGATTGATAATGGAGGATATACGAGTGAAAGTCTAGTTAAACCTAAAGATCAAAACTATTAAACGTTTTGAAATTTTATGGAAATTAGGACAACCTTTATTTTAATGGATTTATACCTTAAGCCAAACCAGCATTTCTCAAAAATAAAATAAAAATGTTATATCGTTTTTAAGGCATTTAGATATTTTCTGGTTTTGGAGTTAGAGCCGATAGTGAACCAAATCTCGAAATGACCCGAGATTGTTCTACTTTTGAGAACTTGAGAATACCCTATGGATATATAAGAACCACCAAAAAAAAATATTTAAAGGAAAACCTTAGCCTAACCTTAGGAAATATATATCGTACAAACCTAGTAGTTATGAATTTTGAGGACGAAATTTTCTTAAGGGGGGTAGTCTGTAACACCCCGTGCTTTGACCATTTTAGTTACTTATAATAACGATTAATATTAACAAATCAAGTCTCGACAAACTATTTTATATAGTAATATTCAATTCTTGTGCCTTTGGAACCCTTCTATTTCACTTTAGTGTTTGAAAAACTGAAATTTCTATCGTTATCGCAATTCTGCGCGATTTCGTAAAACGGTTCCTATTTTCTCATACGGACTCCGATTGAGGCGTTTCAAAAGCCTAACTTTATTAATTTTCCAAGATCTACATAATGGTGATATTCAAAATTTCAATTTATGAGTTCATCATAAAAATATTGTACTGGACAGCTCCTTTGCAACGAAAATCGTCACCCGATGAATCGTTTCTCGACATTCGATTTCTGTACTTCTTTCCTAACCTTTGTGGAACCAAATTAACTCAAAAATATCATTCTTATACACCCCATACCGTCACCTTGAGGTCCAAGAGTCAAAAAATGCTTTTCTAATCAAAAACACCAAAAAGGGTAATGTACTTCCAAAAGCATGATTAGCCATTTTGAGCAATTGTCAATTGTTTGTCTATCCTTTGTTCCCTTCATCAAATGGACGACTATTACTCCATATAAACAGCCTTAGGACTCCATTTAGCTTAATTATTCATCCATCTCTTACCCTCCTTCAACTCCCTTAAAAAAAACCAAAGAAAACAACACAAGTTTTCACAAGTTCTTAAGGTGTATTCAACCACCATTTTTTGAAGAGCTCTAATTCCTTTTTCTCTTATCTTATACTACTTATTTTTAAGTTTATTTAATAGTATAACTACTAACTTTGTTTATTTTTTGTGTCATTCTAACTAATTTATGAAGAGGAGCAAGAGAAAAGGAGCATCGATCTTCGTTTTCTTATATGTTGTAGAATCGATTATTTATGCTTAAGGTAACCTAACTTTTCTTCGCCCTCAAATCTCGTAGTATAGTGTTTAGACTCTAACTAACATGTAACATCATGTTTAGGACTAAACCATTAGATCACCAAGTTTAAAGCTAACTATTTGTTGATTTATCACTTAACAATACATGTTGTAAAATAGATTCTGTGATGTATGACGTATGTTCACGATTTGTATGTGTAAAATACGTTTCGAATTAGCCTTAGGTTCCTTCATGAAAGTTGTAGATCTGAATGTCTAGAATATGCTAAAAATATGAAAAGTAAGTTTTTATGAAAATATATATTTAGTAATGATTTATTTCGTAAACTATAACTGTATGATTTTATGTACTGTCTGAGAAAATAGTATGTTTCGTAATGTTAAACGTTTCTTTTGGACTTAGAAATATTATGTTATGTTCCCGATGATGCCTAAAACCTGTATGTAATATTTCATATAAAGCCATCATATATATTTTCATTTATAAAATTTGTACTAAAATGGGTTAGATCTGGAAAGAATATTTTATTTAAGAACTTTTATAAAGTATTTTAATCTAAATTTCTGGGTATAAGTTATGTACAAGTATAGGTATCCAAAATAAAAGTTTGGTTCACTTTAATGATGTTTAAGTATTTTAAATGATTTAAAAGAAAGTATTGAAAATCGTACTGTTTTTTATTTTAAATTGTTAAAAATAATAAACCTTATTATTTTTGAAAAATGACTTTATATCTGGAAACCTAACTTATAAACGTCTGTTGAGTTTGAAAATCGAAACTTAAAAATAACATTTGAAAAATGACTCATTTAGTATCCTTAATAATATTAACGATTTCGTTATTACTTAAAGTTACTTTTGTAAAACTCGATGTTTTGAGAAATATGATACCTAATAAGGTTAAAAATGATTTTTATAATTATTACTGATTTATTTGGTGTTTGAAATATTTTAATAAGTATAAATAGGCTTTAAGAGATAAGTATACTTGTACAAATACGAAACCGTACAAAAATACTAAATACGTACACTTGAACAATAAATGTACTAAATACTTGTGCCCAAAAAGTATAGAGTACTAAAAGACGAATAACCCAAAAATACTAAGTTAAACAATGCTTAAATATGCAAAACAACACTTAAACTTTATAATGAGCACTTAAGGACTAATTAGTGATTAAGTCAAAACTAAGGGTTGACTAGTCCATCTTGGTCAAACTTTGGCTTTTTAAGTCAACATAGACCAAGTCAAGATAGAGGAACCCATCTTAAATAATGTACTTAGAAATAATTGAATCTTTAATCAAATCTCAACTAATGAACACTTCAAATAATATATCTCAAATAAAATGTTCCAAATCTCTTACTTCAGTATACTAAAACTATCAGTTAAGATAAATTTTACGACGATTGATAATGTTTGTTAATCTTAAAATCGACATACTTAAATTCCATAGGAACAACCGTACTTCTAGTCGGTGTGTTACCTAAGCCGGTGATCAGACACGTTTTCACGAACGATGTTATCGACACCAATCATGGTGAAAATGAACATGTGCCCTGGCAGTACCCTCTGAGTCTTCTTCACCATTCCATGTTGTAATGACTTGTTCCGAGTCAATACACAGCCCACAGACCGGTCATCCTTATGGAACCCGGTATTGTTTCATCCCTCTGTTTATCAGACATGTGTCCCACGATGACCGCTGAGCTCGATATTCCAGAGACTCTGTCTTTATAAGACCCCTAAATTCAGCCTACGTTTCATGTTAGGCGCTATCTTGGTAAAGTTTATAAGGCGATGCGATAGAAGACAGCTTCGAAAGTAGACTACGACACTCGGAGTCACTGCTCATGGGAGGCCATGATGCATCCTGCCGGTGCAAGAAAATGCTAAGAAGTAAATGGGCAGCCAGCTCTTTATGAGTTTGTCGGTAGAGTTGTAGTCGTCCAGTTGCCATTGAGGTGCTCGGTTGTGTAAAGGTTCTCTTTCCCGAGACCAAGAGTATGGATTGGGTGTGTGCGCATACATAGACAAGGGCATTGATCAGCTCTCACTCTCTATATCGGATATCTTTGGGGGCGGAATACCTTCCGACCTTTGCCTTAGCAGTGTATGGGACATGTTCGGTTTAGCGGGGCCTCTGAGTCCATGCACTTGCAGTCCTTCTTCTCCGTATGTCAGTCGACTAAACTGAGTCAATTTAGGTGTTCGATCCTATTGAGCACTAGGGGTGAGATGTAAAACTCCTAGTATCGATATGATTGGCGGGATTGATGTTCTCATCCGCACTTATGGTGAGATGCAAGCCTTAAGTGTGCATGAGACATTAGTAGTCACGTCCCGTGCATTTGGTGAAAGGAAACCATTGTTTTTAAAAGTAAATGACTACAGTTTTCTAAATCACATTATGCTTCATTACTGTTCTATACTCTTATGACTAATGATGTGATTGAAATGCTTGATAATGGGAAGTGATGTTTTGTTATATGTCTTGCCTGAACATTGATTATGATTGATATTATATTTCATATGATTTGTATTATGTATGTCTTACTCTATTTTCACATGACACTTCTATGAATCTATGATCCATGCTTTACTGTATTATTCACATGATACTCATATGATGTATGTATTACTTTATTTTATATAAGCTACATGTCTTATATATTTAAATTGATTCGCATGTTAACTGAAATCACTTCATGTGTATCTCACATTGTATACATGTCGATTTGTAATGTGACATGCCTGATTATCTGTTAATTAGATAACCTAAATGTTGTACTACATTGATTATTCGGGGTCGTGTTAGAAGGACGGTTAGGTTACTCCCGCTAAGTGGGATAGTTTTGTATTTTTGTAAATTTTGCAGGATGTCAAATTACTGGGCTTACAGGGGAAACGTGTGCTAGCGAGGAGTAGTCTTGCTTAATTTTGAGTTTTCTGTTAACCTGTCCACATGTAACCCTAAACAATATCAAGCTCGTACTTAAGTTGTAATTCGTTTTATGATATTGTAAGTGACGACCGGTTCTTGTAGTAATGAAAGACTCACTCAGAGTTAACGGTTTTAATTTTTACCCCTTTTTACGACTTAATTATTTTCCGCCTTGTTAATTAATGTCATTAGAAGAACCGGGTTGTTACAGCATCAATATCCTCTTCAACAGTTGTAGAGAACACCTGTTAATCTTGAACATTTCAAAGTCGATTTTACTCCCACTGTTTCTATTAGAAATCACATATTTTTAAAAGAAGCATACCACTCCATACAACAAAACAGTTTTGTACTTTGGATGGTTTGTAGAATTAACATAATACCCCTAATAAACACATGTCATAATTGAGTCTAAATTCTAGAAAACAATTTTCTATAAACTTTAAGACTTGATAATTAAAAAAAGACTTTTTAGAACATTTTCAATCCATATCTCATATGGTGTCTATTCTCCGACTTACATGGACAATCTCATCAACATTGTACAAAGACTTTTATAGTGTATAACTTTCTAAAGCGTCAATAATATCTGCATATGACTCATCATAGACCAAATCATATCAAATATGGTTCGATGTAGTTTGAAACACTTTTCACTACTTCTAAGATAATCAAAATCTTTTAGTTCAATTTCTCCCTATTTCAATCATATTGAACGACTTGTACCAACTTATCAAGCTGATCTTGTATTTTCATCTGAATTTCCTTAAATAATTCAAAGCATTCAGTTTTAAATTTCATCAAATGAACAAAATCATATGTGTTACCCATTTTGCAACATCACTAGTTAAACTCACACATATCTGTATATGTGTGATCTAACAAGTCTAAGTACCCTCCCACTACAATTAATAGGAGTCACTTCTAATGTCATTTATCCATCTAAACAAGATCCATTTACCTTAGTTGATCATTATCAATAAGGTTTATAATTTCATCATTATGAAACTTATTCTTATGATTCTTGTCTCATGGATTAAGGACAATGTCATGATGGGTAAAACTCAGGTCGAGGGAGTTGAACCTTTTGGTCGTTATGTTATAAATAAAAGCATTCACTACTAGGAATGTAGAGCCCAACAATTATGTTAGCCTTATTGTACCCCATATTATTGCAAGATATAGAACAACAATTGTTCTGCTTTTATTAAAAAATTCCATGCCCATACATGAAACAGATTCAATATTCTCGCTTATGAGTAGTACAAGAATAACAATTATTCAATCCCAGTATTAAGCTTTAAAATAAAATCAAGTGATTTCTTTTTATGAACTGAAACAACAACGTTTGTCAATTCAATCATAAAACGCTCACTTAATTCATTATTGCACTCTCTTTGAGCCATCATATCTTGATAAGTGTAGTTTGTAGTGCCTATTTTGCTATGTTTTGGTCCCATTTTCCTTGTGGAATCGCTCCTTGGGAGCGGTTCATGGGCTACTTATGCTTCCTCTAGCTCGTTTCAGGTTCCCGAGACCATTCGTGAAGAGTTGGAGCGATTCCGACTCAATACATACACTTTTCGGAGCCAACGAAGCGGAGGAACGATCACTCGATGCCTTGGATTCGACCCCGAGACCTTGGGACCCGATCCCGAGACCCGAGAGTCGATGAGAAGTCCATGTGAAGCAAGGAGGAACCTTAAAGATCATATTGGAGGCCTACAAGACTCATCCCCGACGGGAAGGAACTCATCCCGTCCGGGATGAGGTGCGCATTTAGCATAGGTTCTGTTTTGGCTCCGTCCCGTGCGGGACCATTCCGTCCCGGGCGGGACGAGACCTCTGTTGCCGCACCTCTTCTTTTCTTCCTCCTTCATTCTTGTAACCCTATAAATACTCCTCCTTTGTAATGTTTAAAGGACCATACCTTAGAATACTTTACCCTAGATTGTTTTAGGCCTCTCTTAAGAATTCAAAACCCTAATTAGCCTCTTTTAATCTCTAGTTAATCTTTAGTTAATCTTAGTTTAATCTAGTTTAGATAATCTTGTATTAAGTGGGTTCTTGAAGATTTCTCCAAGCTTGACAACCTTGGAGTTGATTTGGGTTCTTGTTTATGCAAGTTTACATCTTTTTCTTCATTTGGTTGTTGGTATAATCTTCTCTACTCTTATTCTTGTTTATTCAATCTAGTTTCTATCTTTTTATATTGTTCTTGTTATTGTTCTTATTGTTCATAATGGATGTTTGGTTTTTCATGTTGTTTTCTCTTATTATGGTTAGTTTGTTCTTGATAACGAGTGAGTAGTCTCCTTGTGGGGTTTGTAGGGGATTAAGGGTAGATTATGGATGATTAGGGTTTGATTAGGGGTAAAGGTGACTCTTTTGTTGTTAGTCACATAATGGGCACTCTATGTGTTTGTTGATTTGCTTGTGTGAGTAGTAGTGGCCAATGCTCCCCATACTTGTGCTCATCTTCTCATTGTTTGTCTATTTTGTGGTTGTGTTGAGGTTAGTTTTAGACGCGAGAGCGCGAACTTGCCTCGGCGTTGGTCTACGTAGCGAGAGCCCGGACCGACTCTAGCAACTAGGAGACACCTATACCCATGATCACCCCAATTACCCTACTACACTTATGAACCCGACCTACCCCACTTCCTTTCATATTTGATTTCATCTTCTTAGTTAGTCATCGTTCCTTTTAGTTTACTAGTTTGTTTGATCATTAATTATTCCATTCTAGCATTGTTTTAGCCTAGTTCATTGTTAGCCTAGTCTCACCACTTCCACCACCATAGTTTACCAATTATTGTCTTCTTTGTGTTTGTTTGTGTGACTTAGCCTTGTTTGTGAGCGGACCTAGTTTGGACTTTACCATACCGTCTCCGTGGATATCGACCCTACTTGCCCTAGCTACCCACTAGGAATAGTCGGTTAAATATTGATCGGTAGGATCCACGGCAAATCCCACCATCAATTTGGCGCCGTTGCCGGGGACGGTGCATTGTTTAGACCTAGTTTGCTTATAGCTAGACCTAGTTACCCTCCTTTGTGCTCTTCTATCATCTCTTGTGCATATTCTCTAGATTTTTCTTGTTTCATTAGTGTTCCGGTCACGGAAATAATTAACCCGGTTCTGGATCCCGGGTCGTGAATTGAAACGTTGACAAGTAATGGACAGCTCGATTTCCCTTGACCTCTCCTTTATCCCTCTCCTATGATCGGACCTTCCCGGCGGAGTCGGCCTGCTCCCTGCACAATGAACGCACAGGGCCTCGGAGGTTGTCCGAGGGAACCCTCTCCGATGCCTAAGTTAGTCCGTGAAATGCCTTGATGAACCTAGCTCGTGAGGAACTAGGCGGCGTTTTTAGGAGTGAGAGTCTAGAGAGAGAAAATCCAACCCCTTTCTTGTGGGAAAGGGTTGAGTATTTATACCTTCCCACAAGAGAGGGAAGTAGGAGGAGAGTGGATGGATAAGGAGGTGACAAGTGGCGTCTTCCCATCCACCCATTCCTAATTACCTTAGGCGAAATGACGGGAGGGCCCCTGGGGGTCTTGGCCCTGTCAATCAGGGACATCCCCAGGGCAGGCGGATTTTGAACCGTGACCGCTGGGCTCTAGCAGGCTGTGTTGGCTTGCTGGCCCGGCGGTTGATTGCTTTCCTTAGCGTTTACTTTTCTATTTTGGCTTCTTGCCAGGGACTTGCCTTCGAGCTTTATACGTGTTCCTCTGGGGCCTGCCTGGCAGGTGATTAGTGACAGGCTGCCGACCCCAATCAATTGGCCCTCGTCAGCAGGGAGGAAAGCAAGGCTTTCCTTCCGCTGGCGACTCTTGCTTGGAGGGAGGTTGACTTACTTCCGTGTCTGCTACTGCATTTAATGCTTTGCGCCTTCCCAAGGAACGAAGCGCAGTTCACGTCAGGTATACAAAGAGTTGAGAGTGTTTTCGCAATGATTACACTTCTCCTCTTGATGGATTTTCGGGAACCGTGAAGAGTTCCTGATTGGTGGTTCTCCTTCCAGGGTGGTTGGGACGTTATTAATGCTGTGCTTTCACTTGTATAAATCCCAGTTCTCTTCGTCATTTCTGCTTAGCCCATCTTCAATCTTTCCACTTTCTCTGTTTTAATCATGGTTTGGATCAAAAAATTCGTGACTCGCCGTGGAATTCGCTCTGTTACTTTCCTTTTCAGAGGATTCTGGAGGCTCCGGTACGCTCGAGCTGCTTATCGAGCCATTCGTCATAGCCGTCGTTCACGACTTTATTCTCGTCGGAGTGGCAGGAAAATCTCCACCAGGTTGAGTAAACGTCTTAAAAGATCCTCGACCCCTGCTGCTCCCAGATTTAGGCGCTGCCCTCAGGGAGGGGGTTGCTTTGACCGGGGGTGCCACGAATGCTTTCCGTGGCTGCACCCTGAGCGGTTTGACCCTGATTTTTCTTATGCTGACTCCTCCCTGGGGTCAGGCCCCTCCTCCCCTGTGAGAAGAACAGGTTGTCGCACCTGCGACGAGTCCCAGGCTGTTCCCTTTGGCAGGGATTGGGAGGACAGTAGCCGAGACTCTGATGATAGTGAGGGTCTTGGTTGCTTGAGTGACAAGGATAGGGATGGACTCCCTGATGATCCTTTCAAGGATTCCCCAGACTGGGACTGGGGCTCGGATTTTGGGAGCCAAGGCAGCCCGGGGGACCACTCCCCAGATTTGGGTGACGATTAGGCCTGCGTAGCAGGGTGTGGGCTTGTCGGGCCGGAATTTTTAGGCCTTGTGTATTTTCTTTTCTTGTTCGGCACAAGATGTAATTTTCCCCTTTCTTTAAGGCTAATGAAATGAAACTTAATCAGCTTCGTTTTTTTTTTTTTGAATACGGGGATGACGTCGTCGGTCGATTTTTTCCCTCTGCCACTTTAGTTTTTCGAGGCCCTTCTTGGGAAGGGGTGAACAGCCCGTGTTCAGCGTACGACACGTGGGAGACTGTTGGGGGTCTTGTCAGAGAAGTCGCCTCTTGGGCTTTATATAAGCCCTTCTTCCCCTCCATTCTCTCTTTTTACTTTTTATGAGATTTCCAACTCCTTACACTCTCAAATCGCTTTTGTTGCTGAGCATTCTGCGAGGAACAAGAAGTACCCCTTGTCACTTTTTCCGGCGATTATCGGCGTTTTTAGGTTAGAAGCTCTTCTTTAAACCTTTCCTCCTCTTTTTCCCTTTCATAGCCAGTATGTCGCGAGTTCGTCCTCTTTCTTTTAATTCTTTGCTCGAGGGAACTGGGGATGGCGACGGCTGCTGGCGTGACCTAGCTTCTTCTTCCGGGGTCGGCCCTCGGGAAGAGGATGATCATCACAGGGGGGAGGGTGCTGAGTCACCCGAACCTGCTCCCTTTGATGTAGTCGATTCCGATGACGAGGCTCTGGAGGTGGACCCTTCCAGGGTTGCCGGCCCCCTCATCCGTAGGGAGAGGGGGAGGACCTATTACTTGGATAAGAAAAAGTATTTGATCCCCCTAAAGACTTACCCTGAGGCCAAGAACAGGGACCTGATTCTGGAGAGCAATGCTGCTAGGGCAATTGAACAGTTTTATAACTTCGGGGAAGGGTACACAGTCGTAATTCCGGGGGAAAGGGACACAGTGTGCTGTCCTCCAGAGGGTTGCGTGGCCGTCTACCACAAGGCCTTAGAATTTGGCCTGCGATTCCCACTACATCCTTTCCTGGAGGAAACCTTCAGGAGGATGAACGTCGCCATTGCCCAGCTGACTGCCACTGCCATTAGATCCTTAGTAGCTTACACCTGGACCTGCCTTTTTCACGGCGAGGGGCCTTATATTGACGCCCTTCGCTTTATGGTCGGTCTTCAAATGGTGTCCTCGTCAGGGGGGGATGGCTCCCCTGGTTATTGGTCTCTGCAAAGGCAGAAGAAGTATGCCTTGGTCTGGCCGGCTTTGAGCAGCCTGAAAGCCTGGTTATTGGTCTCTGCAAAAGCAGGGTGCTTCTCCAGCTGGACCTCGAGCTTCTCAAGGAACGCAGCCTGGGAATTCCGAGGGAACTGGGGAAAGTGTTCCCTTGGAGTTGAGGAGGAAAAGAGACAGGGAACCTCCTAGTGCTGATGTGGTGGATCTGGAGGCGGATGTTACCACCCCTGAGGCGAAGCGCCCTGCCCGTGAGCTTCCAAGTACCCCCTTCCCGAAGGAAAATGCAGAGTTCCACTACACTGCTGGTGACAGCGTGGACGTGTCAGGCCTGCTTTCTGATTCTGGGGCCGTCTTGGCTGACCGCCTCACAAAAACTGTGACTTCAACTTCTCATCAAGTGCTTCAGTACATCCAGCGTACCTCTAAGGTTCTGCTGGCGTCTGCCGAGCTGGCGGCTCTCAGCCGCCTGAGTGATGAAGAACTGACGATCACACCCGGGGCTCCTCCTCCTGACCGCCTGGCTATGGTAGAGAGGGATATTTCCTTGATAAGCTCTTTGAAGGATAAGCTGGCAAGGCAGGAGGGCGAGCTAGAGGAGGTAAAGAAGCAGGCTGGTCAGTGGCGGCTGCAGGGGGAGAGGGCTGTGAAGGAAATAGCTAAGCTGGAGGCTGATTTGAAGGAGAGCCGCCTGTCGATGGATCGAGCTAACCTCTCTTTGGCTGAGATGGGGCACTTAAAGGGAAGAGTGGCTGATTTGGAGGAGCAATTGTCCAGAGCTAACTCAACTTTTGAACAGGCTAAAGGGGAATTGAAGAAGGAGAAGGAGACCCTGGCAGAGGAGACTGAAGCTGCGGTGGATGCCAGCTTCGCGAGCGGTGCCAACTCCTCCCTGGAGTTGGTGATGGAGGTGATAGGGGAAATGTTCCCTACCTTTGATGAGGAAACCTTCCGGAGTCTCTATACCGCCAAGAATGAAGCTCGGGCGGCCGGACAGCCTGAGGCAGATGCCGGACCTCGCTAGGATGCTCCGTGACGCTCCTTTCTTGTAATAGTCTTACTTTTCTGTGCTGAGCCTGCGTTATGGCCAGCTTGCTTGTAATATTTGTCATTTTGGTTTCTTCGCCTTAATTTTGTAAAGACTTTCTACCTTTCACGGGTCTTATTGTGGAATATTTTCCTTTTCTTTGCTTCTTTAAGGTATGCTTGATCTAGAACTCGGGGGATCTTTCCCTAATGTTAGTCGTGCCTAGCATAGCTTGTCCCTGGTTTCTGCTTGGAATCCAGGGGGCTTGTCCCTTGCCTGCCTAGAGGTAGGCAGGGAGGTCTGCATTTTTTATACAAGGTTGGGGAGCTTGCCCCCAGTCCTTGTTGATCTGGCCTATCCCTGGCTTTTGTTCAAAAGTCCAGGGGGCCTGCCCCCTGCCTGCCCAGAGGTAAGCAGGGAGGTCTGCGTTTTTTATACAAGGTTGGGGAGCTTGCCCCCAGTCCTTGTTGATCTGGCCTGTCCCTGGTTTTTGTTCAAAAGTCCAGGGGGCCTGCTCCCTGCCTGCCCAGAGGTAAGCAGGGAGGTCTGCGTTTTTTATACAAGGTTGGGGAGCTTGTCCCCAGTCCTTGTTGTTCTGGCCTGTCCCTGGCTTTTGTTCAAAAGTCCAGGAGGCCTGCTCCCTGCCTGCCCAGAGGTAAGCAGGGAGGTCTGCATTTTTTATACAAGGTTGGGGAGCTTGCCCCCAGTCCTTGTTGATCCGGCCTGTCCCTGGCTTTTGTTCAAAAGTCCAGGGGGCATGCCCCCTGCCTGCCCAGAGGTAAGCAGGGAGGTCTACGTTTTTTATACAAGGTTGGGGAGCTTGCCCCCAGTCCTTGTTGATCTGGCCTGTCCCTGGCTTTTGTTCAAAAGTCCAGGGGGCCTGCCCCCTGCCTGCTTAGAGGTAAGCAGGGAGGTTTGGAATTTTTTGTTGGGGTGTTTATTTTCTTTAGCTTTGGCAACAGAGGGGCCTCCCCTTATTGCCCCCTGCTCGTTTGTGTGTGAAAACGCAAATTTGAACAGGCAACGAGTATGAATCTGAAGCTCTCTCATTTCTTTATAAAACTTTTTGACATAAGGGTGGTCGGAGCCATCGACATTCTTTGACCGTTCTCCGCCATTGTTTTCAGCAAAATAAAAACTATCTTTAGACTTGGTTTAGACATAATATTTCTTCAGGGTGTCCGCGTTCCAGTGAGCATTCAACTCTTGTCCTTCAAGGTTGGCGATTTTATATGTGCCTGGTCCCAGGATTTGAGTTACTTGGTATGGACCTTCCCAGTTGGCACTTAATTTCCCGTGCTCCCTGGATTTTCCAACAGCCTGCGTTTTTCTGAGAACCAGATCACCCATCTGAAAATTCCTCTGATGTACTCTTCTGTTGTAGGCTTTCCTCATTCGTTGCTGATAGGCGACGATGTTGGTACTGGCCTCCTCCCTTATCTCACCGACTAGATCTAAGGCCTCAACCATTGCAGCTTCATTCTCAGTTTGGTCGTATTGCAGGGAGCGCAGAGATGGGATCCTGGCCTCAATTGGTAGCAGAGCCTCTGCTCCATATACTAGGCCGAACGGAGTCTGGCCTGTAGATTCCTTTTGGGTGGTCCGGATTGACCAGAGTATGCTGGGAAGCTCGTCAGCCCATCTTCTTAAGGCCATTTAAGATCTGCTTGTTGGCTGCCTCTGCCTGTCCGTTGGTTTGAGGGTGGCAGACGGCCGAGTAGGCAACCGCGATGCTATGGCTTTCTAGCCAGATTCTCAGGGGATCATTGTCGAATTGCCTACCATGATCAAACACCAACATTTTTGGCAGGCCGAATCTAGTGATAATATTCCGCCATATCACTTTTCTGACTGCTGGTTCGGTAATGTTGGGCACTGCTTCAGCTTCTATCCATTTGGTGAAGTAGTCTATAGCCACGATCAAGAACTTCCTGCCCCCGGTGGCCACCGTGAAAGGTCCTAGTATGTCCATCCCCCACTGAGCGAAGGGAATGGGGGATATGATTGGCCTGAGTTCCTGGGCCGGGACATGGATTGACGGAGCGAAGAGTTGGCATTTTCTGCACTTCTGGGTCAGGCTTATAGCATCTCTTAGCATGGTAGGCCAGTAGTAGCCTGCCCTCAGGGCCTTGTGGGCCAACGATCTTCCTCCGATGTGATGTCCACAGATTTCTGAGTGGATGTCCTCCAGGACTTCGGCAGCCTGGTCTGCCCCCAGGCATTTGAGAAGGGGGTAAGTGAAAGATTTCTTATAGAGTTCTTCACCAATGATTATGAACCAGGCTGCTTTGGCCTGTACCTTCCTCTTTTGTATCGGATCTGATGGCAGGATGCCATGCTTTTTGAACTGAATGAGGGGGGTCATCCAATTTTCCAGTCCTTCCTCGACGGTGCTAATTGCCTGACAGGCGCTGGTAGATTTTTCATGCAAAACATCAACCCACACCGATCTCCGTATGTCTTATAGGCTGGAGCTGGCCAGTTTTGACAGAGCGTCGGCTCGGTTGTTCTGTGATCGAGGGATTTGCTGGATTTCATAGGACTTTAGGCCCGACAACTCTTGCTTTACTTTTTCAAGGTATGTGGCCATGGTCTGGTCTCTGGCCTCATACTCTCCGTTAATTTGATTAGCAATGAGCTGAGAATCGGTAGCTAGTGTAACTCGCTCTGCCCCTGCGGCTTTAGCCAGGTTTATCCCTGTGAGCACCGCCTCGTATTCCGCCTCGTTGTTCGATGCCGGGAAGGTGAATCTGAGTGCATGCTCAAAATCCACTCCCTCAGGGCTGGTTAGCACGACGCCTGCACCTGCACCATTGGCTGTTGAGGATCCATCAGTGTGCACGATCCACTCCTCGGCAGGGGGCTCCTCTTCCCCTGAATGAGAGCATTCAGCCAGGAAATCGGCCAAGGCTTGGGCTTTGATGGCTGTCCTTGGCTGGTATGATATCCCCAGCCCACTTAACTCGATCGCCCACTTCAGCAGTCTCCCTGATTTCTCAAACTTTTCCAACACTTTTTCCAGTGGTTGGTCGGTGAGGACCACAACGGGATGTGCGTCAAAGTAGGGTCTGAGTTTTCTGGCTGCAACGATGACTGCATAGGCGGCTTTTTCTATCAAGGGGTAATTTCTTTCTGCTGTTCCCAGGGCGTGACTCACAAAGTAGATGGGTTGCTGTGAGTTTCCTTCCTCTCTTAGGATGACGGCACTTACTGTTGTGTTTGTGACAGCAATGTATAGGTACAGTTTTTCTCCGGCTACCGGTCTTGCCAGGGTAGAGAGTTTCTTTAGGTGCTCCTTCAATTGCTCGAAGGCTTTCTTTTGTTCATCCTCCCATTTGAATTGCTTGTTGCCTTTTAATATTTTGAAGAAGGGGGTGGACTTGTCTGCTGACCTGGCGATAAACCGAGCCAGGGCGGCCATTCTGCCTGTGAGCCGCTGGATATCCCTGATGGTTTTAGGTTCCGGGAGGTCTAGGACCGCCTGAACTTTCTCGGGGTTGGCGTCTATTCCCCTGGAGCTGACCAAAAAACCCAGGAATTTTCCGGATCGGACCCCGAACGTGCATTTTTTCGGATTCAGCTTCATCTTGTATGACCGCAGGGAAGAGAATGTCTCTTGGAGGTCTGCCAGATGCTCCTTGTCCCCCTTACTTTTGACGATCGCATCGTCGACATAGGCTTCTAAGTTTCTTCCTTTTTGATTTTCGAAGACTTTGTCTACCAACCGTTGATAGGTAGCGCCGGCATTCTTCAGCCCAAATGGCATCATTTTGTACATGTAGGTGCCATGGCTGGTTATGAAGGCACACCTTACTCTGTCCGGCTGCCAGAGGTACACTTGATGGTACCCTGAGAACGCATCCAGAAGACTTAGCGTGGTGTATCCACTAGTGGCGTCCACTAGTTGATCTATCCTGGGCAGAGGGTAGCAGTCCTTAGGGCAAGCCTTGTTAAGGTTTGTAAAGTCTACGCACATTCTCCATGCTCCTGATGACTTTTTTACCATCGCAACGTTTGCCAACCACTCAGGATAGTCACAGACTTCGATGAAATCTGCCTTTAGGAGTTTGTCTATTTCTTCTTTTATTGCTGCATCCTTTTCTGCGGACATGTTCCTTTTCTTCTGCTTCACAGGGCGAGCCTCCGGATTAATGTTCAGCTTGTGAACAATAAAAGGCGGGTCGACCCCTGGCATCTCATCTGCAGAGTAAGCGAATACGTCCCTATTTTCTCTCAGGACTGCAATTAGTTCTTTCTGGTAGGACTCCTCCAGGTCGGCCCCTATAAGGACCTGCCTTCCTGGTTCTAAGTCCACCAGCATGCTTTCCCCTTCAGGCTCTAGGTGGACTGATTCTTGCTGGGCAGTCGGGATCTCACCTTCCCTGCTGGGAGAGCATTGGGCTTTTCGCTTTCCTTTTCTTTCTGTCTCATGGGCTTGCAGGGCCACGGAGTAACAGTGTCTGGCCGACTCCTGATCCCCGTGGACCTTCCCTTCCATGCCAAAATCTGTTACATAGGCTATGGTGAGGGCCCTAATTGACACAGCAGCTTCTATTTCATCTAGGGTGGCTCGACCTATCAGGGCGTTGTACGCAGATTTGGCATCCACCACAACAAATGACGCCCTGATATTTCTGGCCGAGGTTCCCTCCCCAAACGTTACCGTCAGATCGATAACTCCCATGGGTAGCATGCCTGCCCCATTGAACCCATACAAAGATCCGGGGGCTGGCCGACGCCATGTTTGTCCGCAGCAGGTTCATTTTCTCAAAAGCGTCTTTGTATAAGAGATTTGTGTAGGCACCAGTGTCCACCATACACCTCTTGACAATGTGATTGCTAATTTCAAGGGTTAAGACCAGAGGGTCACTATGTGGGTACACGACTCTCCCTGCATCTTCAGGAGTGATGCTTAGGGTTGTGCCTCTTGGACTGCCTGCCCTCTCGGCGTAGCAAATTTGGTTCCGCAGCTCGCGGATCTGCCTTTTCTGGCTACGCCTGCTGGTCCGCCCCTCTGCATCTCCTGATACTACATGGATGACCATGCGATTTTGGGCTGAGCCCTCAGGTTTGTCTGCCGCCTCTTTCTGGGGTTTGTTCCTTGCTGCATAGTTACTCAGCCAGCTATTTCTTATTAGTTTCTCTATTTCGTCTTTTAAGTGGCGGCATTCCTCCGTGGTATGACCTATGTAATCGTGGAACGTGTAGAATTTTTTGGGATCCCCTTTTGGGCTGCGCGGCTTGTTTGGACGAGCCCATTTTGCTGTTTCTTTTTCCAACTCGAAAATTTTTGCTCTCGGCCTCTTGAGGGCCGTGTAGCTGTCAAACCTTGGTTGGTATGTTGTGCGTTCCTTTTTGGGAGTGTCTCCCTCTTCTCTCTGCTTGCCTGGCTCATTTCTGCCACGTCCACCCTGCGGTCCCTCTTGCGGCCTTGTTTGGCCTGCAGGGGTATCCGGCAGGCTGTGAAACTCTTCCTGCAGAATAAACCCTTCAGTAATTTTCCTGGCCATGGCCAAGGTTTCTGGCTGGGCCCTGATCATCTGATTTTTCATTTCTCCTGGAAGCAGGGAGATTGTCAGGGCGTAAGCGGCGGTGGAGTCATCGATCTCCCTGACTTGCTGGTAGGATAAGTCAAACCTTCTTAGGTACTCTCTTAAACTTTCACCCTTTTTCTGCTTTAGGGTCATAAGATCGAAGCGAGTGAGACGTCTCCTTTTGTTCCCTGCATATTGTTCGAGGAAAACCTCGGCCAACTCTATGAAGAATTTGATTGATCCTTGGCGGAGGTCCCTGAACCACCCTTGTGCGAGCCCTACCAGGGTGGTTGGGAAGACTTTGAACCAGATAGCGTCATCCACGTCGTACATGCCCATGTGGCTCTCGAATGCCGCCAAGTGGTCCTCTGGGTCTGTTGTCCCGTCAAACTTAATGGTGGGCATTTTAATTTTCGGGATGGGGTATTCTTGTACCTCAGGATGAAGTGGGGTTTTTGTGGGCCTGCCTACCATTCGTGACCTGCTTTCCCCAGACTGGTTACCGTGAATATCTCATTGTCTATGGATCGGTTTCCTCGTACTGGGGGAGCGGTGCCTTGGAGGCGGCCTGCTTGCTGCTTCGTCTTCTCTCTCAGGGGAGATTTGTCTGGGTCTCTTTCTCTGAGAGTGGCAGAGGTTCTCATCCTGGTGGTATCTAGATTCAAGCGGTTGCCCCCGGTTGAGCCTAGACTGCAGGCTTTGGGACAAACCTGGGGCTGGCTGCTCCTTGACCGCCGGCGTTAACCTGGAGAAGACCCTGCCCTGCTTTTCTCCCAGGCGCTTAGCTATGGGCTCCCTGTGCCTCATCCGCTCCTGCAATCCCTAGGATAAACCTCTATGTTCTCCAGACGCGGATTCTGTTGTGTGAATGGAGAATGCCTGCTGTTGGGCAGGTGGCTCTGGGCTGCCTGTTGTGATACGCCTTTGCACCTGCGCGTATACTTGTGTCGTCCTTCTTGCTTTCCTCTGAGCGTTTCTGGCGGCGGTCCGCTTCGTGCCCCCAGCTTCATCCCTGCTTATTGAGGGTGGCTGCCTGGGGGCCGTTGCGACCCTGCCTACCAGGTCTTCAGGAGTGAACTCCTGGTTTAGCATTGCAGAGAAGAAGGCGGCTGTCTGCGCCATCTGAGCTGGGGTCAGATTCAGAGTGTGCCCTGGGTGTGTGCCCTGGGTGTGTCCCCAACTCAGGTGCTACAGCAGCGTTTGGCACGCCTAGGAGACTGGTTCCTCCCACCCCCAGGATCGTGGCGGGAGGAATCCTCTCTGACTGTGGCATGCCATACAGGGGGGTCACCGGTGGGACCGTCGGACCCGCCCCCATACTGGCGTCAACGATTTCTGGCATGATTACTTTGATTGTTTTAGTTTTTTGTAATTAGGAATGGTTGATTTTTTGTGGGTAATCCGTGGATACAACCAGAACTTTCCCACAGACGGCGCCAAATTGTTCCGATCACGGAAATAATTAACCCGGTTCTGGATCCCGGGTCGTGAATTGAAACGTTGACAAGTAATGGACAGCTCGATTTCCCTTGACCTCTCCTTTATCCCTCTCCTATGATCGGACCTTCCCGGCGGAGTCGGCCTGCTCCCTGCACAATGAACGCACAGGGCCTCGGAGGTTGTCCGAGGGAACCCTCTCCGATGCCTAAGTTAGTCCGTGAAATGCCTTGATGAACCTAGCTCGTGAGGAACTAGGCGGCGTTTTTAGGAGTGAGAGTCTAGAGAGAGAAAATCCAACCCCTTTCTTGTGGGAAAGGGTTGAGTATTTATACCTTCCCACAAGAGAGGGAAGTAGGAGGGGAGTGGATGGATAAGGAGGTGACAAGTGGTGTCTTCCCATCCACCCATTCCTAATTACCTTAGGCGAAATAATGGGAGGACCCCTGGGGGTCTTGGCCCTGTCAATCAGGGACATCCCCAGGGCAGGCGGATTTTGAACCGTGACCGCTGGGCTCTAGCAGGCTGTGTTGGCTTGCTGGCCCGGCGGTTGATTGCTTTCCTTAGCGTTTACGTTTCTATTTTGGCTTCTTGCCAGGGACTGGCCTTCGAGCTTTATAGGTGTTCCTCTGGGGCCTGCCTGGCAGGCGATTAGTGACAGGCTGCCGACCCCAATCAATTAGTTTTATTTCTCCCTTTTTTTCTCTTTCTCTTTCGATTGTGCTTGTTTATTGTCGTTACCTAGTGCCCACAAAGCACTAGGTGTTCTCACGTTTGCTCTAGTGCGTAGTGCATGCCTAGGCGGGGAGGCGACTTCTTTCTCTTTAATCCAGAGCCGGTAAGACTTTTTCGAGCCTTTCGCCAACGGACGATTAACCGGGTTAGAATCTCTCAACCAAGCGCAAGCAATACTCATCAAGAGCAAGCTCAAGGAAACGACTTTGAGGAAGCATCTCGAGAGACGGCCGAAGGGAATTTCATTAATCCCTTTGAATATTCTAGTCCTAGTTCCCCCTCTACATCTACTTCAACTCCGTCTACACCACCGTCTCCCTTACATCCAATTATGCCGAAGTTTTCATCTCACTCTACATTTACGGAAGATGTCTTGCCGGGACCGAATACTCTACCGGCCGCTTATGCCGGAAATTTTGTGGCCAAGACTCAATTCATCCAACTTGTGGAGAGAAATCAATTTAGTGGTTTGCCCACCGAAGACCCGCACCAACACATGGAGACCTTCTCCGATTATTGTGACGCTATTTCTCAACCCGGGGTTACTCAAGATCAAATCCGTTGGGTATTATTTCCATTCTCATTACTTGGAAAAGTGAAGCAATGGATCAAGAGTCTAGATAGGGCAACCATGGGCATCGATACTTGGAAGAAACTTGCATTGGCTTTCTACCAAAAGTTATACCCTCCGGAGAAGACTAATTTGCTAAGGGCCTCCATCACCGGTTTCCAACAACGGGATGAAGAGAGCCTTTATGAAGCTTAGGAGAGGTTTAAATCTTTGGTTAGATCGTGCCCCCACCATGGACTTTCACAATGGTTTTTAGTCCAACAATTTTGGAACGGGCTTTATGAGGACTCAAGAACTATACTCAATATGGGCTCCAATGGTAGGTTCACCGAGGTCGATGATGACCAAACATGGGCAAGGATCGAGGAGATGGCGGTTCATAATTCTCAATACTCAAGGCCTAGGAAGGCAAATCGAGGAGGTAGGCACGAGGTTGATGCTATTACTCAATTAAGCATTGACCTTGGAGCTCAATTGAAAACACACATGGAGACCATTGACAAGAAGTTCCAAAGCCACCTCAACCAAGTCCAAGGCACTAGTTCCTCCCACCAACACTCAATTCAAGAAGTGAATGCTTTGGGATTTGCACCTCCTTTGCCTTATTATGGGATGTGTGATACTTGTGGAATCGTTGGTCATGATCCTATTCATTGTCAAGGAAGTGTTGAGCAAGTGAACGCCTTTCAAGCGTTCAAGCAAGGTGCCTCCTATTCTAATCAATACCAAGCTTCCAATCAAGTCCCTCAACAACAAGCTCTACAACTTCGTCCCTATGTTTCACCTCCCTTAAGGGACAACAACCAAGGTCACCAAGGTTATCAAGGCAACTCAAGGCCCTTCAACAATTTCAAGCAAAATAACCAAGGTACCTTCCACAACAACAATCAAGGGTTCCAACAAGGGAACTTCAATCAAGGTGGTTTCCAAGGAAACCAAAACTTCCAAAGACAACAAAACCACAACAATGGCATCAATCAAGGCCTTAATCAAGGCAATTCTCATGGGTTCCAAGGGAACCATCAACAACAAGCAACTCAAGCTAACCGTCAAGAAAGCAAGCCTAGGAGCCGGTCTCCTATTCATGATTACGGTACTCCATTAGCCCTCACCGATACTCCGCACAATCCACAATCTCCACCTCGTGATTTCGACATTCAAAAATCTATGTTGGAGATGCAAAGGGGTCAAATGGAGATGTAAAAAAACCAACAAGTGTTCTATGCTTTTATTCAAAGGGACAACATGGCGAGAGATGCTCATACGAAGATGCTTGAGACCCAAATAGCTCAACTTGCTTCGGGTAGCTCTTCAAGGCAAAAGGGGCAATTACCTCCTCAAGGTGAAACACCGAAATTTGAGCATGTAAATGCTATTACCACGAGGAGAGGTACATCTTATGACCCCCCTTCATTCCCTAGTGAGCAAGGACTAATGCAAGAACACATCCAAGATGATGTATCTCCGATTCAAGAAAACTCAAGCAAGGAAGATCCAATGGAGGAGCAAGTCTTATGGGAGATTGAGAAACCCCAAGAAGACAAGCTTCCCCCACTTCAAGACAAAGACAAGGGTAAAAGGAAAGTGCCATGCGAGAAGTCCACCCCTATCGAGCAAAACAAGATTCAAATCAAGTTGCATTTCCCAACAAGGCAAATGAAGACTAAGGTGGATGTCCAATTTGACAACTTCCTAAACATTGTGAAGCAATTGGATGTGAGTGTCCCGTTCACCGAGTTACTTACCCAAATCCCGGCATATGGAAGATTCATGCGAGAAATCCTAGCTAGGAAGAGATCCATCGACAAGGAAGAGACTATTGCATTCACAAGGGTGGTGAGCGAGCTTATTCAAGGTTCTACGCTTCCAAAGTTGAAGGATCCGGGTAGTTTCTCGATCTCTTGCACCATAGGCAACTACAAGATCGAGAGGGCATTATGTGACTTGGGTGCGAGTGTGAGCATCATTCCTTATTCTATTTGTTGCCGACTCGGGATGAAGGAGCTAAAGCGCACTTCCGTTACACTCCAAATGGCCGATAGTTCATTCAACCGACCATTGGGGATGCTAGAGGATGTGCCGGTGAGAATCGGGAAGTTCTTCATTCCGGTCGACTTCATTGTGCTTGATATGCCGGAAGATGCCAACACTCCCATTATCCTTGGGCGCCCATTTTTACACACCGTCGGTGCTATGATCGATGTGAAGAATGGAAGGATCACCTTCGAGTTAGGCGAAGAAAAGCTAATGTTTGACCTCCAAGGCAACACTTCGCCTACTAATGATGAGTATTGCAGTATGATCCACGCCACGAAAGACATTGATCTAGGGGGAGAGTCGGGACAAAGCTTGAAGAAGAACTCTTGTGAACTTGAAGATGATGACTCCGAGATTGAGGAAGATGAGTGCCCATGTCATGGGTTTGATGACAAGTTGAAAGGCAAGAAGCAAGATGAGCCTCCCTTGGGGCCGCATGAGGACAAGTGGACGTTTGGGTATATCCCGAAGGATCAAAACTATAAGTTCAAGCCATTGAACTTACAAGATTGGGACGCCCCGGGAACGTCGAGACAAGGTCATGGAGAGCCTTGGTATTTGGACGCTTATATTACTAGCTTGATTGAAGACTTTGTTAGGGCCTTCGACTTGTTTCTTCGTGCCCTTGATGGAGATGGAATGGGTTGTAGTATTGTTGAAAAAGATTGAAGAATGCACCATCCTTGGTTTGACGGAGTTCCAAAAGAACCGTCTCATTGTATATATCTCTTTCTCTTGTAGTTCCTTTTAGTTTTTGTGAGTGTCTTGTTATTTGGATTATTGATGAGCGATGTGAGGGAGGGAATTTGATGTTGTATTTGAGTTTATTGTGATAGGTGTGAAGTGAAAGTGTCTCCTAGGAAGGAAAGGTTAATGTTGGAGCTTGGATCGTGTGAAGGGGAGTCGGTTTTTGAAGCTTGGAACGAGCTTTTGGGAGCTATAGAGGGTTAGGAGACTCTTCCCGGCCGAGAAGAGGTCATCCCGACCGGGAAGGATGAGTCATCCCGACCGGGAAGGATGAGCCATCCCGACCGGGAAGGGTGTCATCCCGTCCGGGATGGGTGTGACAAAAGTTGGGGCTACTGATGTGTCATCCCGACCGGGACGAAGGCTTCCCGACCGGGACGAGAAGGTCATCCCGACCGGGACCATCCATCTCGACCGGGATGGACCCCCTGTTCCTCCTTTGGCCTTTTCTTTGTCGTTTGAGCCCACCCTACCACTTTATACCCCCTCCCAACCTCCCTACATGTCCTTACTCTCATTATATGACCCCTACACCTCACATACACATTTTCACCTCACTTTCTCTTCACTTTACACCGACTTTCACATCAAAATCCACCTCATTATACCTTTGTGCTCCAACCATGGATCCGTATCGCGATTGGAGAGGAATAACATTGACGACGACTAGCTACATGCTGATATTGACTTATGAGACGATGGAGCGAGTGAGTTGCTAACCGCATGGTACGGCAACTATCTTTTCTTTTCCGTCTTTTATAGCTTGTCCACTTTTGTTAGTTCCCCTTCCCCTTATACACTTTTGTGTCATGGTGGCCCTCGGGGCCTTGGTATTTGTTGCTCCCGACTCTCGATGACGTGACTACATCGAGAGTCATTTCACAATCCAAATTTTGCAAGATTTTCACCCTTTTTGTAGGATTTAGTCGGATTTGGGCGGAATCCGGGCTAGGTGACTTGATTACAACTAGTCCTCCTCTCCCATTTTCTCTTATTTCTTTCTTTTTATTTCTTCCCCCTTACCATATCTTTTCTTGTCTCGGCCCACGGTGACTTGACTACACCCCGACCGGCCACTTTCTACCCTTTTCTCCACTTTTTGTTTTTTAGCTTTATTTTCGTAGTTTCTTTTCTTTTCTTTTGTGCTCCCATGCACTACGGTCGAGCATGAGGACATTGCTCGGCTTAAGTGTGGGGGAGCGATATTCTATCATAGTTAGTTTTATTTTCTTAATTTTTCGAAAAATCTTTAAAAATCCTAAAAAATTTGAAAAATTTTCACAAAAATCAAAAAGATTTTCCTTTTGTGTGTTTTCCTTTTTATGTCGTTGTATCGTATATGTGTTTTGTTGTGCGTGTTTTGCCTCCCTTTTTCCTCTTAGGTCGCCTAATCGCCGCTAACTTTGGAAAGCTTTCAAGACATCCGGTAACGCCTTTATCCCTTTTTCCTCTTTACCCCTATGATGTTCGGAGGAGATTTGTGATGATGTATGCTCGGGAGGAGCTTTGTAAAGGTTGGTGTTGGTTGGTGGCTTGTTTGGAAGTTAGGGGTGGTGTTTGTTCCCTTTGTTTGCTTGTTTTGTTTTGTTTTTGTTTTGTGGCCTTTTGTCTCTTTTTCTTTCGTTTTCGTCGCGTCTTTGTTTTGTGTTGTGTAGTTGTGTCTTGTGTGTAAAACGGTTTTCGAAAACCCGGTTTAGAGGCTAGTGTGCGAGTGTTTACTTTCCCCTCCTAGTAGTATAAATCGAGTCTTGGACTTTAGTCTAGTAGAATGACCCTAAATCAATTATTTCGTTGGTCCTTTACCTTGAGTCCACCTAGCTTACTAGGGATTTACTACGGGATTTGCATTGACCATTTTGACCACCCACGGTGTGAAAAGGCCTTGGTTGCCGAGTCCCGTCCCTTAGGTGACCTTGTTTGACATTGCTCGACTAGTCCAAGTTTTCCCCTTTTTGTGGGTTTGAAGGGAAGGGCCCGTCCCGACTTACCCATTCACCTACCTCCTACACATATCCACCAAATAAAATTGCAATTTGTTGAAGTCTCTCTTTCTTAATTGCTAAGAAATGCCTATCAATCAAATCAAGCCAAAAAGGGCAAAGAAAAGAAAATGAAAGAAAGAAAAGAAAGAAGAAAAAGAAAAGGCACAAAAAGCCAAAAAGAAAATAGAAAAAAAGAAAAAGAAATGGCATGGCAACACACAAAGCAAGTATGCAAAAGAAAAGAGAAAATGCCAAAAGAAAATCGTCTCACAAAAAAGATCCCAACCCCACAAAAATAAGTCTTTTTCTGACTTTTGCCGTGAAGAGCCTACCAAAGGACCGAGTCCCTAGGAAGGATGATAGCGGCAAAGGTCGGTCTTCCCTCACTTTGCAAATATTTTCACCTTTTTACTTGGACTAGTTAAGCGGTTTCGGACAATGGGACGACCCTCTTGGCTCATGGCTAAAGGGGGCGGGGTCTCACTTACCTACAGTGTCGACTAACACCGTGGTTCATCCTTTTTCCATCCCGCCGATCGTCCCGTAGTACGTTCTTAGAAGGTTAGGAGGAACCTAGGTAAGTTACCAACGTTTTTATTGCTTTGTCGTCATACTATTAGGGTTTAGTCCATTTTGGTTTATATCGCTAGCTTGGGAACGTTGTCACTTGCCTCGAGTCCTAAACCGGTGCTTCTTTCACCGCTTTTTAGAGAGAAGCAGTATTTGTTTCTTTCTTGGGTGCAACCTTTTGTGTGTTTGTTTGTATGTTTGTTTGTTTATGTGTTTTCGTATCCGATTGCATCCGCGGTTTTGTCGCAAGACCTCACTTACCTTGCGGAGAGCACTTATCCTCTAGGTGTTCTCGCGTGAGTTGAAAGGGCGTAGGGTGCGCTAATACCCACTCGGCTAGTTTAGTAGTTAGTATGTACTTACTCGAGGGCGAGTAAGGGTTAAGTGTGGGGGAGTTGATAAGTGTAGCTTGTAGTGCCTATTTTGCTATGTTTTGGTCCCATTTTCCTTGCAGAATCGCTCCTTGGGAGCGGTTCATGGGCTACTTACGCTTCCTCTAGCTCGTTTCAGGTTCCCGAGACCATTCGTGAAGAGTTGGAGCGATTCCGACTCAATACATACACTTTTCGGAGCCAACGAAGCGGAGGAACGATCACTCGATGCCTTGGATTCGACCCCGAGACCTTGGGACCCGATCCCGAGCCCCTTAGACCCGATCTCGAGACCCGAGAATCGATGAGAAGTCCATGTGAAGCAAGGAGGAACCTTAAAGATCATATTGGAGGCCTACAAGACTCATCCCCGACGGGAAGGAACTCATCCCGTCCGGGATGAGGTGCGCATTTAGCATAGGTTCTGTTTTGGCTCCGTCCCGTGCGGGACCATTCCGTCCCGGGCGGGACCAATCCGTCCCGGGCGGGACGAAACCGCTGTAGCCGCACCTCTTCTTTTCTTCCTCCTTCATTCTTGTAACCCTATAAATACTCCTCCTTTGTAATGTTTAAAGGACCATACCTTAGAATACTTTACCCTAGATTGTTTTAGGCCTCTCTTAAGAATTCAAAACCCTAATTAGCCTCTTTTAATCTCTAGTTAATCTTTAGTTAATCTTAGTTTAATCTAGTTTAAATAATCTTGTATTAAGTGGGTTCTTGAAGATTTCCCCAAGCTTGACAACCTTGGAGTTGATTTGGGTTCTTGTTTATGCAAGTTTACATCTTTTTCTTCATTTGGTTGTTGGTATAATCTTCTCTACTCTTATTCTTGTTTATTCAATCTAGTTTCTATCTTTTTATATTGTTCTTGTTATTGTTCTTATTGTTCATAATGGATGTTTGGTTTTTCATGTTGTTTTCTCTTATTATGGTTAGTTTGTTCTTGATAATGAGTGAGTAGTCTCCTTGTGGGGTTAGTAGGGGGATTAAGGGTAGATTATGGATGATTAGGGTTTGATTAGGGGTAAAGGTGACTCTTTTGTTGTTAGTCACATAATGGGCACTCTATGTGTTTGTTGATTTGCTTGTGTGAGTAGTAGTGGCCAATGCTCCCCATACTTGTGCTCATCTTCTCATTGTTTGTCTATTTTGTGGTTGTGTTGAGGTTAGTCTTAGACGCGAGAGCGCGAACTTGCCTCGGCGTTGGTCTACGTAGCGAGAGCCCGGACCGACTCTAGCAACTAGGAGACACATATACCCATGATCACCCCAATTACCCTACTACACTTATGAACCCGACCTACCCCACTTCCTTTCATATTTGATTTCATCTTCTTAGTTAGTCATCGTTCCTTTTAGTTTACTAGTTTGTTTGATCATTAATTATTCCATTCTAGCATTGTTTTAGACTAGTTCATTGTTAGCCTAGTCTCACCACTTCCACCACCGTAGTTTACCAATTATTGTCTTCTTTGTGTTTGTTTGTGTGACTTAGCCCTGTTTGTGAGCGGACCTAGTCTAGACTTTACCATACCGTCTCCGTGGATATCGACCCTACTTGCCCTAGCTACCCACTAGGAATAGTCGGTTAAATATTGATCGGTAGGACTCACGGCAAATCCCACCATCATATCTACAATGTAATAATCGCATTTGGTATATTTATACCAAATCAGTAGAATGAAAGTAACAATTACTCTAGTAACATACACACCTGAAGTCATACTTCAATAATTGATTTACAGATTTTCTAGACATTTCTAGAAATTATCTACCAATGTCATATATATTTGTCATTACATTAATGACTAATAAAATCGTACCTAATCTAAATTTGGCAACAAGTTTGGGTATGACAACGATTGTGCTTTCCTTACTTTAACCAACGTCTTAGATTCATTAATCATTATCTCAATCAATTTTCTTAATGAACTCATAGAACATTAGTATTATTTGCCTTCTTGATACAATGTTCGCTCGTCTTTTAACATCTTATGTTAAAAGGTGAGAAACCTTATTAAGTCTCATGTTTATTCATAATAAAGTGACCTAGACTTGGGACTAATTGAAACGATTTCAATTCCTAATTCTTTAGAAAGAAGCATCCAAAATTTTCTGATTATCAATATAATCACTCATCATATGACATATGGATTAATCGGATCATCTTTAACATTTTCTCACTTAATGGGAACTGTTCCCTTTTTTATTGAAAAATTGATTTTGGTACTTATAGTCATCTCCATGATTCTCATTATACAGTCCATACAATACATTAGCATTGGCAATAATCTATTAGAATTATCCTTCAAAAGGACAAAATACGTATCTCTAATTTTGAGAAAAATTCTCAAGATACCAATCGACGAGGTTGAACAATTCAAACTCATCTTTAATAAATGTGATAACGGTAACTAAATTACAACTACATGTATATGCAAAGTAAAACGATAATTAATATTAATAATCATAAACAATTTTAAGATAAAATCATGCAAACTACCCTCAACTTCACATAATATTCCAAGATCCTAAATCTTTTGTCGTTCAAGTGAACTTGGGCTCACTACTCAAGCTCCAAAAGTAAAGGTAGACAACAACATTGTCAATTACATCAATATGTAATTCTTGGTTCGTCGAAATTAGTCATCATATGACACAAACTATTTGTCCCAAAGCCCAAGTCCGACTTGATAGCAATGTTAAGCAGACCAAACTAAACCTGTGGGTAACCATTACCCACCAACTCAGTCCACAAACATCAACAAAGCACCGCTTAGGTAGTCACTTCAACCAGTGATATGAAATTGTTGTAGTGGTCAATTCTGGAAAGGCAATATTTAATATTTGTACGAGAGATTAAACGCATATGGGTCCTAACCATGCCAATAGGTCATCTTACAAGCCGACCTATCAGTTCTAAGCACACAAATCACAAGTCTCAAACAATAAAATTCATGCATCGTATGACATAATAATTTAATTGTTATTAGTACAATGTGCATAAAACAAGTTAAAAGATCCCATATTTTGATTCATAATCATATCACAATTCATAATTGCTATTTGCTTTGAACAATCTCACCAATCTCTTTCATTCTTCCAACTATGAGGAACAATTCTCCACTCGGGAAAATTGAACGGATATACAAAACTCGATTCACAATCGATCTGCAACTTATAATTGTCATATAGATGAACAATTCATCAAAATCAAATAGGACTCGAGAAACTCTTTTCCTGACCCATTTATGATAACATGATAATTAAAATGCATAAAATTATTTAGCCGATTTAGAAAGCTAATTTTTCATTGATTCGGAAAAATAAAATTATAATCCGTGTTTGATTCATAATCAACACACAAACGCGATAAAATGACTTTTCTTAAAAGCGTCGCTCGACCCGACACCATGTCGTTCGAGTAAATATTGTGTCGTCTTGGTCAAACTTTTGCCGCTCGGGTCATCCTGTTCCGACCGGGACACATTCGTGCCTACCGAGTTATACTTGTTCCAACCGAGTCACGCCCGTTCCGACCGAGTCACACTCGTGTCGACCGGGTTGACCTTGTTTCGTTCCGTCTCCACCATAATTAAAACGGGGTTGTCATAATCTTATTAGGACTCATCGTCAACATTAATTCAAGTAATTTTATGTTCTCAATTTCAATCGAGTCTTGACTAATCTTATTAGTCTCATCGTAAGAAATTAGAGATTATAGTGGATCAATTTAGGGTAAATTAAATTAAAATATAATCAATATTAAACCTTAACTTAAATTTAATAATCAATTTCTGAATTTAACACTTTAAACTCATGAAATAAGATAAACCCTAAACTTGATCAATAAGACGATAGATTATCCGCAAACCCAATGAAACGAAACATATAACAACTACAACCAAGTGTGTAACAATCACATAAATAATGATGTCTATGTAACACGCATGAGAACAACCCAAACAAAATTGCGGCAAAGTATATACTATTGCGGCATAATTATTATTAACCCAATTTTCTCACGGCATGGATGAAATATGGAACAATTCTCGCACGATTGAACATATAATTAAATTAATACGTGGGTGGAATCCCTCATAACAAATTATGAGACATAGATTCACGTCAATCTGATTAATACTACGTCACAGAGGTTCTAATACTACTGTAGGGTTACAACCCTAAAACCCTAAGGACCTGTTACGAGTATTAACCGAAAAGACAAAAGTAGAGGGATAACAATTATACCTTACTTGCAGCGGAACAACGTATTAATAAGAAGTATAATAAACCCAGAAATATATATAATCTCCACGGACAAAATAAATAATCTCCACGGACAGAATAAAGCACCCCAAACGTAATGTCTCATTTGGTATCCACACGGGTACGGAACTGCGACGTATATGCTAGTATAAGGGTTTGTGAGACGGTCTCACAACTTCTCTCTAGATCTCTCTTATAACTCTTTATAAGAAGAATATATATTATGAGTCAATACTCTTAATTCCATATATTGGTTCATCATATGAACCTCCTTATATAGGAGATGAGAAACTAGAATTAGGTTCTTACTATAACTCTAATTACCATAATTAGATTATTGCTATAACCCAACAACACAGTTGAGTTCGTATTACTACTGACCCGATATATTTAATATATCGATATATATTAATAATATCCTGTACACATTGTGTGTGACCCAATGTGCTCTCTTAAGACTACCAGACACGTAACCTATTTACATGTCAACCCGGCATCAACCTCTAGTAAGGCATATCAGATACATAGACTTAAATGGTTTATCCGTATAGGACAGTGGACATAACTTCTTCAAATTCATCTTTAAAACAATTTGCAAAACAAGAATTAAAACAAAACTTGGGTGTTCACGATATTTGTAGAGACAATAGCAAAAACGCATTTGCTCTCATACCACTGTAGGAAAATAAGGACAAATCTTTATGCGGAAGCGATCGGATCGTTGTGCTCGCTAATTGTCTACTACCTTGTAATCGTATCTCCGGTGGCTACTAGAGTCCCGGAATATGTCCACGCCCCAAATCCCAAGTCCCAAATGATGGTGGACTTCATCTCTAGAATTTGTACATTGTATATGTGCGGTGTATATTCTCATTAGACTATCTCTCTTACTAGTCTAATTTTTTCCATTATATAGTGTCACACAGAGACCTTTTAATATGATAATTAAACTCAAATTAATTCACAATTAAATTGAGCAATTGAATATATATATATATATATATATATATATATATATATATATATATATATATATTAACTCTCATATTTATGTGGCCGTTATAAATAAAATTCAATAAAAACTTAGGTGTAATCGATGAGATTGGATATCTACTAACTAAACGTACAATTCTAATCGACTTCCCTAATATCCTACAGTATCAAATTCTCTCTCTTTAATCCAATCTAATGGTTATATTTGACTTTACACAATGTCCAAGAGTACCAAGATGCTATTTGGATTTTATAATTGAATTCATTATTTTGCAAAGTTGACTTCAAATAGTGAATGTAAGTATGTAATAATGTAAACATTGATTGACTTCGAATACTTTTATGTTATACGGATAATATTTTTTAGGATTATTTAACATGAATAATCCAAACTTTGGGTGGTCTTATATAAATAAACCGAACTTTATTTAATCTGGGAATAAACACAAGTATTGGACATATCTTACATTAATGGAACTGGGTAACCGACTACCTGCTAAACTCTTTCACTTTTTACTTACATTAACCATTTCCATTTTCAAAACATTTTTGTATCATACCGTATCGATAATTTGGGAATAAACCACGACTCTTTGAAAAGTTAACCTAAACTTTGCCAAATAATTCTCATCAGATCCTCCTCTTCTTCAACTAATAGATTTTTCATTTTTCTTCAAATTGATTTTTCTACGATTTATTTGCTCCGGGATTTGTTTGTTTAAAATACACTCGCATATTTTGTTTACAGAAAAAAAAAACCTTCAATATTTTAGATCCCAGAAAAAGTTGCAAAAAAATCGTTGGGTTTTAACTTCAGAAAATCTTTATCGAATCAACAAAAGAAAGAAGAAACAGTTTGCTTATAAAAAGAAGATGAGACCCACAGTAACTTGATGTATCAGGTCATTTTAGACTTAATTTCATTAATGTAAGATTTCAATACTTGAGTTTATTCTCAGATTAAATAAAGTTCGGTTTATTATAAGAATATCACCCAAAGTTGAGATTATTCTCGTTAAATAATCTTATTTTTTATTTTTTATTTTGAGTTCATTTATCTAATGTTCGAAATAAAAAGTTAATAACGACTCAATTTGAATCCAACACATTGACATGATTCGTTATTTTTACCCGAATTGACCCGATTATTTTCAAAACTAGATCCAAAAATAAACTAAAGTGGCTCAAATGACCCATGGAAGACCTGACGATTGAACCAAATAGACCCGATTAGATAACCGACCTGAACCAGAATCGACCATTGACCCGATATAACCCAATTTATTAGATAACCGACTGGAACCAAAACTGGCCCATTACGATTTTTAACATGAGTAAACTCGACTCGTAAGCGACCCGACTCGAACTCGACTGAGCCGTCTAAGTATACTGAGTCATTCAAACCCGAACCCAAGATGACCCAACTCGTCTTAACCCGACCCATAACCGACCCAGGTGACCCGATTGCCCCCTCTACCCTGAATAACTGAGATTTGTAGAGAAGAGTCATGAGTATTGTTAAGGTACTGACTGCAAGGTGAATACTTCGTTTCACCTAATTCTTTTACTTTGTCTTTTTCCGTGATTTTTATACTCAAAAAGTTGACGGGAGGAATACAAATTGCATAAACAAAACATATTGTCATTCTCTAGGCATTTTACTTTTGTTGTATCTATCCAATGGGTAGTAATTGACCCGTCGCAAGCTTACGACGAATATGTCCATCAGAAGTAAAAATTTGCGATAGTTTCATTGGTACAAAAATTGAAATGGTTTGGTAAACCTTATTCTAATAATAGGAAAATCTATCCTAAAAAAAGAAAGGGTTATTTCATGGAAATAATGTCAACTATGCATGTACTTCTTAAAATAATTCAAACTATATGTAATTTTATTTTAATATGAACTATGCATTCATTAATCTTGCTTTGCTATGTATGAAATTATGACTTGGTATTACTGGTCATAGTGACTTGTTGTAACTTTCTAGGGTTTTATTAGGTCCGTTGCAGTCATCGTTAAAGCCAAAATTACAATAAAAACATTTTCTTTCATAACTTCTATAAGACTAATTGAAAAAAATGGAAGATGAATTTTCGAAAAATTTAATTTTGTTATCAATGGCCGAAAATGAACGCGAAATGTGAATCAGATGAAGAAGAGTTAGAGGAAGAGTTGAATAAGGGAGGTTCAACAGGTAGCCGGTCACCCATAGTAAACGATGTTAATGAAGGCGTAGTTCGTACTGAAATGAGATTACGTATGGTTTGGATTAATTTAAAAAGCACACGCATAGTTGTAATTAATCCAAAAAGGAAATATAAAGAATTATGTAAAATAAAGGAATGGAGAAATGACTAACTTAAGTTCAAATGAAAATATATGGACATTAAAATAAGGATTATACATGGATTTTTGGAGAGATTAGAACTCAGAAATCAACTCTTAAACAACTCGTTCATGAAACCGGTATGTCATGCTTATTGAGACAAATTTCTTGGCCCAAATTATCTACTCCTTTCATTTTTCTTCTTTTACTTTCGGGATGATGACACCCATGTGGAACTCCGTTTATCCAATTTTTTAAGCTTGTGCAACTTTTGCCATCATAAAAAATACAATTTGTGAAGAGGAGATGTTAGTGGTTAATCTAGTACTTAAGCGTGTACGTTTGTTTCAGTTTGTTTTCTTAATCAATGCAATACAACTCATTTAATTCATTTCCCTTTGAAGTATCAACCTCGCACAATCTCTCAACAAAAGTGGTATCAGAGCTAACCAGGTTCAAAATTCAAGTGTATTCAAGTACACTGATAAAACATCCTTCACAATGCAAAACAATAGAGCAAACTCGTACACAATACCCTGTTTTCAGTGGTGTCAACTGTGAAGTACCACTTCTGAAGTCTAAAGATGCAAACCTTATTCAAGTCTAAGGAACTATGGGGACTAGTTGAAGATGGGTTTGAAATCCTTCATGGAGTTGTAGAAAAACAAAAGATGGCACAGAGGTGTATACTACGAGGCTTTATAGATTCGCATCCTGCGAGTTGGATTCAGTTCATGTCATGCTAATTGGATTCACACTATAATAGGATAATGAATCATTGTTACTCCGTAGACCGTAATTGTCCATCTATAGAGGCAAAACACATCATCAAGCTTCAAATTTTAATGGAACATTTTTACAAAGAATAATGTCACCCCATTCATCAAAGTTATATAATAAGGTTACAAGTATCGAGCAGCGAGCCAATTTTAATGGAACTATTTACAAAGAATAATGACAACCTCTCCATCATAATTTCAAGGTTCAGGCCTCAGGGTCATCTATCAATTGATAGTGTTAGGTTGACGACTTAGTTTAGCAGTATGGAACGTGACAGTCAAACAAACGCCCACAAACAAGAACATTTGTTGTTCAACAGTCGTGAAAATTCACTGAAAATGAAAGAGGTAAGGCTAAACCTATCGACAAGAGAAAAACAAGACAAGTTGTCAAGAACTAATCAATTGGATGTTTGTCCGCTTGTCGAGATGTATAGTGTGCACATAGCAAGAGGAGGGAAAGGAAGGAGCTAGCAACAAATATTGCATCGAACCATCGATGATAGAAGTCAAACTGTATATCTCCCCCCAGAATATCAGTTATTATCAACCTGCAATAAGACGATTGTAAATATTCAGACAAAACAAATATATATATATATATACATACATACATATATATATATATATATATGTTGGGTAGGTTGAAACCACAAAGCCACATATCAATTACGGTAACATACAACTTTATATTAGAGGTTCCCACTATATTTTGTCATTTAGTGTATAGAACGTATACGTAGTATATTGGATGGGTTGATGAAAAAAGGGTGGGAATGGATATACGGAAGCCTGCTCATTGCAGGAAAGAGGAACTAAAGGAAACAAAAATACATGAATTAAAGGAGTACATCAATACCAACTAACGGGCATCAAGCACACAAGGAACAAAAGAGCAAGGAAATTCTGTTTTTATAAATCCAGTCAAGAGGTTAATGGAAAACATAGAGAAGAAACCTCCCGACAAGATGTGCACCCAAATAAATGACAACTAGATACAGAGAATCTAGTTTTGAATTGACAACAAAGGTTAATGCAAGAGTTTTTACTTTTTTGCCTTGAGGTTTGAGCCAAGTCTACTACGGTGCCTACTCATGCTATCGACACAAGTTTTGAATCAGTTTCCACTTTAATGAACCAGTGTACTAAACAAATGTCACCAAAATTGTAAATTGTTTAAACCCTAGCTTAGGCACCAAAGTGGAATTGGCAAAAAGATCAAGGCACCAAAATGAAAATTTCCAAAATAGATGTTCTCTCTCCTTTGAAAGGGTGACATAGTGACCTTAACTGAGGTGAAGCGGGCTTACTGACCAGAAGTGAAGTGAAGTGGGCTAAATTGGTCGAGACAAAATGAACTTAATGGAACTTAACTGAAGTGAACTAACGTGAAGTGAGCTAAGCTGGAAAGAACGGTGCCCTAAGAGTTTGACTGGCCAATAGACCCTATAATTGATGATTCTAGTTTCGGAAGGTTGTAAGCCAGGTGAAAGAAAGGTGAGGATGATGACGCCAGACCAAAATGGCTGTGGATTACTATCCCCCAGCATGCGCAGTCCCAATCAGCAGCTAGTTCATATACAAGTATCACACTCAGAATTCGTGTGGCTACAAAACAATTATCTTTCCGTTTGATAGGTACTATTGTTGGGAAAAAAATACCCTACAACCAAGCACAGCACCACAAAACATGGGAAACACAGCAAAAGTAACGGCTCTTGTGTTGTCAAAACAAAATAATGAGAAAAACCACTCAGTCAATAGGAAACACACAGCAGTCGCCTGACCACACTAATTTTTCCTCAACACGCGCAACACTCTAATATCGTGTGACCAGGAAACTACCGCATTCTATTTTAGTCTAATAGATGCTACAGCTAAGAATTGTCTTCCAAATGAGAACATCACAAATCCAAAACAATTAGCTAGCAGATGAGCTGCTCTAACTAGAGCACAGCAAAAATAGTAGGGAATATTCTCAGCCATACATAAATACCTGTATTCAGTTGCTAAACTCTTCCTTATTAAAAGAATAGACGAGACAAAATACATCCCCATGATTTCAGATAGAAATAGCACAACATTACTAGAAGATCCACTTCCCACTCTAGAAACTGCAAAGAAGAACTGCAAACAAGAGAATCAAAAGGGTGAAAAGGGATGAGACGATCATAAATGGCCACAATACCTACGTTGGTGAAGGACAAAGTAAATGGGTGCATGACAGAAATCCCACATATGATATCTACTCTATCTATTTGGGCTGTAGCGTTGACCATAAGACATCACCAACTTTGCTATGTCATTAGAATGTGAGTTGGGTACATAATTATAATTAAAGAGAATCTTAAATAAGGTGTTACCTTCATTAGGTTTGACAAGAAACCACGAACTGATATCACGATCAGCAGTCCAATGGACAGAAGAGATATATACTTGTTCGGGATAAATCCACACCCATCGGAATGACGTGGAGCTTTCCAAGTCAAAAAGTCAAAGTCAAAAGTCAAAGGGTCAAAAGAGTCGTACGATCCGAAATCATACAAGTCGTAAGATCGAGACGGGAAAAATCAACAAAGCAATAAGATGAAACCCAACAGCAGAATTGGGCCAAAGGAATCAGCAGATGCGAAGTGGGCCGAAGATAGCCCAACTGCTCACAATCCTTCAACCCTAAAGCAAGACCTTGTCAACCCAACTACCCCTGAAATCCAGGAGTCACCTCCAGAGCAGGAGAGAAATCAGGGAACAAGAAACGGTTAAGAAAAAGAGAAGATATAAAGCACGGCAATACCAAAACGCAGGGCATGATCAACACACTCCAACCCTACAACTTGAAAGCATGAAAAAGAAACACACAGCCTCCGACAATCCAAAAAATAATACTTGTATTCTTGTTCATTTACTCACTCATAGTAGACATTTGGCGGGATTCTGACTCCCCCCGCGGTTTTTCCCACATTGGGTTTCCGCGTCACCATTTCTTGTGTCTTCGCGCTTTCTTTTTCCGTTTGTTCATTCGTACGTTCGATTCCTTTTGTTGTCTCGCAAAACGTTGGCCCGATCACTTTAACCCGCATATCATTACGTAACCCGGTAAAATTTTACCAAAACAATTTGGCGCCCACCGTGGGGCATAGTGATCGTTTGCTAGCCAAAATTCTGCAGAGATTCAACCTACCGTCATGTCTGGATCCGATCAAAACCCTGCTGGTAACCAAGATGCCTCCACCCAGTCTGCTGGAGGAACACCATCCTCGGGTACAGCAAGTCAGCCCATCACACCATTCACTCAGGCTACACCTGTCAGTCTGGCAACAGGGCCTGTACCGATAACCTCCAGACCACCTCAACGGCTCCCGACATCAAGAACGCTCGATCCCTTCAGGACCAGTAAGGAGGGAACGCCGTCAAGGACGCCGGCTCATGGAGGATCGTTTGGGGATGCGCTCAGGGTTCCGTCAGCCCCAGATCCTGTGATGGAAATACTTCAGGGGATCAACACTCTGCAGCAAGCGGTGAGGACCCTGCAGAAGGATAACCGTGACATCAGGGCTCAGATAAAAGCGGTGTCAAGGCCACCACCTGCTCCAATTCCGTCACCACCAGAGATCCTGCCCATGACATCTGGGGAAGAACCAAGCCTACACAGAGAACACGCCGTCAGTGGGCAAGCATCAAGGGCGATTCCTCAGGAGGTGGTCACTAGGCTAGATCTGGAGCTGTCACCACCCGTCCAAACCGTAGTGTCGCAGGGGCTAGGCTACCTGACCCACGGGCCCACACCCGACAGATCGCGCGTTTCAGGTAATCTCTTCTCCAGCATTGAAAACCGAGAGACTAATGCACTATCTCTTGCAGGTACCCCGGCCCATCAGGTGCTGAGATGGCAACCAACACAATCGCCAGAAGTGTACCCCCTGTCCAACAACCAACCCTCTGGAGGAGCATGGGCAACACCTACTCTCAACCAGCAGGCACCGGAGTGGCAACCCAGGCCTGAAGCAGTTACCTTCCCTTCACTGCCCCCTCCAAGTAGTCTGCACCATGGGGGACCCCAAGCAGGAAGTACACCTTTCAGTTTTCTTCCCCCTGCTTCCAACCCTCCTGCAGGGACCAACAACGCGGCAGATCAGCAGTCTCAAGAGCTAAAGGAGCTGAGGGAACTGATCAACAAAATTCCTGGAATGCCGCGCCCCCTGGAGAGAGCAGCCAGAGACAGTTATGCAGATTCACCCTTCACAGACGACCTGACCTGTGTTGCTGTGCCCAAGGGCTTTGTATCACCCGCCATGACGCTCTATGATGGCACTGCAGATCTCATGGACCATGTCAATCAGTACAAGCAGAAAATGATGGTGATAACCGCCACGGGGCCTTTGAAGGAAGCTTGTATGTGTAAAGGGTTCGGTTCCACCCTCTCAGGAGCAGCCCTACATTGGTTCGTTGGTCTGCCGAACAGAAGCATCACCTCCTTTGCTGATCTGGTTAATGCTTTCAACCAACAGTTCGCCAGCAGCAGAAAGCCAGAAAAGCAGACTAGCGACTTGTATCGGGTGGTGCAGAGGTTCGAGGAGTCAACGCGCGATTTCCTCAACAGGTTCAACAAGGAGAAGGTGACTATCCCCAGGTGCGACGTGGCCACCGCCATCGAAGCCTTCCGCCAAGGGCTCCTCCAGGATTCAGATCTTTACAAAGATCTCACCAAATATCCTTGTGCTACATTCGAGGATGTGCAAACCAAAGCACTGGCAGCCATCCGATTAGAGGAGGATTCGGGACCCAGAAGGGCCACTTATGGTTCTGAGCATGTTTCCAGGAAGGCACCAGCAGAGAGGAGGGGCGAAAGATCCAAGCCCTACGACAGAAGTGTTCACAATATCTCTGAGGAGAAGGATTGGAAAGAAAACCCAGGACTCCCACCCAAGATAAGCGAGTACGGGTTCTCCACCAATCTAGCTGGTCTGCTCAGAGCCCTAAAAGAGTTGGGGCGTAAAGTCAGGTGGCCTAGGAGACAAGAATACACCAACGACCGTAGGGACGCAAGCAAGAGATGTGAATTCCACGATGATATAGGTCACAACACCGAAGAATGCGTCCTCCTCAGGAAAGAAGTGAAGTACCAGTATGATCAGGGAAACTTAGATCATTTGGTGCCTAGAAGCTCCAACAGGGTAAATGCAGCAGAGCAAGTGCTACCTTCATCTCCTCCCCTGTGCACCAGAGTTGTCAATGTAATTACAGGAGGATCGGAGTTAAGCGGTCTAACCTATTCAGCAGCCAAAAGACACACTTCCCACTCCAGAGGAGAAAAGCCAGAGTATTCCTGCAGAATTAGCTGCCCAGACCTCCTAGCCGTCACCTTTGATGAATCTGATGCAGAGTCATCTCCAGAATCCCACCATGATGCCCTGATCATCACGCTCTCCATAGGAAACTGCACTGTAAGGAAAATACTGGTGGACACCGGAAGCTCCGTCAACCTTATCATGCTAGAAACCCTGCAGAACATGGGATTCAGTGAAGAGGATCTGAGCAAGAAAGCAGTTCCTCTCATAGGCTTCAGTGGGGAAACCAAGTACTCCCTGGGAGAGATCACGATTCCTACCTACGCAGGAGGCGTAAACAAGCAAGTGCGGTACCTGGTCATTGATGGTCCCTCCACTTACAACGTGATCCTGGGAAGACCGTGGATACATGAAATGAAGGCCATCACCTCCACCTACCACCAATGTCTGAAATTTCCCACACCCTGGGGAGTGCAGAAGATCAGTGGTGACCAGAGAGAAGCCAAAGACTGCTACAGAGTGGCGCTGAAGAAGACGGCCAGCCCCCCAGCATAGCAACTACAGAGCCTTCATCTACTTCTGCAAGAGTATCTAGAGCCCCCACAGGCGGAGATAGATGAAGTCAACTTAGACATGCAACACCCAGAGCGAAAAGTGCTAATCGGTTCAGAGTGCACAGGTAACATCCGACAAAACCTTGTTGAATTATTAAAAACTAACATGGATTGTTTTGCGTGGTCTCATGATGATATGGTAGGAATAGATCCGAGTATCATAACTCACAGGTTAAGCGTGGACCCGAGTTACAAACCAATCCAGCAGAAGAGAAGGAAGTTCGCTCCAGAAAGGAACCAAGTCATAAACCAGGAGGTAGATAACCTGCTGGCCGCCGGAAAAATTAGAGAAGTCAAGTACCCAGAATGGTTATCCAACGTGGTAGTAGTCCCAAAGAAAAACGGCAAATGGAGAGTATGCGTCGACTTCACCGATCTGAACAAGGCATGTCCAAAAGACCCATTCCCCCTACCGCACATAGATGCCATGGTAGATGCCACAGCAGGCCATGAGATGCTGACCTTCCTGGATGCATGGAGTGGATACAACCAAATCAGGATGCATCCGTCAGATCAGGAGAAAACCGCATTCAGATCTGAGAGAGGTATCTATTGCTACAATGTTATGCCTTTTGGTTTGAAAAATGCAGGATCTACCTACCAGAGGTTGGTTAACATGATGTTCAAGAAGCAAATCGGCAAGACCATGGAGGTGTATATCGATGATATGGTTGTCAAATCCAAACAAGCCTCGCAGCACACGGCACATCTGGAGGACGCCTTCAATACCCTGAGGGAGTACAAAATGAAGCTGAATCCTTCAAAGTGCACATTCGGAGTATCCTGTGGAAAATTTCTAGGGTACATGGTCACCCAGAGGGGAATTGAAGTCAGCACAGAGCAGATTAGAGCCATTCTACAACTGGAGTCTCCACAGAAACCAAAAGACGTGCAGCGGCTAACCGGAAGAATCGCCGCCCTGAGCCGATTCATCTCCAGGTCATCAGACAGATGCCGCCTATTTTATGATGTCCTGAAGAAAGCCCAAAGATTCGACTGGACGGAAGAACACGAGAAGGCATTCAAAGAATTAAAACACTACCTTAGCACCCCATCACTCCTATCAAAACCGGAACCAGGGGAGCCGCTCTTTTTGTATTTATCGGTGACCGAGGTGGCAGTCAGTGCGGTGCTGATAAGGGAGCATGAGGGAGCGCAACATCCCGTCTACTACGTCAGTAAGTCTCTGCTCCCTGCAGAGACCAGGTACACATCCCTTGAAAAACTCGTACTTGCACTCGTTATCGCGTCATATAAACTGCGCCCATATTTTGAGTCACATGTTATATCTGTAATAATAAATTACCCGTTGAAAGCTATTATGAGAAAACCTGAGTTGTCAGGAAGGATGGCGAAGTGGTCTATGCACTTGAGTGGCTTTGATTTGAGGTTTGTTCCCAGAACAGCGATCAAATCCCAAGCGCTAGCAGATTTCATTTCCGACTTCAGTCCAGCACTGCAGACGCAAGCTGAGAAAGATGTCATCCTCCTGGAAGAAAACAGGGGCGAGCAAGTGTGGAAACTCAACGTAGATGGCGCTTCAAACATGAGAGGATCCGGAGCAGGCTTAGTGCTTAGATCACCTCAAGGAGATCTCATTGTCCAAGCAGTTCGATGCGAGTTCCGAACAACGAACAATGAAGCAGAGTACGAAGCTTTGATCCTGGGTCTCCAGTTGTCCTTAGACCTTAAAATCAAGCAGCTGGAGGTGTATGGTGACTCCCAACTGGTAGTCAACCATATGAACGGTTCGTACGCAGCCAAAGACGCAAAGATGATGGCTTACCTTGAAGTGGCGAAAGACCTTTCCTTGAGATTCACAAAGTTCTCAATAAACCAAGTTCCGAGAGAGCAAAATGTGGAAGCAGACGCCTTGGCAACTCTGGGGGCAACCTTCAAAGCAGAAGAAGTATCCTCCATACCCATAGTCCATGTGCTACAACCAGCGATCCGGAGGGGTGCACAGGAGCAGGAAACGTCAGAAGGAAGCCCATCAGATCAAGGTCTGCAGTGGTTTCAGGAAGCAAGGGTCCACAGCACCACAGCAGAGCAAGAAGAAATCTCCGACTGGAGAAAATCCTACAAGGATTGGCTGCAAAATGATATCTTGCCAGCAAACAAAAGAGAAGCTCGGAGTTTCAGAATGAAAGCATCCCGATATACCCTTATCGACGGTATATTATTTAAAAGATCCACAGCGGGGCCATACCTGAGGTGTCTAAACCAAGAAGAGGCAGAAGTGGTAATGCATGATCTCCACAGCGGGGAATGTGGAAATCATGCAGGGGGCAAGAGTCTATCCAACAAAGCACTTCGCCAAGGTTACTATTGGCCGACAATGCGCAGGGACGCCAGAGAGCATGTTAAAAAATGTGACGCCTGCCAAAGACATGCACCGGTCAATCACCAGCCAGCAGAACCACTACACCCAATTATATCTCCTTGGCCCTTCATGAAGTGGGGAATGGATATTGTGGGCAAATTACCAAGAGCACCAGGAAACAAAGTCTTCATGCTCGCAATGACCGACTACTTCTCCAAGTGGATAGAAGCAGAAGCATTCCCTCAGGTGACTGAGAAGCAGGTAATATCCTTTATTAAACGTAACATCATCTGCAGGTTCGGAGTTCCCTCAGAGATCATCTGTGACAATGGGTCCCAGTTTATTGGCAAAAAGATGGAAGCCTATTGCGCCAAGTGGAACATCACCCTCAACACGTCCACCCCCAGAAATCCGCAATCTAATGGTCAAGCAGAATCCAGCAACAAAATCGTGATGGATAACCTGAATAGAAGGCTGGAGGAAGCAGGGGGCAGATGGGCAGAAGAACTCCCTTTGGTACTGTGGTCCGACAGAACCACACCTAAGGTGGCTACTGGGCAGACACCTTTTAGCTTAGTTTTTGGTGCTGAGGCGGTCATTCCTGCAGAGGTGAGGGTACCCACTTACAGATATGGTTGCACAACAGAAGAAGGGAACCAGGTCGAGATGGCAAGCAGTTTGGACACCATAGATGAACTCAGAACCGATGCTCAGATCAGAATGGCCTCCTACAGGCAAGTAATCGCCAGAAGCTACAACAAGAATGTTAAAATCAGAGTCCTGCAAGAAGGAGACCTGGTCCTCAGGAAGGTATTCCAGAACACCAGAAATCAACAGGCGGGGAAGTTCGCTTATAATTGGGAAGGACCCTACCAAGTAGAGAAGATAATCGGAAATGGAGCATATCGACTTATGACCATGGAGGGAGAGATCATCCAAAAACCTTGGAACATAATACACTTGAAAAAATACTTTTTCTAAAAAAAAAAGTGTCATCAGAAACAAAGGCCACTGTCGCCAGAACAAAGGCATCCAAATCTGCCAGATACGCCTCCATTAGAAACCAGGTTCAAACTCACCCCTCATACTTTTAATCTACTCTATCTTTCAAAATCACTCCCTACTTATAAAGATGGCAAAACTTCTTCCACCCTTTTGAAGCTTAGATAATTTTTCTTATATGTACCTTAGAATGTAACACAACTTTTATGAAACTAAAGAAAGCTAATTAGGTTTTCGCCATTTTCGAAGTTAGAAATTTGAAACCTTTTTGTGAACCCTTAGGATCCAATTTTCATAAATTCCCTCTTCACATGTTTTCAGTCTATCCTTCTTTTTGTCACTAAAATCGAATCTCTTTCGCCTACCACACTCTTTATGAAATGTGATTTTTTCTGTTACGGCATTTTTATTTTGCGAATATGACGAGCTTTTACCAAAATTCTTTCAAATTAATGTCTGATCTGGTGGAGCGTATAACTTCCACAGAAGGCGTGCGTCTTGTGCTGATTGCCTACAACCAGGGCATCACAAGTCCCCTGCGTCACTCAGCACCCACGCAAAGTGTGGCACCTCTGACTGAGTGGGCAAAACAAGACCCCAGGCCACCAATCATCATGGGTCGACCATACGGACAAAGGCATGCATACAAACAAAACAAACAAAACAAACGAAACAAACATCACAGAAGTAAGGTAAACAAGTTCCACAAACAAGTTCAAAATGATTCTGCCCCCTTGAGCAGAAGAAATTTGGGTACTCTGCTCCCTTGAGCAGAGAAAAAGGTTTTAAACATAACAAATTTTTTAACGAAATATTTTTGACCACACAGGGCCACAGACAACAAAAGATAAAAGGCTGAACAGCCTAAGCTTTGTCCTCAGGAGGAAGGGAGGCGAGAGGCTCCACCACAGCTGCATCATCAATAGCCACCGCCGATCCAGGCATCTCCTGAGCAGCAGGAGGAGAAGAAACCGACTCCTCCACCACTTCCTCTCCCTCTACAGCCAGCATCTCCAGGTCGAAGCCATTGGGGAACTCCTTCTGCATCCTCCTTTCCAGAGCAGCTAAGTCCCAGCCCGTGTGCTTCCCCTTGGTATAGGTGGTGACCATTTGGATTTCAGTGCTCAAAGCAGACCAGCTGAGAGCTCCCACCATATTCTCCTGAAGTGCCGCCACCTTCTCCTGGAGGTCAGAGTTGGCATTCTGAGCCTTAGCAAGCTCAACCTTCATTCCCTCAGCAGCCGCCTTCTGCCTTTCCTCCTCAGCCAGTTGTCCCTTAACCTGCTCCAGTTCCCTCCTCAGCTTATTGGCTTCCTCCTCCAGCTTCATAACCTTCTCCTTGGATTGACTAGCTTCCTCCATCAGTCGAGCCTTATCCAGCTGAAGCTGACTCCCCAGATCCTTAAGATGAGATATGCCGGTTTTCACATAGATAGCCATCTGGAGAATCTGAGCAACACCGCAACAATCAGCAGCACAGTTTAGGTAGAAAATACCTCGAAGCCAGAAAATCAAAAATTACCTCGAAGCCATGACCAGCAATATGGGCCGCTGATTCAATCAAGGGCTCTCTGGCCATTATGGCCTCAGAGCCGGGGAAAAGGAACTGATCCAGGATAGACAGGTCCTCCAAGTGCCTGATGGTCCCAAAATCCTTAGGGAAGGTCATGGTAACTTCATCAGGACCATCCCCAGCAGAGCGGGGGGCAGAAGGCTGAGGAGAATCAGGAATGAGAGTCACATGAGGATTCCCCTCAAAGTTAACTGGTGGAGAAGGAGAAGAGTTGCGCTTCCTCTTCGAACTGGTCGACGGAGCCGGGGAAGAAGCAGAGCCCTTTCTGGAGGAAGAGCGGGTGGACATGCTTCTCTTCCTGATCCGATCCAGAGTCAAGGGAGCTTTGGCACTACCTAAGAAGAACAAACGCACAGTTTAAAGTTTCACGGAAACCGACAAGAGGGAAGTTAAACATGAATGTACTCAGCAAGAACGATCCTCACCAGAAGACATTGTGGCAGCAAGAGGAGGACAGGTACCGTTGGCAGAAGGGATAAACAGACTGGAGAAGGAGAGTTGTTCGGAGGTCAAATCGGCAAGTTTAGCCGCGAAATCGAGGAGGGGCGTTACTTTATCCGGTTGCTGGAGACCTGCGACACGAAGTCAATAAGAACCATAAGAAGACGAGAAAAATACAAAGCTGAGAGCGCGACAAATACCTGTGACAGTCCCCCACTCAGAGAACAAGTAATCACAGGAAGGAGGAGAAAGGGAGTCGGCCTTCACAAATGCAAAGTCCCTAAACCACTCCGCATCAGGAGGATTAGGAGGAAAGAATATACCAGGGAAATGCTTATCTTTTACCCTCATGGTCACCTGCCCGCATCCCAGGGGTCGTACCTGGAACACGGAGCAGACATCAAGCAGCGAGAAACTCTTCTGATAACGGAGATTTAGGGCACAGAAAGACAAGAGTACCCTCCAGGTGTGGGGAACTAGTTGACAAGGGGCCAATCTATGGAGGGTAAGAAATTCCTGGACTAGAGGAGGGAAAGGGAAGCGAAGACCTAGGAGGAATGGGTATGCGTACATGCAGATCCATCCGGGGCAAACATAGTCGGCTTGCTGTCCCGGAGAAGGGAGGTGAACCACAACTCCGTCCTCGAAACCGAAAATCTCTCTAACGAGGGGGAGATCCCCGTCAGAGAAGCTAGAGTTGCAAGAATGCTTCTTGCCCAGGATAGAAGAGGGGGAGAAGTTCATCAACGACGTCGATGAAGAAAGGGCGGACGACTTACCTCGAATTGATTTGGGGGCCATAATCGAAATTAAAATAACAAGCAAAAACGGAAAAATCACCTGGAGAGACAGAGAGTACGGCGAGTGACAACGGTGAACGACGAAGGAAGAAAGATGATTTGAATTTCGAAAAGAAGAGAGAAGTTTGAGTTGTGAAGGGGGTAGAGGAAGTAGGAGTAAATGGAAAGGAAGTAGGAGTAAATGGAATAAGGAGAGAGAGGGGGCACCGGGAAGTGTGAGCAATTATGAGGGTAGATTTCAGAGTCATCATGAGAGAGGAGAAGAGTCGGTTAGAAAAACGAGAAGTAGCAGACCCCAAAACAAACTCTGTGGGAGAAAATCGTCACCAAGCAGAAATTCCCGCATAATATGAATTTAGTCGGAAATTTGGTGGCAATTGTTCGGGATAAATCCACACCCATCGGAATGACGTGGAGCTTTCCAAGTCAAAAAGTCAAAGTCAAAAGTCAAAGGGTCAAAAGAGTCGTACGATCCGAAATCATACAAGTCGTAAGATCGAGACGGGAAAAATCAACAAAGCAATAAGATGAAACCCAACAGCAGAATTGGGCCAAAGGAATCAGCAGATGCGAAGTGGGCCGAAGATAGCCCAACTGCTCACAATCCTTCAACCCTAAAGCAAGACCTTGTCAACCCAACTACCCCCTGAAATCCAGGAGTCACCTTCAGAGCAGGAGAGAAATCAGGGAACAAGAAACGGTTAAGAAAAAGAGAAGATATAAAGCACGGCAATACCAAAACGCAGGGCATGATCAACACACTCCAACCCTAAAACTTGAAAGCACGAAAAAGAAACACACAGCCTCCGACAATCCAAAAAATAATACTTGTATTCTTGTTCATTTACTCACTCATAGTAGACATTTGGCGGGATTCTGACTCCCCCCGCAGTTTTTCCCACATTGGGTTTCCGCGTCACCATTTCTTGTGTCTTCGCGCTTTCTTTTTCCGTTTGTTCATTCGTACGTTCGATTCCTTTTGTTGTCTCGCAAAACGTTGGCCCGATCACTTTAACCCGCATATCATTACGTAACCCGGTAAAATTTTACCAAAACAATACTGAAAGATAAAATACAAAGAGGGTCAAAGTAAAGAATAAGGGCCAACAAACCTACTACTTCATGTGGCAGCTTTTGCTAAGATTTCCCTCAACCTATGTATGGTGCTTTTCGCTTGTTGAGTGAATGTGTTGGTCATGACTGAGAATCATTCCATACGTCAGCCCACAAGTTCTAAAATGGTTTTTACGTAACTTAGACTCAGCAAAGTAAGAGAGTCGCATCACTGTCTAGCACACTATGAATATTTCCAGTATCACTACATAAAATTGTGTAGTGCTTACCAGCGAAATCAAACTTTCCTGCCACTAGCCTAGTACAATCAATGAAACCTCATCAGAGATTCCTAGTCAATTGTTTATGGCATCTAATCCTTACTTCCAATAGACTGAAGTAGTATTATACTAAAAAAATTCGGATTATGTTTGGACAACTGCATGCTTCGTGCTATAATCTACAAGTGTTCACCCAGCATTTTACATACAATAGGGCTTCCGCATAACAGCCCACGGGCAATTTTTTTTTTCACGAGTAGCTATATATAAAAGAGACAACAAGGGAGTCATAAGTGAGTAACATCACATGTTGAATGCAACCTTCACTCTTGCTGTCAAAAGACAACAGAGTATGATACCAACCAGTAACGAATCCAGGATTTTCGAGATGGGGGTGATATAAAATTTCCAGCATAACAAATACTTGTAACACATGAAAAAATATTATAAACTCGGTTAAGTTCTATTCAGTCCCAATGAACACATTTTATCTCACCTCACCTCAGTTCAGTTTTATTCAATTCGAATCAGTCAGTTGAGTACAAAATAGTTCAATTCTGTAACACCCCTGATTTTATGAAATAAATTAAATTAAAATTTTGTTCGTATTTTTATTTTTACGATTTAACTCGTAATTCTTAAAATTATTATAAAACGAATTTATCGTTTAATCGTTTCAAACTCCTAAAATTCTATTTGTCTCGAAAACTCTTCTTATATATTTAAAACATATTTTTGTTTCTGTTTCGATTCATTTTATACATTTAATTTAATCAAAAGTCTATTTCGACGATTTGAATTCAAAATTCTTTTTATTCATATATTTTAAGCTCGAAACTAATTTATTTTAAGTTTCGTCAAAATATTTATTTTCTTTCCTCGAGAAATCAATTTAATTCACTTTATCGAAAATTTATTATTTATCGGGAAATACAATTTCATCGTCTAATTATTTATTTCACTAATCTTCGTTTTCGTCTCGAATAATTTATTTATTCATTTTATTCGACGGCCCGATTATTTATTAATTTTATTGACTCATTTTATTTCGACTCGTGTGTCAGTCAACTTGTCGATTCGGAATTTGTTTAAACCGTCTCCTACCCGATTCATCTAATCAATACGTATTTTTCTAACCGCTTTTATTTGAACCGATTCAGCCCCTTTATCCCACTTGTATTTTACTGACACATATACACCCCTATCCTTTCCCATTCCACCGTTTCACCTCTTCATTTTTTTTCATCTTTTTCAACCGTCATCCCATCTTCTTCTGCGGTTTCTTGCTTCCCTCTCCTTCCCTTCTACTCGATCTTCTTCGTCCATCAGTTTTCGTCGCCCTGTCTCGCAGCTTCCCCTTCGTTGCCCTGTTTTTCCTTTGTTTTTTGTCGTTATGTGGTGCGCCTCTGTTGCTGTTGTACGTCGTTGATGCTGCTGTTCTACGCTGCCGTTACGGACTGGTTCTGCTGTTTTTCTTTTCTTCTCCCTCCGTTTTCTTGTGCTTATTTTCGTCCTTGACATCATTATTGTTGCCGTTCTTCTGCTGTTGCATTTTGGGATGCTACCGCTGTTCTGTTTCTCTTCTTTCTTCGTCTTCTTTATTGTTCCTGCCATTGTTTTATGCTACTGTTGTTGATTTCTGTTCCCTCTTTTGCTTCCTCGGTCTCCTTCTGTCTTCGTTCGATTTTTTTTTCGGTTGTGTCTGCAAGTTTCTGTGTCATCCTCGACACACGATGCTATTATTGATGTCGTTTTTTTTCGTTCTTACTGCTGCACTTGCTGTTGTTGCTGTGGCTATTCTGTTTCGATTAGCCCTCAATCTTTCTATGCCTTTGCCTTCTTGCTCTCATCGTTGCGTGCTGCTGTTGTGTTTATCACACCAGTTGTGGTATCCGTCTCATTTTTTTGGTCATGGATGTACGCTGTGCTAGTTCTTTTGTTGTTATCGTGGGTCGTCTCGCATCGTATTTGGTTGCTGCTGCTAGTTCAGTCTCGTCTCGGTGTTGTGGTCTTGTTTCGTGTTGCTGGTTGAGACTATTCGTGTTCTGGTCTTCACTCTCCTGGTACTCGTTGCTGATGTTGTTTTGTCTGAACGTTGCTCTATTTCAATCGTTGTGCTACTACTCACCGTGTTTGTGAGTTGATGCTTTCTCGAGGTTGTTTGATGTGTTGGTCGTATCGACGGATTTCTATTTGGCACATAGTCCCCTTCTTCCGTCTTATGACGATTATTCTTTTCTCTTCATTTTCCCCTTGTCTCAACCTTGAGTACCCTCTTATTCCAGTCCATTTGTATTCGTTTCAGCCCCCTCATTATTTTAGTTTACCGGTTGTGCCCGAATCCAATCTTTGTCTCTTTCTTTTGTTTTGTCAACTCTATTCATGAAGAGGAGCATGCTTAGAAGATTACCGATTCTACAACATGGAGCTTAAAGACGTTACCATTCAAATTTTGGAGATTGGACTTCACTAGTGGGACAAGAATGCTGGAGGATTAACAGGTAACTTTAGGACGTTACTCGATCTTATATCGTATGTTTGAGTAGCAGTATGTAGTAAATATTTTAACTTCGATTTTCTAATTTTAGCTATTTATTATTTGCTAAAAATATTATTATTAAATTGTGTACCTTATAAATATTTTAGAAGTTTCGATATCGTTTTAAAAATCATTAGTAATTTAATTATTTACGATCGTTATAATATTTTGTTGGTTATCGTGACATTAGTAACTAAATAATATTGATTTCATATTTTCGTCATACTTCGTTAATTTCTAATTTTTAACTTAAAATCGTATTTTAATACAATAATCGAGATTTGTATACTTGTTTAATAAATTAATTTTTGTTTTACGATTTATACTAATAAATGAGAAATAGTCGATTTAGTTTTAAATATATTTTTAGTCGAGACTATTTTCACTAATAATTTCCTATTTGTTTCCGATTGACTATTTTTATTAAAATTCGTATTATTTATTAATAAAAGCTATTTGTTAAAAATAATTTGAAATCTTTGTAAAATTCATTTCATTTATAAAACTCGTCGACTCAGTAAATCTTGATATCGTTTTTCTTAAAACATCTCTTTTCTAAAAATTATAGTTTTAAATCGATTTCCTAATTATTTATAAAATACTATATATTGACTTATTATATTTTATTTATATTCTGAGTAACGAACTTAGAAAGTTACGATAACAACGATATTAATATAATGTTTATTTGCCATAAATGCTATTTTGGTACATTTAACTTATTTTGAACACTTTATGTATTTCTACAAGCATATTTCTAAATTAAGTAAGTTTCTAAAATTAGTAAATTTCTATAAATAGAAAGTTTCCTTTTAACATAAAATGTTTATCTCTTTTACCTTCGTATTATTCACCTTGAACATTCTATTTTGAATATCGATAATGACTTGGTTTTGGAGTTATGGAATGAAGACAAGTGTATGGGTAGAGTAATACAGTCTAGGGTATACGTTTTGCCATCAACTATAAAGCTGGTGTGTCTATGTTGAGACGCATTGGTCGTTGAACTGAGCATGGTTTGTGTTCAGGAGTGTGTATATTTTGTCCTTAAACTTAGATATCGCATCGTGTAAGTCGCCGTCGGGTTGAACTGGATTACGGTTGGTGTCCAGGAGGGGTGTACATCACTTAAGCCAGGACCTCGCTGCACGCAGTCCTGTTATAGTTGAGTTGCCTACTTAGAGACCGAAGTCTAATTTGTTTTGACTAAGTTCTCGAAGCTAGCTTGAGTATTATCCTAGTGAAAGTCTATTCCGTTGCACTGATTGATTTCCATAACGCCGTTTTTGAATATTATTATTATCGATTGATTTTTGATTTGCAGGTTCGCAAATGTTTTAAGTTTTCTCCGAAAACTTATTTTATTATATCGTTTTAATGTTTTCCATTTTAACTATTTTGATATAGTAGTACTATTATTTTTCCATATGATATAATATGGCTGGGAGAACGTCCGAGTTACTCCCCACTGACGTGGCTGTTATGTTTATAACATGACAGGTATTTGCTGCTGGGTTTTGGGTGTGAGCTAGCGAGTAGCGTGGATCCTAATCTTTCTTTATTCATGTAATTTATGGATTTGTATAACCCGTTTGGTGAATTTTCTTTTTAGCCCTTTTGTAAAAAGAGACCTTTGTATTGACTTACCATTTCTTTTAATAAGATATACTTTGTCAGTGTATTTTAATCCAACTCTACAGTGTTTCCGCCACTGTATTGCGTTATATTTTCTAGGGGATTACAAATTCGGTTCAAATCAAATTAATTCAATTCAAATCGATTCTGTTTAGTTTAGTTCAAATCAGTTGAGTTCAGTTCAATTCAATTCAAATCAGTTCAAAACAGTTAAGTCATAGACTAAGTCCGTCTTAACTGACTACCCATCCAATTTTGGAATTTGGTGCACCAAAAACACTAAGGTTGCGTTTGGGTACTTGGAATTGATTTGAATATCATCGATTCAATTCTTGTACTTGAATTTCTAGAATTCGAATCCAAATCCAAATCCAAAATTGTGTTTGGGTACCTTGGATTTGGATTTGGATTTGGGAATTTGGGCGGGTAGAGTCGGGCAAGGTCATCAATTTTTTTTAAAAAAAAAATTATCATTAGAAAAATATAAATTACGGGGAAAAAATGAAGAAAAAAATATATTCTAACAAAATTATACGGAAAAAACAAAAAAAAATAAGTGAGGATTTGAAATGACTACCATATAATAAGAATTTGAGAAAACCAAATTTGAAGTAGGTTAGATTTGGTCTAAATTTCAATTCCAAATCCAAGAGATTCTCAAACACTTGAATATTTCAAATCCGAATTTCAAATCCAAATTCAATTTTCCAAACATAGTATAAAAATATTCAAAACCTAAAAAAATCTCAAAGCATAAAATAAAATATAAGTAGACAAATACGGAAATACAAACCCCAAAATCTCAAATTCTTAAATTTACATACCGACACATGGTACATCACATAGTCCAGATTTCCAATTTTCTAACAATACAATTACCCATCTAAAAAGAGTCCAAAAAAATCAATGATATCTCTACCCCTCTCCATTCTCACACATCAATTTATCCTCAAAAATTTCAAATAAACAATTAATATTCTATCATATTAGAAAAAAATATATCCCTTTAAAATCTGAAAGTCTAACAATCAGAAACCTTGAAAAATTTTTTTTAAAAAAAAAATAATAATTGACAAGGCATAAAAAAGGGAAGACATACCTGATAAATTGCCAAAGATAAAAGTTTGAAGATGAAAAGTTAGAATATACGGAGTATCTTTAAGTAATTCAGTTTGTGTGAGTTTGGTGCATTTTAGTATATAATACGGAGTATTTTTTATTTTTTTCCCTAAAATAATGGGAGTGAGGGTTTACCCCCTATGAAGTCGCCATTGATACCTGCCAAAATTATGTGTCCATAATGAACAATAATAGGCAATCTGATATTTTGGCTTTTAATAGACAGCAACAGCACATCTTCAATATCTCTAATGGGTCCCAAAATGTACACAAATTTTCGCTGCAAACCATAGATATTATAGTCATAATGTTTCTATTTTAAATTCACCTTTCCTCTACAGTTATAACAAAACATCATTATTGATCATTTGTATGGATGAGTATACCCGTCACAAACTCACAGTGTAACAAAATATAGCCTCTCCTCTCCTCCAAAACCTTAACAAAAGAAAAAAACTTTTCCTCCTCTCATCTATAGGGGCTGCCATCTACCAATTCGGTAGTGGTAAGCCCCAAATTTAATCGTTATTATTATCTTTAAATTGTTTAGGTTAACAATAAATCTTGTCTCTTTCATTAGGGGAGTTTTGTTCCCATCAATTGATGGGTTTGTTCTCGTATTTTGGTGGGTTTGTTCTTTCTTTGTGAGAGATTCAAGAACTATATGCAAGACCATGTTGAGCGCCGTAACTTTTCTACATATGGTGATGCAATTGAGGTCAGATTTCGGTCTATTCTTTGTCGTAATAGAGAAAGGTCATTATTTTGAAGACTATGTCATCAGATTTATAGATTCCTTCGCGAAAGGCTGTGTCAATAAACAACGATACAAAGAAGGTTATGCAGAAGCGAATTACTCTAATAACGATCTTTGTCTCAGGAATGTTCTTTATTTATTTTTTGCAAATTTGTATTCCGTTCATTCTGATATCATTTGTAGATGCCGTATGGCCTTTTATTAATGAAATTGGTCTTCATTCAAAAAAAAAAAAAAACATCATTATTAGAGCATGTACAGTACAATTACTACAATAACATAATTTGGAGAGCTCCTAATTGGTTCTTCATTTAGACACTCAATGGAAAACAAAAACCAATTTTACATAGAAAAAACTCTTCTACATGCTCTCCATCTCAAATTTTGGTCTTAAATCAATTTATATTTACATCAAAATAGTTGAAAAAAAAATTCTCATCTCACATTTCACTAGTTATGGCCTACTTTGGATGGAGAATGATCGAGCTGTCCTTTGGTCTGCCTAAGAGCTCCTAGAAAGCTTCTCCCACATTTTGTTCCTAGGAGAGCACCAACATAAGATAGCACCTTATAAACATGAAGCAAACACTTTTGGGGTTTGCTCTTACAACTACCTAACGCTTGCACCCACTAACCAAGCTTACATGTAAAAAATGAACAACAAGAGGTGTGAAGAATCATGTAGGTTCATTCATCTCGGGGTTAGAGCTTCACTATGATTCAGATTATATGGGATTATTAGAGATACTAGTGTGTTATCCGTGAAAAATTTCACGGGTTGTTCAGTTTTAGTTTCATATAAAATATTATGAAGCCAATATCGTTTGAAAATAATACGTTAAGGGACTGAAAGTTAGTTAGTATACTAATAGGTGTAAGAAACTAAAAACAACACGTTACACATTGAAATGTGTGTCTAAGAAAAGCATGATACCCGTGATTATTTTGGATTATTCGTTCAGAGTCTGAAAGCTAATCTATTTATTAATAGGTGGACAAAAGTATGAACAACATAGAGTACGTAAAGTAGTCAATTGTCCACCGATGAATATAGTTATACTAAACGTAGAAACCCGTATAAACCCGACCCTTATGATAAATGTAGAAATCCGTATAAACCCGACCCTTAGACACCCAACCGTAATCCTCAAATTACTCTTTAAACCCAAAAAAGAAAAATCTATTAGTTGAGGAATGAAGACCTTCCTCACCAACTATTTGATCTTACCAACTATTTGATCTTGATCGATTATCATCAGTTGTAGTTAGTTGACATCTTCGTCATGTAAGAATAGTGAAAAATAATGTCCGTCAAACAGTCAAACTCTCTGTCATATTAGTGAACGTACACAACCCTGTAGACTTCATCGGAATGTGTAATGTATAGAAGTCATTTTTATTGCTTCAATAAACACATTCAATATTGATAATAAACCTTACGATACTTCAGAATTTAGAAAGTAAGATCAATAGACTCCCGTATTTTATCACGTGTATTACACTATAGTCTTATACTTCGTATAATTATACTAAAGCCTCAATTCCCACTGAGTTATAAATGAGATAATTTAATTTTTTTTTCGGTTCAAAGAAGTATAGATAATTGGAGGAGTAAAGTTTTTTAAATTGCATTTGGGACTACAAATTATCCATACATAATCAATGCAAATTATGCGCGTTTAAGAGCGTTATTTTTTCTTAAAATCAATTCATTTTTTTATCCACCTAATTTACCACCATTTATTTTAAAAATGATTCCTGATGTATATCCAATTTGACCCGAACATATGACTTTATATATTATTATTATTGCATGCAATTCTCAAATATTATTGTACCAATACGTTGCACTTAGACTCCATTTTAAAAATAGAATATAATATACATCATACATTATTGAGATAAGAATTAATAAAAATATGAATAATAACAATTTTCTTGCGATAATATTTACTCAGTATATATTTTAGATAATATTTACATTATTTACTCAGAATATATTTACATATTTGGAAACTAATTAAAAAAATTGTTTTGTATACTTTTATTATTTTGATATTTTAAACATAACAATTTTTGATGTAATTTTTCTTTTAATTTTAAATTAAAATATGGAGTAATTAATTTAGATTCGACGCAACGCATCAATTAATTTCAATATTTAAGTCTGTTAATAATTATTTTGATACATTTGTTCATTATATTAATGAAGGAAAAAATTATGGGAAAATCGATTTATGGGGGGAGAAAAGTCTATGGAAAAGGGAAACATATTTATGGGAAGAATACTAATTTATGGAGAACAATTAAGGTTACTAAATTTTTTCAGAAGGAGTGGAAAAATGGAAGGTTGGAGCATTAATTAGAGAAATAGTATCAATTATTTTCATTGGATGACATAATTTTAGAAAATAAATTATAGAGTACATGGAGAAAAAAAAATTGTGCCCTCCCTCAACTAAAATCATGCATCCGTCACTGGTTATACACAAAAAAATCTTGTACCAAATAAAATTAAAACGGTACCAACTTAAAAAATATTCTAATGCGATTAATTAATATGTCTCGAAAATCAAACACTAAATTTTTTCTTAACATACAAAAAAAACTACACGATTAATTAATTGTAATGCGATTAATTACAACAAAAAAATCTTGTACCAAATAAAATTAAAACGGTACCAACTTAAAAAATATTCTAATGCGATTAATTACTATGTCTCGAAAATCAAACACTAATTTTTTTCTTAACATACAAAAAAAACTACACGATTAAATAATTGTGAATTGCGTTTACCAACTAAATCCGGTGTCAATTTTCTTTCTTTAAAAAAACTAAATATGCAATTAATTATTTCGTCTCGAAAATAAACAACCAATTACTTGTAGTCAACGACTAAGAAAATTCTGCAATGCAATTAATTACTTGATATACAAAATCAAGCACAAAAATGCTATTTTAGTTTTCCCCATTAACTGTAAGAGTCAGTAGTACCTAATCCTGCAAAAACTTCCAAAAAAACATATACAATTTATTATAAAAATATTTATATACTTTTCAAAATATAAAATTCAATCCAAAAATATTAGAACTGTTATATAACAAATTATAAATAATTTATCAAAAAATAAAACTCAATCTGAAAATACAAAATACGGAATATAAATTACAATTTATAAATCTAAAAAATTAGAAAATATAATTGGAACTATTATATATTAATATACATGTTTAAAATTCAATCCGAAATATTATTTATATTAAACAAAAATATTTATATTATTTACGAATGTATAAAATAGAAGATGTATATGTATATAAAATATAATATAATTCGAAATATATATAAATATAAATATAGTTATTTATTTATATATGATAATAAAAAATATTTAGAATAAATCCTCTTTCAGTTAAAAATCTTCTAATAAAATTTATAACAAAAATATTTATATATTTTTCAAAATATAAAATTCAATCCAAAAATATTAAAACTATTAAATAATAATTTATAAATAAAATTCAATCCAGAAATAAATAAAATTATTTATAAATAATTCATCCAAAAATAAAATTCAATTTGAAAATATAAAATACTGTATAAATTACAATTTATAAATATAAAAAATTAGAAAATATAATTAACCGTATTGTATATTAATATACATGTTCAAAATTCAATCCGAAATATTATTTATAATAAACAAAAATATTCATATTATTCACGATTATATAAAATAAAAGATGTATATGTATATAAAATATAATATAATTCGAAATATATATAAATATAAATGTAGTTATTTATTTATATATGATAAACAAAAACATTTAGAATAAATCTCTTTCGGGTAAAAATCTTCTAATAAATATTTATTAGAAAAATATTTATATATTTTTCAAAATATGAAATTCAATTCGAAAATATTAGAACTATTTAATAACAATTTATAAATGAAATTCAATCTAATTAAATAAAATTATTTATAAATAATTTATCCGAAAATAAAATTCAAACCAAAAATATAAAATATTATAAATTAAAATTTATAAATATAAAAAATTAAAAAATATAATTAGAACTATTATATATTAATATAATTGTTCAAAATTCAATCCGAAATATTATTTATGTTAAACAAAAATATTTATATTATTTACGAATATATAAAATAGATGTATATGTATATAAATAATATAACTCGAAATATATATATATATATATATATATATATATATATATATATATATATATATATATATATATATCGGCTAAAAATAATTAAACAAATAGCTATAAAAAAAATGAATTGACTTTAATTCTTAAAATACCTCTACGAAATTCATTGTATAATCCTCATTCATCATCACCTGAAAAAAAATATCATAACTCAAAAATTAACATCAGGCTCGATTATTATACACATTAAAAATCGAAAATACAAATTCACTGAATTAGTTTTTTTGTCATTGAATCTCAAAAATTGATCTTGATTGAATTTAAAAATAAAACAAATCGATACATGAAATCAACTAAATCAAAAATCGAAAAATTACCAGCATGATTGGATCTTTCAATTTCCCTAATATTTTGGCTTTCATCTGCATGAAAATTCACCAATCAATTTAAAAAACAAAATCAGATTTCTGAAACATCAATTGGCAATTATATCAATGAATCAGAAAAACGAAACTCATATATATCTAAATATGCAAATTAAAATAGATGTTTTTTTTCTTCAGATTTTACGATTTGAATTCAGATTGCAATGCCTAGAATCTTATTTATAGTATGAATTGGTGTGATTGAAAAATTGGAAAAAGTGAGATAATGGATTATTAATTAGAGGGATAGTTGGGAAGAGGAGAATAAGTGATGAAGAATCGGATTTTCGAGGAGTTTGAATTGGTGATGCATTTTCGAGGAGGATGAATTGAATGATCAATTGACAAAGGTGAAGAGGAATTGACCAGGTTTCGAGATGTATTTGATCAATTGATTGATCAATTAATGAGGAAGTGGAAAGATGAAGAGGCGCACTGATGAATCAATTAACCACAATTATGAAAGGTAGTATATTTTTTTTGTACTATTTTCTCACAATTAGCGAAGTGACCCAGTGGTGTGGTAAGTTGGGATTTGCTTCAGAGGTCGCGGGTTCGAAACCCGTCATTATTCACACTGGATGAGAAGTAGAAAAAAGTGGAAAGTGGTTTCTGTTTTAATATATAGAGGATGACTTCAACAGCTCATCAAACATTCAGTGACTCGGTGTGACCAAATGTTACCTACTGTATCAAAGGCTTTTGCCTATGGAGTTAAGGATTCACGCGAAAGAAGCCACTTTTTGTTGAAAGCATAGAATGACAGAGAAAGCTACTTCACATTTTAAAAGCACATGTAGGATATAGCTGGAGGGAATCATTTTGTTTTATTCTCTTTGTTTTTTAAAGTTAGAAAAAAAAAGGAAACTTTGATATCTTATACCTCGTATAAGTTTGCTTTTCAAATTTTATACCCAGGATAATTTTCTTCAAAATTTATAGCTATCATCCTAAGTTTTCCCAGACTTGTACTAAAGTCTAATTCCGACTAAAAAACAGACAAAATGACGTTTCACCCTTGCCCTTTAACCCATCAACACAATTTCCCCACCATTCAAAACAAACAATCATTCCCCCCCCCCACCACCACCACCACCACATAGAACCTTCATCGGCGCTGGCAACCTTTGCACCCCCACTCTCCACTTCCTCCTAGATCCTCTCTACTCTAAGGCAGGCCCACTTTTCCCTATACCCCCTCCCCTTATTCCCGCATTCCCCCACAGGCTCACACACTACTGTCTACTGAGCATGTGAAATCAGGCCTAAATCCCCTCCCTCTCACGACACAAGGATATTTACAGGGTGCTCCGACCATAGGGATAAGCATGATCTTGGCAAAGAAGAAGGCAACATAGATGATAGGAATCTCCGACGATATCTAGCATGATCCAACGTCCGCATAAAAGATGGTGTTAGAGGTGATAGTCTTGGGTGGTAATGGTGGTGGTGCTGGATATAAGTTGAGTAAGGGTAAAATTAGAAAATTAACAACTTATTTTATGAATAAAACAGGAACTCAGACGGAATCCAGTCATTTCTTTCGCCAGTTGAAATTTAGTACGGAGTATTAAGTTTGCAACAAATTAGGATGCTAGATGTAAGTTTTGAAGAATGATTATCCTAGGTATTTTTTTTGGAAAGGTGAACATATACTACATACTTCCTCCGATTTTTATTTATCTTCCCATTTGACTTTTGAGTGAAAAATAATGACGTAGGAATGTGTGACTCAAAAGAGAAGAAGGATGATAGAGAAATGTAAGGGTAATTCTACACCACATGTTGATGATCCAAAATAAAAATAGGGAAGAAAAGATGTTTCAGCCAAATAAGGAAATAAGGAAGATAAATAAAAATCGGAGAGAGTATAAGTTACCACCTCCCAAAAAAAACCTAACCTCCAAAAATCTTGGGGTTACCACCATTAATTGGTGGTAAGCCCCCCAATTTTAACAAATTATATAGTTTTAGTATTAAAATTAGTATTAGTATTTTATTTATAATAAGTATCCTCTTCTTTTGGAGAGCTTCGCCTCCATCAGTTAATAGGTTTCGCTCTCTCTTCTAGGAGAGATGTTGAAACTATGATAGCGGAGAGGACGTGGAAGATCGGTACCACAACTATTCAATATCTCAATATATGTCTGACTGTCGACTACAATTTATCATGAGATCGATTCTCTTCAAAACCTTGGAAGATACGAAAACCTAGTGAGAGAACTTTGTTTTAATGAGAATTTATTTTACTCAAATTTTATAGTCCCACCATCTTACTAAGAGGGTCACCCCTCTCTTTTAGTGAGAATTAAGGCGGGTAGAAATGTGTGGTGGAAAATTAAAAATGAGAAAATAGGTGGAGTGACAACTAATGAGAACCACACAAATCAGACAAAAGAGGAATAAAGCAAAAGGTGACTCTTCTAGAGAGATGACCCAAAAAGGAAAGGGTGACTCTTCTACATAGATAGAGGGAATAGTGTTGTATCCGTTCAAGTTGTAGATGTCGTATGACTTTTTATTAATGAAATGATTTGTTCGCTCAAAAAAAAGTTACGGAGTATCAATTTTATTTACTTTAGGCTGAAAACGGAATTCAATAATAACAAGAATTAGCAAATACACAAATCTAAGCCAAATACGCCACTAAAGGGTAATACTTCCATACAAAGTAACTGCCTTTGGAAGATGAGGGGGAAACATTCTAGGAGTTCATAATAATCACCTGAGATAACATAGCAGCATTGATTCCTATGTCAAAGTACTGTAAGAATGTGCTAATTGACATTGTGACATGGTCAACTGAGCTCGCCTGAGAGCAGACATAAGATCATTATTATCAGCTCACTGCCGAGTAAGCAACCAGCAAGCAGAAGAAATTTGGCTCAAAGCTCCTCATGTTTCAAATACATTAGCCACACAGAAAAGCTTACCTCCTTGAAGACAACACTCTGCAAAGACTGCACAAGCAAACGATCAATGCAATAAGTTATTCCTTTAAATAACAAAGCCATAGAATTAAAAGCAGCAAAACAATTTAGACAGATCCTAATTATATAATTTTAAGCAAGTATGCATTGCTCCGTATATGTAATTATATATATATATATACATATATATATATATATATATATATATAAAGCATGAACTTTTCTTGTTTCGAACGATATGATTAGTTCGTTTCATCAAAACTTAATTTATGATTGGTCTGTTTCATCAAAACTCAATTTAGAAAAGTATCATAAAAAATACAAAAAAATCAAGCAGAGAATTTTCATCTAAACATCTTTAAATTTCGTTTAACAAAACATTATCGTAAAAAAAATTATAAAAATAAAATAATTAGATTCGTGATAGAAAATGTTTTCATTAGAGTATAAATTTCATATTATTTGTTTCATATTATTTGCTCGAAAAGTGATGAATTTATTTCATATATTAATACTCCCTCCGTTCACTATCTTTTGCCGTAATTATAATAAGGTGATGAAATTCTATATTATAAATAAGAGTAATCATCCGTCCTTAGATATTCACCAAAAAACTTTTGACTCTTAAAGAGCTCTTAAGATTATAAACCTTAAGTAAATATTCCACATCGAAAAATTATGACTAAAATATAAATAAGAGTAATCATTGTTTTTAAATATCGACCAAAAAAACTTTTGAGTCTTAAAAAAGCTCTTAATAAAACTACAAAATTGTCCCACATCGAAACAATTAAAATAAGATAATGATTTTATATTAAAAATAAGAGTAATCGTGTGTTCTTTTGAGTCTTAGAAAGAACTCTTAAGACAGTAAATTATCCCACATCAAAAAAATTATGATAATGAAATTCTATATATTATAAATAAGACTAATCATTCGTTCTTAAATATCAATAAAAAAAAGCTTTTGAGTCTTAGAAAATATCTTAATAAGACTACAAACTTAAATAAAATAATCCCCACATTGAAAAATTATTATAAATAAAAGGAATCATTCCTCCAAATTATAATGAGGTGATGGAATTATATACTCCGTATTATAAATAAGAGTAATCTTTCGTCCTTAAATATGACTAATCATTCAAATATTAGATATCTTTCAAAACTCAATTGAGTCTTAAAAAACCTCTTAAGACTATAAACTCAAGTAACATTTTCACAAGAGTTCTTAAGACTATCTAAACTTAAGTCAAAATTATTCTATATCGAAAAATTACGAGGTGATGGAATTTTATATTATAAATAAGATTAATCATTCGTTCTTAGATTTGAAAAAATGTCTTAAAAAAGTACTTGCTTGAGACTATAAACCTAGGTAAGATTATCCCACATCGAAAAATTATAATAAGGTGAAGAAATTCTATTATATATATAAGAGTAATTCAATGTTGTCACACTACTACAAAACATCAAATAGACATGGGTCATATTCACTAATAAACATGGGTTTTGCGGCCCATGTTAAGTTGAGTGACATCTATTGTCAAATACTTAGACATAGGTCGTACGACCTATATCTATCTAAAACATAGACATAGGTTTTTCTAATAACCCATGTCTATTTTTATATTAGACATGGGCTTTTTCTATGCCCTATGTCTATTTATCAATATAGACATGGGTTATTTGTTTGCCCTATGTTTATTGTCAAAGTATAGACATGGGTTATTTTGTACGCCCTATGTCTATTAAACTGCTAAATTACAAAAAAAAATACGAAATAGGCGCGTCCCTTTCACATAAATAGTAATTAAATTTTATTAATAACAAAACAATTAATTACAGCAAAAAGACATTATCTATCTTTCTTCCACACTAAGATACTTAACTACAAATCTAAAATTGATACTCAATTACGAAACCTAATAAACATGCTAATAAAACAACTAAAATCAAGACATCACAGCTCATGATGTTTCTCTTAACCTCTCTCCGAACTATCTCCTGTCAATCAACCAAAAGTTAACAGCATCAAAAAGTTTCCAAGGCTGAAGTTAACATTTAATGATTCGTATTTCATCAATTTGATTTTAAAATTAGTGTAATCAGGAGTCAACATCATCACAATTAAAAAATAATCAGACACTAAAATTGTAGGATTATGTCACTTTCGTACTGTAAATTTCATGCAATTATAAAATAACCAGGTGCTAAAATCGGGGTTAGTAATCTAATATATTGATAAAGGAGAAGAGTAGTACGTCTGCCATCATCTTCTCAGTCGTTGGAAGATGCACTTGACCTGATAATACTCTTGCTATCCACTTCGCTTGCAGTTCCGCCGTGGCAAAATTTAGAATCTGATCGTTGAGAGTTAATTTCTATTAGACACAAATATATCAATGTAGGAAGTCTAAATCTGAGATCGATCATTTTATAAGGGTTGTCTTCGTTCTCACATTTTAGAGTAGTAAATAATGGAGTACTTTCAAATTTTCTTGCCGTACAAAAGAAGTATTGTTAACCTTTTGGGGTACACTCACAAAAGAAAGCCAAGGAGCAAGTTCTGGTGGGAACACGTGCTTGTATAGAGGTCCAACTCGATTATCATCGATGCTTACGGTGCCATTTGTGTTAAGAAAAGCATATTGATAGTTGTACCTGTGAAGAAGTTCAACAAAGGACTACTGCTCAGAGCAAATCCTGAACAACATTATTAACTACATACCTTCTTTAATGAGTCGTCTTGCCTAAGGTGACCTAAGGGGATTAGATGTATGATGTATTCAACTTTGGTTCATACAGGGATAGATGACCTTACCATATACAATGCATGATAACAAAGGCCTGAACTGATGACCCGTCCTCAAAGTTTACTGTCCCATCTTCCTTAGTGTCATATGAATCTACCAACAATTACTATTAATACCTAACTAACTGTAGCCGATTTGTAAGGAAAATGAATAATCATTCCCGTCCTTCAATTTTAAACCCTTCTATCCAGAGAAAGCGTATGGAAGAAAAAAAAGTATTACTCACAGATTATCAGTTGAAGTTATTGAGAATGAAATAATTCATAACCCGAGTTCAAATTTAATTTCTAGTTGATCGTTTTTAAAATTCTAGTTAATTCATAACACAAGTTCAAAAATACGAAGTTTGAGTAGATTGAGAATAGGGACCTTGTCAGGATCTCCTCCATCTTATAGTATATAAGTATTGATTATTGGAAATGAACCTGCTTGGTTTTGAGTTGGATGTCGATGAGAGTGGAATGGTGCCAGTTGGCGAGGTGGGATCTGATGAAGACATCAATCTTTGGAGGAATGTGGAGGCGGATCATGGAGGGGCTGATGAGGGAGAGGAGAGCAGCTCTCATGTACCTGTGGGTCGACCCGTGAACCGCGGCTATGTTGGATTTCCCCAGTTTGTCAAGCATCGACTGCGGATACCCCGGCACCAACCCCATCCCTTCGCTCACTAGTATGTTTCTGTTCACCTCTGCATCCATCGACACCACCGTCGGGCACCCCAGGATGTTCGACTTGAAAAAACTCCCATATCTACACATATATACCATACATACTCTAAACTCTAAACAAAATCAAGGCATTATTATTATTAATTGTACATATAGAGTATGTATATATATATACCTTACTCTTTGGTTCTTGATGAAATTGGGGCCTTGTTTGAGAAACTCGGTGGTCTCGCCGAAGATAGGCCAACCCATGGTGCCAGGTGGCAAGCCCTTCTTCCTGCTGTATCTCAACTCATTCCACCTTAACAGCGCTGATGACATGCATACTGATACTAATATCATCACTACCACCCCAATCAACACCACTCCTATCATCAGTCCCATTACTTCTTACTACCTACCACAACAAATAAACAGACAGAAAAAGAGAGATTATTTTATGAGTTGAAGGAGTGATAGATGAACTTGTTAGTAGTAGTAGTAGTAGTAGTAAGAAAAATAGAGTAGAATGAGGGTTGTATATATAGGCAGGCCCTCTACAATGTATGCCTGTTACTCGTACTAGTTAGTATGGGAGTATAATTATAATAAAAAAAAATGTGTCCAACACTCCATGCACCCAATTGACCCCTCCCTACATTTGGAATCAAGCCCACTGTACTGTACTCTCCAGTGTCCATCCTACGGACTAATTAACCCACTGTACTCTACTTGTCAGACACCATGAATCACTATCCTAGGGAGTAATATTTTAGAACAACCCAAAAACATAATGTTGATAGTTCAGATTAGATACCACGAATCACTATTTGAGAAATTTCCAGGAGCAGATTAGATACGAAAAATAGCACTTCTGAAATCTGTTATATGTTCATGATTATAAAATTGACAGCTCTTGGAACTCTGGAGGTAGACAATAGACATTCCCCTTCATCAACATTTAAAATTTAAGTGCTTAAGTTGCTGATTCAATTGATAGTTTTAATTTAGTGACAACATTCCTTGTTGATAGCTTCAATATGCAAAAGTTAGATTTTCGGTCTACATATTAGCCTCAACGGAACCGAGGTTTCACAAATGGAGTCGCAAGGGGTTCATGTGTACACTGCCTTACGCTATACCTAGCTAAACAGCATGAATATGTTCTCATACAGCTCATTATGAAATTGAGTATAATTTCATCGAATAACTTAATTATGGATTATAGCATACACAATCATACTAAAAATTGAGTTAGAATTTGCATCAAAATATCAAATATAAAAATTGAGTCTAGAATTGCATGGACTAAGTTAATTAAACTTTACATCGACTAGTACGCGATTTTGATAATGAATGTGTTTAAAATTTCATCGAATATGAAAATTGAATCTAAACTTGCATCAATTGACTTAATTATACAGAGTACATTATAAGCCAAATAGCTTATTTACATGCATACCATATCCAAAATCAAGTCGAGAGTTGCATCAAATAACGCTAAGTTACAAACTATGTTGCAGAAATGATAACATGGGTATCAAATGATGACAATAATTCAGATAAATCCGACATTTAGCTCAAAAACTCACTGAAAACTGGAAATACACAGTTCCATACAACTCATCAAAAATTGAGTCGAGAAACTCATCAAATAGCTGTCATTCACATGCTACGAAGCAAAATACGTCACAACAGTATCAAATGACGCCAATAGTTCAAAAAAAATCCGACATTTAGCTTGGAAACTCCCTAAAAATTGCGAACACAGTTTCTATACAGCTCATATCAAAGATTGAGTTGAGAATTGCATCAAATAAATTCCATTCACGCTACAGAATAATGAGACCTCACCAATTACGGAATTACGGAATTTGATCTGATTCTTTTCCTATCTCTCTCACTATTTGAATGAATCTTCATACGTTGATTTCCACAGCTCAATAATCACATCCGAAAACATCGGAAAACATAACCGGAATCACCTATCGCCTAATTAAATCAAAAATCAAATTACCTCACTGATTGATTTGCAAACCAAACATCAATCAATTAAAAAAAAAAATACATCACTTATTGATTCAATCATCAACATTCTTAATAATCATGTGAAACGGAACACGAATCAACAACAGCAACTACAATCAACAAACAAGAATCATCATTAAAATAATTAAAACTACCAGAAATTAAAAATCAAAGATCAATAAGCCGCAGATCCGATTGAGAATTAACAATTGTACAAAAAGCGCGAAACCCAGAAAACAAAATTTAACGAACAATAGAAAAGAAGAATGATCGATGGAGCTTACTGAATGAAGGAAGAGGCGATTACTGTAGGGGATTGAAGGATTGATGGAGCTTCGGTCTTGAAGGATGATTAAAGGATGATCGAAGGTTAGGATTGAAGGATGACGGATTAGGATTGAAGGATCGAAGGATTGAAAACGTGACTCGAAGGATTAGGATGAAGGATGATGGATTAGGAGGATTGAAAACAGTCTCGAAGGATTAGGATTAAAGGCTGCGTCATTTTTTTCATCTTGTTTTCATTTATTTAGTTTATCTGTAAAAAAAACTGAAAATGAAGTTGAAGATTCTAGAGTTTACTAGTCTAGGACTAATAGACTTGGGTCACTAATTTATTAGTATTACACGTCAATATACATAGGTTTTTCATATGCCCTACATCTATTCATATATTAGAGACATAGGTTTTACTTTGACCTATGTCTATAATTTATAGACATGGGTTTTAATTTTGACCTATGTATATTCTCTTTTATGTACATAGGTTTTTTAAATAACCTATGTTTATTAAAAATAGATGTGGCTTTTTCTTTTAACCTATGTCTATTAGGTCATGTCTATGACTAATTTTGTAGTAGTGTCAGGATCGTGATTCTACTTTGGATCGATAGGGAGGGTAGAATCGAATCGGTAGAATCCCAAGATTCTAATAACTCACTAAATATAACTTTTTGTTTAGCGAAAACATATGATTGAAGATCAAATTACTTATTTATTCATATCTAATGATTTTAATAAACATTTTATGAACTTGTTTCTACGACTTAGAAGAAATTTGAGTTTTACGATGTCATTATATGAAAATATATATTATTTTTTTACTACGAAGTTGGATCGTATTATGATCCTACCTTTAGAAATTTTCAAATTAATAGGATCGTAAGATTCTACAGCTGTGATAGAATCGTAAGATCCAGGATCGGTCAAACATTTTTAGATCGTAAAATCGTAGAATCGTAGGATCAAATCGCGATTCCGACAACAATGAGAGTAATCATTCGTCTGAGAGTAATCATTCGTCCAAGAATTATAATAAGGTGATCGAATTTTATTATATAAATAAAATTAATCGTCCATCCTTAAGTTAGATATAAAAACAAACACTTTTATTATTATAATTATCCTAACGTTGTCTCACATCGAAAAATTGAAAATCGAAAAATTATGACGAGGTAATGAAATTCTATATTATAAATAATAATCATTTGTCCTTGGATATCAGCTAAAAAAATTTGAGTATTAAAAATGCTCTTAGGACCATAAGCTGATGGAAGAAAGAAATCATTCGTGTTTAGATATTAACCAAAAATCTTGAGTTCTAAAAAAAATTAAGACTATAAACCCAAGTAAAATTATCGCATATCGAAAAATTATGATGAGGTGATGAAATTCTATATCACAAATAAGAGACATAATTCCTTTTTAGATATTAACAAAAAAAATTGTCTTATAAAAGCTCTTGAAGCTATAAATTTAAGTGAAATTATTTACATCGAAAATTATAATAAGGTGATGAAATTCTACTTTATAAATACGGAGTAAAAGCAATCATTCGTCTTTAGATATCAACGAGAAATCTTTTCAGTCCTAAAAATCATTCTTAAGACAACTTAAATCCGTGTAGAATTATCCCACATCAAAAATTTATAAGTGGATTGAATTATTATTAAGAGAAATCATTCGTCTTTTGAATCCTAAAAGAGCTTTTTAAGACTATAAACTTAATTAAAATTATCTCACATCGAAAAATTATGACAAGGTGATGAAATTCTACCTCATCAATAAGAGAAATTATTCGTTTTGAGATATTAATTAAAAATCTTTTGAGTCTTATAATACTTCTCTTAAGGCTATAAGTTGAAGTAAAATTATCCCACATCGAAAAATTACAAAAAGATGATGAAATTCTATTATATAAATAAAAGTAATCATCGTCTTTGAATATCAATCAGAAATCTTTTGAGTCCTAAAAAGAGTTTTTAAAACTATAAATTTAAATAGAATTACCACACATCAAAAAATTAGGATGAGATGATGAAATTTTATACTATATCATAAATAAGAGAAATCATTCGTTTTAGATATTAACGAAAAATCTTTTGAGCCTTATAACAGCTCTTTAGGTTATAAATTGAAGTAAAAAAAATTATCCACATCGAGAAATTATAATAAGATGATGAAATTCTATTGTATAAATAAAAGTAATCATCCGTCAACTAGAAATCTTTCACGTTTATTCATACTATCATGAAATTTAATTATTCATATCGCTATATACACGCTATGTACAATATGTTTTGAATTATCTATGTCAAACTGGGTCTTTTACTTTACATTGATACGTAAATATTATTTGTCATTTTATTTATTAGTTATCACATTTATAATAATAATTCGTAGATAATATTGTTGAATGCAAAACTAATAGAGTAATAAGTAAATACTCTATGTAAATATAAATGAATATTGGTACGAATATGTAGTTGAAGATGTACTTGTGTGCTAGGTACTTTAATTAGTCTTTCTAACTACAATGCACGTCTATAACTTAATTTGATGTTCACCGCATAAATTACTCCCTAGAAACACATTCACGTATGTGGATATACCTGAGACACGGACAATCAAGTGGTGGAATCAATCCCAGTTTAAGTCAAAGATGTTGAAAAAATGGGTGGGATGTCTGTTGGTGATCCTCATATATCATGTGTGGTGGAACAGAAACCCTAGTAAGCATATTTGTTGTGAAGCATCCTGAGAAGATTTTCAAAGACATTGTGAAGCAAGCTAGAGTAAGAGCTCGGTTTAATCTTTCCCCAGCAAAACTTTTAGCTCTAGATGAATATATTCGGTGATGTAATTCCTTTTGCATTAGTGCTTGGAAGACATTAATTGTGTGTTGGTGACAATGTACTTCAATGATTTATCTTGATATATATATAGAGAGAGAGAGAGAGTAAGGCTCTTATGAGTCCTTATATATATATATATATATATATATATATATATATATATATATATATATATATATATATATATATATATGAGTCCCTAAGTCCTCATCTCATCCATTGAATGAGATGAGAATGGATAGACAAGATGCATCCTAATATTTGCATTAAAAAAAAGAAAAAAATGGAGATACTGCTTCCTAAAATAACTCCCATAATCTTAGGAAACAATAACATCACATTCATTCACTCATTCATTCATTCATTCACATTCACGTTCATCAAAACCTAAAAAAAATACTTCCAATATCACGTTCATTCATTCAAATTTGTGCTCGAAATCCCGTTACTATGAATTCAATGATCGCGATATCTTCATCAACTGTTGATAATCAATTCATCGACTATAACAATGGTGAGTTTCGTTATTGCTTTCGTGTTTTGCGTCAATTTTTATTCATCATCTTGATTAATTTGCCTCAATTTGCTTTCATGTTTTTCGTCGATTTTCATGTCGATATTGCTTTCATGGTCATTTCATTCATCATAGATTCATATCTGGTTCACTGCTCTCTTGTTATTATAAATTCCAAATTTTTATTATATTTGTTATAATGTAGAATTTTATTCATTTGATTATTCATAGATTCGTATCAATGGTCCATTACTCTCGTGTTATTGTTTTGTTTATTCTTTAGGTTTTTCTTAAGCTTCACTGATACTTACTATTGTTTTGTTTTCTATTGAAGCAGACACGACGTTGAAATAACACACGTTCTGAGTTACAGTAACACCTAATTTTAATTAGAGTAACACAAAAAGGTCTAAGCATTATATAAATTTTACGCACGAACAAATATATGGAGTTATTATAATGCACATACTGTGTTACTTTAATATACACAATATGTTATTTTAATGGCTAACCCTATTATTTTAATGCACATAATGTTAACTGAATCTCGTGTTACTTTAACGCACTTCATCTGTTACTTTAGTTCTTTTCATCTGTTACTGTAATGCATTGGAGTTACAAAAAGAATTTAGAATACCGCCATATAAAAAAACAAAAAAACAAAAAAGAAAGATACCGCTTCCTATAATTATGGGACGTGATTGACTTCAAAATAGGAAACAATATCAAAGAATATCGCCCTCATTCAAAGAAATACATTGTGTCATACTCTCATTTCTGATCATTATATGAATTTTTTGTACTAACCTATACCTGGTGTTATTTTAATGAACATTATCTGTTACTTTAATTCACACAATCTGTTACTTTAATGTCTGTCCTCTGTTACTTTATGCATGGTGTATAAGCATCATTTGTTAATTGAATCCAGTGTTACTTCAATGCACTTCATCTGTTACTTTAATTCTTGTCATTTGTTACTTTAATCCATATTTCAAGTTCTGATTGTTTCTTTTTCGCCACGTTTATTGGCACTGTTATTATTTTCAGTAGACGCAAAATCACATGAATGATGTAAAGATGTGGGTGAGAGTTTCCTCCATAAATAGAGTAGATCTTCAAGGACGTGGATGAGTCGGTAAACTTATATAAAATCTACGCATTGGCTTGTGAATTCGATGTGAGGAGGTACGCAACAAAAAGATGGCGCGGTGGTTAGATTAAATCAAAGCTTCTGACGACGATGAAGATGAAGAAGAGGACGAGGAGGATGAAGAAGAAGAATTCTAAGTAGGATAGTATATAGTTAGAGTAACATACATTATTCGTTAGAGTAACATACATTATTCGTTAGAGTAACATATTTAATGAGTTAAAGTAACACAGATTATGAGTAACCACATATGTAATGAAGTTGATTCAGTTGGAACTCTTGTACCAATTCATTGATGTAAAATGAGTTAGAATAACACACATTATGCGTTAGAATAACACACATCATTCGTTAGAGTAACATACATAATGAGTTACAGTAACACAATTTATGAGTATAATTTGATTACCAATATCAAGTTCTTAGAGTAAGAGGTGTGAAAAATTGAAATTATAATGGAGTTTTATAATTTTTGGTTTTGGAGTATCCTTAATAGAAACATACATTTTGCAACGTACTGTTTTTGTAAGACACTATCATGTAACGTAACAGATTTTATGAGTTAAAGTAACACAATTCATGAATTAGAGTAACACATTGTATGAGTTAGAGTAACATGACAGTAGCGAAATGATGATTTTTTTTTTGTGAAAAAGAAGATGAAACGAAGCACTTGTTGTGTGATAGAAAGATGCAGTTAAAAATTTGATGGGAGACACAAGATTTGCATTAAGATAATTAAGGAGGAGAGAGAAAAAAATAAAATATTTAACAAGATTTAGTTAGTTATTTCCTTAATTGACAAAACAATCTTAACCATTAATCTATCACTAATTTAAGGGTTGAGATGAGGACTCACGGACTCAATTATGATAAGTGAACTCACTTGATCCTTCCCCTCTCTCTCTCTCTCTCTCTCTCTATATATATATATATATATATATATATATATATATATATATATATAGAAAAGGGATCAAGAGAGTTTGGTGAAAAGTGGGAAGTTGGGAAGTTGTGTTTTTGGCCCTTGATCTTGGCTTGAATGGATGGCTTAGATGGATGATGGGTAAAAGAAAAAAAAAAGGAGACAACACTGACAAGCAGGAGAGAGGGAAGCAACCCTCCCCTCAATCACACTTCGTAGCAGTGGAGAGAGGGGAGCATCTTCTCCTCAATCAATCTCTCCCTTCTTCATTACTTACCTCCTCTCCTTTTCAATTAATTTCCCTAATTCAATCCATCTCTCCCTAACAAAACTCCATCAAATAAGCTCCATTAATAACTCCGACCATACTCCGTCAACAACTCCGATCATATTCCGTTTTTTAACACAACATGACGGATAATTATACCAAGGTATGTTTATGCATAAACTTTGATCATCTTCATTTTTTTTAGCTTCTTCCTCATCCTCATCTTCATCTTCGATCATCTTCATCTTCTTCAAACTTCTTTTTATTTTTCATATTTTTTTTTTGGTATTTATAAATTATTCATCTTCATTGTCTAAAAAAAAGAACAACTTCATCTTTAAGATGAAGTTTGGAGATGAAGTTGTTCTTTTTTTGTGGGATGAATGGAGTTTGAAGATGAAGTTGTTCTTCTTCATCCTCATCTTCATCTTCGATCATCTTCATCTTCTTCAAACTTCTTTTTATTTTTCATATATTTTTTTTTGGTATTTATAAAATTATTCATCTTCATTGTCTAAAAAAAAAGAACAACTTCATCTTTAAGATGAAGTTTGAAGATGAAGTTGTTCTTTTTTTGTGGGATGAATGGAGCTTGAAGATGAAGATGAACAAGTCATGCGTAATGTTTTTGCAGAATTGCAAAATCACACTCATTATGCTGTACAGTCACACTCATTATGCTGTACAGTCACACTCATTATGTTGTAGAATCACGCAGATGTACACTCATTGTAGTCACATATTCAGTTGTATAGTCATACTCATTATGCTGTATAGTCACACTCGCTATGTTGTAGAATCACGCAGCTGTAGAATACTTTGGGATTAAGGTATCATTCGTTGAATCATCTTCATCTTCATGCTTGTTTTATTTTTCATACTTTTTTTTTTGTATTTATAAAATTATTCATCTTCATTATCCAAAAAAAATGAAGGTTGAATATGGATGAATGGATGTTGAATATTTAATGAATGTTTAGATATTTTCATTTTTTTAAAGTCATAGTCGTTCATTCATCCATATATATTCAACTTTCATTTTTTTTTGGATAGTGAAGATGAATAATTTTATAAATACAAAAAAAAGTATGAAAAATAAAACAAGCATGAAAATGAAGATGGTTAAACGCATGATACCCTAATCCTGAGGTATTCTAGAGCTGCGTGACTCTACAACATAATGAGTGTGACTATGCAACATACTGAGTGTGACTGTACAACTTAAAGTGTGTGACTATACAACTTAAATTTTGTGACTTTTTTCAGGTATTTTTTTATCTACATTCAAGTTTCCACGTTCGTCAAATCCCTACTTCCGAACCTCGATGATTTTCAGGTATTTATCTTTTTAGAGCATCTTTAAAATAATTAATCATCTTCATCCTCATGCTTGTTTTATTTTTCATTCCTTCTTTTTTTTGGTATTTATAATATTATTTATCTTCATTATTCACAAAAAAAAAATGAAGGTTGAATATGGATGAAAGAAAGTTGAATATTTAATGAATGTTTAACTAATTTGCTTTGATTCGTATGTATAATCATCTTTCTAATTATGAATGTGACTTTGATAATGATGATTGAAGAATAATTGACTGTATGGCTTTTATTTTCCATTATACGGTTTCAGTTTTGTAGTCACACACTTTAGGTTGTACAGTCACACTCATTATATTGTATAGTCACACTCATTATATTGTAGAATCACACAAATTCTTACAGTGATTAGTGTATGTAATCTCATCTTTGCTAATGATGATTGAAGTATAAATAAGTACGAGTATAATTTAGTTGTATAGTCACAGAGATTATGTTGTAGAGTCACACAGTTAAAGTTGTACAGTCAACTCATTATGCTGTACAATTATGCAGTTGTAGAGTCATTGTAGTCATATATTCATTTGTGTTGTGTGATTTAGATTGATTGTGTGTTTTGTTGCAGCGAAATAGTTGGTGGAAAGAGGAATGTTGGTAAAAGGGGCGGTGGGAAGAAGAAGGTCGTGGAAGATACAACGACCGACCACGTAATTGGACAATGTATTGTTGCGCACGTGCCGGAGACCATCGTTAAGCTCTTGTGTGTTTATGTGAGATAAAATATTTGCTTTAGAATGAACGTACTATGTGTAAATGATGTTTGGTGGGTTAGAATGTTTTTATGTTTGACGTAATATATGTAAAGGATGGACTTTGTCCAATGTAAATATATTTTCATCGCTATTTTCTGGTTTCATAATTAATCACGCGAGGTCTATAGCAAAATCACTTATCCTTCCACCTGTGTGACTATACAACATAATCTCTGTGACTATACAACTAAATTATACTCGTACTTATTTATACTTCAATCATCATTAGCAAAGATGATTACATACACTAATCACTGCAAGAATTTGTGTGATTCTAAAATACAATGACTCTACAACTGCATGATTGTACAACATTATGAGTGTGATTGTACAACTTTAACTGTGTGACTATACAACATAAACTGTGTGATCCTAAAACATAATGACTGTGATCCCACAACATAACGAGTATGACTATACAACTTCAACTGTGTGACTATACAACATAATCTCTGTGACTATACAACTAAATTATACTCGTACTTATTTATACTTCAATCATCATTAGCAAAGATGATTACATACACTAATCACTGCAAGAATTTTTGTGATTCTACAATATAATGAGTGTGACTATACAATATAATGAGTGTGACTGTACAACCTAAAGTGTGTGACTACAAAACTGAAACCGTAAAATGGAAAATAAAAGCCATATAGTCAATTATTCTTCAATCATCATTTGCAAAGTCACATTCATAATTAGAAAGATGATTATACATACGATTCAGAACAAATTATCTAAACATTCATTAAATATATATTAAATTGAACCCCATCCATCCACTATCCATCTTAGGATGAATGGATGGAGGGGATCAACACTAAGGGAGAGTTGGAGAGTTAGTAACTCCCTTGATCCTCCCTCTATATATATATATATATATATATATATAGTTAGGTTCAAATAAGGTCAGCAATTTTTTTAAGTCTATAGTAAAGTTACAGATGACATATGATAAAGTTGCATTTGTTTAAAATTGATATGTAACTATAACATTCAGCACTTTTATCACTTCAAGTGATAAAGTGCAACTTTATCACTCATCTCGTGTAACTTTAAGCACTTTTTGTGTAACTTTAGCACCGGAACTTATGAACTTAAAAAAGTTGTTGACCTTATTTGAACCTACCTATATATATATATATATATATATATATATAGAGTGAGGATCCGGTCAGTCTCTCATCTTAAATGAGTTCGTCCCGCGATCTTAGACCATTGGATCTAAGAGATCCAAGGGCTGTCATTCAACCGCGTCCCCAACTAATTTGATGGATTAAAAAATATTCATATACGTTTCTCCCCTCCTAGTCTTCTACCACCTTGACTCTCATTCATTATACTATTAGAAAAAAAAATTCAACCACGTCCCCAACACTGCTACTGTTACTGTGTGACAGTGTCACATCAAGATATTTCTGTTACTGTAACACTGCTACTGTTACTGTGACACTGCTACTGTAATTCCTTATTGATGTGACATTCATTGATTTCATATTACTGTGACATTGCTACTGTGACATTATTACTGTGACACTGCTACTGTGACATTATTACTGTGACATTCTTTGATTTCATATTACTGTGACATTATTACTGTGACACTGCTACTGTGACATTATTACTGTGACACTGCTAGTGTGACATTATTACTGTGACACTGCTACTGTAATTCTTTATTACTGTGACATTCTTTGATTTCATATTACTGTGACATTATTACTGTGACACTGCTACTGTTACTGTGATATTTATGTTACTGTAACACTGCTACTGTTACTGTGACACTGCTACTGTAATTCCTTATTGATGTGACATTCATTGATTTCATATTACTGTGACACTGCTACTGTGACATTATTACTGTGACACTGCTACTGTGACATTATTACTGTGACACTGCTACTGTAATTCCATATTACTATGACATTCTTTGATTTCATATTACTGTGACATTATTACTGTGACACTGCTACTGTGACATTATTACTGTGACACTGCTAATGTGACATTATTACTGTGACACTGCTACTGTAATTCCTTATTACTGTGACATTCTTTGATTTCATATTACTGTGACATTATTACTGTGACACTGCTCATATGTGCACAGGTACTCCGCGTGCTTTTCAGATCGTTGATCTGATCAAATCGAACGGTCCTGATTTGCGGGACGGACTCATTTAAGATGTGAAGACTCACATGATGCAATTTCTATATATATATATATATATATATAGGAATTGCATCTCGTGAGTCTCTCTATCTTAAATGAGTCCGTCCCGCGAATCACAGCCACATGATCAAATCACATGAATGGCTGAGATTCAGCGTCATCTTCATCGTATATAATCTTACTGTTACAGTAACAGAACACTATTACAGTAACACAACTATCTTACTGTGACACTATCACAGTAATAAGGAATTACAGTAATAATGTCACAGTAATAATGTTACAGTAACAGAACACTATTACAGTAACACAACCATCTTACTGTGACACTATCACAGTAATAAGGAATTACAGTAATAATGTCACAGTAATAATGTTACAGTAACAGAACACTACTACAGTAACACAACTATCTTACTGTGACACTATCACAGTAATAAGAAATTACAATAATAATGTCACAGTAATAATGTCATAGTAGCAGTGTCACAGTAATATGAAATCAAAGAATGTCACAGTAATATGGAATTACAGTAGCAGTGTCACAGTAATAATGTCACAGTAGCAGTGTCACAATAATAATGTCACAGTACCAGTGTCACAGTAATATGAAATCAATGAATGTCACATCAATAAGGAATTACAGTAGCAGTGTCACAGTAATAATGTCACAGTAGCAGTGTCACAGTAATAATGTCACAGTAGCAGTGTCACAGTAATAATGTCACAGTAATATGAAATCAAAGAGTTATGATGTTTGTGTATGCAAAGGCCTTGTTACTCTTCCTTAATGACGTGGTCCAATCTCAGTCATTCAATCTTGTTTGATTGTGTGGTCCAGATTGAAAGGACGGACTCATCTAAAGATGAAGACTCACCGGATCCTCACTCTATATATATATATATATATACATACATACATACATATACATACATATACATACTTACCTTTTCACCAAAAAAAGAAAATCAATAAAACTCAACATAGTTTAACTCCCCATGTCAAATAACAACAGAACCTTAGTCACAAATTAATTTGGGGTCGACTAACATGAATCATTCTCCGAAACCGTCAAGTTCTCTCCAATAAAAAGGCACAATAGTAGTAATAGTAATAAGTAAAAAAAAAAAAAAATAATAAAAAAATACATATTTTCAAGGTCAAAATAAAGTTAAAAAGCGTTGGTACAATAATTTCTTTCAATTTTGTTACAAGTTCCAAATTAATGGTAAAAAGTTTTCCACTCCACCACAACTTAGCCACTTTTCCACTAAAAAACATACAATAGATTGGTATGCTATCACATATTTGCATGGTTCAAGGTTCAACCTTGCAATCCTAGTACCGAATCAGCCATACTATAGAATGCGTAAAGTGGGATGTTAGTGTTCTTTATGAATCCGGTGAAGGGTCACTTCATTAAGTCAAATCAAACACCAAGTCAGCAAAAACACTGGATTGGTATGCATTGTTAGAACGACGAGTGTAACAATGAGGAGGAGGAAAATAGACACCAAACCGTCGTGACAGAAAACCGAAACCGAAGGCAACTGATGAATCAGGCTGCAGGTAACAGACCACGAGATAGGCAGCAGGCAAGTGAACAGTACACTGGACAGGCAACGGGCAACTGTACGGACAGGCAACCAAAATCGACAAAAGCAGCAGGCAACGAAAACAGGCTGACGGACAGGGGCAGAATGGTACAACCGCAGTTAACACAAGAGACTGAACAGGAGAACCGAGACAAAGTAGCTGTGTCGTGGTACCCGCCACTGACTTGAAAACTATTACGGCTCGACCGGGGTGGTTATCGACTCGCACCGGTAGTTTCCCTAGGTGAACACAGCAGCTACCTGACTCGACCACTCGAGGCAAATAGCTTTGGAATAGCACGAACTCAACCCAGAAATTAGAGAGATTTGTGAAGAGAGGAGAGATCAATTTGTGTGTGTGTTGCGGTTTTTCTTGTGTATCAAATGACCGGAACAAGGGCACTATTCATACAACAAAATAGTGAAAAGGAGGAGCCAAAAATGAAATTAAGAGGGCTCTTAATTTCAGCCATCAATGGAAAAACAGCAGTGAAGGGGATGGAGATCCGTAACAGTCAAAAAATTGAATGTGAAGAGGAGAATGAATCGGGACATATGCACATGGCTGAAGAATCTGGTCAAGCCAGTACAAACAAGCCCAAAACTATGTCCACAAAACAAGCCCAAAACTTAGTCCTAAAACGGCCCAAACCCACTCCAAACCACTCTCCACAATATACTCACTTCTCACACAAATGAAAACAAAAGAGGGAGGAGACTATAAAGATAAGGGATAATCTCCTCCCACAACCGATGTGGGAGAGACAAGGTGCCAAAAAAGGCTTTCCAAGCCTTTACTTCGAACAATCCCCCACAAAGGCGAAGGAAAGACGAGAGAGAAATTCTGGGTTAAGGAAGGTTTGGATACTTAGGTATCAATGTCTTTCGACTTGAATTGACACATTAGTGAAAATGAGGCAACAACTTACTTTCTAATAAGAGAATATCTTTCGATTTGAATTCCTTACAGAATTTCGGCTGAGACCCTCATAACACATATCATACCTTCAAATCATGCTTATTCCGCGATTTCAATGTGCAACGCTTTTCATGGCCATGCGTTTACCTCGGTATAACAAGTGTTTTAGTTAAGACTTTTCAAAGTCTAACATAGACGGCGGCCAAACCATCTCACCCGTATAGGTGGTTCAAGTACTTCTCAAGAGCACTTTTCACTAGAACCATTAAGGACGTAGGAGTCCATTCTGTAAAACAAAGTCACAAATCCATCAAGTGCTTCTCAAACAGCACCACCATGAAGGCTATGGATTAAATGTCATAGGAATAGCTATTTGGTTCATGTCAAATTATACACTGCTTTGACTTAAGAACCTAAGTCCCATTCCCCTTGACAATTCACGGACTACTCTCCGTGGCAATCCTTTTGTAAAAAGATCCGCAAGGTTGCTTTCGGACCTCACATAGTCCACAGCAATTACTCCATTTTTCAGAAATTGTTTAACCACACCATGCCTGATTCGAATATGTCTTTTCTTGCCATTGTAGACATCATTCTTAGCAACACCAATTGCTGCTTGTGAATCACAGTGCAAGGAGACTGGTGCAACCTGTCCCCCCCACAACGGCATGTCTGCTAGCAAGTTTCTCAGCCACTCTGCCTCTTGTCCTGCCAACTCAAGAGCAATAAACTCAGATTCCATAGTGGAGGTTGCTATACAAGTCTGCTTTGAAGACTTCCACGAGATAGCACCTCCACCTATGGTAAACACATAACCACTAGTTGAACTAGTTTCTGGATTACTATTGATCCAGTTAGCATCACTGTATCCTTCTAACACAGCTGGGTACGTACCGTAATGCAGGCATAGATCGCAAGTACCTTTCAGATATCGTAGCAAACGACTTAAAGCAGTCTAATGTTCACTATTAGGGTTATGAGTATATCTACTTAGCCTACTCACAGCATAAGCAATATCAGGCCGAGTGCAGTTCATGAGAAACATCACACTTCCTATGATTTTAGCATATTCTTCTTGGGAGACACTTTCACCCAAGTTTTTACACAGATGAACACTAGGATCATAGGGAGTTCTAGCAGGCTCAACGTCAAAGTGGTCGAATTTTCTCAACACCTTTTCCACATAATGAGACTGACTTAGGGCGATTCCATTTGAGTTTTGGATAATCTTAACTCCTAGGATAACGTCAGCTTTCCCTAAATCTTTCATCTCAAACTGTGATGACAAGTGTGGACATGACGTAGGTCCACCCCGACGCGGCCACGCGCAGGTTTGGGTAGGTGAATGAATCTCGTGGTGAGATTGTTCTCGAGTTCGAAATTTAAGTCAAAATGGAGTCGCCACCGAATTTTGTGGTTATTCGGAACCATACGAGCCCACTCTATGTCGTCATGGGCTGTACACAAAGTACGGCCCACTTCGATTTCAGAGTTTATGGGGCTCGTCCCTTTGCGTTACAATATCGATACTGTTTAAACCGGCTTTCGTATATAGAATGACTCTCATGCGCCAAGGGTTTCGGACATCCGGAAACCAAAGGTTCTGAGTAAGGGGTGAGGGTACGTGTTGGGAAGCCAACTAAGGACACCCAACCCCGCCCGCACATGGCGGCCTCTACTAAGACATCGTTCGTGTTCGTGTGCGCGCGCTAGTAAAACGATTAAATGATATGCAAACAGCGTTTTCGAGCTAAGCATGCGAATTAAATGTGAGCTACGTCATTTTAATGCATCTTGATTCACGTCAAAGTGATTTAGCATGCGAGGTTCATTTATAAAGCGATAAGCAAATAAATAAATAAAACTCGAAAGTAAATAATATACAAGTTACACGGGCGGAAATACAACCCGGCCAATACAAAAATCATAAGCGATATAGAAATGGAATAATAAATAATAAGAGGTTAGGAACGGACCCGTATATGCATTAGACCATGAAATGTGTAAACGGACAAACCCCGATTAAATACACATTGCGTTGTGTATTAAACGAAGGACGGAGACATAGGACCTAAGCGTGACGCTAGCCCGATCCCATGTCTCAATGCCTTGTCCCAACTTATCACATCGAAAAACCGATCAAAGTTGTTATAGTGTCGTGATACGTATGAGTTTTGAAAAATGGGTTCACGTGATTGACTTTACACGTGTTGACTAAGAGTCGTAAAAAAAGACGAGGCTTAAATGTTGCATTTAAGCTCTCGGTTTTCTGGGTTACAGGACCCACTCGGTCGAGTCATGGTCTGACTCGGTCGAGTGTGTCCTCGAAAAGTGGTCTGCCCAGTTTTATGGACGCTACTCGATCGAGTAGCCCCTGTACGAGTGTCAACTCGTTTCGTTTTTGGGTTCAAAAATCGACGGTCGGTCAAATTAAATACAAATATCGCACGATTTGAATTTAACTTGACCTCCGGTACTATAATCGTGTATATGTACGATTATAATGCCGTTGTCGGGACTTTATGAAAACGTTTATATTAGAAAATTTGAATTAGCAACGGAATGCATCCCTCTACGTCACGACATCGAAACTAACCCTTTCGGGTTATGTGATGTCGGTTTTCGTGTCAACGGGTTCCGTACTAATTATAGAAATGGAATTAAATACGTTCAACTACGACCGATTGCGATCACGTCACGCCCTTGAGTACATTGGGGCGGGGCTCCTCGAAAGGGCTCCACCTCCGTCGTTGCTCGTAAAGGGATGAGACAGACTTTAGGCAAACATCGTAGTCAAACGGATTTAGAACCGGACTTTGATACTAGTTTATATATACGCGGTATAATAATGTTAGTAACGAAAATGTAAAAGTTAGTATACGAGAAATGAAATGTTAGAGTTAATGCTTGAGTTAGTGTTAGGATAATAATACAAAAACGTAAATAAAAACAAAGTAATAAGGATCGAAATGGGGTTTAGGACACCCTCAACATACATGCTTAGTAGGGACCTCGGAAATGGACTCGTAAATAGTGACGGGACGTCGGAGTATCGAGGATGTATGCAAGTTATGGTGTGTGTGTGTGTGTGTGGGTGATTCGTCGGTTTTCGAGGGACGAAGGGCTCGGTTTTTATGTGTATTTGCTTAGGGTTGCTAAGGACTTGTAGTGTAGAGAGTATGGCTGAAAATGTAGGGTAAAAGGTGGGTAAAAACTGTGTGAAAAAGCCTCCCAAATGCGTGAGGGTCGTGGGGTATTTATAGAGTTTACCCCACAAGCTAGGGTCACTCGATCGAGTGGCCCTAGTGCACTCGGTCGAGTGCCCTAGAAAATGGGCCTGATCCGGTTTTTGACGCTCCACTCGACCGAGTGGGTCAATCTACTCGATCGAGTGGGTCAAGCAAATCGAGACAAAATAGGAAAGAATTGATATTGTTGTTTTGATTGATTTTTTGAATTTGGATTTGTGCGCCAGCTGAACCTGGCTGATTTATGAGACGGTTTCGTCTTTGACCGGGTTTTGACCCGGTCGCCAAAAGACGGGATTTATTTTTGGTGTCGGTTTTGGCCCAAATTAGTCTCATTTTGCTCGGAACGACCCACTGGGCCTGGATTTGAGGTTTGTTTTGAGAGATTATTACTCCGCTAAAAGTCCATGTCAGATATTATTGATTTCAGGTCCAAATCCGAGTATACCAAGTCACGTTTGCGTCCGATCATCATCGGGTGTTTGTCGGGAACTGCTATAGACACTAGCAGGCAAAATGCGGGTGTCTACAGAGCCCCCACTCTGACTAAGGCTTGGACAAGGCGAAAGTCAGAGTAGCTACCAGGCCAATCGCAGATTACGACCTGCCAGCTTTCCGGTCGGGTCGTTTATAGTCCAGTAGACTAGCGTGAAGGGCTCGTCAGCCATAAGTAGAGGGTCATACCTGTCCTGCGGATGATAGCTCCGTGGGGAGTGAAACTTGCTTTTGAGGGTGTAGGAGTACCCGTATGCTGATACATCATAGCTCTGATTGTAGCATTCCGGGATAAATATCGACTCACGTTGGGGAGTGAGGTAGTTGCGCGGAGACTTGCTTCTGAAGTCTGGGGTGTACCTGTATGCTGACACATGACAAATTGCATGTAACACATAGGTAAAACACCGACTCGTGCTGGGGAAAATGTACTGAATTTTGAAAAAGTCGAAATTTTCGAATTTTTTTTTAGAATTTTTAGAAATTTTTAGGAAAGCTCGAGACAACTTGATTCCTATTCTGGGGTTTAGTCTGAAGTCAGGTTTGCTGAGGAGGCAGGGTAGTTAGGGTTACAGTTAGGCTTCCCTATTATAAATATAGGTCTCCCTGCTTCAGTTTACTGCATCTCAAATCAAAACTCCCTCTTCTCCTCAAAATCTCTTAGTCTTTCAAGAAGGTTCAAGTTCCTGCCATGGGTATCGAACATCTTACTTCGATGCTTTTTGCCTGGTCCCAGCACTTTCGGGACGAGGACAAAATTCAACTGACCCAAATGGGGATTGTCAGCCTGTTTCCTCTTCGACGCCTAATACCTGATTTGCATTTTTTGACGCTTGTCTGTCTTTGCGTTCTCGCGGGGCGAGATATGCCCTCTTCCCGAGGAGATCGCGGCCATCGGGGGTTGGAGCCCTGTTGCTCGTTCTGTCATCCCTCCGTTCTACCCAGACCCGAGCAGAAGGCTGAGGGATTTCCTGGGTCTGTCTCATGCTGAGGCAGATCGAATGGTGCGGGGAGATACTGTTTCCCTCTTCGACTTGGCTGAAAAGTTTATGAACAGTCAAGACGTAAGGGCTACGCCTTCTCATAGGCGCAGGGCTTTTGCATTCTGCATGCTGCACCGCTACGTTTTTGAGGGGATGATGGATGTTGACTCATGCGTGGGTCAAATTAGGCTGATCGGAGTGGTTGACCAGATGGAGACTGGTCATAGCCCTGCTTGGCTAGCCACTGGAGAAATCATCATGGGTCTGGATGCTAGGCGACTTGACCCAACCCGGCAATTGATGGGGAGCACCCTTATTCTGCAGGTATATGTCTCGTGATTTTCAATTTTTGTCTTGCGCGATTTCTTGAGGTCCGTAAGTCACTCGATCGAGTGGACCTGTCACTCGATCGAGTGATGTCTGCAAAGTGCTTCTGCCCATCTGTGGAGGGCTTGCTCGATCGAGTGAGATGCTTTACTTGATCGAGTGGCACACTTAACGAGATTCTGTTTGTCTTCAGAGAGCCTTACTCGATCGAGTCAGATGGTGTACTCGATCGAGTGGGCTGTAGCGGACCATTCTGTTGCTTATGAATTTTGTATATACTTTTTGCAGGTTTGGTTGTCGGAACGCCTGTCAATCATAGAGCCTCCTTCGAGCGTTCCCAACTACCGTAGCAGCCAAATCAGTTCAAGAGGGCGTCGGATAAGCTCAAATCACCATATAAATCGAGCTTACTGGGATGAGGAGTTGGTGTTCCATGGTGGCCCTTTAATTAGGTGGACGGTCGCTTGGTGGTTCCTTTCCAAACTGACGGGGCTGGCCAAGAGGGACCAAGCTCGCTACCTGGTGATCCTATCCCTTGACTGGACAGTTCACATTTACCCGGACCGCATCCTGAGGGCTGAGGCAGTTCGGTTTGTCTCAGCGCATTCCTGAGACTGAAGCCACTATTAGCGTCTCGCTCCAACTGACAGACGCTATGTGCGACACTTGGTTGCAGAGATGGTTCACTCGTCCTACGTGGACTATTCCCAACCCTTGCCAATCCGCTTGGGTTTCTCGGGCTTACGAGAAATGGACTTCTGAGGAATCTGAGGAAGCTCGTAAAGCTCTGAAGGTCGATGAGGCCTTCGAACTGGTCCGTCGGGAGACGACAAAGGATAATAGGGTATTCTTTGATGAGGGAGAGACCCCTGCTACCTTAGTCCGATTAGAATCGGGTCTTAAGTCACATACTAAGACTCGAGCTAAAGATGTCGGTGCTAGTGGCACACGGGGGCGGCTAAGCCCCAGACTGATTTGGAACGGCGACTTGGGCCAAGGCTGGCGGCCCGGGACCGATTAGGTCCGCGTGACCGGCTTCCAGAGCCCGTGAGGGCCCGACTCGGGCCTATCGAGGTGGATGAGGACTCGAGTTGCAAGAAACGAGTCCGGGCTAAAGAGGTTCCTGTGGTGATTCGGGAACGCTCTCCTCCGCGTCGTCGTCAGTGGACGGCCAAGGAGGCCAAGGACAAGGGGAAGGGCAAGATGCCTTAAATACCGAGTCCTTAGTTTTTTATTATTTAAATATTATTACTATTTTTGTCGTGTGCTTTTTTTTGGTAATTTTTTGAATTCCTGCACTTTGTAAGTTTCCCGAGTTTATCGGGGCTCTTTTTGTGATAATTAATAAAAGAAAGTTTATTATTAAACCGTTCCTGTCTTTTCTCGATTGCACAGGTTGTGCCCTTTTGAGGGGCTGCCTACGTATCCGCCATTAGCAGAATCAAACCAAACGTAGTTCAAGCTTGGGAAATTTGCAATCTCGAATTACACCAAGACTAATGGTTCAAGATATTTTGTGACAGTAGAATGAATAATTCTAGCTCATTGACTTGCTTTTTTTTGTAAATAGATGATTTTGACAAAAATTGCTAATGACATTGAGAAATGGCTTAGGGTAGTAACGCTTCAGCTGGTCCAGGTTGGTTGGGTTGACGAATTCATTCCCGTCCAGGTCTGTCAGCATCACTGCTCCCCCTGATAGGATTTTCTTCACCAGATATGGCCCAACCCAGTTGGGTTTGAACTTTCCCCTTGGGTCAACTGGTAGTAAAGCTCGAACAGACTTAGGGACTAGATCCCCTTCTTTAATGTTTCTGGGCCTTACCCGCTTGTTGAAGGCCCATTGGATCCGTTTCTGGTAGATTTGGATATTGTTGAGACCGCGGGACCGCCGTTCGTCTAGTAGAACCAACGAATCGTACCGTGCTCGAACCCAGTCAGCTTCGGGTACTTGACTTTCTAATAGAATTCTGAGGGACGGTACCTCTAATTCAACTGGTTGGACTGCCTCCATCCCATAAGTTAGGTAGTACGGCGTTGCTCCGGTTGCGGTGCGAATTGATGTCCGTACCCCCATAGGGCAAAAGGTATTTTGTCGGGCCAGTCCCGATAATTATCAGCCATCTTTTTGAGTATGGTGACAATTGTTTTATTAGCCGCCTCTACTGCTCCATTCTTTTGGGGACGGTAGGGCGAGGACGTGTGCCTTTGAATTTTGTATTTAGTCAGCAGGGCTGCGGTCTCAACTTGAAAATGAGTCCCATGGTCACTGATGAATTCATGCGGGATTCCATACCGACATATTATCTTGTTATGGATAAATTTGGCGACATGTTTAGCGCTAAGAATGCGATATGATTCAGCTTCGACCCATTTGGTGAAGTAGTTGATAGCTACTAAGATGAAACAGTGTCCGCCGGTACCGGAGGGATTTATTTTCCCGATTATGTCGATACCCCATGTCGAGAATGGCCAAGGCGACGTCATGGTGTAAAGCAGAGATGACGGCATATGTTGTACGTTGCCGAAGATTTGACAGTTGTGACACCGTTTGACATATGACTGGCAATCAGCTTCTATGGTATTCCAGTAATACCCGAGCCTCATGATTTTTCGGACCAACATGTGAGCATTCATTTGTGGGCCATTTTCACTATCATGTACTTCGGCCATTACTTTCTCAGCCTTATATTTATCAACACAAAGGAGAAGAGCCCTCTGTGCCGTCTTTTTGTACAGCTGCCCGTCATCAGTACGGATGAACTGGGTGGCTAGCCTCCGTAAGGCTTTCTTGGCCCGACCCTCCGTCCCGGGAGGATATTCTCCGTTGGTCAGGTATGTTAACACAGCCTGGTACCAAGGTTCGGGGTTAGTTATCTCAATGTCTTCGATGTCATGGATATATGCCGGCTCGGACCGTCTTTCGACGCAAATTGGCATACTGGTCACGTGGTCGGGAATATTCAGTAAAGATGCCAATTTTGAGAGTGCATCTGCAAACTGATTTTCTTCCCGAGGCAGGTATATGTACTCCACCTTTTGGAATTGTTTCTCGAGATCCCTTACTCGTGCCTGGTAGGCCACGAGATTAGCATTCCGAGTCTTCCATTTTTGGAGTGCTTGGTTAATGACCAAGGATGAGTCGCCATGTACCCGGAGATTTGTGATCCTCAGGTTGGCGGCGGCTTGTAGCCCGTAAATGCATGCTTCGTATTCTGCTGCATTATTGGTAACATCAAAGTCCAGTTTGATGGAGACAGGAGTATGCTCCCCTCTTGGTGAGATTAGGAGAATCCCGACTCCGAACCCTCGAAAATTAGATGCTCCATCGAAGTATAAATCCCATGTTTCAGCATCAGTATGGAAAATATCTTCGTCCGGGAAGGACCAGGTGTCGATGTGTCCTTCTTCGGTTACCGGGCTATCGGCGAGGAATTCAGCTACCACCCGTCCCTTAATTGCCTTTAGCGGTACAAATTTCAGGTCGAACTCTGCCAACATTAGAGTCCATCTAGAAATTCGGCCATTGAGGATGGGTTTTTCAAAGAGGTATTTGATCGGATCCATCTTTGATAGAACATGGACCTCGTAGCTGAGCATATAGTGTCGGAGCTTTTTAGTGGCCCAGACTAGAGCCAAACACGTCTTTTCGAGCATGGTATATTTGCATTCATACTCTAAAAACTTCTTGCTGATGTAATAAATGGCTCGTTCTTCGGAGTCGACCGTCTGAGCCAGCATAGCCCCCATGGCTGTCTCGGTCGTTGTTAGGTATAACGACAGAGGCAAACCGGGTTGAGGTGGCATCAAAACTGGCGGAGCAGACAGAATTTCCTTGATCTTGTCGAAAGCAGCTTGGCACTTGTCGTCCCATAGTATCCGTTCCCCTATTTTCAGTTTCTTGAAAATTGGTTCACATACCATGGTTAGTTTGGAAATGAATCGACTAATATACTGGACTTTCCCGAGAAATCCCCTTATTTCTTTTTCGGTTTTAGGAGCTTGCATCTCGGTAATGGCTTTGATTTTGGCTGGGTCGACCTCGATACCTCGTTGGCTAACGATATGACCCAGTAATTTGCCTGACGTTACCCCAAAACTGCACTTTTGAGGGTTTAGCCTCATGTTGTATTTGCGCAATCGGGTGAAAAATTTCCTTAGGGCGGTGATGTGACCGTCCCGTTCTTTGGATTTGACGATCATGTCGTCCACATAAACCTCTACCTGCTTATGCATCATGTCGTGTAATAAAGTGGTAGCGGTCCTTTGGTATGTGGCCCCGGCATTAATGAGACCGAATGGCATGACGGTGTAACAGTAAGTACCCCAAGGTGTAGTGAAGGTAGTCTTACTCATATCTTTTTCCGCCATGTTGATTTGATTATATCCGGCATACCCGTCCATGAATGACAGAAGGGCATGATCGGCCGTGTTATCCACCAGTATATCGATGTGTGGTAACGGAAAATCATCCTTCGGGCTTGCTTTGTTAAGATCCCGAAAATCTACGCACACCCGCACCTTACCGTCCTTTTTAGGAACCGGTACGATGTTTGCAACCCAGTCCGGATACTCGGACACTTGTATGAAGCCGGCTTTGAACTGTTTGTCGACTTCTTCTTTTACTTTGAGAGACCACTCGGGCCTCATTCGACGAAGCTTCTGCTTGACCGGTTTGCACCCATCTTTGATAGGTATGCGGTGCTCGGCTATTTCCCGGTCTATCCCCGGCATGTCCTTGTAGGACCATGGGAAGACATCTTTGAATTCTTGGAGGAGGCTTATGAACTGTTGTTTCTCCTCGGGATCTAAAGATAACCCTATCTTAAGTATCTGAGGCTCTAAGGTTGTTCCCACGTTTATGGACTCGGTCTCTTCAATTACCGGATTCCGGGATTCCCTTTGCTCTAGTTGCTCGATCAGATGTGGAGGTAAGGGTACCTGTTTGTCGGATTTCTCAATGTCATAGCATAAAACATTTTTGAAAGCAGAATTTAAAAGAGACAAGTCGTAAGCAGAACGATTGTTATTATTGATTGAAAATTTGGAAAACAGCTCAAAGAGAGCAGCCATCTGATCATTGGTCAGTGGCGGAATTGGTAAAGCACTCGGGACAGACCCCGAAATGCTAGCAGCAGGAATGACAGAAGGGAGAGGGGTTACAGGAGTGACTCTAGCACCGACTTTCTTAGACTCGACCTCAGACTCTGACTCAGACTCCGACTCAGACTCGGACTCAGACTCAAGCATGTCTCCCTCTCCGGTGACCAGCTTGTAGATCTTTCCTTGACTGTCAGTCCACTTGACAGTCTTCCTCCAGGCCCTGTTCCCTGTCTCGGAGCCAACATCCGAGATCAGCTTGGTCGGGTCAAACCTGTTGCTGCGGAGAATCAGGTTGACCAGGTCTTCTTTTGGAGTCGGGGCTATGGTGTCCTCCCTGAAGAGCAGCCCCAGCGCGGGCTCAGCATCATCGGCTCCATTAGACTGGATGAGGGCGAACACCTCATCCGGGATGTAGTTGCAATCCCGGGCCGAGTGGGTCCCGAGGTGCGTAGCATTGGGTTGGTATAGTCCAACCTGGATAGCCCCAAACACGGGTGTGACAAAGTAGTCAGACAACCGTGGGCTGTAAGGGCTCAAGTGGATACCCTTCATGATGTTGCAGGCCTTTTCGATTCCTGCTCGGACAACGTTGCCCGGGGTGGTGGCATAGCCAAGGCCGAAGTGAGAGTCTTCGTCCTTAAGGACCTCGACGATCTTCCTAGCTGGAAGATCGGGTCGAGAGGTAGCCCCCGGAAGGTACCCTAGGTTTTGGAGCATTGTGTCAATGCTCGTGGTGAAGTAAGGCCTAAAGAGGTACTCTTCCTCGATCATCCCCACAAAGTCGAACCCCCAGAGGTCCGTGCGGCCCGTGGCGTTACAGCTAGCCACGGTCATTGGGGTTGCCTCCAAAGTAATAACATTGTCGAGCAAAGGCACCTTGATCTTGCGGTGGAGGGTGGAAGATACCGCCTTGACCGCGTGGATCCACGGCCTTCCTAGGAGTAAGTTGAAGGATGAGGTGACATCAATATCTTGGAATTCAAGCTCCTTTTCTATCGGGCCTGTTATGATGGTCAGTTTTATGGCCCCAGCTACCGACTTTGGACTCCCATCAAAAGCTTGGATGGTCTGAGCAGTCGGGATATAGTCAGCCTCGGTAATGCCGAGGGCTTTGGCGGTCCTCAGAGGGAGGACATTCACGGCTGACCCGTCATCGACTAGGGTCATCGGGAGGTATTTTCCTCGACAAATCACCGTGATGTAGAGGGCCAGGTTGTGGGAGGCCCCAAATGGCGGCAGATCGACTTCAGAAAAGGTGATCATTGGGCCTCCTTCTTTGGCCTTACCCTTTAGGTGGGGTAGGACCGTGGCTACCATTTCAGCAGGGGTAGCCAAAGAGTCGATCTTGACTTGATCGAGAGCCTTTGTAAGTGCTTCTCGATGTTCTTGTGAGCTGACTAGGAGTTGCAATATAGTGAGGTCAACTCGAGTCTTCTTCAGTTGCTTCACAATAGCTGTTTCAGCGGTAGGCTCTTCAGGGGCGACTTCCATCCCGAGTGGATCGGTGATGGTTGCCGGGATGGGGGTGTCCCTAGTGCTTGTGGCTAAATAGGGACGACCAAGGCTGTTGCTGGCTAGGACTCGAGTTTTGGCCTCGCGAATCTGTTCAGGGGTGATGGGAACGGTTTCCCCCTTAGCGAGGTAGACATCATCCTCGTCGTCAAACTAGATCCCATTTACTTGCGGGATAAATGGAGAGATAAGGTGAGAGCAATCAATCACCTGCCCGGCAAAGATGGCATGGGAGCTGAAAGGGTTCTCCTTGTTGCTTGGTTTATCTCTGGGTAGCGGGATTTTACCGCTTTTGATCAAGTCCTGGATCAGGTGCTTCAGCTTCCAACACTTTTCGGTATCATGCCTATTGCCCCGGTGATATTGGCAATAGGCCTGAGCATTGTAGTTCTTGGAGCGTCGCTCGACCGAAACTTCAGGAGTTGGGCCTATCGGTTGGATTAGGCCTTTGGAGGACAGCCTTTGTAAGGCATAGGTATAGGTGGTACCTATATCAGTGAAAACCCGAGGTGGGGTGTTCTTTTTGGACGGGGCATCTAGTAGATTAACCGCGTCAAAAATGCTACGAGTTGCAGCTTGGGGCTTAGTGGCAAAGGAAGAAGCCCCTTCGTATCCTTTGCTAGCGGCCTTAGTGAGGCCTTCTAGTCTCAGATCGTCTTCGATTCTCATACCCATTTCAGTAAGGGTGGTGAAATTGGGTATGACAGCGTATCGGAGGTGAACTCGGTAGGAAGGGAGGAGGTTCTTAACAAAAGCCTCCACCAGAGTCTTTTCATTGGGCTTATCAACCAGTTTCACGCTCTCGGCCCTCCAGCGTTGAAGGTATTTAGTAAAACCTTCCTTCGGCTCTTGGGCCATAACCTCCAGAGATCGCATTGTGGTTTGAATCTCGGTGTTATCAGCATAGTTCCGAGCGAACTCGGTAGCCACATCATCCCATGTAGGGTATTTTTTCGGGTCTAGCCTGTAGTACCAGGCCCGTGGGTGCTTCTCAAGAGATGCATCGAAGAGGTTTTTGAACATGGACGAATCCACTCCCTTGATGGCCATGAATTCCTTGAAGGCCCGTACATGTAGTAACGGGTCTTCAGTTCCCTCAAACATGGGCAAACCTGTGAGGTTCAGGTTTGCGGGCAGCTTGTCACTCAGTGGGTTGTACTCTCGACTATTCTCCCGATGGATGTTGTTACTCCCAGCCAAATGGACTTTTTCCTCTAGTCGGCGCACCGCGCTGACTAGTTCAGCTAGAGGCTCAGTAGCCTCGGCATTAGGAGTCCTTTGCTCCACTGTAGCTAAGCGAGCAACAATGGCCACTTGGCCAGCCCTCATTTCAGTCAGTTGGGCTTTGATGTCGGTTTGCTTCGCGACCATGGCGTCCAGAGAGGTTTGTTGGTTGTTCAAAGTAGCCATCCTTCGAGCGTGTCTAGTTGCCGGTGGCCTGTCTGTAAGAACACCGCGTAATCAGAAACCGAACCCAGATCTTGGAAAAAGAAAGAAAAAGTACATCCCGAGCGACACTAAGAAAGGAAGACTAAAGACTCGAGAAAGACGCCTAAACGGATGACCCATGGGTGGTAAAACTTCCTTAGGATTTCGGCTTTGTGGGCCTAATCCCGTTCGAAGGAAGGTCCACGTGAGACTTTTCCCCAGACTTTTGACTCGAGTGTATGGACGGACTTTCCTTTGTAGGGGTATGCCCCACGCGGGTTGGTCGTGCCTTGACAGATAAGGCGGACTCGGGAAAGGGGGGAAACTCGCGATATAGGACCGGCGGAGTTTCGACGCTATTGACCTTCGACATACTATGAAAAGACCCGACACACAGCTAGACGGTAGGTCCTATAATAAGGAAGATTCACTAGGAAAGTTGGATGTTTGAAATTTGAATATAAGGTGGATGAATTTTCGAGAGTTCGAAAATTGAAAACGAAATTTCGAAAACCAAGATTAGAATTTTGAAAATTCAGAAAATCGGAATGGTGTTGGAAATTCGAGAATTAAAACGGGCAGCATGCCGACTAGAGAAAAGGACATTTTGAGTCAAATCGTTGATCCTAAATTTCGGCGGCATTCCGAGTTTTGAAAATTGGATATTTTGAAAAGACGGTTCCCGAAACGGACAACATTTCGGGTTTTTCAAAATTTGGGTGTTTTTAGGAAGATGCATTTTTTGAAATGACGGTTTTTTGAAAAATGACACGGAAACCAAGTAGCACGTAGTCAAACAAGCATTATAACGACGCTTATGTATACTTTACACTAAGTCTCGGTCGGTCAAAGTAGGGTCTATACCAACAACGATAGCATTCTCACGAAACGGGACGGACTCCCTAGCCGATTTGGACTTAGGACCTGCCATAAAACCCCGGTGAGTTCCGCCATCGAAGTCTTTAGTGCACCCATGTAGGAATGCACCGTGGTATAGTGGGACGTCGGTCACAAGTAACCGGCCCGGGCAATATTTGGGTTATGCATGAATCATTAAACTAATGCGCGCACACTAATATACGAACGATTTCTCTTCGAGTCTCACCCTAGGAACCCCGATGACATGTGGTACATCAGGTATCCCTAGCGGAGTCGCCAAATTGTGGACATGACGTAGGTCCACCCCGACGCGGCCACGCGCAGGTTTGGGTAGGCGAATGAATCTCGTGGTGAGATTGTTCTCGGGTTCGAAATTTAAGTCAAAATGGAGTCGCCACCGAATTTTGTGGTTATTCGGAACCATACGAGCCCACTCTATGTCGTCATGGGCTGTACACAAAGTACGACCCACTTCGATTTCAGAGTTTATGGGGCTCGTCCCTTTGCATTGCAATATCGATACTGTTTAAACCGGCTTTCGTATATAGAATGACTCTCATGCGCCAAGGGTTTCGGACATCCGGAAACCAAAGGTTCTGAGTAAGGGGTGAGGGTACGTGTTGGGAAGCCAACTAAGGACACCCAACCCCGCCCGCACATGGCAGCCTCTACTAAGACATCGTTCGTGTTCGTGTGCGCGCGCTAGTAAAACGATCAAATGATATGCAAACAGCGTTTTCAAGCTAAGCATGCGAATTAAATGTGAGCTACGTCATTTTAATGCATCTTGATTCACGTCAAAGTGATTTAGCATGCGAGGTTCATTTATAAAGCGAAAAGCAAATAAATAAATAAAACTCGAAAGTAAATAAGATACAAGTTACACGGGCGGAAATACAACCCGACCAATACAAAAATCATAAGCGATATAGAAATGGAATAATAAATAATAAGAGGTTAGGAACGGACCCGTATATGCATTAGACCATGAAATGTGTAAATGGACAAACCCCGATTAAATACACATTGCGTTGTGTATTAAACGAAGGACAGAGACATAGGACCTAAGCGTGACGCTAGCCCGATCCCATGTCTCAATGCCTTGTCCCAACTTATCACATCGAAAAACCGATCAAAGTTGTTATAGTGTCGTGATACGTATGAGTTTTGAAAAATGGGTTCACGTGATTGACTTTACACGTGTTGACTAAGAGTCGTAAAAAAAGACGAGGCTTAAATGTTGCATTTAAGCTCTCGGTTTTCTGGGTTACAGGACCCACTCGGTCGAGTCATGGTCTGACTCGGTCGAGTGTGTCCTCGAAAAGTGGTCTGCCCAGTTTTATGGACGCTACTCGATCGAGTAGCCCCTGTACGAGTGTCAACTCGTTTCGTTTTTGGGTTCAAAAATCGACGGTCGGTCAAATTAAATACAAATATCGCACGATTTGAATTTAACTTGACCTCCGGTACTATAATCGTGTATATGTACGATTATAATGCCGTTGTCGGGACTTTATGAAAACGTTTATATTAGAAAATTTGAATTAGCAACGGAATGCATCCCTCTACGTCACGACATCGAAACTAACCCTTTCGGGTTATGTGATGTCGGTTTTCGTGTCAACGGGTTCCGTACTAATTATAGAAATGGAATTAAATACGTTCAACTACGACCGATTGCGATCACGTCACGCCCTTGAGTACATTGGGGCGGGGCTCCTCGAAAGGGCTCCACCTCCGTCGTTGCTCGTAAAGGGATGAGACGGACTTTAGGCAAACATCGTAGTCAAACGGATTTAGAACCGGACTTTGATACTAGTTTATATATACGCGGTATAATAATGTTAGTAACGAAAATGTAAAAGTTAGTATACGAGAAATGAAATGTTAGAGTTAATGCTAGAGTTAGTGTTAGGATAATAATACAAAAACGTAAATAAAAACAAAGTAATAAGGATCGAAATGGGGTTTAGGACACCCTCAACATACATGCTTAGTAGGGACCTCGGAAATGGACTCGTAAATAGTGACGGGACATCGGAGTATCGAGGATGTATGCAAGTTATGGTGTGTGTGTGTGTGTGTGTGGGTGATTCGTCGGTTTTTGAGGGACGAAGGGCTCGGTTTGTATGTGTATTTGCTTAGGGTTGCTAAGGACTTGTAGTGTAGAGAGTATGGCTGAAAATGTAGGGTAAAAGGTGGGTAAAAACTGTGTGAAAAAGCCTCCCAAATGCGTGAGGGTCGTGGGGTATTTATAGAGTTTACCCCACGACCTAGGGTCACTCGATCGAGTGGCCCTAGTGCACTCGGTCGAGTGCCCTAGAAAATGGGCCTGATCCGGTTTTTGACGCTCCACTCGACCGAGTGGGTCAATCCACTCGATCGAGTGGGTCAAGCAAATCGAGACAAAATAGGAAAGAATTGATATTGTTGTTTTGATTGATTTTTTGAATTTGGATTTGTGCGCCAGCTAAACCTGGCTGATTTATGAGATGGTTTCGTCTTTGACCGGGTTTTGACCCGGTCGCCAAAAGACGGGATTTATTTTTGGTGTCGGTTTTGGCCCAAATTAGTCTCATTTTGCTCGGAACGACCCACTGGGCCTGGATTTGAGGTCTGTTTTGAGAGATTATTACTCCGCTAAAAGTCCATGTCAGATATTATTGATTTCGGGTCCAAATCCGAGTATACCAAGTCACGTTTGCGTCCGATCATCATCGGGTGTTTGTCGGGAACTGCTATAGACACCAGCAGGCAAAATGCGGGTGTCTACAACAAGAACTGTTTGGTTTTATTTACGACAAATAAACTCTTGCCAATTATTAGCATGTCATCAACATATAGGCAAATAATCACACAATCTGATCCAAACATCTTTGAATATACACATGAATCAGAGTTATTGGTAATGTAGCCATCTTTAATCAAGGTGTTGTGAAATTTTTCATACCACTGTTTGGGTGCTTGTTTCAGACCGTATAGTGATTTTTTTAGTCTACACACTTTATTCTCTTGACCCTTAACCACAAACCCCTCGGGTTGTGTCATGTAAATCTCTTCCTTTAAGTCTCCATTCAAAAAAGCTGTTTTTACATCCATCTGATGTATCACAAGATTATGAATAGCAGCTAAAGCGATTAGAGTTCTAATGGTGGAAATTTTGGTCACAGGTGAGTAAGTATCAAAGTGATCAATATCTTTCTTTTGTGTAAACCCTCTTACCACAAGTCTAGCCTTGAACCTTTCTATCGTACCGTCGGGTCTAAGTTTCTTTTTAAATAACCATTTACTGGAAATCGGCTTACACCCTCTAGGTAAATCAGTTAGCTCCCATGTATGATTTGAAATGATAGAGTCTAGTTCACTTTTAATGGCATCTTTCCAAAAGTTAGCATCAATAGACCTCATAGCCTCACCATATGTTTTTGGATCTTCTTCCATTAAAAAGGCAGAAACAAATTCATCACTTGTGCAAAAATCACATGCATTTTTAGTTAAGAAAGTTGTAATAAAATCATCGCCGAAATCTTTCTCAATTCTAGACCTTTTACTCCTTCTAGGTTCAACATCATGATCAACAGAGGTACTACTCCTAGCATGCATGGAACTATCAGCAGGTTTAACAGGCAATTCAGATAATTTAGGCAATGATGCAACATCTTTCTTTAAGGGAAAAACATGCTCAAAAAATTCAGCGTCTCTAGCTTCAGAAATAGATCTATCACTTAAAGACATAAATCTATATGCAGCACTATTTTGAGCATATCCAATGAAAATGCAATCATAGGTTTTAGGTCCTATAGTGGGTCTCCTAAAATTAGGTAAACCTACTTTAGCTAAACACCCCCACACTCTCAGTAAACTTAAGTTGGGAGCATAACCCTTCCACAACTCGTAGGGAGTCTTGTCTAATTTCTTATGAGGTACCCTATTAAGAATATGACAAGCGGACAAAACCGCTTCCCCCCACATGTCATCGGGAAGGCCAGAACTTAGAAGCATTGCATTCATCATTTCTTTTAAGGTTCTGTTTTTACGTTCAGCTACTCCATTTGATTGGGGTGTGTAAGGTGGACTTTTCTCAAGAATTAGACCGTATTTCTCACAAAAGTCTGTTAAATAATTAGAGCCATATTCACCACCCCTATCGGACCTAACTCTTTTAATCTTCCTATCAAGTTGATTTTCTACCTCGTTTTTAAACTTCACAAACATATCCTCAGCTTCACTTTTATGTGTAGGTAAATACACTTTAGTGTACCTAGAACAATCATCTATAAAAGTGACATAGCAATGTTTGCCTCCTCTGCTCATAGTGCTTTTAAAATCTGCTAGGTCGGTGTGAATTAATCCCAGAAGGTCAGTATGTCTAGTCTTAACAGGTTTATTTGGCTTCTTAGCAAATTTAGCCTCTACACAACTAGGACATTTAGTAAACACTTCTGAGGATAATGACGGGATAAGCGACATTGATTTGAGTTTTTTAATAGACTCAACATTCACATGACCTAGTCTACCATGCCACATATCAATAGACTCAGCAATATAAACAGAAGAAGAAACTTTATTATCAATGGTAGAAACACCAATGTTCAAAACAAACAAACCCCCACTAAGATAGCCCTTGCCCACGAAGTCTCCATTGCGAGACATTACAACCTTGTCAGCCTCAAAAACAAGTTTCACCCCAACTTTGTTAAGTAAGGCACCAGACACTAGGTTTCTACGCAATGAAGGAACATACAAAACATTACTAAGGGCAAGAGTCTTCCCTGAGGTAAGTTTAAGAAACACCTTGCCTTTTCCCGTGATAACAGCGGAGGAGGAGTTACCCATGTAGACGCATTCACCATCATCTACAACTTCAAATTCGGCGAACAGCTCCTTTTTAGCACAGAGATGCCTTGAAGCTCCAGTATCCAGAATCCAATCACTAGTATTTGCCACCAGATTTGCCTCAACCACGACAGCTGCAAATGATGTCATATGTTTCAGCAAGATTAGCTTGGCCAACATGACCACCTTTTTTCTGGGGGCACTGATAAACTTTGTGACCTGGTTGACCACACACAAAGCACACTAGGTTAGTATTTGGTTTCTGAATTTTTAGAACGGCCTTGGTGTATTTTCCTTGACTTTGTTTGTTTTTGTTCCCCTGATCCCTGCCTTCACCACCCTTAGTGTTTCCCTTGTTCCCCTTATTTCCCTTATTTCCCTTCTTGTTCTCTCCCTTAGAAGACCCACCGGTTTCAACGAGATTAGCTTTAACGGGATTTAGGGACACACTAAGAGATTTATCTTTTAAACGATTGGCCTCCTCGGTTCTCATATGGATAACTAGCTCTTAGAGTGACAAATCTTTCTTTTTGTGTTTCAACTGATTTCTATAATCGCTCCAAGAACGGGGGAATTTTTCCAATAAAACATTAGCAAGAAAAACTTCATCTAACTTCATCCCTTCACTGACAACATCGCTACATAAATTTTCGTAGACATGGACTTGATCCATAATTGGTTTATCGTCAACCATTTGAAAATTTAGCCATTGACCCACCACATATTTCTTTTTTCCAGCATCGTCAGCCCCATATTTTTTCTCCAACGACTCCCAAATAAACTTAGCTGACTTATGGACCATAAATAAGTAAAAAAGAGTATTAGTCATATGATTGAGTATATGACACCTAGCCGTTTTATTATCTTTCTCATATTTCTTGACTAACTCCTCATTTTTATTTATGAAAGAAATTAAAGGTGGAGTGGCCTCAGCTTCGTTGTTAATCGACATAGGAATAGGAGGGTCGTTAAACAAAACGTGATCGACCTCTAACTGCTCAAAGAACATCAACAATTTTTGTGACCATCGTCGGTAGTTGTTACCATCAAGGGGTTCCAACTTAGACAGGTCAGGAATAGTTTTTGACAAAATCGACATTGTTACGAGGAAAAATAATAGTTTTCAAATTGTTAGAACGACGAGTGTAACAATGAGGAAGAGGAAAATAGACACCAAACCGTCGCGACAGAAAACCGAAACCGAAGGCAACTGATGAATCAGGCTGCAGGTAACAGACCACGAGATAGGCAGCAAGCAAGTGAACAGTACACTGGACAGGCAACGGGCAACTGTACGGACAGGCAACCAAAACCGACAAAAGCAGCAGGCAACGAAAACAGGCTGACGGACAGGGGCGGAATGGTACAACCGCAGTTAACACAAGAGACAGAACAGGAGAACCGAGACAAAGTAGCTGTGTCGTGGTACCCGCCATTGACTTGAAAACTATTACGGCTCGACCGGGGTGGTTATCGACTCGCACCGGTAGTTTTCCAAGGTGAACACAGCAGCTACCTGACTTGACCACTCGAGGCAAATAGCTTTGGAATAGCACGAACTCAACCCAGAAATTAGAGAGATTTGAGAAGAGAGGAGAGATCAATTTGTGTGTGTGTTGCGGTTTTTCTTGTGTATCAAATGACCGGAACAAGGGCACTATTTATACAAAAAAATAGTGAAAAGGAGGAGCCAAAAATGAAATTAAGAGGGCTCTTAATTTCAGCCATCAATGGAAAAACAGCAGTGAAGGGGATGGAGATCCGTAACAGTCAAAAAATTGAATGTGAAGAGGAGAATGAATCGGGACATATGCACATGGCTGAAGAATCTGGTCAAGCCAATACAAACAAGCCCAAAACTATGTCCACAAAACAAGCCCAAAACTTAGTCCTAAAATGGCCCAAACCCACTCCAAACCACTCTCCACAATATACTCACTTCTCACACAAATGAAAACAAAAGAGGGAGGAGACTATAAAGATAAGGGATAATCTCCTCCCACAACCGATGTGGGAGAGACAAGGTGCCAAAAAAGGCTTTCCAAGCATTTACTTCCAACATGCATAAGTACCCCTCCCCTTTTCGAGTCCAAATTCTCTCCATTACCTCCTCTCCATTTCCTCACCCAATTGCTTATAATACTAATTTTTGCTACTTTTCATCCACTTTAGATGATTAAAGTAACAATCGTTGGATCGTTCGAGAGTAACATCCAAACCGTTAATAAGTAATGGAGAGGGAGTAATGGAGAGAGGGTAATGGAGAGGATCCTTTTGCCCCCTTTTCAATGCTTGAGAAATCCCATTTGTTTTTGGCAAAAGATCTTACTTTTTAGATTCGATAAGGGAAGGAACATGTTAATTAAAGAGGTTAGACTGTTTACAACTCCTCTTCCTCCCACCTAACGACCTCTCCTATGTTGTTCCCCATACAATCTTTCTCCCTTTTCATCACCCTTGTAGAGCATCCTTTGACCACCTCCGTCAACAACCCCTGGTACGAATAAAAAAAATGCCTTTCCATCCAGGCTGCCCCACTATGCCCTCGAACATTACCGACCTCCTCACACACCCACAAACTGACACATCCATCTAACACGACCGTCTTACTCACCAAAACTGGAGAAATATCAAATCTAGGGTTGAGGGAATAAATCTAAGAAAAATGTCATGGTCCACTTGCGTACATTTTGAGGAGTAAAAATAATATTAATATTACGGAGTATTAGTTAATAGGCACCAGGGGGTGACACCCATGAACAAAAAATATCTCATTAACAATAAGACACAATAGGGGTAACGACCATATAAATGAATACCCACTAAATGCAATTCCCACATACAAAATGAGAAGAGGGTCATTACACTCTCAAATTATCAACGCATAATCTTATCTACAAAAGATTAAAAAAAATAAGCTTTGATTTGGATGAAGGATATGGCTACATATATATAAAAGCTTCAAAAATGAAACTTATGTGGTTGCACAAGTGTGGTTTGGCCAAGGTAGGGTGGTATAGTAAGCTCATCCATGGTTGGGTGCATTCACTGTGTCATCCAGGGTTTTGAAAAGAGAGTTGGCTGGATGGGTAAAACATGTCACGGTTGTGTGATTGTCATGGTGTTGTCCTATAGATGTGTTGGAGTTTTTGGTTTGTGATTGGGGTGGTTAGGGATGAATGTCAACCAGCTAATATGGATACTTCACCATTTCCGTCTGACATTTCACGGACAATAATGACATTTAAGAACTCTTTTTTTCAAAACTGAAAATTAAACAATTCCAAAAAAAATGTCCAGAGAAGAAGATGGGACATTTCCAAAGAATCGGAGGAGCAAGGAGCAAGGCGCACGAAGTATTATACCCCTACCTTATCCTCGTGACAAAGAAATAAATAATACCTTGATCATTTTATATACACAATATATCGAACATGCATAGCCCAGTAAATTCTGCATGTGGCCCTTCCAAGTCCGGGAAAAAGCGGCAGCTCCCTAAAGAAAGAAATAGAACATAGTTAGAAAATAAGTATATTTGACAAATGGTCAACATGGCACGGAAACATGTGAGTCGCAGATGTCAGACCTCCCAAGAGTCGCAACTCGTATTAACAATGGGGGGAAACATAGAAGATATAAACTAGACTTCATCAACAATAAAACAACATTACAGCCATAGAAAGTCTAAAGAATTGTGCAAAAATGGATGACACTCTATTGAATTACATAACTAAAGGAACCAAATGGGAGAGAAAAAAGAGGGTGGCCATGGGCACAAGATGTGATGCACAGCCTATAGGTACCAAAGCAAATAGCATGACAAGAAAAAGAAGTGCTTGAAAGAGTGTCTTTGGTGTCAGTTTATTACACACGAGAAAGAAGTGCTTGAAAGAGTGTCTTTGGTATCAGTTTATTACACACGACATTTTCGGCCTTCTAATGCATCTATCAATCTAGATTTTAGAAATAGGAGACAATTAGTGACAGTGATTGATTAACTCCACGGCCTATCTTTTACCTACATTAAATTTTACGAGAAAGCCAACGTCATGATTAAAAAGGTGAGTAGCATAAGAGTCATTCCAGCTCATTGAGGAGACATGGAATATAGCTATGGGTTAGAAGAAACCGGACAAATCTATAAACAACCCCAACCTCATCGTTATATATTAGACAACTAGTCACCAAACAACAAATTAAGTAAGCACATTCATGACATGTATAAGCTGACCTTATCTTGGCGAAGCTAGAATATTTCCAAAAATAGTTGCTTCGAGAGTTCCTCCAAAGCTTGTACTTCAGCTTCCAGGTTTTTGATATCTGCAAAGAGAAGGGTTGCAAGAAAAACAAAATAATTACAAATATACTAATCCAACTGCAGATATGAACAGTGAATCCTTCAATCATACTCCCTCCGTTTATAAAAGTTTGCCCCGCATTCCCTTTTTGGCAAATTTTAAATGTTTGCCCCATTCTCCATTTTCCCTTTGTCTAATCTTTATTACTCCGTACAATATTGTCCCTATCAAATTCTATTATTTACACATTTTGTCAATAGGTTATCATCATTGTTTCCAATTAATGTCAATTAATAAAACCATTTAGTCCTTGACCATGATGAATCATGCCTACCTAGTGTTTCATCATTGCACTTTCCCACTACCTTAATTTATGTGCAAAACTCTATGGGAGCAATCTTTTAAAACCGGAGGGAGTATTGATTTAAAGAACTTTATTCACTATTACAGAGAAAACTTGCAAGATCGTACCAGTAAAGTAATATATGCCATGTTTCTAGCTTTCCACATTGGCAGAGTCCATGATCTTCCTACCATTATGGTTGTTCATTTCCGGAATTCGAGGAACCTAAATAGGAGCTCTAGCAAACTTTTATTCCTACACTTCCATGATAGTTATCGAATTTGCTATGAATTCGTGATTTACTCTTATAGAGTACTTGTTAATTGTTATGTGAATTTTTATTAAAGAACAATTTCACCACCCTTACTGAAATGGGTATGAGGATCGAAGACGACCTGAGACTAGAAAGCCTCACCAAGGCCGCTAGCAAAGGGTACCAAGGAGCCTCTTCCTCCACCACTAAACCCCAGGCTGCAGCTCGCAGCATTTTTGACGCGGTTAATCTACTAGAGGCCCCGTCCAAGGAGAACACCCCACCTCGGGTCTTCACTGATATAGGTACCACCTATACCTATGCCTTACAAAGGCTGTCCTCCAAAGGCCTAATCCAACCGATAGGCCCAACTCCTGAAGTTCCGGTCGAGCGACGCTCCAAGAACTACAATGCTCAGGTCTATTGCCAATACCACCGGGGCAATGGGCATGACACCGAAAAGTGTTGGAAGCTGAAACACTTGATCCAAGACTTGATCGAAAGAGGTAAAATCCCGCTACCCGGAGATAAGCCAAGCAACAAGGAGAACCCTTTCAGCTCCAATGCCATCTTTGCCGGGGAGGTGATTGACTGCTCTCACCTTATCTCTCCCTTCATCCCGCAAGTGAACGGGATCTGGTTTGACGACGAGGATGATATCTACCTCGCTAAAGGGGAAATCGTTCCCATCACCCATGAACAGATCCGAGAGGCCAAAACACGGGTCCTAGCCAGCAACAACCTTGGTCGTCCCTATTTAGCCACAAGCACTAGGGACACCCCTATCCCGGCAACCATCACCGATCCACTCGGGATGGAAGTCGCCCCTGAAGAGCCGACCACCGAAACGGCCATCGTGAAGCAATTGAAGAGAACCCGAGTTGACCTCACTATATGGCAACTCCTTGTGAGCTCTCAAGAACATCGAGAAGCACTTACAAAGGCTCTCGATCAAGTCAAGATCGACTCTTTGGCTACCCCCGCTGAAATGGTAGCCACGGTACTACCCCACCTAAAGGGTAAGGCCAAAGAAGGAGGCCCCATGATCACATTTTCCGAAGCCGATCTGCCGCCATTCGGGACCTCCCACAACCTGGCCCTTTACATCACGGTGATTTGCCGAGGAAAATACCTCCCGATGACCCTAGTCGACGACGAGTCAGTCGTGAATGTCCTTCCTCTAAGGACCGCCAAAGCCCTCGGCATTACCGAGGCTGACTATATCCCGACTGCTCAAACCATCCAACCCTTTGATGGGAGTCCAAAGTCGGTAGCTGGGGCCATAAAACTGACCATCATAACGGGCCCGATAGAAAAGGAGCTTGAATTTCAGGTGATTGATGTCACCTCATCATTCAACTTGCTCCTAGGAAGGCCGTGGACTCACGCGGTGAAAGCCGTATCCCCCACCCTCCACCGTAAGATCAAGATGCCTCTACTCGACAGTGTTGTTACTTTAGAGGCAACCCCAATGACCGTGGCTAGCTGTAACGCCACGGGCCGCACGGACCTCTGGGGGTTCGACTTTGTGGGGATGATCGAGGAAGAGTACCTCTTTAGGCCTTACTTCACCACGAGCATTGACACGATGCTCCAGAACCTAGGGTACCTTCCGGGGGCTACCTCTCGACCCGACCTTCCAGCTGGGAAGATCATCGAGGTCCTTAAGGACGAAGACTCTCACTTCGGCCTTGGCTATGCCATCACTCCGGACAACGTTGTCCGAGCAGGAATCGAGAAGGCCTGCAACATCATGAAGGGTATCTACTTGAGCCCTTATAGCCCACGGTTGTCTGACTACTTTGTCACACCCGTATTCGGGGCTGTCCAGGTTGGACTATACCAACCCAATGCTACGCACCTCGGGACCCACTTGGCCCGGGATTGCAACTACATCCCGGATGAGGTGTTCGCCCTCATCCAGTCCGATGGAGCGGACGATGCTGAGCCCGCACTGGGGCTGCTCTTCGGGGAAGACACCATAGCCCCCACTCCAAAAGAAGACCTGGTCAACCTGATTCTCCGCAGCAACAGGTTTGACCCGACCAAGCTGATCTCGGATGTTGATTCCGAGACGGGAAAAAGGGCCTGGAGGAAGACTGTCAAGTGGACTGACAGTCAAGGAAGGATCTACAAGCTGGTCACCGGAGAGGGAGACATGCCTGAGTCTGAGTCCGAGTCTGAGTCGGAATCTGAGTCAGAGTCTGAGGTCGAGTCTAGAGAAGTCAGTGCTAGAGTCACTCCTGTAACCCCCCTCCCTTCTATCATTCCTGCTGCTAGCACTTCGGGGCCTGTCCCAAGTGCTTTACCAATCCCGCCGCTGACCAATGATCAGATGGCTGCTCTCTTTGAGCTTTTTTCCAAGTTTTCAATCAATAATAACAACCGTTCTGCTTACGACTTGTCTCTTTTAAATCCTGCTTTCAAAAATATTTTATGCTATGACATTGAGAAATCCGACGAACAGGCACCCTTACCTCCACATCTGATCGAGCAACTAGAGCAAAGGGAATCCCGGAATCCGGTAATTGAAGAGACCGAGTCCATAAACGTGGGAACAACCTTAGAGCCTCAGATACTTAAGATAGGGTTATCCTTAGATCCCGAGGAGAAACAACAGTTTATAAACCTTCTCCAAGAGTTCAAAGACGTCTTCGCATGGTCCTACAAGGACATGCCGGGGATAGACCGTGAAATAGCCGAGCACCGCATACTTATCAAAGACGGGTGCAAACCGGTCAAACAGAAGCTTCGTCGAATGAGGCCCGAGTGGTCTCTCAAAGTAAAGGAAGAAGTCGACAAACAGTTCAAAGCCGGCTTCATACAAGTGTCCGAGTATCCGGACTAGGTTGCAAACATCGTGCCGGTTCCTAAAAAGGACGGTAAGGTGCGGGTATGCGTAGATTTTCGGGATCTTAACAAAGCAAGCCCAAAGGATGATTTTCCGTTACCACACATCGATATACTGGTGGATAACACGGCCGATCATGCCCTTCTGTCATTCATGGACGGGTATGCTGGATATAATCAAATCAAGATGGCGGAAGAAGACATGAGTAAAACTACCTTCACTACACCTTGGGGTACTTACTGCTACACCGTCATGCCATTTGGTCTCATTAATGCCGGGGCCACATACCAAAGGACCGCTACCACCTTACTACACGACATGATGCATAAAGAGGTAGAGGTCTATGTAGACGACATGATCGTCAAATCCAAAGAACGGGACGGTCACATCACCGCCCTAAGGAAATTTTTCACCCGATTGCGCAAATACAACATGAGGCTAAACCCTCAAAAGTGCAGTTTCGGGGTAACGTCAGGCAAATTACTGGGTCATATCGTTAGCCAACGAGGTATCGAGGTCGACCCAGCTAAAATCAAAGCCATTACCGAGATGCAAGCTCCTAAAACCGAAAAAGAAATAAGGGGATTTCTCGGGAAAGTCCAGTATATTAGTCGATTCATTTCCAAGTTAACCATGGTGTGTGAACCAATTTTCAAGAAACTGAAAATAGGGGAACGGATACTATGGGATGACAAGTGCCAAGCTGCTTTCGACAAAATCAAAGAAATTCTGTCTGCTCCGCCAGTTTTGATGCCACCTCAACCCGGTTTGCCTCTGTCGTTATACCTAACAACGACCGAGACAGCCATGGGGGCTATGCTGGCTCAGATAGTTGACTCCGAAGAACGAGCCATCTATTACATCAGCAAGAAGTTTTTAGAGTATGAGTGCAAATATACCATGCTCGAAAAGACGTGCTTGGCTCTAGTCTGGGCCACTAAGAAGCTTCGACACTATATGCTCAGCTATGAGGTCCATGTTCTATCCAAGATGGACCCGATCAAGTACCTCTTCGAAAAACCCATCCTCAATGGCCGGATTTCAAGATGGACTCTAATGTTGGCAGAGTTCGACCTGAAATTTGTACCGTTAAAAGCTATTAAGGGGCGAATAGTAGCTGAATTTCTCGCTGACAGCCCGGTAACCGAAGAAGGACACACCAACACCTGGTCCTTCCCAGACGAAGATATTTTCCATACCGATGCCGAAACATGGGATTTATACTTCGATGGAGCATCTAATTTTCGAGGGTTCGGAGTCGGGATCCTCCTAATTTCACCAAGAGGGGAGCATACTCACGTCTCCATTAAATTGGACTTTGATGTTACCAATAATGCAGCAGAGTACGAAGCATGCATTTATGGGCTACAAGCCGCCGCCAACCTAGGGATCACAAATCTCCGGGTACATGGCGACTCATCCTTGGTCATTAACCAAGCACTTCAAAAATGGAAGACTCGGAATGCTAATCTCGTGGCCTACCAGGCACGAGTAAGGGATCTCGAGAAACAATTCCAAAAGGTAGAGTACATATACCTGCCTCGGGAAGAAAATCAGTTTGCAGATGCACTCTCAAAATTGGCATCTTTACTAAACATTCCCGATCACGTGACCAGTATGCCAATTTGTGTCGAAAGACGGTCTGAGCCGGCATACATCCATGACATTGAAGACATCGAGATCACTGATCCCGAACCATGGTACCAGGCTGTGTTAACATACCTGACCAGCGGAGAGTATCCTCCCGAGACTGAGGGTCGAGCCAAGAAAGCCTTACGAAGGCTAGCCAGCCAGTTCATCCGTACTGATGACGGGCAACTGTACAAAAAGACGGCACAGGGGGCTCTTCTCCTTTGTGTTGACAAATATAAGGCCGAGAAAGTAATGGCCGAAGTACATGATGGCGAAAACGGCCCGCACATGAATGCTCACATGTTGGTCCGAAAAATCATGAGGCTCGGGTATTACTGGAACACCATGGAAACCGACTGCCAGCTATATGTCAAACATTGCCATAACTGTCAAATCTTTGGCAATGTGCAACATATGCCGTCATCTCTGCTCTATACCATGACGTCACCTTGGCCGTTCTCAACGTGGGGTATCGACATAATCGGGAAAATAAATCCCTCCGGTACTGGCGGGCACTGCTTCATTTTGGTAGCTATCGACTATTTCACCAAATGGGTCGAAGCTGAATCATATCGCATCCTCAATGCCAAACATGTCGCCAAATTTATCCAAAACAAGATAATATGTCGGTATGGAATCCCACATGAATTTATCAGTGATCACGGGACTCATTTCCAAGCTGAGATCGCAGCCTTGCTGACTAAATACAAAATTCAAAGGCACACGTCCTCGCCCTACCGTCCCCAAACGAACGGAGCAGTAGAGGCGGCTAATAAAACGATTGTCACCATACTCAAAAAGATGGCTGATAATTATCGGGACTGGCCCGACAAAATACCTTTCGCCCTATGGGGGTACCGGACATCAATTCGCACCGCAACCGGGGCGACACCATACTACCTAACCTATGGGATGGAGGCAGTCCAACCAGTTGAGCTAGAGGTACCGTCCCTCAGAATTCTGCTAGAAAGTCAAGTACCCGAAGCTGACTGGGTTCGAGCACGGTACGATTCGTTGGTTCTACTAGACGAACGACGATCCCGCGCTCTCAACAACATCCAAATCTACCAGAAACGGATTCAGCGGGCCTTCAACAAGCGAGTAAGGCCCAGAAACATTAAAGAAGGGGATCTAGTCCTTAAGTCTGTTCGAGCTTTACTACCAGTTGACCCAAGGGGAAAATTCAAACCCAACTGGGCTGTGCCATATCTGGTGAAGAAAATCCTATCAGGGGGAGCAGTAATGCTGACGGACCTGGACGGGAATGAGTTTGTCAACCCAACCAACCTGGACCAGCTGAAGCGTTACTACCCTTAGCCATTTCTCAATGTCATTAGCATTTTTTTTTATCAAAATCGTTTATTTTACAAAAAGCAAGTCAATGAGCTAGAATTATTTATTCTACTGTTGCAAAGCATCTTGAACCATTAGTCCTGGTGTAATTCGAGATTGCAAATTTCCTAAGCCTGAACTACGTCTGGTTTGATTCTGCTAATCGCGGATACGTAGGCAGCCCCTCAAAAAGGCACAACCAATGCAATCGAGAAAAGACAGGAACGGTTTAGTAATAAACTTTCTTTTATTAATCACAAAAAAAGAGGCCCCAATGAACTTGGGAAAATTACAAGTGCAGGAATTCAAAAAAAACTACAAAAAAAACACACGACAAAAATAATAATAATATTTAAATAATAAAAAAACCAAGGACACGGTATTTAGGGCATCTTGCCCTTCCCTTTGTCCTTGGCCTCCTTGGCCGTCCACTGACGATGACGCGGAGGAGAGCGTTCCCGAATCACCACAGGAACCTCTTTAGCCCGGACTCGTTTCTTGGAACTCGAGTCCTCATCCACCTCGATAGGCCCAAGTCGGGCCCTCACAGGCTCAGGGAGCCGGTCGCGCGGACCTAATCGGTCCCGGGCCGCCAGCCTTGGCCCAAGTCGCCGCTCCAAGTCAGTCTGGGGGCTTTGCCGCCCCCGTGTGCCACTAGCACCGGCATCTTTAGCTCGAGTCTTAGTATGTGACTTAAGACCCAACTCTAATCGGACTAAGGTAGCAGGGGTCTCTCCCTCCTCGAAGAATCCCCTATTGTCCTTCGCTGTCTCCCGACGGACCAGTTCGAAGGCCTCGTCGACCTTCAGAGCTTTGCGAGCCTCCTCGGACTCCTCAGAAGTCCACTTCTCGTAGGCTCGGGAAACCCAAGCGGATTGGCAAGGGTTGGGAATAGTCCATATAGGACGAGTAAACCATCTCTGCAACCAGGTGTCGCACAAAGCGTCCGTCAGTTGGAGCGAGACGCTAATAATGGCTTCAGTCTCAGGAATGCGCTGAGACGAATCGAACTGCCTCAGGATGCGGTCCGGGTAGATGTGAACTGTCCAGTCAAGGGACAGGATCACAAGGTAACGAGCTTGGTCCCTCTTGGCCAACCCCGTCAGCTTAGAAATGAACCACCAAGCAACCGTCCACCTAATCAATGGGCCACCGTGGAACACCAATTCCTCGTCCCAGTAAGCTCGATTTATATGGTGATTCGAGCTTATCCGGCGCCCCCTTGAACTGATCTGGCTGCTGCGGTAGTTTGGAACGCTCGGAGGAGGCTCTATGATCGATAAGCGCTCCGACAACCAAACCTGCGAAAAGTATACACAGAATTTATGAGCAACGGAATGGTTCGCTACAGCCCACTTGATCGAGTACACCATCTGACTCGATCGAGTAAGGCTCCCTAAGACAACCAGAAACTCGTCAGGTGTGACACTCGATCGAGTAAAGCATCCCACTCGATCGAGTAGGCTCTCCACAGTTGGGCAGGAGCACTTTGCAGGCATCACTCGATCGAGTGATGGGTCCACTCGATCGAGTGACTTACGGACCTCAAGAAACCGCGAAACAAAAAAAGAGAAAAGAAAAATTGAAAAATCGCGAGACGTATACCTGCAGAATGAGGGTGCTACCCGTCAGTTGCCGGGTCGGGTCAAGTCGCCTAGCATCCAGACCCATGATGAGTTCCCCAGTGGCTAGCCAAGCAGGGCTATGACCAGTCTCCATCTGGTCAACCACTCCAATCAGCCTAATTTGACCCACGCATGAGTCAGCATCCATCAACCCCTCGAAGACGTAACGGTGCAGCATGCAGAACGCAAAAGCCCTACGCCTGTGAGAAGGCGTAGCCCTTACATCCTGGCTGTTCATGAACTTGTCAGCCAAGTCAAAGAGGGAAACAGTATCTCCCCGCACCATTCGATCTGTCTCAGCGTGAGACAGACCCAGGAAATCCCTCAGTCTTCTCCTCGGGTCCGGGTAGAACGGAGGAATGGCAGGACGAGCAACAGGGCTCCAACCCCCGATAGCTGCGATCTCCTCGGGAAGGGGGCATATTTCTCCCCGCGGGAACGCAAAGACGTGGTGGGTAGTATCCCAAAGTGCCAAACAAGCATCCAAAAAGTGTGAATCAGGCACCAGACGCCGGAGAGGAAACAGGCTGACAATCCCCGTTTGGGTCAGCTGAATTTTGTCCTCGTCCCGAAAGTGATGGGACCAGGCAAAAAGCATTGAAGTGAGATGCTCGATACCCATGGCGGGAACTTGATTTCTCTTGAAAGACTGAGAGGTTTTTTGTAAGAGAAGAAGGGTTTTGATCTGAGGTGCACTAAACTGAAGCAGGAAAACCTGTATTTATAATAGGGAAGCCTGGCAATAACCCTGACTAACCCTGCCTCCTCAGTAAACTGGGCCCCAACATGTGCAGGCCTGACTTCAACCCAGAATAGGAAACTAGTTGTCCCGAGCTTTCCTAAATTTTTTCTAAAAATCCCTTATGTTCAAAAAAAAAATCTTTTTCGAAAATTTCAGCTTTTTTTCAAAATCCAGTACATTTTCCCCAGCACAAGTCGGTGTTTTGCCTATGTGTTACATGCAATTTATCATGTGTCAGCATACAGGTACACCCCAAGACTTCAGAAGCAAGTCCCCGCGCAACTACTTCACTCCCCAACGTGAGCCAATATTTATCCCAGAGTGCTACAGTCAAAGCCATGATGTATCAGCATACGGGTACTCCTACACCTTCAAAAGCAAGTTTCACTCCCCACGGAGCTACCACCGGCAGGACAGGTATGACCCTCTGCTTATGGCTGGCGAGCCCTTCACGCTAGTCTACCGGACTATAAACGACCCGACCGGAAGGCTGCCAGGTCGTAATCTGCGATTGGCCTGGTAGCTACTCTGACTTTCGCCTTGTCCAAGCCTCACTCAGAGTGGGGGCTCTGTAGACACCCGCATTTTGCCTGCTAGTGTCTATAGCAGTTCCCGACAAACACCCGATGATGATCGGACGCAAACGTGACTTAGTATACTCGGATTTGGACCCGAAATCAATAATATCTGACATGGACTTTTAGCGGAGTAATAATCTCACAAAACAGACCTCAAATTCAGGCCCAGTGGGTCGTTCGGAGCAAAAATAAATCCCGTCTTTTGGCGACCGGGTCAAAACCCGGTCAAAGATGAACCCGTCACAAAAACAGCCCAAGTACACCTTCTAGAAGCTGGCGCCCATTCCTAAATTCAAAAAAGATCACACAATCAACCAAGTCAACCCTTTCCTCTTTTATCTCGGTTTACCTTATCCACTCGATCGAGTGGATTGACCCACTCGGTCGAGTGGAGCGTCAAAAACCGGATCGGGCCCATTTTCTAGGGCACTCGACCGAGTGCACTAGGGCCACTCGATCGAGTGACCCTAGGTCGTGGGGTAAACTCTATAAATACCCCATGACCCTCACTCATTTCACAACTTTGATCAACTTTTACCAATTCATTTCTACCTACATTTACCTCACATTTCAGCTACTCTCCCTACTCTACAACCCTAAGCAAACACACACACAAACCGAGTCCCTTGTCCCTCGATAAACCGACAATTCATCCACACACACACACATACACCATAACTTGCATACATCCTCGATACTCCGACGTCCCGTCACTATTCGCGAGTCCATTTCCGAGGTCCCTACTAAGCATGTATGTTGAGGGTGTCCTAAACCCCATTTCAATCTTTGTTACTTTTGTTTATGTTTTTGTATCGTTAATATTATACTTATACTAGTATTGTAATTCTAACACTCTAACTCTAACATCCTAAATTTTACATTTTCGCGTTCCTAACATTACTATCATACCGCGTATATATACATATTAGTATCAAATTTCGGTTTCGGATACGTTTGACTATAATTGTCGCCCAAAATCCGTCTAATCCCTTTACGAGCAACGACGGAGGTGGAGCCCTTTCGAGGAGCCCCGCCCCAATGTACTCAAGGGCGTGACGTGATCGCGACTAATCGTAGTTGAACGTATTCGATCCCATTTTAATTAGTGCGGAACCCGTTGACACGAAAACCGACATCACATAACCCGAAAGGGTTAGTTTCGATGTCGTGACGTAGAGGGAGGCATTCCGTTGCTAATTCAAATTTTCTAACGTAAACGTTTTCATAAAATCCCGACAACGGTATCACAATCGTACATGTACACGATTATAGTACCGGAGGTCGAGTCGAATTCAAATCATGCGATATTTGCATTTAACTCGACCGACCGTCGTTTTCAACCTCAAAAACGAAGCGAGTTGACACTCGTACAGGGGCCACTCGACCGAGTGCATAGGCCACTCGATCGAGTAGCGTCCATCAGACTGGACAGAACCCTCTTCGAGGGGCTACTCGACCGAGTGCATAGGCCACTCGATCGAGTAGCGTCCATAAAACTGGGCAGAAACTTTTTTGAGGACGCACTCGACCGAGTCAGACCATGACTCGACCGAGTGGGTCCTGTAACCCAGAAAACCGAGGGCCTTGACACACACTTTCAAGCCTCGTCCTTTTATCGACATTAGTCATCACGTGTAAAGACTATCACGTGACTATCCTATTTTCAAAACTCACGCTCATCACGACACCTTAACGACTTTGATCGATTTTTCGACGTGATAAGTCGGGATAAGGCATCGAGGCATAGGATCAGGCTAGCATCACGCCTAGGTCCTATGTCTCCGTCCTTCGTTTGATGTACAACATAATGTGCATTTAAGCGGGGTTAGTCCACTTACACATTTCGCGGTCAAGTTTACATACGGGTCCGTTCTTATCTCTTTGTTATCTTTTGTTCCGTTTATTTTCATATTGGCCGGGTTGTATTTCCGCCCGTGTAACTTGTACGTTATTTATTTCCGAGTTTTATTTATTTGCTTGCTTATTGCTTTGTAAATGAACCTCGCATGCTAAACCACTTCGACCATAATTAAGATGCATTAAATGACGTAGTTCACATACTATTCACATGCTTAGCCCGAAAACGCTGTTTGCATATCATTTAATCGTTTTACTAGCGCGCGCACACGAACACGAACGATGTCTTAGTAGAGGCCGCCATGTGCGGGCGGGGTTGGGTGTCCTTAGTGGGCTTCCCAACACGTACCCTCACCCCTTACTCAGAACCTTTGGTTTCCGGATGTTCGAAACCCTTGGCGCACGAGAGTCATTCTATATACGAAAGCCGGTTTATACGGTATCGATATTGCAATGCAAAGGGACGAGCCCAATGAACTCTGAAATCGAAGTGGGCTTACTTTGTGTAAAGCCCATGACGACATAGAGTGGGCTCGTATGGTTCCGAATAACCACAAAATTCGGTGGCGACTACATTTTGACTTAAATTTCGAACCCGAGAGCAATCTCACCACGAGATTCATTCACCTACCCAAACCCGCGCGTGGCCGCGTCGGGGTGGACCTACGTCATGTCCACAATTTGGCGACTCCGCTGGGGATACCTGATGTACCACATGTCATCGGGGTTCCTAGGGTGAGACTCGAAGAGAAATCGTTCGAATATTAATGTACGCGCATTAGTTTAATGATTCATGCATAACCCAAATTTTGCCCGGGCCGGTTACTTGTGACCGACGTCCCACTATACCATGGTGCATTCCTACATGGGTGCACGAAAGACTTCGATGGCGGAACTCATCGGGGTTTTACGGCAGGTCCTAGTTCCAAATCGGCTAGGAAGTCCGTCCCGTTTCGTGAGAATGCTATCGTTGTTGGTATAGACCCTACTTTGACCGACCGAGACTTAGTGTAAAGCATACATAAGCGTCGTTATAATGCTTGTTTTACTACGTGATACTTGGTTTCCGTGTCATCTTTCAAAAAACCGTCATTTCAAAAAATGCATCTTTCTAAAAAACACTCAAATTTTGAAAAAACCCGAAATGCTGTCCGTTTCGGGACCCGTCTTTTCAAAATATCCAATTTTCAAAGCTCGGAATGCCGCCGAAATTTAGGATCAAATGATTTGACTCAAAATATCCTTTTTCTCTAGTCGGCATGCTGCCCATTTTAATTCGTGAATTTCCAACACCATCTCGATTTTCTGAATTTTCAAAATTCTAGTCTTGGTTTTCGAAATTCCGTTTTTAATTTCCAAACTCTCGGAAATTCATCCACTTAATATTCAAAATTCAAACATCCAACTTTCCTAGTAAACCTTCCTTATTATAGGACCTACCGTCTAGCCGTGCGTCGGGTCTTTGCATAGTATGTCGAAGGTCAATAGCGTCGAAACTCCGCTGATCCTATATCACGAGTTTCCCCCCGTTCCCGAGTCCGCCTTATCCCTCAAGGCACGACCGACCCGCGTAGGGCATACCCCTACAAAGGAAAGTCCGTCCATGCACTCGAGTCAAAAGTCTGGGGAAAAAAGTCTCACGTGGACCTTCCTTCGAACGGGATTAGGCCCACAAAGCCAAAATCCTAAGGAAGTTATACCACCCATCGAGTCATCCGTCAAGATGTCTTTCTCGAGTCTCTAGTCTTCTTTCCTAGTGTCGCTCGGGATATACCTTTCCTTTCTTTTTTCCAAGATCTGGGTTCAGTTTCTGATTATGCGGTGTTCTTACAGACAGGCCGCCAGCAACTAGACACGCTCGAAGGATGGCTACTTTGAACAGCCTACAAACCTCTTTGGACGCCATGGTCGCGAAGCAGACCGATATCGAAGCCCAACTGACCGAAATGAGGGTTGGCCAAGTGGCCATTGTTGCTCGCCTAGCTACGGTGGAGCAAAGGGCTCCTAATGTCGAGGCTAATGAGCCTCTAGCTGAGCTAGTCAGCGCGGTGCGTCGACTAGAGGAACAAGTCCATTTGGCTGGAAGTAACAACATTCATCGGGAGAATAGTCGAGAATACAACCCGCTGAGTGACAAGCTGCCCGCAAACCTGAACCTCACAGGTTTGCCCATGTTTGAGGGAACTGAGGACCCGTTACAACATGTGCGGGCCTTCAAGGAATTCATGGCCATCAAGGGAGTGGATTCTACCATGTTCAAGAATCTCTTTGCTGCATCCCTTGAGAAGCACCCACGGACCTGGTACTATAGGCTAGACCCGAAAAAATACCCTACATGGGATGATGTGGCTACCGAGTTCGCTCGGAACTATGCTGACAACACCGAGATCCAAACCACAATGCGATCTCTGGAGGTCATGGCCCAAGAGCCAAGGGAAGGTTTCACTAAATACCTTCAACGCTGGAGGGCCGAGAGCGTGAAATTGGTCGATAAGCCCAATGAGAAGACTCTAGTGGAGGCTTTTGTCAAGAACCTCCTCCCCTCCTACCGGGTTCACCTCCGGTACGCTGTCATACCCAATTTCACCACCCTTACTGAAATGGGTATGAGGATCGAAGACGACCTGAGACTAGAAAGCCTCACCAAGGCCGCTAGCAAAGGGTACCAAGGAGCCTCTTCCTCCACCACTAAACCCCAGGCTGCAGCTCGCAGCATTTTTGACGCGGTTAATCTACTAGAGGCCCCGTCCAAGGAGAACACCCCACCTCGGGTCTTCACTGATATAGGTACCACCTATACCTATGCCTTACAAAGGCTGTCCTCCAAAGGCCTAATCCAACCGATAGGCCCAACTCCTGAAGTTCCGGTCGAGCGACGCTCCAAGAACTACAATGCTCAGGTCTATTGCCAATACCACCGGGGCAATGGGCATGACACCGAAAAGTGTTGGAAGCTGAAACACTTGATCCAAGACTTGATCGAAAGAGGTAAAATCCCGCTACCCGGAGATAAGCCAAGCAACAAGGAGAACCCTTTCAGCTCCAATGCCATCTTTGCCGGGGAGGTGATTGACTGCTCTCACCTTATCTCTCCCTTCATCCCGCAAGTGAACGGGATCTGGTTTGACGACGAGGATGATATCTACCTCGCTAAAGGGGAAATCGTTCCCATCACCCATGAACAGATCCGAGAGGCCAAAACACGGGTCCTAGCCAGCAACAACCTTGGTCGTCCCTATTTAGCCACAAGCACTAGGGACACCCCTATCCCGGCAACCATCACCGATCCACTCGGGATGGAAGTCGCCCCTGAAGAGCCGACCACCGAAACGGCCATCGTGAAGCAATTGAAGAGAACCCGAGTTGACCTCACTATATGGCAACTCCTTGTGAGCTCTCAAGAACATCGAGAAGCACTTACAAAGGCTCTCGATCAAGTCAAGATCGACTCTTTGGCTACCCCCGCTGAAATGGTAGCCACGGTACTACCCCACCTAAAGGGTAAGGCCAAAGAAGGAGGCCCCATGATCACATTTTCCGAAGCCGATCTGCCGCCATTCGGGACCTCCCACAACCTGGCCCTTTACATCACGGTGATTTGCCGAGGAAAATACCTCCCGATGACCCTAGTCGACGACGAGTCAGTCGTGAATGTCCTTCCTCTAAGGACCGCCAAAGCCCTCGGCATTACCGAGGCTGACTATATCCCGACTGCTCAAACCATCCAACCCTTTGATGGGAGTCCAAAGTCGGTAGCTGGGGCCATAAAACTGACCATCATAACGGGCCCGATAGAAAAGGAGCTTGAATTTCAGGTGATTGATGTCACCTCATCATTCAACTTGCTCCTAGGAAGGCCGTGGACTCACGCGGTGAAAGCCGTATCCCCCACCCTCCACCGTAAGATCAAGATGCCTCTACTCGACAGTGTTGTTACTTTAGAGGCAACCCCAATGACCGTGGCTAGCTGTAACGCCACGGGCCGCACGGACCTCTGGGGGTTCGACTTTGTGGGGATGATCGAGGAAGAGTACCTCTTTAGGCCTTACTTCACCACGAGCATTGACACGATGCTCCAGAACCTAGGGTACCTTCCGGGGGCTACCTCTCGACCCGACCTTCCAGCTGGGAAGATCATCGAGGTCCTTAAGGACGAAGACTCTCACTTCGGCCTTGGCTATGCCATCACTCCGGACAACGTTGTCCGAGCAGGAATCGAGAAGGCCTGCAACATCATGAAGGGTATCTACTTGAGCCCTTATAGCCCACGGTTGTCTGACTACTTTGTCACACCCGTATTCGGGGCTGTCCAGGTTGGACTATACCAACCCAATGCTACGCACCTCGGGACCCACTTGGCCCGGGATTGCAACTACATCCCGGATGAGGTGTTCGCCCTCATCCAGTCCGATGGAGCGGACGATGCTGAGCCCGCACTGGGGCTGCTCTTCGGGGAAGACACCATAGCCCCCACTCCAAAAGAAGACCTGGTCAACCTGATTCTCCGCAGCAACAGGTTTGACCCGACCAAGCTGATCTCGGATGTTGATTCCGAGACGGGAAAAAGGGCCTGGAGGAAGACTGTCAAGTGGACTGACAGTCAAGGAAGGATCTACAAGCTGGTCACCGGAGAGGGAGACATGCCTGAGTCTGAGTCCGAGTCTGAGTCGGAATCTGAGTCAGAGTCTGAGGTCGAGTCTAGAGAAGTCAGTGCTAGAGTCACTCCTGTAAGCCCCCTCCCTTCTATCATTCCTGATGCTAGCACTTCGGGGCCTGTCCCAAGTGCTTTACCAATCCCGCCGCTGACCAATGATCAGATGGCTGCTCTCTTTGAGCTTTTTTCCAAGTTTTCAATCAATAATAACAACCGTTCTGCTTACGACTTGTCTCTTTTAAATCCTGCTTTCAAAAATATTTTATGCTATGACATTGAGAAATCCGACGAACAGGTACCCTTACCTCCACATCTGATCGAGCAACTAGAGCAAAGGGAATCCCGGAATCCGGTAATTGAAGAGACCGAGTCCATAAACGTGGGAACAACCTTAGAGCCTCAGATACTTAAGATAGGGTTATCCTTAGATCCCGAGGAGAAACAACAGTTTATAAACCTTCTCCAAGAGTTCAAAGACGTCTTCGCATGGTCCTACAAGGACATGCCGGGGATAGACCGTGAAATAGCCGAGCACCGCATACTTATCAAAGACGGGTGCAAACCGGTCAAACAGAAGCTTCGTCGAATGAGGCCCGAGTGGTCTCTCAAAGTAAAGGAAGAAGTCGACAAACAGTTCAAAGCCGGCTTCATACAAGTGTCCGAGTATCCGGACTGGGTTGCAAACATCGTGCCGGTTCCTAAAAAGGACGGTAAGGTGCGGGTATGCGTAGATTTTCGGGATCTTAACAAAGCAAGCCCAAAGGATGATTTTCCGTTACCACACATCGATATACTGGTGGATAACACGGCCGATCATGCCCTTCTGTCATTCATGGACGGGTATGCTGGATATAATCAAATCAAGATGGCGGAAGAAGACATGAGTAAAACTACCTTCACTACACCTTGGGGTACTTACTGCTACACCGTCATGCCATTTGGTCTCATTAATGCCGGGGCCACATACCAAAGGACCGCTACCACCTTACTACACGACATGATGCATAAAGAGGTAGAGGTCTATGTAGACGACATGATCGTCAAATCCAAAGAACGGGACGGTCACATCACCGCCCTAAGGAAATTTTTCACCCGATTGCGCAAATACAACATGAGGCTAAACCCTCAAAAGTGCAGTTTCGGGGTAACGTCAGGCAAATTACTGGGTCATATCGTTAGCCAACGAGGTATCGAGGTCGACCCAGCTAAAATCAAAGCCATTACCGAGATGCAAGCTCCTAAAACCGAAAAAGAAATAAGGGGATTTCTCGGGAAAGTCCAGTATATTAGTCGATTCATTTCCAAGTTAACCATGGTGTGTGAACCAATTTTCAAGAAACTGAAAATAGGGGAACGGATACTATGGGATGACAAGTGCCAAGCTGCTTTCGACAAAATCAAAGAAATTCTGTCTGCTCCGCCAGTTTTGATGCCACCTCAACCCGGTTTGCCTCTGTCGTTATACCTAACAACGACCGAGACAGCCATGGGGGCTATGCTGGCTCAGACAGTTGACTCCGAAGAACGAGCCATCTATTACATCAGCAAGAAGTTTTTAGAGTATGAGTGCAAATATACCATGCTCGAAAAGACGTGCTTGGCTCTAGTCTGGGCCACTAAGAAGCTTCGACACTATATGCTCAGCTATGAGGTCCATGTTCTATCCAAGATGGACCCGATCAAGTACCTCTTCGAAAAACCCATCCTCAATGGCCGGATTTCAAGATGGACTCTAATGTTGGCAGAGTTCGACCTGAAATTTGTACCGTTAAAAGCTATTAAGGGGCGAATAGTAGCTGAATTTCTCGCTGACAGCCCGGTAACCGAAGAAGGACACACCGACACCTGGTCCTTCCCAGACGAAGATATTTTCCATACCGATGCCGAAACATGGGATTTATACTTCGATGGAGCATCTAATTTTCGAGGGTTCGGAGTCGGGATCCTCCTAATTTCACCAAGAGGGGAGCATACTCCCGTCTCCATTAAATTGGACTTTGATGTTACCAATAATGCAGCAGAGTACGAAGCATGCATTTATGGGCTACAAGCCGCCGCCAACCTAGGGATCACAAATCTCCGGGTACATGGCGACTCATCCTTGGTCATTAACCAAGCACTTCAAAAATGGAAGACTCGGAATGCTAATCTCGTGGCCTACCAGGCACGAGTAAGGGATCTCGAGAAACAATTCCAAAAGGTAGAGTACATATACCTGCCTCGGGAAGAAAATCAGTTTGCAGATGCACTCTCAAAATTGGCATCTTTACTAAACATTCCCGATCACGTGACCAGTATGCCAATTTGTGTCGAAAGACGGTCTGAGCCGGCATACATCCATGACATTGAAGACATCGAGATCACTGATCCCGAACCATGGTACCAGGCTGTGTTAACATACCTGACCAGCGGAGAGTATCCTCCCGAGACTGAGGGTCGAGCCAAGAAAGCCTTACGAAGGCTAGCCAGCCAGTTCATCCGTACTGATGACGGGCAACTGTACAAAAAGACGGCACAGGGGGCTCTTCTCCTTTGTGTTGACAAATATAAGGCCGAGAAAGTAATGGCCGAAGTACATGATGGCGAAAACGGCCCGCACATGAATGCTCACATGTTGGTCCGAAAAATCATGAGGCTCGGGTATTACTGGAACACCATGGAAACCGACTGCCAGCTATATGTCAAACATTGCCATAACTGTCAAATCTTTGGCAATGTGCAACATATGCCGTCATCTCTGCTCTATACCATGACGTCACCTTGGCCGTTCTCAACGTGGGGTATCGACATAATCGGGAAAATAAATCCCTCCGGTACTGGCGGGCACTGCTTCATTTTGGTAGCTATCGACTATTTCACCAAATGGGTCGAAGCTGAATCATATCGCATCCTCAATGCCAAACATGTCGCCAAATTTATCCAAAACAAGATAATATGTCGGTATGGAATCCCACATGAATTTATCAGTGATCACGGGACTCATTTCCAAGCTGAGATCGCAGCCTTGCTGACTAAATACAAAATTCAAAGGCACACGTTCTCGCCCTACCGTCCCCAAACGAACGGAGCAGTAGAGGCGGCTAATAAAACGATTGTCACCATACTCAAAAAGATGGCTGATAATTATCGGGACTGGCCCGACAAAATACCTTTCGCCCTATGGGGGTACCGGACATCAATTCGCACCGCAACCGGGGCGACACCATACTACCTAACCTATGGGATGGAGGCAGTCCAACCAGTTGAGCTAGAGGTACCGTCCCTCAGAATTCTGCTAGAAAGTCAAGTACCCGAAGCTGACTGGGTTCGAGCACGGTACGATTCGTTGGTTCTACTAGACGAACGACGATCCCGCGCTCTCAACAACATCCAAATCTACCAGAAACGGATTCAGCGGGCCTTCAACAAGCGAGTAAGGCCCAGAAACATTAAAGAAGGGGATCTAGTCCTTAAGTCTGTTCGAGCTTTACTACCAGTTGACCCAAGGGGAAAATTCAAACCCAACTGGGCTGTGCCATATCTGGTGAAGAAAATCCTATCAGGGGGAGCAGTAATGCTGACGGACCTGGACGGGAATGAGTTTGTCAACCCAACCAACCTGGACCAGCTGAAGCGTTACTACCCTTAGCCATTTCTCAATGTCATTAGCATTTTTTTTTATCAAAATCGTTTATTTTACAAAAAGCAAGTCAATGAGCTAGAATTATTTATTCTACTGTCGCAAAGCATCTTGAACCATTAGTCCTGGTGTAATTCGAGATTGCAAATTTCCTAAGCCTGAACTACGTCTGGTTTGATTCTGCTAATCGCGGATACGTAGGCAGCCCCTCAAAAAGGCACAACCAATGCAATCGAGAAAAGACAGGAACGGTTTAGTAATAAACTTTCTTTTATTAATCACAAAAAAAGAGGCCCCAATGAACTTGGGAAAATTACAAGTGCAGGAATTCAAAAAAAAACTACAAAAAAAACACACGACAAAAATAATAATAATATTTAAATAATAAAAAAACCAAGGATACGGTATTTAGGGCATCTTGCCCTTCCCTTTGTCCTTGGCCTCCTTGGCCGTCCACTGACGATGACGCGGAGGAGAGCGTTCCCGAATCACCACAGGAACCTCTTTAGCCCGGACTCGTTTCTTGGAACTCGAGTCCTCATCCACCTCGATAGGCCCAAGTCGGGCCCTCACAGGCTCAGGGAGCCGGTCGCGCGGACCTAATCGGTCCCGGGCCGCCAGCCTTGGCTCAAGTCGCCGCTCCAAGTCAGTCTGGGGGCTTTGCCGCCCCCGTGTGCCACTAGCACCGACATCTTTAGCTCGAGTCTTAGTATGTGACTTAAGACCCCACTCTAATCGGACTAAGGTAGCAGGGGTCTCTCCCTCCTCGAAGAATCCCCTATTGTCCTTCGCTGTCTCCCGACGGACCAGTTCGAAGGCCTCGTCGACCTTCAGAGCTTTGCGAGCCTCCTCGGACTCCTCAGAAGTCCACTTCTCGTAGGCTCGGGAAACCCAAGCGGATTGGCAAGGGTTGGGAATAGTCCATATAGGACGAGTAAACCATCTCTGCAACCAGGTGTCGCACAAAGCGTCCGTCAGTTGGAGCGAGACGCTAATAATGGCTTCAGTCTCAGGAATGCGCTGAGACGAATCGAACTGCCTCAGGATGCGGTCCGGGTAGATGTGAACTGTCCAGTCAAGGGACAGGATCACAAGGTAACGAGCTTGGTCCCTCTTGGCCAACCCCGTCAGCTTAGAAATGAACCACCAAGCAACCGTCCACCTAATCAATGGGCCACCGTGGAACACCAATTCCTCGTCCCAGTAAGCTCGATTTATATGGTGATTCGAGCTTATCCGGCGCCCCCTTGAACTGATCTGGCTGCTGCGGTAGTTTGGAACGCTCGGAGGAGGCTCTATGATCGATAAGCGCTCCGACAACCAAACCTGCGAAAAGTATACACAGAATTTATGAGCAACGGAATGGTTCGCTACAGCCCACTTGATCGAGTACACCATCTGACTCGATCGAGTAAGGCTCCCTAAGACAACCAGAAACTCGTCAGGTGTGACACTCGATCGAGTAAAGCATCCCACTCGATCGAGTAGGCTCTCCACAGTTGGGCAGGAGCACTTTGCAGGCATCACTCGATCGAGTGATGGGTCCACTCGATCGAGTGACTTACGGACCTCAAGAAACCGCGAAACAAAAAAAGAGAAAAGAAAAATTGAAAAATCGCGAGACGTATACCTGCAGAATGAGGGTGCTACCCGTCAGTTGCCGGGTCGGGTCAAGTCGCCTAGCATCCAGACCCATGATGAGTTCCCCAGTGGCTAGCCAAGCAGGGCTATGACCAGTCTCCATCTGGTCAACCACTCCAATCAGCCTAATTTGACCCACGCATGAGTCTGCATCCATCAACCCCTCGAAGACGTAACGGTGCAGCATGCAGAACGCAAAAGCCCTACGCCTGTGAGAAGGCGTAGCCCTTACATCCTGGCTGTTCATGAACTTGTCAGCCAAGTCGAAGAGGGAAACAGTATCTCCCCGCACCATTCGATCTGTCTCAGCGTGAGACAGACCCAGGAAATCCCTCAGTCTTCTCCTCGTCCGGGTAGAACGGAGGAATGGCAGGACGAGCAACAGGGCTCCAACCCCCGATAGCTGCGATCTCCTCGGGAAGGGGGCATATTTCTCCCCGCGGGAACGCAAAGACGTGGTGGGTAGTATCCCAAAGCGCCAAACAAGCATCCAAAAAGTGTGAATCAGGCACCAGACGCCGGAGAGGAAACAGGCTGACAATCCCCGTTTGGGTCAGCTGAATTTTGTCCTCGTCCCGAAAGTGATGGGACCAGGCAAAAAGCATTGAAGTGAGATGCTCGATACCCATGGCGGGAACTTGATTTCTCTTGAAAGACTGAGAGGTTTTTTGTAAGAGAAGAAGGGTTTTGATCTGAGGTGCACTAAACTGAAGCAGGAAAACCTGTATTTATAATAGGGAAGCCTGGCAATAACCCTGACTAACCCTGCCTCCTCAGTAAACTGGGCCCCAACATGTGCAGGCCTGACTTCAACCCAGAATAGGAAACTAGTTGTCCCGAGCTTTCCTAAATTTTTTCTAAAAATTCCTTATGTTCAAAAAAAAAATCTTTTTCGAAAATTTCAGCTTTTTTTCAAAATCCAGTACATTTTCCCCAGCACAAGTCGGTGTTTTGCCTATGTGTTACATGCAATTTATCATGTGTCAGCATACAGGTACACCCCAAGACTTCAGAAGCAAGTCCCCGCGCAACTACTTCACTCCCCAACGTGAGCCAATATTTATCCCAGAGTGCTACAGTCAAAGCCATGATGTATCAGCATACGGGTACTCCTACACCTTCAAAAGCAAGTTTCACTCCCCACGGAGCTACCACCGGCAGGACAGGTATGACCCTCTGCTTATGGCTGGCGAGCCCTTCACGCTAGTCTACCGGACTATAAACGACCCGACCGGAAGGCTGCCAGGTCGTAATCTGCGATTGGCCTGGTAGCTACTCTGACTTTCGCCTTGTCCAAGCCTCACTCAGAGTGGGGGCTCTGTAGACACCCGCATTTTGCCTGCTAGTGTCTATAGCAGTTCCCGACAAACACCCGATGATGATCGGACGCAAACGTGACTTAGTATACTCGAATTTGGACCCGAAATCAATAATATCTGACATGGACTTTTAGCGGAGTAATAATCTCACAAAACAGACCTCAAATTCAGGCCCAGTGGGTCGTTCGGAGCAAAAATAAATCCCGTCTTTTGGCGACCGGGTCAAAACCCGGTCAAAGACGAACCCGTCACAAAAACAGCCCAAGTACACCTTCTAGAAGCTGGCGCCCATTCCTAAATTCAAAAAAGATCACACAATCAACCAAGTCAACCCTTTCCTCTTTTATCTCGGTTTACCTTATCCACTCGATCGAGTGGATTGACCCACTCGGTCGAGTGGAGCGTCAAAAACCGGATCGGGCCCATTTTCTAGGGCACTCGACCGAGTGCACTAGGGCCACTCGATCGAGTGACCCTAGGTCGTGGGGTAAACTCTATAAATACCCCATGACCCTCACTCATTTCACAACTTTGATCAACTTTTACCAATTCATTTCTACCTACATTTACCTCACATTTCAGCTACTCTCCCTACTCTACAACCCTAAGCAAACACACACACAAACCGAGTCCCTTGTCCCTCGATAAACCGACAATTCATCCACACACACACACATACACCATAACTTGCATACATCCTCGATACTCCGACGTCCCGTCACTATTCGCGAGTCCATTTCCGAGGTCCCTACTAAGCATGTATGTTGAGGGTGTCCTAAACCCCATTTCAATCTTTGTTACTTTTGTTTATGTTTTTGTATCGTTAATATTATACTTATACTAGTATTGTAATTCTAACACTCTAACTCTAACATCCTAAATTTTACATTTTCGCGTTCCTAACATTACTATCATACCGCGTATATATACATATTAGTATCAAATTTCGGTTTCGGATACGTTTGACTATAATTGTCGCCCAAAATCCGTCTAATCCCTTTACGAGCAACGACGGAGGTGGAGCCCTTTCGAGGAGCCCCGCCCCAATGTACTCAAGGGCGTGACGTGATCGCGACTAATCGTAGTTGAACGTATTCGATCCCATTTTAATTAGTGCGGAACCCGTTGACACGAAAACCGACATCACATAACCCGAAAGGGTTAGTTTCGATGTCGTGACGTAGAGGGAGGCATTCCGTTGCTAATTCAAATTTTCTAACGTAAACGTTTTCATAAAATCCCGACAACGGTATCACAATCGTACATGTACACGATTATAGTACCGGAGGTCGAGTCGAATTCAAATCATGCGATATTTGCATTTAACTCGACCGACCGTCGTTTTCAACCTCAAAAACGAAGCGAGTTGACACTCGTACAGGGGCCACTCGACCGAGTGCATAGGCCACTCGATCGAGTAGCGTCCATCAGACTGGACAGAACCCTCTTCGAGGGGCTACTCGACCGAGTGCATAGGCCACTCGATCGAGTAGCGTCCATAAAACTGGGCAGAAACTTTTTTGAGGACGCACTCGACCGAGTCAGACCATGACTCGACCGAGTGGGTCCTGTAACCCAGAAAACCGAGGGCCTTGACACACACTTTCAAGCCTCGTCCTTTTATCGACATTAGTCATCACGTGTAAAGACTATCACGTGACTATCCTATTTTCAAAACTCACGCTCATCACGACACCTTAACGACTTTGATCGATTTTTCGACGTGATAAGTCGGGACAAGGCATCGAGGCATAGGATCAGGCTAGCATCACGCCTAGGTCCTATGTCTCCGTCCTTCGTTTGATGTACAACATAATGTGCATTTAAGCGGGGTTAGTCCACTTACACATTTCGCGGTCAAGTTTACATACGGGTCCGTTCTTATCTCTTTGTTATCTTTTGTTCCGTTTATTTTCGTATTGGCCGGGTTGTATTTCCGCCCGTGTAACTTGTACGTTATTTATTTCCGAGTTTTATTTATTTGCTTGCTTATTGCTTTGTAAATGAACCTCGCATGCTAAACCACTTCGACCATAATTAAGATGCATTAAATGACGTAGTTCACATACTATTCACATGCTTAGCCCGAAAACGCTGTTTGCATATCATTTAATCGTTTTACTAGCGCGCGCACACGAACACGAACGATGTCTTAGTAGAGGCCGTCATGTGCGGGCGGGGTTGGGTGTCCTTAGTGGGCTTCCCAACACGTACCCTCACCCCTTACTCAGAACCTTTGGTTTCCGGATGTCCGAAACCCTTGGCGCACGAGAGTCATTCTATATACGAAAGCCGGTTTATACGGTATCGATATTGCAATGCAAAGGGACGAGCCCAATGAACTCTGAAATCGAAGTGGGCTTACTTTGTGTAAAGCCCATGACGACATAGAGTGGGCTCGTATGGTTCCGAATAACCACAAAATTCGGTGGCGACTACATTTTGACTTAAATTTCGAACCCGAGAGCAATCTCACCACGAGATTCATTCGCCTACCCAAACCCGCGCGTGGCCGCGTCGGGGTGGACCTACGTCATATCCACAGTCGTCTTCGCTTTCTCTTGTAATCTTCTCCAGCTTGTTCTCTTTCAAATCATCCCTCTTCTCTCCAAACAGTGTGTTTCCTTTTCCCTTTCTCTTTCTCTTACACATTTATTTATTGAGTATTATTATTATTATATTAATTAAATATTGAATATCCAGGGCTCGTTGGCTCAATTGGAAGCTTGATTTGTTTTGCTTGATATTATTGCTGGTCTACATGCTTCCCTATTATCATTGTTATTTGGAACATAGTGAAAATTTCTTGTGTAACTTCTCAAGGAGCTAGAATTTTGTTTTTTTTGCAAAACATAAAATTATCTCCTATGATAAATTCTCTCTTCAACATTGTAGAAGGTGAATGCTAGATCTTTCCTTAAGAGGTTTGTTGGAACAGTTGTTAGATCAGTACAAAAAGACCAAAGGGAACAAGGTATGCGGTTCTTTTGCTCTTAGCTGGAGCTTATATAGTTTCTTTGAAAGTATTTCATTCAGTAACACTGAGCATCAGGTTAATACCAAAGGTTTCTTCTCTTTGATATAACAATTTAAGTTGTCTTTAATTTTTTGTAATGATAACTACTCTATAAGGTTTTATACGGTGTTCTTGTTTTGTGTAAATATTAATATATTGTTACTTACAGTAGTATATTTATTATTGGAATGAATATTAGAAAGGGGTAGTGGAGGGTAAATGAGTATATCTATGATGAATGTGAAGATTCATGGTTCAAATTAGCTCTTGCAAGCTAAAACCGTAGGCACACGTTTTTTCATAAAGTAAAGTTGGTCGCCTTAGTTTTGCTAAAGAGTCATTTGAATAGTAAGCCCAACCCTTCATGGCCTTACTTTGTTAGCCTCTTTGGAGACACTGGATTATGGAACTATGTATGATGATGATGATATTGAGGAGTGATAGTGTGGCATAAATTACAAGTTAGCTGTAGAAAGTTATTTGTGTAGGTTTGTAGCAATTAGTAACAATGCATGCTTCTTGATAATAGACCAAGCTAATTTTCTTATTCAAGGACATGGTTACTGGAATCCCTCGTGTACCAAGCGAATCACGAATATCATGTTCTTTACTAAAAATGCAGATAAGAATTAACAAGTAATCTATAAGAGTAAATCACGAATTCATAGCAAATTCGATATCCATCATGGACTCAATGTTCAGCAAGAACAGTCTACCAAATGACTCAAAAAGTTGCATCAATCGGATCGTACAACAAATCTAAATGCCTACCTGTTCGGCTGTTACCGGCTTCCCGTCTATAGTTAAGATAAAAGCAAGAGCTGACTCGAATTATGGATACGCGTATTCCCGAAAGGACCTGGTATACCTAGCACATTAAGTAATGCAATTAGCACAATTGCATGTTACTGATGAATATTTTACGAATCAGAGACTTCAGAAAACATCAAGAAATCAAGGATAAGTGGTACTCGATAGTATACAAATGAGTGTCATGAAATTTATGTATGAGATTTTTACAACTTGTTTCAATTACAAATTTGCAAGTTATTTTGGATAAGTGGTACTTGATTTATTTGTTTCAGAATGTTAATGAGTCGAGCAGAGCACGAACTTGACCAAACTCGACCATGCTGTAATTGACTCTTGTCGAAATGACGTTGAAAGAATCATATCAGTCGACAGTCATGAAGTTTGAGCATAAAAGCTAACACAAGTACAGTAAATAAACCGTCACCGGAAAGAACAAACCCATGTAGGAAATCTCGACGTTAATATAAACCGGGCCGAACAAGCTATAAGACCAATTAAAACATTACATGACTAATAAACCGCCAACCGGAAAGATCAGAACCGGATCAAAAAATTTCGAATCAGAAAAACGAGTAAATAACCAGAACATCAAATTTTCGATCAGAAAAAACAAGTACTCCCTACATCGTAAAAATTAGCTACGTATTTCCCCATCATCAGACGGTTTTACAATAACAAGTTTCTTCTTCTTCAATTTCTCTAAAGTTCAAAGAATCATTACTTCTACTACAACTAGGAAAAAAAACTCGTAAAATCATCTACGATGTACAACCACAGTACTTCATCTTCTTCAGTGCTGAGAAGAAGTGAAGTGATATAATGGAGGTATGATAAGAACAATCGGAATAAATTTAGGACAATATGATGGATGTCGTTGTGGGAAATCCGTGTGAAAATCATGTGTGACAGTAATACGGATTCTGGTTTCAGGTGACAGATGATGAATTTCGCTTGAGTATGTAAACCTAGAAAGCGCGATTATTCCGTGTGAAAATCGTTTTGCTTATCATCTGTCTGCACTCAAAGTCGATTGACAAGGTACTCTTACTTGAATACAATGGCTAAATATACTTGCTATAGTTATACACAAGTTATGATCGAGTCAGACAAACAGAGAATTAAGAACGAAAACTCCCAATTTCTCTGAATTTTAAATGATTTTTAAGCTGGAATCGGTCGAATTTTAGACAATTTTACTCTTGAACTTGCTCGATCACCTTGTTTACACCATTAATTTACCAGAAATCAAAATTAAATCTGTGAATCAGAATCGCTCAATCATCATGTTTACACAATTAATTTAACGCAAATTGAAATCAAACCTGTGAATCGGAATTCCAATAAAAAACAACTCTGGAAAAATTACGAATTGCATAAACACAATCGAAATCGAGGAGAATTTTTCCGAAAGATAGATTATCCATTTATTGATAATTCATCGATTACAAACATAAGAACATCACCATAGTTACACCACCATTAAAACCCTAATAATACCATCTAATTAAACATTAAACAATAAAGATTAACCAACAATCTAAGAGCTAGTAAACTTAGTAACAGCCTTAGTTCCAAACAAAAATCAACAAAAATCACGAATCAACACAATCGTTTAAATTGAATCAACACGCGTTTACAGTACGTCAAGACACAAATCAACAAAAATCACATAACAAACGCGCGTGAATTGAATCCAAACAAAATCACGAAATCAGAATTACCGATTGAAATTGAAAGGAAAACAAAAAAAATGAAGGAAAACAAAAAAAATTGGAAGGAAAACAAATTACCGATTGAAATCAGACCGTGTGTTAGGGTTAGGAAAATAATTGATGTTGGCTTTTGCTTGAATGAAGAGATTGCAAGAATGAAGATTGAGATGGCGGAGGAGCGATTGAAATCGGAGCGAGCAAGCGAGCGAATGAAGATGCTTAGGGTTAGCGAGCGAATAGAGTACAGTGATTAGAAAAAAAATTGATAAACAAGTATTTGGAAAATAAGAAAAAAAATGTTATTAATTAGAAATCATTTGCTCACAAATGATGTCTTTGATAATAAATTTTATGTGGTTTGAAATCATTTATTTTAAAAAATGGTGTCTTTGTATTATGTTGAATTTTGTTAGAAATCATTTTTTATAAAAGGGTGTCTTTGTATTAGATTGAATTTGATTTGATTAGAAATCAATTTTCTTTCAAATGGTATATTTGTTAATAGATAAGAGACCACTTATTTGGGAAAAATGATCTCTTTAACCAAATACATCATTGATTATAATTACATGATGACTTATTAATGATTTCTTTTGGGCTTATTCTATTAGTGGTACACTTGTCCTTATTCCATAACTCTAAAACAAAGCCGTTGTCGTAATACGATAGGATTATCAAAACGTTCTTAAAAGGATTTTTATTTGTACTTTTACAAAGGTTTTTATTTGTACTTTTACAAACTGACAGAATTCGATACCCGACGGTATCTCATTGATAAAATACGTTTAAAAATTTATTTTAAAGTAAAACCAATTGGAAACATTAACTAGACTCTTCAAAGTTTAAGTACATAAATTATCGAGAATAATTTCAAAGTTTATCAAAGGTTTTAAATTACGTTTTACAAGAACTAACAGATTTGTGAACTAATCTGACATCTGTTCGTAAACAATTTATTATGACCAAATTACTTGGAATTATTTTACGAAATTAAACAGGCATAAACTAGAGTTAAAATAAGTAGTAGTCTCTTTTCAAAGTTTTTGAAAATAAAGTAATTAAACAGGATTAATAAATCGCACAAAAACATTAAGAGACTCTGAAACATGTTGTAACTTCGTCAAAGCAATAAAAACTTTCACTTTGATACTTTATATTAAAAATCACGAAAATCGGGAAACAAATTCTTATTTGTATGTTTTAGTCTCGACCTTATAATACTTTTAGAAGATCCGATGTAAAATAAATTGAGAAGATTAAAAGCGATAGAAACATGAAATCGATTTAAGCATATTATCGTAATATAATTAAAACATGCTCGCTTATTCGTATAAAGATTCGATTTTAAAACGATACTACAAGCAACTACAAGTCTAAAACATATATCATGCAATACCGAGTCATGCCATCATGTGTTACCTTCATTGAAATCCAAATTAATAAAATAACCGCCTTCGTCAGCACGATAGCCTACGAAATAAATAAACATATGGTATTAAAACCACATAATAAGTGAATAGAAAGAGGGGAAACGAGACGGAGAATAAGAGTAATTCAATTACCCTCGGATTAGAATGAACGAAGAAGGGATTAAGACAGAGATGAAGAAGGAAACGAGACAAAATCCACTGTCCAAAACCGAACAGCAGCAAGACCAGTAACGTAGCAGCATCAGCAGACTATAGAAGCAGTAGCATCCGCAATAAAAAGAAGAAGCTAAAACACGGACCGAGGCAGTGCAGCAACAACAGCGACAATAGCACGCAGGACAGAATCATCAATGCGCCGGATCGGCTGCACCACGCAGGTTACAGCAGCAGTGCATCAGCAATAACAATACATCCACGATCGGTAACGACAGTAACGAATCGATAGCAGCAATAAAAGCAAACACGGACAGCAACAGGAATAAGGAGAATAAAAGAAGAATAAGAAAGAGAATAAGAAGGGGAAGCAGAACTGACCCAGAGCAGCAACAACATCTTTGAACAGAGAAACAGGACGATGAAGAAAAATTAGGATGAAATGGGGCTGATATGCGACCTACATAACAGTAACATAGCAGCGACAACAAACAACCAACGACGACAGCGGCAACAAACGCAGCAGACGAAAGGAGGAAAAATAAGGAGAAGAAAAGGAAAAAGAAGGAGAAAACAGAGAAGACGGTGACTACCTCTCGTCAACAGCACACGTTCAAAACAGGGGGAGGACGAACAAAGGAACGAATCAACAGGAACAGAAGAAGGAGAGCGAAAATCAACATGGCTGAGCGATTGATGAAGATGGCTGAACAACTAGGATCAAGATGGTGAACGTGATAGAGAAAGAAGAGCGAAGTAGGTAGGGAGAGCGGTTGAATGAGATAAAGAAATAGGGTTTGTAAACTGACAAAAAGAAAAGACATGAGTGGGGTTTAAATGAAAAGGTTAGAAATAAATGGGTACCAAGTCCAATTGACTAAAAGACGGGTTGAATAAATAGAATTACGTGACAAATAAACATCAAGTCAAAAGTCGGCTCAAGTAAGAAATTGAAGTTAAGGTTGAGTTAGAAAAATGAGTAATTGGATCGAATAAAATACTGACGAAATAAAATATTTTCCACGGTTAGAGTAAATATCGAGGATAAAATAAATGTTTGCAATTAAAATAAAGTTTCATGAGAAAGTAAACGAATGTTCAACGAAAATGAATTAAATTGATTTCTCGAAAATAAAATAATAATTATTTGATGAAAGTTTAATAAAATGATTTCTCAAAATAATAAAATGTTTTAACGAATTTGATTTGGAAACAGAAACTCGAGCTAAAATAAAGATTTTAGGAATTAAGACGAAGTCAAAGTAAATCCAATAAAAATAAAAATTAAGGATTACGAGTTAAATCGCAAACAAAATAAAAATATGAATACATATTTAATTATTAAAATTAGGGGCGTTATATAACTGCCAGTCATCGTTGGCAATTCTAAGAGCCTCGGCGTAGGTCATGCCTAGGTCCTTCAGGCTTCTGAAGGGACGCCCCCTAATGGCTGGGATGAACCTAGCCGGCTTGAGCCTCATTCTGTCCCTAGAGATGAAGGGCTTTTCATCTACCTCCTCCTGGGGGAGGTTACGTGTTTCGTTGGCAGCTCCTTCGGGCTTGCCGAGATGGAGGAGGATGTTGTCATGGGCGGCGGTTACTTGAGCGATGGTGTTTTGGAGTTCTTTGACAAGCCCTAGTATGGTGTTGAGTTGTTCGAGGTTGTTGCTGGAGGACATCCTTAGATCTGCAAAACAGAACTGAAGATGAGACTGGATCCACCAGACGGCTTAAAGACTCGAGGAATGCTCACAATCGAGCGACACGGAAATGAGACCATTGATTTGCGCGTGTTTGTGGTCGTTGGTTTAGGGACTTAGGTGCTTTATACTCTTGGTGTATTCGGCAAAGCGCCTAATGGACTTATGCCTCTGGAACGAGATGATTTGACACAAAGCTCGGGAGTGAGATTTAAAGAGGAGGACTTCTCGAGACTAGATGACCCAAAATGTAAGACCTCGAATAGAGGCGACCCTTGTAACTAACACAGTCAGTTAATCACAAGATTGTATGACGTAAGGAATTGATCGTGATCCCGGCTCGGAATCAAAGAGTTTTGATACTTTTGAAAACGGATGAGTTTTGAATATAAAACCTCTTTTGAAAGTGAGAGTTCATAAAATTTGTGTTACGATGGTGTAGTGGCATCGTTTGCGACATGAAAAGGTGTTACTACGTGCGCGTCAAGGACTCGACGATAGCAAAAGTGTAAATGGTGGTTTTACAAAAGAAGCGCGGTTCTAAAAGAACCGGTTTTGAAAATGGTAATATTGTGCTTTTGTCGAGACTACTATTGATTAGCTAGTTTAATATTTGTGGTGTAGACGGCGCTCGTGGGAAAACGTGGCGTCTGTGACGGAGCTTTGAAAATGTGACTAAATCCTTATTGCAGAATTTAGGTAGTGAAAGTGTTTTTTTTAAAAAAACTTTTAAAACGGGCGACCCACGCTTGTCGACTCCATTAACTGGCATTTCGACGGTGGGGGTGCTGTGTATTGTGAAAAGTTTTTTTGAAGGTGTAACCGTTTTGGTTTCCTTGACTTCATTGATTGAAGTTTCGGTTGTGTTAATGTAGACACCCACATTTGGCCGCTAGGTGTCTGTAGCAGTTTCAAAAAACACCCGATGATGATCAGGCGTAAACATGACTTAATACACTCGATTTTGGACTCGAAATCAATTGTATTTGGCGCAAGCTTTTAGCGGAGTAAAAATATCACCAAACCGACCTCAAATTCAGGCCCAGTGGGTCGTTTCTAGTCAAATAAGACTAATTTGGGTCAAAACCGACACCGAGGGTAAAACCGTCTTTTTTGCGACCGGGTCAAACCCCGGTCAAGGACATTTCTGAGACATAAAAATCAGCCACGCAGACTCAAAAGTCTGACTCGAAGTCAAAGACCACAAAAATATCAGCTACAAAGAAGAATTAAGCAACCAAACAACCTCGTTAGAGATAAAATTCTATCTCTAACAAAGTCTCCCACTCATCCAGCCTCACTCGATTGAGTGGACCGGCCCACTCGGTCGAGTAGACTCACAAAACCCGCAAAAATCGACGTCAGAGCGGGCACTCGATCGAGTGCTATGAACCACTCGATCGAGTGGCTCCTTTTCTAGCCGAGACCGGATTCCTTTTCTATCCAAAATCGGAATCCTTTTCTATCCGAAACAAGTACCTTTCCTATCCAAAAACTGGGAACCTTTCCTATCCAAAGCCGGGGTATTTGCCTATAAATACACCCCTTTGCTACCTTCAAAACACACAATTCACAACCATAATTTCAGCAATCCTAGGCAGATTATACCCCCATACAATCCCGATCTTTCCTCTAGAAACCCTTTAGGAAACTCGAGAGCAAAACTTGTCAAATCCCCTCCCTAACCATACACACCATAATTCATCCTATATTCTCGACACTCCCGCGCTTTTGCCGCTACTACGAGTCCGTTTCCGAGATAATTAAGCAAGTAGGTTGAGGGTGTTACAAATCCCGCGTTCCTCTTTTCTCTCTTCCTTTTTTTTTTCGTCTTTTTCGTCCGTCCGTCTTGTGTCATCGTCGTCGCATTTTTTATTTTCTTTTCCTTTTCTCATTTCTAATATTGATATTATCGTACTATTTTCAAAAAGCATTATTTCCTAGGATACGATATCGGCTCTATAGTCGAATATCGGATCTAAAGTATCAATCAATAATACGATCCCATTGACGCCGAAATAATAGTCACATGGTCCGAAAAGACTAATTACGATATTACAACGCGGAGGGATTTATTTCATCTTAATTCGGTTTAAAACGATTTATGAACATCTTTACAAAATTCACTCTAATTATTAGATATTGATTCTATAATCAAGTATCGAATATAACGAGTATCAAAAGCCGGATCGAGTGTAAATCATATTATATTTACACGTGATTTAGCAAAAACTATTAATCTTAAAATTAAAAGCAAATAAACGAACCATCGTTCGTACAGGGGCCACTCGGTCGAGTAACACCCCTAAATCGGGGCCGAATGCTTTTTTAGGACCACTCGGTCGAGTCCTCCCTACGACTCGATCGAGTGGCCCCTGGTACATCGAAACCGCGAGCCTTTCAACATATTTTGAGTCCCGACAAAATTCTTTTAACGACTTCGGTCATCACGTGTCAAGCCTATCACGTGATTTATTCTTTTCAAAACCATGCATTATCGTACCATTCTAATCTATTTTTATTTCATTATTATCGTTACTAACCTGTTTATTTTTATTGTTTGCTATTGTACTAAAACGAACCTCACATGCTAAATACAACTTTGACTTAGTTCAAAGATGCATTAAACGACGTAGATCAAACATAATTCACATGTTTAGTCAAAAAGCTGTTTGCATATCATTTGACCGTCAAACTAACGCACGTACACAAAAAACGAACGATATCTAAGTAAAGGCCGCTAAGTGCGGGCGGGGTTGGGTGTTCTTTGTGAACTTCCCAACACGTACCCTCACCCCTTACTCAGAACCATGGTTTACGGATATCCGAAACCGTTGGCATACGAGAGTCATTCAATACACGATTACTAATAATGTCGGTATCGGTATCGCAATGCAAAGGGACAAACCCCATAAACTCTAAAATCGGAATGGGCCGTACTCTGTGCACGGCCCACTAAGATGTAGAGTGGGTTCGAACGGGCCCGAACTCCCACAAAGTTCGTTGGCGACTTCATTTAGATTTAAATTTCAACCCGAGATCCATCTCACATGAGATTCATTCGCCTCCCCAAACCCGCCCGTGGCCGCGTCGGGGTGTACCTCTATCATGTCCAGAGGCGGATCCAGGGGTGCGCACCCTGCGATTTCTATTTTTTTTAAATGAAATGCTGACAGTAATGAACTTATACAAATTAAGCGCAAGAATTTAGCGAACGTTAGTTGGTGGTGTAGTGGTAGAGACTATAGCCTTTGGTGGGGGTGGTGCGGGTTCAAATCTTATTGTTTGCTTTTTTTTGTTTGATTTTTCTGCTTTCCAAATTTGCATACTGCTAAGTACTTTACTCTATGATCAAATTTTTATTTTCAATCAAATTCCTATTTTTGTTTTTGTTTTTAAGTTTTAACTCCCTCTGTTTTATTCTTATACTCCCTCCTAGTTCCTATTATTGTCCCACTTTCCTTTTTGGGCTGAGTTTGATTTTTGTCTCACTTCCCATTTTAGGCTATCAATATGTGGTTCACAATTTCTTCTTTCTTCCTCATTCTTTTTGAGCCACTCATTTTCTCTTTCTTATTTTTCACCCAAAAGCTTTTGGGACAATAATAGGAACTCGGAGGGAGTATGTTCTTTTATATTTATTGTGAATGAGACGACGGGAGTATTTTTTTTCTGTTGCAAATTTATACTCGTACACCTCCGTATCTATATGTTCGTCTCCTTTCATATTGACACAAGTCTTAAGATATGGTTATTATAATGAAAAAGTAATGTAAGAGGGGTTCAATTCGGAAAAAAAAAGTTAGAAAAAGTGGATACATGTAAACATTTGATTGAATGAGAATGATATAGACTAACTTTACCATGAGATATATGATAAATAAGTGAAAATATTAATGGATGATATAAAAATAATATTTATCAAATAAGAAAATAGAATAAGGGGACGAACATAAATATATTACTCTGTACCCAAAGTCCAAAGAGGAATAAAGGACGAACATATAGATACGGAGGGAGTATATTTTACTTGTTCGCAAACAAAAAAATCTAAAATGTGCACCCCCATCGACAAATTCCTGGGTCCGCCACTGATCATGTCCACAGTTAACGGTATGTGCGAAAAAATGTTTTGAAAAAAATAAGATGTAACCGTATAGGGTACCTCAATCCCATTAACTGGGAGTTTAGTGACATTAACGGTCCTTGTTGTTGATTGAGAACGACGAGTTTTACTTTGACCAAGGTTATGGCGCTCAAATAGTGAGTGTAAAATTTGTCATGATGACGGTGCTAAAATAATTTGGCCGGAGCATCGGCGCTCAAAAGGTAGTTTTTGAAAAGAAGATGTTTCTTTTTCAAAAACGGAGTTGGGTGCGGTTGAATATGTTATCGTGGTCGAATCCAGATTTTAGTGTTTTATTTGGGTCGTTCAAACACGCTACACATAACTAGGAATGCGTACACATGCAGGATGCAGACACAGGTAGGTTAGGGTAGGCTACCGCCCACGAATAGCCTTTGCTTAGGTGACGACAGGTCACCTGGGGAGATGAGTGTCGTACCATCTGCTTAGAACCACTCGTTTAGTATATCCGCGGGATGCGCGTTAGGCGGCCGGAGAGTCAACCGAGGATCTCTCCGCGTGTCCATAAGGATCTTACCGCGAAGAGGTCGATTGGTCCTAATACCGGTTAGGGTGGGTTTTTTAGGGCCAAAACCTGTAGTGACCACAACTAGGAACTAGGAAATGAGCTTCACCGACCTCGTTCGAGTTACACCACCACTGGAAACTTGTTTCCAAATCCCCAGCGGAGTCGCTAAACTGTGGACGTTCGTCCGCACCGCCCGGCGCTCCGCGCGTGCCCGCACGGGACCAACCCGGTTTCATCGCGGCGGCCACCCACGCGGCCCCCTTCCGGTCAGGGGCCGGTCCGATCTCGCGTTCGGGGCGATGTTTCAGACCTCGATTCAGACATGTACTAAACGGATGCGGGCACCCGTGTTTCCGTTGGAATCGATCGAGTCGTGGTTGTAAATGTTTAAAGGCCGATATGTTTGGTAAGACGACCTTTTTAATGAACCGAATTCGTTGCCGATTTGTGGAGTCACCACCGAGTCAATTATGGGGACTCGGAAACCGTTCAAGTCAACTTTGATCCTTAGCCAGCTCAAAGTTGAGTGGCACGGGACCTAAAGATAAAGACTTGTACCCTTAAGCACTCCATGCCTGGAATAACTCTCATTGCCAATGGTTTCGGACATCCGGAAACCGTCAATTCTCAGTAAGAGGTGAAGGTACGTATTGGGAAGCTAACGTCCGCTAGACATCGACACCCAATCCCGCCTGCACATAGCGTCCTCTACTAATCAATCAGTGGGCTGATAACTTTGTTCTTTTGTTGTGGCGGAAGTATTGTAACATCCATTGTTTTAACCCTATGTCTTTGCTATGTCGGTTGTTTAAGGACAAATAAGCTTATTGCCGTCGAAGTAGTAATGTTTACATTCTTTGCATACGATTTCACGTGACAAGCAGGCCATGGAAAGATGCATGTAGAAGAGTAGAGGGTACTAATATTATACGTATTGGCAAATCAGTTTTAACGTGATAATACGAATATTAGTCGTTCTCGTGGTGTACCTTACCTGGTATCCTGCTTAAGATGCGTCTGCTCGGTATTAATAGGGATGCGTCGAACCATATAAAGTGAGCACCGGGACTAATACGGAACCCGACCATCGCTTTATTCAGTTTTAGCTTGTTTACGTTTTGAATTTCATGTTAGGTGATTTAGCATGCGATTATAGGGTCATAAAAACAATAAATCATACGAAAGCTGTAAATGCAATGTAAGTAAATCACATAGTGAGGAGTTGCACCCTCAGAGTATACGCTAAACGGGACACGATGCATAGATAGTTAAGAACGGATCTCGGAACTACTCAGGTCTATTTAGGGTATTTTAGTGTTTATGGTTGAAGTTGGGACGTTACGTATGTTTATAACGTGCTGTGGACCTAACGTCCACATTTGACATCATCGTAGTGCATAATAAAAGGTATAGAAATGTAAAGTTTTGTTTAGATGACAACCTAGTGACGATTTGACTTCGAGGGCGGATCCTTCTAGCTAGGCTTGTGGTGATTTCGGCAGAGTTCCGTTACTGCGGCTGGTTCTGCTATTAATCGGGCAGAGCTTCCGCTACTAGACTCGGGGTAGCTAGTCAAACACAGGCACCTCGGGATCGAGTGGAGTGCTCGAAGGTGAAGAGTAGCGTCGATTCACTTATCGGGGCTACGATCGAGTGGATCGTTGGCTTGGGTGTCGGAGTGCGAGCCCAAGCTAGAAGAAACTCGTAAAAAGTAAGAGGGAGTAGAGGAGAAGAATTTTGTGTGTCGAATGAAGGGGGGCTATTTATAGGTGTTCGCGAGGTTCACATCACCCAGAAGGACGCCTGAGACAAGAAGCACCGGAGCTCAGGCGTCTGGGGTCGTGCGCACAAGGAGTAAGACGCCCAGGATGAGGCGCCTGGGATTTTGAAGATACGATTTCGAAACTTTCCAAAATCGAGAAGATGCGTATAATATCATAGCTTGGGGATTAAGTCTCTTCTTTTACCCTAGCGAGCCATTGTGCCGGGTAGGGTTCGAGTATGCATCCCGAGGTTCGCTCGGCCCGACGTGATGACTCGGGTTTGGCTTTGTGTATTTCGGGACCGATTCAGAGTCTCGGTGTCGGAATTGACTCTAATTAGTGTCGACGCGACCGTAATGACACGACTAAGGCTGCCTTGATGTCAAATTAATCTTTCCGAGTAATTATTTGATACGTTATATATAAAAACCATCTAAAACATCATAATCTCGCGTCGCGTTGCACTCCGATCGTCATCGGGTGTTTGTCGGGCACTCCTGCAGCCACCAGGTCCAAATCTGGGTGTCTACAGTTGCGACCTCTCGAATGTTGGACGAGAGGGTGTATTTATAAGGTTTTTTGTGAAATGCTTTGGCTCATTATTCGGACGCCCGAAGCGGGGCGATTCAAGACTCGGGCGCCCCCCTTGAGGCGGCTCGGTTCTGGGGCGCCCGGATGCACGCAGTCGAAGTCGCGCGTATCGACTCAAAATACGGATTGATATCCGTGTTATTCGAGGCAATAATCGATTCCATTTTGACTTGATTGTTGAACGTACTTGGACGTGCTTTGAGGTAATTTTGTTTTCGGGTTTCGACTTTGACCGGTTTCGGCTCGGTCGCAAAAAACGATTTTGCCCTCGGTGGCGGTTTTGGCTCAAAGTAGCTTTATTTTATCAAAAACGATCCACTGAGTTTGGATTTGAGGTCAGTATTGAGAGATTTGTACTCCGCTAAGTGCCCACATTGGATACTATTGATTCCAAGACTGTATTCTAGCGTATTAAAGCATGTTTGCGCCCGATTTTCATTGGGCGTTTTGTTAGAGACTGCTATAGACACAAGCAGTCAAAATGCGGGTGTCTACAGAGCCCCCACTCTGAGTGAGGCTTGGACAAGGCGAAAGTCAGAGTAGCCACGAAGCCAATCGAGGATTACGACTTGGCAGTCTTCCGATCGGGTCGTTTATAGTCCGTTAGACTCGCGTGAAGGGCTCGCCAGCCATAAGTGAAGGGTCATACCTGTCTTGATAGCTTCGTGGGGACTTGGTTTTGAAGTCTTGGGTGTACCTGTATGCAGACACATCATATCTTGGATGTAGCATTCCAGGAGAAACGCCGCCTTGGGTTTTCCGCTGGGGAGTAAAGGAGTTGCGCGGGGACTTACTTTTGAAGTCTTGGGTGTACCTGTATGCATACACATCACATCTTGGATGTAGCATTCTAGGATAAACACCGTCGTTGATGTTCCGTTGGGAAGTACAAGCTGGTACCTGAAATGTTAGGTACATAGGCAGAAATAGCAGATAGCAAGTTAGCATACATGAAATGCAGTTAAACATCCATAGGTTGGCTTGCGCTGGGGAAAATGATTTTTACTTCATTTTGAAAATCGAAGTCCTGACAGCAGCTCACGTGCTAGGAGATAGGTTTTCAAAATTGAAACGGTTAGAAAAAAATTGCAGTTTAAATAGACCGAATTTTGACCTTGTCGAAAAGGATTTTCTCAAATGGCTAAGTTTTGCAAATTTTGAAGTAGGAATTTGAAGAGAGACACATACCGACAGACTCACTCTGGACGCGACAGGACGAGTTGACCGACACGACTTGAACTCTCGAAGGGTTGGACCGTGACTCAGTAGAAGATGGGCCACCTAAGATGACAAGACTCTTAAGTTGCGCTATTCCGTAGCCTAGGCGAGTGGCAACACGGTCGAGCCTCGAAATGGGAAAGATATATTATAGGGGGATTGCAGTAGCTTGCAATGAGGCTGTTACTGCACGGCAAGACTTAGTAGTAGCAATGCTGTAGTCTAATGCTCTTTTGAATTTTTGGTTTTGGAGTACATTCCTAAGGTGGGTGTCGCTTCGAGTCCCTGATGGATTTTTGTCTTCGACTGAGTCGAGTACTAGGACACACTATAGAAAGGTGGCTAGATTTTTGAAAGTATTTTGGATTTTGTTAGTGAATGGAGAACTTCTGCCTAAAAGAAGCCCCCAGGACGACAAAGCAAACTATTGAGAACATGACAGTGTCGTGATAAGAATGACGATGCTTTTTTGAATTTGTGTCAATGTGGGTGGTTGTGCCCTTGTCAAAAGGTTGCCTACGTGTTCACGTGTAGTGAAATCAAACCAAGTCGTAGTTCAGGAGATTAGAAGATATGTTATGGTGCCTAGTTTATTAGGGCTTTGTGTGTAACTAGCCATAGTGATGGTGTAGGCTAGGTGCATTCCCAATGATGTCGAACTTCGATCGGGGTAGGTTTGATAATGCAGGATCTGATTTCCATCTCTGGCCCTAATGGTTAGGGGGTATTCTATGGAGCTTGAATCCTCAAAATTCCGGGCCATCTCTTAGCCTAGGTCTCGAGAAGGTCTTGAGGGCTGTAATGTGGGAAGGCTAGATTGGGCGTTAGCTGACCAGCTTGATTGTCATTCTTTTATTTGATGGTAATTCTTAATTTGATTGTACCCCGGTCAAGGGATTGACCGTACCCCAGTCCAGGATTGACCGTACCCCGGTCAGGGATTGACCGTACCCCGGTCATGGGATTGACCGTACCCCGGTCATGGATTTTGGAATTTTTTGGTTGGTTGACCTCCTAGCCCCAATCATGAGATTCTTCATTTGAGTTCCCCGCTCAAGGGATTGACCGTACTCTGGTCGAGGGAATGACCATATCTGGTCGAGGGAATGACCGTATTTGGTCGAGGGATGTTGAGAGTTCTTTTTTATCATGGTCAGCTCTTTTATTTTGGCCTTTTGCTTTTTCCTTGAACTTCTGATTTTTTTGTCCATTTTTTTTCGCAGCTATCCCTCCTAATAAGGACGGGTATTCCCGAATCTGTGGCGTCCATTTGTGGGCGGATCTGGGGTTGGGTCTATCGGTTGGATTAGGCCTTTGGAGCTAAGCCCTTGTAAGGTGTAAGCATAATTGGTATTTGTGTGAGTGTAACTCGCGGTGGAGTACTCTTCAGTAAGCATGGTGGTTTGAATCTTGGGATTGTCAGCATAATTCTGAGCAAGCTTAGTTTGGTGGAAACATCGTCCCAAGTTGGGTATTTCTTGGCATCAAATGTATAGAGTTACGATGCTTCTTTTTTACTTTTTGGTCGGACTAACGTCTAAGGTAGGGATTGGTCAGTCTTACTGAAGGGGTGTTTATTGTGGGAAATGGGCTTGCCTCCCTTCTTGAACCCAAACTAAGAGACTACCTAGATTTGTCATAGGATTCGATACCGCTCCTGCTAGGGATAGTTATGTGGCTTCCTATGCCAGACATGGAACAGGTAAAGGAAAACACGGGTTTTGACTCCCTGCAGTCACTATAGATGTGCCTATAATAGTCACGTGCTTGTGCTCACAGTGTATGATGGTGCTCATCATGTTCTCGAAAACACATAAGGAAAGCATATACGAGAAATGGAAAAGATGATTTTATTTGATTGTGAAAAGAGGACAGAATACAGCTGACTCTGACTCTGACTTTGAAATTGAAAGACATAGAACATCCTAGACTCGGACTCGGACTCAGACTCGGACTTAAATCAAATCTGGATTCTTGGATGCCTGGGAGGTAGATTCTGCTGATGTCGTCAATAGTCTTCGGCTTCTAAGGACTCAAATTGATGTCCAGTATAGCCTTCAGTAGAAGCTTCACCTAGATATTCATTACGTTGAAGATCATCTTCAATCCTAGTGCCCATTTCGGTAAGCACCGCAAAGTTTGAAATGCCGGCATACCTGAGATAGACGCGATAGGTAGGTAGGAGATTATTGATGAATGCCTCCACTAGTGTCTTCTCGCTGGGCTGGTCTACCAGCCTAACACTCTCAGCCCGCCAACGTTGAAGGTATTTGGTGAAACCCTCTGTTGGATCTTGGGCCATGACTTCTAAAGTCCGCATGGTAGTCTGAAGTTCAATATTATCAGAATAGTTTTGAGCGAACTCGATAGCCACATCTTCCCAAGTTGGGAATCTTTTTGTATTTAGCCTATAGAACCAGGCTTTCGGGTATTTTACGAGGAATGCATCGAACAAATTGATGAACATGTCGGCTTTGACCCTTTTGATAGACATAAATGCCTTGAAGGCTCAGAGGTGTAGTAATGGATCCTTCGTCCCTTCGAATATGAGTAACCCCTCTAAGTTGAGATCCTTTGGTAGTTTCTCACTGATGGGTGTATAGTCTCGGGAGTTTTTAGCGCGGATGTTGTTCCCTTGGAGGGCATGGAACTGTTCCTCGAGCATACGCACCGTGCTGATCAGTTTGGCAAATGGCCCAGTATTCATGGACCCAGAATTGAAGTCTTGTCTTTCAATGATAGTCAAGCGAGCATTCATGGCCTTTTGGTCGGCTTTTACGAACCCTAGTTGGGTTTCAACCATGGCCTGCCTACTAACCATTGTCTCTAGCAAAGCTTGCATTTCATTAATGGTGTTTTCCATTCCCCTATTCCCAGTTGTGGATGCCATACTCTGCGAGAATACCCACGTAATCAGAAATGTTGCTTCAGAACTCGAACACGCCAAGGCATAGGAAATAGCGCGGAAGGAAATACGACTCTGGTTTGACTCTTCTAAGACAAGCCCGTAGGGTACAATTCTCGGAGCGATTGTGATTAATCCCTCCGTCGGAGAAAAGCCTCCAAGTGAGACTAAGGACCCTGATAGGACTCAGATGGTGTCTAAGTGACTCGAAAGTGGCACGCGTGAGACAACACGTGTAAGACATGACCCTTAGAGCAACCGTGATTGATCGCTCTGCTGAAGAATAGCCTCTGAGTGAGATCGAAGAATTTATTAAGACTCGAGTGTTGGACGAGTGACCCTTGGACGTAAAGATCAAAAACCTTTAGCTATAAGGCTATGCCTTGTAGAAGGTTGACTCGGCCTCGAGGAAAGACAGACGAGGTAAGGGAAGAAACTTACGATGTGAGATCGGTAGAGTTTCGACGCTAGAGACCCTCGACTTGACTCGAATAAGGATGACCCTAGGATTAGGGCAGACCCTTAAGTTAAAGAGTTCTTGAATTGGCCTGGGACGACTCGACTAACGGATTGAAAGACGAGCGAAATTCCCTCAGGAAAGGTCGTGGGGACCGTCTTGTCAGAGGGAGAGATCGTGTGGGACTTTCTAGTTATTAGGGCTCGAGTGTTTAGACGAACCTTTCATTTACGAGTGTATGACTCGTGTTGGTTGGTTATGCCTTTAGAAAAAGGCGGATTAGGATGGGGATGAAACCCGTGATGTAGGATCGACGGAGTTTCGACGCTATAGACCTTCGACAAATTATGAAAAGACCCGACACAATGATTACGGTAGGTCCTATAATAAGGAAGGTTTTTTGAAAAGAGGTTGAATTCCGAAAAATTTGGAGGACGATCCTGACTTTTGAAATTGACAGCATGCCGACAGGACCGAGCATTTGAAATGTTGGAAATTTAAAATTAAAAAAAATTTGAATATCAAAAATGAATTTCCGAAAATTTGAAAATCGAAAATGGGATCCCGAAGATTTGAAAATCGAAAACGGCATCTCGAAGTTTTGAAATCGAAATGGAATCTCGAATATTTGAAAATCGAGATGGAATTTGAAAATTCGAAAATCGAATAGGGATCGAAAATTCGAATATTGAAATGGACAGCATGCCGGCTAGAAAATAAGCTTGTTTTGAGTCAAATCTTAAGTCTAAATTTCGGCAGCATTCTGAGTTTTTGAAAGTTGGATATGAAAGATGCATTTTTGAAATGATAGTTTTTGAAAACGACACGGAAACCAAGTAGCACATAGTCACGTAAGCATTATGACGACAGCATGTATGCTCTACATTAAGTCTCGGTCGAACAAAATAGAGTCTATACCAGTGCGCTAGGCCTTTCCGATAATTGGGACGGACTCCCTGCTAATCATTACTCCGATCCCGAAGGCCAACACAATAAGACCGGAATCCTATAATGTGTAACACCCCCATTTACCCAAGAGCCTTATCAAGACATTCCCAAATAAATAAAGGTGTTACCAACTCGGTTTCCCGAGGTAGTAGCTCATTACAATACAACATGGAAGGCCAAACCGACCATTTGATATAAACATTACAACTCATTAACTATTACAACTCTAGTTACAAAGTGGAAGCTATACAATCTATATAAACAGGAATGCCTACGCATTAACTCGTGCTACGACCAGGATCATTATCGCGTTCACCCCAATCCCGTACAAGCATCCCCGCATCCAAACACATTATAATATGCATAACATGTATTATAGACTGCTCCCCAGTTGATCGAAAATATCAATTGGATCATCACAGGCCCCCAAAAAATAGGGTGACAATATAGACAGGGAAAACGGTTAGAACATGCTAACATTATAACACAGATACATAATATAAAACATTCTGTCTCCACCGTCTCAGTACCATCATCGGTACCAATCAATAATCTCATCCCGATATTCGCTACCATCACGGTACCATATCAATAATCTAATCTCAATTCTTCTAGCAGGCCCTTTCATTCCGAGTGTGCACCCCCCGCAGGTTCAACAACCCGCGAGGAGAAATCAGGGAAGGGACCGTGATCAGTGGTCCCGGCTAGGTCTAAAGCTAACCTCACCCACTCCAATATATCAATATTCATCAATCATTTTCCCATCATTATTCAACATCATTCTCATTAGCACGATAACACATCGTACTCGTAACTCATACATGCATCATAATATTAAAGTATTCTACGTAAGGAAAACCTTACCTAGTCAGCAAGTCACCACCGCGTTGGTAGTAATGATCACCACGTAATTTCTACCAAGTCCGATCCTAATATAATATTATATACTTAAATTAATATCGATATTAACTTAGTTATAAAACAACATCGATACCGCTCTAACTAACTTATAAAATGAAACTGACACCGACCCATCTAAATTATCAAATGAAACCAACCCGACTCATATAAATTATAAACTGAGACCGACCCGAGTGACAATCAAGATAAGATTGGACCCGACACCATGCAATACGAGCCCTAACACAAACAACAACCCCACGTAAAACAACCCCAGCACCAAACATAACAATAACAACAACATACGACAGCCCAAAAAAACAACCGTTCACGGACCCTGGCCGCCTGTTACAGTAGTGACGATTCCGTTTATGCGCATACAACCTCGAACTATGGTATCGATGATAAAATACGAGTGAGACACTAGTAGTTGTATCCTTACGCATACCCGGGATACCCAGGATGTATATCCTCTAACTATCATCAAATCTGACCCGATGCAACGATACATGATGTGATACGACGAAAGATAAGACTTACTCATATGAATCTACCAATTCTATGATTATGAACACCTTAAACATGATTAGGGCCTAAGAGATGAATTAAAACTCACAGGATGTGCATGTGTGCTTGCTTGATCGATATGTGGATCCCGACTCCTTAACCTCTCCCTTCTCTTTATCTCTTGCTCTCTTGAATAAGAGTTTACATACGTTTGTGTAATTAGGGTGGTGAAGATAAAGTTTGCAGGTCATGGAGAAAGCGTTCATGATTGAAAGTGGAAGACGTGAGGCTGCGGGTTAAGTTGAATGAAAGAAAAGGTTGAAGGGTTTGAATGTATGATAGTTTTTGCGCATAAAAACCTAGTCCACTAACTACTACTATTATTAATATTATAACCTAGCTTGTCCACTATTATATTCCATTATTATTATTATTATTATTATTATTATTATTCAGGTTCGAGTAAGTTGGCTCGGTTATAACTTAAACAGGTATTATAATAGGAATAGGTATTATACGAGTATTAAAATAAGGTTATTACAATCTACCCTAGAACTTCGTTCCGAAGTTCACCACTCACCCAACGTAACCAAACACACCCAGTCTCGTCATGAACGATCACCTCTGCTAATAAAATCATTATAACTAACATCACCGGGTGTAAGCTAACCTAAGTATTACATAATGTTATCCCATGCTAATGTATACAGAGCGTAGGCTTGCTTTAAGCACTCTAATTTCTTCAATATAACAGTGCCGGAGGCACGACCTGGCCAGTTAAGGCTAGGAGCGCATCGCCGGTGTTAGAGGCATGACGACCAGTGCACACCTAAAGGCGGACCGGTCGGCCCACCGCAAGGTCCAACTATGAGCTTTTTAACTGCAACAACTTAAATATACGCTATTGGAGCTGGAATTACCGCGGCTTCTGGCACCAGACTTGCCCTCCAATGGATCCTCGTTAAGGGATTTAGATTGTACTCATTCCAATTACCAGACTCAAAGAGCCCGGTATTGTTATTTATTGTCACTACCTCCCCGTGTCAGGATTTGGTAATTTGCGCGCCTGCTGCCTTCCTTGGATGTGGTAGCCGTTGCTCAGGCTCCCTCTCCGGAATCGAACCCTAATTCTTCGTCACCCGTCACCACCATGGTAGGCCACTATCCCACCATCGAAAGTTGATAGGGCTGAAATTTGAATGATGCGTCGCCGGCACAAAGGCCGTGCGATCCGTCGAGTTATCATGAATCATCAGAGCAACAAGCAAAGCCCGCGTTGAGCTTTAATCTAATAAATGCAGCCCTTCCAGAAGTCAGACGATGTTGCACGTAGTAGCTCTATAATTACTACGGTTATCTGAGTAGCAGGTACCATCAAACAAACTTTAACTGATTTAATGAGCCATTCGCAGTTTCACAGTTTGAATTAGTTCATACTTACAGATGCAAGGCTTAATCTTTGAGACAAGCATATGACTACTGGTAGGATCAACCAGGTAGCATTTCTCAATCAACATCAACACGCATGAGACACTCGAGAAACAAGTGGTCAACGCGAACTGAAAGTCTTTCACCTTGAGCAACAACTCGTTATTAATGGGTGAGCATCGATCACCCACAAAGCACACACCGCATCCCGGAGAGCAGTTAGGGACCTTTCCCCATTACACTACATCATTTTACGCGGGTGGATGGAGAACGGGCCTAACACGATTAGTTCGCTAAACACCCCCGAAGGGACGCCTAGCGAAGCGACACAATTAGGGACCCTCACAATGCCGTAAAATAAAGGGCACACAATGCAGCAAATCGTGTTTGCACAAGGCCAACTACGCACATGAAGCACACCCTGAACTAGACATCGACCAACGGTTCATCGCACAAGCAAAGAGCCCGCCAACCGAAGCATCCCGAACATCGCTCACGCGATTTGCAGAATGCTATGAAGGGCTGATTTCTCTCTATCCACGAGACTAATAATAGCCCCATGGGTGAGGAGAGCACACCCCACCAAAGCACAACTAGGCGCGAAATGAGACGGGGTAACGTATCTCCTTAAGGGACTTCGGATTAGGGACATTTGGCCGGATTTCATTAAGGGATGTAGGAGAACCACTCGAAGGCAACAAACTCGCTCGGATACATCACATCGAAGGTGGGGATAGGAAGCTCGAGACTCGTCGCCGTCTACAACCGTAGTAACCGAAAGATCGGCTTTCCGGACGTTATGTAGGACGTACCGCATATCCAATCGGGAGAATGATCAAGTCTCGTCTCTTGCAACCCTCCCGTGTTCCAGTCGGCTCAAGATTTCGTCCCGTCTAAACCGGATATCCCGAAAGCCCGGGTGTTGGATTTATCTAGCCCGAGGACTCATCCCTTGCCAACCTGC